>OY756939.1:22990000-25390000 GCA_963580275.1 Crataegus laevigata
TCAACATAGCCCAACTAATGAATTTTCTATTTTGGCCCTGACGGCAAGTCTACTCCGTTTAAGTTCTCTCTTTCATTTCTGGATCTCTCTGCCTCCATAACCTCAAATCCTTCATTTTTCCTTCCATCTTGTTAATTCCAACTCTTTTCCTTGGTCTCGCCCAAATCGCACTCACTCACCAATCGAAGCCGCAAAGCGAGAGAGAGAGAGAGAGAGAGAGAGAGAGAGAGAGAGAGAGAGAGCCTGAGCAGCGGAGATGAAGACCATCTTCTCCTCTGAGACCTTGGACGTCCCTGACGGTGTCAAGATTCGAGCTCGAAGTTCCTCGTGGGAAGCTTATCCGCAACTTCAAGCTTTTACTCCAAATTATAGAGTTATCGAACAGTAATAGCCAAACTTTACCATTTCACATTTTTACTCCCTTGAATGAAACAAGTTCATATCCATGGTGGTGGTTGTTTTCATTTTTTTAAATTCATGTATTTTTTATTTAAGATCAACTAACATCCGGGCACAAACCTAAAAGCCTTCTTCTTTTATAAACGCAACTGGCAATTGATTTTATTGCGCATCCATCTCGTTTTTCTCCTTCCTGTTCGTTTTCGTTGGGGAATTTCGTCGAACGGGTCAAGGATTTCTGCTTCGCTGTCTCTGAGGTGCGTTTCTGGGGAACGTTTTCTCTGCGATCTTCACCTTCTTCTTTGCATTAGGTTTGGTTTGTTTTCTGTTTTCTGAATTGGGTTCTTCTTGTTCATTGAAAGTTGTTGTCTTTCTTTTGCTAATGCATTAAAGGGTGTTAATTTTGTTTCATCTGTTTTTCTTTTTAACGCTGGTATTTTGCAATGAATTGGATTTTTGCTCTTGGAATTAATAGTTTTTGCAGGAAAGATCAATTAGGTTTGTGTATCTGTGGCAGAGGAAATGAATTCAACAATTGCATGCATTTGGATTCCTGAATTTTGTGGGGAGAATTGAATTGAGTTCATATGCCATTATTTTGTTAAATTCTAGCGCCAATCAAAGTTAATAACTATTAATTTGAGCTAGTTGAGCTTTATTAATAGTGATATGTAATTAGTGTACTAATTACGATCCAGGAAGCTTATTAAACTGAACAAAAGTTTATGAAACTTAACGATACTACATTATTTATGAAACTTAATGGTACTATACTATTTATGAAACCGAATACTGTTTATGAAACTCACTAGTACTGCATTATTTATGAAACTAAACGATGCTGTACTATTTATGAAACTGAACGGTACCACATTATTTATTGGTTCAAATTCATAAATAGTGTCTAGTTCTTGGTTCACTTTCATAAATAGTGTCTAGTTATTGGGTACTGTTTCATAAATAGCGTATAATAGTTTGCACAATTTCATAAATAGTGTTTCATTGTTGATCCAGTTTCATAAATAGTGTCTAGTTCTTGGTCCACTTTCATAAATAGTGCCTAATTTTTAGTCATGTTTCATAATTAGTGTATAGTTCTTGATCCATTTTCACAAACAGTGTACATTAATTGGTACAGTTTCATAAATAATGTCTCTTTCTTGGTCTAGTTTTATAAATAATGTCTAATTCTAGGTATAGTTTCATAAATAGCTATTCCAGCAGTCATCACAGCAGAATAATGTCAGGATGGGTAGTCTAGTTGAACATGCAAGATTGCATTTGAAATTTGGGATTTGCATTTGGAAGTGATTAATTTTTAGTACTTGGATGATAGCTGAGAAAAATCAGTTGGAAAAATATTTGCTCGAGTTTACTTGGTGAGTATTTGTATGATAGGTTTAACAAGTATTTGGTGAAGATGGGACACTAGTGCAAACCTCCTATGTAGTACCCTTTCAAAAGATATTTTCTCCTCCTCCACAATTTTGCTTACATAAAATACTATTACTGTTTCGTAAACTAAACATTGATTATTTATTAAACGGAACACTAGTACTATCATTGTTTTGTAAACTAAACATTGATTATTTTTCAAATGGAACACTAGTACTATCACTATTTCTTAACTGAACATTGATTACTTCTTAAAATGAACACTATTTCTTAAATTAAACACTGACTATATCTTAAAACGAACATTAGTACTATAACTATTTCATAAACTGAACACAAGTACTGTCACTATTTCGTAAACTAAACACTGACTATTTCTTAAACAAAACACAAGTACTGTCACTATTTCATAAACTAAACACTGACTATTTCTTAAAGAGAACACTAGTACTATCACAGTTTCGTAAACTAAACACTGACTATTTCTTAAACAGAACTGACTATTTCTTAAATAGAACACTAGTACTATCACTGTTTCGTAAACTAGACATTGACTATTTATCAAACGAACACTAGTACTATTACTGTTTCGTAAACTAAACACTGATTATTTATTAAACGGAACACTAGTACTATCACTGTTTTGTAAACTAAACACTGATTATTTCTCAAACGGAACACTAGTACTATCACTATTTCTTAACTGAACATTGACCACTTAAAATGAACACTATTTTTTAAATTAAACACTGACTATAACTTAAACCGAACATTAGTATTATCACTATATCATAAATTGGACACAAGTACTATCACTATTTCGTAAACTAAACACTGACTATTTCTTAAACGGAACACTAGTACTATCACAGTTTCGTAAACTAGACACTGACTATTTCTTAAACGGAATACTAGTACTATCACTATTTCATAAACTAAACATTGACTATTTATCAAACGAAACTAGTACTATTACTGTTTCGTAAATTAAACACTGATTATTTATTAAATGGAACACTAATACTATCACTGTTTCGTAAACTAAATACTGATTATTTCTCAAACGGAACACCAGTACTATCACTATTTCTTAACTGAATATTGACTTCTTAAAATGAACACTATTTCTTAAATAAACATTGACTATATCTTAAACCGAACATTATTACTATTACTATTTCATAAACGGAACACTAGTACTATCATTGTTTTGTAAACTAAACATTGACTATTTCTTAAACGGAACACTAGTAAAAGGAACATTCGACTTTGCAAAGTAAATCAGGAAACCATTCATATATGTATGCAATAAAATAAAGAGACAACATAAGCAAATTAGAAATTTAGATATAAATATGAACAAGCAAAAAGATCTTACCAGGTGCCTTACCAGTCATACCAAAGGCCCAGGATAATTCAGTTGTGTGTTCATCCTCAGCAACAATCGCACAAAGACTTTGAAGCTCCTTCGCATCATAAAACTTCGCATCACAAAGACATTGAGAGACTTTAGTGTTTCTTGGAAGGATTTCTCAGCAGAAGCAGGCGCTAGAAATATGTCACACTTGGTTTAGCTGATAAGATCCCTGGTAAGTTTATTAAATTAATTTCTATGTGTGGTAGTTACTCAAGTTAGTTTATCGGCATGCTGTTTAAATTCTCTTTGAAAATTCGCAAAATTTGGCCATAGGTATCAGTCACTATAAGTGTCCTAAATTTCTAATCCATCCTCTCGTAACCAAACTAAGCTTTTAATATCACCATGCAACGTGTCAAACACAAAATTGTGGCTTAAAACTATTTTCAGTCTTTCTTATTTCTTTCCAATTGAAACATACACATAATTGATTGCAATATTAGAGAGAGAAGAAAATACGTTGATAAAAAGAATAAGAACGAGAAATTTTCTCTTACATATGAAAGAACTTCATCTGTTCATCCCTGTTCTTCAATGTCAAGAGTGAAGCTTTCTCAACCTTCTATAATCTTTCTTCCTCAAGATGTTAGACCCCATCCTACTCTCCAGCCTTTTTTTTATTGGAAAGTACGGTGTAGATCATAATTTTGAAAAGAATGCTGCAATTACAAGCTCGAAAGACGGTTTTATTGAAAGGTGAGAGGAAGCTGGTTCGTTAGAGGAGGTAGGCAGCTTTTGAATGACAAACTTATTAATCTGTTTGGTGGATTAATGAGGAAGTGGCATACTCGTAAATAAAAAGAAGTTTAATTCTAACAAATTGGCTGACAGAAGGGGATTTCTGTTAGGGGCAGGGGCTGGAAAAAAAATTTATTTCGTTTTGGGCTTTTAATTCATCCCATCTGGGTTTAATGGTTGTGGGCCTGAAATAGATTAGTTTTGTCCTTATAATTAAATATTAAGCTCTTTTGATTAAATAATAGTATAGGGTGGTTTTTGGTTAAATTAAACTTTGTCCAAGTCCTTTTCATTAAAGCTCCCATTTTTTTAAGGGAACTTTGATCATTAAACTTTTAGTTTTCACTTTTCATGAAAATGCTATTTCATAACGAGACTAGATATATAATGAAATCATTAAATCTATGATTATTGAAAAAATTTAAACGAATTTCGGTTATTCAACTTTTAGTTTCATGTTTTTCATTTTACTTTTTTCCCATACTATGTCCCTTTCAATGACGCATATCGACGACTAATTTTGATGATCAGTTTGTCCAGCTCTTTTTCAAATTGTAACTATGCAACAAATTACGATATTCACAGATAATTTCATGTACATTATTGTAATTTACATTCATATAAGTCAATTAGAATTGCATATCACAGCGAGTCAATGATCTACCAACCTTTCCCCTTTTAATTTTATTCTTCTTTTAATCAATCAAACGGTCCTGATCACATCCACAGCATGCGCGTGGGCTTGTACCATCTGCACTGCAGCATCGCTCTTTCACCCACACTGTTACCTTCCCCTTCATCCAACGGTGTATGTCGAGTCTCGGAACTGAGATCAGCATTGATTAGTCCACAGTCCGGCCACTGGACAGGCCGCACGGGAAGCAGCGCGTGCCGGACGCTTGATCAACACTTTATCATTTCAGTCTTGTCCCCATAGGAGTGGGTCCGCGAGTTCAGTGTCTTGACTTCGTGTCACTTTTTTTGCTATTAGCTGGAAAGTGTTTGTCTGAGGTTGGACGGACACTGTACGGCGAGAATCCGAGTTTTTGGTTATTGACTCCGTCAAGGCCGTAATTGGCGCCAATTATTTTGATTGGACTGGAAGTAGAGGCCCAAATTCAAAATATTTGGGCTGTGCCGTTTCATTTGAGGATGTGGGTCGTTTAGCTAGGTTTGGGATTCAAACTTTCAAAGTTCAACCACTACAATCTGTGTTTGGGTTGTGTTTTTTAAATTCAATTTTGTTTTTGAGTTCATTGTGTTAGGGTTTTGTTTTTGGCGGCCGACGAACAATGCTGGTGAAATAGTTGCTTCGATGACGACAGCGTGGACAACCAATATGGCTTTTTTCTTGGGTACCACGGAAGGAAATGAAACTCTTGATCTTGCAGGATTCAAGTACGAGAGGAGATTGATATATGACCATTACTATATCTGTATTGAAGAGATGCAACAAAGATGATGATTGCGCAATGTCTTAAATTAAATTTGTAGACATCTATTTTCCATCTACCCGTACCACTTGAGCTAACCCAAAGCGCTTTGACGCTGCATACATTTCTCGGTATGCAATTCGGGTTTGGGTGGTATTGGTAACGTGGACTTTGATTTAATGTTTTTGCTTGGGGACTTTTTGTTTTATTGTAAACTAATCTTTGTCTGTTATTGTTCATTGGGTAGGGCATATGACTATTGGGCTATGCTCATTCTTAGGGATGGATTTTTTTTTTTTTTGCTAAATTGATGTGCCAACCGAATTGCCAACTATACCATACTGATTTTGTGACAATCGATAATAATATAGTATTGTACCGTACTTAAATTTTATGGTATCCATTACCACGGTATTATCGTATTGTACCAAAGATATAATATAATATATAAATGATAAATTATATAATATATAATTATATTAACACATATTTATAATATTCCATTACTTGCTTGATTTGTATAATGAGTATAAGAGAATGCTTGCTTGATTTGTATAATGAGTATAGGAGGGGTTCTTCTACCACCATTGGAGCTCTATTGAAAGATGTGGAACTAAATGAGGAGTTCATAATTCAAACTTGTGGGGATAATGAGAACAAAATTGAAATGATAAAAATGAGAACAAAATTGAAATGATAAATGAGCTTATACAAGAAAGGAGTGAGCAACGTTTTTTGGAGATATCCTACAAAATTGATAAATACTTCACCACTCCTTATATTATCATTATTGTTGGTGGCTTTGATCTCTTAAGTTGGTGGAAATCAAACACAAAAGAGTTCCCAAATTTTTCACAAATAGTCAAGGATATCTTTGCAATCCCCACTTCTACCATTGCTAGTGAAAATGCATTTAGCCTAGGGAGGAGGGTTGTCGACCTTTTTAGGACATCCTTGACTCCTAAAATGGTAAAGGCACTACTGTGTACTAGTGATTAGTTTAAGGCGGATGAAGTAAACCTTTACAAGAAACCAACGGAAGGTATGCTTCAATTTTACAAGAAAATGGAAGAAGTGCAAACACGTAAGATATGCTTAATTTTTTTAGTAAATTTGTTATTAAATGGTTTTCAACTTTAATTCTTCTTTCTACTAATATGTTTTCTTTGTTTGTAATGTTGGCTTGACACAAGCTCAATCTTTTATAAGTTCAATGCCTCCTCCAAAAGTTTCGACATCTCAAACTTGAAGAATTGATCAGTGGATTTTATTTTTTGAGGTTTTGTTCCAATTTTCATTTGGTTTGAAACTTTAACTTCTATTTGGATTGTAAACTTATATTTGTTTTGGTTCATGACTTCTGTTTGGATGATGAATAATAGATGAATTTAGGCTACAATATATGAGATAAAGGTACAAAAAAATGTTTTGCCCTTGAATTGGGTTAAAAAAATAAAAATAGTTTTTGTCCCAAAACAAAGTGGCAATTACCATTGTCATACCATGCCAAACGAACTATTTGGCAATATTGAACTTCGGTATAGTAAAAGTTTGGTACGGTAATGGTAATAGATTTTGCCAAACTAAAAGTTTGGTACAATAATTGGTAAGAAAGTTTTGGTATGGTAACCGTATTGAACCCACGCCTACTCATTCCTCCAAACCTTGCTCTGGACTTTTGCATTTCATTGTGCATCTATCTTTTTGTTTGTTTTTTATTAATCTAAAATCATATTAGATAAAGGGAACTGTTATTAGTACTCCAAATTTTTTATCTATACTCCTTACAAGTGTATTTTTCTTCTTCTAATTATAGAAAATATGGAGTGCAAAATGAAAATTTTGAAATGCTGATAACAATTCCCTAGATAAATTTTATTTATCAATGCATTTCTGACTTGTAAAGCAAGTTCCAATCCTTCTAGTAGGAAGGGCAATCACATTGACGTTGCTAATTATTCGCAGATTAGATGATAAGGCTCTAATGGAATGACAAAAGAATAGTAATAATAAACTAAATTTATTATAGGAGCTTTAATGAAAAAGGTTTCTTCAAACTTTTTTTAAACAAAAAAAATACTTAATAGCACTATATGATGAAAACGACTTGAGTTTTAAAAAAATGACGAAAGTTTAATATTACAAAAAAATCTATAAAAAGCTGACGCACGGGACTTGCACGTCCCTCTTTCTCTAGGAGAGGATCCTCTTCGGACCTCAACTCCTCCGGATCCCCCAGATCCTCCTTCTTCTTTTTTTTTTTTTTTTTTTTTTTTTTTTTTTGCAGTTTTGCTTCTTTTTCTTCTTCTTCATCAATCCTCCTCTTTCAATTCTGCATCTTCTTCTTCACTTTTTTTTTGTTTTGTTTATAGAGAAACTTCTGCATGCTTAGTTTTATAGAACCACAATCGTTGACGACTATTACGTTGAGGTTGCCAATAACCAAAGGCGGAGAGGCACAACGCTAGCTCTGAGAAAGCATGATGCCGACTCTAGAAAAGCCATGACGCCGACTGGGCCCTTAAAGAAGAGGAATCCGAAGAGGATCCTCTACCCCTTTCTCTTTCCCCCACCCTCCTTCACCTTTATATTTTCTCTCTCTTCACCTATCACCATCATTTATCACATCTTTCACTCTCACCAATATCTCTCTACTCTTTCACCCATCACCAACATCTTTCTTTACTATTTCACCTATCACTATCATTTCTCTTTCCTCTCTCATGACACATGTCACTCATTCCTCCCTTCCTTTTTTTGTTATTATCAATAAAATTTTAATAAAAATACTTTTGATAGGATTTCATTAATAGAAATTTTGTTTCTTAAAAATAATAAATTTGTAGGAAAACTAATGAAAATTCAAGTCCCTTTCTTATTATATTAGTCAACTTTTTAAGTTTTTTTTTATAGAAATGGTGACACTATTTTTAAAGACAGTGACATTATTTTTAAAATCGATGACACTATTTTTAAGAACAGTTGTTGACACAACCTGACCCAAAATCAGGGCGTGTTGGCCGTCACGTGAGGGTGATGTAGCCAAGTGCGCGATGCAGAAGTGCTAAAGTGAAAAATGTGAGTGAACAAAAACCAAATTGAGTAAAAGTGTTGAGAACGGAAGAACAATATACATCATCAGAGCACAAGCAACCTAGATGCAATCCAGAACGAAAAGTACTAATTTAACAATATCAGAGAAGGTCTTACATTGGTGGTGATCTGTCAAAATTGCCGTCGAAGCCTCGTTAGCCACCAACAGTCACTTCAACCTAAAACCTGGAGGGGTGAAAAACAGAAAACGTGAGTGGGCAAAAACAAAGGTTTCAAAACCATTTCAATATCAAAAGTAGTAACCCCCCCTGTAAAACCTATATACTTTCCCAGAAAGTATTAGGCATAAACATATCTCAAATCATACTAAGAAATGATAAATCCACGAGTTTGCCATGTCAAATATCCAGTCAAACAATATATCAATTAGGTGAGGTAAATCAATAATCACAATATGCCAGAAATAACAATATATCAGCCGGAGTCACCTAACGTGACCTGTACGGCTGAATCTATAGCTCCTCAACCAATTTCCTGCACACGAGTCGGAACCATCTATAGTGGTCTGTACGACAGGTTGGGTGTATATATATAAATACGCTCAGTGCTACGATCACATGAAGGCTGTGCGAAGTATCGCAAGTCACATACAAGTCGAAACCACCTATAGTTGTCTGTACGACCGGCTGGCACTTGCCTTGGATCCAAGGTGAGCGTGTGGTGCGGGAGGTGAACAATCATATCCGAGGCTAAGCCCTAACCTCTGACGGAGCACAAACACTGGGGGTGTAGGAATATGAGCTATATACGCATCTCAACATCATCATGATCATAACCATCACTACCAAACATATACTTACCTGACTTACCTAAGCATCTGCAGCGCCAAGCAACAACCATCACAAAAACCATACTAAAATATAAATACTATTTGACATAGCATTATAGTTTATAAAATCATTAAAACACACTTTTTGAGAAAAATACCAAGCATATACGTATATACTGAAAACAAAAGCACATTCACTGATATGTGAAAGGATCGTAGCCCCTGAGTCTCGCTTGACTGCACTCATCCTCAGGATAGGTCTCATCTATATGTGAAACAACTATAAAACTGTCAATTAAAAGCACATAACCAAAACTAGGTAATAACTTCTCATACATTGCTCAATTGGGGTGTTTGAATATACCAACATAATCTACTCGATCCCATGAACACCCCTATATTTTTAGAAAAATTTTCCGACGTCTCATGTGCCGGCCAAGGCACGGCCATAATCGCCACCCACGTGCAGACACGTGCCTGGCACACTGACGAATTCCTTAACGCCGTTAGGGAATATTCCGTCAAATATCAGAATATTCCATTATATTTAACCTAACGCCGTTAACTGCCGTTAGGAACATTCCGTCAAAGTTGACGAAATATTCTCCTTCCCCTACCTCAGTTCACCAGAATCCGGGGCCATCACTGCTGCGACTGCTGAAATCTGAAAAAAGTTCTAAACTTCAATTCTCACTCATTTTAGCACAAAAATTCATGAAATTAACACCAAAATGAAGCTTAAGACGAGGGAAAGAGATTTATACCACTTTTAGGACCCAAAACTCAACGGAACCTCGTCGAAAAAAGTCCAATACTTCGGCCACCTCTGTAACTTGCTATTCTCGAGTATTTCGACATCCAAAACACTCCAACATTACTCTCCGAGCTTCGTGAAGACATTTTAGATCATCCTAAGGCCTTAAAACTTGCTGAAACGTCCACGATCACAATTGCATGAACAGTGCTATCGTCGGAGGTCATAGGTTCTAGGGTTTTTTTAAGTCCCCACGTCCAACTAAAGATACAGTTGTGATCTTGAGCTTACAAGGAACTCGAACCTGGTCTCAAAAGGGTCGATCTGTGAGGCTTTGAAAGGGTTTGAAAGTCAATCGTACAAGTTGTACGGATATAGAGAATTCGAGAAGAAAGGGAGAGACATAAACAGAAAAGGAATGGTGCACGTATGCATGCGTGAGTGTGTGTGTGTGTGTTATAGTTCTCCCCCAAACACAATAATTAAAACCCAAGCTCCCCATTGGGTCCAAATCTTTAGGAAAATATAAGGAAATGGGTCTAACTCGAGGCCCAATCTCCACACACTCTCAACGTTCAAGGATAAAATCGACATTCCCACGCTATCGATACAAAATTTCGGGACGAGATGTCACAGTTGTACTATTTCTAGAAATGATGACACTATTCTTTAAAGCAATGACACTATTTCTCCGAACCTGGTCACAACTTCCATCCCGCCGTTTCGAATCGACTGGAGCTCGCAAGCCTAGAGGTATTTCGACGTCGCTGGTCCCACCGCCAGCGGCGTTGATTTGTCCACTGAAGATAGAAACGACTCCATTTCGAGGTATCGTCTTCCTCGATTATTCTGCCTCCCTCAGTCGCGCCTGAGGTGCTCATTGTTTTCTGGCGAGAATGATGACCTGCAGTCATCTTGCACACACTGTCGCCCTCATTGTCGCGGTCGGAGCAAACCCACATGGGGTTGTTGTGGTTGGGGTCGCGATCAATAATGTAGAAATTTGAAAAATTAGGGATTTTAGCTTGTTGGGGTTTCTTATTTTTTGGTAACGCTGTGAAATTGGTGTTGTTTTTGATTTGTTTGATGGATTAAGATAAGGAAAGTAAGGATTTTTGTTTTTGTTGCTCCATTATGTTGTTTGAGATAGTTTATGATTGGTGGGTGGTTTTTGCTCTGCGAACACAAACCACGGCAGCACCATAACCACAACGTTTAGCCCAGTTTTTGTTCTCAATTTCATGTGTCAATCAATGGAGGGATCTGTGTGTGTAATAAAGTCAATTTGGAGTTGCAGTTAGACTTGACATTTGTGTCGTGTTTTTATGTTTGTGTCGTTTTTGTGTAATACCCAATATCTTAATTGGTCATGTCGTGTAACACTTGTTAAATTAAATGGGTAAAATGACCCGACTCAAAATCGACCGGATAATATTAATAGGTAATATGACTTGACCCGTTACACGTTAAGAAAAATATATTTTTAAACCAATGAATAATCAAATGAAAAATATAATACTAACAAGGCCGGTCCTGAGAATTTGGGGGTCCTAGTCGAGTTTTCAAAATGGAGTCTTAATATTCTCTGATTTCCAGTTATTTTTACATTGATATGTATAAAAAAGAATTCGTTAAATACGTAAATATTCTATTTCCACATCCAATATCATTAAAAATTAATATGAAAAGAAGATAAATATACAAACATTACTTAAAAATTAAACGGCTCATGTTTTTAGACTCAAACGTACTAAATGTTTGTAGTCAAGAGTCTAAGATTGAGAGTGAAGAACAATAAAACTTGATGATCAAGGGAGTAAAGAACAATAAAACTTGATTGATGAGCATAATAAATTCAACAACGCCAATTGTTTCTCTTGTGCTTTTTTCGTAAAATCAACATCACACTAACGAATTGAATACTAAAACAATCCATTGAATAAAAAAATTATTGAAAAGAAAAATATAAATTCAAAGTTCTGATTACCTTAAAGTAAAATCTTCAAGACCATGTTATAGTTAGTTTAAAAATTCAATAGAAATGGGGAGATTGGGAAGTTGAAAGAAAAAAAGATTGCAAAGGAACTTGATTTTTATAACTTTATATGCATTTGAACAGATGGATTGGCAGTAAATTTGAAAAACAAGAAAAATTTAGTGACTAAAAAAGGCATTTGACACACCCCGACCCGAAAGTGGGGCGTGCTGGCCGTCACGTGAGCGTGACGTAACCATATGCACAGTGCGGAAGCAAGATTGATTAGAAAGATACGAACCAACTAAAACCAAACCACTAACAATCCAATAAAAGAGAGTGTGCTAGTGCGAGAGTTTATAATGCTTATACAAATTCAGAGCATAAATGACTAAGTGCAGTCAAGTAGAAAGTATTAATTGCAATTGACACCCGAATGTGGTCCTACATGAGTTAATTTTGTCAGAACGTCCGAGAGATCCTCGTATGCCACCAACGAACACTACTTAATACCTGGAGGGGCGCAAAACAAAGTTGAGTGGGTCAGTAAAACAAATCTTTTTCAAAACCATTCTTTTCTCAAATCACTATAACCCCTCTCCGTAAAACCTGTATAATTTCGCAGAAATAAAATATACTCATATACATATATATCTCAAAATCATGCTAAAAATATCTGTAGGTATGCCATGCAAAAGTATCAACTAATATCTCAACTGTATGCTCATATCGTAAATCTGTGATGTGAATAATATCTTATAACCATCTCAGCCCTCGGCTGCATATATATATATAGCTCATAACATCTCAATCTCATCATATATATACTCTGCACAGACATCAATATCCTCATGAGGTCACAATTATATCACTGTATCAATATAAGAATGCTCAAGTGCTACAATCACGTGAAGACTGTGCGAATGATTCGCGGGTCACCTACGAGTCAAACCCACCTATAGTGGTCTATACGACAGGACTGTGCACCTAACTTGGATCCAAGGCGAGCATGCGATGCGGGAGGTGAACAACACGTGAAAGATTGTGCCCCTATCTCTAGGCGGAAGCACTAATATAAATGTGCAGGTGTATGAGCTCAAATCACATCATTTCATTCATTCGTATCACATCACATCATTTCATTCTCATCATAACTAGTATAGAATCTTACCTGATACTTACCTGTGCGTCCGCAGCACCACCACAATTATATGCAAGTACTAATGCATAATTAAAATAAATAGATACTTGCATGGCATCTCAAATCATTTCATCGTTTAAATTCATTTTCTGGGAAAATAGAAATATATATAGGTATGTACGGAAAACAAACTGCCCACTCACTGATAAATAGCTGGATCGTAGCCCCCACGCCTAGCCTGGCTACGCTCGTCCTCAGGATAGGCCTCGCCTATATGAGAAGTAACTGAATAAACGTTATTTAACGTACATAAACGGAACTTTAGAAATAACTTCTCATATGTTGATCAATTTTGACATACGAATATATCAATGCGACCTACTCGACGTCATGGACGTCGACAAATTTTTGGAATAATTTTTCTCAGGCCCATGCGCCGGGAGAGGCACGGTGCCACGTGCGTCTTCTTCTTCGTCCAGACGCCGAAAAATCTCGCCGGCGCCGGAAACTGGGTAGACCTGCAACTCGGGTTTTCTCACTCATTTCTTCACCATTTTTCCTCATTTTTCTTCCTACATGCTCTAAATTAAGTGAGGAAGAAGGCTATACCTTCAAAAACCTCGACAAACGACTGAAATCTCATCGGGAAATTCTCCAAAATCGGCCAAACACGAACTGGGCTATCCCGACGTCCAAACTACGTCAACATTAGTCTCCGAGGTTTGTGGGAACCTTCTAAGGCTCGTGGTGAGCTTGGTTTTGCCTAAAACGCAACCAACAAAAATTTCATGAACAGTACATAACTCGGAGCTCGAGTTTTCAACGTGAAATCGTAAGAGTTCTTACCTAAAATGGGTGTCTTTGAGTTCGTATGGACCTCAGGATTATGAGTATGGTCTTTACAGCGTCGATCCGTGAAGAGTTGGCCTCCTTTGGCCTTGGTCCGTACGTGAGAGGCGAGATAGAGACTGAACTCGAGAGATAGAGAGAGAATGAGTCTGTAATGAGGAGAGAGACACGGGAGTGAGGTGAAAAAGAGAGAGTGCTAATTGGCTGTGTGGTCTAAAAGCCACCAATCAAACAAATATCTCATTGATTTCTAATTGGTCCCAAAATGCACGGATAACGTATAATTAGACCCAAAAACTTAACAAAATTCACAAACGTACCTCAACGTTCGAGGGTAATTCCGTCAATTCACAACCTCGTGAATAATATTTCGGGACGGGCTATCATAGCATCTCTGTGTTTTGAACTCAACACTCTCAAGAAAAAGAAAGCCGAACATTTCTATTGCACCAACAAATGAATTATGATATCTCTTACTTTTTTTTTTGTATTTATATGTTATTTACAAGATATAAAATTTTTTTGGGGGCCCCTTCGAAGTAGGGGCCCTAGGCGGGCGCATACTTGGGCTACCCACAGGGCCGGCCCTAAATACTAAATAAGTATATACATACCATATTATCACATTCAAAACATAAAAACGCATTTGTCTTTCAAGTATTACATATTTATATACCAAAAATAAGAGCACAATGAAAATAAAAACATTAGAACATTAAAAAATATCAAATGTTCAAAAGATTTGCAAAATTAAGAGAGTTATGTTTCAAGGTTTGAAACCTTACACATTTTCTTACAATCAAAGTCTTCAATTTTCATCAATCACCCTGAGAAACGATATTGAAACTTTAGATTGATATATTGTCTTCAAGAGTTATATTGATGATATTTTTAGTGAGGCTTTCTACATTAGCACTATTTTCTCATTTATCTTATGACTATTGTTTAAGTAAGGTCTTTAATAGTTTTTTAATTAATGTAGAAGTGTGAAAAATATACAAACGCTCGTAATGACAAGCTTTACAACTTTCGATTGTTGTTTACATTTATGTTTTATTTTTCTCACCAAATTTTATTTATTTATTTCAGATTTTTTTTTTTGAAAACATGATCTATTAGAGGGTACAAGAAGATGAACAGTTCGGATCGTTGATATTATGTTCAGAGTTGTATCGTTGGTGAAAAAATTGCTTGGTATTTATAAAGTCTCTACAAACTATATAACATCACTTATATGTGGCGTTTTGTTTTAACAGTATTTAAAAAATTGCTTGGAATTTATTAGCAGTATTTTATTGGTTATTAATATGGCGTTTTGTTTTAACTATTAAATAAAATTATTATTATAGTTAAAAATTAAAATTTTAAAGTTATTTTTATTAGTTTTCTGATTTGTTATAGTATCTTTCAATAATAAAGTGCAAGTGTTGTTGCTTGGTGGAAAGTATCTCCATCTTCACCTCATTGTTTTATGGGTAAAGGCATTTTTTCTTTCTCTTAGTGTAATTTAGAATAGTAATATCACAGTTCCTTATTTGATAGGATCTAATACAGTTTTCTTTTTGCAACAACTAGGACCCAATGCATAATTATCCTCATACCAAATCAATAATTTCCATAAAAACGTACAGGAAAAAAGAAACCAAATGAGTAATTACATAAAAATTTGGAAGCTAGTATCCTAGTTTCATGTAGAAGGTTATGATTTTTTTTTGTCGAATGATAAATTTTATTAAATTATATTTGAAAGGTTTACCTCCGCAGTTTAAATATTTAAAAAAATGATGGTCATGATTGGCTTGTTAGCGGCTGGCACAAGGCATGCCACTCAAATAATTGTGGTGTGATTCTGGTGGTTGCAACAGCCCAAAGATATAATGCAAAATGTAGTAAATCAATCGATCAACGCCCAAAGAAATTATTGACATTATAACAAACACAGGAGGGTGGTAACAACTAAGAAGAGTTTCACAAGATAAAGTTAACAAGAAGATGGCAATACATGACCTCAAATCATCAATGCCCAACTTCTTTTTGCTTCCTCCTTTTAGGAATTGTGGATCAAATATAATCGTTCCATGTCGAAAAAGTGATCGTCTAAATGATGTATATTAGTGGAAACTCTAAATTGCATAGACGTATTTTGAGATTAAACTTTTTACTTGAATGCGTCCATAGAACCTAAATTTATATTTGAAATAAGTGTTTAAGTTGGTGATAATATATGAGGAGTTGAAAGCTGTCTATACTTCATCTCCCCTTAATGACAAAATGAAATTTGAGCTCTTTACTTGTAACCACTATAATTTTATAAGGGAGCTAATTTTTACATTTCTTTTTTAATTTCTTACCTACCTCTCTTTGTTTTTATCATAATTTTGTCTTACATTATTATTATTATTATTATTATTATTATTATTATTATTATTATTATTTACATTAAAGTACATTAAGAAGAAGAAAAAACCTTATCCATCAAAAGCATTCTAATCTTTTTCAACTTTTGTCCACGAGTATTTGATACACAAGAAAGTATGTTGGATTGCACATTAAATTTTTTCGTTGTCATTTTGGATAAGTTTAGACCTACCCATCGATCATCAATTCAATAAAGTGCGAGTCGACTCATTAGTCAATACTCTGGCCAACCAACTCACATCTTATGTGGATCAACTCAACTCTCTCTCGCGGAAAAGACCAAAACCTCAGATTATCTCTCTCTCTTTGTTTCTAATCTTAGGGTTGGAGTCGGTCATCATTATAGTCTTTATCAATCTTCTCTTATTAGCTTCAGCCCTTGTTTTGGTGCCCTTGTCTGAGCTTTTGTCTCAATTTTATGAACTTGTCTTTGGGGTTTCACTCCGCTCTCTCACTCAATTGTTGTTTCATGTCACCGAGTCTTAAACCATCAACTTTCGCTACTCAACCTATCGGGTGTATCTCTTTGGCGGTGCACTTTGGTCTTGTGTGATTTTTAAAGTGCTTCTAGCATTATTTGGTATTATTATAAAAGCGCTCACTACGCGAGTGGCTTACTCGTCTCCATTTTTTGTTGATCCAATTGTTTTATTGGTTCATTCTCTTGATGGTGCCTTGTGATGGAGGCACAAATGACTTGGTGGTGGCTGCTGTTTTTCTCTCCAAATTTATGAGTTTTTTTTTTTTTGTTATGAGCTGGCTCCTTTTTGGGCATTTTATATTTTCTAAAGTTGGTTTTTTAAGGATCTCTACTCTTTTTATTAGTCTTTAATGAAAGTAACTTATTAAATTTTTGTTTTGGGTCAAAACTTAATTTGAATATTAAAAAGGGGGAAATTGACACACGATTTGCAACAATTTTCTTCTTAAAATAAATACACAAATAAAAAAAAAACAAAGCGAAAGGACTGTTTGACCTACAACAATACCACCACCTTTCAAAGCGAAAGGTCATTTTTGCCAAAAGGCAAATATATCAACACACTCAGAGAGGCACATTCATTCATTTGAAAGTTAAGGGTTTTACATGAAGGGAAAGTTGGGGTAACTTTCCTCGTTAATTAGCACACAATTATTATTACAAATTAGAGGATTAACTTACATTAGTGGCAAAAATATAATTAAGAGAAGGTGAACAATAAAGATTCCACCAAGAAGAAAGAAGAAAAAAACTAGGTCTCGCAATTTCTTGCACGACCCGTTAATTCAACACGAAAATAATAGATTTTGAGTCAATCCGTTAACGAGTTAGATCATTACTAGGTCACCCATTATCAACAAATATGACACAAACACGATACGAATACGACCTATTTGCAAGGTCTAAACATGACAATTTCTTACATGACCTATTAACTCGACACGAAATGATACAATCTGTTAATGAGTCGGATCGTTATCGGGTCACTTGTTAAGAACCCGTTAAGATAACAGATTTGACATGACACGATCTATTAAAATAACATGTGTGACACGAAAACAACAAACACGACCTGTTTAACAGGTCTAAAAAAACCCATGTGGCTGGAGTTATTAATTTAAAGTAGGATTCCATAACATGATTAAGTTGCTCTAATCACAATTATTTAGCCCTGTCCTTGATCACATCCATCCCCATCTCCGTCGGATCGGTCGCCTGAAGTTCATAGCTGATGCCATCTAAAACTCTCCTCAGCCCAGCTTTGGAGGTTGCATATAGTATTTTGGCTCTAATCCTTGATTCACTTGGTGACCTGTAAAAAATCCCAAAAATTCACATCACCTCCAGATTCTCCTATTACTTGTTAAACAAAATGTGGCTTATGTAAATATAAAATAGGGGAGCGATTAAACGAGAAGTGAATTCCGCACTCTTGTTTGTCGCATGGACTCTTCCCTTATCTTTTTCACTTTAGATTGAATGAATCAAATGACAATCAATAGGCATAGACAAAGGGAGAAGTGCAGACGAGAAAACGGACGTGACAATCACCACCCTTCAAAAACATGGTATAGTTTTATTTTTATTTTTTATTAACAATTGTCGTTCGTGAGATTTGAACTCAGACTTTCTCTAAAGATTAAATGTCGCTATTTTTTCTAATGTGACAAGTAAGCAGAGGATATTTTATAAATCCGAAATTAGGTGTGGAAAACCCATTGAAAAAGAAAACCATGTACCAATTGACCATGATGAATGATGGTGCACCAAAATTGGGTATTCCAAGCTAGTCACAAATATTCCTACTAACCAAACATGCCCCCCCCACCCCCCCAACAAATGAATACAAAATTCCCATGATTATCATGATTAATTAGCAACATCTTAATCTTAAGTCTTAATCAAAAATGGAAAATTAAAGAAATGAGAAGAAGTGATTAACGACTGACCAAGCAATGAAGAAGAGTTTGCTCTTCCTGCAGTTATCAACGGTGACAAAATCAAAATCAAAGACTGCATATCTGCAATCGTCTTTGGGCAAGGAGGCTGCCAGATCATCATAGTTTTCCCCTGGCCCACCAACTTTATCAACGGTCACCAGCCTCGATTCCTCATCGATCTTGAAAACAATGTATCTGTGAACCTTCTTCCATTTCATCTCCATGAATGAGTTCTTGCATTCATCAGTCACCCACATCCCAGTTGTAGCCTTTCCTCCTCAAACGAATAAATAAATAAAATAAATATTGCTCGCAAGCGCACGAATCAATTCAACTAAACATAAACATAAATATAAAAATTACTCGCAGGCGCACGAATCGATTGAATTGAAAGTAAAAATTACTCGCAAGCGCACGAATTGATTGAATCGAAGGAAAGGAATCGACAAATATACCATCTTGAAAGCCATTGCCATGGTTGCTGAAATTTGAAAGGGGATTTTTGCTTTTGCTTTTGCTTTTGCTTGTGCTCTCTGCTGTGCTGAGATTCTGAAGGCTGAGTCCTCAGAGTGTTGCTTTGCCTTCCTCTTTATAAAAAGATAGGATTGCTTAAATGCCCTTTAATGTTGGGTGATATTACAACGTTATCCATGCTTAGATCTGTGATGTACCAAGTACTGTCCATTATTTTTTTAATGACCATGTTGCCCCTTTTTGTCGCTAGATTTAGTTTGTCGTTGCATAATGCGATTTACAAAAAAACCCAACCATCAATCGTCACATAATTGTGATTTACAAAATATAGTTCAAGTAAAAGGTCTTTTTAGAAAATTGTTACATGTTAAGGTGACTAAATTGTATGGGGCTTAACGTCTTTCCATTTTTTTTTTCCAAGGTTTTAATATATGTCTATTTGAAGACGTGTATTCTTATACTAAATCATACTTGACCTAGTTGTCCAAGTTGTTTCTTCTTCTTGTTCTTGACCAGCGCGTATCCATGTTCATTCATAGTTGCTAATTGGTCATTGCCAAGGAGCAAACTTTCTGTGTGGCTGTAATATTAAGTGATAACCTGACGGTCAGGACTGGCGTCAGAATTTTTTAATTTTAAGGGTGGTGTTTTGTAACTTTATGTACATCCACACCAAGAGGGTCACTATTGAAGGTTTTCATATTGCTATTTAAACCGTTATTTGACAACCTTTTGATGAGGATATATGGGGTGGATATTCAATATAAAACTTCAGATGCATAGATAAATAATCACTTGAACTTCAAGCTCTTTGCAAGTTAAAACTCAAGTCAAAGAGCTACGTAGCAGATGAATCGATGGATGCGGAATACAATAGTGACCTATACACAAGTTAGTCAATCTGTACAAGTTTCCCTAAACTTGAACGAAATTACAGATGGCATGCTGGTCCCATCTTGGATTGCCACATCCCATTCTCCCATCACACTATTCATATCTCTGTGTGCTTCAATGAATCTTTGCGTGCAAGCGAAGGAGAAAACTGAAGAAAGAATTCAACTCATCACCCTTACGCAGAAAACAGTGGGGCGGGGCGACTGCAGATAAAAAGAAAGAATAGAATATGGGGTCTTGTCAAAATGCTATGTCTTATTCAGTGGTACACGTTTTATGCAAGTTATAATCGTTTCAAGACTCATTAAATACTACTTAGAGCAGCTCCACTGGGAGCTTTTGCTCGGGGGAATGGGTAGAAAAAAGGGCTCGAGGCCCTGTGAATTAGGTCCAGCGGGGAAGGCCCCCGTGTGAAGGTGGAGGCCCGAGCAAGGGGCCTGTCAAAAATTGACTGCCCGACCCACTGAGTGGAAATGACACAAGCACGACGTCATGCTGACGTCAGGGCGATTTTAAAAAAATTTCTGTCAGGCGCGTGCACCCCACTCGCGCGTGGGGGCGCGTCGCCCGACAAGATTTCAGAAAAAAACAGTGCTTTTTCAGAAACTTTTCAGATTTTTTGTTACCGTTGGGAAGCCACGTGGCTTCCCACGGTCCGTTCGATCCCAACGGCTCTTTAATTGTGACCGTCCGATTTCAACGGTAATAAAAATAAAAAAATCTTATTTAATATCAACCGTTGGATCTCAGATCAACGGTTGATATTATTCTGTAAAAAAATAATAAAAAAACTGTAAAAAATTGAAAAAAATCGTAAAAAATTGTAAAAAAATCTGAAAAAAATTGTAAAAAATTATAAAAAATTGTAAAAAATCTGTAAATTATTTTTTTTATTTTTTTATTTTTCTATAAATACCTTATCATTAACATCTACCTTACACCACAATTCCATATTTTCTCAACTATTTCTCCTCACATTCAAAAGCCTTTCTCTCAAACTTTGAAGCCAATCTTTTTTTTCAAACAAAATGAGTACTGGTGCAGGTACAAATTGGACGGTTCTTGAAGATGTTGCGTTGTGTGTTAGCTGGGTTAAAATTACTCATGATTCACTTTCGGGTAATGAGATGCAGTTGCGAGAAATGTGGAGTCTTATTCATACCAATTATATTGAGATAATGGGTGGGCAAAGAACCAAAGATTCACTGTCCAGTCGTTGGAAATTACTGAATATATCGTTTAGTTTGTGGAGAGACGCATTGACACAAGCTAGTTCTAATCTTCGAAGTGGGGAAAGTTTAGCGGATCAGGTAACAATATATTACTTATTTGTTTGTATTATTTAATTGTTAGCTATTTTCATATTATTTATTTTTTTTGTATTAATTATTTGTTAGCTAGTTTCATTATAATTATTTGTTAGCTATTTTCATATTATTTATTTATTTGTATTAATTATTTGTTAGCTAGTTTCATTATAATTATTTGTTAGCTATTTTCATATTATTTATTTGTTTGTATTAATTATTTGTTACCCACTTTCATTATAATTATTTGTTAGCTATTTTCATATTATTTATTTGTTTGTATTAATTATTTGTTACCTACTTTCATTATAATTATTTGTTACCTATTTTCATTATAATTACTTTCATTATAATTATTTGTCTCTTATAAAATATGCAAGTATCAACCATTGTCTCTTATAAATTATTCAAAGTGAATGAAACAGTTACTAGCTATACCAATAAATTAAAAAGAAAATTGTTAGATATCCTAATCCTAACACGTAAATAACTTGCTTTAATAACTAGTTAGAATTTGTTAGCTAGTTTCATTATAATTATTTGTTAGCTATTTTCATATTATTTATTTGTTTGTATTAATTATTTGTTAGCTAGTTTCATTATAATTATTTGTTAGCTATTTTCATATTATTTATTTGTTTGTATTAATTATTTGTTAGCTAGTTTCATTATAATTATTTGTTAGCTAGTTTCATTATAATTATTTGTTACCTATTTTCATATTATTTATTTGTTTGTATTAATTATTTGTTACCTACTTTCATTATAATTATTTGTTACCTATTTTTTATTTGTTACCTAGTTTCATCATAATTATTTAATCTCCCGTATTGTATAGGAACTTTAAGCACAAGCTTGGTATGGCACCAAAACCAAAAGCAAAAACAAAACATTCACCCGGTTTGAATGTTGGAATGTGGTCAAAGATTGTCCTAAATTCAGAGTTGTGCCTGTCGGTCCAGAAGTTTTCATGAACAGCACCCCTCTACACTCTACACCCGATCATGCCTCGCATGATCATGATGAAGATGATGCAGAAGAAGTGCCTGAAACGCCCCCCGTTGAACAAGCGTCGGGGTCGACCCGTTTTCCAATTAGGCCTCAAGGTAAGAAGGCTGCAAAGAGAAAAGGTAATACTTCAAAGAAAGATTATGGAAAGTTTATGGAAGACCTTGCCCGCCAAGGTGAATTTGGCTCGAGAAATGGCTAAATATGAGGCCGATAAGGCTAGAGAGGATGCAAAAGCTGTAGCTTTTCAGAAAAAATTTGAAGCTGATGAGAGAGAAAGAGAACTACTTCGGCAAGAAAGGGAATGTAGAAGAGAAGAAAGAATGGCTGAACAAGATCGTAACATTATGAAAGAGCCTTTAGAAGGGAAGTCTCCAAATTCTAAATATTTTTGGAAGTCGGAGAAAGAAGACGTGGTGCGAAGGAGGCGTGCAAGAGAAGCGAGAGCAAGAGGAGATGGTTCTAGCGCCACAAGAGAAGATCATCCTAGCACCACAAGAGAAGATCATCCTAGCACCACAAATTGGTTAAGCACGACAAAAGAAGATCATCCTAGCACCACAAATTGGTTAAATGATGATTATTGAATTTAGGTTGTAATTTTTTATTGATTGAATTTAGTACTTTATGTTGTTTCCAATTTATTGAATTTAGTACTTTATGTTGTTTCCAATTTATTGAATTTAGTACTTTATGTTATTTCCAATTTATCGAATTTAGTACATTTATTGAATTTAGTACTTTATGTTATTTCCAATTTATCGAATTTAGTACTTTATGTTGTTTCCAATTTATTGAATTTAGTACTTTATGTTGTTTCCAATTTATTGAATTTAGTACTTTATTCATAACACATTTAAACACACCAAATAAAATTACATGAACATACCAAATAAAATTACATCACATACCAAATAAAATTACATCACACACCAAATAAAAAGCACACTAAATGAACTAAATAAACACACGACATGAAATAAAATAAAACACCCCAAATAAAAACAAACACTAATGAACTTAAGTATCTTCAACACCCCTCAATTTCCACTGGTGTTCTATCAAGTCAATTTGGCGAGCATTGTGCATATATGGCCTTTGCATTGCAGTATATCGTTGAATGACTCTATCATTGAAACGTCCATCCCGCAGTATTAGGTCGTGTTGCACGGGTTCTTCGGTGGCGTCATGAGCACAATATATTCGTGTTTTGGAATTGTTCATCGTGTCTGGCTCATATTCATCAACAACATCATAATCGTACTCATCTTCCACAATCATGTTGTGAAGAATGATGCACGTCATCATGATAGATCGAAGCGACTCCACATCAAACATTCTGGCAGCACCTCTAACAATAGCCCAGCGAGCTTGGAGTATACCAAAACAACGCTCCACATCCTTCCTGCATCCTTCTTGACAGCTTGCAAAGTATTTTTCCTTTGCACTTTGTGGACGTGGCACTGTTTTGACAAAGCATTCCCACCTTGGGTAAATGCCGTCTGCTAGGTAGTATGGCCCGTCGTACTTACGTTCGTTGACCCAGTATGTGACTTTTGGTGCCTTTCCTTGCAGGACTTCATCGAACACTGGGGATTGGGCAAGGACATTAAGATCATTTTGAGCTCCCGGAACCCCGAAAAAGGCGTGCCAAATCCAAGTATCAAAAGATGCCACCGCCTCCCAAATGATACTTTTCGATCCTTTTCTATCCCCATAAGCGCCTTGCCATGCACTTGGACAGTTTTTCCAAGTCCAGTGCATACAATCAATGCTTCCAATCATCCCTGGAAAACCTCGCATCTCGCCATTCTTCAAAAGCCTTTCCAAGTCCATATGAGTGGGCCTCCGGAGGTACTCATTGGTGTAGATAGATTCGATTGCCGAGCAAAACCTTATCAAGGACTCAAGAATGGTTGATTTTCCCATCCTCGTTATCTCGTCCACTTGGTCTGCAGCTGCTCCATATGCAAGCATCCGCAAAGCAGCAGTAATTTTTTGCTCAGGCAGGAGACCTATAACACCAAATGCATCCGGCTTTTGCACAAAGTAAGAATCATGGTTGCAAACAGCGCCCATGATTCTGTTGAACAAATGTTGTTCCATTCTAAAACGACGTCGGAAGTACGTATCAGGGAATGCACTGTTCCGGACAAAATAATCGTCCAAGAGCTCCTGAACTCGTCGTTGCCTGTTTCTATCAATGTTTCTAGCACGGTTGGTCCTGCAGATCTGAGCCACACCTTGGACGACTCGACGGGAATGTGAGGCTCGTGCCATTCTTGATTCGTCATCTCTCCGTCTACGCTCATCATCCTCTTCCATCTCATTTTGGGCCCAATCCCCGGCATTGAACATTCCTTCTGATTGGTTTAACAATTCTTCCTCTTCTTGATCGATTTCCCACATCATCTTTGAAGAAGAAGAAGACATTGGTGAAGAAGGAAGTAGAAACTATGAATAATGAAAGGGATTTTGGTGAAGAAGAAAGCTGAAACTATGAATAATGATAGAGAGCTTGAGAAAATTGGTGTGAGATTTCTGAGGATGGAGAGTTTCATTATATGGAGGATTTGGGCAAGGATTAGGTTGTAGATAATGACACGTGGCATGCCGTCATTCATTAAAAATCTGGTGGAAATCTAAGATTGTAATCGGATTGTGACACGTGGCACGACGTGATTGGTTACAAATCTTATCGGAAATCCCTCGCCAATAATTGTCCTTTCAGACAATGACACGTGGCATGCCGTCATTCGTTAAAAATCTGGTGGAAATCTATCCTCAAAGATTGTAATCAGATTGTGACACGTGGCACGACGTGATTGGTTACAAATTTTATCGGAAATCCAAAATTACAAATAAAATTATTTTGAATTTTTTTTATAAATAAAAAAATCCAAATATTTTATTGCTATTGGCTTTTCGGATAATGACACGTTGCACAACGAGAACGATTAAAAATATTATCTGAAATTACAAATAAAATTATTATGTATTCTTTTATAAATATAAAAATACTAATATTTTATTGCCAATTGCCAGGGCTATTCAAGTGCAGGGGTGGAGATGCAAAAAGGCTATTGCCAGGGGAATACACTGTTCATTAAGGCAATTACTGTTCATTAGGTGGATTGAATAGTGTATTGCCTGGGGGGAGGGCTCCTACATTGGAGTTGCTCTACAAGATCGAAACTATTAATTTTTCTTACTACTAAATAGTACGTGGTTGCAGATTCCAATTAGTTAGAAAACACAAAACTTGCCAACTTATCTTGTGTAATTCTTCTTGTTTTTATATTCATAATTATTTTAGGGTTTTGAGTTGTTCCACAGATTTGTCTGTGAAAAGTGGTAAAAGAGAGAAGCAGCAACCCAACATTCATCCCATAAATAACGGTCACCAAATATTGGTGATAAACATGACCCAGGGGGGCGGTGGGGGAAAGGTAGAAAATACAAGCACTAGAATCCATGAAATTTTGCATACAACTGATAAGTACATGCGTGGATGTGTCTAGGAAAACATGCCCTTTCAACTGAGGGAGACCACCCGACAAATCTATGGTTTCTTTCTAATGGAAGTACTTAATAGCGGTTCACGTTACAAATCAACTTACAATCTACTGGTACTTCTCTTTACAATGTTGAAATAGGTCTTTGTCTATCCGGCGATACTTCTCTTTCTAACGTTGGAAGAGATTGTAGTCCGGTGGTACTTCTCCTTACAAAGTTTGTTACAAAGTTTGAAACAGATTACAAGTTTGAAGGTAACATACTTCTCTTTTACCCTAAACCCTAGAAAGCTCGATCAACGCCACAACTTGTGGGTGTGGTTCATTTTTTTGTTCAAATCTGAGATTATAGGCCTCAAAATCTATGGTCGAGGCATGGTTTTTTGACATGAACAATGACCTGGATTTGATGCCACCCAACAAATTTTTAGCTTCTTTCTTGTGGAGGTACTTGGTGGTTCACATTGATGAGAAGGCATGGCCTACATAACAAGACTTGCAGTTTTCAAGCAATTATAGATAACCTCTCTCAAAAAGAATCCTAGGAAAATTTGATTCGGAAAATATGCACAAATAGAACTGAGTACCAACATTTAATAAAAAACAGAACTATCCAGACACTCATACAGACGCACTAAACCATACTTTCTTTACAATTTATCATAATGCACAATATCCCGTTATTTCTGTATTTAAATAAAAGTGTGTAACCTGTTCTATTATCCATATTTCCCGTGCAATTTTCGAGCAAAACTAGCTGCACAGCAAATAAATAGTACAAGGCTACACAAAAATGTCAAAGACATTTCATTTGAGAAGCTAGACAAGAATTTACCGCTGCTACCAAATGCTGGCCTCAATGCAATATGAAATTTCTTGGAAGGCCTCTGAAAGACATTGCATAGACCATAAGAACCCGAAATTCATATCCACACGGATGAGATTCAAAGCTTTTAGATTGGTGAATCTTAACAAAAAGGCATCCAAATATAACAAGTAGTCATTCTATTAGCAGCCAGTAAGAAAACGTTAGTTTCCATGAGCTGTTGTATGATAGAGCAAATTTTGTCGAAAAACAGCTGACCGCTTGTTAACCACTACCAGCGTATTGCAGACTATTAAAACAGTAAACATATGGGATCTGGAAATCTCTCTCTTCTTATTCTTCTTTTTTGTCCAATAAAACAACTGTAAATGACAAAAAGAAGTTTGGAAGAGTTCATCCCATTGCTTAAGTTCTGCTCAACATCAATATAAATGCAGAATAATTTGATTAAAGTATAATCACTAAAACCCTAATCTACATCTGTTCTTGTATCATCCTCCACAATTTAAAGAAGCCTCCCTCAGAATCTGAATGCCTACTTTCAAGATACAGAAGTCATTCTAGTCACAATCGTCATTTGTCCTCGTTTGATGGTTCTTCTTTGTCCTTCTGCTGGGACAGCAATTTCATAGAAGAGAAACTATATAGTTGTTGAAAGTAAATTCTAGAAAATTTCCGTTTTGGAAGAAACAAAAAACTTACATTCTAGAAACTTACAAGAACAGATATTAACACCAAATCAAAAGATGAATTTTGTGACAGAACATTCAGGATAATGACCATTCATGCAAGAAGTTTGTGAACACACCTTAGACTGATTCTTCAGAGATGCAAGAAGATCTTTCACTGAAGGATCGTTGGGGTCAACTCCTGGAAGCTGTAAGAAAAATAACATATCAGAAAAAAAGCAACAGAAAAAATAGCTATATATAATAACAGAGTTAGGTTGTATTACACATACAGATTCAAGGATAGATGATATAAATGACTGATCCTCCAACACCTTGCTCGCATCAGTCTGGGAGGATGGCTCTCCTGCACTTTCCTGCATTGACATTTGAAGAGCTGCATGCAGCAAAGATATAATAAGCAAGCCGAAACAAATATCTCTTTGTCAAAGTTAGGATTTTCAAATTAAAGGCCATATTAATTAAATAGACAAAAGGTAAAAGGAAAAACCAAAAAAGGTCATATGATAGGTGTTTCACATTTTGACGCCCAACTACACCAAACTAGTAAATGATTCATGTTCTCAGGGCAGCTACGGGTATGAATTGGTGTGAATCCATAATTCATAGATTTGGAATTAAGAAAAAGCATACCACTAGTAACAACAGCTGACAGTGGAGTACATAAAGCATGTAGACCACTAAGGAATGTCTTATTCTTCTGAAGGTAATGCTTACTTCTTTAAAGTCAAATGATTATAGAGATAGACTAGAATCTATTAAAATGAATGTGATCCAAGAATCATACAACAATACTTGTACAAATTGAAGTTTGTACGAGGATATATCTTGTGTTAAACAAGTGTGCATGGAACGGAACAGAGGCATCTAGATCTCCACAAGCAAACAAGTAAAAGAAGCTCAAGTTACCACACAAAACTAACAATATAAAATGTAAGAAACAAAAGAACACACCTAATACCAACTCCTGATCCGCACTAGTTGCTTCGGACATCTCAGTATCACCTGATGAATGACCAGTTCCAGAGACGTTCATTGACATTGCAAGAGCCTCCTTCAGCAAGTCATTCTCATCAACCTATCACACATATCATGAGCCAAGGACGATTCAAATTACAACAGTTCTTTGAAGGATAATAAATGACGACAGAAAAAACAACAATATAGACTTTAAGAACTATACAAGATCATGCAAGCATGCATACACAAAAAAAAATCAAAAGAGGAACTGAAACCAACCATATTATCAGTATGTTTCTTATCCCCATTGGGAGAAGAAACATTAGCTGGATCTGTCATGGTTACATCTTCTGATTTGGATGACGGTTCCCCTCCTTTCCCACCAGCTTCTTCAGCAGCTCTTTTGGCAGCAGCTTCTTGCCTAGCCCTTTCCTCTTCCATAGAAACTCTAAGGGCGAGAGCAAGCTCAGGATCAATGTTGGGATCAACTCCAAAGTCATACCCAGAGCCACCAATAGCAGCAGCTGTTGCTGCTGCCGCCGCCACTGCAAAACCACTTCCTCCTTCTCCATCACCAGTAAATACAGGTGTACTGTCATTAAATAAGAAAAACTTCATATCACGGGAGATATAATATAATTATATGCTGTGCTGTGAGCCTGTGATGTGTTCACTAGGTTATCCAACAACAATTCCAGCCAGGTGACACATAGAACATGTGTGAAGATAGAAAGAAAAGTAGAAACTTACGCCTATTGATTTTCTAAGAAGTAATTCAATAGTTAATACTTTGAGCTTATATACATGTTCTTGCACAAATTCTCCTTTTAACAAAATACCTACTCTTCTCACTTCTCCATTCTTTCTTCGTATAACATGCATTGCTCTTATAAACAATAGCATGAATCTAAACCTATATTGCAATTAGTTCCATCAACAAATAATTTTATAATTGGCATTACAAGATGATATACAAACAGACAAGAGAAAAAACAATAAACACACCTTATAAGAACATCCGAGAGAGCATTTGGACCAGGAGGGATGTGTACTATGTGACTGCTTTCATTATTATTAACAGCGGACAGAAGGGCCTCCAGCTTCTCTGGCTTCCCATCATCCTCTTCACCAAAATCAACAATGTCAAGAGCAACACTGTTCTTTTTCAATTTCTTCCCTATCGATTCCAACAACTTCTTTTCAAATTTAACAGGACTGAACACGGTATAAGAGTTTGATGTCAACAACACAAAAGAGCAAAACGGAAAGGAAAAGTTAGAAGTTAGCACTATATACCTTCCAGCAAAAACGATAATCCGCTGTTGTTGATTTTTGTTTTGACGATGCTTAAGAGCCAGCTGAGCTACCTGGATTGCAGCTGCTATGTTCATCTCACCTCCCATCTCCAGACCTATACAAAAGGAATTAGAGAACCGCAAAGAAATTAACCTCAAGAAAAAAGGCCCAGGCATCATGATGGAACGATTTCCACAATGACTAGATAATAAAGTACCCAACTAACTAAAACTTAAACAAAATCCAGCACGCAAAAGAACACAAATCACACTTAGAATGGCCTCACCATCTCTTATTCCTTATTCTCTGTATAGTAAGATCTCGCATTCATACACGATAATATCTAGTACTAAAGCTCTTTCGAGTTTCAATCCAAAACTCAAGTTACAGCTCTGAATTATAATGTCCCTGTAGTACGATCATTCATATTCAACAAAACCATTCCAACTGCTTCATTTATAAAGATTCATCAGCTATTTAACTCTACAAGTAAGCTAAACATATAAAGTTTTCGAATTAAAACCGAACCAAACTAGCAAATTAGTTATGAATTAAGAAACTATACCATGCATGCAAGCCAAAATCCTGCCAAGATCAGAGGTTGGAGTAGCCAAAACCCGAACCCCTTTGCCCGCCATTGTCAATACCCCAACTGTATTCTCCGGATTAGCCTGCCCAATTACAAACACCATTGTTGAAAAATTGAAGTGGTTTTACAAGTTCGTAAAGAGAAAAACTTGATTAAAAATAGAAATAAAACCTGGGTTTTGGCACCACAGATGAGATTAATGGCGTCAGCTTGAGCCTGCAATCGGGAGGGAGAGTAATCGCCGTTTCGCATCCATTCGGAATTGTCGACGCAGATCATAGTCGCCTGAGTATTCGTCAAATTTAAGCATAATCATCAGAAATTTGTATGCGAAACCCTAAAAAATTGAAACTTCAGAAGAAGAGGAAGAAGAGGAAGAAGAGGGCTTACCTCGAGAACCATGGTTACAGAGATTGTTGAACTTCTTGGGCTTCACAACCCAAAACTTCAAGAGACTGTCTCCCACTCTTAGGGATCGACGACGAGTATGGCGGGCGGGTAACAGTGTACATAACCGTTTATGATTATTCCTGCATAACTGTTTATCCGTGTAATTGCCTAAACGGTTATACCCATCATAATCGTTTATAAACGGTTAATCATACCCATAACCGCATACCCATTTAACCGTAATCGTTTAATACACGTTTACCCATTTACCCTTTTTAACTCGTTTATCTTTTTTTTTTATCATTTCCCTTTTTTCACCCGTCTACATGTTTTTTAACAACTTGAAAATTTTAAAAAAAATTTGTCATAATTTTTTTTAATTTTTTTTTTTCAATTAAACAATGTTATAGGTACATTTATCATACATTTCTGTATTTTAATTTTGAAGTCCTTATACCATTTCAATAATTGAAATAATAGTTTACGGACTATATTTCTAACTGTTACTAATACCCATAACTGTAAGTTTATAACCACCATAACTGTAAGACTATGAAATTTCTTCTTAATTAGAAAAAGCACCACCATAACTGTAAGTTTTAGACAATATCACCTCGGAAGTCGAAAGGGTTAAATTGAAAGAGTAAATTTAAACTCTTTGAAGTCTATAGATTTTGAAATGTTATGGTTATAACTGTAAGTTTTAAATTTACCCGTTTATAACCGCGGTTAATACTCATAATCGTTCATTTAAATTTTACGGGTAAACGGTTATACCCATAACCGTTTATTTATCTAAACGGTTACCCATAACCGTAACCGTTTAATTTAAATGGGCGGATAACCGTGGTTATCCATAACTAATGGGTATTTGCCCATCCCTACCCACTCTCCGCTGTGTTTGTCTAAAATGTGTAATTCTAAAAATACCCCAAGTGTATCTGTATATTATATTTTGCGCCATTTTCTGGTTAACTTTTTTCAAAATTATAAACGCACTCCCTATTTCTTTATTTATTATTTTATTCGCATTATGAGAAAATTATAATAATAGTCTATCATGACACACCCGTACCCGAAGATAGGGCATGCTGGGCGTCACGTGAGTGTGACGTAGCCATGTGCGCTGTGCGGAAGCTAAGATCGATAACGTAGTACGAATAAATTAAAAACGAATTCTAGCAACCTAAATAGGAATGTGCTAGCGATATTACATTACTTATACATAATCAGAGTGTACTAGGTCAATGCAGTTAAGCATGAATAAAAGAGTTTTAATTACACCAATAGTGCCCTACATAAGTCAAATCTGTCAGAAAGGCCGAAGGATCCTCGATGTTTGGTATTAGAGCCTAGGTTGCAGTCTTACATATTCTTGATCGTGACGGCCATCATGCCCTACTTTCGGGTACGGGTGTGTCATATCAATTTTAAACTTAATTAGAGTAATAGTTCATCAATTAAAAATCCATGACTATTGATTCCTTAACTCATCAAAATATGTAGCTATATTTATTTTTGTCAATTTCGTCAAGATAAATCATGTGCCATGCACGTGAGATTAGAATCAAGGGGAAAATATGGGAAAGTAAATAAAAAAAATTGTAGAAATTTTTCTTTAGCTTTAATCTAATTGGAGAAATAGTCCTTCAATTTTAACTCAATTGGAGTAATGGTCCTTGAATTTTAACCCAATTAGAGCGATGGTCCTTCAACTTTAACCTAATTGTAGGAATGGTTCTCCCAACATGACGAAAGTTCTGACAAAGTTGACAAAAATAAACATAACTGCACGTTTTGAGAAATTAAGAGACCATTTGTCATAAATTTTTAGTTGATGGACCATTTCTCCAATTGAGTTAAAGTTGAGGGTTGCTACAATTTCATCTCAATTTATTGTTTAAGTGCAAAATTAATACAATCAATCGTACTAACAAACTTTATAACTTTCGTGAATGGGTTAATTTCAAAATTCGACACCATAATCTATGAACCCTAGATTTGTATTTGACGTAAATGACACCTTATTTCTCAGGGGTTTTCGTTTTTAAGATTTTTATTTTTCTGTAAGACATCGATACTTTTTACATTAAGAAAAGGAAGAGTTCGGCTAAGTTGCACAATAGGCAACTAAATTTGGTATCAAATTTGTCATCTATGAGATTCGAATCACACCTCTTACTTTCAAGTAAAGAGTTGGCTTAAAATTTTCATTTTTAAAGACATGATCTTTTGCCGGATGAAAAAAATAAAAAAATGAACGATTTGATTGTTGATATCCCTCAACCGCCAACTCTCTCACACTCCGACCTGCGACCACGATAACCTCTCCCCGACTGGAATCCATCGAACCCCGACCTGAGTATAACTCGTCGAACCCCCTTCTATCATCTCTATCTCTGTGCATTTCTCTTTCTGAGGGTTTTGGGTATAAATCTGGAAATAATCTTAATCTGATTGCATTTTCACATTTGAGCTCTCTCTCTATCCCTTGTGGATGTGTGTTTTATTTCAAATGTGGATCTTGAAATTTTGAAGATTTGAATTCTTGATTTATTCCCAATCTATGGAATTAAGATGGAGAGACAACGGCAAGAGAATGGAGGGAAGATGGGTTCTTCGTTTCGTCTCTTCACTCTTCTTTATTTTTGGTTTTTTTTTTAAAAAAAAAAAAATTCAGTGTTTTTCTGACGAGTTAATGGTGTTTAACTAAAGCAAGTTTGTGGTGGACAGGTGTCACAATTTGAAATAGGTCAAAATAAGAGTTCGTGAAAATTGGAAAAGGATCATTTCTGGATCCATTCCTCCTAATTCACCAAATTCGATGATCCTGACTATCAATGGCTACAAATAGAGCCTAATTTTAAAAGATATAATAACTTTAGCTATTAGATCAAATTTTAATGGTCTAGATTTCCGAACTTGGTGGATTAGGATGAAGGAATCCAAAGAAGATTCCTTTTGGTGAAAATCAACTTCCTTACCAAAACAGGGTTTAACATTACCACTCTATCATAATCAAAGACGACCATTTTTTCTAATAGTTGTTGAAAATGCTGGTGGGTAATGAATGCCCACAATGCATTGGTAGAAGTTTTCCAGTATTGGTAGAAGTTTTCAATGCCCATGCAGAGTGAAATTGAATTTGGGAATGTAGGAGATTGTATTGTCAAAATTGGATGTTGTAAATGTCAAATTGTAATAATACGAGTTGCTCTATAAATAGAGTACTCGGCTGTAATCAAAACATACAAGAAGAAAACAGAAAGAAAGAATTCTCAATAACATCATCCATCCCTCTTACTTGCCATCCTTTGTGCTATAATTACAGTATAATATTTTACACCTGCTGAGCTCATCTCACTAGTAAAGGTTATCTTTCTAACTTTTACATATTTATAACACGTTATCAGCACAAGTCTCTAAATATAACCATGTCTCATTTACATTCACCAAAAGAAATCATTCTCTCATTTCTCTCCGCCGAACGAACGAAAAAAAAAATGTTTCCTCTAAGGTTTTTCCTGTTCATTTTCTTCATCTGCCTCAACTGCGCAGTATACCCTCGCGACGAACTGTTTGCTCCATGCCTGCTTATAGTTCTCCAACTAGCAATTACATACCTCATTGATTTCTTGTTTGGTTTAGAGATTGATTATTAACCCAGTATTTATGTTAATTTTACTGCGATCCAAGATGGTGCGGTACAATCGCCCATCTTGATCTGCAAATTTAATCTTATTGCGATCCAAGATGGTGCGGTATCATCGCCTATCTTGGACTGCAGATCTATTTTTACTGCAATTTTAGGTGGAGCGGTATAATCGCCCATCCTACCCTGCATATTTAATTCTACTTGCTGTTTAAATTCATTACAATTTTAGGTGGAGTGATATAATCGCCCACCCCTGCTTTGCGTATTTCAATTTATCTGCTACTTGAGTGGTGCGGAATAATCGCCCATTATATGTTATGAGAGTGGTACGGTACAATCGCCCTTCTCATTCATCTGGAAATCTCGAGCCAGAAGTTTCGAGTGCTTATCATTTTGGCCTGAAGATCAAAATGAAAGAAATTTGTAAGAACCAGAAGTTCTAACACTATATTCCTCCAGGAATACATATTCTTTTAGAAAAGAAAATGGCGAACTTGGCGAAGCTTGAATATGTTGCCCTGGACATTACCAGGAAGAATTACCTTACCCGGATACTGGATACCAAGATTCATCTGGAAGCTGGGAATCTTGGAGATACCATCAGGGAAGAGAGTAGCTCATCCTTTCAAGATCGGGCGAAATCCATGATCTTTATTCGCCGCCATCTTGATGAGGCACTAAAAAACGAGTACTTAACTGTTGAAGATCTGTTAGCTCTTTGGAATTCCTTGAGAAACAGATACAATCACCAGACAACGGTGATTCTTCCAAGAGCTCGCTATGAATGGACTCATTTAAGGATCCATGATTTCAAATCAGTGGCAGAGTACAATTCTGCGTTGTTCAGGATTACCTCTCAGATGAAGCTCTGTCGGTATACTATTACTGAAGAAATGTTGCTGGAAAAGACTTTCAGCACATTTCATGCCTCTAACGTGCTTCTGTAACAGCAGTATAAAATGTGAGGCTACATTGAGTACAACCAGCTGATATATGTGCTCTTGGTAGCTGAATATAATAATGAGCTACTGATAAAAACCATAATTCTCGACCTACTGGATCTGCACCATTCCCAGAAGTGAATGTTGCTTCCTTCGAAGTGAACGCCACATTCTCTGGTGGCGATAATCATACACGAGGACGTGACAACAAGCGAGGTCATTGGAACAGGAAAGGCAAGAACCATGGCGGTCAGTTTCACAACCAGGTTTTGAGGTATAATTCAGGCCCAAGTTTTAAAAATGTGAATCGCCACAAAGGCAAGGCTCACATGAACAATGCCCCTAGGACCTCTAATGGAGCTTGCCATAGGTGTGGTAGCAATGGGCATTGGGCGCGTACCTGTCGTACGCCAAAACATCTGGTGGATCTGTATAAAGCCTCCCTCAAGGAGAATGGTGTCGAGGCTAATTTCTTCAACCAGGCTAGACCAATGGATGTACCTGATCCAGTGTCTGACTTATCAGGGCAGTTGGACACAACCCACATAGATGTTTCAGACTTCATTGTGGAAAGAGGGAATGAAGTTTACCGGTCCGATTAAATCATTTGTGTTTAATGTACTTTTATTATGCTGAACTTGTAGTGACATTTCAGATTCAATAAAAGTAGCATGTAAATTTCCTGTTATAACTTGATTTTAATTCTGATTTCCTTACTCAGAAAGTATGGATAAAAACTGTGGTTATTCTCAGAGCATGAGAAATGGCGGAGATATTTGTTTTGCAGACATCGCAACCACACATACAATACTTCGTGATCGAAAGTATTTCACAAGCTTAATGCTTACAAGAGTGGGGGTAACCACAATATCAGGACCTTCAGATGTAATTGAAGGCTCAGGGAAAGCCCAGATTGTGTTACCAAATGGAACAATATTGTCCATACAAAATGCGTTGTACGCAACTCGATCTACTCGAAACTTGTTGAGTTTCAAAGACATACGTTTAAATGGATACCACATTGAAACGAAAAGTGCAGAAAATGTGAAATATCTATGCATTACCTCCAATGATACCCAGAAGCGTATATTGGAGAAGTTGCGTGGTTTGTCGAGTGGATTGTATTATACATACATAAGGACAATTGAATCACATACTGTCATGAACCAAAAGTTCATTGATTCAAAGGTTTACATGCTTTGGCATGACTGTCTGGGTCATCCAGGATCCACCATGATGTGTAGGATCATTACCAACTCTAATGGACATCCATTATTGAGCAGAGATATTGCTGCTATCTCAAATGATAACCATTGCAAGGCTTGTTCTCAAGGGAAGTTGGTAATTAGACCATCACAACTAAAGGTTGATGCAGAATCCCCATCATTTCTGCAAAGAATTCAAGGGGATATTTGTGGACCTATTCAACCATCTTGTGGACCATTTCGATATTTTATGGTTTTGGTTTATGCATCTACCCAATGGTCACATGTTTGTCTCTTATCTACTCAGAATGTAGCTTTTGCGAGACTTCTTGCTCAGATAATTAAGTTGCGAACACAGTTCCCAGATTATCCTCTTAAGTCAATCCGACTTGATAATGCTGGTGAATTTAAGTCTCAAACTTTTGATGATTACTGCATGACATTGGGCATTGATGTTGAACATCCTATTCCTCATGTCCATACTCAAAATGGTCTGGCAGAAGCATTGATCAAGCGGCTTCAGTTAATAGCTCGCACTCTGCTTATGAAAACAAAATTGCCAATATCTGCATGGGGACATGCCATTTTACATGCTACATCATTGGTTCGATTGAGACCTATAGCCAACCACCAATACTCCTCAATATAACTCGTGTTTGGACATCAGCCACATATTTCACATTTACGAGTTTTTAGTTGTGCTGTTTATGTGCCTATTGCACTGCCGCAACGCACTAAAATGGGACCTCAGCGTAGACTAGGAATTTATGTGGGTTTTGATTCACCATCTATCATTAGATATTTGGAACCCCTGACAGGTGATATGTTTATAGCTCGTTTTGCTAATTGTCACTTTAATGAGACAGTCTTCTCGTCGTCAGGGGGAGAAAAGACCGTTCCAGAAGAACGGAAAGAGCTGACATGGGTTGTTCCCACCTTGTCTCATTTTGATCCTCGAATCATTCAATGTGAAAATGAAGTGAAAAGGATCGTTCATCTTCAAAGTATTGCCAATCAAATGCCAGATACATTTAATGATGCTATAAAAGTGACAAAATCACACATACCAGCTGCAAATGCACCTGCAAGAATTGATGTCCCTGTTGGACAAAATAAAGTGGCAGCGAATGATTCATCTGGTGTACGCCTGAAGCGTGGTAGACCACCAGGTTCAAAAGATTCAGCCATTCGAAAGAGAAAGACAAGGGCATAGCTGAATCCAAATGAGATCATTCAAGGAGAGAAAATGAATGACACATCCACAATTCATGATTTTGGACTTCCAGAAAAAGAAAATGTCCTTGATGAGACATATGTCCCTGAAGAGACAGAAGTACGTGAAAGCAAAGAAATCTCCATAAATTATGCTTGTACTAATGAATTGTGGGATCGGAATGAAATAATCATTGACGATATGTTCGCATTCGCAGTAGCCACTGAAGTCATCTTAAGTGATGATATTGAGCCCCGCTCTGTTGATGAATGCAAACAGAGACATGATTGGCCTAAGTGGAAAGATGCAATCCAGGCAGAATTAAATTCCTTGGAAATGCGAAGTGTTTTTGGACCAGTAGTCCAAACCCCGCCTGATGTAAACCCCGTGGGTTACAAATGGGTATTCACAAGGAAATGCAATGAGAAAAACGAGATTGCAAGATATAAAGCACGACTCGTTGCACAAGGTTTTTCACAAAGACCTGGAATTGATTATGAAGAGACATATTCTCCTGTAATGGACGCAATTACGTTCCGTTACTTAATCAGTTTAGTGGTTTCAGAAAGACTTGACATGCGATTTATGGATGTCATCACTGCGTATCTATATGGAGAATTAGATATTGACATATATATGAAAGTCCCAGAAGGACTTAAGTTGCCTGAAACAAGTAAGAAACCACGAGGTATGCTCTCGATCAAATTAAGGCGATCATTGTATGGGCTGAAACAATCTGGACGAATGTGGTATAATAGTGTCTCAGTGAATATTTGATCAAATAAGGATACATCAACAATGTCATTTGCTCTTGTGTGTTCATTAAGAAATCCAATTCTGAATTTGCTATAGTGGCAGTATATGTTGATGATATGAATCTAGTTGGAACTCCTGAAGAGCTCAATAAAACTGCTGAATATTTGAAAAGCGAATTTGAAATGAAAGACCTTGGAAAAACAAAATACTGTCTCGGCCTGCAGATCGAGCATTGTGTTAGTGGAATTTTAGTCCACCAATCAGCTTACATTGAAAAAATCCTGAAGCGATTTAGCATGGACAAGGCTCGTCCACTCAGCACGCCAATGGTTGTTCGTTCTTTGGATGTTAAGAAAGATCCATTCCGTCCAAAAGACGATGATGAACTGGTCCTTGGTCTAGAAGTATCATATCTGAGTGCAATAGGTGCTTTATTGTATCTAGCACAATGTACTAGACCAGATATAGCTTTTTCAGTTAACATGTTAGCAAGATATAGCTCTGCTCCAACAATTCGTCATTGGAAGGGTATCAAAGATGTATTGCGATACCTTCGTGGGACAACAGACATGGGTCTCTTCTACTAAAAAAACTCCACAAATGACCAGGTCCTTGTTGGATATGCAGATGTTGGTTTTCTCTCTGATCCGCATAAAGCCCGCTCACAAATTGGATATGTCTTTAAGAATGGAGATTCAACAATCTCATGGCGCTCAACAAAGCAAACATTAGTTGCTACATCTTCAAATCATTCAGAAATACTTGCTTTACGTGAATGTTTTTGGTTAAGATCAATGATTCATCATATCTGGAATTCATGTGGTCTAACTTCGAAGACAGACAATCCAACTGTCATCCATGAAGATAATGCAGCCTGTGTTGCCCAAATGAAGGAAGGATTCATCAAGGGCGATAAAACTAAACACATATCTCCAAAGTTTTTCAGCGCACATGAGCTTCAGAAGGCTAAAGTTATTGAAATCAGACAAATACGTTCCAACGAAAATCTGGCAGACTTGTTTACCAAGTCTTTACCAAAGTGCACGTTTCAGAAGTTAGTGCAAAGTATCGGATTACGTCAACTTACCAAACAACTAAATTTGGAGAATGCGGAATCAGGGGGAGATACATATCAAGGGGAGCATTCATAATACATGCATGTTGTACTCTTTTTCCTTCGATTAGGATTTTTCCCACTGGGTTTTTCCTATCAAGGTTTTAACGAGACAACATATGCATATTTAACACTATATCAACAATCCAGGAAAAGTTGTACTCTTTTTCCTTTGCTATGGTTTTTTCCCACTGGGTTTTTCCAAACAAGGTTTTAACGAGGCAACTAATGTTGATATGTGGGCATCCAAGGGGGAGTGTTGAAAATGCTAGTGGGTAATGAATGCTCACAGTGCATTGGTAGAAGTTTTCCAGCATTGGTAGAAGTTTTCAATGCCCATGCAGAGTGAAATTGAATTTGGGAATGCAGGAGATTGTATTGTCAAAGTTAGATGTTGTAAATGTCAAATTGTAATAATACGAGTTGCTCTATAAATAGAGCACTTGGCTGCAATCAAAACATAGAGAGAATACAGAAAACAAAAACAAAGAATTCTCAATAACATCATCCATCCCTCCCTCTTTTACTTGCCATCCTTTGTGCTATAATTACAGTATAATATTTTACACGTGCTCAGTTCATGTCACTAGTAAAGATTATCTTTCTAACTTTTACATATTTATAACAATAGCTTCTTTTTTTGGACCGATATTCTAATTTAAGTTACGCAATGTGATTTGAATTTGAGAGTCGAAGTCTGAATTACCGAATAAAGATTTGAACTAGGGTGCTGACTGCTGAGGTCTAAATTACTGAAGAACTAGGGTGCAAAGGAGGCATATTGATGTGGCTTATTAAGTTTGCACACTTTTCAAAGATTTGTCTTCAGTAGTTCAAACTAGTGGGTAGTTCAAATGGCAAGTAAGAAAAAAAAAAATTCCTCAATTGAATTATGATCGTTAATTACCGTGCTACTGAATAATCACGACTATTGCAAAACATTTGTACTTTTGAATCGACAGATTAACTTGTAAAAATCTGGCACCACGGATAACAAATACTCCTTTTATCCAAATTTGGGTCTTGAATTCCAAATTTGTAAACAGAGTAGTGTCTTAAATTTCAACCAAATGAATCACAGTGCTTAAATTAACAGGGTAAGTTACCCATTGTATATGATCACAGAGAGATTAGTTCGAAAATTCCGGCGGTTGCTGCCGGCCAAGTGCACCCACGCATTGAACTCGCCTGAACAAATTCTCTTTATTGATGAAACATCAGGCAACACTCGATATGCACAATTTGCTGGCAGGAAATTCTAATTTGATACAAAGAACAAATCAACACCACAAGATTGTAATTCAAAGATTAATTTACACACCCAGAGTTCTGGAGATCATAGAAGATGGTCTATGGTTTCGACTAATGGGTAAGTGAACGTAAACCTCGTGAACTTCCGGTTTACAAACCTCCCCTCTATCCCTATCTATGGCATAGCACACGTATACGGTGTCAATTACATTGTCCAGCACATGGACAAAGAAACCAAGTATCACGATCAGCAGCACCCACGCCAGAACTGCCACAAAGTACGAATCAACCCCAAGACTGGTCACAGCTTGTAAGATAGCGCAGACCTGTCAATGCACATCCATAATCAGAAAATACCAAGGGGGAGATAAAAAGGAAGAATAGGAATTACAAAACAAGAAAGATGATGCAACCGAAACAAAGTCCAGCAGTTTGGGATCGGAACGCATTTATAATGCATCTCCGTTGATTGCTTATGTAATATGACTCATCAAGCCTATACAGTTCTAACACTCCAAGTACAGTCCCCAAATCGACAGTGCATGACATCAAGAACAACCCTTCCGTCCTCCCCCCCGCCACAGCTCTCTTATCTCAGCTAGGCCACACCAAAAGTGCGGAAGAAGACCAAAAGGCAATAATTATACAACAGTTACTATCACTATCATTAACTGCGTTAGGAGAAAGATCTATGCAGAGCCTTTAAAAAGCTTCGACAGTGTCACATGTTCAATACATGGATGAGTTCCTAACATACCATACATGATGCACAACGATCTTAAACAATAATTAATGGAAACTTGAATGACTGAGATTCGAAAAGACAACATACCACAATTGCATATATTGCTGATAGTACAAAAACAATTCCAGCCAATAGACGAGTGGAGATGGTTTCCACAAAAACTGCAGAGAGAAGATTGCGCTTTAGAAGCTCATATGTCATTTTTGCAGATGTGCAGTAAGCTTCACCAGTTATTGCCGCAAAGTTGATTGTGAACTTGTTGAGAAAATCAATTGCCGACAATAAGGCATTAACACAGCAGCGCATTAGAAGATACACCATCCCAGGTGAACCGTCTTGTCTTGCACCGTCAACCATGGCACGGACAACTCGAACAACACATAAAAGTAATCCAGAGAGGCATACTGTGCCAAAGTTGGGCCCAAACGCATTTCTGCAAGAATAAACAGAAACATGAGAAAGGACAAGATAATGTGATCACTAAATAACATCACGAGTAATGCCTAAAATGCGGTTGTGTTTAATATGTCAACTAATTCGCCAGGAAAAGACAAAATGAAAGCTGTGAGCAGATCACAATTCTCACAAGCATAAGGGTTGACACATGGGCGAAGAATACTATACATCACTGAAAAGTAAGCATAATTACATCAAGAAAACAGAGTTGCGGAATAACATCTTAGAGTTCAGTGCATGTATTCAGATTTCATGTGTACATACATTCTGGAACGTTAGCTTGTTGCTAAGAAGATAAGGGTCCAAGGGACCTGACACTAGCAGGTGGAGAATAACCTATACCTACGCGCTGCTGCTTATATTAATTATGCACAACGATAATAAGCTCAATATTCAACGAATAACGCCACACATACTTCCAAAACGGAATTGATTAATCAATATTAATGTCATACAGGTAAACAAGCCTATGAAAGTGCTACAGTGCGTCAACCAGAGCAGCATCAAAACCTAAAAGTGAAAGACACGAAACAGGTACCCATTTGACCCGAGGAAGAAGTGCTACATAACGATTGCATGGTATCTATATCCCAATTTTCATACGTGTATTTACATTGGATGCGATCTAGTTATTCTGGAGTTTGGTTGATGGAACCTAGAAAACAAATTTGGCTGACAAAAAAGCACACTGATTATATGCTCTGACTTGCAAGAAAATACAAACATTCAGACATAAATTGAATCTGTTTTCGGTTTTCCTAGCTATTCAAACTAAACAGAGTTAATCACCAACTTTTCAACTCTCCTCTAATTCAGTTCCATTTAGTTTGGAACAGAGTATATTTCAATTGTAAGTTGTAATATATACGAACTAAGGTAATGTACTCCAAACACCGAAAAATAAATGTAGCAACAAACAATTCACCTTAACGAACGTCTAATATTCCGCCTCCGAGTTGAATCCTCCTTACTGAAGTACCACTGAGCAACAGTCCCACTAATCACATACACCTGAGCTTCCACCATCGTAGTCAGCGACCACAACATTGTCAAAATCGCCAATGCGTAATAAGCAGGCACCCACCCATCCTGCTTCCACACACAACTATACACTCCCTTCGATTCCCTCGGCGCAATCTTCCCATTAAACCTGGCATACACCAAGAACACAACAATGGGTGCGTAGTAAACCACCAATCCGAATGTCAAACACGGAAGGACCCCGAACAAGCCCAAGTTCCGCGAAAGCGCATCTGAAGCCACCCCAATTATGCTCACAGTGAGCTCAATCCGGTGCCAATTCACCACAAGAATCCACACAACAACCCCAATTACCAAAAACACGAAAATCAGAATCAAAATTCTGTAAGCTAAAGGGAGAGCGTCGCTGCAGGTCGAGCTCAGAGTGCAGGCGACGAACCAGTAAACGTTGAAGAAAATTGGGAAGACGATGAAGAAGGGAAGGAAGATATAGACGACTTGCTTGGCGTAGTGTTTGAGGAGAATTAGCAGACTGAAGCAAATGGGCAGGCTTAGAATCAACGTAATCACGAGGGTCCATGTCAAATCTTTGAGCAGAGAGGACGAGGAAGAAGAGAAAATGGGTCCGACCCAGTTGGGAAGCCGGGTCAAAGTACCGTTTTTGACGCAGGAGGCGGAGTCGGAGTCGTAGGCGAAGGAGGAGAGGGCGGAGTAATTTTGGTTGCGGTGGACAATGGCAAAGATTCCGATGGCGAAGGTGGCGAGGACGAAGAGGAGGAAGAGGAATAGAAAGGGGACGTCTTTGATATGGCGGGGGCCGTAGTTGTAGGAGATCTGGAGGTACTGGGTCGGGTCGGAATCGGATTCCGGTGGGTCGGTGTAAGATGGCGGAGGGGACGGCGGCGGTGGCGGGTCTTCGATTGGCGGTTTGGAGAGGAGTGGGGTGGAGGCAGAGGATGAGTCGTAGAAGGAGATGGGCGTCTTGTTGGGGTCTTCGGAGCTGCCCATTGGAACTCAGTTGGAGCTAAGGGAGGTGGCGATGGTGGCGGAGGGTGGATGGTTTGGGGTATAGAGTAGGCGGAGAAGCATTTGGTTTGGTCGTTGACTGGTAAGCAGAGAGTGCGTTCTGTTAAGCAGAGTGCGTGGAGTGGTAGATGGAGATAAGCATCAGAGAAACAGAGCAATGAGTTGGAAACATGTCATTGCAAATTTTGGTCGGTTTGTTTGACAGTCGACTTTTCTGGAGGCTTTTATACATTTTGTTACGAATAATGCTATTCATATTATGTTTTTATATCATATTTTCATAATGTCTTAGGTGGCATTTAATGTGGACATCCATATCATTTGAAAAAAAATCCAACGAATGGAATGAGAAAGACTTCTCGTATAACATAATTATAATTTAATTAACTAGTTTTTCTTAATTATTAGTTTATTAAATAATAAATTAAATTTAAAAATCTGATTAATTCAAATAATGCGACTGTCCACATCAGATGTCACTTAAGGTGATATAGAAATGTGGTTCAAAAACATAGTATGAATATCATTACTCTTTTGTTATTCCTTATTTTTACTTTTTGTTTTTTTGCAATGATTAAGTAGTTGTCGTAAAGAGTATATCAAGAGATTAAATTTGTAGACAATATATATATAATTTACAAATTAAATTATGTGTGATCGATAAAAAAATGAGCATGTTTATCAACACTTAAATAAGAATCTGATCATCAACTTTAATGTAGTTTACAAAATTTTATCAATAAGTTTGGTATGTCTAGCATTACTAGCTAGCTATATTATAAATTTATGGAATTTTTTAATCATAAATACCAAAAATTTAACCTCATTTTCATTAATGTCAATTTTTGTAAAATAATTTTGAATATACCCAAATTAAAATGGTCTCAATTCTTTCGAAAAAGAAAACAATATCTTTGTTACTATTAGAGCATTTCCAATGAAAGTTCTTATTTAGAGACTCCCATCACTACTTTAAGTACTCATTTCAAGACTTAAAATGAATATTTGTGTCTCTAAAAAAATATTCCCTCCAATGGTAAAGTCTTTATAGTATAAAGAAAACTAATGAAAATAGTTTGAAAATTTTGAGTTTTAATGATAAGGACAAAATAAAGGATAAAGTGAATAATATCATGATTGATTTTTTAGCGTAAAAATATAGTTTTTTGTTTCGTTAAAGTTCCCAATAATATAATCCCTAAATTTGAGGTTTTATGATTTTTATGTGATAATTTGATTATGTGCACATTTTTTGTTTATGTTAACATTTTTTTAATTAATTAAAAGCATTAAATCTTCAATCAAAATTGTGGGCCCTGTTTTTAACTCAATGTGCATATTTTTTGTTTATGTTAACCATTTTTAATTAATTAAATGCATTAAAAGCTTCAGTCAAGATTATGGATCTCGTTTTTCACTCAAAGTTGTCTTATACAGTCTCTATATGTAACTATATGTAAGGACATACGTTATGTATCCGGCGAGTCCTTATACTTTAGAGACTCACTTTCCGATCCATTAGAAATTCATTTGTCCCTATATTTATTTTATACCCATTTTATATTGTGGTTGTCCCCATTTATAGACCTTGGAGATGTTCTTAGAAAGACAGAACTCTACTTTAGAATCACAAGGCTTCACTGAAATAAAAGGACTAAAAAGCTATTAAAACAAGAAAAAAAAAAACTCAACTCGTGCAATAAATTATGAAGAAATTTGATAAGGAATAAAATTATTCAAATAAAAAAACAAAGTGGATAATATGATAAATAGAAAATAAATTAAAAAAAAAACAATTTGTGAATACAGAGGAAATCACGACGTTCCAAAATACTGGTTTCAATACATAAAAAAAGGGTTTGATTAGGTTTTTATTGTAATTTCAAAAGCTCAAAGATGAGAATATCAACGTACGTTTACAACTATATATCTATTTATTCTATTAATCTCTCTCTCCAAAATAGATTATCTCATTCCAAAAGACTGAATACATAATAAATTTCTCTATTGCGATATTTTGTATTTCCAATTCCAAAAGGCGGGAGGGAAATGAAAGTTTAATTTTTTTCAATCTTCATTTTTCTTTCTTTGGATACATAATAGGGTGTTTCGGTTAAATCTATTCCAATTTTTAGAGTTAAACTCATATTTTAAGTTCTAAACTTACCCCAACTTGATCCAACCCTTAGGACAAATATGAGTTAAAACTCAAAGCTCATTTTGGGCCAAATTTAGCTTAGGATTTCCCTGGGTTAGTGGAGGTGGCCCACTATATATATATATATATTTTTTAAAGTTTTATATTTATAAATTCATTGAATCTAACGGTTAAGATCTACTTTGATGAAATCCAACGGTAAAAAATATATATCTAATGGTCCAAATTTAAATCCAACAGCTAAAGTAATTAAAAAGATTTTTTATGTGTTTCATATTCTTTCATAGTGTTTCATGAGTTTCATGGTGTTGATTAGTGATTTTTCAATATTTGTTGGAATATAAATATTTTTAGATTAAAATGTTCATAAAATTAAATTATGATAGTCAACATAATTTTTTCTTTTTAAAAAGTTACTTTAAGAAAAAAATAGCATAAATTCATTCTTTAATAATCTAGGACTAAAATTTTAACCCATAAGGGTTTGAGCAAAAAAAAGTTGTTTTTAGGTTAAAACATAAATTTTAGGTTTTAACCCAAGAGTTGGAGATGGTCTTAAGAGCAACTCCAGCATGACAAAGGCCCCTTAGGGCAACTTACTATTGAATCCCCCAGTGAACAGTAACGGTCTTTAATGAATAGTAACTGCCTTTTGCATCTCCACCCCTAAACTGAATAGCCATGACAATAGGAAATAAAATATTAGTATTTTTTATTTTATAAAATAATACAAAATATTTTTATTTGTAATTTTGGATAAGATCTTTAATTGTTCTTCACATGTCATTATTCAAAAAGATAATTTTTTTGTGATAGATTTCGATAAGATTTTTATCCAATGCCATCGTGCCACATGTCGTTACGTTTTCAGAATCGTTGAGGATAGATTTTTGATAAGATTTTCAACCAATCACGTCGCACCATGTGTCACAATCTATTTACAATCTTTGAGGATATATTTCGATTATATTTTTAACAAATGACGGCATGCCACGTGACATTATCTACAACCTAATCCTTTCTTTTTCCTCCATATAACCTACCATCCATCTTAAGAAATCACACACCAAAATCAAAATGTCTATCATTATTTATAGTTTATGCTTCCTTCTTACATTGTCTTCTTCAAAGATGTTGTGGGAAATCAATGAGCAAGAGAAAGAATTGTTTAAGCAAAGGGAATAAATGTTCAATCTCCATGTGGGCAAAAATGAGGTCGAAGAGGAAGATGATGAGGAGCGTAGAATGAGAGATGAAGAAACAAGAAGCCAAAGAGCCTCACATTCCCCGTCGAGTCATCTAAGTTGTGGCTCAGATCTCCAGGCCCAGCCGTTCCTCAAACATTACTGTTGCCTTGCGAATGCTTGCATATGGAGTATCTGCAGACCAAGTGAATGAGATAGAGAGGATGGGGAAATTAACCATTCTTGAGTCCCTGATGAGGTTTTGCTGCACAATCGAATCTATCTACACCACAGAGTACCTCCGGATACCTACTAAGATAGACTTGCAAAGGCTTCTGAAGAAGGGCGAGATGCGAGGTTTTCCTGGGATGATTGGAATATTGGAAACCAATTGGATTGAAATTTTGAGAGAAAGATTGGAATGTGGTTGAAAGTATTTGAGAAAATATGAAATTGTGGTGTAAGGTAGAAGATAATGAGAAGGTATTTATAGAAAAGTAAAATAAATGTTTTTTTGGATTTTTTAATTAATTTTTAATATTTTGTATTAACTTAATTAATTTCTGTCGTTGGATTAATTTTTTTTTGAAATCCAACCCTCAAGATTGTGCCACGTGGCACAACGGTAACATATCTGAATTTTTTTAATATGAATTTTTTTTAAAAAAAATTTAAAGGCGAATAATGTGGACCGTTGATCTCAAATCCAACGGCTGATATTGCGGAAGGTTTTAAATTTTTTTGATTGTTGGAAATCCAACGGTCCAGAAAAAGTAACTGTTGAAATCCAACGGACGAGAACGTGCCATGTGGCCACCAACGATAACTTTTCAGCCGTTTGCACCGCGGGCCCCACGTCCTAAAAAGTTGTCGGGGACATGCCCCCACGCGCGCTTGTTATGCACGCGCCTTGCGCAAATTTTTAAAAATTATGGCTAACGTCACCCTGACGTTAGCCTGGCATCATTTGTGTTGATTCTTGCCTGGTCTGTCCATCGGGCCTCCCCCGAGCCCAATCGCCCGCATAGGCTGGAGCAAGGAAGGGAAGCTATTGGGTTTTTCGGATCGCCTGTCCATCAGGCTATAGCCTCCGGTTGACTTGCTCTTAGGAATCATATGGCCGAATCCTACTGATTAACTATTTTTCCAATTCGTTGTACTTACGTGTCTGCTGCTAACAAACACACAGGTGGAGCATCATAATCCATTATTTGTTACGTCTTATCATGGAAACTATAGTCACATGCCTCTAAACTATTATTGCTGCAAGACGTGCCTGTAATTCTGCAAATTCATTGTCCTCGCATACATTGTTAACAATAAAGGGGCGTTTTCACCTTGCATTCCAGATTCAAAACTTTTCATTTTCGAAATCATTGTAATTATTTTAAACTCTCCCTTTCCCTTTAATAATAATTAACAGGTTTTATTTTCAAGTCAACAGCTTGAGAGTGATATGTCGAATGGTCGGGTTTGAGGCATGCCATGACGTTGTTACTATCTCATATAGGCCTTTATGCCAACTTAATGTTGTCCTTATCCTTGGTCTTTGAAATTTGGTCCACTTGGAGTTTTAGTTTCTAAATTGTTCTTTAATTTTGTGACAACGTAAAATAATGATCATTTTGAGTAACATTGTTAAAACTTCCATCCAAAATAAAGAGTTTAAGCCAACAATTAAGGATGAATGAAAGAAACTTCAGAATGAAAAGTCAAATACACATGCTTGAGAAAAATGGGGGCAAACGGGAAGAAAAAAAAATGATGATTTCTATACGGTTCCTCACTTCGGCACTTCCTCTACAACAAAACATGTTTGTATTAACAACTCTTGCCAAATACAAAGGGGGAGAGAGAGAGAGAGAGAGAGAGAGAGAGAGAGAGAGAGAGAGAGAGAGAGTGTGTGTGTGTGTGTGTAATATATCCAGGAGAAAAGCCCGAGACTGATGGAACTAGGTAGAAAGGAAGAAACTCGTATCTGTGACTCATTAAAAAAACCAATTTACTGAACTCAAGTTAAAAAATCTGCTGTAATAAGTGTCAACTTTCCTCATCCCACTGGCTCTTGGGTATCTCTCCTGATTCAGCAATTACAACCTTCTTTCTGGGTTTTCCACTGTAGGTTCCGGCCCCCCCTTCGATTGTATACACCGTGTCCATTCCTTGAATAACCTTGCCAATGACAACATGCTCCCCGTCCAACCTGTAGAACACATACAAAAAATCATTGTATAACTAGCTTTGGACTAGACGTGCACCATAGCATGTGACCAATATAGCAATTTATACAACTACAAACTATTTCATATCACTAGAATGATGCATGTTGATCATTCTCTGAAATTTCAGTGTGCTTCTTAAATGCAAGATTCCAAAATTCAGCATGTTTAAGCATTCGTGCGCCTGCGTGCACACAAAGAATTTTTTTTGGGTGGTCTTCCAAAGACTCTCAATTATGGATCTTAATTGCTTTGGTCTTAACATCTTAAGTGACATCCAGAAAATTATTGACAAGCCGTCAGACTACTCTTTTTGCATCACCAGGAGAAGATTAAGGAGCATCTCACTAGACTATCTTGAAACGGCTGGACTTATCCCAAAGAACAAAAAGTACACATTTTTTGGAAGTTCTGTATAGGGTAATTATGCAATTGTATTGGCTGGCATAAACTCTGAATCTTTGTGCCGAGCCAATTATTTCTACAAATGTTCTAACATTCAGAATTCAACCCCCAATAAATAATACATATTTACATCTATTTGTTTTGATTTAATATTTTTTGATTTCTATATTTTTACAATACAAAAACAGAAAAGTTTGACCTCCCCTCTCTTTCTAATTTTTTTATTTTTTTTCTTTATTTAAATTTTTGGGACTTATATTGAATTTTAATGTGTCTCGCAACCTCAACCTCGGGGGGTGGGGGGGTTTGATATAGAACGAATAGGTTCAAGAGGTGAGAGAATTAAGGATAGCTTACCAACTAGCTTTGAGTGTGGTGATAAAGAACTGTGACCCATTGGAATCAGGTCCTGAATTTACCATAGAAACAACACCTGTACATAAAATGAAGTTTCAGGGGAAAAAAATAATAAAGATGACTTGGTAACAATTCAGATAATTAGGAGCTTTAGAAATCCATAGATAAAGAAGAAATGAAAACTGACAGCCATAAACTTTTGAAATTAAACACCTGCATGTGAATGTTTCACTCTGAAATTCTCATCAGGAAATGTGCCGCCATATATAGATTCGTATCCCTTCCCATCACGAGAAACAATATCTCCACCTTGAATCATGAACCCAGATACTATACGATGAAATGGTATTCCCTTATAGTGGAGTAGTTTCCCCTTAACACCTTTGCCCTTTTCCCCTAAATTCATTAAAAGGTTTGAATCAGCATAAAAATAGTAAGAGAAGCTTTTGTCAGTGATAAACTATTGCAGTAGCTCCAATTACCTGTGCACAATGCCCTAAAATTTTCTGCAGCAAAAAAGATTCAGGTGTTAGGTAATTAAGTTGTACAAGATAACCATGATGTAGTGTAAAAGAAGAAAGCAAGTTGGCAGATCTGCAAAAGAGCACAGTCAAAAGAAGCAAGATTGCTAAAATTACTGCCGAGTTGAGTGTAATTGTACATGTAAAAGCGTGTGTTTCATGTATACCTGTTCCTAAGAGAGGTTTAAGTAATTGGGCACCCAAAAAACATAGTCTCAAAAATTTTAACAAGCATAATTAGTTTGGTTATTAGCATGCATTGATACAAAAAAAAACTTGAATTCCAATGTCATGATGTTTAATCTAGTAAGTAACCACAGATTATATCACCATGGACTGCGAACAATATTCCCACATTTGGATATGCAAATGAAGGTGGATTATCATCAACCAATTTGTGAACTAAATAACAAACAGTGATCAGTTGAAACAAATATTTCTAAGGTTCTAATGACAAGGTATTAACAAGTGACATGATCACTTACCAACAGTCTTTGGCACAACCTCACCATATAATCCAATCACGATTCTACCTACAAATATAAAGGTGAATAGAAGTTATCAGTGCATAGGGAACCAATATGAAATAGGGGGAAAATAGTTTACGTAATAGTATAGACACGAAGCTATACCTAAGTGCTGCCCGTCAATATCAATATCAAGGAATACTCTGTGGGTAATTTCAGGCACCTCTTCTATTTGCGCTTCCTCCTAGACATCAAATTAGAGAGTTAAATCAATCTGTTTGTAATATTAGGTGTGAGCGATTGTTTGCACTTATTGAAAGTGAAGGCATCAGTACTCAAAGAACAAACCATTAAAACTAAACCCACGTAATCAGAAAAGTAATGATAAAACAATGGACTTTCACGACTTCATAGGATCTGGTACACCAATTGGTCATGCCTAACATGCAGACATGTTTATTCATCCCAATATATATCCTAAATGAAGCTTCAATAACACATCCATAAATTTCTTTTTCTTTTGTTCGGTTGGTATAAACAGATGGCAGATGTCAAGCATTTTAACAAAATCAAAAGATTCAAAATGCCCCGCCTACGCACTATCCACCCACACATGCATTCCGGTATCAGTTTTAAGCACATGGGGCTAGAATATAGAGCTCACAACTACTAAGTTTCAAGAAACCAAATGCCTACAATTGAAATGCATTACGATGACAGTCGAAATTACCCGAATATTAAACATACCTCAATTAGGCAAGCACTGTGAGTAGCACAATAAAGAAATTTACAGAGTTTGACCAACGCATAAGGCTCCACCCATCAAACACTCTCTAAGTCTAAACCCTTTTCACCATTTAGCAGATTTCAAATTATTAGCACCCAATTAAGAATTCAATAAATATGTGAACAATTAGTCTCAGATTTCTGATTTCCCTATGCCAAATACTAGAATTAATAGGTCATAAAGCCCCAAAATTTGAACAAAACCCATTAAACCCACATTGTCAATCAGATGTTTGAGCAAATAAAAACCACAAAATCGCATTCAGATCCATAGATTATAGGTAAAAACTAATAAAAATGATAGAAAAAGCTCACCTGTTTATGGGTGGACGAGAAAACGAAAATTAGGAAAATGGCGAGAACGAAGAAGACGAGGAGGGATCGAGGCTGAAGCAGGACGGAGATCTCTCGACGCATCGTTTCGATCCTCTCTATATGTGAATATGTATCTGAATTAATTAAGAAGTACTATATCTACCTTGTTGATCTTCCATGTTAGTTCCTCTCTCCTAAGACCATAAATTCGGGGGTGCCAGTGACCTCTGAACTTAGACAGACACAGTGATGAGAGCGAGGGGCACAGAACAAACACCTGGAATTTTCGGTCCAGGAGACAGACGCTGCAAGCTTAGGGGGTGCAGTAAATTTGAATTCTGGAGGATATTAATGAATTTTTATAAGTGAGGGATTTAAAAGGATTTTAATAGATTCTACAATTTCATATTAATTTTGTCAAATTAGGATCTCTTTAATGAATTTTTTAGGGTTTCTTTTTTGACTCTACAACATAAATTTTTTTCTCCGTGCACAATCTGAAAAAGACATAAGCATATGTATAGTGATATGGAAATATAAACCAATCAAATATGTCTTTTCTTTCCATTTCTCATTTGAATGAAAAATAATTTTAACTAATCAAAACAAGTAGTACTTCTTAAATCAAATGTCTCAAAATTAACCGTTTTTCCTCAACAATTGATTAGTTCATAATGTGTTTTTCAGTTGAAGTACAGTTACCAATATAAATAGGCTTTGGAAGATGCTTGCACCCTTACACTAACATGATTACATGAAAAAGAACAAAAAGCTTGAATTGGCAATAAGATTCTTAGTAGTAATTTCCAATAGTTCAATTAACATGGTAAAAAATTAACACATTCAGATAGAACGCATAATCATTACAAGAACTGCTAGTAGCTATTAACACTTCCCATCAAAGCATTACAAGAAATACTATTACACAATCCAAAATAAAGGAAATAAAAAATTCAAAAAATATTGTTCAATTCAAAAAATTCAAGTTTGCAACTAGGATGGTGACAGATGAACGTGAAAAGAAATCAGGTTTGCAGGTTCTATGTCTGAAAGAAAATGGATAGTGAGAAAGAAAGATCGAGTTGCAGAATGGAGAGAGGGAGAGAAAGAGCGAGGGGGTTGAAAAGAAATCCTAGGAGTGGATGTAGGATTTTGTTTTGCTTATAATCCCTTCTCAAATCCTACAAAATCTCTTATTAAAAGAAATCCTTCAAAATCTATGAATTTTTTAATATCTATAGATTTACATGGACTATATAAAAATCCTTTAAAATCTCAGTTGACTACATCAGGATTCTAAAGTCTTTTAAAATACTTTAAAATTCTTTAAAATCCTTTAAAATTATTTAAAATCTTCATTTGACTACACCCTCTTAGGTTCTCTTAACCAAGTCCAAATAATGTCTCAACAAGTAATGACTGTTGTAGGCATAATTTACTGAAGGATTATGGAGGCTATAAAGAGAGGGGTGCGGCAACAGTAGAGAGAAAGTGAGAGATATGTAATTGTGGGTGTGTTCTATTCCACTCCATTGGGCCTTTATTTATAGTAGTAGGGAATGTTAATTCCTTACCCTTTCAGGATTACAACTCTTAATAAATAATCATCTCCTAATAGGAATATAAGAGATATTCCTAGATATGTTAGAATTTACACAATCATATTCCTACTCTAATAGGACTGCAACACTCCCCCTTGAGTGTGTAAATACTCAATTAAATGGCGCATCAGGTCTTCAGCGATGCGAGTCTCAAATCAACGGAAGAATGCATAAAAAGTAAAAACTCACAAAACCTCGCTATAGTAAAACCCAAGGTGGGAGAAAAACCCATAGTCTAAAGAGAAAAGTGAAAAGTTGCATTAAGTTAAAACTATACGTCTTTTGGAAGCAAGTAAAAGAGCTCATAAGGGTATGACACCCCAGGATGGGTGCCTTGTTAAAACCTAGTTAGGTAGCAAAAACCTAGTGGAAAAAATGCTCCTAATCGTAGGGAAAAAGAGTACATTAAGATCAAGTGAGTATACTTCTGGATACTCTCCTTGAGTTTGACATAATTTCCAAATGAGAACTATAAGTATTGTATATGATAATTAGGCATACCAATTTCTTAGACAAGCTTCTGGAAGGTTGACTTTGGCAGTGACGTCGTGTAGAGGTCGGCAAGGTTGTCTGTGATTGGCTTGCATAACTTCAATCTCCTAATACTTTGCTTATGTAGATGTAGAAGCAATATGTTGACTTCGTTGATGTATTATGGCTTGGTCGGGTTGATACCTGCGACATAATCTTCATGGATCGTCGGGACTCAATGACGGATGAAAACCCAACAAGTACTTTGAATATCCTCAACAAGAACTCCTAACCATGTCTCACTTGTGGCGTAGTGAAGTAAGGTGAGTATTGGAACAATTCGAAGATTTCGCAACTAAGTTCATATCGTGGACCTCCAAGATATTGCGATATCCCTAACTGTAAAGACATAACCATTTAGGGATTTTGCCTTGTGCGGGTTTAGTAAGTAACCAGCATCAGTATAACAAATAAGGCAAACATCATTATGAGGATCAAGGGGTCAGATCCTCTCGAGATGTGTCGGGATTTGATTTGCCCAAATCGTAGTACCTTCAGGGTACGTCTTTAATACCAATTCAGTGGTTGCGTGTATGCACGGTGCTGCATCTTTACCAAGATTAACAGCAAATGAGACGTCCTGTCTAAATACAATGAGCTAAGTACAACAAAGCGCAAAGTTGAATTTTAGATATGGAATTTCAGATTCCATAACCTCTTCAAGGGTCTCATTTGCATATAACGTATGAATGATCAAATGTATACTTAAAGGCGACACCTTCAGGATGTAGTTCAACTGGTAGACCAAAATATCGTCAGAACAATGCTTTAACTTCAAGTCAAGGCTTAAACGAGTTATTCCAAGATCATTCATCTCAAATTCCATCTTCAGGTGCGAGGCAGTTTTCTCAAGATCTTTTGGAGTCTTAGTGAGATTCATGTCAACAACATAAAATGTAACTCTAGCAATTCAGAATAAGACTTTATAGTTTAACACGCACGGGCATTCATTCATATCCCTGACTGAACAAATAATCACATGGATGGGTATACCACATCCGTTGAATTTTTCAATCCATAAGTGAATGCCTCAAAACGAGTTAAGAGGGTGTTCCGTGGTTTTGGAACTATTTGAACAAGTTTATGTAATTCTTCAGGAACTTACATGTAAATCTGTGTATTAATATTCCAATGGAGAAAACACTAACCACATTTCATAATGCTGCTATCAATCATAGGATGTTTGAGAAAAACCTTGCGCCATAAGGCGTGCATCATATCGCACTATTTCATTCATCTCATAACAGTTCCTTTCCCACTTGTAACACAATACGGTTACCTTAGGCAGTGGAAAGACAGGTCCAATACAAACTTTGGTAAGGAATTTGACCTGGATTGTAATTTTGGTTGTTCAATCAGTTCTATGTTGTCACTTAATTAATGAAAAACGGTTCAATATCGTCGCTTTTCATTTATGTCGGTAATACCATATAAGTGAAAACATCATCGATGGTAATCTCATTTCAATTCCATTTAGCTCATCCAAACTAGTATACTGGACCAAGAACTTCAAGTCTCGGTAGTAATCCGAATTAATCTCATGAGATGAAAATGATTTGAGACAACGATCAATCGTATATTTATTGTTGTGCCGTGTCTTCCTTTTCTTGAGAAGTGAATCTTATGAACTGAGTAATATGTTGCGCTTTAGGCCAAGACATATTGATGGCTATCCGTAGGTGTACCGAACCATCCAACAGGGGCGGCATGATCGGATCATATTTATATATATTTTTATATCAAATTCACTCGTCTTTTCTTAGTTAGTTCGTTATATTTTGAGCTATTTATGTTGATTTTATGTTTTATAAATTTATCTCGCTAAGAAAATAAAAATAGAATAAGTGAAGTGTTAAGTATTAATTTCATCTAAACTATCTTGTCTGTTGAATTATACTTATCATTTAGAAAATAATATATATATATATTTATATTTATTTATATATTTATATTTATTTATATATATTTTTATATTTATATATAATATAACTTGTGCTTTCGGTGGAGCACTAAGAAAACAGAAAAGGTTAAGAAAAGAATCCGAGGGGGAGCACCAAGACTAAAAACGAAGAGAGCTCTTCGGTGGAGAGCTGGGAGCACTCGGCAAAGGAAAAGAAGAAAAGAATAAAAAACAGAATGATTGAAGTGCATGGGGGGCGCTGAGTGAGAGAACGAGAAGAGTCAAAGAAGGCGGGCAGCATTTTATAAAAAGGCTTCGGAAGGCAGCGGCAGGGAGGCGAAAAAGATTGAAGGCTGCCTTGCAGCAGCCAATCAGAGACCAAGGCTACCTTTGGGCAGCGCAACGAAGAAAAACAGGGGCTAGCCTCGGAGTGAAGGCAGAGGAAGTCAAAGGCGTGGAGGGAAAGTCTGGGAGTTGCCCAATTGGCAGCGTGCATTTAATAAAACCAGAGAATAAGCCTCGGGAGGGAGCTGCCAAGCTCGAGAGGAACAGAAGCACAGAGAACCTCGGAGCAAAAATCAGAACATCTGTGCAGTGGCACGGAGCAGTTCAGCGACCAACCAGAGGGCAGCACGCAGTCAACCAGAGGGCACAGACACGGTGCAATTGCAAAATAATTCCTTACACACTCTTTCGGTTTAATCCTCCAACTCATGTTTTTATTTCTGTTTTAATTTATGTTTTAATAATGTGTAATTAGTTTATTTTGGCTAGAGGTTAATTCGAAACCATGATTATATTTGTAATTTGAATTGGTAAATTCAGTTGTGATTTCTGAGTTGTGATTTAATTTGCTTAACTGCTTGATTAATAACTTATTTGTGTTTGTCGATTAAGAATGCAAACTTAATTTACATGCATGAATTTGATGCTAGAATATAAGTGAATTTCACCTAATCGTTATGAACTTATATTCATGAGTAGTGAAGGTTGCTAGTCACAATCGCGTTAAGTAAATTCCTGGCAAACGTATCATGCTGTTCATAGTTACGAATGCCTTGTCAACACTTATGATTTTCATAGAACTTAATGATTCTCGCTTGTATCTCTATTATGCAATTCATGTAGGGAACTTGTGGGGAATGTTTTGGGTTGTCGTATGCAATCATCCAATCCATTAACTTAAGGAAAATCTGAAAGTTAACTAGTGCAATTCACGGTTAATTTGGGGCGTTGAAAATTCATAATTTATTGAAAGAACAACTGAAAATCGATTTAGGTTGCTTATGTGTCATGTGTGGAGAAAAACCCTCTAGCCAATCCGTCGTCTATCATTTCACCTTTATTTTATGTTTTTGTCAATTTTGTAATTTATTTAAGTTTAATTTACGTTTCGTCAAAAATCAATCCCCCCATTATTATATTATATTATTTAGTTAGTTTTTATTATTTTTAATCTTTTAATTCGATTTCCGTCCAATTAATTTCCTAGTTTTTATTTTAAATTGTTTTCATTATTTTGAGTCATTTTTAGTGTGTTTCGAGTTTTTAGCTTAGTTTGTATTTTCTAGAGTCTTGAGTTGTTTTGAGTCTTTTGATTTGTTTTAGTTTATTTGTTAGTTTTATTTTGAGTTATTTTAGTTAAGTGTTTTTATTTTAGTTTAGTGTTTTAAACTTTGTTTTTACGTTTTTAAATTATTTTAGAGGTTTTAGCAAGCCCTCCTAATCCCCGGCCTAGAACGATACCCTACTTATACCTATACTACAACTGTCAAAAAGAGGGTTTAATTTGTCGAGTTAATTCTCGCATCAAATTTTGGCGCCGTTGCCGGGGATTAGTAATTTTGCTAATCCCTTTATTTTTTTGTTTGTGTTTAATTTTTGTTTGTTTGTTTGTGTTTTTGTTTGTTTTTGTGTTTGTGTGTTTTACTTTTGATATTTGATTTATTTTTCTTTCTTTAATTTTAGGCACTAATTGGAGCAAGAAATGGATTTTGCTAATATTCAAGCTCAATTGGCGCAGCTTACTGCTCAATTGACTGATAATGCCGAACGGACCTCAATGCCAAGTGTCCCTACACTTGATGTGCCCTATGGGCAAGGATATCAAACTCAGCAATATCCTCAATTTTCGGCATATGACGATGATTGGGGATATCAAAGCCACAGCCAATCAAGGGGCAACATGTATTCCAACGCTTGCAATTCAAATTGGAGGGATTATTCAAATCAAATGTGGGATGAACCTCAGCAATTTCAACAAAGTGGATATTGGCAGCAAGACGAGTTCTATTCCAGACCTATGCAGCCACCACAGCATCCCCCACAACAATTCCAATCAAATTCAAGTATGCCCGTTAATTATAATGAAATTCTTGAAGGACTAATTTCTTTAACGCAGGGCTCACAAAGAGAAGAACAATTACAGCCTTCAGAAGAGTCCTATCAATGGCCATGTCAACTGTCACAGCCACCACAAGAATATGCCCAATTCGATTCAGGTACATCTATGGATAATGATACGTTTAATAAGTTACTCTGCTCTTTGAATCAGGGAGTGGAAAATCGAATCCAGGAGATGCAAGACCGGACAAATAAGGTGGATGAATTGGAAAGGCAAGTTGGGGAGATTATGGAGATCATGGCACAGATTCAAGATCAAAGTGAATTCTCCAACTCCACCATTGCAAATTCAAAGGCAGAAGTTGAAAATGAAGAAGCCATCACTTTGGAAGGTGATATGGAGAATGAGGCTGTCCTAGAACCGTTCAAACTCAGCCCGAACTTGGATGAATTGCCGCTGCAAGCAGAATATGAGGAGGACGACTTGGGCAGTTTAGACGAATTCTTGTCTCAAACCCCTCAAGTCCCTATGTCGTTCAACTATGGTGAGGTTGTTCCAAGTTCAATTCATTCTGATATTTTTCCACCAAATGTTCTTTTTCCTTGCAGAATTTTAATTCCAAATTTCGAAGATAGTGAAAAAGACATTGTGGACGCTCTTCCAATGGTTCAAGATATCGAAGTGGTTGGGCAACATCAAGAATACATCAATGAGGCTGTGCAGGAAACAAAGGCCCAAGAAATTGAGTTTGATGACACGGGACAGGCCACAACCATCATAGTCAATTTGGCCCAGTGCAAAATCCCAGAAATATCCAAAAATGTGGTTTTTGTTATTAATTTTGAGTCGGACAAAGATAGTAAGTCATCTTCTCCAATTTTAATTTTATTTTCTACTAACATGCTAATTTTAATGATTCAGGCACCCACCCGAGAATTCAGACCATTGCCGAATCATTTCAAGTATCACCTCCCATTAAAAGATAAATTTCATGCTTTGGAGCCGAGGGGAGGATAAGGAAAGAATCGTCCGGCTAAAGACGTTAAAACAAGCGCTTCTTGGGAGGCAACCCAAGCAACCAGATTTGCATTTCTTAACCTTCTTCTTTATTGCTTTTACTTTCATTTTGTTTCGCTTAGTTAGTTGTGTTATTTGGTTGATTTTTATTTAGTTTGAGTTTAAATAAATTTAGGGCCTTGTTTATTTTAAGTGCGAGTAAATAAAGTCTTTTTGCATTAATTTACGTATTTTACTTTACTTATTTTAATTTGCTTAAATTAACCCTAAAAAAAAAAAAAAGTTTATTTAAATTATAATAATAATATTTATATATATATATATATATATATATATATATAAATATTTACATAAACTTAAAAAAAAAAAAAAAAAAAAAAAAAAATTAAAAAAATTTACAATAATACGAAAAACTAATTACAATCATTGGTTTTGGTTAGGTGGTGCCCCAGAGGTCGATGGAGCTCCGGGAAGACGAAGAGCCAGAGTTGGAATCTCCGGAGCCGGAACACTTGGTGCTGCTCCAGAGGACGAAGGCAACATAAACCTCGGGAGTAGCGCCATGAACCTTTCATGATCGCTCTGGATCCGACCGTCCGACTCCTGCAGCTGATCCAGCTTCCTCTTCATGCTGGTCGAGTAACTAGTTGCAAGCATGTGCAACTCCTTGTTCTCGTGCTTGAGTCCTCTGACCTCCTGCCGAAGACTGGCCACCTCCGCCATCAGCGACTCCACCTGACGAGATCGGGCAAGCAGGCGCTGGCCCATGTTCGAAACTGAGCCTGCACTCTGGACGCTGAGGGCAAGGGAGTCCTGAACGGCCAACTCGTCCGACCGCATGGATAGCATCCTATTGTCTCTAGGAGTAAGCAAATTCCTAGCGACCACCGTTGCGGTTATATCGTTTCTCATCATTGTGTCCCCGACTGTAAGAGGACCATTGGGGGATATAAAGGACGGATTCCAAATGTTGTTCGGAGCAGACGAGTCATCGTCTTCTCCGACATTCAAGTTTAGGCGACGGTCGGAAGGGCAAGACATTTTTAGAGGAGGTTGAGGAAGAAAAGAGTTCGGAAAGTTTAAGAGTGCAGGAAGAGTGCGGAATGAGTAAGAGTGCAGAAGTGCAAGAAGGGAGTATTTTCAGAAGGAAGTGTTTGAAGGGAGTATTTTCAGAAGGAAGTGTTTGAGGGAGTTCAAGTGTGAGATGGATCAGAATTAGCGCCTCTATAAAAAGAATCAAATCAAAGAGAGGCGCTCCTCTGAGGTTGAAGACGCGTCATCGCGCAAATCGAAGGCCGACGCTCCTTTCTCAAAAGAGCCGTTTCCTTTCTCAAAAGCTGGGCTTGACTCAGCAATCACGTGGCATCACGAGGGCTCGGTTTGTCCGGTTGTGTCGTCACTCATGACGTGCAGCGTGGAGCGTTGCGAAAACCACGAGCCGCACCCGGTTTTGAACCCCGGTTTTCAAAAGATCATCATTCCAATTTGTCGTCACTCGTCGTATGCGCAGTCAGCTTCGCGGAAATTACGGACGCGTTGTCAGAAAGCGCGTAGCGGGCACTGTTCATCCATCCACCGGCTGCCGACAAATAGTGCGGGAATAGTTCCGGTTGTGAAGGAAAATTTCTATAAAGTCGACCTTCGCCTTCCACATCAAAGGCACACCTTCACACCCTCTCAACCTCTCAACCTCTCCACCTCTCTTCATCTCCGATAATGTCTTCCCAAAGAAAGCTTTCGAGTTATTCAGTGTTCTTCATCCCTTGGATCACCCCAGAAAACAAACCTTCCAGAGCAAAAGTATTTCATATTAAAAAGGTTAAAAGCAAAAGTATCTCATATTACGCTTTCTCCTCACTTTCATCTGAAGAACATGGAGAAAGTGAGATCCTGATTGCTTACCTAGTCTTGCTCTCGAGTACTCATCTCAGACCCCTCCCAACCCACTTCAAAAATAAATCTGTGTTGAGGTACTTCTTCAAAAACAAAAGTACCTCACAGACGAAGCAGGAGGAGTCTGAGGTGCATCCAGATGAAGGCAGAGTCTGAGATGATCCAAGAGTTCAAGAAGATGCCACACCTGCGTGGAGACCGGACTACTTGAAGCATGTGGAGACAACGTGCTGATTCATCCTCAACTAAGCTGAGGAGCACTTGCAAGAAGGAGGCCCATCCAGTTCAAGATGAAAGCTGTGGAAAATCAACAGTCATGACCAATGACCACCTATTAGTTCTTTTCGTTATCTTTTATTTTCATTTTCAATTTTCGTTTGCATTTTCTATATTTTCTTGCGTGCTTAACTGATTTATTTCTTTTCTTTGCAGGAACGTTTGGTTATTTTCTCCCTTGAAGTTGATTGCAAAATTTACGCTTGGGGGTCATCGCTTGGTTTTCTGCAAATTAGAGAAGTTTTCAGTCCTTTTTCTTTATTTTGTTTCGTTTTATTTATTCCTTTTATTTTTATTTGCTTATTATTGTTTTCTGACATTGGGGACAATGTCTAGTTTAAGTGTGGGGGTATCAAGATAAAAAATGACCAAATTGAAAAATTTTGTACCTTCGACTTCGAACTGGTTTCATTTGTTTCTGTGTTATTGCTTTTTGTTTTCTTAGTGTTTTATGCTTTTTTTGGTGTGTTTTATTGTGTTTTGAGGAAATCTTACGAAAATGACATAAAAATTTGAAAAATATTTTGAAAAACCCAAAAAGAATTTTTTTTTAGTTATTTTTGTGTGTTTGTGTCTTAGGTACCTTCCAACACAATGATGAGGATTTGGTTTTTAATTGCATGACTGTTAAAGAAAATTATAAACATGGATGGAAGTTTGATATGCTCTTGGTTTATGCTTAGTTGTAGTTGTTGTTTATGAATTTAAATTTGATCACAAAAGGATAAAATTAGTTTTTGTAACATGCTTGAAGGAAGGAACTCAAACTAATGCTACATCCCTGTGAGACTTGAGCTTATAACTTGTTTGGAGAGTTATTAATCTTGATGTTTTTGTTTTCTAAAGTCGTTGCATGATCTCATTATTCTTTGCTTGGTTGCTACTTAGAAGGCGTTTTATCATCTTAGTTCCAGATACTAGAACTCATATCCGTTTCATTCAAAGCATGACATTGAATTGCATAACACATATCAAGATGAAGTTGTTTAGTAAACCACCTTAACCAAAAAGCCTTACCCTCCATCTTTCTTATGTTTTGTAGGCTTAACCCATCTCGAGCCTTGATTAGCCTATTTTTGTTGTTAACCTCATTAAACCGCACCAAACCTACTGTAGAACTGTATGCACCCTTGTTCTTAAAGAATAGTGAGCATGACTTAAAAAGAATTCATTTTATTCTACACTATGCAGAAAAACAAGTGTGGGGGAAGGATTGGTTGTTTCGAGCTCAATTGTACGTTTTGTTCTTAAAAAAAAAAAAAAAAAAAAAAAGAAGAAGAGAAAAACGCGTGAAAAGAAAAGAAAGAAGAAAAAGAGTTTGAAATTTGGCCATAAAATGTGTGAATCCTCCCCTCGGTGGAGAGCTGGGAGCACTCGGCAAAGGAAAAGAAGAAAAGAATAAAAAACAGAATGATTGAAGTGCATGGGGGGCGCTGAGTGAGAGAACGAGAAGAGTCAAAGAAGGCGGGCAGCATTTTATAAAAAGGCTTCGGAAGGCAGCGGCAGGGAGGCGAAAAAGATTGAAGGCTGCCTTGCAGCAGCCAATCAGAGACCAAGGCTACCTTTGGGCAGCGCAACGAAGAAAAACAGGGGCTAGCCTCGGAGTGAAGGCAGAGGAAGTCAAAGGCGTGGAGGGAAAGTCTGGGAGTTGCCCAATTGGCAGCGTGCATTTAATAAAACCAGAGAATAAGCCTCGGGAGGGAGCTGCCAAGCTCGAGAGGAACAGAAGCACAGAGAACCTCGGAGCAAAAATCAGAACATCTGTGCAGTGGCACGGAGCAGTTCAGCGACCAACCAGAGGGCAGCACGCAGTCAACCAGAGGGCACAGACACGGTGCAATTGCAAAATAATTCCTTACACACTCTTTCGGTTTAATCCTCCAACTCATGTTTTTATTTCTGTTTTAATTTATGTTTTAATAATGTGTAATTAGTTTATTTTGGCTAGAGGTTAATTCGAAACCATGATTATATTTGTAATTTGAATTGGTAAATTCAGTTGTGATTTCTGAGTTGTGATTTAATTTGCTTAACTGCTTGATTAATAACTTATTTGTGTTTGTCGATTAAGAATGCAAACTTAATTTACATGCATGAATTTGATGCTAGAATATAAGTGAATTTCACCTAATCGTTATGAACTTATATTCATGAGTAGTGAAGGTTGCTAGTCACAATCGCGTTAAGTAAATTCCTGGCAAACGTATCATGCTGTTCATAGTTACGAATGCCTTGTCAACACTTATGATTTTCATAGAACTTAATGATTCTCGCTTGTATCTCTATTATGCAATTCATGTAGGGAACTTGTGGGGAATGTTTTGGGTTGTCGTATGCAATCATCCAATCCATTAACTTAAGGAAAATCTGAAAGTTAACTAGTGCAATTCACGGTTAATTTGGGGCGTTGAAAATTCATAATTTATTGAAAGAACAACTGAAAATCGATTTAGGTTGCTTATGTGTCATGTGTGGAGAAAAACCCTCTAGCCAATCCGTCGTCTATCATTTCACCTTTATTTTATGTTTTTGTCAATTTTGTAATTTATTTAAGTTTAATTTACGTTTCGTCAAAAATCAATCCCCCCATTATTATATTATATTATTTAGTTAGTTTTTATTATTTTTAATCTTTTAATTCGATTTCCGTCCAATTAATTTCCTAGTTTTTATTTTAAATTGTTTTCATTATTTTGAGTCATTTTTAGTGTGTTTCGAGTTTTTAGCTTAGTTTGTATTTTCTAGAGTCTTGAGTTGTTTTGAGTCTTTTGATTTGTTTTAGTTTATTTGTTAGTTTTATTTTGAGTTATTTTAGTTAAGTGTTTTTATTTTAGTTTAGTGTTTTAAACTTTGTTTTTACGTTTTTAAATTATTTTAGAGGTTTTAGCAAGCCCTCCTAATCCCCGGCCTAGAACGATACCCTACTTATACCTATACTACAACTGTCAAAAAGAGGGTTTAATTTGTCGAGTTAATTCTCGCATCACGGCACACCATTTAAGGATGTTGACTTGACATCCGTTAAGTATGTCTATCCTTTTAGGCATGTTTGCAGCTGGTATATGATCTCGTCACTTTCGCTAGATCAGAGGAATATGTCTGGAGCAATATACTGAAAGCTAGAATTCATTGCACTTGCTTATCACGCTTGTGCGGTACGGGGATCGAGATGAGACATAGTGGGCAATGTCTACGCAAATTCATGCCGTTCTACAGGAAAGTTAACGTTCTTATCTCACTCTAACGGCGGAAAGACTATCTCATTAAAGTGATAACCCGCAAATGAGCAGGTAAAGAGATCGCGTATAAGAGCTCTAAGAGAGCTAGTGTGAAGAAGAATCATAATTGACAAAGATTCACATCTTTCTTTGAGAACCCATATTGGTACGTTTCGGCGGTGCAACTTGGCACATGGAATGCACACCCAAATGCGTAAATACGAAAATCGTCAAGTTCGTACCTAGTAACCAATTATAACGTCAAATAGTTTGGGTGGCAATAGGCCTAAAGGCAGACCAACATAGATGCGCACAAGATTGCATAGCTCTAGGCTGAAACTGAAAACTTGGTAAGTTCACCAAAATTTGGGCGATCATTTAAATTGCGTTTTATGATCACTAAGTGAGGCTATTTGGGGTGAACATAGGAATTCGATGTTCAATTATAAACCTAAAATACATGCAATATGTGGAGCCAAAAATAATCACAAGGCAACACGTGGATTTTTGGGTAAAAGAGGACAAAAATACCCTTGAGGCATACTGGGATTCCTAGCGCGAGCAGCATGTAATCATCCATCAACCAAGTCAAAAGTGCCCAAATATGTAACAATTCAAAACCTATTTCATCCGTCTTCATCCAATCTTCTCCACAAGGTAACTCCCAAAATCTTCCCTTTTTTATTATAATCAATTAGGTAATTATTCCATAACTCCCAAATTAACACAAATCAAGAACCTAGCCCACAAACAAAACTAGGTGGCCGGTCCTCTCTCACCCAAAGAGGCCGGCCACTCCCCTATAAAAACCCTCTCATCCTCTATAAAACTCACTTCCTATTCTTTTGCAAAATTCTACAAAATTCTCCAAACACTCTTCCCTTAAGATTCTAACTCTGGCATCAGAGGTTCTTCGCCCAAAGCCCTTCCATTCATCGTGGGCGCGTGAGGCTTTTGGCTTTGACCTAAGGTGTGATTTGTTTTGTAGGTGCAATTTTGTCTAAGATCAAGGAGGAAGAAATTTGCATCCACAAATTGGTGCTTTCATTGAGAGGAAGAGATCCACAGTCATAGAAGACTTTTGCATAGAAAGGTTTTTTCTCTATTTTTTAGTCCACTTGCATTTTTTCATATGTTCTTATTATTAGATTTTTTTTATTTGTAAAGATTCTTTGATAAAACGTAAAAGAGAAATACAATGGCTAGAAATTTAGAAAATTCCACGAGTGAAAATTCCAATATTCAAGAAATGGAACCGTGGTGATCCACGAGACTAAATGTGATATTAGGGGGAGCGGTAACACCACTACAAGGCTCCACTATGGCAACCACCGCGGTGGCCACCACGACAACTACCTGCAGCAAGGTCTATAGCTCCACTACCACGGCCTATGTCGTGCTGTCTAAAGCTTATGCCACCAAAGCTACGGCCTGAGCCATGTCACTCCATGCTAAACGCGAGCCTAATGCATTGCCAAGCCGAGCCCAAGCTTCGCATGAGCGAGCATCACGCGTTGAGTAGCCTACTCCCACAGCCCAGCCTTCTACCGAGGCCCAGCATGCTCCCGTGGCTTCCTAAGTAGCCAAAGTCGGCCCAAGAGTAGCACAACCATCTCGACTCCAAGTTTTAGGACCTATGATTGAACCAGGGGTATTTTCACCACATTTTTCTGCAGATTTGACATTTCCCAATTCAAATCTCACGCTCGGAGCCTACCACACTTTCACTGCTTAAAGAGACACATTCTTTCCAAGCTCATCCAATCCAAATGGCGAACAACATTTGTCTCGACAAGTAATAGAGTTGACGAGCACCCTTGCACAACAGATGACCTTAGTGAATCAGCTCTTGCAGCGCACCAAGATGCAACGTGCCCTAAACGAGGTGTCTCAAAGTAGGACAAGAGTAGATGAACATTTTCCAGCAGTGTCTTGGTAAGCAGCCACTCGACCAGCCACAAACCTAGCGTTTGGGCGGTGTACACTCTCGATTGGGTCACCGAGATAGCGTATACTACCGTCTTAGCGCGCGAAAGAGCGTGCACTCTCTACTAGGCCCACGGACGAGCATACACTTACGGTTGGGGCCACACTCCGATAATCAACATAAGTAGTCTTTCATGCGAAGCGTTCATTCACGGCTAAGCTCGCAAGAAGCATCCTCTACATCACATCGGAGTAGGCAGCACGACGAATAGAGAGAAGCAGTCACTTAATCCGACTCGAGTTCAATTGGCAGCCTGCGAAGAATTCCCTCGCCTGCTAGAAGTGAACCACATGCATCGCCGCGGCATAGACGAGCCAAACTTATTGAAGAGTAGCCCAGACCAGCAGGTCAAGAACGAAGGTAGCCGAAAGCTCTACCACCTCAGCAAAGGGAAAATTCAGGAAGAAATATAGCGGCTCATAAATGAACGTTTGCGTGATTTCCAATGCAACAAAGTCACCAACGAGGCACTACGGCGAGACATGACAAACATGAGTAGGTCACCCTTCATAAACGAGATCGAGCAGGCAAAGGACCAAGTGTAGGGATCGATCCCCGATTAGAGGAGGCCTGACGACCAAGAACTACTTTAAGTTCTCGATCCCAACCCCACCAAAATGCACATTCGGAGTATCTTCAGGTAAATTCTTAGGGAGCCTAGTAAAACCAACGAGGAAATAAATTACATCCCAAAAAAATTCGAGTGATCCTAGAGATGAAATCTCCCATTACCGTGAAGGAGATCCAAAGATTGACCGGATATCGCTTTCTTTCGCGGTCCACCGATCAATGCAAGCCTTTTTTTTAAGGCTATCAAGAGGGCACAACAAGACAAATGGGATGAAGAGTGTGAAAGAGCTTTCCAAGATTTGAAGAAGTATCTCATATCACCTCTCTTACTATTTAAGCCAGAATCAGCGGATGACTTAAACATCTACTTGGCAATCTCAGAAGTAGTAATAAGCTCTACCATGATACGAGAAAAGTTGGGGGCCCAACTACCTGTATTCCATAGTTCAAAAGCTCTTCTCGATGCTATTAGAAATTCAAAAGCTAACTTTGGCAATAGTTGTTACAACCTGAAAGCTCAAGTTTTACCTTCAGACGCAAGCAGTCATCCTTATGGCGTACTATTCTGCCCAATCTAGACGCATAATGATAAAGGCATAGACACTAGTGGATGCAAAGTTTTCTGACGAACGCAACAACTCGGCCTAAAAGGCGGGCCATGGTCGGACGAACACTAGAAGGACACACTCGGAAGCAAGTTTTGTCCTCGTCGCCCTAAAAGATTCTACTTAGGAACAACATATACCTACAGTTGTACACCACCTTCTGCTACGTGTCACACGGCCCCAACCGACCTTTGCTCTATAATTCAACTTTAGAGTGGCCCAATACCAGCAGTTGAGCATCTCTTGCTACGTGTTATATGGCCCAGTTCCACAGCTCCCTATTGCGCATTCATAACGCAACAAGGCTGCTCAACGATGGCTCCACGACTTATCACTGCGCCTTTATGCCCAACCTAAGTGACGTAACAGAGCGGCTAACCAAGCCGAGCAAGCCTTAGCCGCACCTGCTCCACCCAATGGAGATTTCTGGCATTTACATATTGACGGCGCATCTAACTACAAAGGTTCGAAGGTAGGCGTGGTCATTTTCACCCCAGATGGTTCAATGCTCAAGCAGTCGATCATTCTAAGCTTCAAAGCATCCAACAATGAAGCGGAGTACGAGGCCTATTAGCAGGATTCTTAATGGCAAAAGATCTGGTGGTGAAGAAGCTCACAATTCATTCCAATTCCTAGCTAATCACCAACTAGAATACCAGGCAGTACACGGCAAAACATCCAAGGATAACACAATACCTAGAGAAGGTACGCAAGCAACTTGAGGCATTTCAGACTTACACCTCACTCAAGTTTCGCGGGCAGACAATGCCCACGCAGAGGCCCTAGCCGGCCTAAGCTTCACCCTTGACCATCAACTCAAACGCTTTATCCTGATAAAATATCTAGACAAGCCGAGCATAGAGGTAGAGCCGGCAGCCGAAACTTCATCGGTTAGTACAACTCCAAATTGGCAAAGTTTTATTATAGACTACATGGTCAATGGCACATTCCCCATGGAAATATTGGAGTTTAGAAAGCTCCAAATAAAGACAGCACACTACTACATTTGGAACGGCATCTGAAGATCTTGCACCGGACCACATCTCCACTGCCTAGCATCTCTCGATGACTTAAAGGTTATAAGCTCAATCTACGAAGACGTTTGTGGAAACCACTCTAGAGGCCAATCCTTAGCATAAAAGGCTTTTAACGCAGGCTATTACTGTCTTACCATACACCAAGATGGTAAGCAGTTAGTACAAAATTACGACCGCTTCCAATGCTACAAATCGATACCAACACAGCCTGCCAACGAGCTACACCTGCAGACGAGTCCTTGGGTGTTCATGTAGCAGTTAATCGACCTGGTAGGACCTATGCCGCCTGCTACTGGGGGTAAATACATGATGATCGCGACAACCGATTACTTCACCAAATGAGTAGAAGCAGAACCCATGACGACCACGACTCAAATGAACATAGAGCGCTTCATATAGAGGAATATCATTTGCCAATTTGGCATCCCTCAGTCAATCGTCACCAACAACGACTCGCAATTTGTGGGTAAAGGTTTGGTGAAAATCTTTCCAAAGTATGGCATCAAGCAGCACATGTCTACGCCAAGATATCTTCAAGGTAATGGGCAGACCGAAACATCCAACAAGATGATCCTTGACTGCCTCAAGAAATCCCTCTCCGACAAGAAGGGAAAATGGCTAGATGAACTCCTTGAATGTCTGTGGGCGTATTACACCACCAAATGATGAGCTACCGGAGAGACTATTTTCTTTTTGACATTTGGTTTAGAAGCAATCATTCCTCCCAATGTCATCATGCCAAGTATTAACACTCAATTGCCAAAGCATTGAGCAGAACAGTAAGGAGATGGCCACAAGCTTAGATTTGGCAGAGGAGAAATGTGAGCAGATCATCACTCGCATTGCAGTCTGCCAGCAGCAACTTCTCTCCATCTACAACAAAAGAGCCAAGATCCAGCAGTTGTGGCCTGAAGATCTAGTCCTACGGAAAACCTTCATCATTTCTCGCAGAGAAGGCTCTAAAAAGATGAATCACATCTGGAAAGGTCCGTACAAGATTAGCAAAGACATCAAGAAGTAATGGAATGCCTACAACCTAAGGAAGTACCATGTGTGACCTCACATTATATCAAGACCTGAAGACTCAAGTAGCTCAACGGGCACCACCTCGTAAGCCGAGAACTATCCAGTTGTTATACAGTCTTTTACAGCTAAGTTATTCGGTCGTTTCACTTATTTTTTCAATGAGGAATTCAGAAGTAATTTTTAACTTGGCTCAACCACATGCCTATAACAACTGATCATCCCTGCACTTTAAAAGAAGATTGCGCCATTCTTAGGGACCCATCGCATGAATTGCACCCCTTGAGGGACCAACCATGCTCTCCAGTGCGAGAGGGTAAACCAATTTCCCGACACCCATATAGGTATACTCTCCAAAGTGGGAGGATAAAATCTACACTCTAAATATCCAGACGTGGATGAGTCGGGCTGCCTTAGTATAACTAGAAGCACGATGGTCTTTTTCAAGGCTAGTATGCATATACGAAGCTTTATCCATTACTGACATACTACGTAGTCAATAAGTTCCACCTCTGCCAAGCGCGGAACAATCTATACCAATTCCTAAAGTGTTGTGATACTTGCTACGCAACCTATGGAATCAGAGAAAGCCAAGGTTAACAGCCTAGTGGTTACGCAGACTTGCCTGCTTCTGTAAGTAAGGCGTCTGGCTACCGACCATATGGCTAACAACTTTGCAAAGTTCTACACTAACACCTACGGCTGCATCGACTATGCAGGTCTATCTACTTATAGAAAAGTAGCATGCTTGCCACTGGTCTACAAAGTCTAAAGGTTCGGGCATGAACAAAAGAAGCAAATATGGAGGAAAACAAAGGAAACAAGTTTATTAAATTTTGTAGCAAAATTGATAAACAACTAGCAAAGACCGAATGAGTTGAAGCAAACCAAAAAACAACAAGGGAAACAAAGAAAATCCTAAAGACTACCTAGAAGACTATTCTTCAGCAGCATGGACACTCCACGACTACTCGGTTGCCACACCTTCAGCAGTCGCGACATTCTCAGCAGCGACACTATTCGGCGCTTCACCCCCGGCTGCCCCAGCTTGGGTACCAACCTCTCCAACTACTTCACCAATAGAAGACTCAAAAGTGAAGGCGAGCAAGTCTTCCGGAGAAATAGAGAAGGTCTTGAAGTCTTTACCAGAAAATTCAAAGTCAGATAGCCGCCCAAAGAGATTATCTACATAACCCAGATTATAGAAATCGGCCTCACTCTGAAAACAAGCGGAGCCTCGAGCCTAGCCTCTCATGTTTCAGCTGCCTGATCTCCTCGAGCAGACCAACACGGATGCGTTGCAGCTTACCCACTTCTTTCTTCAAACTTTCATTGATCTTTAGTGCACCTTGGAGTTCCAACACTTGGGGTTCAAGCCTATCAACGACCTTCTTGAAGTGGATTACTTGGTTATAAGCAGCAATCAACTCTTTATCCTTTGCATAAGCAGCAGAACAAAGCTCAGAAATGGCAGGCTCAAGATCTTGAATATGAGAATAAGCTTCAGCTGTCACAGCCCTTGCCACCTCCTTGGCAGCCTTGGTATCCATTTGGTCAAGGATCATAGACTCGGTTGCCAAAATAGTCGTCTTCTGCATCATGACAAGTAGGGTAGTCTTCCTATACTTGATTGTATGCTTCGAATGGAACTTAGGCAAACAATCCCTCTAATGCCATTGACAAACTTGGCATAAGCATCCATGTCTTTAAGCAGATTTGGTTTCAAAAGCGCATAGATCTCAGCAGCCTCCTCAGAAGTAGGCTTAGTAGATTTCTCACAGCTTCCCACTCAAGCAGCTTCCTTCTTCCCAACAGGCGATTTAGTCCCAATAGCAGGAGGAGTGGGCCTTGGCGCCACTTTAGCAGCAAAATCTATCTTATTGCTCTTTATAATAGTAAGCCTCTCCAAAGGTAAACCAAACTTAGCTTCCACCGGACATTTTGGTACAGACTTCGGCACTAGGGCATGACAGAACCTCTACGTTGAGCAACCCTATCAGCAATCAAACTAGCTACCTTTAACATGGCAGACACCACTGGCTTGGATCTAGCAACCCCATCTTTCGTCCCTTTGGAAAAAGTCAAGTTAATCACAAGCCTGGGGGCAGTCAGTGAACCTTCGTGAGTAACGAAAAAAGTGTTTGGTTTTTTCTCAGCCGGCATCTCTTAAGCAGGCGGGGAAGATCTATTTTCCCACTTTCACTTGCAACGGGATCCACAACAGTGATTGGATGAGCCAATGCATCTGCCTTGAACATATTCATCTCATTTCTTTAGAGCAGCCCACCTTTTTCTAGACAAAGAGGACTAAGCGGCTAACACCATTCACGGTACTCAGCAAGGGAGATCAATCCATGTTAGTTTTTCCCTCATTTTTCTTTCAGACTAGCAAGCAGGAGGTTTGTATGCTTAGCATTCTAGCAGCCCATGAATCCTGTGATCTCCTTATTTCTCTCACTTTTCGACTTGGCTTGCGTCAGGTCTAAAAGCCTAAAGGACATGAGCCATGCGGCTCGCTTAGCACTGCGCCCCAGCGTCACAATTCGCTGCCCCAGCCGCATAAACTGCCATTGGCTCTAGCCAACTCGAGCAGCCTAAAGCAGTAGTACCTGCCACAACACCTCATCGGCCCATGCCGAGGTGACTCCTGGCCTTTTCCAGTCGACATGCCGCACTACCCCGACGGCTGCCCTGTGACAGCATTATCCAAGAAGTAGACAAGGAAAATTAAAATTTTCTTACATCGATGCGGCACAGAGAAGATGAAGAAAGCAACGAAAGACGGTTCTTTGCACGGGCAAGATGTAGAAGATTGCTAGAAAAGGGGGAACAAATATCCTCTAAGCTCTTTCTCTCTCTTGTAGGGTAGAATAAATTGCTCTCCAAAGTTGATTTAATAACCCACTTAAGGTGGACTTAAATAGGCTTTGAGGGAAATTTATTTCCCTTTCCTAGAAGGATATAAGTATTACAGAGGGAATCTACATCAAAATAAAAAGTAGTCCTAAGTTTCCTAAAGCAAGAAAATTTCTACACCTTTTGCCATTTCTTACAAGCAGCCCAACAGGTGTGGGGGCATTTGTGGAGCCAAAAATAATCACAAGGCGACACGTGAATTTTTGGGTAAAAGAGGACAAAAATACCGTTGAGGCATACCGGGATTCCTACGCACGAGCAGCGGGTAATTATCCCTCAACCAAGTCAAAAGTGCCCAAAATATGTAACAATTCAAAACCTATTTCATCCATCCTTATCCAATCTTCTCCACAAGGTAACTCCCAAAATCTTCCCTTTTTTTTTATTACAATCAATTAGGTAATTATTCCATAACTCCCAAATTAACACAAATCAAGAACCTAGCCCACAAACAAGACTAGGTGGCCGGTCATCTCTCACCTAAAGAGGCCAGCCACTCCCCTATAAAAACCCTCTCATCCTCTCCAAAACTCACCCCCAACAATTCATTGTGGGTGCATAAGGCTTTTGGCCTTGACCTAAGGTGTGATTTGTTTTGTAGGTGCAATTTTGTCCAAGATCAAGGAGGAAGAAATTTGTAGTAGGCTTGGCAAAGTGTGCTTGTAGGCACAAGATCCTTACTTCGGGTAAGGAGATATGTCATAGCATCATTGTTCGACCCAAGTGTCCCAAATGGTCATGCCAAAGCAAGTATACTACTCAATCACCAGGCTCCAAGCTGGCAACATGTGGTGTATTCCTAGTGGAAGATAACTTATTGGCCCCAAATCAAAGTTTCAGGCTCTTTTTTGGAGGTGGTGCATAGATACTTCACTCTATTTTCCATCAGTGGTTTCATTGATGATTATTGTTCTCTCGAATATCCTTAAAAACTCAATGACATGGAGAATTTAATGTCCCTCAAATTGCAATTTAGTACCATTCATACAACGAGGAGTGTGCCAATGATCTTAATTAGGTTGGATAGACTTGAAGTCGTTGTTCGAGATGTGATTTAGGTGTAAAGTTATTGTGCGTAGTATCACATTCGTCCATACAACTAACTTCCCCACATTCTTACCTAATAACGTGTTTAATTGAATCGGTCATATATATTAAGAAACATGGTTCAATTAACTCATATTTGAGGACAATATCAATAAGATTATCCATGAGTTAAACATACACCAAACTTGAATCCAAGAACATGGAAAAAATGTTCACAAAGTAAACCAAAGTTACTAGGGTAGATTCGGCTTACAAGGCCATTCATGTCAAAATTCTGCTCTTTCAACGGTGTTCGGTAGAGCAAAATTAGTCTCACATATTGACTATTAGAATGGTACTCCTTAACAACATTTGCAGGGGCACGAACATGTGCATAACCAGTGATCTATTCCATCAAGACGGAAGTAGATTCTACAGGGTTAAGGTTTGAGACTATTATCCTTTATTCTTGAAGTTTTAGGTCTTAAGTGCCAAGGATCATGATACGGGCATGATGGCTCACCTTAGTAGGCCCTGATTTTACCATAGGTTTATGGTATTAATCATATCCGAGAATTTGGTAAGCTTCTCCTTTCTACACTTGTTGCTTCAGGAGCGAGTTAGAAACAAGGATGAGAAAAGTATTCTCTAGTCAAAATTCAATCAGATTTATAAACTTTAGAATTGTACTCATTTATCATGGTGCGTTTCAGGAAATATCTTTCATGATTAGACGGTCCATAGGAGTGAGCCAAAGAGCCATGGAATCCTCGTTCAAGAGGTACTTCTATTGATAATGCTTCGGGCATAAGTTTTTGAATGAAGATTATGGCGGAGGCTTATTTAGCTCTTATATGCCATTGTTGGCTACAATGGTTTCTCAGCTTCTTGATAGTCTCGTGGAGATTCATGTCTTGTACCCCACATAAAGTGGTTTCTATTAAAAACGTCCAAATAAAGGAAATCAAACTTGTGACGGTTCAACAATCTATTGAATTTGGAGGGAACAAGATTGTGATTTGTGCTATGAGAATGAATCATCCATAAGTATCAAAGTTAGAACATTTGAGTTCTAAGATATGTTTTTCATGAAAAATGTCGAGTTTTCATGGGTGTTTTGTTTTATGAAAACTTCGGGTTTCAAATGCACTAAATTTGAAACTGCAGGTTCAATTTATTTTATGAATATTTAGTTCATAAAAGAGAGGTTCCTGCAAGAACACAGAATGCAATATGTTGATTTAAGTGTAGTGGATTTGAGTTGCTTTAGGAACTCAAGTGTGAGTACTTCGGGACTATGAAAGGTAGTCAACAATTCAAAGAAACGAAATAATTTATTGGATCGTTAATGCTAAAAAGGGAGCTTCAGACCGATAATTTTGGATTAATTGTCAGATTAATGGACTGCAAATCACTTTTCATTAATTCAATAGATCGAAACCAAACAGGGTCAATCATGAGAGCAAAATAATACACAGTTTCATGCCATATTTTGGGCTAGATGGCCGCAGGCCATTCAAAAGAAAAACCCAAAAATTGGTTAAGTCCGTGAAATTGGGCACCAAAAATATTTTTATATTTATTTTTATGGGTGTGGGCTAAAAAAAGCCAAAAATTGGCTTTGGGTCGAGAAATGAGGGCAGCCCGTCATTGAAATTGCTGGCTATTGCTTTAGGCAAGGCCCTACAACATTAGGCTGCGAGCTGGGCTAGTGTAAGTTTGCAAAAAGTAGCCCAGTAGGGCATGCAAGCTGCAGGCTTGCATCAAAGATGGATCAGACTGGTATGCGGGCCAAAAGATAAATAGATCAGAAGCATCAGGCTTGTGATATGTGGGCCAAAGGCCCCAAGTCTGTCAGGTAAGCAAAGCCTAGCATGTGGGCTTGAGTTCTGTGCACAGAAAACCCAAAAAAGAGCTGATGTCCTGGCTTAACTTCATACCAGCTCACTACAAGAAAACATGGATTAGGTGACGGTATTTTTTGTGGCTCCTAAAAATTCATCACATTTGGCTAAAATGAGTGAGGCTTTTTTAGAAATCGTCACATAAAGATTTTCACAAACACCAAAATATTTTGCATCACATAAACATTTTGAATTCGTCACAAACTATTGGGCGGGAAATTTTACCGCCGAACGAAATGTTAATATGTGACGAAATTTTTACATTCATCACTTATAGAAAGAGTAGGCCACAGAATAGTGAATTCATCACATATAATATTAAAAGTAAAAATTAAAAATATTGAAATAATAATGTCAAAACTCTCAAATTGTAAAACCTAATAAACTATTTCGTTCTGTTCTCACCCCATCTCTTTCAGCTCCCCTTGGTTCTACTCTCTTACCCCACCTCGCCAACCAGCCACCTAGTGGTTGCCATCGACGGCGACCATGTACCACCTCTCCTTCGTCTCCCTCCCTCGGCCTTTCACCTCTGCTGTTTGTTCTCTAACTCTCTCCTCTCTGACATAACAAGAGCCAAATTGGGGAAAGAGAAATTCGACTTTTATATAGAGTTCTTCAATTGACAACAAGGTACTTATTTCTTTAATTGTTTTTGAATTTTCTTCTTTAATCAGTCTTTGTTTGCCAAGCTTAGACACCCAGTTATCAATTTCCTTTCTCTTTTGAAAATCAATGAATAATGGCTGTTATTTTTCTATTTTCTCTTTGGAATGTCGTTTATGGCCATCTGTGAACATTATCATTTGGTAAATTGTAATTTTCTTATTTCTAATTTAGTTAGAACACAATTATTGTAGCTATTTAAGCTCTTGATTAGTTGCATAGTTAATTCTCTGATGTATGATAAAAACTACAGCATCTCGGCTATAGCACAAATCCACTTCTAAAAAAAAACTATCATGTCCTGCTACACCATAACAAATAAGAACAAAAGGGGGAAAACAGAAGAACTGAAAAAAAGAAAAAAAAGAGGAGGAATAGTTTTTGGTAGATGAAGAAGATTATACTAGTCGCAATATTTGAAAAAAAAAAAACTGGAACTACTCCCTTTTTCGTGTAACTATTTTTTCAACACGTAGACTACCACAGAGTAAATTCTCAAACAAAATAACTTACTCAGATAATAATCTTGTTATCTGAAATTGCAGAGTTGATGTATCTGGTAGTCGCACTTTGAGAAGTATGTTTAGAAGAGTGGTTAGTCTACAGGTATTATCCATTTAATATGAAATCTATCCACCTTCAAATGTGCTTCATGGATTGAAACTTCTATGACCAATAGACATGCAATTATTTTGCAGGGGGTGCAAAAGAATCTCCCATGGAGTTGTACCAATCGCCTCCACCCGACTTTGGTACTTTTTTAGTGTTGATCATTAACTTCGTTGTTCAAATTTCAGTGCTTTTTCCCCCAGCACTTAATTGCAAGTGTCAAGACTCCCTTTTTCTGGTCAATGCAGCTTATGATACATGGCAGGTGTGTTCTTAATTTCTTGTCCTCGCATTCCTTTCTGATTCATGTAGTTGATGGATACATATCTTGCAGTAGAATCGTGATACGCTGATGAATGACTATCCTGAATCTTTCTCCTTTACTCAGATCCAGGTCAGTTTAGCTCCACGAGTTTGATTGAATTGATTAAATTTTGATGTTTGTTAGTTCAGGTACAAGTACAATTTCAGTATTGTGTACGATTCTAAAATCCAGAGGACCCTTTGCGTTCTTTAGAGGGTTTCCTATTCTATTTCTCACTGAAGCACCTTTTGTCATGGTACTCTTCCTCTTTCCCACACATTTATTTACCTATCTATTAAGTGCAATGCTTTTAGCACTTCAAACTGAGTATTTTACAATTTTTATACACGCAATATATGTAGTGCCAAAAGTTAAACATGAGAGTGCCAACGGCGCTGTGCCGTTGCCCTTCTGTAATTGGTTTATTATGTGATTTGGTGCATTGTATTGCAAGTTACATGTGGTGTTTTTGAATATCTCAATAAACTAGAACAATGAGAGCTAAATTTGGCTTTGCCTCTTTCTTGAACGCATTTCATTTTTAGGGCGTTGGACATGCATTATGCAAGCTTAAATTTGGATTTCATGTTGCCCATCTTTTTAACCTGCCAAGTTTAGGATTGGATTGGATTGGATTGGATTTTACATCCTAGTCACTTGTTGGAGCAAAATGTAGTTTGACATTGGCATGCTAAAAGATTCAGATATTCTACCCAAAGTACCTTCAAGTGCTTTACAATGGAGGAAGAGAACAGAAGATTTGAATTAATTTCTAATTTATGGGATATAGAAAGCCAAAATCAGGAAACTAAAACTAGTAAATTGATTGAACATCTACAATTTGGTTAGTCAACTTTTAAAATTTCTATAATATGCTCTCATCTAATTATGCTCTGATGCAGATTTACTTTTGTATATACATTTATGAAATTCTTGGTACTTTCTTGATTTTCAAGATTGAAGGTGCTCAAGCTTGAGATTAGTTAAGTACAAGACCAAAGTTTCAAGTTCGTATGTTGTATTTAATACTTGCAATCTAAAATGACATAGTATTCATGCTACCTCTAGTCAAAATTATTATTGCATCTGAATAGTAATGATGAATATGAAGTATTATGCATGTATATGCTGAAAGCATGTTAGTTTTTCCTGTCATATTATGTCTGTCTAAACAATTTACATATATTTTATTATGGCAACCTATTGAAATGTGTCAGAATGTGCAGCTCAATACTAGGACTAAAAGTGATCTAACTTCAATTCATGGATAGACAATGGATTTGTAGTTTGGTGAGCTTACGAGGATGATGATAAAGTGATTATGATTGATGACTGTGGTGAGATATGTGCATTATAAATTAATTCATATCCTACAATAGTAATCTATTGGCCTATAATTTTACAAATAGTCAGTATGCATATAATGTTTTGTATATATTAACATTTTAGTCATGTTAGTTACTTTTCCTTTTCATATTTTAGATGGCAGCTTCTACGTAGTGAGGAAAGAGGGTGAAATAGGTGAGGGATCCCTTACCTCCTCCTCCAATTGATGCACTTGCACCTCCTCCGCCACCACCTCCTCCACAAAGACAAGAACATCTAGTGGATCAATGATGTTGCTCTAGACAAATAGGTAAGTCATTCATAGGCTTATCATTTTTTTTCATTTCAAGAAAGTTGGAGAGTAAAAATTCACATTTGACGAGATACAACTTACAAAACACAAATAAAGTGAACATACAAGATTGACTTTAAGAAAAAAAAACTTGATATAACTAGCTAGAAGCTGAAAGGGCCCCTTATGAATTAAATTACATTTGTGTTCCTAATAAGTTTATGTTTCTCTTCGTTTTGTTTGCCCTGCCAATATATCCTTATGCTATTGATTGATGCTTGTTACAATATATTCTTATGCTATTGATGCTTATTACTTTTTGAGCAAAACCTTGTATGTGCCTAGTTCAATTTAACCCACATTCAAACAGAAACTACAAAATCATATGTAAAGACAAGTTATACCTGATGGTCGCATACAGTAGTCAAGTTGTATTTTCTTAATTAAGGATATTGTAGCTGATCTTTCAAAACGAAACTGATTTGTTTCTATTTTATTATGAAAGGATAACATGAAGAAAAAGAAGGATGAAGCTGATCCAAGAAGCACCTAAGGGTACTCCATTAAATCAAGTTTTTATTAGATGGTTTCCTCATATGAACAATTGAGAGCTCATTTGGATTTCCAAAATGAAGATGAAAGTCTGGTAGTAAAAGTTAAAGGCTTTTTTGGCTGCAAGTGTCTTTGACTTCTCTATTATTAGCACCTCAATGTTGATGAAAGTCTGGTATCAAAAGTTAAAGGCTTTTTTGGTTGCAACTATCAAAAGTTAAAGGCTTTTTTGGCTGCAAGTGTCTTAGACTTCTCTTTTGTTAGCACCTCAATGTTGATTAGACTTTCCTTTTGTTAGGACCTCAAGTTATCTATGTATAAGTGTTGGTGCCCTTCATGACGAATTACTACCACTGAGATAGGTCACCCTGAGTTAGATTGATATTGGAGTGTTTATGTTATTTTGTGGGATGTACACTTGATGAATGTATTTGACGTTGATTAATGAAAAATGTGAAGTATTACCTTATAGTTATGAATTGTAATTCTAGATTACGAAACAGGAACAAGTAATTAATTCATCATATATTATTCCTAAATAGGTATTTGATTTAACACGTATGACATACGCTGTGTCACATGTCAAAAGAATATGTGACAATTTTAGCATCATTTAGTGTTAATCATATCAATCTGAGATTATATTGGGTGACGATAAAATCATCACTTATAAGTTTGATATGAGACGAAAAACATTGGTCACTGACTTTTTTATTTTGTGATGCTTATTCTGTCACTTACAAACAGAATATGTGACGAAATTAGCGCCACGTAAAAGAAAAATATGTGGCGACTCTAACATTCGTCACGTAAACTATCGGTGACGCTGTATAGGTGACGATAATTGTGACGCTGGATTTTCGTCACATATAGTCAAATGTGACGAATTTTCATATTTATGTGACGAATGTCTGTCGCCACAAAAGTCCTGTTTTCTTGTAGTGGCTAAGCGCGGCTTGGCTCACAATTTAGGTGTGGCTCAATGATTTTTCCTCTTTTTTTTTTCCTTCAAATTTTTAAGGTTTTCAAAACCCAAAAAAATCATGCTTCTATTTTCTTTCGATTCTTTAACTCACAAATTCCACATAACATAATTGCGTATTGCATGAATATATATATATATATATATATATATATATATATATATATATATATATATAGGGGTGGGCATAAAAACCGCCGAACCGGAAAACCGAATCGAACCGTGACAAAAAAAACCGTAAAAAACCGTGTTGACCAAAAAAGTCAAAACCGGAACAAAAACCGAACCGAACCGTTTTAAACGGTTCCGGTTCCGGTTTGGAAATATTAAGAACCGGAGGAACCGAACCGAACCGTTTTTAATATAAATTATTGTATTATTATTATTTTTATATAAATAAGACATTTTTTCAAGAAGATCATGTGCACAAGCCCAATATTTTTCTTCACTTTTTTTCCCCTCCTTTGTTGTTTTATCACTTTTCTCCCCCTCCATTATTTTTCCATTCTTTTCTAGTATGTTATGCATTATGTACACTTTAGTTTTAGTTTAAGATTTACACTTTGGTCTTGATATGAACCTTTTTATCTTTTGATTTATATTTATATGCACATTTACTATTAACCGGTCACAAATCTTGTAGATCTAGTAGTGAAAATTCAAATTTGTTTGAATTTGTGGTTAAAATATGTGTTTGGTATTAGAAGTAGAAAAATTAGAAGGAAAAAAATATATATATATATATATATATAATTTTGGTTAGAACCGTAAACCGGCATGAACCGAACCGGAACTGTTATGAACCGAACCGTACGGTTTTAGTAAAAATTTAAGCGGAACCGGACCGAACCGAACCGTTGAAATTTTCTGATTTTGGTTCCGTTTTGAGGGTGGAACCGGACCGAACCGGACCGTACCCACCCCTATATATATATATATATATAATTGAAAGGTAAATATAAATGTAAGGGGTTCATGCATCATGGGGAATATTTTCATGTTTTATGGTCGTTTCAAATATCTTACTTTATTTCAAGCGTACCTGATTGGCAGAAAACTACAAAAACCTTTGAATTTGTAAAAGATCTTTCTCAGAAAGCTAGAATTGCATATCCAATGCGTTGTATCACATTCAACACAGAAAAATTAAATTGAATCAATAGCATGTAGATCAATTCAATTAAATAATTAAATTAATCATGAAAAGAATGATTAAAACATAATACTCCTCTGATTGAATATCAAACTCTCTTTAGCGCAGCGTCAAGATAGTGCTGATAACGTGTTGTAGGCATAATTTACTGAACGATTATGGAGGTCATAGAAAGAGGGGTGCATCAATAGTAGAGAGAAAGAAAGAGATGTGTAATTGTGGGTGAGTTTTATTCCACCTCATTGTGCCTTTATTTATAATAGTAGGGAAGATTAATTCCTTACCCTTTCAGGATTACAACTCTTAATCGGTAATCAACTCCTAATAGGAATATAAGAGATATTCCTAGATATACTAGGATTTACACAATCACATTTCTAATCAAATAGGATTGCAACAATGACAATTATTTTCAATAAAAAAAGTAAGGAAACTATTATTGGCTTTAGGGATGACAATTTTAACCGTGAAACCGAAAACAGTGGATAACTGCCTAAATGAATTGGATTTGGGTATGAAAATTTGGGTATATTTTGTGTATGGAGAAAACCCGTGAATATTATTTGGTTATGGTTTTGGATATGGTTATAGAGGTTCCCAATCCATATCTGTACTCGAACCACAACCAGAACCGAATAATATATAATATAATTATATTATATAATATGTGTGTGTGTGTGTGTATTCATTATTCAACGAATCCATTATCTTGAGAATACAAAAATTTCATTGTGTTAATTGCATTTTGTGGCAAAGTTCAAAAGTTTTGATATGAATCAAAATCTATGAGAATTTAATGAGTATTTATGGGAGATATCAAAGATCAACCAACATTATCATTTCAAGCCTATTTCTTGTTGCAATACTATGTACAAGATCATATCCAAGGTTCTTGCTACTCGGCTTAAATCTGTTCTTCCTCATATTATCAGCAAGTCCCAAACTACTTTTGTTCATGGTAGGAGGATTAGAGACAATATTCTTTTAGTCCAAGAGTTACTTAGAAACTATCACAGGGATAAAGGGTCTCCTAGGTGCGCTCTCAAAGTTGATTTTATGAAAGCTTATGATATGGTTGAATGGGACTTCGTCCTTAGCTCCTTGGCGACATTCAAATTCCCTCCTGTCATGATTAATTGGATTCATTGTTGCATCTTGTCCCCCAAATTCTCCATTTATGTGAATGGTGAATTGACTGGTTTCTTGGCTAGTAAGAGAGGTTTGAGACAAGGGGATCCTTTGTCCCCTTACCTTTTCGTTATAGTTATGGAGGTGCTCTCTTTATTGATTACCTCTAATATAAATGCTAGCCCTTCTTTTAGATACCGTTGGCGATGTGAGGCAATCCAGTTTGCTCATATATGTTTTGCTGATGACCTATTTATGTTTTGTGAAGGGGATTATCTTTCAGCTAAGATCTTGAAGGACTCTTTATGCAGCTTTAATTCTCTGTCTGGTCTTAAGGCCAACCCAACCAAAAGCTCCATTTTTCTTGCGGATGTGGATGAAGATGAGCGTTCTAGAATTTTGCCTCTTTTCAATTTTACCATAGGAATGTTGCCTATTCACTATCTTGGTGTGCCTTTCATTTCAACAAAGCTTGCAAGATTGCTCTATTCTTATCAAACGCGTTAAGGCTAGAATTAGAACTTGGGAGAACAAAGCACTCTCTTTTGCGATATTGAGAAAAGGGTCCAAAAATTCTTATGGTCTGGTAAGCTTTCTAGTCATTGTGTTGCTAAAGTTGCTTGGGATGATGTGTGTCTTCCTAAATTTGAAGGAGGTCATGGGATTAAAAAAATTGATTGATTGGAATAACGCGCTTATGGTTAGACACATTTGGAACTTGCTCACCGATAAAGATAATATTTGGTCTGTCTGGGCTAGAATCTATCTTTTAAGAAATATGAACTTTTGGCAGATTAAGATCCCCCAAAATTGCTCGTGGAATTGGAGGAAGCTTATCCGATTGAGAGATTCTGTTCGACTTTTATTTTTCTACAAAATTGGAGATGGTAGGGGAACATCTCTTTGGTATGATAATTGGCATACTTTAGGTCCTCTTGTTGTAAATTGGGTTTGCCATATCATTGTTGATTCCATGCTTCTTAAAACTGCTTTGGTTTGCAATATTTGGAATGGTTATAATTGGTGCTGGCCTAATAATTCTTTTCATGAGTTGTTGGAAATTCAAATTTCTATGTCTAATATTGTGCCAAATCCTAGCTTGGGTGACATGATTCGATGGACTCTTTCATCATTTGGCATCTACTCTGCTGCTTCTACTTGGGATAAGTTTCGGCAATCCAAGCCTACGATAGGTTGGTCTAAGCTTGTTTGGTATAATCAAATTATTCCCAAGATGAACTTCATTCTTTGGTTGGCTATTAAATATAAGCACTGTGGATAGAATTTTGACTTTTGCTCCGTCGGTTCCTGTCACTTGCGTACTCTGCTCTATTGCTACGGAGTCTTATTGCCACCTCTTTTTTTAGTGTCCTTTTGCTGAGGGTATTTGGTCTTCGGTGCTAGTCAAGTGCGGTATCCCCCTGGCTTAGGCTCATTTGGCCTCTTTTTGTCATGCGGGCTACTAATCGTTGCAAGGGAAAATCTTTATCATCGATAGTTTTGAAGTTAAGTCTTGCTGCTACTGTGTATTATGTTTGGAGGGAGCGGAACAACCGTAGATTCAAGAACTCATGTCGGCCTGTAGTGGTGGTTCTCAACTTGATTAAGTTCACCATTAGACTTCGATTAAGTTCTTTGAAAATAGCCTATTCTGCTGCTAATGACTCTACTTTACAGGAATGGAATATAACTTTGAATAGTTAGTGCTTATGTTTGCTGCTTTGATGCAGTGTTGTCAACTTTGCTGTTTGTTTCTCTTTTAGCTGCAGCTCATTGTTGCATGTTTGTATTTTTAGCTACTCTTTGCTGCTTGTTTTCTCTTTTTTTCATCAATATATTTTATTTATCAAAAAAAAAATGTTATCAATGTTTAGCTTTAATGTTTATGCTCCCCAAGATCCATTAATTAAATCATTTTATACATCAAATATTTAATGACGAAATTAATATTTACTAAATTATCATGCGTCAATTGGGCAAATATATTTTTTGTATTAATGAAGATGGATATAACCGTTAATCGATGTGGAATCCATTATCCGGTGGGTATAGTTATGGATAATAGCCGATGGTTAATCTGCAGTTATGAATATAGTTAATTTTTATGGTTATGAGGATGGATGTAGCATTTTCGTCCTCAAACTGATCCATTGTCATCCCTAATTGGCTTTCACAAATCTCATTCTTGCATTTTTCACGCGAGTATTTAAAAAAAAATATATATAAAATTTAAAGTACACAATTAGATTTTTGAAGTGTTAATAACAATTTATGTGGTTAGTGGTATTCATCTTTGTATTGGTAAGTTCAAATCTCTCACTCCCTATATTGTTGGCATAAGTCATTTAGTATTATGGGGTAATATTCCTTTACTCTTGTAAGTGTGAGATTTTAGATTCGATTCTCGTAGATGATGAGTTTGATGTCAAATTACTACTCAATCATTAGAGGTAACGTAATTTACAAAAGCTCATTCATTTGTTCAATACCTTTAATGACACCCAACTCGAATGTCTAGTAAATACCCAAATCGAAGTGCATTGCCTGACACTCGAAGTGTGACAAAGCCATAACATGCATGCAAATATGTAAAGTCTATACTTTTAGGTTTGGCTTTTCTTGTTAATATTGTAAGTGTACCACATGGTCAATCTAACTTTAGGCTTTTCTCTATATATGGTTGTATTTGCTGTAAAGAAATGTACAAGGATGGGACACATCTCACTTCAAAAGGTTTTTTCATGTATGTGCATTTCACGTCTACATTCCTACTTCATTCTGACTAGCTTAGTTGTCTAGTCAGGCTTGCATGCGAATTTACAGCAAGCTGGGCACGTAAATTAAGACTTACCCACATGGGTTTCCTAACAGCTTTCTATTGATAGTCAAATCTTAGCCTTTAATTTTTTCTAATCAGTTTGTAAGATGGCATGTGTCCTTGGTAGGTAATAAACAAACCAAAGCTTTTGGGCTTAAGATCCCCATCTAAGGTTCTTTGTTTTTAGGGGTTTTCAGATTATATTTCTAGTGAAAAGTTAGAGTGAGAAAGACATTAAGACCTTACCTTCCTCTTTGTTCTTCATTTATGAAACCCTAGATGCAAAACCTTCTTTCATGCACTAAATACCCAATCATTGAATAATAGGGTAGCATTGGCTTTAGTTTTGCATTAAATTAGTAGCGAAGTGTTCTAGTTTCAAATCTTTAAACTGACCCAGTTTAGGATTCTCGTCAGTTTCTTCCTTCAACTGTTTGACTTGAGAAACTAACTAGACATCTGAATCTAGATCTGTATATCATTGTCACATCATCATATGCATAGTTCGTGAGCTGGTCTCAGTGCCACAAGGTGAAGAGCTCAGGAGGAGCTGCTACTTCATGAAGATTGAATGAATCCATCTTGTGTGAGGTAAGGTTACACAAAGGTAAAGCTGCTCTATAAATAGGGTTCTAGGAATTAAGCTTTACGTGGTACTTTGTAAGAATCTTAATTATACTAGTGGATTAGACTCAATGGAAAGTTCCTGATTTTTTAACCCTGAAGTATGTTTTTCCCGCCATATACATAAAATGATATCTAGGATTTACTGGTATTGGGTAGAATTTCACCATGGATTGTGATCGTGTTGGTACATCTTGCAATACTCCTCCATTTTTTTATTGATCTAATAGTGCTGTATGGAGTGAAAAGTTTCAAATCTTTTTGGAATCTTAAGACTTAATTACTGTTGACTATCTTACCCTAGAATGAAAAACACCGTCAAGAAATGTTAATGGTGAATCTGTGGTTAAACTTAAAGGAAAATAGTCTTCTGGTGAAGTTACTTCTGCCATGGGAAACAGAAAAGCAAGAAATGTTATTATCACCGCCATTTCTCCAACTCAATTTACACACATTCAATATTGCTCAACGGCCAAGCAAGCTTGGGACAATCTCATAATTCTCCATGAATGAGATAAACAAGTGAGGGATCTAAAACTTCAAATGACTCTTTCAAAGTATGAGGACATTAGGATGAAATAATCTGAGACCTTCTTAGCTTTCTATGAAAAAATTTGAAATGTTAACTAATGAAGCTTTAGAGCTAGGCAAGCCTATTGATGAAACTAACATTGTTCAGAAGATCTTGAGATTCTTGCCTAAGAGATTCAAGGCTAAGAAGGCTGCAATTCAAGAATTTCAAAATTTGAATGAGATCAAACTTGGAAAACTAGTGGGTAAGCTTATCACTTATGAAATTGAGCTAGATATGGAAAAGATTGTTGATGCACAAAATTAGTGAGGACTTTGGTACAACAGAAAGTGTCAAATTTGTGACCTTCACTAGATTGCTCGGGTCACTAGTGTAAATAAATATGTAAATGGATAGAGACAGGGAAGCAAACACAAGATATACGTGGTTCACCCAGCAGATTGGCTACATCCACGGAGTAGAGGAGTTTTCATTAATTGTGAAGGGTTTACACAAATACATAGGTTCAAGCTCTCCTTTAGTGAATTCTGGTGAATAGTTTAGTATAAATGACATTAGACATTATTGTGGGAGAATGATCTCTATTTATAGAAGAAAATTTCTAGCTTTATTCTGACATCGACACGTGTCGTGTTATGATTGGCCTTTGATGTTAACACGTATCACGCTGTGATTGGCTTCTGATGTTGACATCTGTCGCGTGATTGGCCTTCTGGTTGGAGGAAAACTCTTGTGGGTCCTTGGCAGTATAATGTTGACTGGTGCTCAATAGTTTCAGGGTTGGTCAAGTATGGTACAAACAAAGATGATGCTAAGAAAATGAGTGATGTTGCTATTTATAGTGTTGAAAATGCAAAGATTGTCAATGACCCGTGTGAGCAAGTTTCATAACATGATGTTGCCTTGTTTGACAACCAGTTCATAAGATTTCTCAATAATAAAGGAAGAGAGATCAAAAAAGTTGGGAAGCTCTCTAAAAACTCAAAGTACCAATCTCGTGGAAAGTTCACATTTTGTAGACAAGAAGGAAAGTTCATAAGTAGTAGGGCAAAATCCTTATTTGGAGAATCTAATCTATGCTTTTCTTGTGGTGAACGTCATGTTGTTGTGTGTGCAAACAATAGGGAATCAAATTAGAAAAAGGACAAAATGGCTACTTGGAGTGAAAGTGAAAGTGAAGGGTCTGTGCATTTTGATGAGTTGTTAGAAAATGAAGAACAAAATGTTGCTTTTGTTGCTTCAATGGTGGAAGTGTCCTGAAGTGATGATGATCTAACATTAAATGACAATGAAGAAATGAATTATGATGAGTTGTGCATCAAGTAATACTCTTTTTTATGAGACGTGTACTACAAAAGTAAAGAAGATTGAGTTGTCCCATAAAGTTATTGAATTGCACAAAGAAAACAAATCTCTCAGTTTAGTCAGAACTGAATTGGATGAAAAGATTGATTATCTCGAGGCACATATCAAAGAACAAGATGAGAAGGATTATCCTTGCAATGATAAAATGGAAAGAGATGATGTTATTGCTGCTTTTGAAGCTCAAGTTAAAAAATTGCTTAAATCTCAAGAAAACTTAATGAATCAAATTCATATGTTGAAAGCAAATAACGTTATGTATCATGAGGTTAATCGTAAACAACTACTTAAGTTGAATGAGACAAATGACAAGGTTATTCGTCTTACCATTGGGGCTGAAAAAATTAACAAGATGTTGATCCTTGGGAAACCTCGTGATGACAAAAGTGGTCTTGGCTACGTGGAAAATGGATCAAGCTCAACGGGTACCAAATCAAGATTTGTAAGAGAATCTCCTCATGTGGCACCTAAAGTCGATTCAAGCTCAAAGTCTAGATTTATTCTCACATGTCATCACTATGGTGAATTGGGCCGCATTCGTCCTAAGTGTAGGAAACTTCACTCTAGCAAGAATGACAGGTTAAAGAATCAGGTGGATCGGCAGTTAATGAAGTCAACATAATTGCTCAACTTGTGCAGTCATCCAATATGGAAAAGGGGAAGCCTTGCTTCAAATGGATTCATAAAGTCTCTAACAAATGCTTAGTTGTACTCAATGCTCTCTCTGCCACTAAACCAAATGTATGGTAGTTTGACAGTGGGTGCTCTCGTCACATATCTTGGGACAAGGATGCTTTCCTATCTTTTTCACCTTTCAAAGGCGGTGGGGTTGTCTTTGGTAGTGGTGACAAGTCCCAAATCACTGGAAAAAGGGTATTGTTAATATTCATGGTCTTCTTCAGCTCAAGAATGTTAGTTATGTGGAAAGTTTGAAGTCAAGTCTCATTAGCATTAGCTAGTTGTGTGATGAAGTGGCAGATGAAGTTTGCTTCTTTAAGAAAGGTTGTCGAATTGTGGACAAGGTGAAGATCTGGTCTCGGCGCATAGTTTGTGAGCTGCATATCATTGTCACATCATCATATGCATAGTTTGTGAGTTGGTCTCGGTGCCATAAGGTGAAGAGCTTATAAGGAGCTGCCATTTCATGATGACCAAATGAATTCATCTTGTGTGAGACAAGAAGGTAAAGCTGCTCCATAGATAGGGTTCTAGGAATTAAGCTTTATATGGTACTTTGTAAGAACCTTGATTGTACTAGTGGATTAGACTCAGTGGAGAGTCCCCAGTTTTTTAACCCAGATGTGGATTTTTTCGGGCAAAAACATCTTGTGATCATATTTACTTATATTGTGTCACATACCTCACATACATATACATGCTACGAATTACTTGAATATTTAATAAGTATGTGATCACAATCATGCTCACCTGGCATGCTAATAACTTGGAACAAACTGAGAACTTGCTAACTAGAATAACTATTGATAACTGAGATTGGTCATTTAATATTTGGTCTATTAACTAACATATCTATCTTAGTCAACTAGTGAGTTTGACTAGTTAGTCCAACAGATTATTATTTTTATATATAGGATATTCCATTTGGTACCAATTTCAAAATACAATTTAATAATATAACTTTGAATAATCTACCAAAAATTTTGCAGAATTTCCTTCGAAGTTAGGTTTGGGCCCAAATTTAGAAGCCTGCTGAAAAAATATTCTAATTATTTCAACATAGCATCCGCGAAATGCCACATCTAACGGGTTGTATACCCTCCACTACATGCACAATAAGTTGTTCAGAGCATGGCATATGTTTACAACAAAAATAGAAGACGTGAAGGCGCTAAGAAATCTTAGTTTCTCATCCATTCACGGATGGACTTTCATACAAACTAAAAGGACATAAAAGAGTAGTTCTACTTAGTACGAACTGATCAGGGCTCTCGCAAGTTAACTCGACGCCAAGAAGATCTCTGCCACTAAGTTTAGTAGTGTGACATACAATTCAATACACTTGTGGCAACTAGTGTAAGTTGGAAATGTAACCATACACTAGTCGTAGCTAGTGTAAGTTGAATGTTATGTCCTTAGTATGGACAAGTTGAATTTGAATCATACATATTTAAGTTGAATGTCATGTTCATTGTATGACAAGTTGGATAAGAATCACACATGTAAGCTGAATGTCATGTCCATAGTATGGACAAGTTGAATATGAATCATCCACTTCTAAGCTGAATGTCATGTCTGTAGTATGAACATGCTGAATATATTTCATATATGTGTAAGTTGAATGTCATGTCCGTAGTAAGGACAAGCTGAATATAAATCTTAAGGGCTAGTAATATATCATGAAGTCTATTTATCCTGTAAAAGTGTAACTAAAACTTATATTTATCTAGGCATGCATAATATTTCAAAAAAGAAACATTTCTGAATAAACGTCTTTTCACACCTCCGGCTAGCTTTCCCTTAAAGAGCCTTTTGTTTTTTGCCAATCGAGTAAAGTTTTACCAGACCAGATCACAATAATGTCACGTCCCGAACTCCGATACATAATACACCATTAATTTTATTTAAATCTTATGACATATCTAATCTTTATGTTAGACTACCTACGTACCTTGTGAATGGATCAAGTCAATCATAGTTTACCATCCATATGTGAAATTCAACGTAAGCTACATAAACATTTGGTTGTCTATACTCGGTAGAAATGGATGTTTCACCAAAGACGAAATAAAATGACGATGGGCAAAGTTTATTCATTAAGCCCTATTGGGTCTCTAGTGATGTTAACCTCAATATTGAGAATGATTCGGAACATATTGACAAAAGGTCAATCCTCGGTCAAATTGGTTTTCACTAAAGCCAACAACTCTAATTATCCTTATTCAGGAGAATTATAAATCAAATTTTCGATTCGTAAGTTACTAAATTTCTCACCTAATACGTATAACAACATATTAAAATTTCATAACGATCTAATAGTTTGATTTTCACATACCACAAAGGTCAATTGGCAGCCATTTATGAAATTAGGCTCTAACAGTGAAATCACATTTAACAGATATTAAAACAAGGTCTGGTCATTGGCCACGCACGCCGCCACACAATGCTGCATATAACAGCTGGCGGCTAAGACGCACGAGAGTCTGGCCATTATTAAAATTGGCCCATAATATATTAAAATGAAGATGGTGAAGAGTAGAGCAACTTCCATACCTTCATTAGAGTCTAGAATTGGCCGGAAGACAACGAAAATTGTTGTGGAAGCCTCGAAACACTAAAACAAGTACACCCTTGTTGTGGACTCGCCAGAGCTCTAACTTCCGAGCTGATGCTTGGGTTTTGTTGCTGGGGTAACGGTGAGTTGACTAAGGGGGTGGTTGGTGTCGGGGTGAACGGAGGTGGTAGATTGCATGCATCAAAAATCAGGAAAAAGTTGAGCTAGCTCTCCGTGAAAAGATAAACAAATGGGGGCAACCAGAAGTGGGTTTTGTTCGTGAGACCCAGCTAGAGGATTTGAATGGTGGTGATGGCAAATCGGGTCAGTTCGCGGGTCAATGAGGATCTAAGTTAACTACTCGAGTCAGCTTCTGAAATTGGAAAGGATGCTCTAACTCTGCTGGAGCTGCTATACATAGATAGTCCAAAAGATCAATTTGCCTCTTTCTTTACTCACTTATTTCTCCTTCGTTATAACTCTATTTCACGAATAGTTTTATCCTACGGGTTCATAAGATCGACCTTTACCCAACTAGTCCAAGAGTGACCCCAAAAGGTCAACGGATTTTTATTAGTGAACCACAGAAAATCAAACTTTAACAAACTTAAAATTCATAACTTTCTCATTTGAACCCTAAAATTTGTTTTGCTTGTGCTCATACGTTCGTGATGACGAATACTACATAAATATGTCAAGATAATAAATCATACGTGTCAAACTCTAAACACGGTTGTCAATGAAAGTCAACACCTTTGGGGATTAAAATACCCTAAGAACCTCCTTTATATAAATTTTATATTGTTTGGAAACTGTTATTCGTATTTCAAAAATCTTATTTTTGCAGTATTCACAAGTGATTTTCCTTTTTAAATATAGAAAGTTTGGAGTGGAAAAGAAAAATTGTGGATAGTAATTGCCTTTGACTATGGGTTGACGGGATTTTAAAACCGTACAAATTTAACCCTCTTTTTGACAATTGTAGTATAGATGTAAGTAGGGTATCGTTTAAGCCGGGGATTAGGAGGGATTGCTAATCTACTCTAAATTAATTTAAAAATATTAAACAAGACTCAAGGACACAAAATTAGGCTAAAAACTCTAATAACTCAAAACACACTAAAATGACTCGAAACAAAGAAAACAATCAAATTAAACACTAGGAATTGAAATGGACTAAAATTGAATTAAAAGATTAAAAACAATGAAAACTAACTAAATAATATAATTTAATAATGGGGGGGGGTTTGGTTTTTGACGAAAAGTAATTTAAACTTAAATAAATAACAGAATTGACAAAAACATAAAATTAAAGTGAAATGATAGGCGACGGATTGGCTAGAGGGTTTTTCTTCACACATGACACATATGCAATCTAAATTGACCTTCAGTTATTCTTTCAATAAATTGTAAATCTCAATACTCCAGATTAACCGTGAACAGCACTTTTTTAATCTTCAAGTTTTCCTTAAGTTATTGAATTGGATGAACAACATACAACAATTCAACACATTCTCTAAAAGTCCCCTACGTGAAAAGCACAATAGAGATACAATCAAAGATCATTAAACTTTGTGAAAACTATAAGTACTGACGAGGCATTCGTAACTATGAAAAGCATGATACTCCTGCCAATAATTTACTTAACACGATTGTGGATAGCAACCTTCACTACTCATGAATATAAGTTCATAACGATTAGGTGAAATTCACTTATATTCTAGCATCAAATTCATGCATGCAAACTAAGTATGCATCCTTAATCGACATACACAAATAAGTTATCAATCAAGCAGTTAAGCAAATTGAATCACAACTCAGAAATCACAACTGAAGGTAATCAATTCATATTACAAATATATCCATGGCTTTGAATTAACCTCTAGCCAAAACAAATTAATTACACATTATTTATAAAATTAAGACAGAAATAAAACATAAGTTTGGAGGATTAAACCGAAAGAGTGTAGAGGTTTCTCTGTGCTTGTGCACTGTGTCTAGGCTGCGTCTGTGCCTTCTCTGAGGCTGCCTTCCTTTGCGTCACCTTTTCCCAGCCGCTGCCTAAACGCAGCTCCACCTTTCAGAGCTTCCTCCTCTCTCGGTCATCGTCGTCCACGTGTCAGAAAGTTCCCTGCGCTGTCGCCACAGTCCTGGAGGCTCCTCCTCCAGTCTCGGACGTTCAGGTCGTCGCTGTCCTCTCCTCTCCGCTACCTTCAGACCGAGAGCCCTTCACGCAGCTCCTTATTTTTTTTCTGCGCGCTGCTTGGCTCGCTGCCAAGGCAGCTTGATCTCCTATTTCGCTACCAGAGGCCTCTCTCTGCCTTCCAGCTGCCTCGAGGCAGCTCTCCTCCTTTGTTTTTATTTATTTTTTTTTTCTTTTCTTGCTGCTCGCTAAGGCAGCTTTTTCCCAAACTTCTGTTTTCTGCTGCTTTCTTATAAAAACAGCCTCCGTATGGGCGCCCCTCTCTCTTTCTCACAGCTTAGTGCCCCCTTTATTAATTCTTTTCTGTTTCTTTCCAGCGAGCTGCCCACTTCAAGGCTCCCAATAGGCGCTCATTATTTTTTTCTCCACCTTCTCTTTCTTGGCTAATTATTCCTCCAGGCACTCATTTTCAAGACAGCCCATGCCGCATGTGCATGCTTTTGTTTTCTGTTTTTTTTTCTTTTCCTTCGGTGCTCTTTAGCTACCTTCCTCTTTTCTTTTCAAACTAGCCCAAGCCGTGAGTTTTCATCATTTCCTGCTGTTATTTTCACACAAAACAAACCAAACCAATTTTAATTACTCAAACCGAATCGAAAACATAAACAAAGAAAATAAGTGAGTAAGGTAGTTTTGACGAATTTAGTACTTAAAATTTCACTTATTCAATTTTTATTTTCTTTGCTAGATAAATTCTATAAAACACAAAAACAAAGTAAATAGCTCAAAATATGAGGAACTAACTAAGAAAAGACAAGTGAATTTGATGTAAAAATATATATAAATATGATCCGATCATGGGTGGAAAGAGAGAAAATTGCTAGAGCAATAAGCAATTACTATTTACATGAACAGTAATTATCCAAGCTTCTCCTCGCCCTTTGCAAGACAAAATGGAAGAAAATGCTCTTATATGGCTCACAATTCCAAATTTTATAATTCCTTCTCTCTTTTTTTTTCCTTAGTGAACAAAAGCACCATACGGTCCATACCATTCCACAAACAAACAAAAAAACAAGCACAATACCATTTTCTCAAAAAAAATAAAATAAAATAGACGACCTAAAATACCACCTGCATTTCCTTGTTGGGCTCTCAACAAATGGATATACAATAGTCACTTATTTGTTTGGGCCTTCTGTTAAAACCGAAACCACCTTTGGGACTCGGCCCTCTCATTTACCCAAACAAATTGACTTGGCCCGTAATTCTAACAGAAAACTCAAATCCTGCTTTCTATTTTTCAGTTAAATTTCTATATTTTTAATATTCTTTTTTTTAAAAAAAATTATTTTTAAAGGGTGACAACAAGTGGTAAGCTATGGTAATCCATCCATTCTGGGGGCCGAGAAGACTCACAAATGCATTTTAGCCTTCCCATGGCCATAAGTCTGGCTTCCACACCAGCAACGGGTTTCAAATCCGAGACCTCTATTTTGTAATGATTGAAGGAAATATCGCAATCCGCCCTTTATAATTGGGCCACCAGCTCGTGGTTACTATTTTTAATATTCAATCTTTAATACTTTTCATAGGTTTTGTTTGCAATAAAAAAAAACGAAAATGTTTAAAATAGCATTAATAAGCAATAATTGATGCTAAGAGCCGTAGGAGCTCCTTTCTCATTCCCAAGATTTAGGAGCTTCTAATAGCATCTCAAGTTTAGGAGGTGGATATGACCACCCCCTCCCTCGCTCTCTCCCTCCCTCTTTCTCTCTCTCTTTCTTCCGCGGGGGAAATGTGATGGAATATTTTTTTTTCTTCAAATTTTCGAAAATGGTTTTAGAGATTAAAGTTTAGAATTTGTCTCAACTTGCTTAAATTTGGTATTAAACCTAAGAAAAGGATCAAGGCCGTCTATGAGATTTCAGGGTCCTGTGCAAAATTGATAAAATGGGCCCTTCTTATAAGACATCTTAAAAAAAATTAAATAACGTATTGATGCTAAAAAGCAATATCGAAATAAACTTTAAAACTAACTAATCATTTGTTTCTAAATATTATTAAATATAAAAAAAGCTACAAAATACTAATAACTAACAATAAGTTCAATCTAAAGAAACCAAAATAAACAAAACTTAAAAAAGTCTAGCATTGAAGCTTCACTTAAAGATGGCTCTTCGTGCATTCTTTGCTGTAAAATCAGCAATTAAACCTTCATAATCAATTTTGTCTGAAAAATCACTTTCAATCGATATCAAAGCTAGTCCATTTAACCTTTCCTGCAACATGATTGACCGCAAGTATGATTTTAATAACTTTAACTTTGAGAAACTCCTTTATGCAGATGCAACGGTAACAGGTATAGTAAACAAAATTCTGTATGCAATGCTTCCAGTTGGGAAACAATGCATCCTCTTCAAGTAGATCAATATGTCAATGGATGTCTTTATTTCTTTTGGCAAACGCTTTCGTAAAAGCTTCAACTCTGCTAATAATGCATCTCCATCAACATCAAAGAGCTCATCTTTCTTGAGAAAGTTTTGAAGCCGATCACAACAATCTTTCAATTTATCATTGTCTATCGAATTCAACCGTTCTGAAGTGAACAAAAACCCAAATATATTATCATACGCTTAATATTCTTCAAACCTTCTCTTTAGTGAACCAATAGCTTGATCTATTATATACAAGAAGTAATGAACCCTAAAAGATTCCTCTGCTGATTGTTTAGCTGGTTGTGATAATTCACCTTCATTCTCATCAAAATGTCTTTGTTTTACGAACTTGACTCTTTTTTGGAAACATGGGATCAATTTCCATTTCAATAGCAAGTTTTTTTTAGCATTAATCATAGCCTCCGCAAACCCAGTTTCTCTGTACTTTTCAAAATAAGCGATCAATCCTTGTACTTGTTCTATAGCAACATCAATAAGCATGTCTTTATATTGCAAATCTTTGCTAACCTTATTAACAGCAGCCAATATTTCATACCAAATAGTCATGCCGAATAAAAAATCAAAATTCCCAATGTCGTATGTTGCCAAAGATTTAGCTGCATTTCTTGTTACTAAGTCATTGTCACTTTCTGCTAATTAGAGTAAAGCTTTTTTTATTTGTAGAGGTTGGGATTGAATTGCTTTAACACTTGCAACACGGCTTTCCCATCATGTGTCCGACAATGATTTGAGAGTCAGTCCTTTTATATTTTCTTTCAAAATCAGCCATTGTTTTGTAGAATTTGCAAACAAGTTGTAAATACGTTGTATTGTTCCAAAGAAGTCTTTCGCTTTGCCACAAAAATTTGCCATATCACAAAGCGTTAGGTTAAGAGTATGGCAACCACATGGAGTGTATATTGCCCTAGGATTTATATCCAAAAGCCTCTTTTGTACACCTTGGTGTCTCCCTCTCATATTTGATCCATTATCATAACCTTGCCCTCTTACATCATCAATATCAAGATCAAGAACTTTTAATGCATTTTGCAACTCTTCAAACATTCATTCTCCTGATGTGTTATTCACAATCAGATATTGCAAAAAATATTCTTTTACTTTTACTGGAGTACTGTGCATATCCACACATCTTATGATCAAGGTCATTTGTTCTTGGTGGCTAAAATCAGGAGTACAATCAAGTATCACGGTAAAATATTTAGCTTCTTTGACTTTTTGAATGATTGCAGCTTTGATTTCACAAGATATCAACAATATCAACTCATTCTAGATGGTATGACTAAGATAATGATAACGAATCTCATTATTTGGGAAGTGTTGAAGATTATTCTTTATCAGTGGATCAGATTCAGCCATCATTTGAACTAGGCCCATAAAATTTCCGTTACTTTCTTGATAAAGTATATCGTTATTTCCACGAAAAGCCAGTGTGTGTTTGGCTAAATATTTCACAATGGAAATCAACCTTTGTAATAACTCCCTCCAATGCTCTTTTTCTTTCTTGATCTAGTCTTGCACAACTTTGTTAATTATTTCATTTTTTTGCAATCTAAGCCGCAAATCAATCCAAGTGGTCATGTTCGAGATGTGATCAAAACTGTTTTCATGCTTTTTAAGCCTCACATTGAGATGTGTTCAATCTTTGTAGCCCTCATTTGCTAATTGACATTTGAGAGGCCCTTTCTTGAACAATTTACAACAAAACAGAACACTTTATCAACATCCTTTGAATAGACTAGCCAATCTCTATCATGTTTCTCTCCATTGGATAAGTATCGAGTGCAAAAGGCTGCATTAAAATGCCTTTAAAACTGATCTTTAGGACCTTTCTCAATTGATAGATCTCTTGTAGGACATTTTTTTGCCAACAAATCAATCCATTTGGGATCAAGACTATCCCAAATTTGAGGATCATAAATGTTTGAGGGAATGGACTCGCTCGATTGATCAGTGACAATAGGAGCATCCTCATGATTATCATTCTCACCAAGGTCATCATCAATTTCATCATTGCCCAAATCATCAACTAATTTCTCATTGTCATCCTATTGTTCAGTAATTAAATCATCCATTGAACTTTGTGGTTCTTTTTCTTTTAGAAAGAACGTATCAATAGCTCCTTTTTTTGACACTGAATTAATTGTTCAACTTTTCTTTTTCTTTGACGCTTCAAGTAGCCAGATGGATACTTTCTAGTAGGTGCCATCTTTTATATCTCAAAGAAGATCACAATAAAATTACAGTAAGTATGAACAATGAAACCTGATAGTCTGTAATACGTGTGCGTCTAGCGATTTTTTATGACTGCTCTTCTCTTGATTTTGTCCAGAAAAGTACAAAAGAAAAAAAAAATCATTTTGTGCTCACTCTTGTTAATTTTGACCGTTTATTTTATTTTAATGCTCAATCTAATAACTATGAAAATAAAAGTCTGTGTATAAAATGAGAAACGGTGTGTGAAAAATATTACCCTAGATTTTGACATGCCGTCATGTTTCATGGGATGATAGTCCTGGATCCAAGTTATGAAGTACCATTTATTTAACACATTAGTTTCGAGAGAAAACTAATTTCATTGAAAACCCAAGGGGATACAACGTCAGTATGGAGAACATAGGCAGCCATAATGGCCGCTCTTCAATCCAAAAAAGAAGCTATCTAGTTTTAAAGCAAATGGATCCAGTTCGTGAGCAATTCTGTTGGCCTCAGACTTTGGAAATTACACCAAAACTCTCTAAAATTAAGAGATAAAGATTTAATCTGCTGAATCAGACTACTTCAGTTGCATAGCATACCAGTCCTTGTCCTCATTAATCATCTGCACCACTGCCTTGGAATCCATTTTAAGTATCACACTAGAGAATCCCAGATCTCTGGCAGATTGTAGTCCCATCACTGCTGCCATGGCTTCAGTAGCACGCACACTCAGGTGTGTTTGAAGTGGTATAGAGCAAGCTGCCGTAAACTCTCCTTTATCATTCCGAATAACTATACCAGCATTTCGGAGCTTCCCATATTGCATCTTGAAGTTTAGAGTGATTTTTTAAAATATGGCACATATGATTTCAATTTTATAATAAAATTTTGAAATCTCATCAGTTTATGTCTTTAATTAAGTTGTATGACCGTCAACGTCTGGTTCTTCAACAAAATGACATGGCAAGTGTCGGACCTCTTTATGAGCTAACGTGATATATAAAACATTCATCATGGAGCTTCAGCTTCTTCTAAACCAATGGTTTGGGATCCAACCATTCAATGTGGTCCAAATTGTGAAAATGCGACTTATACGTTAGCCTAACAAGTAGTCTTATACATGGCATGTCACTAATTTAATAGAATATTAGATGTTTAAATAGACAAAATAGATAAACTGATACAGTTTTAAAACCTAGAAGTATAATGCTAAAAATTTGAAACCTCACAACTAATTTTGATGACAACTTCAAACCTAAGAGTGGATTATTGACGGGATTTTAAACCGCACAAATTTAACCCTCTTTTTGACAGTTGTAGTATAGGTATAAGTAGGGTATCGTTCTAGGCCGGGGATTAGGAGGGCTTGCTAAAACCTCTAAAATAATTTAAAAACGTAAAAACAAAGTTTAAAACACTAAACTAAAATCAAAACACTTAACTAAAATAACTCAAAATAAAACTAACAACTAAACTAAAACAAATCAAAAGACTCAAAATAATGAAAACAAATTAAAATAAAAACTAGGAAATTAATTAGACGGGAATTAAATTAAAAGATTAAAAATAATAAAAACTAACTAAATAATAATATTTTAATAATGGGGGGAATTGGTTTAGTTTTGACGAAGTAAATTAAACTTAAATAAATTACAGAATTGACAAAAACATAAAATTAAAGTGAAAGGATGGACGACGGATTGGCTAGAGGGTTTTTCTCCACACATAAGCAACCTAAATTGATTTTCAGTTGTTCTTTCAATAAGTTGTAAATTCTCAATACTCCAGATTAACTGTGAACAGCACTTTTTTAATCTTCAAGTTTTCCTTAAGTTATTGAATTGGATGAACAGCATACAACAATTCAACACATTCTCTAAAAGTCCCCTACGTGAAAAGCACAATAGAGATACAATCAAAGATCATTAAGCTTTGTGAAAACTATAAGTACTGACGAGGCATTCGTAACTATGAAAAGCATGATACTCTTGCCAAGAATTTACTTAACACGATTGTGGATAACAACCTTCACTACTCATGAATATAAGTTCATAACGATTAGGTGAAATTCACTTATATTCTAGCATCAAATTCATGTATGTAAATTAAGTATGCATTCTTAATCAACATACACAAATAAGTTATCAATCAAGCAGTTTAAGCAAATTAAATCACAACTCAGAAATCACAACTGAAGTTACCAATTCAAATTACAAATATAATCATGGTTTCGAATTATCCTCTAGCCAAAATAAATTTAACTACACATTATTTATAAATTAAAACAAGAAATAAAACATAAGTTGGAGGATTAAACCAAATTGAGGATCAAGGGTTTCTGTGCTTGCTGCCAAATGCTCCTTTCTTTCTGTTTTTGCTCTCTGACCTCCGTGATTTGCCTTCTCTCTAACGCTGCCAATCAGGCAGCTTTATATTTTCTTACCGCTGCTCTGTCTTTGTTTTCAAGCTGCCTCGTGGCAGCTTCTGTTTCCAGCTGCTTTCCCTGAGGCTTCCTGTTCTTGCGCCTCCTTCTTTTCGCACTGCACGTCCTCGGTTAGCTGCCAAAGGCAGCCTTCTTCCTCCTTTTTAGCTGCCAAATGGCAGCCCACAGACGCCCCCCTGTAGCAGCACCGTGCCCTTCCTATTTTCCTGCGAGGCTTGCTGTGATTTCAAGGCTGCCTTTCGCAGCGTTTCCTCCCTCTGTCACCTGCTTTTCTTCTCTCAAGCTGACTTTGCTCCTGCTGCCCCGAGGCAGCTTTGGCTTTTTCTTCTCCCCTCTCGACTGCGCAGCCCCCTGGCCTCTTCTTTCCACGCTGCTTGGCAGCTCTTCTTTGCACAGCAGCTCCTCCGAGGAGCTCTCCCCAAAGCTCTGAGGCTTGCTCTCCCAGACCCCCCCCCCCCAGAAGAAGGGATCTCATCTCATTTATAAGGACTATATTCTGAGATGGTTGGTTGGTAATATTCAGAGGAGCTGGAGGACACGAAACTGTTATGTATATTTAAAAATCATCCAAGTATTTGATTTATGATAAATGCTTTGCTCCAGGTCCCTTCCACCGAGCCTTGCCTCGGTCCTTCTCTTTTTTAATTGCATGTGCCTTGTAGCTGTCCTTAATTATGCTTCCACCACCGACTGCATGCACTTATCTCCTCTGCTTTAATTATGCTGCTTCCACCGAAAGCATGTGCTCTAACACACCACACACACATTATATTATATTAATATAATATATTAATATATAAATATATAAATATAAATATATATATATAAATAAATAAATAAATATAAATATATATATATTATTTTCTAAATGATAAGTATAATTCAACAGACAAGATAGTTTAGATGAAATTAATACTTAACACTTCACTTATTCTATTTTTATTTTCTTAGCTAGATAAATTCTATTACAACACAAAAATAACGTAAATAGCTCAAAATATAACGAACTAACTAAGAAAAGACGAGTGAATTTGATATAAAAATATATATAAATATAATCCGATCAATTATGTACTTAGCTTGTCATATATGCGCATCTCTTTAACGGCATGATGCCTTTATGACAAATAAAAAAACAGCTTGCATGAATCATGATCCCTTCTGGTAGCTAGTAAACAATAATAAGAACATCCATCCATACCAAACTAGTGATAATGAGAAACCTGTTATGCGCATATAGTCTTTGAATAATGAGAAAACTTTTCTGAATTCAAGGGGTACACCAACTGGTTTCAGAACAACGGAAATGAAAATGGAGGCCAAGATTCGCTCTGCAACTTGCATGATTCTGCAGTTATCCATCCTTTTATTTTCTATTTTTCCTGTGACTTTGCTCATTTACGGCATATTTTATGGAATAAGCCCTTTGGCGTGGACAACGGGACGACGACGAGGAAATAGTCAACCTCCCATAGCAATCAAACCATCATATTCCAGTGGATTTTGTTTAAATTTTCGGGTTGTTTAAATATTGGCCCATACAATTCATATACCTCAGATAAAAACCCACCTATAAATAAACATCCAATAAAAACTCAAAATTTAAATAAATTGCCACATAAGAAAATAAGTACCCTATTAATATAAGTTATTTACAATTTATGCCACAACTTTCTGTAACTGTTCTCATACAACTGTCACTACAAGAAATATGGGCACTGCGCACAATAAATTATCTGAGCCTTTTGAGGCCAAAGAATATATGTGCCCATAGACCAATAGCAACAATGCAGCAACTAAGTTTCTATCTGTGTCCTCTATAGGCGTCACCTTTGATCAAAGAGCACAATAAGGTATGTTGTGCTGAAAAGTGTAAGGTCCGTTTGTGCCCAGTCTTGACAAAGTTGTCAGATGACTGCTTCCACCCATGTTAGCACATTTATTGTTATTGTTCCCAATATGTCAACTATTTAAAAAAAAAAAAAAAACCGAAATAACCTACAAATTGAGATTGAGGCTAAACAAAAAATTATTATTTTTCCTAAAATTAAAACAGCCCACAACCACAAGCATCTATAATATTACAATTTACAAAGATATTCACAACCATTATATATAAAAACAACTATAATTTTACATGTTCTATCCCCAACTAAAACTATAAAGGTTTTAAGTGAATATCAGTTCTCGCAAGAATAAGAACATCAAATATTAAGGTGAACCTGCATGGTTCTTTTCTCATCTTCTAGTTCCAAAATTTTCTTTCCAAAATGCTGCTTGAGTGCCAGTGTCGGACCCTTCAAAATTTACAGAGAGGAACAAGAAATGAGTATGCAGTGGCTTCCAAATTTTCAAATTATGATTCTTTATCTTTATCTCACGAGCTGTTGTATATCATTCATCTCACAGATTAATTGGTGTAATTCTGCTATGTATACATGCACTTGTTTGTGATTGAAACACAAAGACTTTTGCCTGACACTTTAGTAACATTCTTATATGGATGGCAAGCAATCCTCACACAAATTAGGACATAAAAATAGAATCCAAAGTCCCAACAATATAATTCTCACTCTTTCAAATGTAAAGAACTAAATCTAAGAATTTTAACAAATACTTTAGCATCAATTGAGAGAGGAATTGAGAGAATACCATATACACGGTATGTTACCCGTGGGCCACACTCAACAACATATCCAAGCTGCTCCTTTGTCCTATTTCCAGAAATGGCAGACAACTATATGAACATATATTCAAATATATTTGAAAACATTATTATTAAATCTCAGATTCTTTTGCTAGGCACTATGTAAGTAAAAGTATCAGCCTCAAATAAAATCACCTTAGTTGATTGAAAAGTGGCTCCACAATTTCATCGAAAAGATCTATCAATGCTTTCAATCGGATTGACTCAATCCCTGTTTCTTGCTCAACTTGAAAATACAGCTGCAATATGAAACCACAACCAAGGGAAGAATATCAACGTACAAACAAAGACAGTACACCTTCATAAAGGGAAACCGAAACGAAAATGTTCCATTTTGAGTTACCTCAATCAGAGAGTTCGTTTCCGACTTATTCTTCGCATTGGAATCTCTAATCAGGTTATCACCGGGAGGAAGACAAATAACATACTCTTTATGCCTTAATTCGATAGGCAGTGGTGGTAAGGAAAAATTCGATTTGAATATATTTGACAGGGTAATTGCTTGGTCCTCTCAACAAATTTCCATGGCAATCGTCCTCTCAACAAATTTCCATGGCAAAGGCCCTCAATGTATAGCTACACATATTAAGGGGAGGGTAAGCTGAAGCAAATGCCTTAATTAAACTAATTCTAAGAGCTTTGACAAAAAATAAACAAATGAATCATTCTAAAATCAAATATAAAAAATTATTTTTAAATAAAAGTCAAAATTAACTATTGGGCAACTCTCCGATTCTCTCACTAGAACATACTACTCTGCAATTATTTACATGTCAAAGTGAAAGAATATGAGGTCAAGAAGCCTGAACCACATGGATTTCTCATGAAAATATACCTGGCTGGAGGATGATATTAAGAACTTGAGTTTCACAAATTGACAGCAGTAACGTATAACAAATATAGGTACATTTGTGTAGTGTACCTGGGAACAAAGCTCGGGAATGAATGACTTCAAATCAGAAATAGACAATTCATCCAAAACATGCAACTTCTCATCTGCATCATAAAAAATATGACACAGAACTTGCAGTCTTAAGTATGATGAGTGACTCAGAGGCTTCATATTGGTGTTCTTTAACCTTCACTTCATATCTTCTTTAACGACCTGTTAAAGTGTCAATTAGCAATGGACAAGCCAAGAGAAACAAGCAAGGTATGCAAAATCAAACTTAAACCAGACATAGAGTGGAGTGATGGAAACAAAAGGCAACACATGTACCTTAAAACGATCATATGTTGGCATGAAACTTTTGGCAGTTGCCAACACTTCTGACAACACTTTTCACAATAACAAAGAAGTAAAATTGAGCAAAATTTACCTCCAACAACAAACAACAACAAAGCCTTTTCCCATAAGTGGGGTCGGCTATATGAATCCTAAAACGCCATTGTGCTCGGTCCTGTGTAAAATTTACCTCCATCCAGCAAAATTTAGCATCTTCCATCTTCGCCTTAGTAGGTGGATTCATCTAAACCCTAGCTGAATCAAACCAAAATCAAGATTACCAAAGTTAATTCCAACCGTTAATTTTTATAAAATCATACCTCAAAAGGTAAAACAAAACGAAATTGAAGGGTTTTACATGGATTTGTGAATGCAAGAATTTGAATTTCCAAAAACCCACTATTGTAAAAACCCCCAAAATCCCGAGATTTATACCCAAAAAAGAAAGAAAATTTCCAAAACAAGAAACCCTAAAAACCAAAAACCCACAAATCTACCCTCCCTGAGGAACCATCCAAGATTCAAATTAGAGAAATCGCATAGAAGAAATTGGAGATTATCACATACTGACTTGGAAGAGGCAACCTTCGGGAGAGAAAATCGTGGTCTAACGATCGTATCCGCCTCATCTTCCTTGGTTCATGATTTGAATGCTTCGATTTCTTAGCCTCTTCTCCTTCTCTAGTTTTTAGGGTTCCTCTGAAATGGCGTATCAGACTTCTGAGCTTTTTCTTCTATCATCGTGATTCTGCAAGCCGCAAGCTCATCTCTCTCCCCCTTTCTGCAAGTCCAAGGCTCTCACTCGTAACCCATCCCCTCACCAAATCCCACACAGCCGTTGATACCACCGACTGCAAAAGAGAGAGAGAGAGAGAGAGAGGGAAATAGAAAAATTTGGGGAAAATGATAAAAAGAGAGAGAGAGAGAGAGAGAGCCTGGGGTGGAAGAGAGGCTCGGTTCGATTGGGAAAAGGAAAGCGAGAGAGAGAGGAGATGCGGAGGAACTGAGGAGAGGGTGGGTTTGAATGGGGAAACACAGAGAGGCACAAGGAAAAAGAAGATAGTGTGAGGTGTGAAGATTGAGGAAAGTGTTTTTTATTTTGTTTAAAACATTATTTGGAACAAAGGGCACAAAAAATCTACTTTTACTTTAAATATATTAAATTATAAGGCATAATTGTAACATCCCACATCGTCCAGGAGAGAGGATCCTGTAAGCCTTATATATATATTCCCATCTCTACCTACCACGAGACCTTTTGGTAGCTCACTCGATTCGGGTTCCGTAGGAACTCTGAAGTTAAGCGAGTTCGCGCGAGAGCATATTCCCATCTCTACCTAGCACAAGGCATTTTGGGGGCTCACTGGCTTCGGGTTTCGTAGGAACTCTGAAGTTAAGCACAATATCGTGCTACGGTGGAGTCGAGCCTGGGTTGTGGTAGGGGCTCGAGTTAGGATCTGACAACAATAATATTCAGTGTCATTGCAAATTAATAAAAAAATTCCTTTGTTTACATTAAAGGCACAAAAGTCATGGTTATGTGCCCAATAATGTGTTTGTGTCAATTTTTCTTCACATTGGACACAATACATGGTGCTCATTACGGAATGAACACTGTTCCACCCTATTGATGTTTAAACAAACGCAAACACCTCATTTGTGTACTTAATTTTGTGCCCAAAGGCCATTTTTCTTGTAATGCGTTATTAGCTAACCATTATGGCTGACGTTTTTAACAATTTCTTGTATTAGTCAAATAATGAATTAATATAATTCATTACCATATCTCTTAACTATATAACTTTAGATAAATTATTTTGCGAACACAAAAACATATATATAACAGTAAAACATAAAATAGAAGATATATTTTTTGAAAAGCTAAATTGTAGGTAAATTATATTCATACAAAAACAAAATTGTAGACATTGTTGAGGTATAATTTACTAAACAATTATGGAGGCCATAGAGAAAGGGGTGCGGCAATAGTAGAGAGAAGAAAGAGATGTGTAATTGTGAGGTGTGTTCTATTCCACCCCATTGTGCCTTTATTTATAGTAGTAGGATAGGTAAAATCCTTACCCTTTTAGGATTACAACTCTTAATAGGTAATCAACTCCTAATAGGAATATAAGAGATATTCCTAGATCCATTAGGATTTACACAATCACATTCCTAATCTAATAGGACTGCAACACTCCCCCTTGAGTGTGTAAATACTCAAGTAAATGGCGAATCAGGTCTTCAACGATGAAGTAAGTACAGTTGATGAAGTCGTCGGCACAATGAGCGAATGCGAGTCTTAGATTAACGGAAGAATGCCTAAAAGGTAAAACTCACAAACCTTGTTATGGTAAAACCCAAGGTGGGAGAAAAACCCATAGACTAAGGAGAAAAGTGAGAAGTTGCATTAAATCAAACCTATACGTCTTCTAAACAAAAGTAGAAGGGCTCACAAGGGTATGATCAGCCCAGGATGGGTGCCTTGTCAAAACCTAGTCATGTAGCAAAAACACAGTGGGAAAAATGCTCTTAGTCGTAGGGAAAAAGAGTACATTAAGATCAAGTGAGTATACTTTTGGATACTCCCCCTGAGTTTGACAAAACTTCCAAATGAGAACTACAAGCATTGCATATGATAGTTAGGCATACCAATTCCTCGGACAAGCTTCTGGAAGGTTGACTTCGGTAATGACATCGTGTAGAGGTTGGCAGGGTTATGTGGTATCGGCTTGCATGACTTCAATCTCCTGATGCTTTGCTGATTTAGATGTTGTGGAGCCAAAAATAATCACAAGGCAACACGTGGATTTTTGGGTGAAAAGGACAAAATTACCCTCAAGGCACACTGGGATTCCTACGCACGAGAAGCGAGCAATCATCCCTTAACCAATTCAAAAGTGCCCAAAATAGGTAATAATTCAAAACCTATATCATCTATTCTCATCAAATCCTCTCCACAAGGTAACTTCCAAATTATTCCTCTTTTATTATATTAATTAGCTAATCAATTAGTTAATTATTTCCTTAATTAGCTAATTAAACAGAAATCAAGAACCTAACCCACAAAATCATCCAAGTGGCCGGTCCTTCATCTCCCAAGAGGGTCGGCCACACCCTTATATAAACCCCCCTCATTCTCTCCAAAACTCAATTCCAATTCTTTTACTAAATTCTTTGAAATTCTCCAAACACTTTTCCTTCAAAATTCTAACTTTGGCATCAGAGGTTCTTCGGCCAAAGCCCCCCTCATTCATCATGGGTGCGTGAGGCTCTTGGCCTTGACCTTAGGTGTTATTTGTTTTTTAGGTGCAATTTTATCCAAGAACAAGGAGGAAGAAATTTGCATCCACAAATTGGTGCTTTCATTGAAAGGTCAGTCACACACTCGTAGAAGACGTTCGCATCTAAGGTTTTTTTTTAATTTTATTATTATTTTCTTGTCCATTTGTAGATTTTTCGTATGTTTTTATTTTTAGAATTTTTTATTTGCAAAAATTCTTTGATAAAATGTAAAAGAAAAGTACAATGGTTAGAAATTTAGAAACTTCAACGAACGAAAATTCAAATGTTCAAGAGATGGGACCACGCGATCCACGAGGTTAAATGTGAGAATAAGTGGAGCGGCACCACCACCACGAGGCTCCACCATGGCAACCATCGCGGTGGCCACCACGGTAGCCACCCACGGCGAGGTCCATGGAGCCACTACTAAGGCCTAAGCCATGCCATCCAAGCTTGCACGGGCCCAAGCCCAAGTCGTGCCATCCAAGGCACACGACAACAAAGCCACAACCCAAGTCGTGTCACTCTAAGCTCAAGGCGAGCCCAACGTGTTGCCAAGTTGAGCCCAAGCCTCACACCCACGTGCACCGCATTCCGAGTAGCCCACTTCCGCAGCCCAGTCAGCTTCTGCAGCCTAGCCTGCTCCTGTGGCCTTCCAAGCAGCCCAAGTCGGCCCAAGATTAGTTTAACTGTCCTGACTTCAAATTTCAAGACCCACAACGGAACCAAAGTCATTTTCACCATATTTCTTCGTGGATCTGACATTCCCCAATTTAAATCTCACGCCCAGAGGCTACCACACTTCCACTACTCAAAGAGGCACATTTATTCCAAGCTCTTCCAATCCAAATGGCGAACAACACTTATCTCGACAAGTCATAAAGTTGACGATTGCCCTTGCACTACAGACAACCTTGCTGAATCAGCTTTTGCAACGCACCGAGATACAACGTGCCCCAGACGAGGTGTCCCGAAGTAGGACAAGGGTAGACGAACCTTTTCAGCAGCGTTCCAGCAAGCAGCCACTCGACTAGCAACGAACCAAGAGTTCGGGCAGTGTACACTCCCGACTGGGCTTCCAAGATAGCGTATACTCCCGTCTTAGCACGCGGAGGAGTGTGCAATCTTGACTAGGCCCGCAGACGAGTATACATTCGCGGTTGGGGCTATACTCCGATAGTCAACATGAGCAACCTTTCAAGTGAAGTGTTCATTCGCGGTTAAGCTCGGAAGAAGCATCTTCCATCTCACATCAGAGTTGGTAGCACAACAGACGGAGAGAAATAGTCACTCAGTCTGGCTTAAGTTCAATCGGCAACCTATGAAGAATTCCCTCGCATGCCAGGAGCATACCACATGCACTGCTGTCCAACATAGACGAGCCGAGCAAGTAGAAGAGCAGCCTAGACCAGCAAGTCAAGACCAGGGGCAGCCGAGAATGAGCGATTACGTGATTTCTAATGCAACGAAGTGGCCGATGAAGCACTACTACGGGACATAACCAACAAGAGCATGTCACTCTTCACGGACTAGATTAAGCAGGTAGAGCCTCCATGCAAGTTTAGCATGCCGCATTTCACATCTTTCAAAGGAGATGGAGATCCAGAGAGGCACTTGAAGCACTACCGAAGCACGATGGTCCTTTATTGAAACAACGACGATCTCATGTGCAAGATATTCACCACCACTTTACAAGGCGAGGCGCAAGATTGGTTATACACCCTGTCGCCACGATCTATTTGTAGTTTCGACAAATTTTATTTGGTTTTCATCAAAGAATATTCATCCTGTCGCTCGATCAAGAAAAAGTCCTACTGATGCGAAAATAAACTAACACACAAATTAAACCCTCTTGTTGACAATTGTAGTATATATGCAAGTAGGGATCGTTCTTAAACCGGGGATTAGGAGGGATTGCTAATCTATATAAAATGAATTTAGAAGTACTAAATAAAAAAAACACAAATCTAAAATCAGAACATTTAACTAGATTCAAATGATTCCAAATAAACTAGAATAACTTAAAATAAAATTAATAAATAAACTAAAACAAAATCACGAATGAATTTAAAACATTCAAGCTATGAAAATTAACCAACTCTAAACTAAATTACTCAAAGAACTCAAAAGAAATCAAATAAGGTAAATTCAAGTCAAAAGACAAAAATTGAAAAAGGGGGATTTGATCTTGATGAGAATAACTTGAAAATAAACAAATTGAAAACTTGATAGATTTAAGCACAAAATATGGTTGTTTGAATGGATGATGGATTAGCTAGAGGGGTTTCCTCCACACATGATACACTTGTATATAAACCAATTTTTAGTTGTTCTTTCGATAACTTATGAAACTCAATACTCCGGGTTAACCGTGATAGCACTTTTTTAACCTTCAAGTTCTCCTTAGTTTAATGAATTGAATGGGAAAGCGCATATAACAATTCAAAACATTCTTCAAAAGTTCCATACGTGAAAAGCACAATATAGATACAATCAAAGATCATTAAGATTCATGAGAACTATAAGTATTGACGAGGCATTCGTAACTATGAAAAGCATGATACTCTTGCCAAGAATTCACTTAACACGATTGTGGATAGCAACCTTCACTACTCTTGAATATAAGTTCATAATGATTAGGTGAAATTCCCTTATATTCTAGCATCAAACTTATGCATGAAAACTAAGCGTGCACTCTTAATCAACATACATAAATAAGTTATCAATCAAATACTTAAGCGAATTGAAATCACAAATTATTAAATCACAACCAAAAGTAATTAATTCATAATGCAAATGTAATCATGGCTTTGAATCCCCCCTAGCAAAAGGGGGGTTTAGTTCCTCATAATCATAAAACAAAGGTAAATAGATTTATACATTGAAAATGAAAGAAAGAAAACACCTAAACGCTCCAACGGTCCTCGTTGAGTGGTATGCACGTCCAAGCACTTTCCTTCCCTTCTTTTGCTATGGCACAAGGAGTGGATGTGTTTTGAAGGTTTGGTTGTATGGAGGAGTGGGTCGGGGGATGTATAGTGGTGTTTATGATGGCTAGGATAGGTTTATGGGCAGATTTTGTGGAGGAAAGAAGGGGGGTTGCGGCTAGGATAGTTTAGGGTGTGTGAAATGGGATTGTTGTGTGAATTGGTGAGTCTAAGCCTTGCAAGAAGGCTTTATTTATAGGTGCACAAAGGTAAGGAGCCACTCAAGTGATTCTAATAAACAAATACAAAGCAAGAATTAATCATCAAAAACAGCTAGCACACATGCTTCATTGCAGAAATTTCATGATGAAACAACTTGCATTCATCCTCCTTGGTCCATGCCTTGGATTCCTCTTGGTCTTCTCATGATGAATCAGCTAGAACACTTGCAAAACAGCTAGCACACTTGTATTTCATGATTAAACAAGCTAGCACACTTGCAAAACATAATCATTCATCCATGCCGTGGGTCATCCTTGCAGCTGTCCGCCTATTCTTTTGCTATGTGCTCTCTTGACCTTCCCTTACTAAAATGCCCATAACTTCTTCTAGAAAAATGATCTTAACAATCCGCAAAATGCTCCAGAAAATAGACATCTATAGCTTTCCAAGCATATAAGGCTCATTCTCTAGTTCATTTTGGGCCGTTCGCAAATTGCTTCCAAACTGGGCTGATCTGCACAGGCAGTTTTGACGAATTTGTTACATAAAATCTCACTTGTGCTATTTTTCTTTTACTTGCTTGACAAATCATATAAAACACAAAATCAAAGTAAATAGCTCAAAAATATAAGGAACTAACTAAGAAAAGACGAGAGAATTTGATGTAAAATATATATAAATATGAGCTTATCACCTACCACTTGTTCAATGTCAAAAATAACCCAAAAGAGTCACTTGGCGACCATGTGAAGAGGTTTATAGCAGAGACGGCAAAGATAATCGGATGCAACGACTCGATAGCTAGATCAGCCTTCCAAAAAGGACTCTCAGTAGACCACCCTTTGTTCGGAGAGTTGATCATGAAAAAAGATCTAACTATAGCAGACACCTTCGCTCTAGCAGAGAAGCACACTTTGGGATGAAGCAGGCAGATGACTGATCGTATGGGTAGTTCCCTGACAAGAGGAGGCTCGACAGCCAAGAACTACTCTAAGTTCTCAATCTCGATTCACCAAATCCGTCCCGATATCAAGAACGAACCATGGTTTAAGCAGCTAAAACAATCAAATGGAGATACTTCCAAGTTGGACCACACCAAATACTGCGCATTCCATCGAGGTCCCGGTCACACAACTGATGATTGCTACATTTGGAAAAATTATCTGGAGAAGCTCTTGAAAGAAGGCAAGGTCGACAGATACTTGGACAAGCCGGCTACGCAGCCCAAAAAGAACACGGATGTCTACCAAGAACAACCCAATAAGACGATTCGGATTAATGGCATTTTCGCCGAATCTGAGCACTTGGGGGCCACCAATAAATCTAAAAAGAGAAAAATCTAGCAGACTCTATTAGTCTCATAGATCCAAGCAGTCGACACTTAACCTAGACCAGTCGTTGGCTTCACCGAGCAGGATGTAGAAGGTGTCGACTTCTTACACGACAACGCATTAGTAGTATTTGTCCAACTAACCTATGCTATAGTTGACAGAATGATGGTCAACAATGGAAGTGCAGTCAACCTACTTCAACTCTTAGTAATTCAGAAGATGGGCCTGGAAAACACAATCATACGCCTAGTAGAGGTACTCACCGGATTCAATGGGCACACCTCAACTACCATCGGTCACATTACACTTGATGTGAAAGCGCTGCCAGTTGTCTCAAAGCAGACGTTCGTGATCGTAAGCGACCCATCTCCCTACAATGGGATTCTTGGGAGACCTTGGTTGATCAAGCTGGACACCGTCACTTCCGTCAAGTACCAAAAAATCTAATTCCGCATCCCAGGAGGAGAAGTCAGAGAAATTAAGTATTGAAGAAGTATTGAAGAAGTCAAGAAAGAAGATCTTTACCCCCGTAAAGGCTACCGAGGTCCGTAAAGACAATGAAGCTGCCAAATAGCAATTACAGCAAGTGGATCAAGAAGATGGTGTCCAAAGCAAAGCGCAAGTAGACAAAAAAGCATGGAAACCTGAAGAGGACACCGACATTATTCTTGATCCCCTGCAGTTGAAAAATACGGCTAGAATCGGCTCATTCTTAAGCCCAGTCGAGAAGGAAGAGCTCATGGTTTTCCTTAGGGAAAATTGTGATGTCTTTGCGTGGTCACCTGCCGACATGCCCGACATCAATCCCGAGGTAGCTTGCCATAAGTTGCATGTCGACCTCACTACCAAACCAGTGATCCAAAAGAGAAGACACTTTGATCCCAAACGAGTAGCGATCATCGAAGCAAAAATTGATAAGCTATTAGAGGCTGGATTCATATAAGAGGTAGCACACTCAGTATGGCTTGCCAATGTCATACTCGTTGTGAAGAAAAAGAAAAGGCAAATGGAAGGTTTGCATAGATTACACCTACCTCAACAAAGTATGCCCCAAGAATCTCTATCCAGTTCCCCGAACCGACCTGCTTGTAAATTCAACTTCCGGGAATCAGTTGCTCAGTTTCTTGGACACATACTCCGGCTATGACCAAATAACCATGTACGAGCTCGACAAGGAAAAAATTGCGTTCGTGATCGACCGAGGCACCTACTGTTAATAGGAGCATATTTATGCAACTTAACTAGCTTGTTTCCTTGCATTTATGTTGTTAGTACTTAGTTATTTTAGTACTTTAAGCTATTTTCATGTGTTTGTAGGTCCAATGGGCTAATGGAGCAAAGAAGTGCATTTTGGGATTCTAAAGGATAGCACATGCTTGGAGCTAAGTAAATGAACGAAATTGAAGATCAAAAGAGCCTAGGATTGAGTAGAGAAGTGAAGAAATGAATTCAAGACAAATGAAGAACAAAGAGTTCAGAATTGGAGACCAAAGTTTCTAAATTTGAAAGTTTCTAAATCTGAAAGTTTTTATTCTTGGCTTAGAACCTTCCTAATCCTATCTCACTTATGTTCCAGCCATAAAAGACTTCCAAAACATGTTAGGTTGCTAAATAACATGTTTCTAGAAGTCCTAGCACATGCCTTGGACAATGCCGCACCTCCCTTGCACAACTCCTTCCCTTGCTGCACAAGGAACATCTCTCCTTGCCTATTTTCTGCATTCAAACCACTTTCCTCTTCCTTACACAAACCTTGCCGCCCAAGACAACCCCTTTCTTTCCTAGTTCTTGTCCTAAATCACATGCCCTTTTATTTCTTCCTATTGCCGCACCTTAATCCCTTATCTTTCTTAATTTCTGACCTCTAAATACCTTTCCTATATTGTGCCACTTATTTCTTACCTATTTCACTTTAAATTCTGATTCTTTCTTACCTATTCAATTGTGGGACAATATAGCTAAGTATTTTAAACCTTTCCTGCACCTTAGCCAAATTCTACCCTATATATACACCTTTTTCCTCACCATTCATCACTTACACATTCTTTACACAACCCTAAGCCTTCTCCATTCTCTGCCGCACCCATCTCTCCCAATCCTCGATATTTTCTGACCTTCACAACCCTTTGCCGCACCACCTACATATCCTAAACACAACCATACATTCCTTAAGCCATTATTCCATACAAACAACCATCCAAACCATCACCAAACCCATGTACCGCAGCAAAGGAGAGGACGAGAGCCCTTGGCCGTGCTTGCTATTCAAATTGGATCGCTGGAGCGTTTAGGTGTTTTCTTTCTTTTGTTTTCAATGTATAAATCTGTTTACCTTTGTTTTGTGAACATGAGGAACTAAACCCCTTTTGGCTAGGGGGCTATTCAATACCATTACCATACTTGCAATATGATTTGATTACCTTCAGTTGTGATTTCTTAAGTTGTGAATTCAATTTGCTTAACTGTTTTATTCAAAAATTATTCTTGTATGTTAATTAAGGTGGCCAACTTAGTTTGCATGCATGAATTTGATGCTAGAATATAAGGGAGTTTCACCTAATAGTTACAAACTTATATTCATGAGTAGTAGAGGTTGCTAGTCACAATCGCATTAAGTGAATTCCTGGCAGGAGTATCATGCTCGTCATAGTTACGAATGCCTTGTCAATACTTATAGTTTTCACAAAGCTTAATGATCTTTGATGGTATCTCTATTATGCTGTTCATGTAGGGAACTTTTGGAGAATAATTTGGATTGCTGATGCGTTACCCGTCCAATTCAATGATTTAAAGAAAACTTGAGGGTTAATTAGTGCTATTCACGGTTAATCTGGGGTGTTGAGTTTCATAGCTTATTGAAAGAACAACTGGAAATCGTTTTGTATGCAAGTGTGTCATGTGTGGAGAAGAACCCTCTAGCTAATCCATCCATTCATTGATTTCCCCTAATTTTGTGTTATTGACTACTTTCTGCAAGTTTTTACTTTAAGTTTTAAAATTTCGTCAAAACAAAATCCCCCCATAATTTCATTGTGTTAGTTAGTTAGAATCTATCCTAATTGATTTCTCTTGAGTCTTTTGAGTCAATTTAGGTTAGAATTGGTTTATTTTCATTGTTTGAGTCTTTTTAATTCAATTTTCGTTCAAAATCATCCCTAAAGTCTGTTTTGAGTCTATTTGCTAGTTTTGTACTGTTTTGAGTCTTTCTAGTCTATTTTGAGTTGTTTGAGTTTAGATAAGTGTTTTTAGCCTAGTTTTGTGTTCTTGAGTCTTATTTAGTGTTTTTAAGTCACTTTTAATTAGATTAGCAATCCCTCATAATCCCCGGCCTAGAACGATCCCTACTTGCATTTATACTACAATTGTTAACAAAAGGGTTTAATTTGAGTGCTTGCTTATATCACATCAACTGCTATAAGGTCATGCCTTTTGGCCTTAAAAACGCGTGAGCCACTTACCAAAGGTTAGTGAACATGATGTTTAAGAAGCAAATTGGGGTAATTATGGAGGTCTATGTCGATGACATCATGGTAAAAGGCAAGTAGCGGTTAGACCACATCCGCAACCTGGCGAAAACTTTCAACATCCTTAGAAAGTACAAGATGAAACTTAACCCCACCAAGTGCACATTCGGAGTATCTTCAGACAGATTCTTAGGGTACCTAGTAACCCAATGAGGATTCGAAGCACATCCCAAGAAAATTCGAGCAATCCTAGAGATGAAATCTTTCACTATCTTGAAGGAGATCCAAAGCTTGATTGGACGAGCAGCTGCTCCAACTGCTTTTTTTCACGATCCATCTATTGATGCAAACCCTTTTTCAAGGCCATTAAGAGGCCACAATGAGACAAATAGGGTGAAGAGTGCGAAAAAGCTTTCCAAGACCTAAAGAAATATCTCACATTACCTCTCTTATTATCCAAACTAGAAGCAGCAGATCTACTTGGCAGTCTCAGAAGTAGCAGTGAGCTTTGCCCTCATACGAGAAGAGCTGGGGGCCCAACTGCTAGTATTCTACACTTTTAAAGCTCTTCTCGATGCGGAAACTAGATTCCTAAAGATCAAAAAATTAATTTTGGCGCTAGTTGTTATGGCTCTGAAGCTCAAACCATACTTTCAAATTCATACAGTCATTGTCATGACTCAATATCCTCTACAATTAATCTTTCATGGTCTGGACGCTTCTCAACAAATGATGAAATGAGCATTGGAACTTAGCCAATACGACTTGGTTTTCTGACTTTGCACGGCGATAAAGGCCCAAAGCCATGGCAGACTTTATAGTCGAATTCACGCCTAGCCTAGGCGATGCAATAGAGCAGCCCAACGATGCCCCAGAAGCAGCTGAACATACCTCAGCTGCACCTGTTTCCCCCAATGTAGAATTTTGGCATTTACATGTCGATGACGCATCTAACTACAAAGGCTAGGGGGCAGGAATGGTCATTGTCACTCTAGACGGTTTAATGCTCGAGTAAGTGATCACTATAGGCTTCGAAACATCCAACAATAAAGTAGAGTACAAGGTCCTACTAGTAGGCATTCGAATGGCAAAAGACTTAGCGGTGAAGAAGTTCGCAATTCATTTCGATTCCTAGCTAATCACTAATCAGATTACTGGGGAGTACATGGAAAAACATCCAAGGATGGTGTAATACCTAAAAAGGGTACGCAAGCAGCTTGAGGCATTTCAGACTTACACTCACTCAAGTTTCGCAAGCAACAAGCATTAGCCAGCTTAGGCTCCGCTTTCGACCACCAATTTAAACGCTCTATTCTGGTGGAGTATCTAGACAAGCCAAGCATAGAGGCAGAGCCGGCAGCTGAGGTGTTACAGGTTAGTGTAACTCCCAACTGGTAAAGTTCTATTATAAACTACCTGGTCAATGACACACTCCCCATGGAAAGATTAGAGTCTAGAAAGCTTTAAATAAAGGCAGCACACTACTACATGTGGAATAACATTCTCATCCGAAGATCTTACACCGGACCACATCTCTGTTGCCTAGCACATCCCGATTACTTGAAGGTTCTAAGCTTATTCCATAAAGGTGTTTGTGGAACTCACTCTGGAGGCTGATCATTAGTACAGAAGGCTCTTAACGCAGGCTACTACTAACCTACCATCCACCAAGGTGTTAATGAGTTAGTACAAAAGTGCGACTGCTGCCTACACTACAAGCCGATACTAGCATTGTTTGCCAACGAACTACACCCGTAGGCGAATCCTTGGCCATTCATGTAGTGGGCAATCGACCTAGTAGGGCTTATGTCGCTTGTTACTAGGGGCAGGCATGATGATCGTGGCAACCGATTACTTTACCAAATGGGTAGAAACAGAGCCCATGATGATCGTGACTCAGACGGACATATAGCGCTTTAGATAGAGGAACATCATTTGCCGATTTGGCATCCTTTAGTCCATCGTCATCGACAATGGCTGTAATTCGTGGTCAAAGATTTGGCGAAGTTCTTCTAAAAGTATGGCATCAAACAACACATGTCCATGTTGAGATATCCTCAAGACAATAGGCAGGCTGAAGCATCCAACAAGATGATCATCGACTGCCTAAAAAAATCCCTCACCAGCAAGAAGGGAAAATGGCTAGAGGAACTCATCGGATGTCTTTGGGCGTATTGCACCACCAAAAGACGAGCAAACATTAAGCTGAACAGTAAGGAGATGGCCATAAACTTAGATCTAGTAGATGAGAAGCGCGAGCAGACCATCACCCGCATCGCAGCCTACCAGCAGCAGCTCATCTCTACCTGTAGTAAAAGGACCAAGATCCAGCAATTCTAACCCAGAGATCTAGTCCCAAGAAAAGTCTTCATTACTGCCCGCCGAGAAGGCTCCAAAAAGATGGATCCCATATGGGAAGTTTCGTACAAGATCAGCAGAGTAGATGGCAAGGGTAGTTACACATTTGCTACCATAAACGACAAAGAGATTGAGAAGCAATGAACCACCTACAACCTAAGGAAATACCATATATGACCTTTCATTATATCAATACCCGAAGACTCAAGCAGCTCAACGAGCACCACATCGCAAGCCGAGGACTATCCAGTTGTTATGCAGTCTTTTACAACTAAGTTATTCGTTCGTTTCACTCATTTTTCAATGAGGAATTCAGAAGTAATTTGCAACTTGGCTTGACTACATGTCTATAACAACTGATCACCCCTGCACTTCAAAAGAAGACCACACCCTTCATAGGGACTCATGGCAGGAATTGCACCCCCGAGGGACTAATTATGCTCTCTAGTGTTAGAAGGTAAACAAATTCCTCTACACCTACATGGGTCTGCTTTCTATAGTAGGATGATAAACTCTACACTTTGAATATCTAGATGTGGATGAGTCAGGCTGCTCTAGTATAACTAGAAGCATGATCCACGGGTCTGTTTTCCTTGAAGTAGCCATAATGGTCATTTTCAAGGCTTAGCTAACTGAAGGATTTTGGGTTTCTTGGCCTAATCCACTGGGAACCGGGCTCTAGAGACAGATGGGGCACATTACGTAGTACACTTGATGGACGGCTGCTCTGAAACCCTAAAGCTACTACTGAGTGCACTGAGGTACCCTATGGTTTCCAGAAAACTGCCCATGGCTTGCCTTTCAAGCAGTAAAGCCGTGCTAGACTTATACGATTGCACATTCTTGTGAAAGGTTAAACAAGCTAGTGCAAATATAAGAAGTTTTATCCACTGCCGACATACTACATAGTCGATAAGCTTCACCTCTGCCAAGCGCTCAATGATCTACATTAAGTCCTAAAGTATTGTGATACTTGCTATGCAACCTATAGAATTGGAGGAAGCCAAGGTTAATATCGTAGTGGTTATGCGAATTTGTCTGCTTTTGTAAGTAAGGCGTCCGGCTGCCAACCCTATGGCTAACAACCTTGAAAAGTTCTAGAGTAACACCTACGACGGCATTAGCTACACAGACCTGTCTGTTTATAGAAAAGTAGCGTGCCTACCACTGGTCTATAAAGTCTAAAGGTTAGGGTATGAACAAAAGAAGCGAAGATGGAGAAAAGCGAATGAAGCAAGTTTATTAAATTTTCTAACAAAATTGATAAAAAAACTAGTAAAGACCGAAGAAGTACAAGCAAAAAGCAACAAGGAAAACAAAGAAAATCCTAAAGGTTGCCTAGACAACTATTTTTCAACAACTTGGACACTCCACGACTACTCGATCGCCACACCTTTAGCAGTTGCGACATTCTCAGCAACGGCACCATTCGACTCTTCACCCCTGGTTGTTCTAGCCTGGGCACCAACATCTCCAACTACTTCACCAATGGAGGTCACAAAAGGAAAGGTAAGCAAGTCTTCCGAAGAAATAGAGAAGGTTTTGAAGTCTCTCTCAGCAAACTTGAAGTCAGACGACCTACCAAAGAGATGATTTATATAACCTAGCTTGTAGAAATCGGCCTGACCCTGAATAAGTGGAGCCTCGAGCCCAGCCATCTCATATTTCAGCTGCTCAATCTCCTCGAGCAGACAAGCACAAACCTGCTACAGCTCTCCCACTTCTTTCTTTAGACTATTGTTAATCTTCAAAGCATCTTGGAGTTCCAACACTTGAGGCTCAAGCCTATCAACAACCTTCTTGAAATGGATCACTTGGTTGTAAGCAACGATCAATTCTTCATCTTTTTCATAAGCAGTTGAGCGGCAGAGATGGCTTGCTCAAGATCTTGAATCTAAGGTATGTAACACCTAATCTCCTTATCTGCATTTTCATACTTTAATTAGATCGCGTAAGCCTAGTCTTCAAGTTAACGATCTCTTGGCGAGCAATCTCAAGCTGCAGAGAAGTAGAGGCAGAGATATTAGACCATTTCAAAGCAATGAGCTCAGATTCCAACCTCCTGATCTTCTCGGCACAAGAATAAGCTTCGGCTGCCATAGCTTTTGCCACCTCCTTGGCAGCCTTGGTATCCTTGGTTGCCAGAATAGCCGTCTTCTATATCATTGCAAGTAGGGCAGTCTTCATATACTCGGTTGTATACTTCGCAAAAAAACTTGGGCAAATAACCCCTCTAACGTCATCGAAAAACTTAGCAGAAACGTCCATGTCTTTAAGCATATTTGGTTTCAAAAGCACATAAATCTCAGTAGCCTCCCTAGAAGCAGGCTTAATGGATTTGTCACAGCTACCCACACAAGCAGTCTCATCCTTTCCAGTAGGAAAATTAGTCTTAGCAGCAGAAGGAATGGGCCTTGGTGCCACTTTAGTTGCAGAGTCGACTTTATCACTATTCATAATAGCAAGCCTCTTTAAAGGTGAACCAGACTTAGCTTCCAACAGACGTCTTGGTACAGATTTCGGCACTAGGGCATAATAGGACCTCTATGCTGAGAAATCCCATCGCTGATCGTACTAGCCATTCTCGACATGGCAGGCGTCACAGGCTCAGATCTAGCAGCCTCATTTTTCTTCCCATTGGAAGAAGTCATGTTAATCACAGGCCTCTTATAAGCAAGCGGACCCTCACAAGCAGCGGATAAAGGCTTTAATTTTTTCTCAACTGGCATCTCTTGAGTAGGCAGGGAAGATCTCTTCTTTCCACCTTCATTCATAGTAGGCTTCACGATAGCAAACAGACAAGTCAATGCATCCACCTTGATCCTCTTTACCTTATTTCTTGGGAGCAGCCTATCTTTCTCCTTGTAACGAGAACTAAGCAGCTAAAGCCATTCACGGTATTCAGCAAGGGGCTTAACCCATACTCGCTTTTCCTTCATTTTTTCTTTCGGACCAGAAGCTAGGAGGTATGCATACCCAGTATTTTTGTAGCCCATGAGGCCCACGACTTCCTCATTTCTCTTAATAGTTAGCCTGGCCCGCGTCAGGTCTAAGAGCCCAAAAGACATGAGCCATGTAGCTCGCTTAGCAGTGCGCCCTAGTGCCTCAATCCGCTGCCCCAGCACAAGCTACCTTTGGTTCTAAGTAAGCTGAGTAACCTAACTAGTGGTCCCTGCCACAACACCTCTTCTGCCCATGCCGAGCCAACTTCTAGCCCCTGCCAGCAGACGTGCCACACCACCCTGACGGCTGCCTTGCGACATCACTATCCAAGAAAAAGGCAAGAAAAATTAAATTTTTCTTACAATGGTGCGGCGCGGAGAAGACGAAGAAAGCAACGAAAGAAGGTCCTTTGCACGGGTAAGTGTAGAAGATTACTTGGGGAGGGGGAACAAATATCCTCTAGCTTTCTTTCTCTTGTAGGGAAGAATAAATTGCTCTATAAAGTTGATTTAATCATCTACTTAAGGTAGACTTAAATCAAATTTAGAAGTGATTTATTTCCCTTTCCTAGAATGATCTAATTTCCAATTAATGAAGGAGTCTACATAAAAAAGAAAGCAGTCTTAAGTTTCTTAAAGCAACAAAATCTCTACATTTGTTGCCTTTTTTTGCAAGCAGCCCAACAGGTGTGGGGCATTTGTGGAGCCAAAAATAATCACAAGGCGACACTTGGATTTTTAGGTGAAAAGGACAAAAAAATACCCTGGAGGCACACAAACGTCAACATAACAAACAAGGCAAGTATCATTCCGAAGATCAGGGGATTGGATCTACTTGAGATGCGTTAGGATTTGCCCTCATAGTACTTTCAAGGTGTGTCTTTAGATATAGAATTTTGGATTCCATAACCTCTTCAAGGGTCTCATTTGTATACAACATATGGCCAATTACATGTATACTCAAAAGTAACACCTTCAGGGTGTATTTCGACTGATATACCAAATTATCCTCAGAACTATGCTTCAACTTAAGGTTAAGGCATAAACGAGTTTTCCCAAGATCCTTCATCTCAAATTCCATCTTCAGGTGCGAGGCAATTTTCTCAAGCTCTCTGGAATCATAGTGAGATTCATGTTATTTGACATAAACTGTAACTCTAGCAATTCGGAATAAGACATCATAGTTTGACACGCAAGAGCATAATTTATATCCCTAATTGATCAAATAATCACTTAGACGAGTATACCACATCCGTCATATTGCTTCAATCCATAAGTGAATGCCTCAAACAAGTTAAGAGTGTGTTCCGTGGTTTAGAACTATTTGAATTAGTCCATGTAATTCTTTCGGAACTTACATGTAAATCTCCGTTTCTATATCCCCATGGAGAAACACTAACCACATTTCATAATGCTACAATCAATCACATGGCGTTTGAGAGAAACTTTGCACCGTAAGGCGTGCATCATATTACACTATTTTATTCATATCACAACGCTTCATTTCCCACTTGTAACACAACAGAGTAACTTTAGGTAGTGTAGGAACAATAGGTCCGAACAACCTTTGGTAAGGAATTTAACCTAGACTGTAATTTTGGTTGTCCAATCAGTTTTATGTTATCACTTTAATCAACTGAACACGGTTCAATATCGTTGCTTTTCATTTATGTCGGTAGCTACCATATAAGTGAAAACATCATCGATGACAATCTTATTCTAATTCTATTATCTCATCCAGACTAGTATACTGGACCAAGAATTTCAAGTCTCGAGACTAATTCGGGTTAATCTCATGAGATGGAAATGATTTGAGACAGTAATCAAATATAGATTCATTGTGTGATGTGTCTTCCTCTTCTAGGGAAGTGAATCATATAAACCGAGTGATCTGTCGTGCTTCAAGCCAAGATAGATTGATTGGCTATTTGCCGTTATACTGGATCATCTAACAGGGGCGTCCAAACCGTTCAACAAGGGTGGCACACCCTTCAGGGATGTCAACTTGACATTCGTTAAGTACGTCTATCCTTGCAGGCATTTTTGCAGTTGGTATATGATCTCTTCATTTTAGCTAAATCAGAGGAATGCGTATGGAACAACATTTTGAAAGCTAGAATACATCGCACGTGCTTATCACACTTGTATGGTACAAGGATCAAGATAAGTGGGCAACTTCCACGTAAATTCACGTCGTTCTATAGAAACATTGACGTTCTTATCTCTCCTTAACAGTAGGAAGAATGTCTCATTAAAGTGATAACCCACAAATGAGCACGTAAAGAGATCGCGTATAAGGGCTCTAAGAGAGCTAGTGTGAAGGAGAATCATAATCGACAAAGATTCACATCCTTCTTTGAGGACCCATGTTGGTACGTTGCAGTGGCGCAACTTGGTACATGGTATGCACCCCAAATGCGTGTAAATATGAAAATCGTCAGGTTCGTACTCAGTAACCAACTGTAACATCATATAGGTTGGGTGGCAATAGGCCTCAAGGCGGACCAACATAACTACATACAAGATTGCATAGCCCTAGGCAGAAACTGAAAACTTGGTACGTTTACCAAAATCCTGGCGATCATTGAAATTGCACTTTATGATCCCTAGGCGAGGCTACTAGGGGTGAACATGGGAATTCGATGTTCAATTATAAACCCAAAAGATATGCAATACTTTATCTAAAACCCGTCGATATAAACTTTCCGGCATTGTCTAGTCTCCTGGCATTCATGAAAACATCATCAACCAAGATAGATGTGGCTAAGGGAGCTTTAACTATGTAATTTGATGGCGAGATGATTAATTTTAATGTTTGTGAATCTGTTGAGTGTTCTAATGATGTTCGTTCTTGATTTGTTATTAACATGAATGAAAATGTAGGGCATGTACATCGAGCAACTTTCAAGAATGATGCATCTCAAACCACCATTGAAGAAGGAATTGTAATGTGGCACCAAGAACAAGCCATTACACCCAAAACACCCAATCTGGCCAAAAGCACATTCTCTGAAATTATTGATCAATCAAATGCTTTTGAGGGTTCATTGCATTCCATTGGTGAGTTTTCCCCTATAAGTCAAATTCCCATTTCAACTAATAAGGTACTCCCTTCATTGGTGCAGGTGCCAAATCGAATTCATGCTTGTGGAAGTATCAATCTAGACCACTATCATTTGCCGTTCATAGATCCATTGTTTGAACAATTCGTGGGGCAGGTTGTGGAGGAGATTCCTTTCCAAACCGTGGGCTCCAATGGGGAGTGAGTGGAGTTCTTCGTCCGGCTGCAAGACGTAAAAGAAAGCGCTTCGTGGGAGGCAACCCATGCATTCAACAAAGGAAGACTTAGGAATCACTCCATTTCTAGATTTGCGTTCCTAAACCCTTCTCTTTGTTGTTTCTATTATGCTATGTTTAAATGTATTTATTTGCTGTTTGTTTGTTTATGTTTATGTTTGAAACATTGAGGACAATGTTTGATTTAAGTGTGGGGGGGGGGGTAAACAATCTGTTTTGCATGGTTTTCATGGGTTTTATTCACCTGTCACTTCCAATGTTGTTTCTCACTGTTTTTAAGTGTTTTTAGTGTGTTTTGAAGCATTTTAGTGTGTTGTGACATAAAAATCCGAAAAACTCATAAAAATTTGAAAAAATGTTTTGAAAAACCCAAAAAGAGTTGTTTTTGTGTGTTTGTTTGTGTCTTAGGGTACCTTCCAACACAATGATGAGGATTTGGTTTTTAAGTGCATAACTATTAAAGAAAGTTACGAGCATGGATTAAAGTTTGATATATCCTTGGCTTATGCTTAGTTGTAGTTGATGTTTATGAAATCACATTTGATCACAAAAGGATAAAATTAGTTTTTGTAACATGCTTGAAGGAAGGAACTCAAAATAACACTACATCCCTGTGAGACTTGAGCCATTACCTTCTTTGGAGAGTTATAATCTGTGATTCTTTGTTTTCTAAAGTTGTTGCATGATCTCATTATTCCTTGCTTGGTTGCTACTTAGAATGCATTCGTATCATGATAGAACTAAATGCTAGAACTTGTATCCGTTTCATTCAAAGCATGACATTGAATTGCATAACACATATCAAGATGAAGTTGTGTAGTTGCCACTAAAGCCAAATAGCCGTATCCCTTGTTCGTTTGTTTTGTAGGTTTTAACCCCATTGAGCCTCGTTTAGCCGTTATTCTTTGTTAACCCACATTATCCCTAGCTAGCCTAGAATAGGACCATCCATACCCTTGGTCTTAAAAGATAGTGAGCATGACTTAAAATGAATTTCTTTTGAGTTACATTATGCAAGAAAATGAGTGTGGGGGAAGGAATGTTTGTTTTTGAGCTCAATGTATGTTTTTGGGGTTTAAAAGAAAAGAAAAAGTTGAAAAATGTATGAGAAGAAAAATAGAACAGAAAAGAAAAAAAAGAAAGGAAAAAGAGCTTGAGAGAAAAAAAATGAGTGTTTAATTGTTGATTGTTGAAGGAAGGGTCCAAAACATCAAATATGGCCCTAAAGTGAGTGAATTCTCCCCTTTTTGTTTCAAAGTTGAGTTTTCATTCAAAAGTGAATTCTAAGTTGATTCCGTAGCTTTGCTCACTATTTCTTTAAGGACCTTTGTTTTCCGTATCCTTTCTTTGTTAGCCACACACCTTAACCCCGTTATAACCCTTACACTTCTATCTTAATCGTTATGTGTTCAATAATGTGGAGTTTGGGATTGGTATGAGCATATGGTGTCAATGGTTCTTGCATCTAAATGGTGGCATTCCTTTCATGAGATCATATTCATATATTCACTTATAAGTCCAGAAAAGTGCTTTCTTTGTTTTAACATATGTGAGTATTAGTTTTCATGTTTATATCAATCTTCTCACATATACTTAGTATAGGGAGTGTAGTTCTAAAATCGGAAGAAGGAATTAACAGTCAAAGACTTCCGGCATACGCTCTACTGAAATAGATTTCGCGGAAAACCAGCTACCTAAATAAGTTGAACAAGACTTCCGTGGAGAAGAATTCACTAAGCTCAACTCCTTTCATAGCTTCGTTCCTTCTTTTCTCAATGTAAGAATCTATTAGTATGGATTCTAGGGAATCACAAACCAAGGGAAAATTGAGTGCATATCTAGTGAGGATTTGAGGGAATTCTCTAAGGCATGTGACTACATTTAAAACATTGTTTTAATTGGTTAAATGTGATCTAGCGAATAATGACTGTGGTTAAGTGTGTGCTTAAGTGTATGGACGACCAAAATCTATGTAAGTGATGATCTTTAATGTGTTATGTGCATTGGAAATCCCTGAGGTATTATTGGAAGGTTAGATTGTGTTTTAGTTCTTTTGTTTAATTCGTTTTGCTCGAGGACTAGCAAAAGTTAAGTGTGGGGGAATTTGATAAGCGCATATTTATGCGACGTAGCTAGCTTGTTTTCGTGCATTTATGTGTTATTCCTTAGTTAGTTTAGTGTTTAAAGTCATTTTCGTGCAATTTCAGGTTCTAAGGGCAAAGTATGCAAAAAGGTGCGTTTTGGAGCCTTTTGGAGCAAAATTGGGCTTGGAATGAATATCACATGCTTGGAGCAAAGGGAATGAACGAAATTGAAGACCTAAAGATGCTAGGATTCCTAATTGAAGAAGGATTCCTAATAAAAGAAGGATTCCTAATCTAAGGAGGATTCCTAGAAGAACGAGGATTCCTAATCACACAAGGATTCCTAATTGATGAAGGATTCCTACTTGAAGTAGGAAAGTTAAGCCAAGGTTTCCTATTTTGTTTTGACATTTCCTAATCCTAATTGTCTCTAAGTTCCAACAACATTGAAGGCCTCTTATGCATTCTAGGACACTAACCCTCTCTAAACTTGCCTTAAAAGTCCTTTGCCGCACCTAACCTTGTTTCCTTTTTCCTTGCCGTGCAAGGGAGCAGGTTTCCTACCTGTTTTGTGTCCTAAATTCTTTCCCTTCACATCCTAGGTTAATGCTGCACCTTTCCCTTAGTTTCTCTCCAATTTTTGAACCAAAACACTTCTTATTTTGTGTCAAACCTTTGTTTCCTATTCTATTTAATTTCTGATTTCCTTTCTTCCTTATTCCATTAGGGAACTAAATAGTTAAGTTCCTTAAGCCTTTCCTGAACCCTAGCCAAATCCCTATATATATATATATATATATCCCTCTATGCCACACCATACATACTTTACATACCCTAGACACATTCAGCCACACAACCACTTCTTGCCGCAGCCTTCATCATCCCTAAACTTCCATTCCTTCATCCAAACACATCAAACCACAGTCATAGTGACTTGTGCTGCAGCAAGAAGAGAAGAAGAAGGGCCTTGGACGTTTCAAGCTTGAAGATTGGAGCGTTTTAGGTGTACTTCGTTCTATGTTTACAATGTTTAATTTCTGTTTCTTTTGCTTTGCTATGAACATGAGTGGCTAAACCCCTCTTGGCTAGGGGTGATTTCAAAGCCATGATTATGTGTGTAATATGAGTTGATACTTCCAGTTATGAATTCTTGAATCGTGAATGCAATTGGCTTAACTATTTGATTGAGAACTTATTTGTGTTTGTTGATTGAGGGTCGATGATCGGATCATATTTATACATATTTTTACATCAAATTCACTCGTCTTTTCTTAGTTAGTTCGTTATATTTTGAGCTATTTACGTTATTTTTATGTTTTATAAATTTATCTAGTTAAGAAAATAAAAATAGAATAAGTGAAGTGTTAAGTATTAATTTCATCTAAACTATCTTGTCTGTTAAATTAATACTTATCATTTAGAAAATAATTAAATTATATTTATATTTATATATATATATATTTATATTTATATATTTATATATTAATATATTATATTTATAATTTAATATGTGTGCATGTAGTCGGTGAAACAAGCAGAAAATAAAGAATGGAGGAGTGGGTTGTGAAATGATGATGAGGAGCCACATGCGGCAAAAGGCGGAGAGCACTGAGAAGGGACGCTGCCTTTGGCAGCTGGAAGGCAGATTTTGAAAACAATTAGAAAATATTGGAGGGTTGTTGCCTTTCAAAGTAAGGCGTACAGGAATAAAAGAAACTGCCTCTGGCAGTTTGAAGGGGGGTGCTGAAAACATAAAAAAAAAAGGGGACAGCTGCCTTGCGGGCAGCTGGGAGAAAGAAGGCAGCTATTTGGGTGAGAGCTCCTCGGAGAAGCTGCTAGAGCTTGTCAGAAAAAGGAGTCCTCGGGTCTTGGGGGGAGAATAGCAGCTGACTGGGGAAGTCAAAGGAGGCGTGAAAGGCCTCGGGAAAAAAATCTCGGGAAGGCAGCGCAGAGCTGCCATTAGGCGCAAAGCCTCGGGAGTTTTACGGGGCAGCGAGAAACGAGGGCTGTCTCGGGGCCTTGAGGAAGAAGAAGGCTGCCTTGGCATACGGGAGAAGCCAGAAGGCACGGACAGAGTGCAGATCAGTCAAAAACAGAGGCGCCATCATTTGGCAGCTGGTACACGGTGCTGCCAGGAACAAAACAAATCACAGTGAATCCTCTTTTGGTTTATTCCTCCAACTTTATTTTAATTTCTGTTTTTAATTTTTGTTTTTAATTTATAAATATGTGTAATTAATTTAATTTGGCTAGAGGTTAATTCGAAACCATGATTATATTTGTAATTTGAATTGGTAAATTCAGTTGTGATTTCTGAGTTGTGATTTAATTTGCTTAACTGCTTAATTAATAACTTATTTGTGTTTGTCGATTAAGAATGCAAACTTAATTTACATGCATGAATTTGATGCTAGAATATAAGTGAATTTCACCTAATCGTTATGAACTTATATTCATGAGTAGTGAAGGTTGCTAGTCACAATCGCGTTAAGTAAATTCCTGGCAAACGTATCATGCTGTTCATAGTTACGAATGCCTTGTCAACACTTATGATTTTCATAGAACTTAATGATTCTCGCTTGTATCTCTATTATGCAATTCATGTAGGGAACTTGTGGGGAATGTTTTGGGTTGTCGTATGCAATCATCCAATCCATTAACTTAAGGAAAATCTGAAAGTTAACTAGTGCAATTCACGGTTAATTTGGGGCGTTGAAAATTCATAATTTATTGAAAGAACAATTGAAAATCAATTTAGATTACATTTGTGTCATGTGTGGAGAAAAACCCTCTAGCCAATCCGTCGTCTATCTGTTCACTTTTAATTTTATGTTTTTGTCAATTTGTATTTTATTTAAGTTTAATTTACTTCGTCAAAACCTAATCAATCCCCCCATTATTAAAATATTATATTATTTAGTTAATTTTTATTAGTTTCTATCTTTTAATTTAATTTCCGTCTATTTAATTTCCTAGTTTTTATTTTAAATTGTTTTTATTATTTTGAGTCATTTTAAGTGTATTTCGAGTTTTTAGCTTAGTTTGTATTTTCTAGAGTCTTGAGTCGTTTTGAGTCTTTTGATTTGTTTTAGTTTATTTGTTAGTTTTATTTTGAGTTATTTTAGTTAAGTGTTTTTATTTTAGTTTAGTGTTTTAAACTTTGTTTTTACGTTTTTAAATTATTTTAGAGGTTTTAGCAAGCCCTCCTAATCCCCGGCCTAGAACGATACCCTACTTACATCTTTACTACAACTGTCAAAAAGAGGGTTTAATTTGTGCGGTTTTAAAATCCCGTCAGTCGACACTTAATTGGCATGCATAAATCTGATGCTAGAGTATAAGGGAGTTTCACATAATCGTTACAAACTTATATTCATATGTAGTGAAGGTCACTGGTCATGATCGCGTTAAGTTCAATTCCTAGCATGAGTAACATGATGTCATAGTTGCAAGTGCTTTGTCAATGCTTATGATTTTCATTGAACGTAATGATCTTTGATTGTATCTCTATTATGATGTCATGTAGGGAACTTTTGAAGAATGCTTTGAGTTGTCGAATGATGTCATGTAGGGAACTTTTGAAGAATGCTTTGAGTTGTCGAATGATGTCATCCAATTCAATAATATAAGGAAAATCTTAGGGTTAACTAGTGATGTCACGGTTAATTTGGGGCATTGTCGTTCATAATTCAATGAAAGAGTAACTGGAAATCGATTCGTTTGCATACATATCATGTGTGGAGAAAAAGCCCTTAGCTAAACTCATCATCCATTCAATTTCCCAAAATCGTTTTAAAATCTCTTTTAAGTTAGAGTCTGTCTTGTTACTTTGAATTCGTCCAAAACAAAACCCCCCTTTACTTTCTTGTTTCAAAGTGTTTAAAATCTGTTTAGTTTGTGTTTTAAAGTGTTTTGAGTCAACCTATAACCTTATTTTCGTCCAAAGTTGTGTTTAGAGTCAGAAACTGCCTAGTTAGTGTTTTTAGGCAGTTTTGAGTGTTTTTAGCTTGTTTTGAGTCTTGTGAATCTGTTTTGAGTTCCTTGAGTCTATTTAAACGTTTTTAACCTTGTTTTTATGTTTTTAAGTCAGTTTAGAATAGATTAGCAATCCCTCCTAATCCCTGGTCCAGAACGATCCCTACTTGTATCTTTACTACAATTTGACAACAAGAGGGTTAATTTGTGTGTTAAGTTAATTTTCGCATCAAGGGCTTAGGTGCCAAGGATCATGCTTTGGGCATGATACCACACCTTGGCAAGCCCTGATTCTATCATGTGTTGTAAAAACAAACTCGAAATTGGATTGTGAGAGAGACAGACCCTGAATTAGGTTTGGTAAGCTGAAGCTGGAGAGGTCTGTTTGGTAGGCCTCTACCGAAGTAGAGTAGTACCATTTGATGCACCTCTACTAAAGCAGAGCATGCCCTTCAGTGCATCTCAGCCAAAGTAGGCCATCACCATTCAGTAAGCTCTGACCGAATTGGGTCGAGCCATTGGGTAGACTCTAGCCTAATTGAGTTTATACTGTTCGGAAGACTTCAGCCGAACTGTGTCTATACCTTTCTTTCAGGTTTGTGGTAGTAATTAGATCCAAGAATTTGGTAAACTTCTACTTTCTCACTACTGCTTCAGGAATGAGTTGGAAACATGGAAGGACAAGAAAAGTATTCTCCAGTCAAAATTTCATCAGATTTATTAACTTTAAAATCGTACTTATTCATGAACGTAATCATGGTGTGCTTCAGGCAATGTCTTGTATGATTAGACGGTCCGTATGAGCGAGCTAAAGAGCTATGGAATCCTCGTTCGAGAGGTATTTCCATTTATAATGCTTCAGGCATAAGTCTTCGAATAAAGATCATGGCGGAGGCTTATTCAACTCTTCCATGCCATTGTTGGCTACAATGGTTTCTCAACTTCTTAATAGTCATGTGGAGATCCACGTCTTGTACTCCATATAAAGTGGTTTCCATTAGAAACATCCAAATAAGGAAAATCGAACTTGTGACGGTTTGACAATCCATTGAATTAGAGGGAACAAGATTATGATTGGTGCTATAGGAATGAATCATCCATAAGCATCAAAGTTAGAACATTCGAGTTCTAAGACATGGTTTTCATGAAAAACGGGTTTTCATGGGTGTATTTGTTTTATGAAAACTTCAAGTTTCAAAGGCACTAAATTTGAAACTACAGGTTCAATTTAGTTTATGAACGTTTATTTCATAAAAGAGAGGTTCCTGCAAGAACATAGAATGCAATATGTTGATTTAAGTGTAGTGGATTTGAGTTGCTTCAGAAACTCAAGTGTGAGCGCTTCAGGACTACTAAAATGAGTTAATGGTTCAAAGAAAAGAAATAAAATATTGAATTGTTAATGTCCAAAAGGGATCTTTAGGTCAATAATTTTGGATGTCTTGTCAGGATAAGGGACTACATATCACTTTTAGTTAATTCAATAGACTGGGACTATTCGAGGCTGATCGTAGAAGCAAAAATAATGACTTTGGGTCATATTCACTTTAGATGGCTTCCGGCCAAATAATTAAGAAAATATAACCTAGTGTGGCTTTAACCAAAAACGTCCAAATAATATTTAGGTATGGTTATGAAGCGGGAGTGCCAAAAACAGGACATTGGGTTCGAAAAAAAAAATCACAGCCCAACACGTATGGCTGGTTGTGTGAAGCATGGCCCTGCAGCAAGCTGTATGCCATTGGCTACATAACATAGCTACACAGCAGCCCATAAAAGCACGCAAGATGTAGACTTGCAGCAGAGGAAGCAAGCCTAATAGGGCTGTGAGGGAAAGACACCTCAGCATTAGCTAGGTATGGGTTGAGTGAGCATAAAAGAAACTAGTTGTGTTGGCTTGGCCTTGGCATGAGCCGGAGTGTGATAAGCCTAGCGAAAAAAATTGCTGGCACATGGGCCAAAAGTTGGAAGTCTTCAATAAGGTACCCAGGCATATGCCTGATTCTCTTGAAGGATTATTTTAGAGAAACATGTTCATTTAAGCAATATCATTAGCATGCAATTAACAAATTAAAGGCGGAATCATGCTTGCATATACTTAAAAACAAAACATTACCCATGAATGTTCAAAGCCTAGTAGATTGGTGAACCTTTAAACAACTCAAAACAAGTGAGTTGAAATTAATACCTTTGTAGATTCCTCTTTGCATAAGCAAAGGCTAATCACCCAAAGAGAGGGCCTTCATTCCTTGCATCTTAAAACTATGGATTTATATAGAAAGAATAGGTTCTCTAAGTTCTCAAAATTGAGAACCTCTAAGTTTCTACACCAAGGTTTTGATTAAGAGGAAATGAGCGACCTTGGAGGAGCTAGAGTGCTAGCTAAAACCCTCCAAGGGGGCCGGCCATTTCTAGAGAGAAGGGAGAGCTTTTCTTCTCTCCAATTTCCCAAAAAAAAACCCTAATGAATTTTGGCTATAAAATCATATTTATACCTTAATTCATTTGAGTGGCAAACTTGTAAATAAGTCCAAGTTTGCTACCCTTCACAATATGGCCGGCCTTAGGATATTTTTGGAGTATTTTGGGCCTTTGTAAATCATTATTTATTAAGTTGTCATACAACTTAAGTCAATGGACTTGACGTTCGAAGCCCATTGGGCCTTAAGGTCCAAAACCATCCTGAGGTCTTTAACGAACTTATTCGTTTGATTAATAATCATATTAATTAATCCTTGCCATAAATAATTAAACTATTTAATTATTCTTACTCATCTCCGTTGAATCTTCAATCTCTACCTTACACGGTGTACGATCCATTAGGTTCCTCTTAGCGAGGCAGTGGGCGATTCAAACTCTTTCAAATCGATTGTGAATTTGAAACTTACTTTCAATTCTCCCTTTAGTGTTTACACACGTTTAGGGCTTCCACAAACCATGAGTGACACCTAGCAGCATATCATGGTTACCCAAGCTAATCAGAAGAGGTGGAGAACCTATTCAGTTTAGGATTACAAATGCAATACGGTCCTTCTCTAATACAATACTCTTGACCACATTGTTTGGCTTGATAGTTTATTCATGTCTACTATCCAATGTGAATCTCGTGTTTATATGATTCCATTGAATGTGATCTGGAACACATTCCAACATCTCATTCATACTCTGGCCGGAGATTCTAAATCATATCATAGAGTATTCTCCCTCAACGGTTTGAAGGTTAGAGATCCCTTGTTGCGCATTCACTTGTCTCCATGACTAGATAGCTTGACCCCAACCATGCCGTGGACACTCCAAAGGAATGCCATTTGACACGATCAAAGATCAAGGACCTAACCACAAGACAACTATGATGCCTCAGGTCAAAGGACTAATTTGCATTATCCTAACCATGAGTTCTCACGTGACATGAATATGAGAACTCGTCGTTGATCGTGTTCAGTGAACTCATTCTCTATTGAGCACCTACGTACTTGTCTTGGTGTCACTCACACCAATGACTCGAGACTAGTTACTCTCCCTGAGAGAAGACATAGCACGTACTGATCTTAACAGACTGTCAATGCCCAATTGGCAATCCTATGATCAGGAACGTTTAGGATGTGTCTACGAAAGAATGGTCTCATGAATCTAACTTCTTTTAGATTGCATTCTCCCAATCACATATTCCTTGGACTTTATCGTTTAAGCATATAACATTTATATGAGACCGCTCAAACAATAATCTTTGCCCTTGATATTAAACTAGATTAGTTTAACATGTGAAATGTCCGTAAAGTATCATCATATGATTGGTTTTAGGGCACATTTCCAACAATCTCCCACTTGCACTAGAGCCAATCAGCTTGGTCATCAGTGATGATACCTCTTCTGCAGTCATTTCATAAATGGCTGAGTAGTAGGCCTAGACAATGGATATCTATATGTTATCCATAGAAGCAATCTTGAGATTAACAACGTCACCATTATACATGATTCTCAAACATGTGGTTCAGTCTCTCATATGAGTTCGGACCTTGATGAGACCTTGATTCCCTGGCTTGAGCTATCGCCCCATTAGTGTCATACACTTTCTGGTTGGAACCGAATAGAGAGTTCATATATGAACTTTCCCATCCAAACAACATTGTTGTAAGCTTCTATATGGCAATACATTTTGCATTCATAATGGAACACACTAAAGTCATTACTTTAATGTTTCCATCCAAATATCTCTTTAGTCATAATAAAGAGATATCTGTTTATCTCTTCATTCATAATGAAGAAACATCCAATGATGGATTAGATTCATAATCTAATACATTTACGCTTCCATTACGTTACTCTAATTCTTCCTTAATTATTGAGGAATCTATCCTTTAATATTTCTCAAATACTTAAGGACTCACTTGACAGTTGCCATGGTTCTGATCCTGGGCTTGTACTGATATCGTTTTGTACCGTTCTAGGTACAACTCATATCAATGTTTTCATACAATATGAAATACATAAATCACCTTTCTGCGTATGCATAAAGGATTCTATTTACGCATTATTTCTTTGGGAGTCAAAGGGTACATTCCCTTTGAGAAGAACAATTTCCTAGTTTCACTAGAATTGTCATTCCAATTGAAGTTTATCATCATATGAGAAACTTCCTAGCATCTCTTTTGTCTATTATTAGGGATTGATATAATCCAATTATATCTTGAAATATATCATTATAGATTTCCATCCCATATATATAGACTATATCTCCCATATTTATTCTATCGTTATAGAATGTTTAAAGTCATAACTTTAACGAAGAAGTCTTCATTTCATTTCCAAAAATTAATATATCATATATATATATATATTTAAATTTAGGAATATGATTAACTCTCACTAATCTTTTGTAAACCTAGTAAACAAAAGATTCATTTACATCTTTATGAGAAATCAAACGATTTGATCTTTCTTCATAAGACGCTTATAGCTCCCACTAGCGTGGTAAGATCCATGATGGATGGATCTCTACAACTTACATGTCTTGTGATTTATAGTTTTGGATATACATTATCAAGACTATCTTAATAATGGTTATGGAAACCCATATTATGTCCAAACATTGAATCACCATTTAGTTGTAGCTAGCAATCTTTGAATTAATTGAAACTAAGATTATGTCAAAGATGGTTTCTTCAAAGTCAACCATTCTCTTTGAGTATAGTCACCTTAAGCTACCAATTAGCTATTAAGGTTTCATTATTTCGAGTCAAATGGTACTTTACCATTTCCTTGAGTATATATCGTATATACACTCAATGTAGTCATAAGGATTTTCATTCTTATTTCTTTTGATTTAAGAGGTACAACTCTATGACATAGTCATAAAGTTCAAACCATTCAACTAAGATGGTTTATAAATCCTTCTCGACTACCTTGGAGCTTGTGGAATAGGAACTAGGTTGTTTTATTTGTTGATCACTTTCTTGTCTCTCAAAGAACCCATTCTTTGAGTTCTATGTCTCGTTCATTTGCGTTTTAGGCAAATCATATTGTAGGATTACAATGAACTACCCAACAAAACAACATTTGTTAGTTGGTTTATAGAAGTGATATCCAAAGGTTAATTTAAGGATATCCCACAAGATTGTTCTCAAACAAATATTGCTTATTAGCACACAACCCCAAATCTTAACATGCTTAAGATTTGTCTTTCTTTCCAACTACATCTTATGGAGTCATGAAAATTTTGGAAGCTCTTCTAATTGACAATCATATTGTTTTAGAAGTATATATCCTATATATTGGTAATAGATAATAACCAACGAACTATGTCTTTATTCAAGTTCGTTCTTCTCCTAATGGAGAAATTCATTATCTTGTGATGCTACTTTCCTTGATATCTTTCAAGGAAACTCATCTTAAGTGTTATCTTTCCTTGGATCAAATCTAAGGAGGTAAATACTTTAGACGTCTTACTCATCAACTTACATTTCTTGAATTCTTTGAAACCTTTTGCAAAGTATTCGGACTTATGTTTATTCAAAGTAAACTATAGTCCAACCGAGAGTGATCTTCGGTGAATGTCATATAACATGAGTAGTATTATGTTGTGGACTAGTGCCACTAACATCTAAGTGAATTACCTTAACAACTTTGTGATTCTTTCTTCTTTCCAAAAAGAATAAAGATTCGAACATTTCGCCTCTATACAATTTTAACAAGAAGGCATTGGATCCGGATCTAACGATCCAAAGCATCCATCCATGACCAACTCGCAATTTATGTTTCAGAGGCATCACAACTCAGTTGGGATTAGTCACTACCTTGCAACCTTTTGGGTTTTAAGCATCGTTTTATTCTAAACAATTAATACTACCACATTATCTCTACTATAGAGACAATTAATTAGATTACAATAATCTAATCATTCTTATTTGGTAGTTCATATGAGGAAGTAAGTACAATCCGCTTTCGCAGAGATCTTTATTTTATTCACTTTCCGAATGTGAAGTACTTTCTCTTCTCTCATTAATCTTCTACTTCTTATTAGCCACACTTTTACAACGATTTGTAAAACATAGTTACTAATACAGAATCAAGCATTCAAGTAGAAGAACCAACTGTTATGAACTTTTCAAGAACATTCTTCAACACCTTCGAAAGGTGTGTTCTTGACACTTGCAAGACATTTCTTGCAAATACCCCTTCCAATGTCCATCCTTTCATAAAGAAAGTTTGTTCCCTTGGAGTTATTTTGTCTTCTTCATTTAACTTCTCCTTTGACTACAATAGTCATGGTCCCTAAACTCCCACTATCTCTCTTGAAACTTGTTTCAATCGTGTTTTACACATCAAACAATTTGGAGAGCTTGTGGTTATTGTTCACCATATAGTTTACAATAAACTTAGTGAACGATTAGGATAGGGACACAAAGGTGAAGTCCTAATCTAGTTTCCGTCTCGTTAAGTGTTTTAACACTTCAACATACAATGATTCAAAATCATCATAAGTCCATGTTGATGGACTATTTTTGTCAACCAACCATTATGTTCTAAACATAATTACAAACATTCAAGAGTTGTTTAAGGCAACTCTCATTTCTTCATACAACGATTTGTAAGTGAAGAATCATGGCACATTAAGTGTCCATGCTCTTGTGCTTACTTCAAAAGTTCCTTGTTTATGTAACAAAGAAACAAGCACTAATGTTTGCGTTGATTAAGGGTTGTTCAAAACAACTCTTATTTCTTCATACAACAATTTGTATTTGAAGAATTATGACATTAAAATTGTTGTCCTCTTTATGATAGACTTATCTAACATGTTCTTCCAATGATACATTATCAAATAGGAAGATTATGAGGATGAGACTTCTTAGGCACTTATAATCCATTAAAGACAATCTATGGAATTGTAGTACTAAGTCCGGAAACTAAAGTATTCGGCTTTTCTTTGTCAAGTATTGGATAGCGTTTGCAAATATATTGGTAAACAAATACATAACGAATATAAATAGATTGATTTTTAAGCTATTTGATTCGGGTCTTTAAATCATAATAGCACCACCCACTATTTTTGGCAAATTCCATATCCCTCATCGGAATTCGAGAGTTTTGGAGGAAACTCTTAGTAGGTTATGGGAGACTCACTATTACCAAGCCCACCTCACGATGATACGATGGCTAGCATTAATAACAATGAGAGAGTACGCTTACTCATTTACATCTTTATGTAAGAACCCATCTAATTTGGCCTCTAGAGAATGATGCCTCACAATGATATGATGTTGGCTCCATTGCACTTAGTTAAGTCATTCCCACCATGCGAGTTCAAGTTAGGGGTCCAAGAACAACCTCACGATGATACGATGTTGGCTATTCTCTTTGCCTACCTTTCACAACATCAAGTATGCATATAGAATCCTCCCCGAGTGTAAGCATGCACTTTGTACCCCCCCCCCATGATAGGGTGAAGCCGGTGTACACGTCACAAACGTTTGGACCTACCACGGTGGAAGGCCACGAAAGAGTGTTCAAAGCACTCTCACGCTTATCAACTTAATATTGGTTTGGTTGAGGGTTTTTAGGTCTCATCACATATAAACATACATTTTAATCCAATTAAAACATTTTTGGTCCTATCACAACTATTGGTCCATATGATTTATTTAGTTGTATATAATACTCCCACTAAGCTTTTAAAACGGTTTTTAAAGCAAGAGTACATGATACTACTAACATAAGGTTTGCATTCATTGATGGACTATATAGTTGCCTTAGGGCCTTAGGATGACTATGAACCTTTTGTTTAGATCCAACACGAGCCTTGTGTTGAATTTCGGACTAGGGATGGTGATTGATTTTAGTTACGCATTTAATCACATTAAGGCGTGTTGTCTTAGGGGCGTTGGACCCATCTACTTCAATTTCATGCATATCAAATAAAGCAAGAAAGAAGTACTTCAAAGTAAATAAGAGCTTATGCTCTTTTACAACAATTGATCAAATCAAATTACTTTAAATTAAAGAAGAGCTTATGCTCTTTTACAACATTTGATCTAATCAAATTACAACCAAAATCTAATCTATACATTCCCATGGTTCAAACAAATTTGAAACGGCCTTTCACATAGCTCAATTATCGTAGGCTTAGGTTCATAATCACCCTTTAATTAATTAACACTTTAACTAATTAAATTGAATGCAACATTTTTCATTTGGTTTTTGTATCCATAAAATTTGATTTTAAATGGAGCTAACTAAATGAAAATCCAATTCTCATTTAAAGAGACAAAACAATTTATGTTCTCTATTTAATTTGGGCCTAAATGTAATGACCTCAACTTGTTTGGGCCATTGTGCAATTAACCTCAACTTTTGGGCTATTTTGCAATTAGCCACAACTTTTGGGCCATAGTGCAATTAACCACAACTTTTGGGCTATTTTGCAAAAACATAAACTTTTGGGGTCACTTTGTAAAAACACAAAAGTACACTACTTCATGTAATCACAACTAGAACCCAAAATTTTCCACAAATGTAAAAACTTCATTAAAGGAGCAAAACAATTTGTCCTTTAGCGTTTTTGGACCTAAACGTAAAAACGTAAACTTTTGGGCCAAAGTGCAAATACACAAAAGTATCAAAACTTTATGTAATTGCATGAAAGCCCCAAAAGTACTCCCACTAGGGAGTGGCCGGCCTTGGGAGACAAGGGAGTGATGTGTGTGTTGATTTGTAAGTTGACATAAAGCATGCATGTGGTGTGTGTGAATGGGATTTAAACCTTACACACCCATTAATGTTTCTTACACCTTTCAAACAAATATCTAACATATATTCAAAGTTTTTGACTAACATTAAAATGTTAATCATTAATAAATATATGAAAATATCTAATAACAAAACTTTATGAAATAATTCAAAACTTTGAATCAAAACACCAAACCTTTTTGTTCTTGGCTAAAATGTCAAGAACAATGAAGAACACTCATGAAAAACTCAAAAATTTTCCATGATCATTTTTCACCCAAAAACATCCCAAAACCATTTAAACTTAAGGGAAATTTCATATAACCAAACTAGGGTACTTAGGGGTTCCAAAAGTCACTTGAAAAACACTTTAACAAGACAAACAAGAACCCAAAAATCACCCTTTTAATTTGGCCGAAAATCCCAAAATTCTTGGCACCAAATTTTAGCTTCAATATTCATGCTCATATGAACTACATCTACAACATTTGAGATGCCAAATTTTCCAACAAAATTTACATTCATAAAAACAAGAATAAAGCTTGTAACATTTTACAACTTTTAAATCACATATTATGAACTACAAAACCCAAAAGGATTCACCAACTACTAGACCTAGGCTCTGATACCACTTGAAGGATTATTTTAGAGAAACATGTTCATTTAAGCAATATCATTAGCATGCAATTAACAAATTAAAGGCGGAATCATGCTTGCATATACTTAAAAACAAAACATTACCCATGAATGTTCAAAGCCTAGTAGATTGGTGAACCTTTAAACAACTCAAAACAAGTGAGTTGAAATTAATACCTTTGTAGATTCCTCTTTGCATAAGCAAAGGCTAATCACCCAAAGAGAGGGCCTTCATTCCTTGCATCTTAAAACTATGGATTTATATAGAAAGAATAGGTTCTCTAAGTTCTCAAAATTGAGAACCTCTAAGTTTCTACACCAAGGTTTTGATTAAGAGGAAATGAGCGACCTTGGAGGAGCTAGAGTGCTAGCTAAAACCCTCCAAGGGGGCCGGCCATTTCTAGAGAGAAGGGAGAGCTTTTCTTCTCTCCAATTTCCCAAAAAAAAACCCTAATGAATTTTGGCTATAAAATCATATTTATACCTTAATTCATTTGAGTGGCAAACTTGTAAATAAGTCCAAGTTTGCTACCCTTCACAATATGGCCGGCCTTAGGATATTTTTGGAGTATTTTGGGCCTTTGTAAATCATTATTTATTAAGTTGTCATACAACTTAAGTCAATGGACTTGACGTTCGAAGCCCATTGGGCCTTAAGGTCCAAAACCATCCTGAGGTCTTTAACGAACTTATTCGTTTGATTAATAATCATATTAATTAATCCTTGCCATAAATAGTTAAACTATTTAATTATTCTTACTCATCTTCGTTGAATCTTCAATCTCTACCTTACACGGTGTACGATCCATTAGGTTCCTCTTAGCGAGGCAGTGGGCGATTCAAACTCTTTCAAATCGATTGTGAATTTGAAACTTACTTTCAATTCTCCCTTTAGTGTTTACACACGTTTAGGGCTTCCACAAACCATGAGTGACACCTAGCAGCATATCATGGTTACCCAAGCTAATCAGAAGAGGTGGAGAACCTATTCAGTTTAGGATTACAAATGCAATACGGTCCTTCTCTAATACAATACTCTTGACCACATTGTTTGGCTTGATAGTTTATTCATGTCTACTATCCAATGTGAATCTCGTGTTTATATGATTCCATTGAATGTGATCTGGAACACATTCCAACATCTCATTCATACTCTGGCCAGAGATTCTAAATCATATCATAGAGTATTCTCCCTCAACGGTTTGAAGGTTAGAGATCCCTTGTTGCGCATTCACTTGTCTCCATGACTAGATAGCTTGACCCCAACCATGCCGTGGACACTCCAAAGGAATGCCATTTGACACGATCAAAGATCAAGGACCTAACCACAAGACAACTATGATGCCTCAGGTCAAAGGACTAATTTGCATTATCCTAACCATGAGTTCTCACGTGACATGAATATGAGAACTCGTCGTTGATCGTGTTCAGTGAACTCATTCTCTATTGAGCACCTACGTACTTGTCTTGGTGTCACTCACACCAATGACTCGAGACTAGTCACTCTCCCTGAGAGAAGACATAGCACGTACTGATCTTAACGGACTGTCAATGCCCAATTGGCAATCCTATGATCAGGAACGTTTAGGATGTGTCTACGAAAGAATGGTCTCATGAATCTAACTTCTTTTAGATTGCATTCTCCCAATCACATATTCCTTGGACTTTATCGTTTAAGCATATAACATTTATATGAGACCGCTCAAACAATAATCTTTGCCCTTGATATTAAACTAGATTAGTTTAACATGTGAAATGTCCGTAAAGTATCATCATATGATTGGTTTTAGGGCACATTTCCAACATCTCACACACATGTAGCAAGCCCAAAAAAGCTACTGCCTCACAGTTCCAGCGTCCAAGCCTCGACCTGCAAACTTGACTTAAGGTGAGGTCGGCGTGGTGGCACGGCTCCAGGCTGCATCTCAACCGTAGATTTCCCAAATTTGAATTTCCATTCCACATAGCGATTTTATAATTGCGTAATGCAAGAATGTATATATATATATATATATATATATATACATATATTGACAAATATATGAAATATATGCAATATATATATTGGAAGGTAAATATAAATGTAGGGGGTTCATGCATCATGGGGAATACTTTCATGCTTCATGGTCATTTCAAATATCTTCCTTTATTTTAAGCGTACCTGATTGGCAGAAAGCAACAAAAGCCTTTAAATTTGTAGAAGATCATTCTCGAAAAGCCAGAATTGCATCTCCAATGCGTTGTATCACATTCATCATAGAAAAATTAAATTGAATCAATAACATATAGATCAATTTAATAAATTAATCATAAAAATAATGATTAAAACATAATACTCCCCCTAATTGAAGATCAAACTCTCTTTAGTGCAACATTAAGATCGTGCTGATAACATGTTGTAGGCATAATTTACTGAACAATTATAGAGGCCACAGAGAGGGGTGCGGCAATGGTAGAGAGAAGAGAAAGATGTTTAATTGTGAGGTGTGTTCTATTCCACTCCATTGTGCCTTTATTTATAGTAGTAGGATAGGTAATCAACTCCTAATAGAAATGACACGCCCCGACCATGAATGTCCACTTGGACTTCATAGTGAAGATTCTCTCGAATTTAGTGAAAAAGTATGTTGAGAGAGCTAGAAAAATACTCAAAAATTTGGGGATCAAAGTGAGTCCATCAAATATAGAGTCTGAGATAACGGAATTAAATGCATAACATCAAACTACAACAATAGTTTCCGAGATATTTAATCACCACGGTAAAGATTCGTTCATTGAGAAATTAATGGTCACAACTGCATTTTCAATGTCAACAATTCTTTTAGACAGCGCATCTGCTTCAAAGCAATACTAAGTGTAGTAGGGTAGACACGTACCAAGGTTAACTGGAACGCCTTCCAACACCAAGAGGTGATAAAGTTGTCTTTTTGGACCAACGAAAAATGAATTCACTTGTTAAGTCAATTAATAATCACCGTACATCACCAAAATCTCCACATGTATAGGAACTCGTACTAGGAGTGTATGGAGATATTTTCCTATCTCTACTCAGACATAGGAAGTGATTATAATTACTCAAGTGTTTCTTGATCACTTGTAAGTATGGTCAAATCGTAGTTTGTGAATCCCGACTAGAATGTGATAAGACAAGCTAGAAGCGTTCAAGGGTAGATACGTCTTTTGTTGTTATAGTAGCAATACGCTTGCATGATCGGCGTAATACACGATAGTGCAATTGTAGATGTTGGTTTAGTTCTTCCATTGTTACTGCAAAAAAATTTAGCTCATTCTTAGCGAAAGTATACTCGAGAAATTATGGGGTTGGTGAAGATTTTGTGGACGTTTCTCCACAGAGAAATGTCATCTAGCTTTCAAATAAAGATAATAACTATTTACTCTATGTCATGAATAAGATGGTTCATTTCGAACGGTTTTAACCGTTGAAGAATAAAAGCGATATTCCATCATGCTACCTCTGCACAATCGAAACATCCGAAGAACATGTCATCTTGGATTTCGATATGATTAGAGTCAATAAAAGGTGTAAAATATGGTAAGATAAGACAGCGTTTCAATTGTCATAAACTTTATTCATTTTCAACAACCTAACCTAAATTAACTTTCCTCAATCGTAAGTGAGGAGAGACATTGTAGCTAAAAACTTTGCCAAGAATTTGTCGATAAATCGATAAGATCAAAGATATCTCAGTTTCGCAACGCTTTGCGAGAATGTCTACCTTCTTTTTCTAAATCCTTTCAGAAAGAAAAAAAATGTCGTTTACGGAGATCACATCTCCCAAGAAAGTGCCAATTTAACAATAGTTACTTGATGGGACGGTATAAAGCTGAGTGTCGGTGTTTCCAACCCTCAATCTTTGATGCTGAGGAGATAGTCATTGGTAAGACTACTCCGAATTTCATGAGGCTATGAAAGAACTCTCGGGTTCTAAAAGTTGATCAACTCAAAGTAGGACTAACGATTTTAGTCGTCAGCAGATTAAGTTGCTGAAGTCTAGGTACGATTTTAGGGTTTGACCTTTCGCCTTTGTGGATAGGTTTGGGGTTCCCTAAATAAGGTAATTGGTTGAATAGGCGACAAAGGTCCTCCAAAAGAGTTACGCATCGTCTTCTCTTAAGGATTTGAAAAAATGCAAGGAAAAATTGGTGCAGTATAGAGAATGGATCGAGGTGTACCTCACCTCACCAATAGGGGATGGCTCCGAAAGAAATTTGAGAAATGACGCCAAATGTACACGTCCTCGGATTGAACGATACTTCTTCTTTTCTCTACACTATGTACTACAAGGTCTTCATAAGCTCAGCAAAACTCGTTCCGCTCCTGCAGCGGGAAAATTGCTCAAACTTCAACTTTGTTATCTGCCTGTGAAAGTGATCGAAAAAGTGACCAGTCGAATGGTTCTGGTTACCTAAATGGGTAAGGTGGTTAATACCACCAAGAGTTCATTGTTTTATTGCAAAACTTGCTCCTAAGTTTCCACAATCTAGATTCTCCAGCTCAAGTAGCTACTGTTAATCAGTCTATCAGTAGCGTCGCTAACTAACGTGCTTAAGATATTTTAATATTGTTTGTTACCCTGAAATTGTGAACCAGCATACTACAAGCCTTAAGGGGGGTGGATTGTAAGATCCCACATCGCCCAGGGGTGAGGATCCTGTAAGCCCTATATGTACATTCCCACCTCCAAATATCACGAGGCCTTTTGGGAGCTCATTGGCTTCAGGTTCCATCGAAACTCCGAAGTTAAGCGAGTTCACGTGAGAGCAATCCTAGGATGGGTGACCCACTGGGAAGTTCTCGTGTGAGTTCCCAAAAACAAAATAAGAGATATTCCTAGATCCACTAGGATTTACACAATCACATTCCTAATCTAATAGGATTGCAATAGATACACAGCTGTAATAAAAAAGGTAAATCTTTTATGTGAAATTGTAGAGACATTATTGTCACAGTAGGTAGATAGTTTCATATAAAATTAAAAGTAGGTGAATTATATTCATACAAAAATAAAATTGTGGATATATTATTGTTAAATAAGAACAGGTAAATTTTTATACTAACATTTGAATAATAGATAAATTATTTTTGTACATACATTAATTTAAAAAAAAACAATAGGTACATCATTAGCTTCACCAATTATACACACTAGGTAAATTATAGTCAAAATTTATAGTTGGAAAAAAAAATATTTATAGGTCCATTATTTTATTAATAAACATTTTAAAAGATAGACTATTTCACTAAAAATATATTTAAATTGAAAAATGTTGTTAAGATTAAGAAAACTTTCCAAATTAATTCCTATTTCAAATTAGAAGAAAATTTTATGGAGTGAGAGAAACATGAATAAACCAAATTAATTACAAAACGTGGGAATCATATAACATGCAATATGCATTTAGAATATTAGTGCCTTTATTATTTTCTTATTTTTGTAAAATCATTAATCCTCGTTAAAATCTGCATATGTTTAATTGTGCTCATTAAACATGCAAAAAGGGGTATTTTAGGCATTCAAAAAATTTAAAATGTGTAAAACATAATAATGAATTTACTTATGTGGAGTCTAGTCATTGGGTTTTATTTGAATAAAAATGTTATGTCAGGTTTTATATGAAAGAAATTGAGTTTGAAAGGTTAAAGTCATATTTACATTAAATTTTAGGGCCAAATGTTGTTATGTGATTCACCAACATCAACATGTCAAGAAATATATGAAAGGACAAACTTCTAATAGGAGTAGTACGAAAACATATGTAATGGACGTACACGTCAAAAGATTTCAGAGAGAGAGAGAGAGAGAGAGAGAAAAACATATATATATATATATATATATATATAAGAATAGGATTAAGGGACAAATATTTTTACACTTTTTTTAAACCCTTATATTACATAACATCCAAAAGTCCTCATTGACTCATTAAATGACATAGGTGTTTATGTGGATTTTAACTAATACTAAAGATAAAATTAAAACTGAAATAGCTTAAAATCTAGAAAGAAATTAAAAATAAAATTAAAAGACCAGAAGAACCCTATAAGCATCCAAACAAGAAATTAGTAGAACTCCATTGATTCGTAACCTACATCTCCCTCTTTGCCATGAGGTCTGCAACTTCTAGTAGCACAATGCCATCACCGTTGTCGTCTTCCTCTCTACCAGTGGGGAAGGGGCTTGCTATTGCTAATATGGAGGAATTTATGTGGGTTCTTGTTGCATGTCTATCTGCCTAGGGCTTTCAAGAAGTATTACTCTGCGAATAAAGTGACAGATTATTGATATCCATGGTGCTGATGTCTTGTGCTTATTTTTTATTTTCGTTTATTAATGTCAAGGAAAAATAAATGAATAAAAGATTTTCATAGGACTTCTTCGTCATCCTTCAAGATGGGGTCACTCATTTGTGATTGGGGTCACTAATTTCTTTTCTTTTCTTTTTCATTTTCAATTATTGATATTTAATTGTAGACCTCATCGACAAAGAAGGAGATGGAGGTTATGAATCATGGAGTTCTACTCCTTTCTTGTTTGCAGGTTTATAGGGTTTCTTTCGTTTAATTTTATTTTTAATTTTCTTATAGATTTTTTTTCTTCAGTTTTATTGTTATCTTTAACATTAGATAAAATTCATATAAGCATCCATGTCATTTAATGAATAAATAAGGACCATTGGATGTTATGTAATCTAAGGGCCTAAAAAAAGTGTAAAAATATTTGTCAAAATGTTTGTCCCTTTGTCATATCCCATATATATATATTAGGAATACTGTGAATACGGTCCCTAGTCTCTAACACTCTTTGACTAAAACCTTAATCGTATTCAAAGTTTGATCAAAGTCCCTTGACTTTGTACACCTCATTATATTACTATTAATATTTTTATTTTTATAGTTTTGACATTAATTGTTTGATATTTTATAAGATTTATAATCCTATAAATTAAAAATCCCTCATTATAATACTATTATAAACTACTACAATAAAAAAAATTCAAACATTTTAATTGAATAAATGGATAAAAACTATGTAACAATAAGAAATAATAAATGGCAAAATAATGTATCCATAATGTTAAAAAAAAATTGGTACATTTCACATATAACAAAGTGGTACATTAACAAAGAAGAATGGGTACATTATAAATAAATTAGGGTAAAAATAAAAGATTAAAAAATTATGAGTACAAATGAAATTTTAAAAAATATGGGCGCAAAAAGTGTTAGATACCACATCGCCCATGGGAGTGATCCTTATATGTATATTCTCATCTCTACCTAGTATGAGGCCTTTTGGGAGCTCACTAACTTCGGAGTTCATCAGAACTCCGAAGTTAAGCGAGTAGCTCGTGAGAGCACTCCCATGATGGGTGACCCACTAGGAAGTTCTCGTATGAGTTCCCAAAAACAAAACTGTGAGGGCGTGGTAGGGGCCCAAAGCGGACAATATCATGCTATGGTGGAGTCGAGCCCGTGATGTGACAAAAAGAAATTAATACATGGGTACAAATTAAAACTAAAAATAAAATACTACAAATTTAAAAAAAAATGTTACAAATTAAAAGTGGGTACAAACTAAAACTATAAATGATACAACGTTTAGCCATAAAACATAAATATACCATATTGTTGCAGTCATATTTAGAATAGAAATATGATTGCGTAAATCCTGGTAGATATGAGATAATGGGAATGTATCTTATATTTCTATTAGGAGTAGATTATCTATTAAATGTTGTAATCCTAAAGGGAAAGGTTTTTACCTATCCTACTACTATAAATAAAGGCATAATGGGGTCAATCAAACACACCTCACAATTAAATCAATATCTATTCTCTCTAATCATAGCCAGCCCCCCCTCTCTCTCTCTAAACCTTAGATCGCTCAATTAAATAGGCCTACAACACGTTACCAACACGCTCTTTCCAGAAGTTAAGGAATTGACGCATCATAGAGGAGGCTTTCATCCACCAAATTCAAAGGCATATATTCATTTTATGCTAACCAGGTATGTTTAAAATAAAAGAAGATATTTGAAACCCCCACGAAGCATGAAAACATTCCCCATGATGCATGAACCCATCTATGTTTATATTTTCCTTACGATATATATATTGTATATGTTCATATATTTGTTTCATGCATCACACAATTAAATTGTTATGTGAAATATGTGAGTCAAAGTATCAAAATAAATTATAAGCAAATTCGGGTTTCCAAAACCGTAAGGGATTTTGAAAAAAAAAAAAAGAAAAAAAAAGGATTGGACATGGTGCAGAACACCACCGCACCATCACTGTGGAAGCAGCCACCAGGCCTTGGCCACCTCGGCAGGGCCTGAAGCCCCATGCCCATCCTGTTGCATTGGCTAACAGCCATGACACTAGCCTTTTTTAGGCTGGGCTTCCATACGAACCCACACGCCAACCTACGGGACTAGGTTTTGTCCTCCCGTGCACCCCCTTTGGCTGAAACTGAAACCCAGCTGCGGCTGGGGATTTCCCTCACCCCCATGGCATGCAGCCCGCTTCCGAGGATTTTTGGACCTTACCTTTTACTCAAGGCACCCAACTCGTGCCCCTTACCCACGACACCAAGCCCAAACATTTTTTTGGGGCTATATTTTCGATCTAATAATATTATTTTAATATTATTTAGCTTATACAATTGACCCCGCACGGCCCGATTTATTGAATTAATTCAAAATGACCTGCAGTTCATTAATCTGATAATGAATCCAAAATTATTGACCTGAAGATCACTTTTGGACATTAACAATTTAATAATTTATTTATATCCTTTAAACTGTAACATACTTTCGCAGTAATGAAGCTCTCACACTTGAGTTCCCGAAGAACCTTAAATCCACTATATGTAAATTTGTATATTGCATTTTGTGTTTCTTACAAAAACCTTTCATTATGAACTAATTGTTCATAAAACTAAATTGAACCTATAGTTTCAAATTTAGTGTCTTTGAAACCCGAAGTTTTCATTGAAAAATATACCACATGAAACCTGTAGTTTTCATGCATAAATTAAACCAATACATGTCTAAAGAACTTGTATGTTCTACGATATATGTCTATGGTTTACCATATGACTACTCATGTTTTTCTCCTTCCGTTTTAGAGACATGTCAAACTTGAACAAGCTCGATTTCTCCGCTCTAGAAGTCTCTAGAAGAAAGTATCTGAAGTGGGTTCAAGACGTGAAACTCCAACTAACTGCAAAAGGGTCTTAGAGCCACCATCGAGGCACCCGTCCCTGGAAAAATTGTTAATGAAGCTCAGAAGGCTAATGTAATGATCTTCATTCGAAGATACATCCATAATGCATTGCAGACCGAGTATCTAGAATAATTTGTTTGGACAATTTTTCTAGGTTTATGGTTTAATTTTTGAACAATTTTTCTAAGTATTTAGAATAATTTGTTTGGTTTTGGTTTGTTTTGAATTATGGATTTTTATTTGAATGGATATTATTTTCTCGAATTGCTTAATTGAATGAATGGACTTATATTTATACATGTGACCAATTCAATCAATTTATTTCTAGGTATGTCTAGCGGGGAAGTTAGTTGTCTGGCAGATAGTGCAACCACGTACACCATCTTGCCTGACCGACACTATTTTACTAACTTAATACCCAAGAGAGCTCATTTGACAACTGTCTCAAGCCTATCCAACTTGATTGAAGGATACGGAAAGGCATGTATCATGTTGTCCAATGGTACTATATTGACCATTAAGCATGCACTTTATTCTCCACGTTCTGGAAGAACATTGTTGAGTTTTAGAGATATTCGAGATAATCAATATCATATTGAAACCACTAAAGATCATGGTTCTGAATTTCTTTGTATCACTTCATACGAATATGGCCAAAACTGTATTCACGAGAAGTTGGAACGTCTGCCGAATGGGCTGTACATCATAACCATTCGCGGCATAGAAGCCCACAGTGTGGCCGGCTTTATGCCTGAGTTCCAGGACACTTTGTTGCTTTGGCATGACCGTTTAGGACATCCTGGATGTGACATGATGCGCCGTATCCTCAAATCATCACGCGTGCATAAGTTACATCTTTATGTTGGACTCCCGCCATGCAAAACGCGTTCTTTAGGGAAGTTGAATACTCAACCCTCATATACAAAGATTATTCGTGACACCCTTAAATTTCTTCAGAGGATTCAAAAGGACATTTGTGAACCTATCCAACTAACCTACGGAACCTATAAATATTTTATGGTGTTGGTTGATGCATCGACAGGATGGTCACATGTTTACTTATTGTCCACACGCAATGCCACGTTTGCTAAACTCCTAGCTTAAATCATTAATCTAAGGGCTCACCACCCTGATTATCCAATTAAGTCGATTCGAATAGATAACGCTGGAGAGTTTATGTCATAAACTTTTGACGATTATTTCATGTCAGTAGGGATTAATGTAGAACATCAAGTGCCCTATGTTCACACTCAAAACAGCCTGGCTGAAGCTTTCATAAAGCGCATTCAATTGATAGCCTGGACTTTGGTTATGAGAACCAAAATGTCGGTATTTGCCTGGGGTTATGCAATATTGCACGCAACTATGTTGGTCCGTCTGAGGCCCACCACTACTCAACCACATTCACCGTTACAATTGGTCACTGGATACGAGCCTGACGTCTTGCATTTACAGGTGTTTAGGTGCGCCATTTATGTGCTAATAGTGTTGCTGTTACGTACCAAAATGGGTTCTCAGAGAAAAATGGGAATCTATGTCAATTATGATTCGCCATCAATTGTTCGATACTTAGAACCCTTGACAGAAGATCTCTTTAACGCACGTTTTGCGGATTGTCACTTTGATGAGACAGTCTTCCCATGGTTAGGGGAGATAAGCATGCTAACATTCTTGTAGAATAGCACGAATTGTTGCGGTATGCTCCCACTATGTCTCATTTAGATCCCTACACTGCCTAGTCTGAAACTGAAGTGCATCAAATTATAGATCTTTAGAGCATTGCTCAAAGCATGCTAGATGCTTTTAATGATCTAGCAAAGGTGACAAGATCACATATACCCGCTGCAAACACACCAGTAAGGATAGATGTACCCCACGTACGTCAACAACCCGCCTAGGAAGGACAGACCATCCCCAAAGGTGGGGAGGCCGTAACTTCTACGCGACAAGGTACATTGGCGGCTAGCCAATCATCTGCTCCAACCCTAAAATGTGGCGAACCCCCTGGTTTAAAGGATTCACAACCCCGAAAGAGGAAAATGACACCAACTAGTAACCCGATTTTGAATCCAACCATCGCTCACTCATCTGTTTCAACACATGAGGTTATTCTAGATTACGGTGATGTTTTAGACGAAACATGCCAACCTCCCGAGAATTGCGAGATTTTGGTCCACTACGCAGCATTGCATGAGGTTTGGAATATGAATGAGATGATCGTCGATGACACATTTTCATACTCAGTAGCTACTGACATCATGCTTAGCGATGACAATGAACCATGTTCCGTCAATGCATGCTGACGTAGAATCGATTGGTCAAACTAGAAACAAGCAATCCAGTTCGAACTCGATTCGCTCGCGAAATGTAAAGTGTTTGGGCTTATTGTTCCTACACTACCACGCATGAAGCCCGTTGGCTACAAGTGGGTTTTCATAAGGAATCGTAATGAGAAGAATGAAATAGTACAATACAAAGCACGCCTCGTAGCGCAAGGCTTCTCTTAGCACCCTGGGATTGATTACAGGAGACGTATTCCCCCGTAATGGACGTTATAACGTTCCGCTACCTAATCAGTTTGGTAGCTTCCAAAAAACTGAGTATGAAGCTTATGGACATGGTAACTGCATATCTCTATAGTGAAGGAAAATTTGTGAAAAACAAGTTCATTTGAGCAACATCAACAACATGCAATTAACAATTAAAGGCAGAATCATGTTTATATGCACTCAAAAACAAAACTTAACCCATGAAATTCAAAGCCTAGTAGATAGGTGAACCAAGACTCAACTCAAGAACAAAGTGAGTTGAGAAATCTTATACCTTTGTTGATTCCTCTTTGCATAAACAAAGGCTAATCACCCAAAGAGATGGCCTTCATTCCTTGCTTCTTAGCTCCAAGGATTTCTTGGATGAGGATGGTTGAAAGGATTCTCCAAGTTCCCAAAATAGAGAACCTCTAATTTTTCCACACCAAGGAGGGACTTGAAGAAGAGATGAGTGACCTTGGAGGAGGGAAGATTGCTAACTAATCTCCTCCAAGAGGGCCGGCCTCGTAGAGAGAAAGGGAGAGACATGTTCTTTCCAATTTTCTCCAAAAGAAACCCTAATGATGAAATGTTATAAAGTTGTCATTATACCACCTCACAATGTAGTGGCAAACTTGCAATTAAAGCAAGTTCACTACCCTTTCTCTATATGGCTGGCCTCTTAGAGTCTTTGGGCTGTTTGGGCCCTTTTGAATCTTTATTCATTAATTTGTTGTACAACTTAAGTCAATGGGCTTGACGTTCGAAGCCCATTGGGCCTTGAGGCCCAAAACTAACCCGACTTCTATAACGAACTTATTCGTTTGATTAATTAACATATTAATTAATCCTAGCCATAAATAATTAAACCATTTAATTATCCTTACTCATCTCCGTTGTTTCTTCAATCTCTACCTTACACGGTGTACGTTCCATTAGGTTTCTTTTAGCGAGGCAGTGGGCGATTAGAACTCTTTCAAATCGTTTGTGAATTGAAACATACTTTCAATTCTCCCTTTAGTGATTATACACCTTTAGGGCTTCCACAAACCATGAGTGACACCTAGCAGTATGTCATGGCTACCCAAGTTAATCAGAAGAGGTGGAGAACCTATTCAATTTAGGATTTCAATGCAATACGGTCATTCTCTAATACAATACTCTTAACCACATTGTTTGGTTTGATAGTTTATTCATGTCTACTATCCAGTGTGATTCTTTTACTTATATGATTACCTTGAATGTGATTCAGAACGTCTTCCTAAATCTCATTCATACTCTGGCCAGAGATTCTTAATCATATTATAGAGTATTCTCGTTCAAACGGTTTGAAGGTTAGAGATCCCTTGTTGCGCATTCACTTGCCTCCTTGACTAAGTGGCTTAACCCCAACTATGTCGTGGAGACCTTCTGACGGAGTGACTTTGACATAGTCAAAGATCAAGGACCTAACCACAAGACAACTATGATGCTTCAGGTCAAAGGACTACTTTGCATTATTTCAACCATGAGTTCTCATATAACATGAGTATGAGAACTCCTCGTTGATCGTGTTCAATGGACTTATTCTCTATTGAACACCTACATGCTTGTCTTGGTGTCAATCACACCAATGACTCGAGACCAGTCACTCTCCCTGAGAGAAGATATAACACGTACTGATCTTAACGGACTGTCAATGCCCAATTGGCAATCTTATGATCAGGAACGTTTAGGATATGTATACGAGAGAGAATGGTCTCATGAACCTAACTTCTTTAGATTACATTCTCCTAACTACGTATTCCTTGGACTTATCATTTAAGCATATAACATTTATATGAGATGGCTTTAAACAATAATCTTTTCCCTTTATATTAAACTAAATTAGTTAACCATGTGAAATGTTCGTAAAGTATCATCATATGATTGGTTTTAGGGCACATTTCCAACATATAGGGATCTAGATACAGAAATATACGTGAAAGTTCCAAAAGGATGATGAGGAAGAGATTTTGGTCGTTTGGACTCTAGATGCTAAACGAGATCTTTTCCATCTAAAGGAGGATGAGGAAGAGATTTTGGAACCCGAAGTTCCTTACCTGAGTGCAATTGGGGCTTTATTGTACTTGGCTCAATGACTAGACCCAACTTCTCTTTCGCTATTAATATTTTGGCAAGATATAACAATGCGCCCACACGCAGGCACTGGAATGGTGTTAAAGACATTTTCTGCTACCTCAAGGGTACAATAGATTTGGGCTTGTTCTATACCCGCAAATCTCCGAGTGTTGCCGCCCTCTATGGTCCTTGGGTTGATTCTCACCTTGTTGGTTACGCAGATGCTGGATATCTTTCTGACCCACATAGAGCACGTTCTCAAATGGATTATGTCTTCACCATTGGAGACACCGCTATATCTTGGAGGTCTACCAAGCAAACACTAGTTGCTACTTCGTCGAACAATGCTGAGATTCTCGCACTACATGAAGCAACGCATGAATGCTTTTGGCTGAGAGAAGTTATGGAACATGTTCAAAGTACTAGTGGTCTTACTTCAGTCGTTGACCTTCCTACGACGATATTTGAAGACAATGCAACATGTATCGAGTAGTTGAAGGGATACACCAAGGGAGACAACACAAAGCATATAGCGCCGAAGTTTTTTTACTCATACCAGCAACAGCAGCATCAGAACATTAAAGTCAAGCAAATCCGTTCACAAGACAACCTGGGTGATCTCTTCACCAAGGAATTGGTATGCATAAATTATCTGAGTTGAATCACTTGTAGTTCTTTTATTTAGAAGTTATGTCTAACTCAGGAGAAATATCCAAAAGCATACTCACATGATCTTAATGTACTCTTTTTCCTACGATTAGGAGCATTTTTCCCACTGGGTTTTTGCTACCTAACGAGGTTTTGATGAGGATTTGATGCCAATGACTCGTGATCACCCATTGTGCCATGACTTCATCAACTATTCTACCTTATCTGCTAAAGATCTGATGCGATGGTGAATTGAGTATTTACACACTCAAGGGGGAGTGTTACAGTCATATTTAGAATATGGATGTTATTGTGTAAATCCTAGTAGATATGGGAATGTATCCTATATTCCAATTAGGAGTAGATTACCTATTAAATGTTGTAATCCTAAAGGGAAAGGTTTGTACCTATCCTACTACTATAAATAAAGGCACAATGGGATGAATCAAACACACCTCACAATTAAATCAATCTCTCTTCTCTCTAATCATAGCCGGCCTTGTGGAGCTAAAAATAATCAAGAGGCGACACGTGGATTTTTGGGTGAAAAAGACAAAATTACCTTCGGAACACACCAGATTTCCTACACTCGAGCAGTGGACAATCATCCTTCAATCAAGCCAAAAGTGTCCAAAATAGGTAACTAATTCAAAATTATCTCATCCATCCTCATCTTAGGTAATTATTTCATAACCTACATAACATTCCATATAAATGGAGATTAATTCCTAATTAATCCATTAATCACAAATTAAAGCACCCATTTTCACAAAAAAAAATTACCTCAAAGGGCCAGCCACCTTTTCTCCAAAGGGGACCGGCCATTCCCTATATATATCACCCTAATTTTTCTAAAGAGCTAAGCCTACACTCTTGCAAAACTTCCAAAAACTCTCTAAACACTTTTCTCTCTAAATTCTAACTTTGGCATCGGAGGTTCTTCGGCCAAAGCCCACCCCCCTCCATTCATCGTAGGTGCGTGAGGCTCTTGGCCTTGACCAAAGGTGTTAATTGTTTTGTAGGTGCAATTTAGTCCAAGAAGAAAGCGGTAGAAATTTGCATCCATAAATTGGTGCTTTCATTGAGAGCTAAGATCCACACTCATAGAAGATTCTCGCGTCAAAAAGTTTTTTCCTCTATTTTTCTCTATTTTCTAGTCCACTTGTATTTTTTCATACATTCTTATTATTAAAAAAAATTATTTGCAACGATTCTTTGATAAAACGTGAAAGAAAAATATAATGGCTAGAAATTTAGAAAATTCCAATACTCAAGAAATGGGACCGTGGCGATCCATGAGGCTAAACGTGGTCATGGGTGGAGTGGCACCACCATCATGGCCCAAGCTATGCTATCCAAGCTTGCACGGGCCCGAGCCCAAGCCCAAGCCTCACACTTACATGCATCACGCACTGAGCAGCCTGCTTTCATAGTCCAGTCTGCTCCCGTGATCCAGCCTGCTCCCTTGATCTAGCCTACTCCCGTGATCCAGCCTACTCTCATAGCCCAATCTGCTCCCATGATCCAGCCTGTTCCTATGGCCTAATCTGCTCCCTTAACCTAGCCTGCTCCCACGGTCCAACATGCTCCATTGGTTTCCCAAGCAGCCCAAGTTGGCTCAAAAGTGGCACAATTGTCCCGACTCCAAGTTTCGAGACCCACGATCAAACCGAGAGTATTATCACCATATTTCTCCACGGATTTGACATTCCCCAACTCAAATCTTGCACCTGGAGTCTACCACCCTTCTATTTTTCAAGGAGGTGTTTTCCTTCCAAGCTCTTCCAATCCAAATGGCGACAACACTTGTCTCGACAAGTCATAGAGTTGACGATCGCCCTTGCACAACAGACGACTTTGGTAAATCAACTTTTACAACACACCAAGATCCAACGTGCCCCAGACAAGGAGTCCCGAAATAAGACAAGGGTAGCAAAACTTTTTAGCAGCGTCCGGGCAACCAGCCACTTGACCAACAATGAGTAGAGCGTTCGGGCAGTGTGCATTCCCGATTGAGTCCCCAAGATGGCATCCACTCTCGTCTTAACATGCAGAGAAGCGTGCATTCTCGACTAGGCCCGAGGGCAAGTGTACACTTATGGTTGGGGCCACACTTCGATAATCAACATGAGCAGCCCTCTAGGTAGAGCATTCATTCGCGGCTCGGTCCGCAAAGAGTATCTTCTACATCATATCAGAGCAGGCAGCATGGTGAACGGCAAGAAGCAATCACTCAATCCGGCTCGAGTTCAACCAGTAGCCTACGAAGAGGTCCCTCACCTACTAGGAGTGGACCAAGTACACCCTTGCCACGACATGTTTAGGGAGAAGTAGATAGGCTCCTGAACAAACGTTTACGTGATTTTCAATGCAACGAGGTTGCCAACGAGGCATTACGGCAAGACGTGACCAATATTAGCAGGTCACCCTTCACGAACGAGATTGAACAGACAGAGCCTCCACAAAAGTTTAACATGCCACACTTCACATCTTTCAAAGGAGATGGAGATTCGAATAGGCACTTGAAGAACTACTAAAGCACAATGGTCCTTTATCGGAACAATGATGCTCTTATGTGCAAAATATTGGCCACCACTTTGCAAGGCGAAGCAAGAGATTGGTTTCACACCTTACCACCACAATCCATTCAGAACTTTGATGATCTTTCATTGGTTTTCACCAAAGAATATTCATCCAGAAGGTTCAAAGTAGAGAAGGCGAGGATAGCCGGATGCGACGATTCAATAGCAAATGTAGCCTTCCAAAAAGAACTCCAGGCAAACCACCCGTTGTTTAAAGAATTAATCATGAAAGAAGATATAACTCTAGCAGATTCCTTCGCTCTAGCAGAGAAACACGCCCTTTGGGATGAGGCTCAACGAGTGGACAAAACACCCAAGCTGCCTGGAAAAGAAGTAGCAGTAAAGAAGGAGGACGGAAAGCAGGCAGGGGGCCAAGCGAAGAGACTAATCCTCGACTAAAAGAGGGACGCCGACCAAGAACTACTCTAAGTTTTTGGTTTTGATCCACCAAATCCTTTGTGAAGTCAAGAATGTGCCATGGTTCAAGCTGCCAAAGCAACCAAAAGGGGATACTTCGAAGTTAGACCATACCAAATATTGCACATTCCACTGAGGTCCTGGTCACACAACCGATGACTGCTACACTTGGAATAACTATTTAGAAAATCTCGTGAAAAGAAGGCAAGGTTGATAGATACTTGGACAAGCCGGATATGCAGCCTAGAAGAAATGCAGATGTCGATGAAGAACCGCCCTATAAGATGATTCGGATTAATGGCATCTTTGCCGAGTCTGAGCACTTAGGGGGCCACCGACAATTCAAAAAAATAAAGATCCAGCAAGCGTTGCTAGTTTCACAGGTCCAAGCAGTTGACACCCAACCTGGACCTATCATTGGCTTTATGGAGCATGATGCAGAAGGAGTTGATTTCCCACACAATGACGCATTAATAGTATCTGTCCAACTAGCACATGTTATAGTCAATAGAATGATGGTTGATAATGGAAGTGTGGTCAACCTACTTCAACTCTTAATAATTCAGAAAATGGGTTTGGAAAATACAATCATGCATCAAGCAGAGGTACTCACCGAATTCAACAGGCACACCTCAATTGCCATATGTCACATTACACTTGACGTGAAAACACCGCCAGTTATCTCAAAGCAAATGTTCACGATTGTAAGCGACCCATATCCCTACAATGGGATTCTTGGGAGACCTTGGTTGATCAAGCTAGATGCCATCACTTTCGTCAAGTGCCGAAAAATCCGATTCCGCATCTTAGGAAGAAGAGTTGTAGAAATCAAGTTTAACCAGGCCACATCACGTCGATGCATTGTGCAAGTGTTGAAGGAGTCAAAGAAGAAAACCTTTACTCCCGTAGAGGTTACCGAGGTCCAAAGGGATGAAGAAGCTACCAAAAAACAATTACAGCAACTGGATCAAGAAGATGGCGTCCAAACCAATGCACAAATAGATAAGAAATGGTGAAAGCCTAAGGAGGACACCGAAGACATCATTCTTGATCCCCAGCAACCAGAAAAGACAGCTAGAATTGGCTTACATTTAAGCCCAGCTGAGAAGGAAGAACTAACAGCTTTCTTTAGGGAAAATCGTGACATCTTTGCATCGTCACCTTCCGACATGCCCGGCATTGACCCCGAAGTAGCTTGCCATAAGCTACACGTTGATCTCGTTGACAAACCAGTGATCCGTAAGAGAAGACATTTTGCGCCCAAATGAGTAGCAATCATTGAACCAAAATTGACAAGTTACTGAAGGCTAGATTCATAGAAGAGGTAGCACACTCAGTATGGCTTGCAAACATCGTGCTAGTCATGAAGAAAGAGAAAGGCAAATTGAGGGTTTGCGTAGACTATACCAATCTCAACAAAGCATACCCAAAGGATCCCAATCCGGTTCCCCGAATCGACTTGCTTATAGATTCAACTTCTGGGAATCAGCTGCTTAGTTTTTTAGACGCATACTCTGGCTATAACCAAATAGCCATGTACGAGCTCGACAAAGAGAAAACCGCGTTCGTGATTGAGTAAGGCACTTATTTCTACAAAACATCCGTAATTTGGTGGAAACCTTCAGCATCATTAGAAAGTACAAAATGAAGCTCAACCCCATTAAATGCACATTCAGTGTATCTTGAGGCAGATTCTTAGGGAACCTGGTAACCCAACGACAAATCGAAGCACATCCCAAGCAAATCCGAGCGACCTTAGAAATGAAGTCTCCCACTCATTTGAAGGACATTCAAAGCTTGACCAGACGAACAGCTGCCCTTAATCGTTTTCTTTCACGATCTACCGATCGATGCAAACCCTTTTTCAAAGCTATCAAGAGGGCACAATGAGACAAATGAGATGAAGAATGTGAAAAAAAAAATTCCAAGACCTGCAGAAATATCTCACATCATCTCTCTTACTATCTAAGCCGGAAGTAGCGAATGACTTATAAATTTACTTGGCAGTCTCAGCAGTTGCAATAAGCTCTACCCTCATACGATAAGAGCTGGGGGCATAACTGCCAATATTCTACACTTCTAAAGCTCTTCTCGATGTAGAAACTAGATATCCGAAGATCGAAAAATTAATTTAACGCTAGTTGTTGCGCTCAGACCATACTTTCAAGCTCATACAGTCATTGTCATGACTCAATATCCTCTACAATCAATCCTTCATGGTCTAGATGCTTCTCAACGAGTGATGAAATGGCCATTGGAACTTAGCCAATACGGCTTAGTTTTCCAACCTCACACGGTGATAAAGGCCCAAGCTTTGGTAGACTTCATAGCAGAATTCACGACTAGCTTAGGCAACACAACAGAGCGGCCCAACGATACCTCAGAAACAGCTGAGCACACTGTAGCTGTACATGTTCCTTATAATGGAGACTTTTGGCACTTACATGTCGATGGCGCATCCAATTACAAAGGTTCGGGAGCAGGCGTGGTCCTTGTCACCCCAGATGGTTCAATGCTCGAACAAGCAATCACTCTAGGCTTCAAAGCATCCAACAATGAGGCAGAGTATGAGGCCCTATTAACTGGCCTTCAAATGGCAATTTATTCCGACTCTCAACTGATCACTGGCCAGGCTATTGGAGAGTTCGTGGTAAAACATCCAAGGATGGCATAATACCCAGAAAAGGTACTTAAACATCTTGAGGTATATCTTACTTACACTTTCAATTAAGTTCCGCGAGCCAACAACGCTCATGTGGACGCATTAGCTAGCCTAGGCTTCGCTCTTGATCGCCAACTCAAACGTTTTATTCCGGTGGAGTACTTAGACAAGCCAAGCATAGAAGTAGAGCCGGCAGCCGAGGTGTAACAGGTTAGTGTAGCTCCTAACTGGAAAAGTTCTATTATAAAATACCTAGTCAATGGCATACTTCTTTTGGAAAGATTATAGTCTAGAAAGCTCCAAGTAAAGGTAGCACACTACTACATGTGGAACAACATTCTCATTCGAAGATCTTACACCGGTCCACATATCCGCTGCTTAGTGCCTCCTGATGACTTGAAGGTTTTAAGCTCAATCCATAAAGGCGTTTGTGGAAATTATTCTGGAGGCCGATCCTTAGCACTGAAGGCTCTCAACGTAGGCTACTATTGGCCCATCATGCACCAAGATGCTAAGGAGTCAGCCCAAAAGTGCGACTGTTACCAACGCTTCAAGCTGATACCAGCCCTCATTTGGAGCGCTTCATTTGGAGGAACATCATATGCCGATTTAGCATCTTTTACTCCATCGTCACCGACAACGACCCAAAATTAGTGGGTAAAGATTTGGCGTAGTTTTTCCAAAAGTATGGCATCAAGCAGCATATGTACACGCCAAGATATCCTCAAGACAATGGGTAGGCTGAAGCATCCAACAAGACGATCCTCGCCTCAAGAAATCCCTCACCGACAAGAAGGGAAAGTGACCAGATGAACTCCCCGGATGTCGTTAGGCATATCGCATCACCAAAAGACGAGTAACCGGAGAGACTCATTTTTTCTTTGGCATTTGGATCAGAAGAAATCATTCATCCCAACATTATCGTACCAAACATCAGCACTTTATTGCCAAACATTGAACAAAATAGTAAAGAGATAGCCACAAGCTTAGATCTGGCAGAGGAGAAGCGAGAGCAAACTATCACCCGCATTGTAGCTTACCAGCAGCAACTCCTCTCTAGCTATAACAAAAGGGCCAAGATCCGGCAGTTTCAATTTGGAAATCCAATCCTAAGAAAAGCCTTCATCACTGCTCATAAAGAAGGCTCCAAGAAAATGGATCCCATCTGGGAAGGTCCATACAAGATTAGTAGAGTAGGCGGCAAAGGGAATTATACTTTTGCCACCATGAACGACAAAGAGATTGAGAAGCAATGGAACGCCTACAACCTGAGGAAGTGCCATGTGTGACCTCCTACTATATCAAGACTCGAAGATTCAAATAGTTCAACTAGCATCACCTTGCAAGCCGAGGACTATCTAATTGTTATGCAGCTTTTTATAGCTAAGTTATTTGTTTTTTTCACTCGTTTTTCAATGAGGAATTCAAAAGTAATTTACGACTTGGCTCGACTATATGTCTACAACAAATTATCTTTCCTACACTTCAAAAGAAGATCACACCTTTCTTAGGGACTCATCGGAGGAACTGCACCCCTCGAGGGATCAACCATGCTCTCCAAGGCGGGAGGATAAACTTACACTCCGAATATCCAGACGTGGATAAGCCGGGCTACCCTAGTATAACTAGATGCACGATGGCTGGCGTTGGGATTCCTAGAATTAGCCACAATGGTCTTTTTCAAGACTTAGCCAACTGAAAGATTTTAGGTCTCTTGGCCTAATCCGCGGGGAACCAGACCCTAGAAATGAAGGGGGCATATTACGCAGTACGCCAAATAAATGACTGCCCTAGAAACCTAAAGCTGCTACCGAGTGCACTAAGGTAGCCTACGGTTTTTCAGAAGACTACCTACGGCTTGCCCTTCAAGTAGTGAAGCCAAGCTAGACTTATACAATGACACATTTTTGTGAAAGGTTAAACAAGCTAGCGTGCATATGTGAAGTTCTATCCACTACTGACATGCAACGTAGTCGATAAGCTTCATCTCTGCCAGACGTAGAACAACCTACCCCAAGTCCAAAAGTGTTGTGATACTTGTTACACAGCTTAGGAAATTGGAGAAAGCCAAGGTTAACAACCTAATGGTTACGCGGACTTGTCTGCTTATGTAAGTAAGACATTCGGCTGCCAACTCTACGGTCAGCAACTTTGCAAAAACTCTATAACAACATCTACGGTTGCATGGGAAAAGTGAACTTGTTTGCTTATAGAAAAGTAGCATGCTCACTACTAGCCTATAAAATCTAAAGGTTAAAGGTATGAACAAAAGAAGCGAAGATGGAAAAAAACGAAGGAAGAAATTTATTAAATTTTCTCGCAAAATTGATAAATGACTGGCAAAGATCGAATGTGTTCAAGCAAAAGCTACAAGGAAAATAAAGAAAAATCCTAAAGACTACCTAGAAGACTACTCTTCAGCAGCTTGGACGCTCGATGGCTACTCGGTCACCACACCTTAAGCAGTCTCAATACCCTGAGCAGCGGAACCATCCAGTGCGTCATTACTAGTTGCCTTGGCCTGAATACCAACATTTCCAACCACTTCACCAATAGAAGACTTGAAGGTGAAAGCAAACACATCTTTCGGAGAAATAGAAAAAAGTCTCGAAGTCTTTACCAGAGAATTCAAAGTCAGACGGTCTTCCAAAAAGATGATCCACATAACCTAGCTTATAGAAATCAGCTTGATTCTAAGTAAGCGAAGCCTCAAACCTAGCCTTCTCATCCTTCGGTTGCTCATTCTCCTCAAGCAGACTAACACAGATCCGTTGTAACTCCTTCATTTCTTTCTTCAGATTATCGTTGAGTTTCAAAGCACCTTGGAGTTCTAAAACTTGAGGCTCAAGCCTATCAACGATCTTCTTGAAGTGGATCACTTGGTTATAAGTAGCAATCATCTCCTCATATTTTCATAAGCAATGAAGTGAAATTCAAAGATGGAGCGCTCAAGATCTTGAATTTGAGGTATGTAACACTCAATCTCCTTCTCTGTACTTTCATACTTTACTTGGATCGCGTCAAGCCTAGCTTTCAAATCCACGATCTCTTGGTGAGCGGTCTCAAGCTGTAGAGAAGTATGAGTAGAAGTGTTAGATCCATTCAAAGAAGCAAGCTCAGATTCCAGTTTTTTGACTTTTTTTGTCAAGGAGTAAGCTTCGGTTGCCATGGTTCTTGCCACCTCTTTAGCAGCCTTAGTATCCTCTTGGTCAAGGAACATAGACTCAGCTCCCAGAATCGTTGTTTTTTGCATCATAGCTAGCAGAGTAGTCTTCCTATACTCATATGTGTGCTTCGTGAAAAGACTATGACCAACAATCTTCTTGACGCAATCAACGAACTTGGCACATATATCCGTGTCTTTAAACAAATCTAGCTTAAAAAACGGGCAAATATCAGCAACTTCCTCAGAAACAATCTTGGTGGATTTTTCACGGCTGTCAGCACAAGTACCCTCATTCTTTGTAGCAGGCGAGTTGGTTTCAGCAACGGAAGGAATAGTTTTTTAAGCCACTTTAGCAGGCGAGGGTGCTTTGTTATTATTCATATAAGCAAGCCTCTCCAAAGGTGAACCGGACTTAGCCCCTAACAGACGTTTTAGCACAAACTTCGAACTTAGCCTCTACGTTGGGCAATCCTATCAGCAATCAAATCTACCCTTCGAAACTATAGGCATCACGAGCACAAATCTAGTAGATTCTTCATTTAAATCAATCACAAGTTTGGGAGTAGCTGGTGAGTCCTCTTGAACAGCCGTTGAACCCCCGCGGGCAGTGGAAGAAGTCTTCAATTTCTTCTCAGCAGGTGTCTCTTGAGTAGGCGGGAATGTCTCTTTTTCCCACTTTCATTTGCAATAGGCTCTAGCACAGTAATAGGACGAGCCAACGCCTTAGCCTTGATTCGCTTTATTTCTTCTCTCGAGGGTAGCCCACACTTTTTCCCTACGAAGAGGACTGAGCAGCCAGCGCCACTCATGATACTCAGAAGGAATACCCAGAGCAACATGCACTTTCTTCATGTCCAGTGAAGTTTTAGGAGTTGAGCCAAATTCTAAATCTACAAAAACATTGAAAGGCGATTAGAAAAATAAAGAGTAGTTTATCACAAATACCAAGTAGCCGGAAGGTTGAGCAGCCTACTTACCGGATATGAAGATCGTAGGTACACGCCACTCAGGGGAGGAGTCGGACTCTCATTCTCCACTCACCTCCAAAGTATCCTTGGCCCAGTCATGATCTCCCTTTCATGAATTGTCAAAAAGTCTATGGCGAGATCGCAGTTGCCTAACTCCCTCGATGTGGCCTATGTCGAAGAAATACCAAAATTCTGTTGACGGTCAAATCTAAGTCAAAAAATTGGCTAAGATTGTGGAATCCCACCGTCACACGGATTGCATTTGGAGAACATTGAGCAGGGGCACATCTCATGGAGTATAGCACTTCTTGGAAAAATCACGGCATTGGAAAAGTAAATACCAACACAAAATGGTAGGGGCGAAACTTGATGGCTCTCCAAGCCCTATCACATGGCTCACAACTGCTGTCATCCTTAACGTGCTTTACACGCACTCCCGTTGGAATGGCATGCCAATATGCTTCGAGGATGTCTCTAAACAAGTAATCGGAGCTAATCTTGAAGTGAGCAACCTTGAAGCAGCCAACCTTGCTCAAAGACCTGCCTTGACGGTACAACGGCGACACACCATCATCATTCTTATGGCTCGAGGAAGACATGCTTGAAAAATTCTACAAAAACACAAATGGGATTCGTTAGAGAGTTGTTTTCGAGAAAAAAAAATGAAGTTCAAAACCATAAGAGCCCAGCAAGCTTGCCAGGCCCTACGGCCTAGCTTATTCACCATCATAGATTAACTTCAGTGCCCCAACGCCCAAGCACTACCTAGCCGTGGCTTCCTAAGCCATTTGTTCACACTTCCTCGACTCTCGTCAAGTCAATTTCAAGCCCCATGGCTTAAAAAAAAATATGAAGACAAGAAAATTAATTTTTTTCTTCCCTAGAAGCAATGAAAAGACGAAGCAAGCAACGAAAGACGATCCTTTGCACGGGCAAGATGTAGAAGACGGCTAGAGGAGGGGGAACAAATATCCTCTAAGCTCTATTTTTCTCTTGTAGGGAAGAATAAATTTCTCTTCAAAGTTGATTTAATAATCCACTTAAGGTGTACCTAAATAGGCTTTGATAGGAATTTATTTCCTTTTCCTAGAAGGATCCAATTTCCTATTAAATGGGGAATTTACATCAAAATAGGAAACAATCCAAAGTTTCCTAAAGCAAGAAAATCTCTACACCTGTTGCCTTTTTCTGCGAGTAGCCCAACAAGTGCGAGGGCATTTGTGGAGCCAAAAATAATCAAGAGGCAACACGTGAATTTTTGGGTGAAAAAGACAAAATTACCCTCGAAGCACACCAGATTTCCTACGCTCGAGCAGTGGACAATCATCCTTCAATCAAGCCAAAAGTGTCCAAAATAGGTAACTAATTCAAAATTATCTCATCCATCTTCATCTTAGGTAATTATTTCATAACCTACATAACATTCCATATAAATTGAGATTAATTGGCTAATGAACGGATTAATTCCTAATTAATCCATTAATCATCAATTAAATCACTCATTTTCAACAACAAAAATAACCTCAAAGGGGCGACCACCTTTTCTCCAAAGGGGACCGGCCATTCCCTATATATATATATATATCACCCTTTTTTTCTAAAAGGTTAAGTCCACACTCTTGCAAAACTCCCAAAAACTCTCTAAATTCTAAATTTGGCATCGGAGGTTCTTCGGCCAAAGCACACCCCCCCCCCCCCCAATTCATCGCGGGCGCGTGAGGCTCTTGGCCTTGACCAAAGGTGTTAATTATTTTGTTGGTGCAATTTTGTCCAAGAAGAAAGCGGCAGAAATTTGCATCCACAGGCCCCTTTCTCTCTCTCTCTAAACCCTGGATCGCTCAATCAAATAGGCCTACAACACACGTGTAATTTTTCTATCATTAACACATGTAATTTTTCTATCATTGATTAATTATACAATGTCACATGACGGTAAACACATGGGCACAAAAAGAAATTAATATATGGGTACAAATTAAAATTAAAAAGAAAATTGGTACAAATTAAAAAAGGTTTGCAAATTAAAAATGGGTACAAACTAAAAATAAAAATATATGATAAAAAAATTTAGCCATAAATATAAATATACTAATTGTAACATTTTTAACACTAAATGAATATGTTTAGGTAAAAATATTTTATTATTGAAATAATTAATGATGTTATTAATACCCAAGGACCTTGATTAAAATATAAAAAGGAATAAGGTTTTAATCAACGGAGTAGCAAAATGAGACATGAGAACCTAATCTGTAACATCCACATCGACCAACGAAGAGGGGGTGATGTGCCTTTTATTATGTACATGCTCAATTCCTTATAGCACAAGGCCTTTTGGGAGTTCACTGGTTTCGGAGTTCATCAGAACTCTGAAGTTAAGTGAGTTCGGGCGAGAGCATTCCTCGGATAGGTAACCCACTAGGAAGTTCTCGTTCCCCAGAAACAAAACCTTGAGGGTGTGGCCGGGCCTATTATGCTACGGCGGAGTCGGTCTGGGATGTGACAGAATGGTATCGGGCCACTAAGGGGGTGGATTGTAACATCTCACGTCGACCAATAGAGAGGGGGTGATGTACCTTATATGTACATGTTCCTCTCTACAGCACAAGACTTTTTGGGAGCTCACTGGCTTTTGAGTTCCGATGAACTCCGAAGTAAAGCGAGTTCGGGTGAGAGCATTTCTAGGATTGGTGACCCACTGGGAAGTTCTCATGTGAGTTCCCAGAAACAAAACTAGGAGAGCGTGGTCGGACCAAAAACGAATAATATCGTACTACGATAGAGCTGGTCTAGGATGTAACATAATTTCTTCTATATATTAGTTATATTTACATCTACTAACTCAAAATTCGACTTCGAACATGCTCGAATTATATAGAACAAAACAAGCATGACTCGCATGACAAAAAAGTATAATATAAAGTTTTTTTTTTTAAATGTGGAGAAGTTTACCTTTTTTAATTTGTCTCTACATGGGATATGTCTTTTGACACATCCAATGAATCGCAAATATACATTTTTACTCGAAGGCAAGCGAGGCGAGCAAAAATGCATCAAAGTCAATATGGGTAAGCAAAAATGGATTCGTTTTGATATAGGTATCTCGTTTTTTAATTTCATTGATTAAACATTTGTTCATTTTAAGAATTTGATTAAATATTTTTTTTCTACAATTTTATCAGAGGTACGTTTGATCACCTATAATATGAGTACAATTGATTTTATGGTTCATTTGAATTTATGGTACATTTTCTTTCTTAGTATGTTTTGAATCTAAACACATCAAAAGTCGGTACATTTATTTCAAATGTACCAAAAGTTTTAAATATATTTTTATATAACATACGAAAAATTATAACAAATTAATGAAGTTTTCTTATGAAAGTTTTTTTTTTAATGAAGGAAGATACTACTTAAATATAAACAATAGAAATAACAAGTTACTCTTTTTTAGGAATAATGAGGAATTAGTTAAATTAATATTTTTAATAAATTCACAATTAAAAATTCTAAATTGTAAGAAATTAGTTGTTAGCTAGCTTAAGTGAATTCGATACCAAATTAGGCTGCACATTTTGTGGTTTAGCATAACTGACACACCCCGACCCGGAAAGTTTACTTGGACTCGGAATCAAGCTGTGCTGACCGACACCTGGAAGGTAACGATGCCATAAAATGTGATAGTGTGTATAATGTGAATAAATTTGAACCTAAAAGTGTCTAAATACCAGAGTGCACTATGAGCGGGAGCCAACCCATTTCACACGCGATGTCAGAGCATAAGTAAAGTACAGTAGTGTGGATAAGAATCATACCCTTAGAAGTAGCCAACAATACTAAGAATAGCCACAGATCCTCGTCGATACGAACTCAGCAGCTATTATCTGGAGGGGCACAAAACAGAAAGTGTGAGTGAGCAATAAAACCAAGCTTCCCAAAGCTATTATCTTTCTAACACTAATAACCCCTCGCTGTAAATTCCGTATCGTTTTGTATAGGATGGTACTACAAATATATATATACAAGGCCTTTAAGAGGGGGATCCCCATTTTTTCAAAAAAATGGGGACACGCTCCCCACCGTTAGATTGGCTTTAATGAAATTGTGTGGTTGAGATTAAAACACAGGCCACACAATCTCAACCACACAATTTCATTAAAGTTAAATCCAACGGTGGGGAGCGTGTCCCCATTTTTTTTTTAAATGGAGATCCCTCCCCTTAAAGGCTTCCTATATATATATATATATATATATATATATATATATATATATATATATATATATGCCATGTCCATCAACTCTACCATACATTAACAAGTAGACCAGATGAACTTAATCAATATAAAATGATATATCAGCCGGAATCACCTAACGTGATCTGTACAACTGTACTCATATCTCATCAATCAATCAATGCTAGCATATAAATCGGGAGTCACCTCTAGAGACATGTACGACTATACTCATATCTCATCAATCAATGCTAGCATATAAGTCGAGAGTCTCCTCTAGTGACCTATACGACTAATCCATAGCTCATCAGGTATCCCTACACACGAGTCGAAACCACCTCTGGTGGTCTGTACGACAAGACCAGGTGTAAATAAGTACGCTCAAGTGCTACGATCACGTGAAGAATATGCGAATAATCGCGGGTCACCTACGAGTTGGAACCACCTATAGTAGTTTGTACGACAAGACTGTGCACCTACCTTGGATCCAAGATGAGCATAAGGTGCGGGAGGTGAACATCAAGTGAAGGACTGTGCCCTGGCCACAGGCAGGAGCACTAACACCGGGGTGCAAGTTTATGAGCTCTAATTGCATCACATATGAAATTTACAAGTTATGGCAACCTGTACGACGATGTCGTGGTTGCTTTAAGCATAACTAGGTCTTACTATAACTCACCATTTCAATTAACATTATAACTCACCTGAACTTACTTATGCGTCCTGCATTCCTCTTCGCACTTCAAAGCATCCAGAATGATTAAGTTCAAGTTATATACATATGAATATGCCATGATGCAATCAAAAATTAAACATTTCATAGTATTTCTAATTATATAATACGACGTACTAACTATTAATTACCAAAACATAAAGTTAAAACGCACATTTTTCACCAAATGTCCCTCACATTGCTCAATTCCCTAAACAAGGCTACTGTCTCAATTATTTAATCTCACTTCTCGTACGGCTGCATCTAACGTCTCGTTAGACTACCTACATGTACCCTAAACAAAGATCAAGCCATTCATAGTTCATGTTAGTACTTCAAGCATTCACATTAATTATATAAAGGTAATATACCTACCTAAATCAATTTAAAAGTGTCGATGGACCTATCAATAATATATACGATAAAAAAGAAAAGATCCACTCACCTGGAGTCCACGCTATGATTCTCTAGCGTGCACATCACGGCGTCCCGAAAGATTGGCGCATGTGACCAATTATCGAATAACATCTCAGAACTCTTATCAATAGAATACATAATTCACATAAAACACATCCACAAGGACATTCTAAAATAGTTCGAGACCCATTGACCACAAGTCAACTGTCGATAAGGATCGACAGTAGGGTCTACAACCCTGTATAACTCGACTCGGAAGATCCGCATATTAGATTTCCAATCCGAAACTCCCAAAGACCCACAATATGCTTCTAGAATAACATATTAAAATTTCATTACTATTCAACGGTCAGATCTCCCCCAATTGCCTAAAATCAAGTGGCAGTTAACATTTATTTTACTAGCTTATAAATCCAATTCAGGAAGATTCTTACGTCAGATTCCCAATCCATAAATTCCTATGATCCTTAAATATTACATATTATAATGTATCCAAGTTTGGTGACGATCCAACAGTCGGATCGTCGATTCACATTTTTATCAAGTAACGTATCGTAACGAATTTAGGTTCCATTGATCAACCTATGTCATTCAAATATCAAAAACTGAATTCAAGACATTTGACATAGCCTAAAAATAGCATTGGCGGCCCACTGGCCACGTGCTGCCGTGGGTGGCAGTCGGCCGCCCCGACTCGCTGGAAAATCCAACTATTTCAAAAATTCTCAAACTTCACATAAATGAAGATCTCAGTGAGTAGAGCAACTATCATACCTGCCACGAAGTCCAAAAGTGGACGGAAGATGGTCAATTTTGCCCACAAAGCCGACGGTGACTAAAACTTCCCAGCGTCGATTCGTCGTCTACGGTGGACCAACAGGGTCAAGGTTGGTTGGGATTTTCTCCTGGGATGATGGGCTACAAAGGCCAAGTGATGGCATTGGCCATCGCTTCGCCGTTTTGCCGAAAAATAAAAAATGGTGGCTGGAGCACCGTGAGTACCATCAACTTTCGTTGACTCAAACCGCCACATACAGAGGTTAATCAAAGTGGTTCTTGGGTGGATTTTGTAGAGGGTAATGAGAGCTTCAAGATGGTGGTGGTGGCGTCGAAAAACTCCATCAGAGTTGGCCGAAATCGGCCTTGGAAGATGGGTGGTCGTGGAGGTGTACTGACGGAAAACCCACGGGAAAAGCTCCCAGCTTTTCTCCTTTTTTTTTTTTCTTTTTCCTTCTTTCTGATTTCTGATTAGGCTGCTGCCCTTTTCTTCTTTTTCATCTAATTGGTCCTTCTTAATCTTTTAACTAACTCTCAATAACCAACTTCAAACATCCATAATTATACCGTTATAATCCGGACTCGCAAACGGTTTTCGCCTATGCGTTCGCACCAACGAGTACTACGAGGATATGCTAAAAGAATAAGTTATATGTCTCTCTAGACAATGGTCAACGGTAGTCAAAATCTTTGCCTTTAGGGCGTTTTTGTAAATTCACGCTTTTAAAATTAATAAAAACGTAAAATTTAGAGCGGGTTGTCACACGAACTCTTTCTCCCTTTAGTGTAAAATATATTATTGTACTAAAAAAAGTGGATATATATAAAATAAACAGAAAAATGCTAAGTAGACTATTGATCAAATCATCTTAATAAAGTTTTGTAAAGGAACAGATGTTTAATCTAAAAAAAAAAAAAGAGAGAGAGAACTGTTAGGGATTCTAATTACTCCTTAACAATTGGACTTCTCCTCCGAGTTATCCTTGCACTAATGAGAATGAAATGACAATATGATTCTCCACCTACTTTCTCCATGGTGCCTCTCTATTTTATACCTTACTTTTCCCAATTTGCTTTTTTTTTTTTTTTAACAAATAATATTATCTATACTAAGGTGGGGGAGTGAGTTAAGTCTCACAATGGGCAAACAATTATGTGGTTCAAATTTGCTTTTGACGAAAATCGAACCTAAGATTTCTCACTTATAATTGAAGAGAATACTACTAGACCGTAATACTAAATAGTCACACACCACTTTTAGCTTCTCACATCTCTCTTTATTTTTAGTCCTCGGATTAGATAAATGAAATGAAAATAACGGACAAGTTTAATAGAGATGTTTAAGAAACTCAAAAGGGTGTGTGTTTATAACTTTCTTTTCTTTTTTCTGATTCTTTTTTTTTCCATTTTGTTGCTAATAGAAAAAAGGGTAGATAATGACTTTTTGCCTCTACATGTGGATAGGATTTTAATAAAAATTTAAATTAGGAATATGATTGATAACGAACTCCACCATCAGAGTACGACTAACAATTTTCTTTACCATAAAGGTTGATTTAAAAGAAGCGTTACAGCAGGAATCACAAAAAGAATTTGGGCTTTTTTTTCAACTTTTGGACTATAAAAGCTTCAATGACCACATTATATATGAATCTGGCGGCCATTAAACATCCATGCATGCAAGCACACGCAGCATATTCAATCTGTGTATATCTCTCTCTACTCTCTAGCAATACTGATTGGCAGTACGTGCATGAAGGGTCTATTAATATAATTTGAATAACACCATTTTATGCTGGTCGTTCGGGTACATAAATCATCAAAAGAAAAGGTTGAGGGAAACTATGAATTGACAGAATATCTATCTAAATTATAGAAAACGTGCTTAATTTTGGTCCCTAGATATGTTATTTTAATCCATTCCCATGACTCAATGAGAGTTCATCATGGACATGCATGACCAACACAAAATTTATCTTCCTTAGCTACCTGAATATGACCCAAATCTGTCAATTACTATCTGATAATTAATGTAGAAAACATAACAAAATCTCACATTGAAAATTTGACACCATAAGAATATAGATTATATGAAGTAGTTTTACATTTATTTTTAATTATATCGAAAAAAATTTGTGATAAAGCCTCAAACTTACTAAATTAGCAAGCAATTCAACACAACATAATATTTTTGTTTTTATGGTAGTCGTATGAAAATATACTCAACGAGATTCAAAATTTTCTGCGCTACAATTGATCAACCAAAATATATATTTATGGAGAAGAAGTTGAATAAGTTTAGGGTAATTAGGATAATTTTAGGAGATTAAATTTGAAAATCAAATACTATATTACCAATAAAAAAATAAGTACGTTAATTTATATTTAAGTAATAATATATTCATCAACAATCACATCATTTCATTCACAAAATTTAATTTTAAATTTTAATTTCTGTAGCATTACTTGTGTAACTATTAGCCAAAGAACATGAAAGTACAAGTCTGATTGTTGCTCGTTTTCAAACCGTCTCTTGTTTTGCAAGTTGGGCCGGCTGAAGCTTCATAGTCAAGCTAGACAGCATAGAAATCTCAACACGTTGCATATGAAGATATGACACAAAAGGTTTTTGTTGGTTTTCCAGGTACAAAATAATTAACAACCAAACATGTCTGGTAAAAATGACAATTCCATTTTTAAGAAAAGGGATCCGGGGATCCCTTCCACCTAATCATCCTCATCAAATAATTCGGGCCCTTAAAATTTGATTCAACGGCTAAAGCTCTTATAACTTTTAAAGTGGGCCTGTATTTTTTAACCGTTTGATCAAATTTCAAAGGCCCAGATTGTTTGATGAGGATGATTAGATAGAAGAAATTTGGAGATGATCCCTTTCCCTTTTTTAAATAGCCAAACAAATGTAAATTTACGAGAAATTTTTCATTACGAACGGAACACAGGTGATACACCATGTGTTTTTATACAAGTAGTGGAAAATTGTATTTTTTAAGTTATTAACTTTTTAACATACATATCCTATCATTTGCATAGTAACACATGGTGTATTACCTTGTGTTCTGATCACACTAAAAAATCTCTCTAAATTTACAAATAAAAATTTTAAATTTTTTAAAAATTTAAGGTTTTTTAGCTAAAATATTATCTGAAATTTGCATAACTCTTTAATTTGGTCTCTGAGATTTGAAATCAATAGAAATAGCCTCTGAGATTGTCTACCATCAATTATTTTAGTCATTGAGTGAAAAATTATTTTAAATGAGGATTAAAATGATAAAATTACCCTCAATTTAATAAACAATAAGCTAAAATGATTTGACCAATATTGAGGGTATTTTGTCATTTTATTCATATTTTATAGAGATTTCTTGCAGAATGACCAAAATGATTGATTGTGGACAAACTCAAGGACAATTTCTATCTATTTTAAATTTCAGGGACCACAGTGAGGAGTTATGCAAATCTCAGGGACCATTTTGGCTAAAATCTATACCAAGGGATGAAAAAATAAATTAGTTTCAAACTCGCCATCTATGAGATTCAAACCTAAAACCTCTCATATAAGTGTTGAAGACTACCACTATTGTCAAGCCCCAATCCCGACATATGTCCAGGATCGACACGTGATGTCACCAGTACTCGTATATCTAACGTACCTAGGCTACCGGGCTATGAACAAAGCACAACTCAAGTCCCAATTTCATAGTAATTTTTCGTATGCTTTATGGCTACATCTAACCTCCACGTTAGACTACCTACATACCCTAGATAGAGATCAAGCCATTTGTAGTTCACCAAACACTACACTTGACTTATGTCACAGTATTTTTTAAGTAGAAAATCTTAGCACTCATCAATCAATCTAGTCACCTTGGTCAACGAATAAGATGTAGGTTGGGTTCGGTAAGGAATAAGACCTATTTTTCAATTTTTGTAAAAAAAAAACCCCAAATTAGTTCTTTGTCCAAAACTGATTTGGTACGATTCGGTACCGAACATAGAACCGAAACCGAACTGACTAAGTACCAAACTGAACCGATTTTGTACCGATACCGAATGAACCGAAAAAAAGAACCGAACCGACCGGGTTCGGTACGGGTTCGGTTCGGTTCTCAGTATTTTTTGCCCAGGCCTAGAGATGAGTTTTTTGAGTGAGACGATAAGAAATCAAATTTTGAAATTAAACTTTAATTTTTGTTTTATAGAATATAGACTCATACAATTTACAAAGCTACATTTTCTAACAAATTTAACAACATATGCTTGCCTCTTAGTACTATTATCTAATTGTATTTCTCTTCACTAGTGGTAAGTGAGATTATATATTCGATTCTGACCAAAAGTGAATTTGAATCACATTACTTAACCCATTCCTCTACTTTATTATTATAAATAATATCATTTGTTAAAATAAAATAAAAAGCATATGCTTATACAAAAGCGAACCTTTTTCTACCATTCTTTAATTGTCATTATCACTTCTAATTATTTAATTAGGAGAGAAGAAAGACTTGTCAAATATATTTAAGTCATCAACTTGAAAGTGCAATTACAGAAGCTGTGTACGGCATCCGCAGCCGTACCCACCAACTGTCCTACATACATTGCCCACAGATCGGAAATTGGGAATTTGGACGACTCTCGTAGCTTTCACATGCCAGCCAGCATCAAAGTCTGTAAATGATGAAAATGCCATAGACCCTACAGATTTGGATTTTTTATATTATTTTCAACGTCTTGAAGTCTCGGTGGGATTCTGCGAAATTTCATTTTCTTTATTTTTGTCTTTTATTATTGTACCTACCTTCCTACCTATTCGTTCAAGGTTGTTTCCGTTTTGTTTCGGGAACTTATGTTTATACTCCTTTTAGTCTAACAGACACTTATCTTTACTTTTGGTTATCAGATTAGATTATCGAGTAAATTGTAGTAATATTTTTTTAATTTTAACTCAACTTGAACAATAATTTTTTGGAAGCTTTAATAAAAATGACTTGAAGCAACAAATATTTAATAAAAAATCATATCAAAATGTTATTTAACAAAAAAAACTCAAAGTTTAATAAAAAACTATTACAGTCGAATCACAAACACGAGGTATAAATTGAAGAGACAGAGAAAGAGAGAGGGGCACCTAACGGTGTTCCCAATTCCATACGGAGATGTGATCGGAGGCGTCCGTGGTGAACAGCCATGGATGTGTGGGATGCAACTGAATCTTGACGATCTTCTTATTCGTCGGCTGGAATACTCGTAACCGCAACATTTATCTAATTTCAATTGAAATGCGAAATCGATCGAAAAGCAGCTTACTTGCTCAAGTTTCGAATCCAACAGTACATTTTTCTTATGCCCTAAATTTTGAGAGAGCAGCAGCGGAAGAAGACGATAGAAATGGTCGGTGGATTTCGAACTCCAAATGCCAGATGCGAGTTTCTATCTGCCTCTGATGAGACCGGACTTCCTTTCTCTTAATTGCAGCGAGTTCCCCATTTCAAAAAACAACCAAATCAAAGTTGAAAAATGAAGCATTCATTGGAACAAAGTCGCCAAAACAAGTTCAAAGAAGTTTAATAGTAGAAACGGGGAAAAGTGTCCGGAAAAAAAAAAAACCAAAACATAACATTGTTTTTGGAAAAAAAAAAATCAAATACAATGTTTGTTTTGTCTGTTCACAAACAAACACTGTATTTGGAAAGAAAAGAACCAAAATCCAAAAACAGTAACTTAGATTCCAGAAACAAGTGACTTAGATTTCATAAACAGTTTATGTTTTAACCTTTGACTATTTCTTTTTTTTTTCATGCATCAGTTGATTATATGTAAGAAACATAGTGCTTATTTTACTTTGAATCCAGATACAGTGAATTTCACTATTTCTTTTTTAGCTTACATTTAAGAAACAGTATGTCTATTTCATTTGGATCCAGACACAGTGACTTAGATTCCAGAAACAGTTTCTTTTTACAGTCCAGAAACAGTGACTTAGATTTCAGAAACAGTGTTACTTAAAATCCAGAAATAGTTTATTTTTACAGTCCAGAAACAGTGATCCATCGTTATTATTGAATAGCATGCAGATCTCAAATTTATTTTCTGGAGAAACAAACGATGAACTTCGCTGACGAAGAAAAATTAAAAAATAGTACATCGAATACACTATGAATAATAACGACAATCACATTTCACCGAAATAATACAAAATATAAATTAAATAGCATGTGGATCTATATTTTTGTTCAAAGAAAAAGAAGAAGGTTTGCAAAACAACGATGAACTTCATTAACGACAAAAATTTGGAACTTAAACTAAAAAAGTTAGGGGTAAAATCGACAAATCATAATTTATTATAGTTGGGCCATTTTTAGTTGGACTACTTTAATATGAGCCTTATACTAATCATTAAACAAAACTTATAACATGGTTTTTTATTAAAGATAAAACTTTTCAAGCCATTTTCATTAATTTTCCTTAATCTTTTAACTAAAAATTTATTATCATTGGTCCGTTAATACATCAAAACGTGCATCTATGGTCTCTCAACTAAAACTCAATTATTGGTCCCTCAACTTTAATCCAACTGGAGAAATGGTCTCTCAACTTTAACCTAATTGAAGCAATAGTCCCTCAACTTTAACCCAATTGTAGCGATGGTCCTTTTAACAAAACTCATTTTAACAAAATTCTGATGAAGTTGACGAAAATGACCATAGCTACACGTTTTGATGAATTGAGGGGCCCCAATTGTAGCTATGATCATTCCAACATAACTCATTTTGATAAAATTATGACTAAGTTGACGAAAATAATCATAGCTACGCATTTTGATGAGTTAAGGAACCAATGATAACAGATTTTTAGTTGATTGATTATTGCTACAATTTTCTCTAAATTATCAAACAAAAGTAGTATCCAAAAGAAAAAATAGTGTGAATTCATCATTTATATCTTGTTACTTTTTCTTGATAAGATGATATTATAAAATTCTGCAATTAATGAGAAAGAGAATTTGAACTTTTGTGTGCATATTACTCTATAGTAGCTAACTTAATCCGCGTCAGCAATGCCTCTCGTTAAGTTCATCCCAATATAAGTTTCAATTAGCCAGTTTTATTGAATTCGAAATAATATGTTATTTTTTTTAACAAGCAATATTATTTACACTAAAGGAGTGAAAGAGTGAGGTGAGCATCATAATAGTCTAACAATAACAATTTGGTTCAAATTTGTTTTTTGATAAAATTCGAATATAAAACCTCTCACTTATGTTTAAATAAATACAAGACTTTTGTCCCAGCTAAATGGAGTGACCAATTAAGATGTTGGGACAAGCATGGTTCAGGCCCTTCTATATATATATATATATATGCAGCATGCATGTGATTAAGTTGCATAATATTCGTTTAAAATTCGTTTGGCATATTCTATCTTCCAGTTGTTTTAAAATGTGTTAAGATAAATCATGCATCGCTTTGGAATCTCATGACGAGTCAGGGTCAAACACGGGATTATCTTTCATGTCTAAAGTGGACCTACCTTATCCAAATACCACCAGAATCTGTACATTTGCTGTTCTTACAGTTCAATCAGTGCATATATATTCAACATGAAAAGAAGCAAAACATAACCAAAATAACAGTGGATATAATATTTTGTTTCACTCATAATAAATATATACAACGTGTCGATAATCAGTTAATTAAACGGTCAATCAGCATTCAAGTACGAGATAACGAAACATGTCGGATAAAAAGATAAGCACGGGCAAGAGAGGTGGAAAAAAGCCGAAAGGCTGACTTCGGAATTGAATTGTTAATCAAACAGTTCAATGATATTTTTGCAAGATAAATCCGTATAAGATGTCTTCGGAATTGAACGGTTTCACTGAGCAGTCAACATTGCACTCCGAGATATGAACACATGTCGGAAAAAGTCCAAAAGGAGGAGTCACTTCGAATGACAGGTATATGGCTAGCTGCAAAGCCGCTGAAGAAAATATCATGATCTAATTTCTGAAGTTGGTTTTTTTTTTAAATTCAATTTCTGAAGTTGTGGAGTAGAGAGCATGTTAAATCAATAACGTGAATTGCATGCAACTTAATAATGGTGAATGGTGGGGTTTATGAACTGAATTCTAAATTGCTATATAAACCCAAAAGCGATAAGAAGAGCATCTGTCTCTGTCTTTCAACATATCTCATGTCTGCTTCTATTTCGATGAAAGGATTATACCGAATATGATCGATCAGTCGAATTAGATAAAATATCTCAGGCATATCAAGATAAAACTAGAGGCATGTATGAAATACAAGTTACAACTCCGATTCTATTTGATTAGACAAAATCTACAAAGACGAGAGTTACTTTAAAATGTGACTATCCAATTCAAAACTAATTCTCAGTAAATAAAGAAGTCCTAAGTTTTTATAAGCAGTTACGCTGGATTTCTATCATTTGATGTTGAATCCTCTACAATTATTATTATTGTAAATTACCACCAATAATTATAGTTTAGTATTTGGAAACTATTCACAATCACAATCGAGAGCCGCCTTTCGGCTAGGGTGGCCTTCAGCCTAAGCGCAACTTGGGTAATTGATTTTTTGGTGCTCATTTCCTTTTTCTTTTTTAAAAACGATATGATAGCCTACAGCAATTTCATCTAAATTACTGAAAAGGAAAAGATCAATTCGAACTCCAAACGTGTGTTGCTAATTCTTTTGAAGTTCATACATCTAGTAAAATTAGCCCACCTCTCACCCAACTAAAAATTAACCGCCACCCCACCTTGACAACTCCTAAAATAAAAATGATAGTCCACTTATGTGAAAATTCTGGCTCTCCTCGCTTATTGAGTAAAGGATCTTATGATTAAAATTAGAAATGTATAATTATTTGGAAACAACATAACTAAAAATGTAAATCTTGTATTTGGAAACACTATAAATTGGAATTAAGAAATCATGTTCATGAATTGAAGCGCATCTGGCATGCTCACCTTACACAAACCACACAACTTGTACGAGTTTGTGCGATCCCAAACTCTTTGTTTATGTTTATGGGAATTGGATCCTCTCCTGAGCTTAAGATGAGAATTCTCTTGACCAAAGAGTGTGGATCGTTGGATGAAAATCCAATGGTTACAAGAAGGGGCTCCTTTTAAAATTATAATAATTATAACCGTTGAATTTTTATTCAACGGTCCACACTTTTTAATCAGAAAAAATCCTCACATTGGGCTCAGGAGGGAATTCAATTCCATGTTTACGTACAGAAAACAAGGAAATATAACGAAATTAAAGAATTAGACAAAATCCTACAGAATGACTGGATGATACGCACGCGTGCTTTTTAAAAATGAGTGATAAGAAAACCCACACGGAGTGGCCCTTCCCACTTGCAGACGGTGCCAAAATAGCACAAATTGCTGTTTTTGTTGTGACATAAATTTAGAGATAGGAGAGACGGAAATTTTGTCCAAAAAATAAAAATAAAAATAGAAATAAGAGACGGAAATCGGTCGAGAGAATAAAATGGGAGAAGATTCGAGGAATTCTTTATACTTTGTGTCTATTACTTATGTTAGTAACGAAGAGAGAAATTTGTTCTTTAAATAATATAAATATTAACTAAGCAGATCTTTTAAATTTCATAGGACTTTTATACATAATATATTAAAATTTACCTTCACACATGTAATATAATTTTAACTTTAAACCAAAGATTATAATTTTTTTGTATTAAAAAATTAAGTTGGTGTTAAAAAAATTGTAAATTGTGGAGCATGTACATGAATTTTAGGAGCGTTTATTGTATCATAGAGTTATAACTCTATAAATTTTGAGAGAGTTAACTTTCAAAAACTCAAAATGAACTTTGATTGTATCTTGAAATAGATGTGACAAATTAATTTATTTGATTGCTAATAGATAGTCGTTAAAATTAATTTAATTTGATATTATCATAATATAAAAATAAAATTGATAATAATAAGTCTAAATTAAATTAAATAAATCTTAATAGTTACTTAATAATTTAACAGGTTGATTTGTCACCAGTTAATTGACAAGCTGAGAAATGACCGTACTAACACGAATACTCAGCAAACTTATCAACTTGGTCTTATCTGTGTTTGTTCTTATAGGATTGATAAGCCGCCTACGACCTAACATGCCACATGGACGATGTCTCATCACCACACATACACGAGTACTTTCAAGAATTCAGTTTTTTATGGAGGAAATTGTCTACCCTTCCACTTTTTATCTCTTTTTATTTTTTTTATTTGTACGGACACGGTTAAGCAACATTAATATTTTATATTTTATTATTTTTATAAAAAAAATTAATATAAAATATTAACGTGATTTAACTGTTACCGTTCAAATAAGAAAAAAATGAGAAAGAGATGGAATGTATGAGGGCAGCCAATCCCATCCATTTTTTTTTTTATAAGAAGAGCCTTTTTTTGGTCGGACACACAGAAGACTTCAGAATCTATATATGCTTCAGCTCACAAAAAAGTGGTCTTTTTTAATTTTCGGTTGAGGGATGTGTTCGAGATTATCACGTTCATCACACACACACACACACCCCATTTTCATATTATTTATTTACCAAGTTATCAACCAGTCCACATGCTTTTCTTTCATTGTCTGCAAGGGAAATGAAAGTAGTCAAGAAACAATATTATTAGTGATGGTGCAAGCATGTGAAACTGTGAATATTAAATCCCAACATGGTAAAAGTAAGACTTTTCGTTTAGGTTACCACATGCTTTACACAAATTATTATGTTGAAATAAGTTTGATAAGTGAAAAGAACTAGTTATTTATTGAAAACTAATTAAACTATTAAAGTAAGAGAACAAGAATGGTGATTATAAAAAGAACAATGTTTGATTACTCAAAGATGAGTAGGAAATTCTATTCAAAACTCTTCATGTTTGAAGAGGTTTGTCCTTATACTCAAAATCGTTCATATTATAAATCACTTTGTAAATATCATCTCTGCAATATATATATATATATATATATATATATATATATATATATATATATATATGTATATATATATTACAATTAAAGTCGTTTGGTCAACCCATTGTAACAAATATATAGACTATTAGTAATGGTTTTACCAATTCCGTACATCTGTTTTTATACAGTTTGATGACTAAATAACCTTAATTTTAATTGACTTTTTGCAAAGGCGATCTTTATAGAATGGTTTATAATATGAAAGATTATGATCATAAACACGAAGCTCTATGGATCAGCAACGAACAATTTTTGACTAAATGAGTTTAGTTTTAATTGATTTTTATTTGCAAATGATCTCTTAATTTGAATTTATACTGTGAACGGTTCTAATCATAAGTAAATCGGTCACAAAGTGTTTTGAGGAGGACTTCCTTCAAAACTTTGAGTATCCAAGTATTGTTCTTCATTTTGCTCTTGAATGGGACGCATGACAAGGGTTCAAAAATAAAGAAATGTCCTGTCTTGTAGGTCTCACTTCTATTACAAATTAAAGTGCACAATTTTGCGTGTCTAAATAATTTTATTTTGAAAAAAATGTATTATATTTATAAAACCTAAACTACATTATATGAAATAATTATTAAGAATAGAAAAACGTTGCTAGATATTTTAATTTCATGATAACCCTAATTAATCTGCTAGTTTTATTCTTGCCCACTATAATTCTCATGTGCAATGCTTAAGTTGCGGAGTTCTTTCAATTGGTTTGAGTGGTTTAGATCCATTATAATATATAATGAGTTTTCACAAATCATATGGGTGACCCAATTACTAGTAAAACTCGAAAACCAGAAACTGATCACTTGATGAGCATTGTGAACAAACTGATGCATCAAAATTTAATCATCAAACGAAAATTTGGTGATTTGAAACATGAAAATACCCGAAAGCCGCCACCGACGTTACTTGATCGATTTTCTACTAAAAGATAAAGCCGTCCCATAACAGAAGATGTGAGTTTGGGTGTGACAAAAGATATATATGAAAGCCACGGAGGAAGATGACTCCGACCCTTTGCTGGGGAGTAGAAGAATTGAAAGGCAAAATAGCGAAGAGAGGGAGCGTTTTGGTGGTCTAGCAACTTTTAACGTCGAATCACAGGAAAGAAAACTTGACGAAAATGAAGCTCCAAAACATGGAGAAACATCTGCAGAAAAGGTATGGTTTTTTCGCCTCTCATTACGCGCATGTTTACGCACATGTTTAACCGACTTGTAACTCAATTAATTAAGAACTTTATTCCCCAATATTCCACGAGAAGGTTGGAAATTGACGACGTTTGAGTCGATGACACCCTAGCTAAAGAATCTTCTCCTCATACGTCCCGCGACGTGGAGGTTGGGCAAATGGAAACCCAACTCGCTTGTTTGGTACATCACGCGACAAAATCACTCTACGTTCTCCAGTTTTTGCCTTTTACGTCTTATTTTCCTTTCGTGATCGTAACTACGTACATTTACAAAATAAAATTCATTTCGTTTATTTCCCGGAAAAAAAAGTTGTCTTGGAATTTGGATTTTGCATGCCGGCGAATACTATGCGTTACATCGGATGCTTTTCCAATACTTCCTTCTTCGATTTGGATTTTCCTTGTTTTCTTTTGCACTACTACCCCGCAAGGAAACTACGAGCAATGAACATTTTTCGTTACGGAGAAAATTACAAATTGGAATACTAGCTAGGTACAACCCGGGTTTCGTTTTGAAAGATTCCTTTCAAATATTAGTAATCATCGTCCAAGATGTTATGGGATATTGTCTTGCATGATTCTTATAACAATTCAAACAAACTCACCATACTCGATTAATCTTAAATTGGATAATAGTTTTATTAAAAACAAAAGAAAATTTCGAAACTCAAGCGTGTAATAGACATGTGAAACAACTTGTAAATCATCACCATGACCTCCCGTCCAAATGAAACAAGCCATGTGGAGAGAATTTTGCTTCTGGATTGTTTCTTAGGGAGGCCTCTCATAAGTCTTCCTCTTCCTATTTATATGTGTTAGTGACTACTATGTAATCGGAAGTTAGGTTTTGAAAGTATTCAAACACAAGTTGAATATTATTACTTGAGTTTACTTTTCTTCTTCTCTCAAATTTTATACTACATCATTACGATTTACTGATATTTCTTTTCGCTTGCAAGTTAAAGGTCTCAATAATAAATCATAATCCTAATAGATTCGACACTCATAAATTATAAATTCGATACAATTCTTCTACGTCAATATTATATAAGTATAGTAGAAAAAGAGTGTTCACTAAAAAGACATTGGGAGAACAGGAAGCGGGGCTGGGAAGACGACGCCAAAAGCACCAACCAGCCACTTGCCGCTGTATATTCAACAGCGCCCACCGCCCGTAAAACTTTTCTTCTTCTATATTCAACCAAAAAAAGCAATTTTTATTATTTTTTTAATTCAGAAAATCTCTTTAAATACTGGTCCCGTCCCTTAGCAGTAGCACCTCATCCTTTAACAACTCTCACTAGTCTCCCTGCGTCTTTTTCAGACCGACACAGAAATGCGGTTTGCTTCCTACCGCTCCTCCGTTTCCTCTGCCACTAAATGGCTGGGATTCGTCACCGCCGTCTGGGTCCAAGCTATTTCCGGCAACAACTACACTTTCTCCAACTACTCCGACGCCCTCAAAACCCTCATGGGCCTCACCCAGCTCGAACTCAACAACCTTTCCGTCGCCAAAGACGTCGGCAAAGCCTTCGGTCTCCTCGCCGGGATGGCTTCCGATAAACTGCCGACCTGGGTCATCCTCCTCATCGGCTCCGTCGAGGGTCTCGTCGGCTACGGCGCCCAGTGGCTCGTTGTCAGCGAAAGAATCAAGCCCCTCTCCTACTGGCAGGTAAATAAAAAAACTCAGTCGGCACTTTCGTGGAACACTAAGAGTGCAATCAAACTAACAATTAGTTTAATTTTTCTCTCAGATGTGTATATTTCTCTGCATGGGCGGCAATAGCACGACGTGGATGAACACGGCGATTCTCGTCACATGCATCCGAAACTTCCAACGAAACCGGGGACCCGTTTCGGGGATTCTAAAGGGCTACGTGGGTCTCAGCACCGCCATCTTCACCGACCTCTGCGCCGCTCTGTTCAACAACGACCCCGCTAGCTTCCTCCTCATGCTCTCCGTAACCCCCTTCGCCGTCTGCTTAACCGCCATGCTCTTCCTCCGCGAGGTACCTCCTTCTTCCTCCTCCTCCGAAGACAACCGCGACTCCAGATATTTCTGGGTCGTCAACACCGTCGCCGTCTGCGTCGCCCTCTACCTCCTCGCCTACGACTTCATCCCAAACCCTTCGAACCTCTTGTCACTAATCTTCTCCGTCATTCTGTTAATCCTCCTGGCATCGCCGCTCGCGATTCCGGCGTATGCGTTTTTCACCGCGTGGGCCTTGAAGCCGGACCTGGTCGCGTCCGAGTCGGGTCCAGATCCGAACACCCGATCTGACGAGCCACTTTTGAGGCAAACTGCGGCAGACGACACGCAGCAAAAACCAGAGGTGGCTGCTGCGGCGGCGGAGGTGGTGGAGGCGAGGAGGCCGGTGCTCGGGGAGGACCACACCATCTTCGATGCGATGGTGGCGTTGGATTTCTGGATTTTGTTCGTGTCGTTTTTGTGCGGGGTGGGGACGGGTCTGGCGGTTATGAACAATATGGGACAGATTGGATTGGCGCTCGGGTACGCGGACGTGTCGATCTTCGTCTCGCTGACGAGCATTTGGGGTTTTTTCGGGCGGATCGGTTCGGGTATGATTTCGGAGTTCTTCATCAGGTTGGTTTACTTAACACCCATTCTTCCTCTTTACGTATACTCATCGAATATTATTAAGAATTAAACTATTATTCATATTTGTTTTGCTATGCTTTTTTTTCCTTATTTTTTTAAAATTATTTTTGAAAATGTCAAGTAAAACGAGAGTTATCCTTTTTCAGAAGTGTTAGAAATTATATGTAGTCTCTTTCGGGTATACTGCTAGAGAATATAGGAAGACTCGGATTTTTCCAATAAAATATTTAACGATTCTTATTTTTAGTCTACTTTAATAATACACATGTTAGCTTCCATACAGAGTTAGATTCGGTTTTGGAATGTACATTTTTCTTCAATAAGAAAACCTTTTCTTTTCATTTTTTTTAATTTGCTTTTGGGTTCTTTTGACTTTCCCTTAAAGAATTGCTTCGTGTATTTTTATAAGTAAATAATTGTTGGAAATATTTGTCTCCTTGTGCATCCTCCCCCCACTCACTCCTCTTTTTCTATTATTATTTAGATTCCGGGATTTACGATTCACACTTGAGAGCAAAAATGTGCTTTAAGATTGCTTTTGAGATCTTTTGGTTTTAATTTTTACCGATTACACTACTTACATGTATTTAATATTAGGCCTGGGCATGGTTCGGTACGGTTCGGTACCGGAGTGGTACCGAAACCGAACCTGTAGTAAAATTTCGGTACGGTTTGGTTCGGTCCAAGTGTAGGTTCGATTCGGTTTTCGGTTCGGTCCAAGTGTAGGTTCAGTTCGGTTTTCGGTTCGGTAAGGAATAAGACCTATTTTTCAATTTTTGTAAAAAAAAACCCCAAATTCGGTACCGAACATAGAACCGAAACCGAACCGATTTTGTACCGATACCGAATGAACCGAAAAAAAAACCGAACCAACCGGGTTCGGTACGTGTTCGATTTGGTTCTCGGTATTTTTTGCCCAGGCCTATTTAATATAATTATTATTTGACATTCGGGATAGTGATTGTGTTAAATATATATATAAGTGTTATACTCTCCCACTCTTTGGATGATATCATCTACTTCAAAAAAAAAAAAAGGCGAATATATGTCATTTTCAAATATTAAAGGAACATGGCTTTTGGGAAATATGAAAAGGTAACATAAACATACCCTTTGGGTGAACATTTTAGGGCAAGTTGATTAGAAATCTAGCAACGCAGTATATACGGTCCGTATTAAAATAAGATTCTAAACGGGCAGCGGGTTGGGGCCTAGCGCTTAGACAGTTAGGCGGAGCCTAGGCAAACTACGCTGATTTAAGTAAATTTATTATATTTTGTGTAAATAAATGTCTGTTTATACTTAAAATATATATAATTTCATCATAAACTAGAAAATAGAATGACATAGATATTATGAAGTATTGGAACATAATGAAAACATGGGGAGCAAACATATAATGTGTGTTTATTTAAGTGTCTAATATGTCTCTTACAATTTCTTGAAAACAATAAAATGCAAAAGAAAAGTTATCTATTTTCTATCAAAGTGAGTTGCAACCTAGGCTGGTGTCTAGACGGATCTGAACAGGTCTGAGCGTTCTTTCTTAATTTTCAAATCTCTAAGCATTAATCAGAGCGTTGGTCAACCTTCTAATGCCTAGGCAAAAACTTTTAAAACAATAGATATAAGCTGTCTTGTTTGAGTTTTTTCCCCACAAAGTCCCTCTTATTTTTCTCTTCCAGATTGCATACATAAATGTGGGTAGCTAACTCATTCTTTTTTATATACAATAGTTTCGTAAATCCTTAAGACCATCTCCAATTGTTGGGCTAAAAGTCAAATATTTTAGCCCGAAAATTTTAACTTTTAGCCCCAAAACAGTTTTTCTACTCCAACTGTTTCAAGCCTAAATTTTAGCCCGGAATTATTAAAGAATAAACTTAGACTAATTTTTTTCTTAAATTAATTTTTTAAAAAAATAAATATGTAGATTATCGTAAATTAATTTTATGACCATTTTAATAAAAAAAAATTTAAATTCTGATAAATATTTTCACTCGGTTTGGTAGAGTCCATACCGATTTTTGGGCTAAATTCTGGGGGGAATCTGGCATTGGTTTAGCATTTAGTCCGAATTTTTTCCTTGCATTGGAGTGAGTTTGGAGGAAATTTTGGAGAGTAATTTGATTTTTAGCCCATCATTGGAGATGGTCCAATAACATTACACTTTGGAAAAGAAAAAAAAAACTCCAAATTCAATATCGTAGAAAATCAGCATGCCTACTTTAGAGTAGGAGGGATTTGGATCCTCTCCGGATCCCCTCTATGGGGATCCTAGGGATCAAGCAACAATGACCGTTCATTAAAAATCGTACGATTACAATTAAATATTTTTTACGCAAAACGAGACTACTTTATTTTTAAAAATATAAAAATCATTTAATTATAACCGTACGATTTTTAATGAACGGTCATTATTGCTTGATCCCTAAGATCCCTATATAGGGAATCCGGAGAGGATCCAAATCCGAGTAGGAGACAGATGACCACCATAGGAATTTTCAAACTAGGAATTAATTAGAAACATGACAATTGACAAGATAGCCGACGGGCTTTCCTTTTTCTTTCTCCTTTTTTCGTGTTTTCTCATTGTAATTATTAGGGTTCTTTTATCTAGCTTATTATAAATATATAAAAACTTTAATAAAAACTTTCGATACTGTTTATTTTAACTAAAAATTACATTTTTATACTAAAAATCAACCTTAGTACAATTCACTTTACCTTTTATTTTTTCTTTATTTTTAAAACTTAAAATTTTCAAATTATTTTGATTAGTTTTTTTAAATATATTTGTACTTCTGGTTACGTTTTTGTACTTTTTTCATGAGGGCCATCCCCGGCTTTCTATTGTGGTCCTAACTTAAATTGCTTGATGGACAAGTCTATGTAATTTTCAGTGTCTTTAAATCTCTTGATTCTTTGTATATAACATCTATGCTTGGAAAATCTACAAGCTTTCATTGTCTGAAAATGTTTGCCAACTAACTTTCTTGGTGGCATACTAATTTGGCCTAAGAAAATCAACCATCATTTAACACTTTCTGGTCCCAAATTTGTAATGACAGGAAAGCTGCAATACCAAGACCTCTATGGAATGCTGCTTCTCAGATTCTAATGGCTGTTGGCTACATCCTCATGGCCATTGCCATGCCCGGTTCGCTATACATCGGTTCGATCGTCGTTGGCATTTGCTACGGAATTCGTCTTGCGGTCACAGTACCCGTCGCATCTGAACTATTTGGTCTCAAGTACTATGGACTTATTTACAACATTCTAATCCTCAACCTTCCACTCGGCTCCTTCCTCTTCTCTGGCCTGCTTGCCGGACTATTGTACGACATGGAGGCTAGCACCACGGAAGGAGGTGGCAACACCTGCGTCGGCGCACATTGTTACCGGCTTGTTTTCGTTATCATGGCCATTGCATGTGTGATTGGGTTTGGTTTGGACATTTTGCTGTCCATTAGAACCAAGAATCTCTACACCAGGATTCAAGCTGGCAAAAAAACAAAGAGAGTGGTTAATGGCACACAGTAGGGTAAGGAAATGTAGCACTTGGGCACCAATTAGCCCTTACTCTACTCGAGTTTATTTCAAGTTCGAATCTCCTTTCCATTGGTCAAATAAAATGTTGGACTTGGGAGGCCAAGAATGTGAGGATTGATGGACTTAATTTTAGCCCAGTGATATCCTCCATTTAAAATTAGAATTAAGTTGGATTTGTGAATTTTTTAGGCCAGCATTATGTTTGATGGGCTTCCTTAATCAGTCCCACTACGAAATTTGCATTGATTAGTTCTTGTTGGATTGAGTCTGTATTTTTTTATAATGGTATTAGTGTGTGTAATTACTTTCTTAACAATAGCCAATAGGTGGGCTCTACGTATTTACCAAACATTCTTTGTTTCTTTTTTTACCTCTATCGCACATTGTATTTATTGCTTCCTTTGATGATATTGCCCACGAGAGAAATTTTACATCTTTTTCCTCGTCTTAAATTCATATGCTCACAAGCTTTTCCGTCCATAATGGGCTTTGGTATATTAGAAAATAGCAGAATTGTAGTCGAAGCTTTGATCCTTAAATTAAATATATTAGTATTCATCTATGATTTTATCACAATCTGGAGTAATGATTCGTTTGGAGTACTTCCTTGGAACTTTGAAATTGATACTATGCAGAATATTCTGTGATTATAAATTAACATGTGCTAGATTGACTAGTCAAACACACCAGTCAACTAAGTGCAGATTCGTTGTTAAGCATACACAAATCCAACAATCAAACTTAGTTTACTACAAGCTATTCTAGTCAACAATAGCTTAGTTCGTTATTCATAATCATGCAGTGCAAACTTTAAGTGCACACATATCAAATAACAATCCATATGATGCATGTATCATATGCTTATAAATTAGATATGTGAACAAATTTAAGAAATAAGGAGCTGTTTGGGCCCAAAATGACAGTTTGGGCCGAGGGCATTATTTCTTGGCCTAAAAGAAGACGCTACGGAAGAAAGCTTCATGGGCCGACTAAAGTAAGTCGGCCAAGTCCTGGTAGGAAAAGGATTTAGTTCAAGAGAGGATCAGAGAAGCAAAGTCCATCTGTGAAGATAAAGTTTTAATGTGATAAGGAGTCTCGGTGGGAGTCCTAACTAAAGAAGGAATGGCCGAGGTAGTCTGATAGGGGTAAGGAGTCCCAATCCAAGTATATTTTTGATCGATCAGGAGAAGACTCAGATCCTATAAATACAGAGGCAGTGGCAACGTGCAAAAGGACCTTCAACTCAACACACAAATCTGCCCTGCGCAAAACCTCTCAACACCCTTGAGATTTTTTTACTTTCTTTTCCCGCTTTCACATCTTCAGTTTGGATAAACAGCACTGTGAAGGTAACCGGTAAACACCTTCAGTTTGGATAAACAGCACTGTTGCCGTAGAACCAGCCGTCTGTGGAGTACCTTCAATTTGGATAAACAGCACTACGACAGGGTCGACTGGTTACCTATCCAAGTCTCAGCCGACGAGGGTTTTCAGATCCCCGTCGACAGAGGTCATCTCACCAGCCATCTCGGCGAAGTGAGGTGTTACTAATATTTAGGCTCGGTGCCTCAACGTCGAGTAATTTTATGATAGCATATTCTCAAGTGAGTTTTCAAGTTCGACACTTAGACGGCCGAACCACGTTCATTGTCAAGACCTTCATTCGCTTTGAGTATTTGTGCCCTTATACTTTGGTCTCAATTCGGCGAGATTTTACCTTCACTAATACGGTGACTGTCGCCGAATCAGACGACGACGAGCCGTGAACTTTGTAATTGGCAGCCTTGTCTTCAGGCTCTAGAACCCAAAGGCCGAGACGTGTTCCTTCCTCGGCCACAATCGCGAGACATAGAAGTCAGCAGCGCGCTCAACGCGACATCAACACATTTTACTCATCGGTCGAGCTCGGCCGACGAGTTGGTACGCCCCGCACACATTTAAAGGATGTAGTTAGCTTACTAAGTACTCGGCCTGCGCGCCACGTAGGCTAGGTGATTTTTGTAGTCAACATTTTGGCACGCCCAATGGGACAAAGTGCTAAAACTACGAAGTTCATGCCCGTTGAAACTCTTTCGGTGAAGAAAAAGACAGGAATGGGAAAGTCCACCACCGTACAAGTAACCCACAACACGGGATCCGAAAATCCATCACAGGCACACACCAGTGATGCCGTGACACTGGATTCACGCCGAGAAAGGGGAATACTTCTCGGCGAGCCCCCTCATAACACAGGAGTTCTTACTAAGGTCATAAAGGACCAACATGTTGAAGGAATAGTGGAAGACTGTGACGAGGATGGGGGTGACGCTACTGACCCACCATCCAGATCGTTTTTAAGGAGACGTTTGGAAGAGCAATCTCGGTAATTCGAACAGACTTTCGACCGAGATATAAAATCAATCCTGGAAGAAGTACGGGGGCAAAGCGCAATGCAGACCAAGTTGCTCGAACACTTGATCAACATTACCCCCAATTTAGGATTGACCGATCGGACGCGACAGCTCGTGCCCAAACCCAATGTAGGATTGACCGATCGAACGGCCGAGGCAGGATCTACTCGGTCTAGAACAATTGATCTGGAAAAAAGAAGCGGATCAACCAGCACAACAAATGATTTTGGGGCTGACGCGACGGGTATGAATACCGCGGAAGTACAACGAATGATTGATTCGGCCTTGAAGAAAGGGCTGAAATTCCCCAAGTTCATCCATCCGTACCCAGAGTATGTCGAGCATTTCGAATACCCAAAGGGATTTAAAATTCCAGATTTCAGTCTGTTTGCAGGAGAATCTTCATTATCTTCTCTTGAACATGTGGCTCGTTTCACTTCCCAATGCAGGGATGTTAATAGTGAATATCATAAGCTACGATTGTTCAATTTCTCATTGACTAGACCGGCATTCGCATGGTACATTAATCTTCCGTCAAATTCGGTCTAGAGTTGGGAAGAACTGGTCGAGAAGTTTCATGAACAATTTTATCGACCAGGAATGGAGATGTCGGTATCTTCGTTGGCTAGGATGGCACAAGCATCCGATGAGTCTCCAATGGAGTATTTAACGAGGTTTAAGTCGGCCAGGAATTGGTGCCGAGGTTTAAGTTCTTAGGGGCCAATTTTCGGGACATGTACGAATTGGCTCAACATGTGGAGCAGTATGAGTACCTACTTCGAGAAGAGAAAATATCAAAGTCCTCGGCCAGAGGCACTGTGTACAAGAACCCTTCGGTCAGTTACGCCTCGACCGAAGGGGATAATGCCCAATATGTCAATATCGATGCAGCTAAAATCGTTATTGACAAGCCATATGTGTGCAATGTTTTGGCTCAGGCCAAAGATACGAAGGCTCGCGTGGCTCCTGAGGAAGCTACGACTAAAATGTCAAAAATTTACACTTTTGACATTACAAAGGCCGATGCAATATTCGACCAGCTATTAACAGCAAAGATCATCAAGCTTCGGCCAGGGCATAACATTCCAAAGGCCGAAGAGTTGAAAGACACGGTGTACTGCAAATACCACAATTCTAGTAAGCATACAACTAACAATTGTGTGGTATTTCGCGACGCTATTCAAGGATGGATCGACAAGGGCAAGTTAAAATTTCCTGAGAAGCAGATGGTCATCGACGCCAATCCTTTTCCTTCGGCAACGATCGGTATGGTGGATGCTCATCTACCCAAAAACAAGGGTAAAGAAAAGGTCGAATTCGTACAAGTACAGCATATCCCAAAGCAAGGTTCTCGGCCACGGCTTAAAATTGATCTATCCTCTAGTAAGCCACTGACAGAGCTGACAGGGCCCGCACTGGTGGAACCCACGTCAGGAGCGAGCAAGAATGACTCTAACAGGCCGGAAGCATTGTGCGGCCGTTGTAAGGAACCAATCGTCGTAACCGAGCCTAAAGGGAAACAATCCCAAGCCGCAATACCATGCCGACCACATCCGGATGCAGCGATGCCGCCAAAGGTGCTTGGCTCAGGCCAGCGCAATAGAGTGTTCGATAGACTCGGACCTCAACCACGAGCTGGAGGGTCATCTTCGGTCAAGCGACGGCTCGACTTCGATGCCCCATTTTACAACGAAGACCACTACGCACGAAGCTCCAGCAGCTCTGGTTCGGTGGTACCTAAAAAGACGTTCAAACCGCCCGAGCCACGTGACCAACAATGGTATACGTATAATTCACCGACAGGTCGGTACATTGCCCTACCTAAATCCCAAAAGCTTCGCCGCCAAAGGATGGATTGCATGGCTCGCCGCCAAGCAACCCAAGTATCCTCGGCTCCCAAGTGGCAGCCTAAAACCACGGAGCCGAGTGAGGATGATCGTCACCCTCCGACGATCATGACCGAGTTACTCGAAGGGAAGAAAGCCAGAGACCATGCTATTGAAGCTGCTTTTGAAGCGTCTGATAAACGAATTAAGCTTCTACTTCGATCAGGCGAAATGAAGGCTCGCATCGAGCCAATCAGGAAGGAACCTGCGGAAAATTCCCCTTCAGTATTAACACCAGAACCACTTATCAAAATACGATGGAATCTCCATCCTCCTTTTGTTGGCGAAGCCCTAAATTATATGTTGGAGTTCCATAAGACACACTCGGCCAACGATTTGTACGGCTTACCAAAGGAATGTCAGCAAGCCCTCGACCTGGCGTTAACTTCCCCAGATGCCGAGCAAATCATTCAGAAAACTACTGATCCAGCCATCAAGGTTCGTTTCCAGCACATACGAGAGGCTCGGGTGTTCGGCTTTGAGGTTGATCCATACACGGATCTATCACCCGCCGAGCTCCCATTTTCCCTCGATGATCTTAGTTATCTGCGGTCCCATTTTGAAGTTTTCTCAGCAGTAGCACTTTTCGGCCTCATGGCCGATGAACAAAAATGGATAGAGCGACTTGACGCGTACCTTGACACAAGAAACGTTTTGATTGCTTACCAAGAGCAAGTCCGTCAATCTGCGCTTATCCCATCGAATGAGCTTGAGAGTAGTATTCAAGATAGCTCGCGACAAGAGGATGAGTTGTTGCCCGTCAATCATACCACAGACGCCTTAATTGACGGCGTTCAGGAGCAAGCTGCTTTAGCTGACAATCTCAAGAAAGTGCCTCAAGACCCATTGGGACCGTCCATCTTGGACAACATGGAAATTAGCATGGTCCACGTCTTGCCCGCCGAGTTTCAGCCAACTTTTTCCCAACCATCATCCTTGGTAGACGATGTAGTGGTCGAGGGGGCAACACAGGTCGACCTCGTTGCTACTGAAGAAGACGAGCTAGAAAACCCACAAGATAGGCTCGCGGCAGCCCTTGCTGAGTTGTTTCTTCGGTCCCCCACTACCAATCTGCAACATCTCAAGCCGTTGTATGTTACGGCTCATATAAAGGGTTATCCTGTCTCCAAGGTATTCGTCGATTGTGGGGCCACTGTCAATGTTATGTCCGTATCTGTCATGTGAGCCTTACGACGGTCTCACGACGAACTCATCCCATCCGGGATCACTATGAGCAGTTTCGTGGGCGACCGATCCCAAACAAAAGGAGTGCTTCCTCTCGAGGTAACCATCGCTGGTCGAAATCACATGACTGCATTTTTCATTGTGGACTCTAAGATCGAGTATAATGCTCTGCTCGGTCGCGATTGGATCCACCAGACAAGTTGCATTCCATCATCACTTTACCAAGTCCTCGTTTTCTGGGATGGAAAGTCAGTCATTGTTCATCCGGCCGACACCCAGCCATTCGAGGCCAACATGATTCAAGCTCGTTACTATGATGATCATGTCGACTACATTTCCCTTCAAGGCTTCAATGAGGCAAGGCGGCCGACAAGGATTTCCGTTCAGAAGGCTATTGAAGTTGCCGCCGAGACTGTCCACCAGGAATCGGCGAGACTCGGGTTGGCTAATTTACTCACCGATATCGATGAGTGACACCAGCCACGAACGACGCCAGGCCGCAGTCTCTTCGACCATGGGACGACTGCTGGCCCATTGGTATACGGTTTCCCGGCAACCAAATTCGGGGGTCAATTTGGTCGAGTTTTTAGCAGAAGGAGACAACGGCCCCGTGTTATATCTAGACAAGGTTCAAGCTGCACCGGCCGAACTTGAAGATAATCGGCCTCAGGTCAAAGACCCTTTGGAAGAAATAAACGTCGGGACGGCTGAAGAACCTCGGCCTTTATTTATTAGTGCTTTGTTGGCTCAACCTTTGAAAACAGAACTGTATAATTTATTGAAGGAATTCAAAGATTGTTTTGCTTGGAGCAATCACGAGATGCCTGGTTTAGATCGCACGCTCGTCGAGCATGAGCTACGCATCAAGCCTGGCTGCAAACCATTTCGTCAGCCTCCTCGACGATTCTCGACCGAAGTACAACTTGGCATAAAAGAGGAAATCATTCGGCTCCTCAATGCCGGTTTCATTCGGACAGCCAGATATGTCGAATGGTTGGCCAATATAGTTCCTGTCCTTAAGAAAAATGGAGCCTTGAGAATTTGCATCGACTTTCGGAATCTGAATTTGGCAACCCCTAAAGATGAATATACCATGCCACTTTTGGACCTCTTAATCGACGCGGCGGCAAACCATGCGATTTTTTCCTTCATGGACGGTCATGCGGGTTACAACCAAATTTTCATCGCCGACGCAGACGTCCATAAAACAGCTTTTCGATGCCCGGGGGCACTCGGCACGTATGAATGGGTCGTTATGCCGTTTGGTCTCAAGAATGCCGGTGCGACTTACCAGCGCGCAATGAATGCCATCTTCCATGATCTTATTGGGACAACAGTCGAAGTATATATTGACGACATTGTGGTCAAATCCAAACGTCGGCAGACACATTTAGAGAATCTCCGCCAAACTTTCCTGCGCATGCGTAGACATAACCTCAAAATGAATCCGACCAAATGTGCTTTTGGTGTGCCAATCGGTAATTTCTTAGGGTTCTTGGTTCATCACCGAGGCATTGAGATTGACGACAACAAGGCCCGGGCCATCATCAATGCACCACCACCAGCTACCAAGCAACAGTTGCAATTATTGCTCGGCAAGATTAATTTCCTCCACCGATTTATTGCCAATTCGGCGGGAAAAATGTGTGTTTTTTCCACGTTATTAAAACTCCAGGATTCTGACAAGTTTGAATGGCGCACCGAGCATCACGAGGCTTTCACCCATATCAAGGTGGCTCTTTCCAAACCACCAGTTCTGGTTCCGCCCCAACGTGGTAGGCCTCTCAAGTTATACATTTTTGTGGCCGATGAATCCATCGGGTGCCTTTTAGCACAAGATAATGAGGCGGGGCGCGAACAAGCCATCTTTTACCTTAATCGTCACCTTAATACTCCGGAAATCAATTATACGGCTGTCGAGAAACTCTGTTTAACATTGTTCTTCGCTGTTTCCAAACTCAGGCATTACATGCTCCCATCTGTCACTCAAGTCATCGCCTAAACCGACGTCATCCGTTATATGCTCACTAGGCTGATTGTCAAAGGCCGAATCGGGAAATGGACAATGGCGTTATCCGAGTTCAGTTTACAATACGTGCCCCAGAAGGCTGTCAAGGGACAGGCGTTGGCCGATTTCTTGGCTCACCATCCGTCCCCATACGATCTTGGAAGCCCCGATCTTGAAATTGGTATGGTGGACGCCAGGGACAATTTCTGGACAATGTACTTTGATGGTTCGAGCACGGCTGAGTCTGCTGGGGTAGGCATAGTTATACAGTCTCCCGAGCGCCATCGATGGTATTTTTCTCTCAAGTTGGACTTCGATTGTACCAATAACCAGGCCGAGACGAAGCCCTGATCATCGGCCTCAGCATCCTTCATGACATGCGCGCACCCCGCGTCTTGGTCCTCGGCGACTCCGAACTCGTGATTAACCAAGTCAAAGGCACTTTTTGTTGCATGAGTTGTACTTTGGCTCCCTATCACATGGTCGCCACCTATTTGGCCGAATCTTTCGACGGCATCACTTTTACGCACATATCTCGGGGTCATAACACTGATGCAGATGAATTGGCCTAAATCGCCTCTGGTGCACAACTCATGGGGGGCAAACATGGTCGAGCGATACCCATCATAAGGCAGTCGTACCCAGCCTTGGTTAATCAGCAAGTTCTCGATCAGGATCACGTGATTCGAACACGGGTCATGTCTTTGCCGTCGTTATTAGACCGAGATGATCCCGTCGACGTTTGCACGGTCGAAACGTTACCAGACGATTGGAGAAGAGTGATCATGCAATACCTTGATAATCCCAATGGAAAACACGAGCGCAAGACAAAGGTGCATGCCACAAACTACGTGACATATCAAAACGTGCTATATAGAAAAGGTGAGGCCGGTTTGTTGTTGTTATGTCTTGGCCCCAAAGAGGCCGAACAAGCAATGGCCGAGGTCCATGAAGGGATATGTGGAGCTCATCAATCCGGCCGAAAGATGCGATGGTTGCTTCGCCGACACGGTTATTTTTGGCCGAATATCTTGAAAGATTGCATTGAGTATGCACGAGGATGTGTACAGTGCCAGATTCATGGCCCTATATAAAGGGCTCCGGCTAAAACATTGCATTCGGTCACCAAACCATAGCCATTTAGAGGTTGGGCTATGGATATCATCGGCAAAATTACACCATCATCTGGTTCGGCAAAACATGCTTGGATATTAGTAGCAACAGATTATTTCACCAAGTGGGTCGAAGCAAAATCATATGCCGAATTGACATCCAATGAATTGTGTGATTTTGTCGAAGAACATATCGTGACTCGATTCGGTGGGCCAGAAACAATCATAACAGATACCGGCACGATCTTCACATCTGACCGATTTAAGGAATACACGATGAATCTCAAAATTCGGCTCGAGCAGTCTTCACCGTATTACCCACAAGCCAATGGGCAGGCCGAAGCAAGTAATAAAGTTTTGATAGGAATCCTTGAAAAAATGGTGAGAGAACGACCAGGTATGTGGCATTTAAGGTTACATGAAGCGTTGTGGGCCTACCGAACGTCACCAAGATCAGCCACTAGAACGACGCCGTATGCGTTGACCTATGGACATGATGCATGTTACCAGTCGAGTTAAGTGTCAATTCACTGCGAATGATAGAGAACAGTAGTCTGTTCAGTGATGAGTATAGTCAAGCCATGAGACAGGAGTTAGAAGACCTGAAGGTGTTCGCCTTGATGCTTACAATTTATTGGTGGCGTAAAAGAAAATCGGTGAACGTGCGTACAATCAGCGAGTTAAACAAAAAACGTTCGGCGAAGGAGATTTGGTTTGGCAAACGGTTTTACCAGTTGGAATAAAAGACCCAAGGTTCGGCAAATAGTCGCCGAATTGGGAAGGACCGTTTGTGGTCCATAAAGTCCTTAGCAAGGGGGGATATTATTTGAAGGATCGTACTAGTTTAGTTCATAAATTGCCGATTAATGGGAAATTCTTGAAGAAATACTATCCAACAAATTGGGAAATGCAGGAATGAGTATTTTTATTTAAAACAAAAGTTACAATCCTAAGGCGACGAGGGGAGATAAGCCTCAAGGGCCGCCTTCAGTTCCAGCCACGTTGATTCCCCAAGCGTGATTTCGGCCTGGCACATCTTTTTTTCCGACCTCAAATGCGCGAGCTGCCTCGCGTCGGCTGCAAGACCAGTCAGTTCGGCTTTGTTTGCATCGAACGTCGCTTCAAGTGCTAAGACGACATCGGACCTCCGGCGTTGAAGCACTGCTATCTGGTCGTCAAAAGCCGCCAACTCCAACTTCTTTTCCTTTATGATTTTAAGCTTTGGTTGGGCAGCCTCCTAAGCAGCTTCAGCAGCCCTCAGAGCACCGTCGGACTGAAGGGCTCTTTCAAAAATTGGGAAAAAGTCGCGAGTCTTCTCCAAGATTGAAGACAGCTGGGTAATGGTGGCATTATCCAAATGACCTTCAGAGGCGAAGGTGTTTAGACATTCCCCAATCTCGTCGAGCCCGTTGCATTGAAGGACTTCCAAGGCCGATAGGGAAAAGAGATCTTGCAGTCGGGTGAAGACGGAATGATTGATTGATGCGGGGGCAACCATGGCCGACGAAGTAGAGGAACCAGCCCCACCGAATGAGGAATGGAATAAGGCGTCGAGTTCGGCCTGCCAGGTGGGCTGCACGCAAAATATAGGTAAAACGTTCAAGTCAAAGAAGCAAGAACCTAAGAGGGGGAAAACGGGACTTACGGTGGTCGAGGTGACTCCAGGAGTAGGGATGGCCGAATCCACATCCTGTGGGGAAAATGTTGAAGCAGCCGGCGTTTCATGGTCAGCAACGACCATTTTCCCTTTGTCGGCTGCAGCAGATCCGGCCAAGGGGGTCTCGGCCACCAAGAAAGGATGTGAGGAAGAAGGCCGAGAACGGCCTGGAAGCGGAGCCTCATCGTTGTCCTGAGAAGATAATCGGTTAGGATTAGGATTGAAATATTAATTGAAGGCAGGAAGAGTATATACATACCGTTTCGTCCTCCAAGATGACCTGCGATCCTTTTGGATACTTTGGGGGAGACTTGGCGGCCAAGGGGACCACATCCAAGATAGGGGTGGCCGAAGTCCCTCGAGCTGTAGGGGACGTGACCCGCCGAGCAGACTCTGGCACGGCCTGGGGGACAGGATTAGCCACGGATGACGGCCGGGCATGACCAATCTTGATCCCCGGTGAAGCTTAAGATGGCCGTCTCACCACCTGGCCAGAAGCAATGGGAGCCTCCCGTTCTCGTTGTGTGGCCGTTTTCTTTTGACGTTTTGGAGAACAGGGAGACTCGTCAGCTTCTTAGGCCTCCTTATGCAGCCGTTTCGTCGTAGGTTTAGCTGCGAGGGCCGTGGCTGTTTTGGGGAAAGAGATGACATTCTTCTTCTTCGCCACGGTCGCCGTGGCCACTTCGGTCAGTTGGGAGGCACGACCGCCTAGAATGACAACCAAAACAGAGTCAGACAGCCCTAGATAAAGCTATATTGTAGAAATGAGGTTTAGGACATATACCTTGAGCCACGTTCTTGGTAGCAAGGGCAGCTTTTTTGGGTCTGTCCCCAAAACGTTTATCGACTACGTCTGGGGTCGGCTTGCTGAAGAAGTCCCCGGTGTAGGCTTCCCACCAATCGCCGAAAGTGTCAATGCAGAGGACCTCAGGTATGGCCGGCCTGAGACGGAATTTGGTACACCGCTCTTGAAAGTCCTTCTCGGCGGATTTGAAATCCTTCTCAAGAAAACCGGAGAGACGTCATCGGCCAAGAAGAGAGCGGGAGGAAAGAAGAGGGACCGGGGAGCCTTGAACATATCCGAGTTGCCGGGATGTAAAGTTGGGGTGGTAGACTTCCCAGCTTGCTCGACGGGCATCACAACCAAGAGGAAGATCTCGTGACAATATGAACGAACCCCAATGTCGATGAAGGCTGAGATCTGCCTCTGCGTCATATGCCGTAGATGGGAGGCGGATCGACTCTGGGTAGGCTCGACGACGACAAATCAAAAATTCATCGTCAGACAGAGTACTCAGGCCGAAGAAGAATTTGAAGATATCTTCGGCCCGGTGCGGCCGTACTGGCAGAGAGACCAGCTGAGAGCCAAGCGTTTCGGTATGAATGAATGATGGCATGTCAGGCCGAAGCACGGCGAAGTAGACTTGCAGCCAAAGCTGGAAGAGCCAGAGAGGCCCGCTTTGTTGGGGATCGACCTTGGCGGCGGTTGTCTCGGCCAAGCAACGAAAGAGGTTGGCGAGTATGGCCGGACTAAGGGCCAGGACGTGACCATTCGCCAGGGCCTCGACCACCGGCATGTTCTCGACCAAGCACTTGTTCGACCTGGTACAACAAATAAATTTGTTGTACCAGTAGAAGAGGAAAGCCTCGTGTTCTCCCTTCCTAGCCACGTCTTACCCTTGACCGGCAAAGTGGTAGTAAAGGGTATTGTAGTTGAAGAAGTTCTTGAACCACTTCTGAACTTCTTCCCTGGAGGTTTCCTTGTCCTCCGTCTTCAGAGATTCGGCGGCTCGAATCTCAAACAAGGCTTTCAAATCTAGCCTCCCCAGATGTGCGGCAAGTGTAGCATCGATTGGAGTGCCAGAGGGGGGAGTCCCCAAAATGGCCGAGACGTTGAGGACGGTAGAGCCAGCCGGGCCGAAAGGAAGAACCATGGTGTTGGTGGTCGAGCACCAGAAGCTGAGAGCCGTCATCAGCAGCTCCTTGTCCATGACGATTTCCACAGTGGAAAGCCAGATTGCATCATAAATGCCCAGGGCCTTCCATTGGGCACCAAAAAGGTCTGACATCCGTTTTACCTAGCTGGTCCAGGTCGCCGGGGTCGAGGGCCAGGAACCCTGGGGTTTGGCCGAATCCCATTTGGACCAGTCAATTCCACAAAGTAGGGGGCAAGGCAGTGATCCTTGCACAGGCCGGTGATGGATGCAGGGACGGATTCCCTAAAAAGCGGCCCAAGAATTTGATGAGGCACGCTCAAATCGGTTGCAAAGCGCACAGTCTTGACAACAGATTTGTCAAGTTTGTTGTTTTCACATTCGGCGCCGAGTTTAGAGATGAAAGAGGCCATTGAAGAGGTTTTTGGGTTTCCCGAGAAAGTTTCTGGGTTATGTTCTAAGCAGATGAAGAAAGTCTAGATAAGCAAGGAGGCTCAAAAAATTTTGGAAGCGTAGGAGTGCCAATAAGGAGTAATCTGGGTACTTATAGGTGTTTGGTGGGAAGATAGAACGTTTGGTTTTCAAAATTCGGATAAAATCAATCGGGAAGAGCACCAATTATTCTGACTATTTGAGGGAATCCAGGTGAAAATACCAAACGTCCCGCTAACATTAAGACGCACGATGGCGTGTGGCGGCGAGCAATAATGATAAACGGTTCAGTAGCCGCACATTTCATCATTAAGGTTACTAAGAGCATCGGGAGGTCGCCACGTGGCAGGTAGGTCAAGAGGCATCGGTCGTTCCCAAAATCAACGGTTACAAAGCTGGAGGCGTTTCCGCTCCTTCAAGGCCGGGCTCGGTCAAGGCCATCGACCTCAGGAGCGAGGGGGCAATGTTTGGGCCCAAAATGACAGTTTGGGCCGAGGGCATTATTTCTTGGCCTAAAAGAGGACGCTACGGAAGAAAGCTTCATGGGCCGACTAAAGTAAGTCGGCCAAGTCCTGGTAGGAAAAGGATTTAGTTCAAGAGAGGATTAGAGAAGCAAAGTCCATCTGTGAAGATAAAGTTTTAATGTGATAAGGAGTCTCGGTGGGAGTCCTAACTAAAGAAGGAATGGCCGAGGTAGTCTGATAGGGGTAAGGTGATAGGAGCATATTTATGCTACTTAGTTAGCGTGTTTTCTTGCACTTACGTAGTTAGTTATCGTTTATTATAGTGATTTAAGCTATTTTCGTGTATTTGTAGGTTCAAATGGCAAGTGAAGCAAGAAAGTGCGTTTTGGTGCGTTTTAGAGCTAAATTGAGCTTAAATGGAGTACATGCATATGGAGCACCATGGATGGACGAATTTGGAGCTAAAATGAGCTAAGGAGTGAATGAAGATGTGGAGAATGAAATTCAAGGCGAATGACGAACGAAGAGTCAAAAGTGGAAACCGAAGTTTCTAAGTTTGGAAGTTTCTAATTTCGAAGGTTTCCATTCTTGAAGAGTTTCTATTCTTGGAACGGAGATGTCCTAATCTTTTCTAAAAGGCCTTATCTCAGCCCTATAAGGATGCCGCAACCCACCATTCAATTAAGCCACCATCCACTCACCCACACTCCTTTGCCGCCACCTTTGGAGAAGAAGAGACCCTTGCCGTGCATTCCAGAGGAGGAGGAGGATAGTGCCGCAAGCCATCTTGCACCATTTGGGGAGTTTCCGAGTTCTTTCTTCCTTCGCTTCGTTTCTATGTTTAATTTAAATTGTTTTTCAATTATGTTAAACATGTGGAACTAATTCCTTTTTAGTTAGAGGCAAATTTGAAGCCATGGACATATGTTTATTATGATTTGATTTACTCCAGTTATGAATTCATGAACTTTGGATGTGGTTTACTTTTCTGTTTTGATTAAGAACTTGTTTATGTATGTGGGTTGAGGGTCGACACTTAATTTGCATGCCTAAACTTGATGCTAGGATATAAGGGAATTTCACCTAATCGTTATGAACTTATATTCATGAGTAGTAAAGATCGCTAGTCACGATTGTGTTTAGTAAACCCTAGGTTGGATTAACATGCGTATTCCATAGTTATGAATGCCTAGTCGATGCTTATGATTTCCATTGAACTTAATGATCTTTGTTAAACGTCTCTATCATGCGTATTCCATAGTTAGGGACTTTGATGAGGAATAATTTGGTTGTAATGCGTATTCCATTCAATTCAATGAATCTAGGGAAATCTGAGAATTAATTAGTTCAATACAATTAATTTGGGGCATTGTCATTCATAAGTTTGTTGAAATCATAACTGGGAATCAAATTGTATGCATATGTTCATGTGTGGATAAGGAACCCTCTAACTAGTTTCTCCATCCATTCAATTCATCAAAATCTGTTTAGAATCTGTTTTGTTTACAAAGTTTTGTTTTAAATTCAATTTCGTCAAAACCAATCCCCCATTTATTTTAAAGTGTTAGATTAGTTAGAAATACATTTAGTTTGTGTTTTTAAGAGTCTTGAGTCAAGTTACAACTTAATTTCGTCCAAATTTGTGTTAGTGCTCAAAACTGCCCATACAGTGATTCTAAGGCAGTTTTGAGTGTTTTGATGCTGTTTTGAGTATTGTGGTTTGTTTAAGTGTTCTAAACTCTAGTTTTGCATTCTTTGAGTCTAGTTTAGTGTTTTAAACTTTGTTTTTATGTTTTTGAGTCAATTTCACATTGATTAGCATCCCTAGTTAATCCCCGGTCCAGAACGATCCCTATTTGCTCATATACTACAATTGTCATCCATAGGGTTTAATTTGTGTGTCAAGTTAATTTTCGCATCATAAGGAGTCCCAATCCAAGTAGATTTTTGATCGATCAGGAGAAGACTTAGATCCTATAAATACAGAGGCAGTGGCAACGTGCAAAAGGACCTTTAACTCAACACACAAATCTGCCCTGCGCAAAACCTCTTAACACCCTTGAGATTTTTTTACTTTCTTTTCCCGCCTTCACATCTTCAGTTTGGATAAACAGCATTGTGAAGGTAACCGGTAAACACCTTTAGTTTGGATAAACAGCACTGCTGCCGTAGAACCAGCCGTCCATGGAGTACCTTCAGTTTGGATAAACAGCACTACGACAGGGTCGACTGGTTACCTATCCAAGTCTCAGCCGACGAGGGTTTTCGGATCCGCGTCGACAGAGGTCATCTCACCAGCCATCTCGGCGAAGTGAGGTGTTACTAATATTTAGGCTCGGTGCCTCAACGCCGAGTAATTTTATGATAGCATATTCTCAAGTGAGTTTCCGAGTTCAGCACTTAGACGGCCGAACCACGTTCATTGTCAAGACCTTCATTTGCTTTGAGTATTTGTGCCCTTATACTCTGGTCTCAATTTGGCGAGATTTTACCTTCACTAATACGGTGACTGTCGCCGAATCAGACGACGACGAGCCGTGAACTTTGTAATTGGCAGCCTTGTCTTCAGGCTCTAGAACCAAAAGGCCGAGACGTGTTCCTTCCTCGGCCACAATTGCGAGACATAGAAGTCAGCAGCGCGCTCAACGCGACATCAACACATTTTACTCATCGGTCGAGCTCGACCGACGAGTTGGCACGCCCCGCACACATTTGAAGGACGTAGTTAGCTTACTAAGTACTTGGCATGCGCGCCACGTAAGCTAGGTGATTTTTGTAGTCAACAGGAGCACAAGAGGTTTTGACTGGAAAAACCCATATCTGGGTTAAAAAAAACTAGGAACCCACAGAGTCCAATCCACTTGTGCAATGAAGGTTCATACAAGGTACCACATCAAGCTCATTTCCTCAATCTAATCTACTAAGCAACTTTACCTCTGTGCAACCTTACTTTGCACGAGCTGGAGATACCTTCAGTCTTCACAATAGGGCAACTCCATCCCTTGAGCTCATCTTCTTGTGCCACCGAGACCAATACGTTCCATGTACAATGGTGTAATGATGAAGATGAGATTTAATATGGATTCAAATGACAAGTCAGTTACTCCAATCAAATGATTGAAGGAAGAACCTAACATAAATTCAAAAAACTAGGCCAAAATGAAGATTCAAAACTTAAAGCTAGACCATGAAAATTTAAAAAGAAAACTAGGAATGGCTCATATGTTTGCGGTGGTGCCGAAGGGCATTGGTGGCGGCCTGTGTGTGTTTTGGAGAAACGATTCTCAGGTAATCTTACTAAAATTTGAAAGCTATCTATTTCCCCCAAAAAGTTCCTCGCAAGGAGGAGTGTGTGGTGCCGCGAGTCTTTTTAGATATGAGTTTCGTTGCCTTCGATCTACCTCCCATGTCCCTCCAAGAGACCGACTCGGGAACACCCTCTCAAAACGTGCTCTCTAAAGATGGTTGAGCGGTGAGGATCGTCTTTTGGGTTTTACTCTTGGGTGGGGTGCCGAGTTTTGGTGGTATGTTCCTACTAAGCTCGTAGTTACGTCGAGATCTACTTCGGGTGTAAGTAGATCTAGTACTAGCCCTTTTAATTTTGTGGTAGGTGGGTGCCGAGGTTTTTTGTTGTTGTCACGCTGGGTCTCTGAAAAGGATTGGGTATCTCACAACCATAATAGGAGATAACGACAGACGAGAACTAAAGGACATGGGGTCGCATTTTAGATCCAAGCTCAGGTTGTCTGAGAAAGAGCGTGGATGAGTCAATATTGAAAGGAAAGATGTATAAGGTGCACTTTTGGGGCTTCAGTACACCCTGATTGTTGAAGTCTTAACCTCTAAGGAAGTAAATGAGGATGCTTTTGTAGATTGTTTTATGTCTCTCTGGTGGGGACGCAAGGGTGTATCCATCAGGGACATTGGGGATCGAAAATTTCTGGCACGATTCGCAAGTCAGCGCGATCTATTAAGAGTGGTGGAGTCTAATTAGCATCGGTCCTTCAAAAATAATTTAGTGATGGTGGCGGATAGAACTGAGAAAGGGCTGCACAGATAGGCGCCCCGTCCCTCGGTGTGTTTTGGGTCTAAATCCACACAGGCGGTGGCGGAATCGATTGGAGGCCTGCTGGGTAATGTTTGTAAGGTGGACAATTCGGGAAGTAGAGACTGTATTGGCAGATTCCTCCGAGTCAAAATCAAATTTAATGTTCAAGAACCTCTTATAAGAGGTACCTTTGTGACTTTTCCTGATGATGGTAGAGTTTGCGTAGAGTTTAAGTACGAAGCTTTACCAAAATATTGCCTCCTTTTTAGAAGATTGGGGTATGCGACTAGAGTCTGTAAAGAACTCCAGGAGGAAGGAAAGCCTGATAACGAATGTTCTAGGGAGCAGAAAGAAGGATTTGCTTTTAAAGGCTTGGACGCAGAAACAGACCTGCGGGGCAATCCTTTAGGCTTTGGTACTCGGAGTAAGGTCTCTTCGAGCTCGAATGGTGGGAGGAAAAGCCTGAAGCGTTGGAAGGAGGTACGAAGTGAAGAAATTAATGGAGGTAAAAGGTCAGGCCGCTCCTCTATGGCCTTTAGAATGGGAAGTCACACATAGCTTGGGAGTGGCAAATCTCAAAGTTAAAGCGGACTTTCAACCAAGATGGACGACAAAGAAACGGACACTGCCATTTCCCCGAGTAAACTGAGATGGTCTTCAAGCAAAAATGGCACTGAAGACTCTAAGCTTGTAGTAAAAATTCGTACCCAAATAGAGGAAAAAGAGGCTGCGAGACTGGCCAGAGAAATTACTTTCGATGCAGGTTTAATTGGACCAAGGGGAGTGGTTGCTGAAGGAGCTGAACATATTGTCCTCCACGAGATCTCGGAACAGGAAGTTCGGGTAAATCTACTTAATGCCTCTTCTGAAACTGGTCAATGATTTGATTTAAACTATGAGCTTATCCATACTGATGGCTTAGTTGAGTCGCAAGTCAAAGATGTGGATGCTATTGAGACAACGACAAGAGAAGTTACCAATGTGGAAACCAAAGGCTTAGAAGAGGACCTTTTTAAACTCGCACATATCATCGAGGCAGTGATGAATGATCACATAAGAAAGAAACGACCATACCAAGAGGTGGAGTACTCTGTACCGGAACCCTACATAGAGCCTAAATGCACCAAACCAAGGAAAAGCTTATGTTCTAAGACAGATGAGACCAACCTTAAGGAGTCTCCCAATGCTCCATGAAGATAATCACTTGGAATTGTCAGGGTATCGGGGAGGGGGGACCTGACAGTTGACAATCTACTAGAGTAGAACTGACTTCACACCCCTGACATAGTTATCTTGCTAGAGATGAAGAATAAAAGCAAGAACTATGTTTATTTAAAAAGAAAACTAGGAATGGCTCATATCTTTACGGTGGAGCCGAAGGGCATTGGTGCAGCCTGTGTGTGTTTTGGAGAAACGATTCTCAGGTAATCTTACTAAAATCTAAAGATTTCATGATCGAATCAAAATCTGGGACAAGCTTCTTTACTGCTACTGGCATCTGTTAGCTATCTATGCCAGTACTGATGAGAGAAAGAGAAAGGATCAATGGTTGAATTTGAGTTATCGAATTGATCAAGACAAGGATAATTGCCTTCTTATTGGGGACTTTAATGATATACTTAGCAATGAGGAAAAAGAAGGAGGAAACCTTAGACTAGCCTCTAGCATGCGTGATTTCAGGGAATTCGTTGCTCGGAATGAGCTCATTAACCTGGGTTATGAAGGATACCCGTTCATGTGGAGAAATAACAAAGAGTTGAAACCAATCCAAAAGTGTCTTGACCGTGGGTTGGCAACCCTGGGGTGGTATAACCTGTATCTAGATTCTAATATTAAGCACATGGTCCTTGAAGGCTCCGACCATGTCATACTTCTTCTGTCCACTGAGAAGGCGCAAGCCTAGAAAGGTAGAAGATTTTCTTATGACCCTCATAGGAGTAAGCAAAAGGAATGTCGTGACTTGGTTAAAGGGGACTGGTGCGGCAAGCTTGAAGGTTCGCACGCTTTTCGCTTTTGTGAAAAAATAAAAAAGCTCAGAATGAGCTTGAAGAATTGGTACAGGGGGAGAGGTAAAAACTCCATGAAAATGATTACTATGCTGAATGAGGAGATCAGAAATGTTTATGCCTCCAATGGTTTCGGCAGCAAGGAGATCAAGCAACAGGAAAAGGAACTCCAATCCGCTCATAAAAAAAGAGGAGGCCTACTAGAAAGCTAAATCCAGGATCCAATGGTTAAGAGAAAGTGACAAAATAACCAAATTCTTCCCTGCACAAACTGTGAAACAGCGAAGGTTTAATCAGATTCGGGGGATTGAGGATGCTAATGGAATGTGGCAGGAAAGTGAGAAAGGGATCTGCAACACGGCTACCTCTTACTTCTCTGTTTTATTCCAATCTTGCAAGCCTGATCAGATTGAAGAGATTGAGAGATGCATGGAGGTTCGTGTCACCCCCCAAGATAATCTCGCCCTGACTGCTTTGATTTCTGAGTGTGAAATTGTCGAGGCAACATTCCAAATACCCCCATCGAGAACCCCGGGCCTTGATGGGTTCTCTAGCTACTTTTACCAAAACCACTGGGATACTGAGGGAGGCGATGTAGTGAAAATTGTTCAAGCTTTCTAGCACTTTATCAAGCTTTTGCGGAAGCTAAACCATACTAACTTGGCGCTCATTCTGAAGGTGACATGCCCTAAAAATATGACGCAATACAGGCCCATTGCTATCTGTAATGTCATATATAAAATCCTTGCTAAGGTGTTGACCAATAAACTCAAGAAGGTAATGACGCATGTGATTGGGGACAACCAATCTGCTTTTGTTGCTGGAAAACAAATCCAGGACAACATCTTTATGGTACATGAAATTTTGCATTCACTTCTTCACCAAAATAAGGAAGATTAGGCTGGGATGGCTTTAAATTTGGATATGGTTAAGGCTTATGATCGAGTTGAATGAGACTTTCTTGGCATCATGATGAAGGAACTGGGTTTTGCCCTACTGTTTTGCAATCGGATCAAAAAATGCATCTCGACTGTCTTATTCAGTATTCTTGTTAACGGTCAAACCGACTGGGTTCATTCTTCCACAGAGGGGGCTGAGACAGGGAGATCCCTTATCTCCGTTTCTGTTTCTCATTTGTACGGAATGCTTTTCCATGTTGATAAGAAACGGTCTTGAGCAAGGTGCTCTCCACAACTTCAAGGTAGCACCAAATGAGAGGCCTATTACACATTTGTTCTTTGCAGATGATTCCGTTCTCTTTGGAAATGCCACGGTTGAGGACGCTAAAACAATTGGGGAAGTGCTTGAGGTCTATGCACGGGGCTCTGGACAAGTTATCAATTTGTCTAAAAGCTCTATCTTCTTTGGCTCGAAAACCCTTAAACGAAATAAGAAGAAAATTGAAAGAACCTTGGGTATTGACTGCAAATAAGGTTTTGGGAGGTATCTAGGCTTACAAGCTAATTTTGGTCACTCCAAAAAGGCTATCTTTGCATATATTTGGGACAAGATCGAGGCTAGATTGACGAGATGGGCTGAACAGTTTTCGTCTTAAGCTGGGAAGGAAATCTTCATTAAAGTTGTGGCCATGGCACTGCCAAATTACGCCATGAGTTGTTTCAAGCTTCCTATTAGAGAGTGTAGAAATGTTGAGAAAGCAATTCGAAACTATTGGTGGAGAAGTAATGAGAAGCGGAAGGGAGTTCACTGGACTTCTTGGGATCGGCTAATGAAAAAGAAAATGGCTGGTGGTTTGGGGTTTAAGGACATTCAGTGTTTTAACCTTGCCCTCCTTACCAAGATTGGGTGGCGCTTGATCCAAAATCTGTTTTCTCTTCTATCTACGGTTCTGAGAGAAAAATACTTTCAAGGGAAAACTTTTAGGGAAGCCGAAAGAAGGAAAAACACATCATGGGGTTGGAAAGGTATTTTCGAAGCTAGAACGATTCTGCAACATGGACTAAGGTGGCGGGTGGGAGACGGTGCCTGTATCACCATTAGAGAGGATCCATAGTTTCCCAAACCGTCCACTTTTAAAGTTAGGCCACTGGATTGCTTAGATGGAACCATGGTGAGGGACTTAATTGACCCAACGTCTAAATCTTGGTTAAGAGATAAGATTTCGAACGGATTTCACAGAGAATATGTTGTGCCGATCTTATGCTTGCCTATTAGTAAAATTGGCAGTTGTGATAGACTGATTTGGCACCACTCTGCTCACGGGGTATACTCTATTAAATCCGAGTATGGGGTGGCGGTGAATCTTATGGAGAATGGTGCTCTGGGAAAGAAAGGCCGGGGTGCTCCTAGTAACCTAAAGAAAAAAAGTTTCGCTTGGAACAAAATATGGGATTTGAAAGTTCCCAACAAAATCAAAGTCTTCATTTGGAAATGCTGCAACAATGCTCTGGCTGTGAGACATAATCTACAGCGGCGCCACATGAGGGTTGATAATGTTTGTGGGGTATGTAAAAGGATGGATGAAACGAAAAATCATCTTTTCTTTCGTTGTGAATTTAACCACTTATTTTGGTTCTGCTCTCTGCTCCATTTAAATTCTTATGAGTTGGCTGAGGCTGAGTTTTTTGAATCATGGGAGTGGTTCTGCAATCAAACAAAGAACAGGGACAAGGCGGATGATATCATGATGTGGAAAAACAGGAATAATGCTGTCTTCAAGGGAATGATCTGTCATCCTTTGGAGGTTCTGGAAGCGTGGATGGTGAGTATCTTCGAATTTAATGAAGCCATATCCCATGATGTGGAAGTCAACGTCCCAATGAAGATTAAGCTTGCGAAGAGTACTGATCTTCTTAGTACCCAATGGCAGAAACCCAAGTTTGGCTTCATCAAGGTTAATACGGACGCGGCCTGGAGTAATAAAACCTTGCGTGCGGGATTGGGCTGGGTGGCCTGTGACTTTGCCGGATTACACCAAGCTGCAGGAGGAACGGGCACAGGTTTTTGCCAATCTGCTGCAGCTGTTGAAGCTTCCGCGATCCGTGAAGCTTTGGAGGCTTGCATTATCAAAGGTTTTGACCATGTTATTATTTAATCTAATGCCAAGGTAATCATCCAAATGCTTGAGAAGAAATTGGCTTGGGATTTCAGCTTTGAAAGCATTCTTGGTGACATTGAGATGCTAGTACGAAGGTTGACGTCGGTTACGTTTGCTTTTGTGCCTAGGCAAAGCAACATTGCTGCTCACTCAGTGGCTAAGTTCGTTTTTAAAGAAGGTCGTATGGTTAGTTGGGACCATATTGACCCGGATTTTTTGTTTGACATTCTAGCTAAGGATGTAAACATTTCTATTTGCCTTTAATTTATCTCTATCTTCGGTTAAAAAAAATTAAATTAAACTTAAAATAAAAAAAGCTAGACCATGAAAAAAATGCAAACCTATTTCTCAATGATTGAGAAATTTCTGCATGAAAATTGGTTTGATAGCTAGGGTTTCTTTATGAGAAAGTGTTGACTACAAAAATCACCTAGCCTATGTGGCGCGCAGGCCAAGTAACTAGTAGACTAACTAAGTCCTTCGAATGTGTGCGGGGCGTGCCAATTCGTCGGCCGGGCTCGGCCGAGGAGTAAAATGTGTTGATGTTGCGTTGAGCGCGCTGCTGACTTCTACGTCTTGCTATTGCAGCCGAGGAAGGAACGAGTCTCGGCCTTTGGGTTCTAGAGCCTGAAGACAAGGCTGCTATTTTTACGAAGTTCAATATCAAATTCGGCTTTCAATGTGCCGAATGTAGTAACCTGGTAACACCTCACTTTGCCGAAAAGGCTAATGAGATGACCTCTGCCAAAAAAGATTCGAAAATCCTTCTTGACCGAGACTTGGATAGATAATCAGTCGGCCTCGACGCAGTGCTGTTTATCCAAACTGAAGGTGTTCCGAGGTCGGCTGATTCTACGGCGGAATGCTGTTTATCCAAACTGAAGATACCACCGGTTGCCTTCACAGTGCTGTTTATCCAAACTGAAGGTGTGTCGGCGAAAAAGGAAATAAAAATCTCAAGGGTGTTGAGAGGTTTCGCGTAGAGCGAGAAATTGCGCAGGGCAAATTTGTATGTTGTGTTGAAGGTCCCTTGAATGTTCTACTTCCCCTCTATTTATAGCAGCAAGAACCTCCACGGACGGGCTAGAAATACATTTCGATTAGAACTCCTCAACCCAATCAGATTAAACTTCGACCAATCCTAATCTCCATAGAACTTTGAATCAAACCTCCAAAACAAACCAGGTTCATCTTTATGTCTTAATATCCGTATCTCGTTTAAGAATATGCCAAGATAATTCATATTAAAAGATAATTATTATGATAAAAACCACAATATTATCCTTTAAAAAGTAAAATTATCTTTACTTCTTATCCAACGGTTGGGAATTATGCCCATTCAATGGTCTTGATTGCGCGGGCCGATATTGTAAAACCGGGTCCAAACAGAAAGAAAGGAAGCTTTAAAGCTTTAATGCACTCGCACACTCTCAAAGAAAAAACATGAACAACCAACCCACAAATAAAATTGAGTTGAGGTTTTAACAAAAAGCACATGTTTGTTTTCAGCCAACAAGGACAAGATACAATTGTCAGCCCAGAAAACGATGTGAACAGATTAAGGGTGAAAGCTAGCTCTCAGCAAAAGGTGTCTGTCAGCCCATGTGGGCAATCTTAAATTGCGTGCCTAGCTCGCGTAAAAACAACAAGTAAAACTGACGAGACAACTAACCTAATCAAAATGTAACATGAATTTAGACATGTAATGTATATGTATGAACAAACCTTTAAGGTAATGTGCCACAGCCTTGAACACTTGATTCTAGCAGCATAAAACCTTAAGGGTTATTCTAAAACCTAATAAGAGCATGTGGTACAATTACAATATTGACAAGAAAAGCCAAAACACTAAAGTCTAAACTTTACAAATTTTCACCCAAAATAAAACGGTTTTGATGGGAAATAAGGGCATAATTTTAATGGAGCTGTCTAAAAAGACCATTGCACCACATTTTGATAAGTTTAGGAACCAATAATCATAAATTTTTAATCATAAACCAAAGCTCCATTTGAAACAAGGTTTAAAGACCAATACTCCAATTTTCCCTAAATTAAATACCAAATGAAAAATACTATTTTCATCTTGTATACGTACTAAACATTTTTTTTTTAAAGTTGTAGTTTAGTTGGAAAGGCTTTCACCTCAATTAAAATTAGTTAAAATAGACGATGACTTGTCATTAGTTTCAACTCTCATGAATATCGAGTTCTAGACCAAATTATCATTGACTCATTATGTTATTTTTTTTGGGGGGAAACATCATTGACTCATTATGTTTTCTAACCAACTATCACGCAATCCGCTCTTCGTGTCAACATCTAGACGAATTACATCGAAGCCGAAGAAATGAAATCGTGAAATTTTAACCATGTCATCTTTTAATTGTATTTGTTGTGACATACCTTATTGAATTTTACAATTGTATGTGTTTCAAAGAATTTTAAAAAGTTTTGAGCCGCTCAAAATGCAACGTAGAAAAACCAATACAATACAACATGTAAGATCTATGACTATATCCATAGTTTCCTCATGTGTACGGTGCACGAGTGACAGTTCAAAGTCAGTGGTCAACCCACGAAAGCTTTCAGCATAGACACACAAAAACAGACACATTACAAGACTTGCAGCCAAAGCGTATGGTTTAGGATGGGCAAAATACTCACGTGTATGGGTAACCGCAGTTACCTGTTCATTTAAAATTTACGGTTACAGTTAGATTAACCATTTAAAAAATAAACGGTTATAGGTATAACAGTAAAATTTAAATGAATGGTTATAAATATTACCTGCGGTTTTAGACAAATACCTATTTAACCGTTTATTTTAATATATTTGCTAACAAACCTTTGAACCCATCTGATCGATGTTATACGAATACTAGAATGAAATGGGTATTCAGTATCAGAGTCAGACTTTAGCATTCATGAGAGAAATCTAGAGAGAGTGAGCGCCTTTCCAATATTGGAAACTCCGTACATTTGGAAATAATACCAAACTATAAATGAAAGCTCGAGGGAATATATTAAAATGCAGTGATGAACCTTAGAGGATCATAGAACATAAAGACATGGTGGTATTTGAGATTACTGCAAATCACCAAGCATTTCTGCCCTTGTGTTGATATTTCTCCTCAAATTATAGATCAAGTTACGAATGAAACCTGACAATTCAGCATAGAGTGATGGCATGAGCCAAATGTGATAGCAGCTAAAAATATTGTTAATTGATAACAGTTAAAAATACTTTTATAGTAAACAAATCAACTCTTAACAAATATCTTATATTACATTTATTGATAACAACTAAAAATATTATTCGTAAGCTATAATTTCAATTATTAGAATGGTATGAAAACTTAACAAATTGAAATACGGAAATGCATGTTAAATATACCTATAAAGGGGAAAAAATGTGCAGACGGATAAAAAAAAAGGGTAAATGAGTAAAAAAAAGCCAAACGGCTAATGGAAAAACGGGTATGCGGTTACGGTTAAATGGGTACGGTTAACCGTTTATAAATAGTAATAGATATGGGTATAACCGTCTATGCAATTACCCAATGGATAAACGGTTATGCAAGTAAAGGCTTAAACAGTTATCGATGAATAACCGTAGTTATCTAGCCGTCAACCGTTGCCTATCCCTAATCCTGCCATATATGAAACTTTGATCCCTTAGGTCATATCCAACCGAAAGGACTAAACATAGTCCCGCCCAGAATTATAGTCATGCAAAAATTTATTTTTAAATGAACAATGGCATGCCATACTTATATATTATCTCCAACCGAATGGGCTAAACATAGCTCTCACAATAATTAATCAGTTTTAAGTTTATACTTTAAAATTCTTGGTTAATTTAATTAAACTACTGTTGGATGTTTTCAAATCTAACCATTGAATTTGAATCAATTTTTTTATAATTGAGGACTGGGCCAAAAAAAAATGAGCTAAGTGAGGGCCTACATTTGGCCAGCCTGATGCCTCTTCAGCCAAATAATAACATGTTGGGCCCCATAGAATTATAACTCAATCATTTGTTAGAGATGAGTTTTTGGGCAATTCAAGGCTTTTTTTTTTTTTTTTTTTACTTTTAGACCTTTAAATCTCTCCATTGGAGATGACCATTAGACCTTTAAATCTCTCCATTGGAGATGACCCTAAAAGCCTGTTTGGTGAGTCAATTGGTATGAGTTATGATCAATTAAAATAGACTTGAGTCCAATCAGTTGTTTATTGTGTCAAAATTGAAATTGAACAGGATAAGACGTGATGAGTTTTGAGTCCAAAATAGAGTAGATTCTATAACCCATCCTCACACGTGGATTACAAATTTAATGGTGAGGTAACGGTGTTCAATTTTCCTTTCCTCCATGTGTCATCATCTTCAACTCTCTCTACAGACCTCGTTTTCTCTCATTACAAGCAGCGTTCTACGTGGGTCATCGCAAGCAGAGTTGTGTGCGGGTCCTGAGCAGTAACCAACGATTTTTCTGGTGCAATTCAGTTCAGAGGTATGAAGATTGTCCAATTTGTGGTAGGGGTAAAGAAAGTTGAAGTTCTATCATAAAATCAATTGGTAATATGAGAGTATTACAACCTCTTATAAGCCTATACAAAGTCTCTCCTCCATCAATATTGGAATCATTCTCAACACGCCTCCTCACTTGTAGCAGATTTTCAAGCCTAACACGTAAACAACACAACAGGATGATGTGGAGCGCATGTAACTACATGTGAAAAAACCTGCTCTGATACCATAAAAAAATTGAGGTTTCACGATAAAACCAATTAATAATATGAGAAGTAGTCCAACCTTGTATAAGCTCATGCAAGATTTATCTTCCCATCTACGTGGGATTCATTCTCAACAGTGCATATCGAATTCGGGTCCAACGCCACATCGTCTTCCGTCGTGAGTTGTGTGCAAACAGGGGCTGGTGGAGAATTCTTCTAGTGAATTGTAGTGAGCGTTTGAAATTGAAGAGCGTGGAGGGGAGGGAGTGAGCTGGATTGGAATTTTAATGGTGGAGTGATGATTTTTGGTTTTGGTTTTGTTTTCATGGTGGAATTTTAATGGTGGATTGATGGTTGTTGGGTTTTTTATTTTTTCTGTTTGTTTTTCATGTCCCAATCTCTTTCTAATTAAAGTATCCCCTCCCTCTATTTTGGATTCGTTGTACATTTTCTCACACAGGTCATTCCATTCTTAATTGGCACAAATAATTAGCCAAACCCTTGTTTTGTATTTTTCAAATAGGCCAAGCTGCTAGTAAAAAGAGGTCACTAATTGTGACACAATTATCTTATTATTGTAATTATACGTAGCTGACTGTCAAATTGTAACAGTGACATAAAGCTTTACTTGTTATTATGTACAACCTAGTTGCTACGTCCTAATAATTCCAATCAAGGACTACAATGACTTTAAAATAAATCACAACTCTTCCATACGCAGTTGGGAGCCATGTCTAATCCTCTCAATAATTAAGTTCTCAAGTAGTTTAAGCATGAACTTATGGAGACTAATACACTTTGGGCGTGAACCCTAAAGTGAGATGATGTTATTTATTCATATGGATATTGGGTGACGAGTTTATATTTTAGGATGTGACGTTAATACATAAAAACATGATATATCATGACTTAATTAGGCGAATCCACGTAATAATGAGTGTACATAGTTGCCCCTGTCCACCTGTATTGCTACACATGAAACTTACAAATGATTTGGAATTCTCCTTAAGCGGGACTACTACAGAGATAAGATGTTTGACAAAATGTTTCAAAGAGACTGATATATGGTAACTAGTAAGTAGCCATGGTGCCAACATAAGACGTGGATTACATCTTTACCCTTTTTTTTATTTTTTTAAGTTCTCTACTAACACTACGTGCTGGTGTTACGATTAACAACGAATATCTTGACCATGCTCTTCTCCACATAAAAAAACAAGAATAAATTCACCGTTGGAATGTTTGATGTGTCCACGAAGGAATGGTCATCACATGAAGCTCTCACTCTCAGACAAACATGTGACCAGCCCACGGACTACTCAGTGTTCCTTGGGCCACTGTACCCTTGTGACCTCCATCTCCTTATTTTTAACTACCATCTTTTATTTGACCCTTCCATTATTTTGGATGTATACCTAAAAATGAAGGAAGTGGTCCAATGTAAACTCTTCTTACTTATAAATTATAACCCATAACCTCAATGTTAAGTTTCCATTATTAAAAAAAAGTAACATATTTGGCTGGTCATAAGTTTTTATTTCTCCGTTTTAACGAGTTATTTTTGTATATACGTATCAAACTGTAACTTGTAAGAAAAAAAATAACTCTAACTCAAAAAGGAGCGAAGTAGTATCCTTTATAAAATCTGTTTCAGATTTGCAGTAGTAGAACATTAAACAACTCAGCCTCCAACCTCCGAGCAAAAATGGAAGGCACAAATATCACATTTAGCTTCCTATTGTTCTTCTTTCTCCTCATGGGCTCCTCCTCCTTTGTTGTTTCATTTGGTTCACTCTTCTTCCCCCTTACGCTCTCATTTCGTCTGGTTTTTCTACAATGCAGAGATGTCCAATTTTCACATGTTACTAATTTTTTGTTTATACTGTTTCCACATTGCAGACGGCCCACTGTATGATCCTACTGCTTACACTGAGGTAAAAGATAAACGCGAACAAATTATATGTGGGAATTGTGCTTTCATCACCCAGATCAATTGTTTTGTTTGGGCAGTGTAAGTTGCAGCCGGAGGAGCCTCTGTACGGCGGCGGGATCATCGTTGATCAGTTGGGAACCTCTGCAAGTAGTGGAGTTTATTCACCATCGATCATACTGCACAATCTCACCCAGGGCACCATTTACTGTTTCTCCAGTTGGGTTTCTCAACTTTTTATCCTTCTCGTTAATTATCTTTGCATTTTTCGGTAATTTAGGGTAAAAAATTCGAGGAGAAAGAAAAAAAGATTCCGTTGCCGGGACTTGAACCCGGGTCTCTCGGGTGAGAGCCGAGTATCCTGACCAACTAGACTACAACGGATTGCTGTTGTGCTTGTCTTGTTCAACATATTTCTTAATATAATAGATGGGCCATGAGCATGTTGGGCTAAGCTTTGCCCAGCCCAGACCATTGTGTCTTTAAAAAACGACAAAAGCAAGCATAAGCGTTACAGGAATAAAACTCAGGTAACCCTGATTCTTGAACCTGCATAAACCAGTGTCGAAGGGTTGAGGCCACTTGTAGATCGCTTAATGTCCTTTGCATAAGGAAAACAAAATCCCTCACGCGCGCGTGACTGCACTGCACTAACGGGAATTGAACTCTACGATATCTAATGACATTAGGCTCATGTGGTCTGGGCTTAATCCAACAGGTTGGGTCAAGATAGAGGGTGCAGGCTCAGGTCTCATAAGGGCAAGCCTAAAGACAGAAAATGAAATGTATAACTGTGTAGGAACTGTTTTGGCTAAGCATGGATGCTGGTCATTTCTCAAGGGTGGCTTTGTCCTAAACTCGCCATCCCAATTATCCATCCTATTCTTTCAGGTAACTTTTCCTTCTCCACATATTTTCACTACTTACCTTTTACTTCCCCCCAAAAGTTTCAAATTTTAACGTTAATTTTTAATATTTTTGTTTCAATTGTATATAGAATGCCGATGACAGTGCTGTAAACATAGAAATTGCCAGCTCTTCTTTGCAGCCATTTAGTGTTCAACAATGGAATGCATATCGGGAATATATGATCAACACTGTAAGAATATATATTTTCATTTGATTTGGATCTCTGGTTAATTTAACGACGAAAGTTGTTAATTTTGTGCAATATTTTCTTTGTTTGTCAATAGAAACGGAAGCGTGCCGTGACGGTTCATGTCTCAGATATGCAGGGAAAGAGGCTGCAAGGAGCGGCAATTGACGTAGAGCAAGTCTCCAAAGATTTCCCTTTTGGATCTGCAATTGCAAAGACCATTCTAGGCAATCTGCCCTATCAGGTTAGGATGCATTCCATACTCATAGAAAAACTTGCGTGGATATGTGATGTAGGACAGAGTATGGCAGCGGAATTTAAATAATTTAGCGGAAGCAAAAACACATTAAACTTATCTTAAAACAGTAGTAAAGGATAATTGGAATCACTCCAACCACCACTTTTGTTCTGCATCATTATGCTGTTGTGTGACATTGTTGAGCAGCAAAACAATTCAATTAAAAGATAACGTGTTTAAGAAATAATTTTGATCATCAAATTTAACCAATGTTATCTGTTAAATGAATTGTTCTGACCGATGTAAGTTTTTCTCGTGCAATCAAGCCTTACGCTTTAAAGAATTGCCCTATATGCAAAAACCAGTCTCATAAGCAGCATGTTAACAACAAGAATGCTAAGCTAAGAATAGATTTTTTTTTGTGTTCAGGAAATAAAACTTTTGATCCTCAAATATAAACAATTTCATCATTTAACTAGACTGTTATGTCACTCATCATTGTCACGTGACAAAAACAACCTCACATAAATTTTTCTCGTAAAATCGAGTCTTAAGTTGTTTATGCAATGCATCAACATAATCACATTGGGAATGCTAGCTAAGAACAAAATTTATAATCCAGAATTGGTTCTCAAAACGATTCAATGCCGCGGTGTTTGAGAACGAACTCAAGTGGTACGCAACGGAACCTGAACAGGGGAAAACCAACTACACCGTTCCAGATCAAATGCTGCAATTTGTGCGTGCCAACCCAGTCATTGCTAGAGGTCACAACATATTCTGGGAAGATCCCAAATACACGCCACCATGGGTTCGAAACCTCACCGGCAGTGAGCTGCATTTGGCGGTAAACTCCCGAATCCAAAGCCTGATGAGCAAGTACAGAGAAGAGTTCGTCCATTGGGACGTCAGCAATGAAATGCTTCACTTTGATTTCTATGAGCAGAAGCTTGGCCCCAATGCCACATTGCATTTCTTCGAGACGGCACACAAATCTGACCCTTTGGCAACCCTTTTCATGAATGATTTTAATGTGCTGGAGACTTGCAGCGATGTAAATTCGACCGTTGATTCCTACATTTCAAGGTTGAGGGAGCTTAGGCATGGTGGAGCATTGATGGATGGGATTGGACTAGAGGGTCATTTTACAGTACCAAACCTCCCTCTAATGAGAGCAATCCTTGACAAGTTGGCTACATTAGGCCTTCCCATTTGGCTCACAGAGGTTGATATCAGCAGCACTCTAGACAAAGAAACACAGGTAAATAAGTTACATATAGGAACAGAAACTACAGTAGGACTGTCTGATTAGGTCAGCTCTCACACTAGGCGGGATCAACATGGGGTTGAGTGAGACTAAAGTATAGTAGATCCTAAGCTTTTGTGTATGAGCCGTACATATGATATGGTCGGGAGCTCTTACCCAATTTTTTCTCTACATATAGGGCACAAAAAACTTACGTAGAGTTGTTCCAACCACTCGTCTATTAAAAACATGGCATGTGTTTTGCTTTCATGTTTGAGTTTTAAGCGAAACACTTCACACGTGACAAAAACAATCCCATGTAAAGTTTTCTACTCGAGGATTAACCTACTACATTTTTTGTTGTTGTGTGTAGGCAATCTATCTAGAACAAGTTTTACGAGAAGGCTTCTCACATCCATCGGTGAATGGGATAATGCTTTGGACTGCATTGCATACTAATGGGTGTTACCAAATGTGCCTAACAGACAATAACCTTCAAAACCTACCTGCTGGTGATGTGGTGGACAAGCTCTTGAAAGAATGGCAAACTGGGGAGATAGGAGGCCAGACAGATGAGCATGGATCATACAGCTTCTATGGTTTCTTGGGTGAATATAAAGTAAGTATCAAGTATGGCAATAAGACTTCAAGCTCAACATTCTCACTGTGCCAAGGTAAAGAAACTAGACATATTAGCGTTCAATTGTGATACAACTTCAACATATTTTGTGTAACCAAAATATGAGAAGAGGATTTGAATTTGGGTGTAGAGCGGACAACATATGAAGAACTTGGCTACGCCGACATCTCCTAACTATATAAACTGTAGTTTCAGCAAACAAAAATAGAAAATCCACAATTTAATGAGGAAAACCTATAATTTTGTATGCAAAGATTTAAGATAAACTGACATTTGACCCCTGAACTATTACTCCGGTTAAATTAGATTATCCTAAATGTGAGATGCAAACTACATGGGGGGACAATTAGTTCGTCTGGGTGCCTTCACCCCCTCTTTTCACCAAAAAAAAATACTCTGCATATTAAAGCAACAGCGCCAATAGAATTTAAGATGGGCAATTAAGGATTCTGAATTCTTCACCACCTCCGGAGTTAATGTTCTTCTACACAGTTAAAATCGATGAGTAATGAATACTTCTCTAGTTAAAGTTGACTCTTTGAACTTTTTTTTTAATTTTATAAATTATATCCTTAAATTATTTTATTATTTTATTAGATAAATTATCCCTCTGAACTATATGAAATCAGAAAATTAACTTCTCGTCTTCAAATTCCGTGAAATTTATCTACTTTTTGTCAAATACTGGCACGACTTTATTTTCAAGAGTGAATTACGTGCTAGGATTTGACAGTAAAATAGATGGAATTTCATCTAATTTGACGGTAAAAGGTGAATTGACTAATTTCAAATAGTTCAAAAAGTTAGTTTACTAAAAAATAGTTCAATGAGTCAATTTTGACTGAAATAATAATGCAAACGGCAGTTTACTCAATAATTCTAACTGTGTAGAAGATCATTAACTCCTGGTGGTGTGAAGAATTCAGAATCCTTAATTGCCCATCTTAAATTCTTTTGGTGCTGATGCTTTAAGATGCAGAGTATTGTCCCCACTATGTAGCTTGTATATCACATTTACGCCACACCACTATTCTAAGATGCCATACTTACCTTTTGATACTTGTTTAACATTGCAATTAGGCCAAATTGGTGATTCTGGTTTCTGTAGTTTAGTCAAATTTGTCGACAAAAGTAGCACGAGGGACAAATGTGACGGGAAATACAAATTTTTTGAAAGTGTGGAAACACCTCATAGGTGACCCATACGTGTTTATTTTGCCAAAAATTCATAAAAAATGTGAATGTTAAAATTACATGAATCAAATTACAACTTCGCCCAAACTACATTGGCCCAAAATTATAATTTGAACTTGTAATTGTGCACTTAAAAAGAAAATCTTGTTATAAATAGGCAAAAGTTAGAGAAATAACATTTGCTAAGATCGAGAGCGAAATATCACACTGTTTAGTTTGTAATACCACCACAAAAGTATTGCAAGTATTAGAAAATGAGGAACACTAAGATTATTATATTTCTTCCTTTTCTCTTTCTGATCTGCTCTTCTTATTTTGAACAATCGAAGTGCTCTATTTATAGAGCCACTTCAATGGAAACTTACAAAATATACTATTTAGCATATGATATGGTACTATTTACTTGTGGGCCAACAATACACACTATTTACAACACTCTCCCTTGGATGCACACATATCAACATTGGTTGCCTCGTTAAAATCTTGCTCGAAAAACTCAGTGGGAAAAAACCATAGCGAAGGACAGTGGCAGATCCAGGAAATAATATTAGGAGGGTCAGTAAGCGCGCAATTTTTTTTTAACAGAAATAGCATGCAAATTGTCATTTTATCAAGTCTTGGTAGGCCTGAAGTCATTTGGAAATGCATATTGCACACTGTTAATGCCTTATTTGCGTGAGTAACTAACATGTTCGAAGGCTGCTCACATATGAATGCTTAATAAAGAAACACACGTATCTTGAATACACTAACAATGTTTGATATCATTGCATCCCATTAGTATGTTTGTCCAAGAATGATGATGCTTTGTTATTCTCTGAGATCACCATTTCATTTACTTTGCATTTTTGGATAGTTTTATACTTGGTTCCTTTTTTTTCTGCCAACAATTGTAATCACAACCAACAAACAAGCCAGAGGTAAATAATATTAGGACTATACTATAAAGGGGCAGCACCTCTCTAATGCATTTTATCAAGCAGTTGAATGACATATATGAAGGACAACTCCAACCTTTAAAGGGGCAGCACCCATGTCATCCATAGACATTCACCGAAGTTCGGAGGGTCAGCAGCTAAGATGTCCATGGACTGACCCCCCTTGCCCCTTAATGCATCCGCCAGTGGCGAAGGAAAAAGAGTACAACAAGCATGTATCATGGATGCTCCCCCTGATATTTATCTCCCCTTGATCCGCATTCTTCAAATTTAGCTGATTAGTAAGTCGACGTAATCCGATACTCTGCACTAACTTCTGAAATGTGCACTTTGGTAGAGACATGGTGAACAGGTCTGCCAGATTTTCATTGGAATGGATTTGTCTGACTTTAATAACTTTAGCCTTCTGAAGCTCATGTGCACTAAAAAACTTGGAAATATGTGTTTAGTCTTATTGCCCTTAATGAATCCTTCCTTCATTTGGGCAACACAGGCTGCATTATCTTCATGGATGATAGTTGGATTGTCTGCCTTCGAATGTAGATCGCATGAATTTCGAATATGATGGATTATTGTTCTTAACCAAGAACATTCACGACTTGCTTCATGCAAAGCAAGTATTTCCGAGTGATTTGAAGGTGTAGCAACTAGTGTTTGCTTTGTTGAGCGCCATGAGATTGTTGTATCTCCATTAATGAACACATATCCAGTTTGTTTGCGAGCTTTATGCGGATCAGAAAAAAACCATCATCTGCATATCCAGCAAGGATCTGGTCATTTGTGGATTTCTCTTAGTAGAAGAGACACATGTCTGTTGCCCCACGAAGGTATTGTAGAACATCTTTGACTCCCTTCCAATGACGAATTGTTGGAGTAGAGCTATACCTGGCTAACAAGTTTACTGAAAAAGCTATATCTGGTCTAGTACATTGTGCCAAATACAATAAAGCACCTATTGTACTTCTGGACTAAGGACCATTTCATCATATTCTTTTGGACGGAATGGATCTTTCTTAATGTCCAAAGAACGAACAACCATTGGCGTGCTGAGTGGATAAGCCTTGTCCATGCCAAATCGCATCAGGATTTTTTTCAATGTAAGCTGATTGGTGGACCAAAATTCCATTAGCACACTGCTCGATCTACAGGCCGAGACAATATTTTATTTTCCCAAGGTCTTTCATTTCAAATTCATTTTTCAGATATTCAGCAGTTTTATTGAGCTTTTGAGGAGTTCCAACTAGGTTCATATCATCGACATACACTGCCACTATAACAAATCTAGAATTGGATTTCTTAATGAACACACAAGGGCAAATAGCATTGTTGATATACCCTTCTTTGATCAAGTATTCACTGAGACGATTATACCACATTCATCCAGATTGTTTCAGCCCATACAATGATCACCTTAATTTGATCGAGAGCATATCTCGTGGTTTGTTAGTTGTTTCAGGCAACTTAGGTCTTTCTGGGACCTTCATGTATATGTCAATATCTAATTCTCCATATAGATACACAGTGATGACATCCATAAGTCGCATGTCAAGCTTTTCTGAAACCACTAAACTTATTAAGTAACGGAACGTAATTACGTCCATTACAGAAAAGTATGTCTCCTCATAATCAATTTCAGGTCTTTGTGAAAAGCCTTGTGTAACGAGTCGTGCTTTGTATCTTGCAATCTCGTTTTTCTCATTGCGTTTTCTTATGAATACCCATTTGTAACCCATGAGTTTTACATCAAGTGAAGTTTGGACTACTGGTCCAAAAACACATCGCCTTTCCAAGGAATTTCATTTTGCCTGGATTGCATCTTTCCACTTAGGCCAATCTTGTCTCTATTTGCATTCATCAACAGAGCGGGGCTCAATATCATCACTTAATATGATTTCAATGGCTACTGTGAATGCGAACATATCGTCGATGATTATTTCATTCTTATCCCACAATTCATTTGTACATGCATAATTTATGGAGATTTATTTGCTTTCATGTACTGTTGTCTTTCCAGGGACATATGTCTCATCAAAGACATTTTCTTTTTCTAGAAGTACAAAATCATGAATTGTGGATTTGTCATTCATTTTCTCTTCCTGAATGATTTCATTTGGATTCAGCTGTGCCCTTGTCTTTCTCTATCGAGGGGCTGAATCTTTTGAACCTGAGGGTTTACCACGCTTCAGGCGTGCACCAGATGAATCACTCGCTGCCACTTTATTTTGTCCAATAAGGACATCAATTCTTGTAGGTGCATTTGCAGTTGGTATATGTGATTTTGTCACTTTCATAGCATCATTAAATGCATCTGGCATTTGATTGTCAATACTTTGAAGATGAACGATTCTTTTCACTTCATTTTCACATTGAGTGCTACGTGGATGAAAATGAGACAAGGTGGGTACAACCCATGTCAGCTCTTTCCGTTCTTCTAGAATTGTCTTTTGTCCCCCTAATAATGGGAAGACTGTCTCATCACAGTGACAATCAGCAAAATGAGCTGTAAACATATCACCTATCAGGGGTTCCAAATATCTAATGATAGATGGTGAATCAAAACCCACATAAATTCCCAGTCTACGCTAAGGTCCTATTTAAGTGCGTTGCGGCGGTGCAATAGGCACGTAAACAGCACAACCAAAAACTGGTAAATGTGAAATATTTGACTGATGCCCAAACACGAGTTGTACTGGGGAGTATTGGTGGTTGGTTATAGGTCTTAATCGAACCAATGATGCAGCATGTAAGATGGCAAGTCCTATGCAGAAACTGGCAATTTTGTTTTCATGAGCAGAGTGCGAGCTATTAACTGAAGCAACTTGATCAATACTTCTGCTAAACCATTTTGAGTATGGATATAAGGAATAGGGTGTTCAACATCAAAGCCCAATGTCATGCAATAATTATCAAAGGTTTGAGATGTAAATTCACCAGCATTATCAAGTCGGATTGACTTAATGGGGTAATCTGGGAACTGTGCTTGCAACTTAATTATCTGAGCAAAAAGTCTCGCAAAAGCCACATTCCGAGTAGGCAAGAGACAAACATGTGACCATCTGGTAGATGCATCAACCAACACCATAAAATATCGAAATGTTCCACAAAATGGTTGAATAGGTCCACAAATATCCCCTTCAATTCTTTGCAAAAATGATGGGGATTCAGTGCCAACCTTTAGTTGTGATGGTCTAATTACCAACTTCTCTTAAAAACAAGCCTTGTAAGGGTTATCATTTGAGATAGCAACATCTCTACTCAATAATGGATGTCCATTAGAGTTGGTAATGATCATACGCATCATGGTAGATCCTGGATGACCTAGACGGTCATGCCAAAGCATGTAAACCTTTGAATCAATGAACTTCTGGTTCATGACAGTATGTGATTCAATTGTCATTATGTATGTATAATATAATCCACTCGACAAACCACGTAACTTCTCCAATATACGCTTCTGGGTATCATTAGAGGTAATGCATAAACACTCCATATTTTCTGCACTTTTCGTTTCAATGTGGTATCCATTTAAACGTATGTTCTTGAAACTCAACAAATTTCGAGTAGATCGAGTAGCATACAACGCATTTTGTATGGACAATATTGTTCCATTTGGTAATATAATATGAGTTTTCCCTGAGCCTTCAATTATATCTAATTTGCCTGATATTGTTGTTACCCTTACTCTTTTAAGTATCAAGTTTAAGAAATACTTTCAATCACGAAGTATTGTATGTGTGGTTGCGCTGTCTCCAAGACAAATATCTCCGTCATTTCTATAATCATAGTTTTTATCCATGCTTTCTGAGTAAAGAGGATCACAGTTAAAAACAACTTATAACAGGAAATTTACATGCCACTTTTATTGAATTGAAATGCTAGTTTTACAAGTTCAGAATAATAAAAATACATTAAATATAAATGATTCATTCGGACCGATACACTTCATTCCCCTTTTCCTCAATGAAGTCCGAGACATTTAGGTGGGTTGTGTTCAACTATTCTGATAAGTCGCGCACTGGATCAGGTATATCCATTGGTCTAGCCTGGTCGAGGAAATTAGTCTCGACACCCTTCTCCTTGAGGGAGGCTTGATATAGATCCACCAGATGTTTTAGGGTACGACAGGTACGCGCCCAGTGCCTATCGCCACCACACATATGGCAGGCTCCATCCGAGTTTCTAGGAGCATTGTTCATACAAGCTTTGCCTTTGTGGCGATTTCTATTTTTAAAGCTCGGGCCTGAATTTTGCCTTGGAATCTGGTTATGAAAATGACCACTATGATTCTTGCCTTTCCTGTTCCACCGGCCTCGCTTGTGGTCACGTCCTCGTTTATGATTATCGCCACCATAAGTTGTGGCGTTCACTCTAAGGGAAGCAGCATTCACTTCTGGGAATGGTGCAGATCCAGTAGGTCGGGATTGATGATTCTTCATCAGGATTTCATTGTTTTGTTCAGCTACCAAGAGCATAGATATCAGCTGGTTGTATTCAGCGAAGCATCGCTCTCTATACTGCTGCTGTAGGAGCACGTTATAAGCATGAAATGTGCAGAAGGTCTTTTCCAGAATAGCTTCCTCAGTAATGATATCTCCATAAAACTTCAGCTGAGAGGTAATTCTAAACATCGCAGAATTGTATTCAGCCACTGATTTAAAATCCTGGATCCTTAGGTGAGTCCACTCATAGCGAGCCTTTGGAAGAATCACTATTGTCTGGTGATTGTATCTGTTTCTCAATGCCTTTTAGAGAGCTAACGGATCTTCAACCGTTAAGTACTCGTTCTTTAGTCCCTCATCAAGGTGGCGACGAATAAAGATCATGTCCTCCGCCCAATCTTGAGAAGATGAGTTGTTTTCTTCCCTAATGGAATTCCAAGATTCCCTACTTCTAGATGGATCTTGGTATCCAATACCCAGGTAAGGTAATTCTTCCCAGTAATGTCTAGGGCAGCAAAATCAAGTTTTGCCAAGTTCGCCATTTTCTTTTTTTTTCTGAAAGAAAAAAATGAGATTTGTAAGAACTTGCAATAATATGTATTCTTGGAGGAATATAGCGTTAAAACTTCTGGCTCATACAAATTTTTCATTTTGATCTTCAGGTCAAAAATGATAAGCACTCGAAACTTCAGGTTCGAGATTTTCATGATTAATGAGAAGGGCGATTGTATCACACCATTCTCATCGAAACAAGCATAGGATGGGCGATTATTCCACACCACCTAAAATTGCAGTAAAATTAAATTGTAGAAGAATTTAAATTGCAGAGCAGGGTGGACGATTATACCACACCACCTAAATTTGCTGTAAAATTAAAGTGCATAAAATTTAAATATGCAAAGCAGGGTGGACGATTATACCGCACCACCTAAAATTTGCAGTAAAATTAAATTGCAGAAAAAATTAGATATGCTGAGTAGGGTGGACGATTATACCTCACCGCCTAAATTTGCAATAAAATTAAATCGCAGAAAATTTAAATATGCAAAGCAAGGTGGACGATTATACCGCACCACCTAAAATTTGCAATAAAATTAAATTGCATAAAATTTAAATATGTAGTTCAAGATGAGCGATTATACCGCACCATCTTTGATTACAGTAAAATTAACATAATTAAATATTGGGTTAGTAATAAGGAACTAAACCAGACAAGAAATCAAAGACATAAGTAACTGTTAAATTTAGAACGAGAAGTAGGCATGGTGCTAGCAATTCATCGCAAGGGTGCATCATGCAAAGGAAGCAGAGGAAGAAAAAGAATATGAAAAACCTTGGAGGAACCTTTTTTTTTTCTTTCTTTCGGTGAAGGGAGATGGGAATTATTTAAAGTTAGAGAGTCGTGCTCATAACATGTTATAAATAGGCAAAAGTTAGAGAAATAACCGTTGCTAAGATCGAGGGCGAAATATCACACTGCTTAGTTTGTATTACCACCACAAAAGTATTGCAAGTATTAGAAAATGAGGGACACTGAGATTATTATATTTCTTCCTTTTCTCTTTCTGATCTTCTCTTCTTCTTTTGAACAATCGAAATGCTCTATTTATAGAGCCACTTCAATGGAAACTTACAAAATATACTATTTGGCATATGATATGGTACTATTTACATGTGGACAAACAATACCCACTATTTACAACAAATCTAATAATGTTGGTGCATCCTACACAAACAGTGGTTAGGATATAATTGAAGGGTCATTATGGTTTGAGGAAAACTTGTCTAGGCACCAAGAGGGGTCATTTTTATTATTATTTTTTTAGAGTAAGAAAAATAACTAAAGTGGGACAAACAAAACGTTCGAGAAATCTCTCTCTGTGAGAGTCCTTTCATTTGTTTGAAGGTGCTTCTCACCATTTTGTGTGAGTGATTTCCCGATCATGGTTCCGTTTGGTCTTTTGTTTTTGTCTTTTCTTTGTTCTTCCCTTCCATCTGCTGAGGGTTCTTCCCATTTTCCTTTCTAGCCTTTCCAATTCCTCAATCCCCACGAGTTTCCCTTTTCATGGCTCTTCCTTGCTTCACTTTTCAGCCATGTTTTCTGTTGAGTTCATGTGTAGAGTTCCGATGTTTAATCCGGCTTGGGTGTTTCCTACACCACCACATTCTCCTTGTTGTTTGCTGTTTCCGGTGATGTTGCTTGGGAATTTCTAAGAGCTTCTTTTTGATGGTTGGCTTCTCTCTTGCCGACTATCTCTTGTTGATGGTTGTGCGCAAGTGGTGTTTGTGGAGGTGATGATAGGCAGTGGACGGAGAATCGGATGGCTAGCTGATTCTTGGATCGGCAGTGGAGAGCACAGTGAATGGTTCTCGGACATTCTGTTGTGTTTGGGCTTCACTGTTGTTGGGCTCATTTTCTGTATTTTCTTTGTTTTTAGGCCCATTCTTTGTTCGTTTATAGAAGTAAATTGGGCATTTGTTTGTTCTGTAAGTGTGTTTTTTTATTATAAAAGTTCCAAGAAGGGTCATTAGAATGCAATAACTTGAGGATTTGATTTTGGTGGGAAGGGAAGGACCCACTTTTTAGAATACCATGGCATTATCCTTTGTTCATTAAAATCTGATGGCTGCAGATCAACATAAGCCACCTCTAGTAACTTCCGTCAGGATGTGAATGGCATGTAAATCAAGTGATTAAAATTATTTATCTAATCATTTTCAGTTTTTTGTTTGAAATTACTTGTATCAAAAGAAACAACGAATTAAAAATTTCGATTAGGACTAATTAAATCATCTGCTTACACTAGATTACAAAATTAATACGCGAATTTTGGTGAGATTGGTCCAAAAAGTGACTTGATGTAATACCAAATTTTCAAAGGTGGGCCATAAAAAACCTATATTCTCATCTCACCAATGTCAACATCATGTTCCTTTTATGCAAATTTTCGGAAGAAAAGTTGAGGGTCTATGATCAAACATTAGAAGGTAGCTAATTGTGCCACTTTTGCTCCAAATCCCTCTTTATTTTAGTTGTAAAGATTTGTTTTGCATTTATTCTTGGGTCCCCAAAACCCACTGACGATTAAGTTATTTCCCCTTGAAAATCCAACTAACGACTTCAACCCCAATGCACTATCTCACCAAACAAAATTATAATATGGAAGTAACTTAGGGTTTCGTACCACTTCGTGTCTATAACGTTCATTATGGGTGCGTTTGGTACGCGGGACGGGACGGGACGGGACGAGGCGTTCCGTCCCGCGTTTGGTACGCCTAAAACGAGTGGGACGAGGCGTTCCACGGGACAAGTTTTGGATGATTTTTGGTTCCACCTCCCCCCATGGAACGGGGTTGTTCCACGTCTGTGGGACAGAAATTTTTAATATTTTAGGACAACAATGCCCCTTGTATTTTTCAAAATTTACAACATCCGTCCCGTCCTGTTCCGTCCCGTCCCATTCCGTCCCGTCCCGTCTGCGTAGCAAACGCACCCTATATGAACGCAATGCAGTAGGAAAATTTGTCATACATAAGTTTTGCTTGATATTGAGTAGGAAGGAGTGAGCAAAGAACAAGTTCTAAACTCGAGCGTAACTCCCATGAACACGACATATTTTCTGATTTTGTAACTGCACATATTCAAAATTTATTTCAACGCGTCTTGTCCCAAAAAAGTATGAACTTTGAAGGCTTGAACTCTCACAAGTCGTAGTAAAAAATGTAGAGAGAGATTAAACATAAACTTGAAATGCCCGCAAAGTGGTGCCTCTCAAACGGAAAGTAGCCTACAGTTTTACTCACGCATTCACATTATACACTTCCTTTTCAAGAGAAACCTTCACAAGCCACACACAAATTCTCTTTCTTTTGGTACAAAATCAAGGCAGAAACAAAACCCAAAAACAAAAAGGTGGTTGAAGATCAAAAGAACGGTTTTCAATCCTCATATGTTGCTTTAATAAGTACATAGCAGCAGAACCTTCAGAGTTCAGGCAAGGGCTTTAAGTGGGAAAGAAAAGGGGCACCTACTACATGGACTTCACTACACCTCGGCAAGCTAGTGTGACAATACAGACTAATTACCCAACACTAGTGTTTTAATTTTTCCACGTTGCGTCGCATTAATTAATTTAGTTAAAAATATTAACCTATCCGGAAATCTCCAGATCAACGTTTATTTTCAACTCCCTAAGGATTTCATCACTTACTACGCCCTTTTTTGTCTCTAGGTGCCTAGGTATCCACCGCAAGCATTTCCTTATTAGAACCTCGCCCTTCACTTTATTTAAGGCTATGTTATCCAATAAGGTGCTGCTAAATGGAAGGATCATTTTAAGATCCTTGAATGATAAATCATAGCATAGATCGAACTTCTTTTAAGAGACCGTCACTTTAGTGTTCCTATTTAACATATGTTCTCACTACGGAAAAAAGGGTAAAAGAGAAAGAAAATGAACAACTTTTTGAATGTGTATTGTACAATGATATTTGGAGGGAATCTTGATGGATTTTACAATCTTGATGAATCTGTCAGCGTTTCCTACCAAGGGCAAAACTCCGGTGACCACTAAAACACTCAAAACCTCGTGAAGAATTCACATTGAAAACCAACAAGCCAAGGAATCATAGAGTTGGAGGAAAACTTCCATTTCTTAATGATATTGTGTGACATTGTTGAGCGACAGAACATTTCAATTAAAAGATGATATGTGAATAAGAAATAACATTGATCATCAAAATTTTAAAAATGTTATCTTTTAAATTAATTGTTTTGACACTCAACATTGTCATGTGATCAGAATAGTCTCACGTAAGTTTTTCTCATACAATCGAGCGTTACATTTGAAAGAATTGCCCTTTATGCAAAAACCAATCTCATAAGCAACATTTTAAAAATGAGAATGTTAAGCTAAGAATAGATTTTTTTTGTGTACAAGAAAAAAAAAATTTGATCCTCAAATATAAACAAATGTCATCATTTAACTAGATTGTTATGTTACTCAATATTGTCACGTGACAGAAACAACCTCACATAATTTTTTCCCCAAAAATCAAGTCTGAAATTGTTTATGCAAAAAGAAATCTTATAAGCATGATGCACCATCATAATCACATTGAGAATGCTAAGAACAAAATTTACAATCCAGAATTGGTTCGCGAAACGATTCAATGCCGCGGTGTTTGAGAACTAACTAAAGTGGTATGCAACGGAACCTGAACAGGGCAAAACCAACTACACCGTTCCAGATCAAATGCTGCAATTTGTGCGTGCCAACCAAGTCATTGCTAGTGGTCACAACATATTCTGGGAAGATCCCGAATACACGCTGCCATGGGTTCGAAACCTTACCGGCAGCGAGCTGCAATTGGCGGTAAACTCCCGAATCCAAAGCCTAATGAGCAAGTACAGGGAAGAGTTCGTCCATTGGGACGTCAGCAATGAAATGCTTCACTTTGATTTCTATGAGCCGAAGCTTGGCCCCAATGCCACATTGCATTTCTTCGAGATGGCACATAAATCTGACCCTTTGGCAACCCTTTTCATGAATGTTTTTAATGTGCTGGAGACTTGCAGCGATGTAAATTCGACCTTTGATTCCTACATTTCAAGGTTGAGGGAACTTAGGCATGGTGGAGCATTGATGGATGGGATTGGACTAGAGGGTCATTTTACAGTTCCAAACCTCCCTCTAATGAGAGCAATCTTTAACAAGTTAGCCACATTAGGCCTTCCCATTTGGCTCACAGAGGTTGATATCAGCAGCACTCTAGACAAAGAAACACAGGTAAATAAGTTGTTACACATGGGAACAGAAACTACAGTAAGACTGCCTAATTAGGATAACTCTCACACCAAATGGGATCAACGTCCTATGCTTTTGTGAGTGTCATACATATGACGTGGTCGGGTGTTCCTACCCAAGTTTTTCTCTACATAAAGGCACGAAAAACTACGTGGAGTTGTTCCAACCACTCACCTAGTTACAAAATGACATGTGTTCAACTTTAATGTTCGGGTTTTAAGCGAAGCATTTGGCATGTGACAGAAACAATCTCATGTAAAATTATTTTCTACTGCCGGACTAACCTACTACTTTTGTTGTTATTGTGTATAGGCAATTTATCTAGAACGAGTTTTACGAGAAGGCTTCTCACATCCATCGGTGAATGGGATAATGCTTTGGACTGCATTACATCCTAATGGGTGCTACCAAATGTGCCTAATAGACAATAACCTTCAAAACCTACCTGCTGGTGATGTGGTGGACAAGTTCATGAAAGAATGTCAAACTGGGGAGATAGAGGGCCAGACAGATGAGCATGGATCATACAGCTTCTATGGTTTCTTGGGTGAATATAGAGTAAGTAACAAGTATGGCAATAGGACTTCAAGCTCAACATTCTCACTGTGCCAAGGTGAAGAAACCAGAGATGTTAGCATTCAATTGTGATACAATTGGATTTCATATTCGAATGAACCTCGCAATCCTAAGAAAATAGGGTTTTTAGCTTTACTAATTCTTAGATTCCAGTTAGTAAGAGAGATCTTGAACTAAGAAATAGATTCTAAAAGCTAAAAAAGGGTATTGAAAAATTAACGATACTTCTTTATCTTTTGAATTGTTCTACCGGATCAGTCGCTCATGACATTTGGTCTCAACCTCGACCCAATGATAAAATGGGTTATAATTTTTGTCTCAGTATGACATGCATTTCCATTACTAGGAAATTCATAAATGAAGTAGTTAATGGTGGGGTTACCATTTGTAGTGACGAATCTTGTATGTGTTCCTAAGAAAAGGAAGCTGTCTATTTTTGGGGTCTCTTAGGAGCGTGGAAATACATAAGAAAAGGTATAATGATAGACCGAAAGGCTCGACTAGAAGGAATCGACGGAGAAGTTTTGTGTTATGTATGATTCGAACTTAGGCCGGTGCAGAGTGGACAACATTATTTTATGACGAACTTGGCGACACTCATATCTCCTAACTATATAGAGATTTAGTTTCAGCAAAAAAGTAGAAAATCCACAATTTAATAAGGAAAATCTATACTTTTGTATATAAATGGTTTTAGTTAACCTACCGTCTAATCCCATGAACTATTACTCGAGTTAAATTTGCCATCCTAAATGTGAGATGCAGAGAAGACTCTATCAAAAGTCGGACTCTTTATGAACTCTTCGTCACCTCATCTTCTTGCCACAATTCTCATGCCAATATTATTGAACATTATACCAAAAAATGAGGTGGTGGAGGAGACTCTCACTTTGAGAGAGTATCCTTAGCATTTCTCAATTAAGGATTCGAAGTTCTTTAGAACCTCAGGAGTTAATGTTCTTTTACACAGTTAGAATTATTGAGTAAACTACAAATTGACTCCTTGAATACTACTCCAGTTAAAATTGACCTTCCGAACTACTTTTTGATAAGTTAACCTCCTAAACTATTTGAAATCAGAAAATTAACTCCTCACTGTCAAAGTCGATAAAATTTCATCTACTTTGTCGTCAAATACTAGCACGGTTTTACCCTCAATAATGAATCATATGCTAATATTTGACGGTAAAATGGATTGAATTTCATCGAATTTGACGATCAGCGATTAACTAACTAATTTAAAATAGTTCAGGGAGTTAATATACCAAAAAATCAATTTTAACTAGAATAATAATTCAGAAGGTCAAATGACAGTTTACTCAATAATTCTAACTAAGTAGAAGAATATTAACTCCTGAGGTTGTGAAGAATTCAGAATCCGTAGTTGCCCATCTTAAACTCTTTTGGTCATGTTGCTTTAATCGGCAGAAATTGTCCCCCTGTGTAGCTTGTATCTCACATTTACTCCACACCTTCTTTACTACTTTTCTAAGATGCCATGATTCCCAGAAGAATAACCTTTTGATACTTGTGTAACAATTGCAATTAGGCCAAATTGGTGAATCTGGTTTCTGAAGTTTAGTCAAATTTGTTGACAAAAGTAGCACACGAGTGACAAATGTGACGAAAAATACAATCTTTTTGTAAGTATGGAAACACCACATATATGTGACCTAAACGCGTTTATTTTGTTGAAAATTTCATTAAAAATTGTGACTGTTAAAACTACATGCATCAAATTAGAACTTGGCCCAAACTACATTGGCCCAAAATTATAATTTGAACTTATAATTATGCACTTAAAAAAATCTAATAATGTTAGTGCATCCTCCCCAAACAATGGTTAGGATATAATTGAAGGGTCATTATTGTTTGAGAAAAACTTGTCCAGGCACCAAGAGGGGTCATTATAATGCAATAAATTGAGAATTTGATTCTGGTGGGAAGGGAAGGACCCACATTTTACTTAACTTTAACGAAAAGTTTTCGATATTATTTACTTTAATAAAAAATTATATTTTTACACTAAAAAATCAATTCTGATACTATTTACTTTACCCTTTATTTTGTTTTTATCGTTAAAACTCAAAGTTTTCAAGCAATTTTCATTAATTTTCCTTTTTACTTAATGGAGTAACTGCTTAATACTATAGCATTATCATTACGAGTCCCCTGTTCATTAAAATCTGATTAGTTGTAGATTAACATAAGCCACCTTAAGTAACTTCCGTCAGCACGTAAATGGTTTGTAACTCAAGTGGTTAAAATCATTTATATAGTCATCTTTAGTTTTCTCTGCCTGATATCACTTGTATCCAAAGAAATGACGAAAACACTTCGATTAGGACTAATTAAGTTGTCCGCTTACGCCAGTTTACATAATCACTATGCGAATTTTGCTAAGATTGGTCCAAAAAGTGGTTTGATGTTATGAAAATTTTCAAAGGTGGGCCAAAAAGAGCCTATATTCTCGTCTCAACAATGTCAACATCATGTTCCTTTTAAGCTAATTTTCGGAAGAAAAGTTGAGGATCTATGATTACATCAAATATTAGAAGGTAGCTAATTATGTCATTTGCACAAATCTGACACTTTTGCTCCAAATCCCTCTTTTTTTTTCTTTTTTTCTTTTTGGAAAACAATCCCTCTTTATTTTAGTTGTAAAGATTTGTTTTGCATTTGTTCTTGGGTCCCCAAAACCCACTGACGATTAGGTTATTTCCCTTTGAAAATCCAATCAACAACTTCAACCCCAAAGCACTATCTCACCAAACAAAATAATAACATGGAAATAACTTAGGGTTTCGTACCACCTCATGTCTATAACGCTCATTGTATGAACGCAACATGGGATGAAAATTTATCATACATAAATTTTGCTCGATATTGAGTAGGAATGAGTGAGCAAAAAATGAGTTCTAAACTCAACGTAACTCTCATAAACACGACATATTTTCTGATCTTGTAATTGCACGTATTCAAAATTTACTTCAACACATCTTGTCCCAAAAATATGAACTTTGAAGGCTTGAACTCTCACAAGTCGTAGGAAAAAAAAAAATAGAGAGAGATTAAACAAAAACTTGAAATGCCCGCAAAGTGGTGCCTCTCAAATGGAAAGCAGCCTACAGTTTTACTCACGCATTCGATTATACACTTCCTTTTCAAGAGAAACCTTCACAAGCCACACACAAATTCTCTTTCTTTTGATACAAAATCAAAGCAGAAACAAAATCCAAAAACAAAAAGGCAGTCGAAGACCAAAAGAACGGTTTTCAATCGTCATTCATTTGTTGCTTTAATAAGTACATAGCGGCAGAACCTTCAGAGTTCAGACAAGCTTTAAGTGGGAAAGAAAAGGGGTACTTACTACTACACGAGAGACTTGAATTACACCTCGGAACGCCAGTGTGACATTCTAGACTAAATACATGACGCAAATGTTTTAAGTTTTCCACGTAGCATTGCATAATTAATTTAGTTTGAAATACTAACCTATTTAGGAATCTCCGAATCTACGGTTATTTTCAACTCCCTAAAGCATTTTGTAGCTCACTACGCCCTTCCTTGTCTCTGGGTAACTGGGTATCCAAGCATTTCCTCATTAGAACCTCGCCCTTAACTTTATTTATGGGCTATGCCATTCATTCCCTAAGGTGCTGCTAAATGGAGGGATCTTGTTAAGATCTTTGAATTATCGATATATCATGGCATGGATCGAACTGCTTTTGAGAGACAGACACTTTAGCTTTCTTGTTTGACATATGTGCTCACTGCGGTAAAAAAGGGTAAAGGAGAAGGAAAATGAACAACTTTTCTTATGTGTATGTTACAATGATATTTGGAGGGAATGTTGATGGATTTTACAATCTTGATGAATCTGTCAGCGTTTCCTACCAAAGGCAAAACTCCGGTGACCACTTAAAACACTCAAAACCTCGTGAAGAATTTACATTGAGGGCCAACAAGCCAAGGAATCATAGAGTCGGAGGAAAACTTCCCATTGTCTTACATTTATGGTAACGTGCTACTCACATGATGGATCAAATGTTCGACACTCGTCTCATGGTGCATGAAAGTCAAGGGCTACAGGTAGAGATAGGACAAGAGGATAAATAAAGCTGCTGAGGCAGTGAGTGAGTGTAGAGTGGGGACTGCCCTAGGAGAGTCTCCCATGGCCAAACCAGCTAACCATGACCCATCTGCCAGCATTGCTTCACCAGCCCCCGTGCCGGAACCTGCCCCAGTACCCGTACCCGCACCTGTACCAGAACCAGACACTGCACCGCCTGAGCCGGCACCGGAATTCGAATAAGTAAACCCGGGATCCGACCCGGCAGTAGCAGCCCCTTGTGATGGTGTTGCTGTCATTGGTGTTGTTGAATCTCTAGAAGATTTCTGACTGCATACCCACATGATCAAATGTTAACCAACTAATGAATCAGAAACCCTAGAGTGACAGTCCAAAGTGATGAAATAATACATAATCACATGCAAAAGCAATCTTACCAACCTCTAATTAAATAAAAACCCAAATATGAAAAATAAAATACTCCAAAACTTAATCAAACATTAAAAGGAGAATCTTTGGCAGCATGGCAGTGGCAATTAGCCACTAAACCCACCCACAACAAAATAAAAATCACAAAAAGAGAGAATATTAGATCATATTTATATTTTAATTTTTCAAGGAATAATCTTTAGCTTCTTGTGATTTTATAACATGTCAATATTTATAAAATCTCGTATTTGAATTCAGCTCATAAAAATTTAAACGTAAATCCCTGAATGATGAAATACGTTCAACAAAAGTTTGTGAAACAATAAAGCAAAAGCATATAGCTTTAATCTTTTTACCTTGGAGAAGAGGGGCAAAACGTCACCGTATAATCAGCACCGGTGCACGTAAACGTACTCGTAGCATCGTCGTAGGCGTAGCTATACGACTTGGGGCACGCTGCCTTAAACATCTGCGAGTAAACCGACGGGCTACAAGTGTTGGGGGTAGCATACGCGCCGCTGCAACAGTACTCGGGAGTTCCAAACGCCTCGCACGCGCTCTTACACGCGTCGCCATCGGCAACCCTCAACTCGGTCGGACACATCGTGTTCAGATCCGTGGAGCACCCGGTCGAAGCGCACTGACCCGACCCGCCAGTCCCTTCGACTAAAACGGGCAAGTTGTACCCGTCTACTAGACTGACGTCGTAGAAGTCCTGACCGCCTGTACCAAGAGTGAACTCGGCTAGCGTCGCAGGCGGGGCGGCTCCGGCTCCGTTGCATTCCACCTGGCCGGAGCCACAGTCGCCAGTGGTGCAGGACCCGGAACCGGATCCGTCAAAACTGCAGCCTGTTCGGGCCCAGAAACGACCTGACCAGCCGGTCGGGGCTTGGAATGTGCGGGCTGTTTGTTTGGGGAGCTCGAATCCGGTAGAGTCGAGCGTAGGACTGTTCGCATTTGCGAGAATCCCGGGCCATACTGTGTAGTCGCATCTGTTGACGAATGTGAATGTCGTCGCTAAAACACCTGAAACACAAAATACATAGGAGGAAGAGAGAGAGGAAAGATAAAGTTGTGAACTTGTTAGTGAAAATGTGAGTTTTGAGAGAGACCCAGATGAAATTACGGAAAACTCATGAAAGTAGAGAAGCTGAGAGAGTGGAAGTTTGGAGCTTTACCTGTGGAAGCCATGGCAAGTAAGAGAAGAAGGCTGAAAGTGATTGAAGGGGAAGATGTTAAGAAGGGATCCATGTGGAGTGTCTTATGATTTTTTCTGAGTTGGGACCTTTTTCTAAAACAGGGAGGAGGTGGAGAGTGGGAATGAGCAGCGGCGGCCTGTGAAGGAGGAAAATGGCGGTGATGTGGGAGGCTTTGGGAGTGAGGAGGACAATGCAGGGGTTTAGGGAGGGGGAGAGAGAGAGACTCTGTGTGTGAGAGCGAGTGATTGGAGGAAGGGAGCACTTGCGAGGGGATGGTGAATGGGGTTCAATATCACAGCTAAAACGACAATGTTGTTATGGGGAACTGAGCATGAGAGACACAAATCAACTATAAAACAGTAGCTAACTAGCTATGCAGTCTCTCTCACGGTCTCAGCTTTTATGTTGTCCCTTTTTTTTTATTTTAGTAGGATTTTCTATCTTCGTATTTTCATTTGCTTTCATGCCATCATTTCATATATTATTTTTTATCTTATTATCTCTATAAAAAAATATATAAAATATTGACGTTGTGTAACCACGACCATTCAAATAAAAAGACATGAAAATGTAGAAAGATTAGCACGGTAGAGAATTCTACACCTTTTTCTTTTCCTCAAATTTATGACAAAACAATACTATAATGATTATTTAGGGGAAGAAAAGAGAGTACATTCTTTTCTTTTTCTTTATTTCAAACAAGATTACTTCTATAAAAATTAGTACAAGGTCCAAAAAGATCTAGCTAAATAACAACAAATATATCCAAGTCTCCTTCATGAACCCTTGCAAATATATCCAAATAGAGTACCTTATGTATAGAAAGTGAGGCTAAGGGGTTATGTAAAATACCCATACTGTGGTGGAGGTCGCGGAATACTTGGCCTCGATGAGAATCTGGCATGTTAGTTGCGGGAAGGGAAGTGAGGGAGGACAGTGGATCTGATATCCAATGTGTGATTGGAGCATGCAAATCCAAACACGAGATGAGGTGGGGATGGAATAACACTGCTAAGATCATCTCCAACCCTTGGGTTAAAATCTAAAATTTTTAACTCATAAAATTTAGGTTTTAACCCAGAATCACTTTTTTCTGCTCCAATTCTTCTGGATTAAATTTTTAGTCCGAGATTATTAAAGAATGAACTTATGATTTTTTTTTAAATAACCTTTAAAAAAATTATGTAAACTATCCTAATTTAATTTTAGGGTTAATCTCAGTTTACTACCCTGAAGTTTCTTGGTTTTCAACATTTGGTACATGAAGTTTTTTTCGTCCCAGTGGTACCTGAAGTCATAGTTTTGTGACACTTTCATACATCCATTAAGCTTGCTATTAAATTAGCCGTTAACTGGTGATGTAGCGCTCACATGGATAATGACTTGGCGTCACGAGTCAATACGAACCCACATGAATATTAAAAAAAATTAAAAAATAAACAAATTTTAATTTTTTTTCTTCTCTCCCTTTGATCTCCACCATTGCCATTTTCATTTGATCTCCACCATCAAGAGCTCTTTGAGCTCAGCAAGGATTTGCATCAACACCACTCTCTCACTCACCTCCAACTGCCTATCCCTTTTCTCTCTAAAATCCTCCGATGAACAACCTGCTGACGCCTCCGTCTTCTCTGATTGGCTCAACATCGACCTCACCCCAGGCCACTGAAGCAGCATATCTTGCATGAACATCTTCGGCTTCCCTAACCCTCGCATCGTCGGAATCTCCCTATTCAGCCCGTTATCGTTGTCGATCTGCAACCATCGCACCTCCAGAAAGACTACTTACAGATCTATGATCGATTCGACGAAGAAATGTCGACGGACCTCGAAACCCTGGCCCTCGATTCTAGCAGCTCGTTTTCTTCTTACTGCCACCAACGATGATGGTAGGCAAAGATCGAATTGGCTAACCACAGAGGGATCGAAATGAATTGAAATGCGAGGAGGGAATTGAGAAATGTCTTAACCCTAGAAATTGGATTGGTGTAAGATCCCACATCGCCCAAGGGTGAGGATTATGTAAGCCTTATATGTACATTCCTACCTCCAATTAACACGAGGCCTTTTGGGAGCTCACTGGCTTCAGGTTCCATTGGAACTCCGAAGTTAAGTGAGTTCGCGCGAGAGTAGTCCTAAGATGGGTGACCCACTGGAAAGCTCTCGTGTGAATTCCCAGAAACAAAACCATGAACGTGTGGTAGGGGGCCCAAATCGAACAATATCGTGCTATGACAGAGTCGAGCCGGGGCGGAGATGTGACAATTTGGTATCAGAGCCAATCCCTGGGCGGAATGGTGCCAACAAGGACGTCGGGCCCCTAAGGAGGGTGGATTGTAAGATCCCACATCACCTAGGGGTGAGGATCTTGTAAGCCTTATATGTACATTCCCACCTCCAATTAGCACGAGACCTTTTAGGAGCTCACTGGCTTCGAGTTCCATTGGAACTCCGAAGTTAAGCGAGTTCGCGCGAGAGCAATCCCAGGATAGGTGACCCACTGGGAAGTTCTCGTGTGAGTTCCCAGAAACAAAACTGTAAGTGAATGGTAGGGGGCCCAAAACGGACAATATCGTGCTATGACGGAGTCGAGCCGGAGCCGGGATGTGACAATTAGATTGAAATTGAGGGAATCGAAATAGGGGAAGAATTGAGGGTCTGGGAGAGGGAATTGTGTGTGAGTGCGCGGGGAGGGTAGTTGTAACATCCCACATCGCCCAGGGGAGAGGATCCTGTAAGCCTTATATGTATATTCTCATATCTACCTAGCACGAGACCTTTTGGGAGCTCACTGGCTTCGGAGTTCATTCACGCGAGAGCAATTCCAGGATGGGTGACCCCTTGGGAAGTTGCTCATGAGTTCCCAGAAACAAAACCGTGAGGGTGTGGCCGAGATGTGACAGTAATTGCATATGGGTGAATGCAGATGAGAGAAATGAGGGAGAAGGAAGGAAGGGGTCGAGGTGGGTAGGAGACAACCTAGAAAAAAATTAAAATTAAAATTAATTTTTTTAATACCTATATGGGCCCTTATTGACACGTGGTGCCAAGTCATTATCCATGTGAGTGACACGTCACCAGTTAATGGCCAGCAAGCTTAACGGATGTATGAAAGTGTCCCAAAACTACGACTTCAGGTAACACTCTGGAACGAAAAAAACTTCATGTACCAAATGTTGAAAACCAAGAAACTTTTGGGTAGTAAACTAAGATTAACACTTAATTTTATGAACATTTTGACCTAAAAATATTTAGATTCCGATAAATATTGAAAAATCACTAAACTGATACCATGAAACTCGTGGAACACTATGAGAATATGAAACACATGAAAGAGTTTTTTTTTTTAATTACTTTAGTCATTGGATTTAAATTTGCACCGTTAGATTTTTTTTATCATTGGATTTGATCATATTAGATCTTATATGTTGGATGCAATGAATTTATAAATGTAAAACTAGAAAGAAGTACACATATATGGTGGGTCATCTCACTAACTCAGGGGGAATCCTAGCCTAAACTTGCCCCAGAAATGAGTTTTGGGTTAAAATTAGGAATGGCACTTAGAACCGAAAACCAAAACCAAATCGAAACGCACCGAACGATTTGGTTTTGCGGTTTTGAATCGGTTTCAATTTTGAAACCGAACTACAACATAGAAAATAGTTTGTTTCTGTTTTGGCTTTTGAAAATCGCACCAAAATTGAACCGCACCGCAAATATTAATAAACATTTAATTAAATGTTCATATTAGATTTCATGTTTTAAATGGTCATTTGTTAGAATTCATACACTTAGTATGAACTCAACCACACTAGAATATCATCATTCATCATTTTCTTTCGTTCATTAACTTGAAGGACCTTTGTTATTTTATACCATCACACACACACATATATACAAGGGTGGACTAATCTTGTTATCAAGAGTAGAACAATGATCTAATGAAGTTCACTCATTTGAAGCATGATATCACATATTCTAGTATGAAAGTTTAGCTCACGTTTAATGAATTCAAATTTATTCAACTTGTTTTATGAAAAACATTGTAAGGGACACCCTTTTGTTGCACAAACATGTTTTAACATCACAATTGCATGCAACATGCTAATTGTTTACATAACAAATGTCTTTTTCCTATTACTGTTGGGAAATGCTTATTAATATGTTAAATTGCAAATTGTACATTTTTTCTTAAAAACCAAACCGAAACCATTTGAAACCGCACCGAACCGAACCAAACGGTTTGGTTTCATTTCGGTTTTGGCTTCAAACCCGCACCGAACAAAACCGCAAAAACTTGCGGTTTTGGTTTTGGTTTCACTCAAAACCGCACCAAACCGAACCGCACCCACCCTAGTTAAAATTCATATCTGCCCCAAAGGTTGGAGCAAGTTAGGGTAGGTTTGGAACCAAAAAATTGAGTTTTACTCCAAGGGTTGGAGTAGGTATAAGGAAAAGGGAGGAAGGAAAAGTAAATAACATAAAGCAATAAAAGAGGCGAAAAAGCTGGATAAGGGGCATAAAGCCTAGATATGAGACAAGTTCAGGGGATAATTGAGATCAAACTAAAAAAAAATTGAAATAAAATTCAACGGAGAACCGAAATAAAAGAAGAATGAAGAAGACTAGAAAGAAGAGGGAATGGGAAACTGTGGGGGGGAAGAGGCAGAAGAGATGAGAGAGAAAGGAAAGGGTAAAGGATAATGGAGGGAAGGAGGAGGAAAAGAGGAAGGGAGTAGCGGGCTGTCGGTTGAAAATTCAATCTAAGGTTGGGTTATTGAAGCAGCACAAAAAGAGCTTACAGTTTACAGTTCACGTCCTCTATATTGAAGTGAGGTTTTCGAGAATGGAGCACATTCGTATTGTATTATTGATACGAGGTATCATAATAATTGTATATTCATACCATATAAGTTTCTTTACCAAAAAAAATGAATCATCTCTCTTATAAATATGAGATTCACATGTGTTGGTGGACTCTACCTCTATTAGAGAGATGGTATAAATATGTGTTAAATGTAGCATCACTAAAAAGTATATATATAACATTAATGCTTCATTGCAGTTGTGGAAGAGAGACTTTAGTACGATGGGTTCAAGACCTGGCATTCGTGTCGTGTTTCTCGTGTTCGTGTCATTTTCGTGTCATACCCGATAGCTTAACAGGTCGTGTCGTGTAACACCCGTTAAAATAAATGGGTAATATGACCCAACCCGAAATCGACCCTTTAATATTATCAGGTAATATGACCCGACCTGTTACCCGTTAAGAAAAATATTTTTTAAATCAATAAAAAATGAAAATGAAAAACATAATTTGACCCTAAAAAATGTAAAACATAATACTAAATTAGTATGTACATATCATATTGTCACATAAATACTACTTCAAAACATTAATAAATAAATAAAACATTTTTCTTTCAAGTTTACATACCCCAAAATAAGAGTCTGATGAAAAAATATTAGTGCATACTACAAAATACAAATGTTCAAAGATATGCAAAATGAAGAGAGTTATGTTTCAAGATTGAGGAACCTTGTACATTTTTTACAATAAAACCCTTCAAGTTTCATCAATCACGGAGGGAAATGGTATTGGAACTTATTGACGATGTTTTCACTGAGGTTTTCCATTTTCCATAAACTATAGATTTAAATTTAACCGTTGATTGTTGTTTACATTTACGTTTCATTCTTCTCACCAAATTATTATTTTTTTTTGGATTTTCTTTTTTGAAAACATGATCTCTTAGAGGATGCATGAAGATGAATGGTTTGGATCGTTTATATTACGATGAGAGTTTTACCATTAGTGAAATTATAGCTCAAAGTCTATATGAATACAATGAATGAATTCGATCTTCAATTTAAAATATTTACATAAGTGGATACCAAAAAATCTTATGTTATAACTTATACTTAATGAAAGTATAAATAAACTCTAAGTGTTAGTCAATCTATCGTTTTGATGGGATACGAATTCTTCGAAACTAATTTCAACAATCCCAACCGTCAAACTTGTTTGTATATGCTTCGAGATCACATCAGCAAAAAATTACAAAAAACAAACATTCAGAGATCAAGTAACGGGATAAAGCTTTTCAACAATTATAAACAAAAAATCACGATTTAACGGTTATTTTAACTCCGATTTTGATGATTTTTTACAGCTACACTCCTTGACCCTATATGAATACAATGAATGAATTCAATCTTCAATTTAAAATATTTACACAAGTGGATACCACCAAATCTTATGTTATACTTGATGAAAGTAAAAATAAGCTCTCAAGTGTTAGTCAATCTATTGTTTTAATGGGATATGAGTTCTCCAAAACTAATTTCAACGATCACAACCGTCAAACTTGTTTGTATATGTTTCGAGATCACATCAGCAAAAAATCACAAAAATGAAACATTCAGATATCAAGTAACGGGACAAAGCTTTTCAACGGTTATAAACAAAAAATCACAATTTAACGGTTATTTTAACTCTGATTTTGATGATGTTTTACAGCTACACTCCTTGACCCTATATGAATATAATGAATGAATTCGATCTTCAATTTAAAATATTTACACATGTTATACTTAATGAAAGTATAAATAAACTCGTAAGTGTTAGTCAATCTATTATTTTGATGGGATACAAATTATCCGAAACTAATTTCAACGATCACAACCGTCAAACTTGTTTGTATATGTTTCGAGATCACATCAGCAAAAAATCACAAAAAACAAACATTCAGAGATCAAGTAACGGGACAAAACTTTTCAACGGTTATAAACGAAAAATCACAATTTAACGGTTATTTTAACTCTGATTTTGATTATTTTTTTACAGCTACACTCCTTGACCCTATATGAATACAATGAATGAATTCGATCTTTAATTTAAAATATTTACACAAGTGGATACCACAAAATCTTATGTTATACTTAATAAAAGTATAAATAAACTCTTAAGTGTTAGTCAATCTATTGTTTTGATGGGATACAAATTCTCTGAAACTAATTTCAACGATCACAACCGTCAAACTTGTTTGTATATGTTTCAAGATCACATCAGCAAAAAATCACAAAAAACAAACATTCAGAGATCAAGTAACGGGACAAAACTTTTCAACGGTTATAAACGAAAAATCACAATTTAACGGTTATTTTAACTCTGATTTTGATTATTTTTTTACAGCTACACTCCTTGACCCTATATGAATACAATGAATGAATTCGATCTTTAATTTAAAATATGTACACAAGTGGATACCACAAAATCTTATGTTATACTTAATAAAAGTATAAATAAACTCTTAAGTGTTAGTCAATCTATTGTTTTGATGGGATACAAATTCTCTGAAACTAATTTCAACGATCACAACCGTCAAACTTGTTTGTATATGTTTCGAGATCACATCAGCAAAAAATCACAAAAAACAAACATTCAGAGATCAAGTAACGGGACAAAACTTTTCAACGGTTATAAACAAAAAATCACAATTTAACGGTTATTTTAACTCCGATTTTGATGATTTTTTACAGTTACACTCCTTGACCCTATATGAATACAATGAATGAATTCAATCTTCAATTTAAAATATTTACACAAGTGGATACCACAAAATCTTATGTTATACTTAATGAAAGTATAAATAAACTCTTAAGTGTTAATCAATCTATTGTTTTGATGAGATACAAATTCTCCAAAACTAATTTCAACGATCACAACCATCAAACTTGTTTGTATATGTTTCGATATCACATCTGTACAAAATCACAAAAAACAAACATTTACAGATCAAGTAACGAGACAAAACTTTTCGACGGTTATAAACGAAAAATCACGATTTAATGGTTATTGTAACTCCGATTTTGATGATTTTTTATAGCTACACTCCTTGACCCTATATGAATACAATGAATGAATTTGATCTTTAATTTAAAATATTTACACTAGTAGATGTGGATATCACAAAATCTTATGTTATATACTTAATAAAAGTATTATTTTCGGGTGTAGATATAGTACTTAAACGACAAATGTTTTAATGTTTTGAAGTAATATTTATGTGGCAATGTGTGGTATGTGCAAAAAATTTTTTAAAAAAATATATATATTTTTCTTAACGGGTCATAGTGGGTCGGGTCACTTTACCCGTTAAGATAACAGGTGTGGCACGACACGACCCGTTAAGATAACATGTGTTACATGAAAACGACACAAACACGACAGACACGACCCGTTTGGCAGACCTAGATTATGGTGTTAGATTTCAGAGTTGGCCCATTCACGAAAGTTGTAAAACTTGTGATTACGAGTTATTGTATTTTTTTTCTTTTTTTTTACATTTTTTACACTTCTACAATATTATTAATTTTGCACTAAAAAAAACATTATTCATGAGATTTGGAGGGTTTTAAAAATCTAAATGACTATGTAACAATTGTCTAAGGGTAGAGGATGCAATCATGAGCATTTATATAGGGGTGTGCTATCCACACACCCCATTTTACTTCTTACACACCCCTTGTTAATTTCTATTTGTTGATTTTCTTCAATTCATCCGATCTGACGGTCGAAAATTGGAAGGGTGTGTGAAAAGTAAAATGGGGTGTGTGAATATCACACCTCTTTATATATGCTTTCACATTTTTCAGACTTATACATTAATGATTATGAATTTTATTTATTTTGAACTGCCTTAAAAATACATGAGGGTTTGTATAGTTTTAAAAATTCATGTACGCACATTTAAAGCGTAGAGGATGCGATTAAGAGTGCTTGCATATTTTTCACATTTTTTGCACTTGTAAATTAATTATTTTAAATATTTAAATGTATTTGGTATTTTTAAATTACTTGATGTTTTTATTTTTAATGTGTTTTATAATTTTTTAATCTCACTCTTTGCTCATAATATTTTATAAAATAAATAAAACTTAAATTTTTAAAATTTATTTAGGATAATAATACAATAATAATTAATGAAATATATATATATATATATATATATATATATCCACTATATTTATTGTATTTTATAGTAAGTTTTTTTTAGTAATTAAAAAAAATTAAAATCATCAAAATAACTTTTTCCTTTTCGTGTCGAAACAGGTTACCCGCGTGTCACTCTCGTGTAAACCTGTTAAGGACCCGTTATCGTGTGACCCGATAACGACCCGATTAGTTATCATGTTGACTCGAAACCTGTTATTTTCGTGTCGTTTACGTGTCGTGTTAACGTGTTGTGTAAGAAACGGCCAGATCTACGTTATCGCGTTGACCCGAAAACCGTTATTTTCGTGTCATTTACGTGTCGTGTAAAAAACTGTCAGGTCTAGGTTCAAGGCCATTGTGGCATTTCAAACCATTAATATAGGCCATGTGAAAACTCTTACATATTGCTAGTGGCGAAGCCACCTCAGCGCAATGACTAGTGACAAGGTTGCCTCTTTGTTGCAGAAGCGGTCGCGTAGAAGAAAGCCTAAATTTGACCTAATTTGACGATGAGACGATGTCGTTTTACTAACAAATGTGTTTGGTATTTTTTTTTAGTATATCGATATTTTTACCCTAAGGGGAGGGGAGTTCAGCTAAGCTACACAATGAGCAACCTAATTTGGTATTGAATTCGCCATCCACGAGATTCGAACCTAAGACCTCTCACTTCTAAGTGAAGAGGAATACCACCAAACCGTAGTACTGAATGACATGTTTGGTATCTTAGCAATTAGCATTATTCCGTTTAGTTTGGATAAACCCCAAATAGGTACACAAGATTAAAAGATAGTGATGTAAATAAAATGTTCCCAGTAGGCAGTAACTAATATTTACATAAAATAAATTTACCTATTTAACATAATATAGATTGGAACTTTAATAGCAAAATATGTTATATAATGAAATTAATTAGAAATAAAATACTTAATTCTATACCAAATATTACTTTTTCATATGAGATATCTTTTCAAAATATCCGTCAATATCTCTGTAAATTGAGTTATCAATATTTCCGTTAACATCGATATTTAAAACCTTGAATATAATATGATTATTGATTAATTGAATTGTTGTTTAATTAGCTATTAGTCATAGTAGACTTTAGGACTAAGACCTTTTTTCTCATTTTACAGTTACATAATGAGATGATACTATAAGAAACGGTGCTTAAATCTTCCTTCAAATAACACAGTTAGTTCAATCTCTTTAGAATATTTTGGTTAGTCCAAATCCACCTTCGAATATTCTGGGCAATTCACAACAAAGTGAGGTCAACAAGTTGATAATGAATCTATTATGCGACGTTTTTATAACATGAAACCTCCCCATCAACAATTATAACTTGTTTGTAATGATAAATTATGAACGACATTAATATTGTCTACTATCTAAAAGATTTAGTTGTCTAAATTTTTTGAGACCTTTTACCCTTTTACATTTCGCCCCTTCCCCCTCCTTCCCTTGACAATTTTTGACTTCGCCACTGCATAGGGCCATATGTTAGTTATTAGGGTGACCGAGACACCACAATAATAGTGAACTTGTTTCACTTAGGTCATTTTATAGGATACTCATATTTGTCAACCTAACTTTGATTATGTCATGATATAATTTCTTTATTTTCATCATAATCATTCAAAGATGATATGTCACATCCTGGCCCGGGCCACCAACATATCCCGGGCTCGACTTCGTTATAGCACGATATTGTCCGCTTTGGGCCCCGACCACGCCCTCACAGTTTTGTTTTTTGGAACTCACACGAGAACTTCCCAGTGGGTCACCCATTATGGGAGTGCTCTCGCGCGCTACTCGCTTAACTTCGGAGTTCCGACGAACTCCGAAACCAATGAGCTCCCAAAAGGCCTCGTGCTTAGTAGAGATGAGAATATACATATAAGGATCACTCCTCTGTGCGATGTGGGATCTTACAATCCACCCCCCTTAGGGGCCCGACGTCCTCGTCGGCACACCACAACCAAGGTTAGGCTATGATACTAAATTGTCACGTCCCAGCCCGGGCCACCACCATATCCCGAGCTCGGCTCCGCCATAGCACGATATTGTCCGCTTTGGGCCTCGACCACGCCCTCACGGTTTTATTTTTGGGAACTCACACGAGAACTTCCCAGTGGGTCACTCCCACGTTTGTGTACTCTATCACTATCTTTATTTGAATTAGTTCTAGTTAGATTTAAATTTATGCACTTTTTACATCACTACACTTTATGACTTCGTCACTGTCCAGGTGTCGGCCAGCACAGCTCCATTTGGGATCCAAGTGGACATTCCAAGTTAGGGTGTGTCATATGTACCCCAAGCCATTTAAAATCATTTAGTTATTAATATGTATTAAATCAATGCATAGTACACAACAAAGATCTCAATTGTTATTGAAATATCACTTCATTCAGTACATATAACTAAATGATCTCTACATCAACTAAATTTTAGCATATATGATCTTTAGATAATAATTAAAGAAATGAATGAATATGACATATGACATATACACGGTGAAAATTCATTAATCACAAATAGGTGGACAATGAGATGCACTTTTAGAGTGAATGCAAGTATTATTCGAATGTCTAACTATCCCGGACTTATTAAATTTATTTTAAAAATTAGATATTTCTAACATTACTTATCAACATATTGGTATGTGTTTACAAAGAACGTACTCATAGATTATGAACTAGTTCTCAAACATTCAAAATTGGACACTAATTCCCTGCAATTAACACATGCATTTTAGCAGAAGAGTTAACCCATGTTTATATTGCGAAAGATGAAAAGGAATGCTTTTTGTTTTTTATACCATTCAAAATCATTTTTATTTACACCGAAAATCAAAACACCAAATTAACGCCGGAGCGAAGCCGCTCCAGTACGCGAGTCCCCACGGTTTCATGGGTAGGGCAGTTCATTATATTTATTGTCCTTATTTTCATTTACCTACTCGAGTAAAGTCAACAAAGGGTCGAACCTATGGGAAATAATGGGGCCCGCCGAGTCCTTTTACGTTGCTTACTTGTCACATCAACATTCCTTTTTTATTTTTTTTATTTTATTTAAAGAAACCCGGCGATCCACTGTTTCAGGAACTGAGAAGATTTACTCTGCATTTAGTATTTTATGACCATTATCGTGTGATTTATTATCGTTACAAATCAAACTTAGAATATGTAGTGTGAAATACAGGTTTGAAATTCATTTTCAATCACTAGCTAGGATTTCTCTGAATCCTCTTTGTGGAGATTCGGGTGATCAATCAATCGCATCCATTTGTCATACATCGTGTGGTTAAAAATGATTTAAAATTTTAAAATTAAAGATAAAATAATAGTGAAAATTCGGATGATCAATCAATCGTTTTTATTTATCGTACATCATTTAGTTAAAAATTATTTAAAATTGAAAATTAAATATAAAATAATACCTAATAAAAACTGATGGCATATTATTTAATAAGCGAACAAGATTAATTGATTTTCGAATTTAAAAGCATTCTTGTCTACTCCAAGGTAATAGAAAAAATAATGATTTCATCTGTTTACTATTTCGTGCGGCGGGGCCTACTTAAGGAACATCTAATCTCTGGCCACGTCTGATTAAGTGACCGTTGATATGTTCCACGTGGTACAGTGGCACTCGTGGTCCTTGCCAGCTGCTACTTGCGAGTGCAAATTATTGGGGAGGGCATTGGATTCCCTACACCGCCCTTTCTATTCATTTTTTTTTACTATTTAGAAGCTGAAAAATATTGACCTTAATAAATTTGAAAAGTAGGCCAAATTCCTATTAACGCACTAAACAGCACTGCACGGCACTCATAATAAAGTGAATCTCAAATGCGATCCACACATTTTCATTTACCCTTTTCCAAAGGTATCTTATGCATTCGAAAAATAGAACTTTAACGAAAAGTTCTCGGTACTGTTCACTTTAACGAAAAACTACATTTTTACACTAAAAAGTCAATCCTGGTACTATTTACTTTATTCTTTATTTTGTCCTTATCGTTAAAACTCAAAGTTTTCAAGCCATTTTCATTAGTTTTCCTATCGAAAAATTGAAACCAGCAATGTAAGATTCACTATAAATTAAACAATTTATTTTACAGTTGATTATTCTCATAGCACTACGAAAGTTATAGCCACTTAAAATTTACAAAATATCATATCGAGCAATGTACTTATAATTATTGTATGTAACTTATTTAAGAACAGTGTTCTCATAAAATCGTGTAGGATGACGTTAAGTTTTTTAAGACACGTCTAAATTATTCGTTTTTCCCTAGATAAAATGTATGCCAGGAGAAAAACGGTCTATTAATATTTAGAATACATCTCGATTGCATGTGGCGGAAAAGTTTTTCTCTTAAACACACCGAGTCTTGAATTCAAACTCTCATTCTCTCTTTATTGTAGTTTAATAAGAACGTACCACGTCACTCATCCTACAATAAAGAAGAGGTGTGTTCTAGGTTCTTGATCTTATCCCGTCGGTCACATTTTCCTTGTAAAATATAGGGGCCAAACTTGCATATTTAATTTTTACTAAACAAGGGAAAGCTAATTACATCAATCATTTGACTTATTTTGAACTTGTATTTGGATCCAAGTAATGGTATCTTTTGCATGTGAAGATTTATGTTCTATCTAGGGTTTGCATGAATGGGGTCCAAACTGCACGATTGCAGAGGCCATTGAACCGCGCACTGTGGGCTCTGAGTAATATAATTTGTCGATGAGGGGCTTTGGTGCTGGGAGAATATGAAAAAGTAGAGTGATTTTGTTTTTGATTTCTACCTTATGTTAAAAGTGAATTTCTTTCTTCTCAATTGGGTACAGAGGAGGTCAGAGGGGGTCCTTCCTTTGTCCTCATTACAAAAGCATACTTTTCGAGGAATAAAAATGAGTGGTTTAGCATGCTCACAAGCTATTACTTTCGCTTGTTTTAATTTGATATCTGATATTGGGTTAAAAATTTATTGTCATTAGTTCAAATATTATACGAGGTTCGTTTACCATATGAGATCGTAATGAATGCAATCACGATCTATATGTATCTTGATAATGGTTTATACTTTAACAGAGAATCATCTATCCAATCAAACAACTATATTTTTTTTTACACGAAACTTAGTAGCCCCTTCTATGCCCCTTCTTATACAACGCATATGGATCCACGGATGGCATACCCATTCCTACCATCTCAACAGCTACCTTGCCTTACTTCTTCCTTCATCTTTTTATTCAATATATGTCTCGATTGCGAATTCTTATTCTGATCTAATATTGCCGGCTATTCCTAACAGAGGCGCTGAATATCATGACTATTGGGATAACATATAAATATGTCTCTATCAATGTATTCAAATTAAAGAAAAGTTGGAATATATGACTTATGAGAGTCTAAACAATCACATAAAAGGAAGCGATCTCTATTTTTTTGTTTCAAAAAATGGAGATTACTTGTGGAACTCATTGCACACTGAACTTTAACGATACAAACCGTTTATTTTAAAGTCTCGATTCATAGATTATCTATGCAAAAATTCAATTCAATTCAAAACCATATGCCCCTCTAATGGTCACGGTGAAATTTTAATGTTTATTAGAATGCAGTGTTTGTCAATTTCTTTGAACTCAATTAGATGACTTAAATATTTTCGATTTAGCTAATATTTTGCCAAGTTATCTATGAGGTACAACTTAAAAAATATACGGTTTAAATTGTTGAATTTCGATATGATGTGGACTCTACAACTGATCTCTTTTTTTTTTTTTTTAAAAAAGTGAAAATCCATTGAATAACAGTACACGCAATCCTCTGTAAAACTTTGCATTCTGTTGTGGGCTGTCTTCTTTAGGCCATAAGGTCGTCTTTTACATTTCGAAGTTTTAACTAGGAAAAGCTTGCCACCTTTCACATGTCTTTTACTGCTTCAGCAATTAGCAGTGTCTAGATTCATATAACAAGCTTAGCTTGCATCCTAAATTTTGAAATAAAGAGTTTAAGGACTACTGTTACTTATTTCACATCCGAATTAAACTAGACTTCAGATTGCAAATAATTGTGATTTTTTCAAGAGACCAGGTGCAAAAACAAACAAAGGGGTCCACGTAAAATGAGTTCGAGGGTGTGCAAAAAGAGAAAAAGGGCTGTAGAAATCGTTCCCCTTCTCTTATTAAAGCTATCACATGTTCTTAGCCAATTTGAGCAGTTCATGGTGACCCCAATCACGTGTAACTTAGGATCCCTTTCATATATGATATTGAAACACGTTCATGTATTATTACTCATTCACGTGTAATAATGGATGAATTTAAACTTAATAATCAATCGTGTTATAGCCTTAATAATCGATTCATTTGTTATAATACGAGTGAACGGGCTACTTACATAACTACGTTAAAGTACAATGATTATAAGAGGAAGACCCCTACAAAAAGAAGGGGACGCTAGGTTAGTTGGTAGATTTTAGTTTGGTAGGCACGTTAAAAACCCTAGGACCTAGGAGAAATCCAGATGAATGATACTATGCAATAATTACACAGATGTTGCCGGATTAATTAACTCTAACATAACAAATTGGCTATTTATTTTTCATTCCGTAACAAAAAATGATAGGGAAACAACATTGTAAGCCATATTTATGCACCGCGTGATGTGACAAACGATATATACATGCCATGTAATTAATGAGTTTATCTCATTAATTATTGGCTGTGTTAAAATTGCCACATCACATTATACTTGAATGTGGTTAAAAAATGAATTCTCCCTAACATTACTTTAACATAACAACAAATGGTACTGTTATTTAGTGGTTCTTGCACTCTTTTGTAATATCATTTTTCTTTTTTATATAATTATGTAAAAATTATTTCATTAACTGGTATAACACATTTTTTCGGCTGAAAAAAAAACAGAAAATAACTTCCCTTTTTGGGTCACCCACTTTTCATCTTGTTATATTTGAGGCGAGTAGTTTTAAGGCCCAGAAAGCCCAAGATGCCATGTGCACCCTTCGATGTACATTGCCAACCAATCGTGGCAACTGCACAAGTGCATCACAAAAATTTGCAGCTTTTCAACTGAGAAATTCGGAGTTTATCCCAACATTGCACTGATCTTTTGAAGTAACAAGTCATCAGAGGCAAAATTCGAACAGTCCTATGTATATATGACTTCATAGGAGTGATCAACTACACAAAACTTATCTACAAGATTTGTGTGGGACGGTGGAATTTTTTTCCATTAATCCTTACCAGTGAACTAATAGCAAATGCAGCGACGAAGGTCAGGTGGAAAGCTAGTCATCGACCTTTGCACCTGCCCAGCTGGGACCTGTAACACTACCTTCCTGAAAATGTGAGCAACAAGATTAGTCATAAGGCACGTATAAGAGACAGAAACTGGAAAGACCAAATATGTGCTGCAGCGCATGCAGTAGAGGCTGAATGAACGATTAGAGGCATCCAAATCTGACCTGTGGAAGCACCCCGTGCATGTTGGCTCCTTAGAAGTACATCATGGTCTTGTTAACCAGTGGTAGTGGGGCCCCATCTTTTCGAGCTCCCAACACCTTTAGACTGAAAGTTCCAAACAAGGCACCAGTTATGTCACGAAGCCTTACTCAATTGCGTAACATGATGAACTCAACATATCCCTAAGGTATTATAATAGGCGAAATAACAGAGTTCTTTTAACTGTCTGAAGTACAATGCAGTAAGTTGCAGCTTCAAGAGGAAATGTAAGAATACAAACAAAATCTTTCAGATTACAGCCAGTAAAAGAACAGAGAAAACACAAATTCAATAAACGAGAGTAAACGATCCTAATGGAAAATGATCCTAGGGGAAAATGTGATAGGAAGTAATAATTGATTAAGAATACGGGATAGGAAGTAATAATTGATTATCCAGGATTACTTGACGGTGAAGTAAAGACATAATTAATGGGAATATCTATCCTATTATGTCGTGGATTCTAGAGGTGCTAAATATATGTACTAGGGTTTTCTTTAGGGGAAGAAACCTAATACTCTCACCTATAAATATAAGGCTTAGGTCCCCACTCTTATACACAATATTCTAGCACAAAACCCTACCCCATATAGGAGTGCACAAGGCGTGTAGAGAGAGCGGAAGATGTTTGCTTGTTGCTGCCACTCGTGATTCATCCTTGTGCTTTGATATAATGGCTTCTCAAGGTTTGTACTTTTAGTGTGCATACTATAGATTGACTTACACAACATCTCCAAATCACAAATAAACAATAGACAGGGCACAAGCGTACATCGCCAATTTATAAAGGCAAAAAATTCGATCAATTTACCACAGATATCGCAGCGCCGGTTCATTATATCAAGTAGTGCCAAACCGGACACAAATAAACAAAATGATGCATTTGTCTCAGATGCAGAGATTTCTACATGTAACTACAACGTCTAAACCGTATTACACTTTCTGCTGTACTGACAACATTGTAAACATAAAAGTTAGAGCTTAAACCCTAACTAACCAACTAGTTTTGTTCATTTAGAAACAGCCCCACTTCTACTTCCAGCTTGTTGTCCGTCTTTAATTTTATTTTATGTTCTTGTGGCATTCAAATAACATATTGCTACGTTTTCGAGGCCGCCAAAAACGCTGCCATTTGCTCTAAGCAACCCTTGGCGCATGAAAAGGTGGAAATTAGGGAGCATGCACCCCGCACCTTCAACAACGAGAACTTTTTCATTGTGACGGGAACACAAGTAGTACACCGCGTGGTTTAATGGAAGTGGTGAGAAATTTTATTTTTTAAGTTATTATTTTTTAGCACACACATCCCACCATTTATATAGTACTATCCGTGCACCGGTCACACTGAAAAATCTCTCATTCCACAGCTCCAATAATTCATACAGATTATTGAATTATATCCTAAACTGTAAACATGTTACGTTATAATGACCTCTTCTGACAGTTTGATATATTCTGTTATAATCCGATCATGTTATCCCGTTGTGTATAACACGAGCAAATTACCTGTATTAAAGCACCTACTAGGCTAACACACATTTTACAACCTACTATATCGTGTAAATATTTTTTCTTCTTCAAATTTATATGAAAAATCAACACACATTTCATGTATAACATAAATAATCCTACCTTGTATAAGGCAAGGGGCAGAAAATGATGACGTAGTCGGCGGAGGCGCACGTGTACGTACTCGTCTTGTCGTCGTACGCGTAGCTATACGAGCGTGGGCAAGCATGCTTGAAAAACAGGGAGAACGCCGACGGTTGACACGTGTCGGGCGTAGCGTACGCCTCACTACAACAAAACTGCGGATCACCAAACGCCTCGCACGCGCTCCTACACGCCACGCTCCCCCTTCCGCTCTCACGCACCCTCAGCGCCCTGGGGCACTTGCCGTTCAAGTCGACGAGGCATCCAGTCGGACTGCATCCCCCTCTTGTACCTCCACGTGGCACTACTAGCATTGGCAAGTTGTACCCGTCCACCAAGCTGACGTCATAAAAATCCAATCCGTTGGCGCCGTTGAGCGTGAACTCGGCCAACGTAGCCGGCGGTTTCGCGCCACCTCCGGCACACTCGATTTTTCCCGAGCCGCAATCGGCTGTGACGCAGGAGAAGTTACCGGGCGAGTATCCGGTGCATAGAGTCCGAGCCCAGAGCCGACCCGACCAAGATTTGGGTACGGAAAGGGTCCGGGACTTGCCGGGCTTGAGCGCGAAGCCGGTGGGGGATAGCGGAGCCGTGTTGGCGCCGGAAAGTATTCCGGGCCATACTTCGTAGCGGCACTTGTTGACTAGTTTGAAAGAAGCTGAGTTCACTTCTGCAAGAACCAAAAAATTGTGAATAAAAAATGAAATTTTGAGAATTGGGTTTTGATATTCATGGAAAATTATGAATTGGGTCGGAGAGAGAATTTGAATTTAGAGTTAATTACCTGAGAAGAAAGAGAGGGCGACGAGAGTGACAAGAGAGGCAGAGAGTAGAGGACGATCCATTGAGGAAGAATGCCAAAGAACTTTACTTTTCTTGCCAGGGGAGAAGGCAGAAAGCAAGAAGAAGGATATATTTTATTTTTATTTTTATTTTTATTTTTGTTTTTCTTTTTGGGTATTTTTGGTTAAAGAATTGGAATGGTATTATGACTTGTGAATTAGGGCAATACATTATTATATTTGGCTTGTGATTATCCATTTTTACTGACATTTTTAAAGCACCATCGCATCACCATGCTGTCTTCGTGTGCACAATGGACCAATGTGCTAGGTGGGAGAAAATTGTATGAAAATGAAGGGCAACGTTATATAAAAAACAAAAATAGCTCACAAATTTACTTGAGATACCACCACTTTATCATTCTTGATTTATGCAAGTCATCGTTGGTTTTGTTGATAAATTGTGTGCGTGTATTGGTTCAACCACGCTTTGAGCATTTGGTACTGTATGGGACCCAGAAAAAGAAGAAGAAGAGGAGAGAAACGCAGTTGTGAGAGAAACAAGGCACATGGTGTGATGGTAGGAGAGGATTCTGTAATCTGCATATATGACATATCTCAATTAGTAAATGCCGCATTCATTCATTCACTACCCAAATAATAAATACGAGTCACTTTCTGTAAGTGGTTTAAGGTCAATTTTTATAATCAATGATAGTATTTTGATTTCGAGCTAGCCCAAGCGGTTGGAGCAGATATCTGAACAGAATCGACTGGCCGACGACTTGGTTGATCAAAGACCCGAGCTCCGGCGAAGTTAAGTACAAAGGCCCAAGGGCCACTGGGTAGGCCACCGTGGGCGGGGTTGTTGTGGGTGCGCAGAATAACGAGAGACATGTTGCGCGGCGGCAGTAGCGTTATAAATCCAGTGTTCTAAAAAAGCGCCTAGGCCGTCTAGGCGGTCCTAGGAGGTTTTTTTAATATTTTTTTTAATTAATTGTGTGCTTTTTTTTTTTGGTTTCATGGTAGTATAATACTTATGGAAATGGTGTATCTAATTTGCAAATGATGGATTTACTACAAGTTCATCCAATACTTATAGAAATAGTGTACCTAATTTGTATTTTATCATTATTTTATTATCTATACAAGTATAGTGTTTTTTTTTAGTTGTCAATATGCACTTATTTACAAGAAATTTACCTAAATCCGCCTAGGCGCTAGGCGCTTGCCCGCCGCCCGACTAGCGCCTAGCGTTTTTTAGAACCTTGTATAAATCTCGCTGGAATGATTTATTTCACACTTGGACCACTAACAACAAGATGATCTCAGCCGTCCAATACATTTCCTTTTCATGGGCTGTGTATCATAGGCCAATTTAATTGGGCTTCACAAAATGGCCTCTGAAAATTTGGGTCTTGGGCCATACTGAATTTTGTTTCATAGTATTATCGTACAGGAAATTTAAAAGCTAGAAAAATAATTTCTCACTCTTTTATCCTTTTGTTTCTATCTACGTGATTGAATTAATAAACACAAGCAAAGAAAAGGACGACGAAAGGGGAGTGTGAATTTTTTTTTCCACCTTAACGGTGGAGTATTTCTAATTGGAATAAACTATCGTTTTACCCCAACGATCGACGATTCTCAATTACTTCTTCTTCTTTTTTCCTTCAGTAAATTAAGGTCACAAACTATATTAGAATACGAATGTGGATTACCGTTTAATTTTTCAAGCTTCCTAATTCCATTGATCCAATAATTATATTTTGGACTGCAAGCCAAAATGGACAATGTTCTTGCACAAACCTTTTGTATCTATGTAACGTCATACCAAATGTACGATTGTGTATACATTTGTCACGTTGGGCCAAAAAATTCAAACTAAAGGCCATTACTTAGCTTAGGGACTCGGCTCAAAACAATATGAAGAGTCTATTCAAAACTATTAGATCCAACATACCCTTATACTTTTCATTCTCCTTTCATGGTTGTGCAATGTCAAATTGCAGCTTTAATGCGTTGCCCACAGCCCAAGGCGGCACTAAAGTTGTACACATTTTCTTTTAAAGAAAGGGTTCTTCGGCCCCAAAAATTGTTCTCAGAAAGGAGGGCCATAAAGCCAATCTACATTATTGTGCTTTGGATATTATGTTTTCCTCAATTCAATTATTTTGCACCAATAATAATAAAATTTGACCCACTTCTTGTATTTTGCTAATGGGGTTGACCATGTTTTCAATTGATTGTTAGCACAAAACCAAGGGACCCACTTGTTCTAGTTGAATTTCAGGTCAATATTGTAGGGTTTCCAAAATGCCAAGGATATTCTCTGATGAGCACAAAAAGACACCCTTATGAATTGTTCGTGACCCGAACAAGAAAAAGAAGAGCAAAAGTTTGACCAATTATGGAGCTTTAATCATTTTGTAAGGATAATCCGTATGTAAGAGTTTAATTAAGCATATTTCCCTTAATCTTGGAAAAAAAAAACAGAAGAAAACCACTTTCATGCAACATGTTTTCTGCTCATAGAGATTCAAAGATTAATGGGGTTATTGTATTTGGAGAGAAATGTTCTCGTGTCAAAATTTTAGATAAATTGTTAATCATATTGAGTTTTGTCATAAAGTGTGGTCAAGATTTTACGTATTTTTGGAAACACATGCTTAACATGACAACTTCTTGCATAGCTGATGCAACATGAACTAAAAAAGGCTCAAGAAATTATTGTTCATGATAGGCTGACTTAAGCTACAATGGACAAGCTCGCGTGCTAAGAAACTTTTCCACTCTTTGGATTACTTATTTGCTAATTTTGGTGTTCCTCAACATTTTTGAAAGATTTGGTTTCTTCTTAATCAGCATTACTGATTAATTAATCTCAATGATATGGCTTTTGTGTTTTGGTGATCCCCAACCTTAAAGACTCCAAAACATTTCTTGGCAACAAAATTCATAGCAATTAACATGCTTTGTCTCTAGATTTGTCACACATGTGACGTTTCAAGAGAGGAGAATTTCAGAGACAAATTTAAAAGGGATAAACATGCTTTGTGGCTTTGTCTGGGTTTTAGGTTTCTCGTCACACTAGCTATATGAATATTAGAACTAGTCTGTCTGCATTTGCAGTGTAAATGTTGTTGTTTAAAGACCCAACTACGTAACTTGCAATTTAAGCATAGGGTACAGATTTTGATACACACAAAGTTTAGCTTTTGGTACTCCCATTAGCTTAATTGAGAGCGTAAAAGTCGGTAACCTGAGATAGTGGACATGCTAATACGAATAGTGAATGCTAAATACAACGGAGCAAGCACGGTGATCTCACAATTGATGAATTCAGTAATATACATCGATAACTGTCAATTGTGACCTGGGATGTCTTATCGGGCACTTGGATGGAATTTTTTGTTAATTTCACATAACAAAACTATAATGGCCACCTAACTAGGGCATGATTTTTGATCTGATGTTGCTTTCAAACATTGTATCAAACCAGTACTCGACTGCTAGCACTGCTTGTTGATCTGACAGGGGATGCCAACCCTAGATATCCATCTGCATACAGTACTCCTAGATCTCGAATCATATGATGAGCAGCGGATACCATCAAAGGGTCCGGATGATAAGATGTAATATGTGAGAATAATCTTGTAGAATATATGCAGAATCATATGGTGGCGAGGGCTCACAGTCAAAGGAGACACAAGTCACAGGGAATGTTTCTGGTCCTAGAGACTAGAAAGCATGCCCAAACAAAGAATAGGATGTACGTGGGTGCCCTACAAAACCCATGAATATGTTGCCCTGCACCCAAACAAAACTTTTTACACCTGATGAATAACGTGGGGTGTGATTTCTTAATATCAGTAGCATACTGCGTAAATGAGTTTTATCATCATTTGGTGGAAGATAATCAATAATCTCTCCAGGTGACTGTTGTTCGAATTCAAAATCTCCACACTGCTTTGAAAAGGGTGAAAAAGTTGAGAAAATTATATATGTTCTTGGTGTAATATTATTACTGATAGTTACCGAAATTAATGTTTCTCAATTGGTTAAAACACTATATATTTCTTATTCCTTTTTTATTTTTCCTATATTTAATATTAGTCTTTATATGTTTGTTTTTGTTATGTATTATTCAAGCATGGTTTAGGAAGGCTGTCTGTTTCAATTCACATGTTTGTGTTAATGGGGAAATTAAAGGACGGTCAAAGAATCTCATTGACGTATCAGAATCTGATATATATGTTCATATGCTAAAATACTTTGCTGCTAGGTTAGCCAGCGATTTGGTAGGTCATCACGGGGTGCAATATATGCCTATAGCTTTCTTATATTTTGAGTAAAATACATCAACTAAATAAAAAAGGATCTAGTTGGTGCGTAGTTTCTCTTGCAAGTACAAAGAGCTGAAAAATAAAAATAAAATCTTATACAAAGTCTAGACATATTACAAATCAAAGGTTTGTGTTCTTCCATCAAACGCTTTACATATTATATTGTCGGACTACTAATCTAACATATATTCAAGTAGGTAGGTTATTTTTACTTTGCTGGAGAAGGTCTTCCGTTCAAGTCATTTAGCTCACAATTGTTGAATAATTAACTACATTAAAATAGGTGATAAGCTATTTATTAATCTAGAAATATACTTCTCGTCTCATGTTAAAAGAATTCTTAAGATGTTAAGCCCCGCAAGCCATTGAGAAAAATGCAGCAGTACTTAACTAATTAGGAGTGATAATATTAAAGGAGATGCTGTTTTCCAAGCGCATGCACATGATGCAGCAAGAAAAACTGTGGAGAGTGGTTTTTATATTGGCTACATATTTTGTCCACAAAGTGAATTATCTAGTGAAAACAATAAGGAACCATGTCAGAGAGATTGTGGAGTGAGTAAATAACTAAGTTTCGTCAATTGCAAAGAGGTGAGATTTCCAGTTGGAATTTGGACTTTTTTTAAGAGTAGCGGCGGTGGTGATGGTGGTGGTGGTGGGAGTGGGAGTGCGGAGTGCGGAGGTTCTGTTCTCGAGTCCACCACACCACAGCAGAAAGCAATTGAGGAAGGAGGAGGTTTTGAGGTTGCCAATAGCAGCATAAGAGCCATGTGAAAAAAGCAGCTTTCTTCTTCTTGTAAAGAGACCACGCCCGTTTGGCTGCAATCATGTGGTCTACTTTGTTATAATTTCCCTCCCTTCACTCTTTCCCTTGCCCCATGTCCACCTCCCTCCCTAAGCACCTTGTTCTTCTACAACAATTATGAAAAATAAAAAAAAATAACACTACTTGCATTTTGGGTTTTACCATCTTTCCCTTTTCCAAACCATATCTTTGCTCATTTATATTTCGTTCTAAAAGCACTTCTAAAAAGTAAGTACTTTATCCAATATTGGCTCTCCAATCTCAATGAATAGTAAGAAATGCATGCATGGGTACATGAGAGAGCACATTCCACAGGTAATAAAACATAGACATAAACTAATTTCATGTAAGTTAACATTATCTTCACGCAATGTGTTGCGGAATAAAAACGTAAATAATAACCAGTGTCATGTAAGTTAACATTATATTTAAGCTCTAATATAAAATGTGTGTAAAGAAGTTGTATGGCATGAAGGTGATTATGGATAGTAAACAAGGTGATTATGTAACTAAACAAGTGTAATAATTATCTAGCCAGCTCGGGAAGCGGGTAGACCCGCTCGTGCGGACAAGCCACTCACGCTCCACATAATTAATTAGTTTTAAAACAAAATTTTGATTAACTTAACACCACATATTAATTAAATATTATGAACTAAACAACAAAAATTCCCCTATTATAATTACCAAAAAGGGCCCGAGAACCATCAGATTTCATCAAAGCCACCCACAAACCCCCAAAAGGGATTTACTCTCCTCTGAAAAATACCTCTCATAAACACACAGACAGACTGAGAAAAAAAGGAGAGAGAAAGGGAGAGAGAGACTTTCTCAGGCTTCGAGAACCAGAACCCACCTCGTGTCTTGTATATATATACCCCTACCGTTACTCAACTTACCACCATTCAAATCAAAACCCACCTCACTTCCTGCATTGAACAAATAACAAAAACCCAGTTTTTAGTTCAACCCATTTGAGAAAAGGCAATGGAGTCATCAGATAAGGTGGTGGAAACAGTGATAGTAGGAAATTATGTAGAAATGGAGGCAGATGGGAAGGCCAAGAGCTTCAAGAGCAAGCTCTCTAAGTTCTTCTGGGATGGTGGGTCTGCTTATGATGCTTGGTTCAGCTGTGCTTCTAATCAGGTTTGTGAAAAGTTTGTGTTTTTGTAGGAAAGAGGTTATCTTTTTTTTCTTTTATTTTTAAGTTTGTGAGGTGTTTGTGTTAATGTCTCTGTGTTTTGCAGGTGGCTCAAGTTCTGCTTACTTTGCCGTATTCGTTCTCGCAGCTGGGAATGCTCTCTGGGATTCTCTTCCAGCTTTTCTATGGCTTGCTGGGCAGCTGGACTGCTTACCTTATTAGCACACTCTATATTGAATACAGAACAAGAAAAGAAAGAGAAAAGGTTGATTTCAGAAACCATGTCATCCAGGTACAAATTTCAACTCACTCTCCACTCACAAATGTTTCCAATAACGCGTCGTCTGATGTTATGCTGCTAAACTGTGAATCTTTACGACGTGCTCCAGACAAGTTTTTTGGCCAAATTCTGACATGGGTTTTGATTTTGGTGTCAAATTCTTTTATGGTGACTAGTGGTTTGAAGTTCTTGATGGGCTGCTTGGGAAACACTGGAGGAACGTGGGGTTGGCATTTAACTGCACATTTCTTCTGTTTGGATCTGTCATTCAACTGATAGCTTGTGCAAGGTACCTAAGCATCTCTGACCCCTACCTTTAATTCCATCTCCTTTTTAAAACCAAATCTCCCACTAAATATCTAATCTTTTGTTTAATAATTTCCATGCAACTGTGTGCATCTTTCTAAATGTTGTTGTTAATTTGCAGTAATATATATTACATAAATGATAATCTGGACAAGAGGACTTGGACTTACATCTTCGGAGCCTGCTGTGCCACCACTGTCTTTATCCCTTCATTTCACAACTACAGAGTTTGGTCATTTTTGGGCCTTGTTATGACCACTTACACTGCTTGGTACCTTACCATTGCCTCCTTCCTCCATGGCCAGGTAAATAAAATTGGTAACTTTAACCACCTCCCTACAAAAAATCCATACGTGTTCATTGCTCATAGTAATTTCGGTGTAGTAAAACTGTGAAAATTTTGATGCTAGGTTGAGGGAGTGAAGCACTCTGGTCCGACTAAGCTGGTGCTATACTTCACTGGGGCCACAAACATTCTCTACACTTTTGGAGGACATGCTGTTACTGTGTAAGACACAACCCTCAGATAGGAAAAGGATCCGGCGTGGATTCTTTTCCTAGGGATCATTAGGATTCCGTAATTGTTTCTGTTTATCATACATTGTGTAGTTAGTTTTTGTTAGATGCTAATTTATATTTAAATTTTAAATTTTAAATAATTTTTTATCACACGATGTACGATGAACAAATACGATTGCAGAATCTCTAAAATTTCTAAAAGAAAATCCGGCGATGATCTTTCCATATTTTTTCTGCATTTTAATTTATGTTTTACACATTTAATTAAATCTTAATTTTTCAACATCAATCCAGACCAGGACAAACTTGAATTGTAGTAAACAAATTACACTGTGTTTTAAATGCTGATAAAAGAAAAACCCATGTCTTTTTTTTTAATTTTTTTTATTTTTAAATTTACAAGAATTACACATGCTTAACTAATTTTTTATTTTTTGATACTATTTGATGGGACAAAAATAAGCAGAGAACAAGGAGCTTAACGTCGTTTTGAAAGTGACTAAACCTTCTGTGGTTGGGGACATTATCTAATGACCAATCTTTTTCAAGAAAAATCGAATCTTCTTGTTTCCCCTGCACACTATTTAGTTATTGACCACTATTTTTTCAGAAATTTCCTTGATACCCTCATTTCTTTTAGAAAATGATTATTAATTGTCGATGATGATGAATTTTATTTGATTAATTTTCATGGGGGGCAATTGGATATGCAGGGAGATCATGCATGCGATGTGGAAACCTCAGAAGTTCAAGGCCATATATTTATTTGCTACTCTGTATGTGCTGACATTGACCCTTCCCTCTGCATCAGCGGTGTATTGGGCATTTGGGGACTTGCTTCTAAACCACTCCAACGCTTTCTCTCTCCTCCCTAAATCTCCCTTCAGAGACATGGCTGTCATTTTAATGCTCATCCACCAGGCATGTAGACATACACATAACTCATTATGCTTTCCCGTCACACTTATGTTGAAAAATTTGACTTGTTGCGATCTAGATTTACTGTTTGAAATAGTTTGACGAGAGAACATTTTCTTTGAGTGTTTATTGTTGAATTCGTGTGATCTAAATTATGGGTTTTGATGCGTGTTGCAGTTTATAACATTTGGGTTTGCATGCACACCACTATACTTTGTGTGGGAGAAAGCCATAGGCATGCATGAATGCAAAAGCTTGTGCAAGAGAGCAGCAGCAAGACTGCCTGTGGTGATCCCAATCTGGTTCTTGGCCATCATCTTCCCATTCTTTGGACCCATCAACTCCACCGTTGGATCACTCCTAGTCAGCTTCACAGTCTACATCATCCCAGCCCTGGCCCACATTTTAACTTACAGATCAGCTGCTGCAAGAGAGGTACCCCATTACACCCTCACACATGTTTTGAATTTACAAATATACCACCTTTAGCTGAGCATGTATGATGTCCAAGTCTGCAGCACCGGTTTGAAAGCTTTGACCAAACAAAAATATAAAGCCATTTAATCAATAAGATAATCATTAAAGGAATAAAAATTTAATTAGAGAGAGAGAGAGAGAGACAGAACAGAGAGATAGCGTGTGGTCACAGTCCAGCAGACCAGAACCGGCTATCTCTCCTCCATATTTTAACCTGTAAATTGTATGATCAATTTGGATAACTGGGGAATTCATTATTTTCTACTTTCGATTTCTTAATCCAAGAGAAAAAGCAAGAAATAATAAATATGGATATGTGTGTGCGTAGAGTTCAGAAAAGGCACGAGATTCTTGCTGCACCAACGGGTCAGAATATCGGTATGGTACCGGATACAGTCTTGCATTGATGCCTCCTTTATCTGGGGACTACTCTGAAAATCACCAACTGGGTTTTGCCTTTTATTGATAATATGATAGTTGATGCATTACATGTGCCGTACTGTCTGCACAGTTAAATAGTAAACACCCAGATGCCAACTGTATGTGGACCCTTTGTGTTCAAGCAGAAATTCTTCTCTAGTGTAAAATCTCTTTGTTGGTTACCGGTACCAATTTATAGTATGTGGTTCATGACTTTATGGCAAGTCAGGGTTTAGGGTTTAAATGTATTGACAATGTATAAACAAATGTAGATTGATATTCGGTTCCAGTCTCAAGCCCCTTTTTGTGTAACTGTGTATACAGTTTTTTTTTTTTTTTTTTTTTTTTTTTTTGGTTTTGGTGACATGGTATGCTTAACTCGGATAGAGCAACAAGCTTTTTGCAATGGTTTTTTTTATTAATCACAATTTGAGTAATGTTTTGTGATGATGCAGAATGCTGTGGAGAGTCCACCAAGGTTCCTAGGAGGATGGATAGGATCATACACAATCAATGTGTTTGTGGTGGTTTGGGTGTTTGTAGTTGGATTTGGATTCGGTGGGTGGGCGAGCATTACGAACTTTGTACACCAGATCGACACATTTGGCCTCTTCACCAAGTGTTACCAATGCCCTCCGCCGCTGCCGCCAGCGATCTTCAACACAACCTCAGCTCCTCCTCCTCTCCACCACCCTCTGCCTCGCAATCACTCCCATACCCCTTAATTCATCCACTCCCACTTTTGATTATTCCGTCCCAAGTAGTAGGCCCCAATGGACACAACAGACTTAGAGTTGAATGTGAAAACCCATGGAGAGAGATGTTTGTGGCCTAAATTACCACTTCCACCCCTTCCAAGTACACAACCCCTATTTTTCTCTTTAAATTTTCTGCCTTGGTTGTTTAGGGTTTAGGGTTATTGCCATGAGTCAAGAAAAAGGGGCAACAAAATGTACGAAATATTTTGAACTTAAATTTCTGATCTTCGTTATACAATGATCAAATGGTTGTCCTTCAAGTCCTTATTTGGATTGCATACCATTTCATTAGGAACTTTTGATTCCTTTCAGGTTTCAAATTCGGAATGGTATTTTGTTATGGTTTCTATAAAAAAAATCTAATGACGAAAGAGATCTATAACTCAAATGGTTTAAAGCATTATTTGTATAAGTTTGAACTTACGCAATTGATTTCATTTCATTTGGAATACCACTTTGTAAAAACTAACGAAATCAATCTAGTATGACAATGTGGAAAGAGGATAATCATTGATGCCAATTACGAAAGTGAAACACATAATAGGGCTATGGCTATCATGAAGGCACCTTCACGAACTGTCATGACTCATGAGTACACTTTGTTACTCTTTTTTCAAAACAGAATAAGTTGAAAAATGAGCAGTACAAGAGGAAGAACTAATGATCAAAATGTTTATATCCTCCCATTTTCCCTCCATTAATAACATGAAATGAATTATTTACAGTACCTGAGATTTTTTAGATGTAATTTGTTAAAGAGAAATATTAAGGGGATTTTCTCTTAAAAGTAGGACTTTTTATGGATTTTCTGTCACCTCAAAGTCTAAAATCAATCACTGAGCCAATATTATAAAACATTGTGCAAAAACATGAGATGACAGAGAGTCCATAAAAAAATTCACTTTGAAAAAAAGTCATCTTAGCATTTCTCTTTGTTAACTTGAACATTACCCTACTGTCATATAATCAGATTTAATGGAGTTGACACTTTAACAGAAGGTAAGTCTACAATAAATTGAGACACATAATGCAAGAGTTATAATTAGATAACAACCTTCCTTCATCTTCACAATCCAAAACCACTGTGATACATTATGGTGTAATGTTCTCTTGTATGTGACACACCCCGACCCGAAAGTGGGGTGTGCTGGCCGTCACGTGAGCGTGACATAACCATGTGCACAGTGCGGAAGCAAGATTAATAAGAGGATACAAACAAATTAAAACCAAGCCACTAGCAATCCTAATTAAGATAGTGTGCTAGAGAGAGAATTTAGAGTGTTTACATAACTAGAGTATAAATGGTCTACGTGCAGTCAAGCAGAAAAATGATAAGTTCAAATAACACACAAGGGTGTCCTACATGAGTGAATTCTGTCAAAACATCCGGGAGATCCTCGTATGCCGCCAACGAACACTAGCTACCTAAAACCTGGAGGGGCTAAAAAACAAAAGCGTGAGTGGGCAAAAACAAATCTTTTCAAAACCATTATTTTCTCAAAAGTTATAACCCCTCTCCGTAAAACCTGTATAATTTCCCAGAAATAAAGTATATACTCATATATATAAATCTTGAAATCATGCTGGAAAATATGTATGTATGCCATGCCAAAGTATCTCAACTGAACGCCCATCATAACTCTATGAATGTGATTGAATGCCAGGTAATCAACTCAGCCCTCGGCTGTATATACAGCTCATAATCATGCTCAATAATCAATTCAGCCTTCGGCTATATATATCGCTCATAATCAATCTCATCATATCATGTATATATCCTGCACACAAATCAATACCACCTCTAGTGATCTGCACAACATCACTGTATATAGAATAAATATGCTCTAGTGCTACAATCACGTGAAGACTGTGCGAATGATTCACGGGTCACCTACAAGTCAAACTCACTTATAGTGGTCTATACGATAGGACTGTGCACCTAACTTGGATCCAAGGCGAGCATGCAGTGCGGGAGGTGAACATCATGTGAAAGACTGTGCCCTTAACTCTGGGCGGGAGCACTAATATCTAGGTGCAGGTGTATGAGCTCTCATCACATCATATCACACCATTCTCATCATAACCAGTATATAAACTTACCTGACACTTACCTGTGCGTCCGCAACACCATCATAATTATATGCAATCACTAATGCATCATTAAAATAAATAGATACTTTGCATAACATTTCAAAACGTATAATCCTTTAAATTCATTTTCTGGGAAAAGCAAGTATATAGGTATATACGGAAAACAAAAGCTCACTCACTGATATGTCGACGGGTCGTAACCTCCGTGTTTAGCCTGGCTACGCTTGTCCTTCGGATAGGTCTCGCCTATATGAGAAGTAACTGAAATAACGTTATTTTTAAGCACATAATCGAAACCTTGGAAATAACTTCTTATACATTGCTCAATTTTGGTATTTGAATATACCAACGTGATATACTCAACGCCACGATCACCCATAAATTTTTAAAATAATTTTTCAGTGTCCCACGCACCGCCACGCGCCGGCCACGCACGGCAACATGTAACAAAATAGCAAAGGCGTTAGGAATATTCCGTCAACTTCTAACGGAAACCGTTAAAACTAACCTCATGACGTCAGAATATTCTGTCAGATTTGACAGAATATTCTCCTTTCTTCTCCGACGTTCCTCTAGTGTCGTCGTCATCGCCGGAAACTGGGAAAAAGTTTGAACCTTCATATCTTTGTTGATTCTTAACCAAAACTTATGAAATTGGTCTCAAATTGAAGCTTAGAACGTCAAGAACATAACCATACCAATTTTGGGACCCAATGATCACGGGATCTCGCCGGAAAAATCCCACGAACTCCGACCAAACTTTAAAAGCTTCATTCTCGACACTTCGACGTCCAAATCCTTCAAACGAACTACTCCGAGCATCCTAAGGACCTTCTTAAGCTCCCTATGAGCTTAGAATTTCCAAAAACACAAAGTTTAATGTGTGCATGAACAGTGCTAAATCGGAAGTTATGGTTTCTACGTGAAATCGAAGGAGATCTTACCTGGAACTGGTATCATTCTCTTCGTATGAATCTCAGGAGTCCAAAAGTGAGCTCAAAATCTTCGATCTACTGAGTTTGAAAGGGTTTTGGTGCTTGCCGTACGAAAAGGAAAGAGAGAGAGTCAGAGTATGAGAGTGATAGAGAAAGAACACGGGGAAGAAAAGAGAGAGAGAGAGAGAGAGAGAGAGAGAGAGAGAAAAAAAAAAAAGTGATGTGTGGTCCAAAATCCACCACCCAATCACAACCAATAATTTCTTAACTTCCCATTGGGTCCAAGAACTTAGGAATAAATATAATTGGACCCAAAACCTTAGCTAAATTTACAAATGCACACCCTGCGCTTAGGGGCAAACATGTCGATTCACATCAACAAAACTAAATTTCCAGGACGGGCTGTCACAATATGTCTTATGTTGTCATGAAAATACGTAGAATTCAAGACTAATTAATCAGATGTTTTAGTAAGAATCAACTCAATTTAGGGTTTAAATCCACAATACTTCGAACCTTGAACCACAACTATCACAAGTAATGTTTTTTTTGTCATAATTATGATGTAATAAAAAGCATACATCTCGTCTCGAAATTTATTGTTTATTCATTTTATAGTTTGGAAAATTTGATTTCAAGGTCATTTTAAATTTTGATTTTGTGTTTGGAGGTGGGTTTAGAATAGATGAATAGAGCACAAAGCGTTTAGGTGCAAATCAGAATTGAAACGAAGAAATTACAAGCATCCAAAGTGAGGGGCATTTTGGTTCTTTGCATTTACCATAAATAGTAAGTTTCCGTTTTGGTACTTGATAGAAATAGAACTATCCATTTCAAGACCACTAACCTGCAACCCTTACCGACCCGTTTTCCCTTCGAATTTTCCAACTAAAATTCCTGTCATCTCATGCGGAATTAGTCGGCACCACTCATCCAGAATTGAAGCTCTCACTTTCCCTACAAAACCCAACCTAGAACCATCCTGATAAACCACACTACACGGCAGTGTAAGGCCGCAATTTTTTTCGGGTTACACCGACCCTATTCTTTTTCAGGCAGATCGACTAAGCGACGACCAACTCCACCATCTGAAGCTTGTACCAATCATCCCAAGAGTAAAACTTGACCAACCCCTGACTTCGTGTTAGGTATAGAAGTTATTCATCCTATTGAGTGATACATGCTTGCAAAATTTGGTAGGATTTAGAATTGGTTAGAAAATTGAGTTTCCATTCGCCAGAAACCTCCGCGGGTCACACGTGTGAGGAATTCAGGTGACTTGATTTTAGGCATCTAGGCGTTCGTGATGCCTTAAGCCTATATCCAATGTCTGTTAATTGAAACTCAATGTGATGATTCAATTATTCAATTTTTGAGCTCATTGTATCGCCATTCGATTTTCATAATTAATGATAATTCGACAGTTGGATAGTCTTGAAATTGGAATATGATGGTTTTAGGGTTGACAGAGCTTAATTGGTTCATCACGATGATGTTTCGATCTCTATTAAGATGTGTGTATCAATTCGTGTGCAAGTATCATTATGTCTCATTTAGCGTGTCATTCTTAAAATGATTTCTGAGTGGAGTGTTGTGTATGATATTAAGTTTTATAAGGAGTATTGTTGGCTCATTACATGTGAGGTCTCAGTGGCGTGCACATCGTTTTGTGTGGCGATTCAATTGTGTTGATTTTAAAAGTGCGTCAGGCTCTAGGGTAGTGATTTTAATATTATGTGATAAATATTTTGCCTATGAAAATCCCCATGTTGGTATACCTTGTGGATATAGCATGGATATATAAATGTGTTTAATGCCAATCATTAATTACTTTATGAAATGTATAGATATGTATGTTTGAAAGGTTTGCAAACTAAGAGGGCTAGTATATGACTGAATCCTAGAATAATTTCTTTATGATTTCATGTGTGGATCTTAAATCCCTAGTGTATTACCTTTCTTTCTGATTTCATGAATGTATTTGGAACCCTACTAATACTCAATGTATAGTTACCATTGAGTGTTTTTGGATCCCTACATTCTGCTCGATTCCATTGAGTGTGTCTAGAACCTTTCATCTCTTATAGATTACATGGAGTGAGTCTGGAATCCTACTTCTCATCTTGTGTATTCGTTTTGTTTGATTCTTTGAGTGCATTTGGAATGTGGAACGTTGTGATTTATGTTAGCCTACTAGTCGTATTATTTTATTATAGATATGAAATAGATGATTGAATGTGTCACGCCCCGATCCGGACATCCGTTCAGGATTGACACGTGACGTCTTCAAATACCTGTAACTAACACACTTCACCTGCGGGATATAGGCAAACCGCAACTCACGATCCAAAAGCATAGTAATTTTTCGTACACATTATGGCTGCATCTAACCTTCTCGTTAGACTGCTACGTACCCTAAACAGAAATCAAGCCATTCGTAGTTCGTCCTTCACTACACTTAAACAATCATCCCATAATTCACTTTATTTTCAACATGATACCTCCATCCACAGCATGTAACACATTAAATAACCAACAAAACACAGTATCATTCTCAAGCTACACTGATCAACTAAAATAATCATAATAATAAAAATCATATCCAACGTTATTCCACAATCCCGTCAATTAATCAATTCATAACTCAAAGATGCATGATTTTAGCATTTAACTACGTTAATCAATCAATGCGAAAACATAACATTTCACGAATTTAATTAAGGAACTCTACATAATTCCCTACTTGAATTATAAGTAATTAAACCTTGTGAATCTAATTAATATTCACAAGGTCTTTTGTGGGTAATTCCCATTCACTCGAATATAGGGTTCTAGACTAACCTTATGGAAATAAACAAGAGCAAGGATTCCGGCTCACTCAACGAAATCCAAAGGATCTAGCGGTTTCTCGTAATCTACTCAAATCTATCACATGTATAATCAGTGCCTACATCATGGGAATGGTGCACTGGGCAAATCAAAACTCGTATAAGCTGTGAAGCTCGGGTGAGTGACAATAATACAAGTATGTGATAATCAATAAAAAGAAATACCATCGATCACCATTTATAAACCTCGAATAGAAAATCATATTTTTATGAAATCATAGTTAAGTCACTGAAAACTCCAAATAAGTCACTCAGACATCCAATGGTTTTTCTAATTCAACCCACAAGATTCTCAAAATCATCGTTCATAAATACACTAAAAACTAGGGCTAGAAGGACGCCAGTTCGGCTGAAGCCTACATAAGTATCCAAATAGGAAATGGCCCTTATCGCGGATTAACCAAGCAGAGCCACCCCTACAGTAACCAAGTAAGCAGTAACCCCCTATTGCGGATTTACCAAGAAAAGTCACTCATACGCATCTGTTAGGCAGTGATCGCCTATCGCATATGAACCAAGCATGATCACCCATAAGTATATATGGCCATAAGGATCACCTATCGTGGATTAACCAAGCACGATTCATAGAAAATATGGTCCCCTATCGCGGATTAACCAAGCAGGACCAAGATAACTATATAGGTAGTGACCACCCATTGCGGATTAACCAAACAGAGTCACACCTACGGAACTGTTAGGCAGTGATCACCTATCGCGGATTAACCAAGCATGATCACCCTTAAGTGTGTGTGTGTGGCCATACCAAAGATATAAGGATTGACTATTGCAGACTAACCAAGTATGATCCATAAATAGTATGGTCCCCCATCTCGTATTAATCAAGTAGGGTCATGGTCCCCTACTAGCCCTCAATTTAACAAACATTTCAATATGCAATTCGAATCACCTTTTCACAAATATTACCAATCCATGAATCAAATCACATTTAATAAAAATAGATCGATGGTCAATTATAAAAGAATCACATTTTAACATAAAACAAATTTATAAAACCAAGTCATATCCACAAAGAATATTAATATAAAGAATCGGGTAATCACCATATCACATATATTAAAGTCACTCACTGAGATAAGCCCGCATAGCCTCACTGAGCCTTTATTAATACTAATTTTAATTTTATAAACGATTCAAGACATGTTGACCAAAAGTCAACTCATGATCAACGGTGGTGACCACAACCCTACGTAATTTGATCCGAAAGATACGCACATCAGATTTCAGATCTGTTAGTTCCTAATACCCTCAAATATTACGTTTTATAATGCATTAGAGTTTGGTGGTGATCCAACGGTCAGATCATCGAATCATACAATGATCAATTGATGTATCGTAATGAAACTAGGTTCAAACAATCAAACCACGTCATACAGATATCATCTCTAAGAGAAGAACGTCAATTTAGCTTAAAATAGCATCGGCAGCCCACATGCCACCAGCTGCCGCATGTGGTGATTTCCGGCGAACGAAAACCCGATTTTCCTACTAACTTTAAAAATTACCAAATTTTACAAGAAAGTAGAGTTCAATGAGAGGAACAACTTTCATACCTGAGCCGAGGTCCAATTCGAACGAGAAACACCTGAAATCGCCCTTAATCTACAAGAAACCTTTGATTTGGGTGTTCTTGATTCGACTTCAAAATAGCTCCGTCGCCTCAAAACCTATTTGGACTTTGTTCCTGGGCTCAAGAGGATGCTAAGGGTGGTGGTGGTGATCAAAAGAAAACATTTTAGAAACGGTGGATCAAAGCCACGGTATCGTCGCACCCATGGGTGTGGGTTTAACAAATTCAAGGCCAAATTTCATCAAGTTTTGGGATGTAATTGGTAGAGGGAAGATCATAGAGTGTTTCCCAAGTGTTTGTTTGACATGGTTCACCAGAAAAATCAATGGAAAACCGACGGAGGGGGTGAAGGGAACTGGGTCGAGTTGTTGGAGAAACCGGGTTAGGAGTGATCCGGTACTCCTAATTTTTCTCCCTTCCCTTCCTTACTCTCTCTTCTGATTCGCCACCTCTTCCCTCCTTTTCTCTCCTGCATCTCTCATCTCCCCTCTCTTTTGCTGCCATCTGGCAGCATCCAGTCTTTTTTTTTTCTTTTTAAACCAAAAAGTTTCTAATTTCTTCGTTATAGCTCCGTTTCACGAACGGTTTGTGCCTACGCGTTCGTGAGATCGAGCTCTATTTGAAAATATAAATTGTGACCTCGAAGGGTCTACAAATTTTAAATAATTAATTTCTAAACTTCACTCTTCGTAACTAGTTTAATTAAAATCTAAATTCAAATAAATTAATATAAATTCCCAAAAAATAATATAAAATCTCAAAAATACAAATACGTAGATTATAATAGTGAAATCTAGGAACAAGATTTCATAGAATGCCTGTGTGGATCAATCATGAAAAGACAGTTGGATGCTTGGGTAGATCCAATCGAGATTTGTGAGTGAGGTTTTTTTTTTATATATGCAAGGGATTTTATGAAATGTTTTCTCGCATTATTAATTCACATATCTCGCATTATTATCCCTCACCAAGCTTCGCAGCTTATTCGGATTTTTGCTTTGGGCTATGCACTATTTCCAATATGCATAAAATATTTAGTTCAATCGATTGCATATTCTTGACCGATTTCCTTTGATTGTTTTGGTCATTCAACAACTTAGCTTGTGCTTATGTGGATTGTCCTCTTTGAGCTTGTGACATTAACTTAATAGATTCTGTTGTACAGTTTCCAGCATATCACTTTTGATTTTAAATTTCATGGGATTCCAAATCCAATGCCTCCCACTTTACTCAGACCTTGAAAACGAAAATTCATCTAGTAAAAGCACTTTGCATGAAGCATGCAAGCTACCAGCAGTCACAGAATATTGCAGAAACAGCTGAAAGCATCTCTCTCTTTTCTTTTTACTCAAAATTCTGCATTCCCAGCTCTCAGTAGTTTCCATGATTAGGAAAAAAAACCCTGAGCCACACACAAAGACAAAACCCTAATGAACAATACAGATTAAAGGAACATGAAACAAAAAGAAAAAGAAAAAAGAAGTGTGCCTGACGTAAGGGAAATTATGATACAACTGACAAGGCTGCATGCATTGCTGCATTATTATTATTATTATTATTATTATTATTATTATTATTATTATTATGGTTGTGGAGATGAATATATTGGATTGGTGTTGAGAATCTAATAATCTAAACACTCTGATCGCACAGAGAAGTGTCGGAGAAGAGAGAGCTACAAAGTTCACTTTTTTTAGAGAACATATGTGTAAAAACATTGGATTAGCATGCGGCCCCCCATGAAAAACAAAAGCTTTGTACCTTTTCAGTTAAAAGCCCTAATTTTTTGGGTCTCTCTTTACATCGTTTTGTTCTTTTTTTATTCGCTAGAGAACAAGACAATGATTCAATCTGGAAGACATGCAAGCTTTGTGATATATGAGTGGAGATTATTGGTGGAATTTGGTCCATAGGTTTTCTAAAGTCGACATTATTTATTTATATATGGTTACCAACTTACCAAAACCTTTTTATCCCAATAGTTCTAACTTGATTTAACTTCTAACATGCATAGCTAGCTACCATGAAAATACAATAAGGTGAGATATTCCATATTCAAGAGAGCTACCAGACGTAGTAGGTGTAAGACTAGCTCATTGTGTATGTCAATGGTTTGTCGATCAAGTCACTTGATCCTTTCGTAACTTGATAATCAAGTCATCTTGCAGCCCTAATTGAGCAAGAATTGTGGAGTCTTAATTTTGTCGAACTAAATGAACTCTTATTTTGCATGAAGAGAAATGCTAAGAAGACTTTCTAAAAATGAGACTTTGTACTCTGCCACCTCACAGTTTAAGGATAAATTTTGTGTCAACATTATAAAATAGTATGTCAAAATATGAGATGGCAAAGAGTCCTAATTTTGAAAGAGTCTCCTTAGCATTTCTCCTAATATTAGTATGCTGAGGTGTACAAAGTAAATGACTTCGATAAAAAGCTGAAAACAAAAGGGTTTCAGTCAACGAATAGTGGTGGACAGAGACCGCATCCAAAGTCTCCATATATTTGAACAACTTGAAAGGTTTCTTTGGTAGGGATTTTTCTTTATGGCATATAATCTGTTTCGTGCTAAGAGAAATGCTAAGGAGGCTCTCTCAAAAGTGGGACTCTTTATGAACTCTCTGCCATCTCATGTTTTTTATTCAATGTTTTATAATGTTGGCATAAGATTAATGTTAAACTGTGAGGTGTCAGAATCCATGAAAAATCTTATTTTGAGAGAGTTTTCTTAGCATTTCTTTTATGGGAGGTTTAATAAAACACCCCCGGTACTGTTTACTTTTAACGAAAAACCGTTTTTTTACCTTTAACTGTCACTATTCACTATACCTTTAGAAGTGACTTTTCGTTAAAAGGAAAGTTTTCAAGCCATTTTCGTTAGTTTTTATTTTCTTTCATATTCCAATTCAATTCAGTGAAGTCTGATAAAGACAGACAAATGACTTTTAAATCTCAAAATATTTATTAAAGATTCTCAAACATAAGTCAAACATAAGAAGTAAACGTCTTTGCACAAGCCCATAGAACATGTCAACCATGCTGTTTGGTCCAACCATTGCTCTCTATGGACCTCGAAAGATCACACTTTCACGAAGTTAATATGCGGGCGTCCAAATCTATACAAGACATTGACCCAAAAAAAAACTATCCAAGACAAAATACATAGGCTAATTCATGTCAAATGCTTTGATGGATAGTTTTAGGAAAGGCCTTGGGACCGATGTCGTAGCAATTCCTAAATGTGGTGGATGAAAATTTCTGGGTTTCATATATTTTTATTTTATTTTAAAGAAAAGTCCTGTTCAGTACACGAGTTATCAAAATGCAAGACATTTGGGGGGCGTTTGTTTGCCCTCACTAAAAGGTACTGGACTGGACTGGACTAAGGGTTAGTCCAGTCCCATGTTTGTTCCTGACAGGGACTAAGTTTAATGAGACTAAGTCTCACTAGCCTAGACTAAATCAGGGACTAGCTGGTCTTAGTGAAACCCCTCAAAAACCATGTGACTAGCTAAGACTGTCCCCTTTCTCCTCCTTTCTCCTCCTCGCCTTGCTCCTCGACCACTCACATTCGAAAGCCATTGGACTAGATGCTTTTTACAACCAATTTTCATATAAAATACCAAATTGAAGAAAAGATTGGAACGGACAAGGGAAAAAAAGATGGAGAAAAAGAGGGAGAGAATTGGGCGGTAAGAAAGGATTAGAGGGATAAAAAAAAAAAGATAAAAAAATATTAATAATTATGAATTAAATAATATAATATTAGAGTTTGTTAATTATCCTGCTTATTAGTCCGACACTGCACCAAACGCTTCACTAAGCTAGTCCAGCTTAGTCTAGTCTAAGACAGTACAGCTTAGTCCCTAAAGCTAGTCCAGTCCGAGACAGTCCGGTGTAACAAACGCACCCTTGACGTATCATAGAAATTGAGTTACTTGACATGTAACAAATTAAAAGAAAGAAGTGGCATCTAATGAAGAAAGTGATTGAAAAATTAAAAATTTTAGAGTTAGAAGATTATTTGCTGCTGTTATATTGCGAGAGTTAATGTTCTGAACTTTTTGAGTAACTCGACGAGGAAAAAAACAAAGAAGAGTCAATTTTGACAAATCTGGATTTTTAGTCTCAAGACTTCTTTTTAACTGAGACTTATTTAACAAAAATCTATATTTCTAATTTTACCTGTTTTAGGAAATCTTTGGGACTTAATTATTCTTATTTTATTTTTGGGTTAAGTCCGGATAACTGCCCAATCTTTTGTGGGAGTCCTAAATTGGTCTTAACTTTTTAAAACATTCAAATAACTACCTAAAGTTAAAAAAAAATGGACATTTGTTAAGTTCACTATCATTAACTGATGACATGGACAAATACGAAAGTGTGTTTTAACTCTCAAGTAATCTATGGTACTTTAAATTTCCAAACCAATGCAATTAGCTAAGCGAATTTACGGTTTAACTTGGTTAAAAGTGGTCGATTTGGGGGATTAGAGCTCCAAAGATAACGATTAGTGAAAACCTACTTTAGTGTCCACCTCATCATTTAGTTCTAGTAACGTCATCACTTAATGTTGACAAAGTCTTCACTTAATGTCAGTGACCTAACAAATATCTAACTTTTAAAATGTTAGTTAGTTATTTAAAGAGAGTTACTAGACCCACCCCATTATCTTATTTTTCCACCCACGTTATAATCCCACCCATCTTTAAAAGTTAAAAAATTAAAATGCTATTTTCCCACCCACTATTATTCTCAAAATAACCTTTAATATATACATACATATGAAATTATAAAATTGTCTCTTAAAAAATATAACAAATAATATGTAAATGAAAACCACTAAGGTCTGCAAATTCAAAAGAACTCAACAATGACAAATTTAACAATACGATGGACAAATTCAAATAACCTACAAACAATGATCGACTCTAGAATTTTTTTTTTCTAATTTTTTTGGATTCTAAATTAGAATTACTAATGGACTTCAACTTATGTTCTAAGATTTAACGATGATCGACTCTACTTACCTTCAGGTGGTAACTGTATCATGAAAGTTGAGTGCACTAACCCAAAAGGTGAGGGAGTAGTTGAAAAGAATAAAAAATATTTGACTGACAAACCAAAAACCGAAAGTAAAAACATTACCCAAAATTGGTCCAATAATCTTCTGAAAAGGATGAAGCTTTCTCATCGTGTCTTTTATCATTTCTTTCACCTTTGTATGAAACTTCAAAGATAGATAAGAAGAATTTTTTTTATTGTGAATTTCTGATTGTTGTTTATGTTTGGACCTGATTTGTGCACTATCTCCCTTTAACTTTTTGGGCAAAATACTGTAAAAGGAAGAAAAATTCATAGACCGACCTCATCGTCTCAATCTCGTAAGAACTACGAGATCACTCCAAGGACGCCTTCGGCATCCAAGGATCGCTGACCGACCATAGAACACTATTAAATAAGTGGACCACATTTCTTGTCTGCTTTTAGGTTGGGCAGTAAGAGTCGGAGAAGGGCAATCACTCATTCTTAAGAGTCGGAGAACGACAATCACTCATTCTTAAAATCAAAATTCGTAAGACCAAAGAGTCAGGTGGAAAAGGGGGGAAAGCTCTCCGTTCTTGGTTCTTTTGTAGCTAGATCCTCTAGAACCACAAGAATCCTTATTTAGAATGAGATTCTAACTTAACACCTTTCCTTTTGAGATTTTGAGAATAGTTATGTTTAGATTTGATTTTGTTACTATTCGTTCGTCCGTCTGATTGAAGCCATTCGATGAAAGAGGAATTCCAATTTTACACGTTTGACTCAGGATAATTGTCAATGATTTTTAGAAACATTATTATGGCATTATCCCAATAATTATTTCTAATTGACCAATATCTTGAAATCTTTTTAAGATGACATGGACAAGTAATATTGGACTCTATTTCGGATGATTAACATGGAGGATATCGGCATCAGATAATAGAGCATGCAAGATGGGATGATTATCACATGAATGAAAATGGCATATGCTTGTAGATATTGTTTTGGCCAGTGGGTAATCATCAGAGGAGATTTGACTCCTAATGCAAGTGTGGATCATGTTTAGGGATGGTCAACGGTTATGGCAAACAAATAATTGCGGTTATTTAACTATAACTATTTAAGCCTTTGCCCGTATACCCATTTATCTATTTACCTGGTTTTAATCCGTTTACCGTTTTTTACCCATTTACTCCTTTTTATCCGTCTACACAATTTTTTTACCCATTTATAGGTACATTTAACATACATTTTTGTATTTCAATATTTTATGTCCTCATACCATTCCAATTAACACAAACAATATTTTTATTTGTTATCAATGAACGTAATATATATATATATATATATATATATATATATATATTTACGTTCATTGATAACAAATAAAAATATACCTTTAAGGGGAGGGATTTCTATTTTTCAAAAAAAATGGGAACACGCTCCCCACCGTTTTATTTAACTTTAATGAAATTGTGTGGCCTGTATTTAACTTTAATGAAATCGTGTCCCCATTTTTTTGAAAAAAATGGGGATCACTCTCCTTAAAGGCCCTGTATATATATATTTGCTAAGAATTGATTTGTTTACTAACAAAATACCTCATATTGCTTAACAAGCAATGGATATAGGTAGAGGTGATAATTTGTAGCACTTTTTGTATTGGGATCTAAAATGGGCAGCAAACCGAGCTCTTGCTTATATGTAGAGGTGTTAAGGCGATCCAACCAGCCCAGCCAAAGGGTCATAGGGCTAAAAATAATTCGAAATGACACGAAAACCCTCTCCAATCGAGGACTAGGCCAAATGGCTTGTGAACCTCACCGGGCCAAAACCACCAAATCAGGCCAGCGGGCTAGCCATTTCCAGCCAGCTCGATGAGCCCATCCCACTTTTTTTTGGACGAATTTTTTTTTCATAAAAAAAAAATTTCTAATTTGTTTTCCTACACCATTTCTCACATACTTTTCACCATTCCATACTATCTTACCTCATTTTATTTCAATTCTTCACATTCTATTCTCTTCCAATAATATTTCGTTTAATTTTTTCAATAGTTTTCAAATGGACACCACTTTTAATAATCTTCCAATATGTCCGACAATCTTATTTTAATGTGGTAGTTTAATTTAATTAACTATATTAATTCAATTAAAATAATAAATTATGTTTGGCCTATATTTATTTGGCCCTCTCGGTTGGAGATGATTTTTTTGTCAAAGTGCTATGTTTGGCCTATAGCCTTTTAGCCCCATCGGTTGGAGATGATATAAAATATGGTCTAGTACTATTCATTAAAAATATAATTTATTGCACGACTATATGGCTAAACATAGTCCTTTGGCCCTCCTTCGGTTGGAGATGGCCTAATAAGCAATGGATAATATGGTTGTTTTAATTATAAGTGAAAGGTCTACTTATCCTAGGATGTAGTATAAAAATGTGTCTAATTTTGGAACAACCGAGCTCCTGCTTCACTCGGTTTCTTTTGACTTCCACAGAATGTTCTCATATACACCAACAAATATTCGATGTCAATATTCAAGCTAATGTGTATGTTAAAAATTAAACCAGCAGTGACATTTGGAACTGCATGTTAGAATGTAGAACGGGCACAAACCCAAGAATGAAAAATGCAGTGGGATGAAATTTTAAGCTAATTTTCCTTGGTAAACATTGTACAGTCCCCTTTGCTTTTATGACATTTCCCCAATTTTATGAACCTGTTAATTCCTTAATCTGAACACTTTTAGGCCCCGTTTGTTGGTATTCACTAAGTTTCATTGGACTAGATTGAACTAACTCTTAGTCCAGTCTAGTGTTTGGTATCACGCGGGATTCACGTTAATGAGATTAAGTGGGATTCGCATGAACTAAAGCCTTCACTGTAGGTTCTTAGCGAGAGTCTCAGACAATCATGGGACTAGCTAAGACCTGCTTTGTTCCTCCACTTCACTCGTTTGCATCGCTTCGCGAACTCCCTCTGCTTCGCTCGTCTGCTTTGCTTCTCTTCGAACCACCGACCCAACACGCCAACTCTCCTAACGAGTCTCAAATCGCCGGACTACCGCTCTGAGAAGAGTCTAGGTCTGCCAGATCTGGGGCCTGGGAACATGACAGTGTTTGATCAGAACAGTCATCTCCGAGCATCGCCATCTCACCATTGATCATAAAAAAGGTCTTCTAGAAATCAAACGGCCACGCATCTTCGTCCCTCATCATCTCCACCCAAATTTCAAGTTTTCCCTCCTCTGTTCTTTCTAATGTACATCGTTCCCTATCAGCAAAAGGGAACCTGAATTAGATATTCTTGTCTCGGATGCCGCGTGGTTGGTGTTTTTCTGTAAAAAGGGAGAGAAATGGTAGGTGTTGAGGAAGAGGACAAGTAATTGGATAGATAGATGCAAATTATCAAAATTTAGTTCCATTGAAAAATGGAAAAAGACGTCAATATTGGATCTGAAATATGTTAGTCCGAGGTCTAATTCGGCACTGCACCAAACACTTCACTATTTTTATCCTGGTTAGTTTAAGCCAAATCAGTCCAGCTTAGTCCCTGAACCAAGTCCAGTCCAATGCAACAAATAGGGTTTTTAGTTTTTTTCTTTTTTTTTTATAAATATTTTTTATATTTTTAATTTTACATATATTAAAATAAACGCTTATATAGATAGCCGTTTTTAACCGCGCGTAATACTCATAACCACACATTTAAATTTTATTGGTAAACGGTTATATTCATAACTATTTATTTCTCTAAACAGTTCTTCATAGTCCTAGGCAAGCTAGGCTTTTGGGGATGATAAGATAAGCCTAGATATGTTTTTATTTTGTTTGAAAAGTCACGAATAGCCATCTGAAACATAGATGACCTTCCTAGAGTTTGAGTTACCATTGAATTCTACACAGAGCTATATTATCCACACTTATTTTTATATTTTCTACATCTTTTGTTAATTTCTGTTTTTTCTTTTCTTTTCAATTCATCCAATCTAAAAGCCAACAATAAACCCTAAACCGATGTGTGAATAACACACCCTTCGACAAATACCATTAGGTCGTGCCAAGCAACTATTCAACCCTATAAATACAAGACTTTGTGCAACGAAAAGAGGTCCCTTCAAATCAATACACAAATTTATTACGCGCAAACTCTTGCTTTACACAAAATCCTTTAATCCTTGAGAAAACATTGACCTTTCTTAAATTCATCACACACTTTCGTCAAATACTTCTTCAATTAGGTTTAACAACACTGTGGTTGGTAATTGATGACATATTCAGTTAGTTTTAATAGCGCTGGAGCCATGGAATCAAGCGACCTAGGAGCACCTTCAGTTAGGCTTAACATTACTGCTTCAAGACCCAATTGTTATTTATCTAAGTCTCGGTCAACAAGGATTTTTCAAGTCCTTGTTGGAAGAGGTCACTTTATTAGCTTTCTCGGCGAAGTGAGGTGTTACTAGGTTACATCGTTCTGCACATTGGAAGCCGAACTTATTTTATGATTGGATATTCATGAGTAAATATCAGAGTTTTGCATTTCGCCGACCGAACTACATTTATAATCAAGATGCCTATCTCTTTTGAGTATTTGTGTCCATACAGTTTGGTACTGATTATGCGCATTTATATTTGCACAAATATAATTATGGCGGTTGAGCTCGGTGCCGATGATTTGTGAACTTCGAAGAAACTAACAGCCTTGCTTTCAGGCTCTAGAACCTAGAGGCCAAGACGAGTTCCTTCCTCAACCACAGTCGCAAGAGGTAGAAGTCAACAACGCGTTCGACATCACCACCATCACAATAGTTTTTAGGGTCAACAGTTTAATACATAAATTTATTTCTCAACCACAAATTTTTTTTATGAATTTATATGATATTGCATTTTTATTTTGTGAGAGTAATGCTATACAAGGTTCCACACACCTATTTTTATTTCTTATACCACCTTTTTAAATTTTCCACTGACATTTTTTTATCGTCGAATCAAATGAATTTGAGAAGATCAATGGATAAAAATAAAAATAAAATATGCGAGAAGTAAGAAAAAGTATAGCATCACCCTTTTGTGAAGTGACATACATTAGCATTGCAAGGTATACTTGACCAATAATTAGCACCCTCATCAATCTTTACCCCTATTCAACAAAAAAAAATAAAATCAATCTTTACCCCGAGATCCAATCTCACTAGTGTTTATTTATTTAATCACAATTAGATATTTAAAGCACTTCCATCAGGGGTGGGATAGGCCAGCACACAGCAAAAAAAATCGCCCGACACCTAGGGAAGTATCTCCAGCCCACGAGATTGCCTGACACCCAGCCTAAAATTATAGACCTTGGGACCGACCCGTATGACGCCATGCTGACGTTAGGGATGGAATTGACGGCTTAGATCTACGTGAAGGATTATTTTAGAGAAACATGTTCATTTAAGCAATATCATTAGCATGCAATTAACAAATTAAAGGTGGAATCATGCTTGCATATACTTAAAAACAAAACATTACCCATGAATGTTCAAAGCCTAGTAGATTGGTGAACCTTTAAACAACTCAAAACAAGTGAGTTGAAATTAATACCTTTGTAGATTCCTCTTTGCATAAGCAAAGGCTAATCACCCAAAGAGAGGGCCTTCATTCCTTGCATCTTAAAACTATGGATTTATATAGAAAGGATAGGTTCTCTAAGTTCTCAAAATTGAGAACCTCTAAGTTTCTACACCAAGGTTTTGATTAAGAAGAAATGAGTGACCTTGGAGGAGCTAGAGTGCTAGCTAAAACCCTCCAAGGGTGGCCGGCCATTTCTAGAGAGAAGGGAGAGCTTTTCTTCTCTCCAATTTCCCAAAAACAAACCCTAATGAATTTTGGCTATAAAGTCATATTTATACCTTAATTCATTTGAGTGGCAAACTTGTAAATAAGTCCAAGTTTGCTACCCTTCACAATATGGCCGGCCTTAGGATATTTTTGGAGTATTTTGGGCCTTTGTAAATCATTATTTATTAAGTTGTCATACAACTTAAGTCAATGGACTTGATGTTCGAAACCCATTGGGCCTTAAGGTCCAAAACCATCCCGAGGTCTTTAACGAACTTATTCGTTTGATTAATAATCATATTAATTAATCCTTGCCATAAATAATTAAACTATTTAATTATTCTTACTCATCTCCGTTGAATCTTCAATCTCTACCTTACACGGTGTACGATCCATTAGGTTCCTTTTAGCGAGGCAGTGGGCGATTCAAACTCTTTCAAATCGATTGTGAATTTGAAACTTACTTTCAATTCTCCCTTTAGTGTTTACACACGTTTAGGGCTTCCACAAACCATGAGTGACACCTAGCAGCATATCATGGTTACCCAAGCTAATCAGAAGAGGTGGAGAACCTATTCAGTTTAGGATTACAAATGCAATACGGTCCTTATCTAATACAATACTCTTGACCACATTGTTTGGCTTGATAGTTTATTCATGTCTACTATCCAATGTGAATCTCGTGTTTATATGATTCCATTGAATGTGATCTGGAACACATTCCAACATCTCATTCATACTCTGGCCAGAGATTCTTAATCATATCATAGAGTATTCTCCCTCAACGGTTTGAAGGTTAGAGATCCCTTGTTGCGCATTCACTTGTCTCCATGACTAGATAGCTTGACCCCAACCATGCCGTGGACACTCCAAAGGAATGCCATTTGACACGATCAAAGATCAAGGACCTAACCATAAGACAACTATGATGTCTCAGGTCAAAGGACTAATTTGCATTATCCTAACCATGAGTTCTCACGTGACATGAATATGAGAACTCGTCGTTGATCGTGTTCAGTGAACTCATTCTCTATTGAGCACCTACGTGCTTGTCTTGGTGTCACTCACACCAATGACTCGAGACTAGTCACTCTCCCTGAGAGAAGACATAGCACGTACTGATCTTAACGGACTGTCAATGCCCAATTGGCAATCCTATGATCAGGAACGTTTAGGATGTGTCTACGAAAGAATGGTCTCATGAATCTAACTTCTTTTAGATTGCATTCTCCCAATCACATATTCCTTGGACTTTATCGTTTAAGCATATAACATTTATATGAGACCGCTCAAACAATAATCTTCGCCCTTGATATTAAACTAGATTAGTTTAATCATGTGAAATGTCCATAAAGTATCATCACATGATTGGTTTTAGGGCACATTTCCAACACTACGGATGTGATGCAGCCGTGAAATGTGAGTCCACCGCGAAGAGAGAGAAAGAGTGTTCGAACTCGGAGAGGGATTCAAATCGCTTATAGAGATCTAGCAGCACCGAAACCCTTGGACTTGCAAAAGCAAACAAATGGAGAGAGATCTGAGGAGAGCTTAAGCTTTCAGCTTCAATGGTAGGACCTTGCACCATGCATCGATGCCTCATGCAAGGCCATGGTTGGGTTCCTTGAGCTCTAAGGATTACAAAAATAATATTTTGTGTTTGATTCTTTGAAGGTTTTGAGAGGAATGAGAATGAGAGCTCACGAGAGTGAGCTGGAAAAGAGAGAGAGGGAGAGAGAGAAAAAAAGAAAGAGAAAGAGAGAGAGAGAGAAAGAATAGAGAGATCCGGTTAAATGATTGGGTAAGGAAATAGGTTTTTAAAACCTATTAAAATCATTATTTTAAAGGTCCAATGGGAGATTCATTTTGTAAGATCCCACATCGCCCAGGGGTGAAGATCTTATAAGCCTTATATGTACATTCCCACCTCCAATTAGCACGAGACCTTTTGGGAGCTCACTGGCTTCGGATTCTGTGGGAACTCCGAAATTCTCAAGATGGGTGACCCACTGGGAAGTTCTCGTGTGAGTTCCCAGAAACAAAACCGTGAGGGTGTGGTCGGGGCCCAAAGCGGACAATATTGTGCTATGGCGGAGTCAAGCCCAGTAAGTGGTCGAGCTTGGGGCGGGATGTGACACATTTTATTTAATCATATTTTAATAAAATGGACTAGGCTATTTTTTGTTATGAGTGGAGATGCATTTGGCCTATTACTGTTTATTATGGTCTATCACTGTTCACTGAATGGATAAATGGGCTGGGTGCTAGCGCAAAGTCTTTAGGGGTGTAATTGCTCTTATCTCTCCAATTTATGAACAATAATCTGGAGCAAATACTAATGGACAAATGATAATCATATATTTATCTTCAAAAATTAATGAACAATGCTTCATGATTAATCTCACTCAATTGGAGTCCTTCAGTTTTTGGATTTTAATTTTCGTGGCTGAAAAATTCCAAAATAATGTCACATGTTCTTCAAATTCATCATTATCATCTAATATGAATCTTCAAATTCAAAATTCGCCAAGATTTGAGCCGAATTAAAATACTACAATAAAAGGATAAAAACTTTCAAATTAGCATATAGATTATACCCAACACACTGCTAAACATCCAAATTTCTGAATAAAAAATTGTACCAAATTTGAATCCATAGAGTTATCATTCCAAAATCAAATGGGTACAAACTTTAAAAGTAAAAACAAACTTCAAAGTCTGAATAAAAGTAGGTTTTAGCATAAACTTATATTAGAATTGAACAAGTACTCTAATTGTGATGACCCACATGATGACATACTAATGGTCTGGCTTCCTGCAATGCAGAGTTGACCCTTTTGATCCTTGGTCTACCAGGTTGTTTCTTTGTCTTAGGAGGCTTTACTAGAAACTTGTATCTTCACTCCTAAGGGGCTTATATGTTTGAGGAATAGGTTCAATTGAAAATGAATAGGATGACTTGTAGTGATTAGCGCTCAAATAATCCTCAGTGTAATCAAAAGAGTTTGCACCATTTTTCAAGATTGCAACAAGTGCGTATGAGCAAGGGAAGCCTCTTATTTGCCAATGCCTCCCAACCTCTATAGATGCAATCAACTCAGCCTCCATCTCCAAACATAAGAAAGCGGTTCAACTTCCAAAATTCTGAATAAAAATGTACCAAATTTATGAATAAAGAATGTACCAAATTAGATTTAAAGGTACCAAAATCAGACTTGAGAAAAGTAAATGTACATTCAAACCATACTTGATGTTTAATGTACCAAATCATCAAAATTTTGAAGGTTTATGCTATCGAATGAGCCATAAGTCAAATCACTAAACCTTGAGCAAACTTCATGGTACACTTCAAAGAATGCAGTGTGGCAAAAAATTGGAAAGATGGTATCCTGATGAGCGCATCTCCCGAATATAGCACCTTCCATATGCAAAGAACAAAGGAAAAAAAAAAAATCCAAAATAAGCTAGTTTTGCATATATGAATTGAATGCAGTATCTGTAGTTCACATAGTTTGATTGAAAAGCTGGTTTTGCAGTCACCATTTATGCATACAAAAAAATGAATAATATTGCACACCCACGCATGGCCTTGAAAAAGGAAAAAAAACTTAATTCACGCATTTTTACAAACAATTGTTGTGCATCGTAAGCAAAAACATACAACCTACAACAAAGTACTCCGTTCAAGTCATCAAAATGAAGATACAAAACACCTGGTATAAAAAATAAAAATAAAGGTAAAATAACGTACCTCGAACTGGTCGTAGGATCTCCAAGTTTCCTCTGCAAATGCATGCGTAATTCTTCCCCGCTTGAAATACCTCCGACTCGGTAGAACTATGGGTTCAAAGATTATTTCGGAGGGAAAATGGGGTCCGACTCAAATTCTGGGAATTGGACGATAGATATCCACGTTGATATTAATGAATTTGAATGCAAACATAAACATAAATACCAGAAACTGAATAACTTGACGTGAGTGAAAGAAATTTGGGAATTTTAGTTACAAATGCTCTTCAGTATTCCCAATGTGATACAACAACAACAAAGCCTTTTCTCATCAAGTGATCCTAGTGGGTCACCCAAAAATTTGGGAATTTTAGATACAAATGCTCTTCAGTATTCCCAATGTGATACAACAACAACAAAGCTTTTTCCCATTAAGTGATCCTAGTGGGCCACTCATTTTGAGATTGCTCTCGCGCGAACTCGTTTAGCTTCAGAGTTTATTGGAACTCCGAAGCCAATGAGCTCTCAGAAGACCTCGTGCTATTTGGAGGTGGGCATGTACATATAAGACACATCATTCCTTTTTCGTTGGTCGATGTGAGATGTTACAATCCATCTCCCTTAGGGGCCTGACATCCTCGTCGGTATACTCGCACCACACGGCATAGTGGCTCTGATACCATTCTGTCACGTCCCCAGACTTGGCTCTGCCGTAACACGATATTGTTCGCTTTGGGCCCCGGCTATGCACTCACATGAGAACTTTCCAGAAACAAAACCGTGAGGACGTGACCAGGGCTCAAAGCAGACAATATCGTGCTACGGTGAAACCGAGTTTAGGACGTAACACCACGTCTTTTGTTAGATGGGGAGAGAGAAATTATAAATTAAAATTTTCAAAAAAAAAAAAATAAAGCTGCCAGGGAAGTATGTGAAACGCTAATGCCTACACAGTCAAGGGACTTTGGTAATAAATTGAAATTCAACAAGGTTAAGTAAAATGACACATGATAAAAAAATTAGGTGTATGGTGAACATACTATAATTATGGTGGTGAGCAAAAATGCTCTCTATTGAGTCATAGCGAATTAGAGACTAGGAACTAGATAAGTTAAGAATGTTGAATTTGGATTATAAATGTCTATACAAATCCAAGTATACTCAATCAAATTTATTATAAAAAAAATCACGATTTGATTATAATTTTTAAAAATAATTAAATTTGGTAGATTAAGAGGGATTTTAAGTGAATTCTTTGCATAAAAGCATTTACAATCGAGATATAAATTTGGGATGTGAATTGTGAAAGCCACATTTACATCTCCCCTTATCATTTTGGAAGATGTAAATTTTAGTTGTACTTTAATGAGAAGGATGTAAATGAAAGATCATATTTTAGTTGTACTTTAATGAGAATGATGTAAATTAAAGATTCTATTTTAGTTCACCCTCAAAATACGTAAATAAAAGTTGAATATATTTATTTACTTAAAATGAGTGTTGACCATTTTGAGCCAACAAAAAAAATGGGTCCATTTTAAGGCATTTTTCATTGAAGATGTTCTTGGTAAATCTAGCATCTCCCATTCAGATTTTGAAGTAATTCACTCAGAGTTTCCATGAAGTATATGAAGGTGCATTAAAATTTTACCCACCTCTGAATTTAAGACCATCTCCCAAACACTCTCCAATCCATGGTAAACTTTGGGCTAAAAGCCAAATGTTAAAGTTGGGCCAGATTCTCCCCAAATCCCCCCCAGCCGCATGGACTCGCTCCAAATTGGGCCACGCTCGGTCTGCCCACTCGCGCACGCGCCCCACGGGCCTACTTCAAATCCGATCCCGACAGCGTGGGGACCACTGTTAGAGCCGTGTCGGTCTCTTGCACCGAGCCTAACGACTCTTTTCCCCATTCAACGGCCATCATTTAAGGGGTTGGTGGATCCAACTGTCCAGATTCAAATTTTGTTTTAAAAAAATATGTTATTTTAAAATACATTGAATCCAACGGCTAAGATTAAATATAATCAAATCTAACGGTAAAAAAAAAGATCTAACGGTCCAAATTTAAATCCAACGGCTAAAATAATTTAAAAAAATTTATTTAACCCAAAATTCACCCAAAAAATCTATAAATACCTATGTATTTGTTCAAACATCCACACAAAACTCAATTTTCTCATACAATTCTTCCAATTTATCTTTCTACCATTTATTTTCATTTCCAAATTGTTCAACATGGCAAGAGAGCATATTAGAGGTCGTAATTGGACTTGTGAGGAAAATGTTGCTTTATGCTTGGCTTGCTTTGTGGAAAATTTAGTCATTTTTCAATATTTATCTGAATTTATTTATTTTTAGATTAAAATATTCATAAAATTAATTTACGATAGTCTAGATATTTATTTATTTTTTTAAAAGTTAATTTAAGAAAAAAATAGCGTAAGTTCATTCTTTAATAATTCCGGACTAAAATTTTAAGTTATAACCATTGAAGCAGAAAAGCTATTTATGGGATAAAAGTTAAATTTTTTGGGCTAAAAAATTTAGCTTTTAGCCCAACCATTAGAGATGGTCTAAAATGATTTTTTATAATGTCATATGAAATTATACATTTTTTTAATTTCTTTTTATCAAAGATAGTGCTATTCACATATTTTTTTTACCTTCCACACACTATTATTATTTTTGACCATGGATCTTCTTCATTCATTTAATCACACCACCACAACCTTTTATAAATAATTAAACTAGTGTGTGTCGCCTTATTATACACCTAGTGGAATGATAAAGTTTAAAATTAGAATCAAATATAAGTCGTGTTAGATTAAATTAGTTCTTTATGTATACACATATTTTTTTGAATAAACGATATTATTTATACAAAAACATATCACTTACAAGAGAAAAAGAACACCACTAAACCTAACACTAAATAACTTTTATGTTTACACATTTAGAATCAGAACATAAAGTCTTGTGAGATAAATGAATTACTTGATAATTTTCTTGAGAAAATTATTTCAATTCCATTTAGGGTGATGTCATCACACTTTTTTTTACTTCTTACATATCATATGATTATTTTATCTCTTAATATTCTTCAATTCATTCGTTGAGCAAATTAAAATAAGTATGTAGTGATAAAAAAAAATTGAAATAAGTATGTAGTGATAAAAAAAAATGTGTATACTGTATAGTACAGCTCTTCCAATTACTCTCCCAAAGCATGAACCCTATCGTTGGAAAGGCACAACAGATAAGATTCTACCAGCAGGGGCTTTGACCATCAATTTGACCAGTTGAAATCACCAGAAAAAAGAAAAACCTCATTTTTGTTTCACGTGAGGACATGGGGATTGCATCGTAATTTAACTGTATATTCCCTGCGAAAATCACCTTACTGGTGATATTACGCGCACTCTACTGTCTTATTTTCTCACCTAATTTTATTTTTTCACCTTCAAAAGTGTTAAAAGAAAAAAAAATACTATTTTCTCATCCACCATCATTTCTAAAATACTCTAATGTAATTTTAGCCCTCGACACTCCTACTCTGCTGGAGTGCCGCACCAACTCCCAACATCCAACCCAGGTCCCTTAACCATCGAAACACCACCATGACAGCAAAACTCCCTCACCACCCATCTTCTTGTTCCCTACATGGTCTAGATATTTTATTTTTCCTATGAATTTCAAGTATTGCAGATTGCAATGGAATTCAATGGTTAGGTGATGTATTTAAAGTTTTAGAAAGAAGGGAAATGAGAGAGAAGGGAGGTGAGGTTTGGGTTGGGATTAGAACCAAAGAAGGGGCTGGGAGGATAGAGAGTTTAAAGCTATAGATGTTATGAAGCAGTGATGAATTATATATAATCGGTTGGTTTGTATTTTATTAAATTCCTGTAATTAGGGTTTTTGAAAAAGAAAAAATGAAAGTAGAAATACTTGTTTACAAAAGATGAGATTTCATAACAAGGCACAATAATTAAATTGAAAGAGAGAAATTGTTTTTCTTTTACAAAGATGGTGCACGAGCATAAGGAAATGGGCAATCCTGCAATGTGCAGTGGGCATAAGGAAATTGGCAATCTGCAGTACATTTTTGTTTTGGTCCTTACATGTCATTTTACAAGAGGGTAAAATTGATATTAAAATTTATACTAGAATGTGGGTGAAAAAATAAGACAATTGGGTGAGTTTCGCAGCATTCTTATCTTAATTAGACATTTTTTATTGGAACCAAGCACCACAATGTTCCATATTTCCTAAACTGCCCCTCCACCTTGGGTTAAAATGGTAAATAAAAATAAGTACATGGAGGAAAGATGAGGAAGATATTTTGGGTGGGGATGAAAAGACGAAAAGGACACTGGAAAATGGACTATTCGAATTCCATCGTGCCATCCCAAGGGCGAATCCAGCGGCCCATATAAATCCGTGAAAATAAAAAATATCCCAGCCGTTGGATGGATCGTGGGCAAAAGGGAGCCGTGGGTTGGGTTCTCTAGAGTGCCACGTGGCAGTCGGACTTTTTCGTTCGAGTTGGATGTATAAGTAGCTGTCAAACCCTGAGGCCGAAAGACCCACAGTGGTAGAGAGAGAGAAAGGGGAATTTCTAGGGTTAGGGTTCTGAGATTTGCGATTGAGAAAGATGAGTGAGAGGCTGAGCGGCACCGTCAAATGGTTCAATGACCAGAAGGGGTTCGGCTTCATAACCCCCAACGACGGCGGCGAGGATCTGTTCGTTCACCAGTCCTCGATCCGATCCGAAGGTTTCCGCACTCTTGGAGACGGCGAGACGGTCGAATACACCGTCGAGGAGGATGCTGGTGGCCGAACCAAGGCTGTTGACGTGACTGGCCCAGAGGAGGGTCCCGTTCAGGGCAGCCGAGGCGGCGGGGGTGGTGGACGAGGCCGTGGAGGAGGCGGCGGCGGTGGAGGCTACGGTTTTAACGGTGGCTCTGGAGGACGTAGCGGTGGCGGTAGAGGTGGCCGAGGAGGCGGTGGGTATGGCGGAGGAGGCTACAGCTCGGGTGGTGGTGGCTACAGCTCAGGCGGTGGATACGGAGGTGGAGGCGGTGGCGGTGGTGCTTGCTTCAAGTGTGGGGAGTCTGGACACATGGCGAGGGACTGCTCTCAGGGAGGTGGAGGCTACGGAGGCGGTGGAGGCGGCTATGGAGGTGGCGGCGGCCGTAGCGGTGGTGGAGGCGGAGGTGCTTCTGGAGGGTGCTACCAGTGCGGTGAGTCGGGCCATTTCGCTCGGGAGTGCCCGAACAGGGGTTAAAGCAGTCGTTACGAATTCAGCGTCTCTCTGGCTGTGGTGGTGCTGGTGTGTTTGGTTTTTGCTTAATTAAGTCTTGGTTTCTATGAATGAAAAACTCGTTTCGAGTAGTCGTGTTTTGCGGTTTTATGGGTCATCTCTTTTGATTTCAACCTATGGAAACATGAAGTAAATGATGATTCCTTTTGATGTAGTAAATTTTCTCTTTTTCTTTTTGGTTAAGTTTTTTTAGTGAGGATTTGGTGTTAATCTGGCAGAAAATGTGGATCTGTGGTTAGTGGTTGGATGTTGATTCATACACATTAATATACTCTGCTCCTCCTTAATTTTCCGATTACTTTGATTTCTTTATCGCCTGCCTTGGAAGCTGCGCAACAACTGGATCCTTGTGGTTTTAGGGTTTATCTGATTTGGGAAATTTCAATTGACCTAAATCGGATGTAAAAGGACAATAATGCACCTCTGATTGTTAACCATTTACAGAAACGTACTATTATGGGACTGTTTGTGGCCCCTCCTCCCCCACCCCTTTCAAATGCTCAAAGCCTTTTGGTCACACTCATGTTGTGGTTGCGTCATTTGGTTTTAGGTAGGTGAGTGGAAACCGTCTACTCAATGCGTTACACATTTAATTGCTTATTTACTTTTTTTTTGGGGTCAGATTCTTTTTCTCTTAACCAACTCGCGCCAAGGAGGAGATGATTTGTTGATATCGACCAACCCTAATTAAAATTTAGCAGACGTTTACGCAAAGCACAAAGCCCTTGATTGGCGTCTCGGACTGGATTAGGTTTTCGATAGGCGTCTAGGATCGGATCGGATAATACACTAGATTCAATCTATGACCAAGGATTGGATTGATGAGTACATGGATTTCGACTTTATATCTCTTCCAATCTACCAATTTTTTCAGCGGAATGAAAGGGATATGTTTTCTTCCAATCTCTCCGATCTTACCAAAATGTTTAGATGTTATTTAATTCAATCCAATTAACCAGTAATTCAATTCAATCCAATAATGAACGTCAAAGGAGTCCAAAAAATTGTTCATATGTGTGCAAACAAACCTTTTAGCGTCTAACAATTGAAGAAAACGACACGAGAGTCAATCTGATGATTGGGTAAATCAAAAGAGAATCTAGACTTCAAACAAGTTGAGAAGTAGTAACGAACAGAATTTGGGTGAATTTTTACCTTGAAGAAAACAACAAAGTTTCAGTTTTTTGGATTTGCATGCATGTATGCAAAGTGAACTCGGAAATTTGTGGGGTTAGTGATGGAGTTTGTGGAGTTTGTGGGGTTAGTGATGGGTTTAATTTAGAGTTTAGAATTTTGGGAGTGTGTGGAGGACAATTAAATAAGAAGTGGACAGCAAATAAGATGGATTAGTGGTGATTTTTGCCCGGTTTAAGGTTTACATGTGCTTCACAGTCGACATGAACCCAAAAGTTCAAACTTATTTTACACACAATGTGGACCTGCTTTACTAGGCCAGTTTATGGGCTTTGATAGTGGGGCCGAAATATGAATGGGTGGGCTTTCATATGTTTTCTTCTTCGTAAATACAGTATTATCTATACTAAGAGCAACATGAGTGAGTTAAGTCTTACAATAGTTTAGTCATAGTAATTTGGTTTGAATTCGCCTTTAGCGAAAATCGAACCTAAAATCTCTACTTACAACTAAAGAATAATACTTATAAACAAAACAGTATGCAACACTTTAAAAATTCAAGTTTACGGCTTCTCAAAATTTTGCTCTACAAATTTGGTTATTTTAATGTAGAAACTTTAAAGTTTGATGAGTTTATGTATATTTGTTGGAGAACAAGAAGAAAGTGATACGGGTGAACCAATTAAGCATAATGTATACCCTTTAAGGCCACGGCCTAGGGTAAAACCAAAATCCGATCAAATATAGGTCCCCTACTGTAAGACATAACTAAAGAGCAACAACACAGATTTGGGATCATATCAGACATGTAAATATGAGACAAAAAAGACCTAAAATTTCAGTTACCTGCAGAAGAAGAAGACATGCATGGCTTCCAAGGATCACATGGCAGCAGTCGTCTACTCTCAGCAATCGAGATGTACTAGCTATTTTGAATGTATATTGTGAGAGCAGGGACGCTATATGTAGTGATTAAGGTTTTAAATTAGTCGAGAAAATTTTATTTAAACCCATGTAACATCTTTTTATACCCAATTTAAATTTTAAATGTTAATTATCTATTTTATTCTTTGCATAATTACTATTAAGTACAAAATTAAATTAATAATAAAACTCAAACTTATCAATAAACCCAAACACTATAATTAAACCCTACGATCACTCTTTGTTTATCCTATATTCATTCCGGTTAAAACCATAATAGCTCTCATAGAGAAAAATAAGTTTTTTTTAATAGATGGATGGTGATTTTGAAGTTTTGAATCCTCCAACCAAGGTTTGACTCAATTCATGAATTTTTTGTTCGTTTGATTTCAATTTTTTAGAATTTAGAAGTTATTTTACTGTAAATTTTTTCAATAGAGGATTTGACACCGCTTCTTTGTAGAGGAATTTGTAGTAAATTACTTCATCGATTGAGAAGATTTGAACTAATTAATTAAGTTTATAGAATAAATTTTTGCTTCAACTATTTAGAACCCAAAATATTTGGAGGACGCTTTATCCTACATCGACACCCCAATATTAGGACCAAAAGAATGTAAGTTATTTTCAAATTTGTAAGCCGAGTTGAGCTTAGACTGCTAATATCCACTTTTTTGTGGATTTAGAATCCAAAATATTATGCATCATTTTTTTACTGTAATCATATTTTTATCATTTATTTTTTAGCAATAAGAATTTGATGATGCCTCTTATTAAGGCAATGAGGTTGGATAAGAATATGTAATGGATTATACTGACCAGTTTACAACTTATGAGGTAATTATATTTATAGTATCGTTGATGAGTTAGTTAATTTTAGAATTTTACTTTTAAATAAAATATGTGTTATGTGCAGATATTCAAAGGAAAAGATGTGTTGATTGGATGGGCTCGTGAACAGGGAAAGCTGAATAATATGGTAATTGTTATTAAAAGGTCTGATTTAGGAGGTGAAGTTAAGATTGTGAGTCGCCCTCGACTAACACTTGCTTGTGAAAGAAACAGTACATATCCATCATACAAGTGTGTTGTAAAATATGGTCAAAGGTCAGATGAGATTTGTCACACAAAAAAACAAGGGTAAATTACACAGTAACCCCTCAGGTTTGAGGTCTATTACAACCCCGTACAACATCTTTAAAACATTTCACTTTCATACCTCACGTACTATTTTATTTCAAAATAACACATCCGTTAGATTTTCCATCCAATGATTTGTTAAATGCTGACGTGGCTGCCACGTGGCAATTTTAATATTTTTATACATTAATAATATTATAATATTAATCCTCAAAAAATAATTATAAAAAAAAAAACCAAAACAACTCGAACCCAGATCCCCTTCCCTTCCCCGCAACCCCCTTCCCCTCCCTTCAACCTCCTCCTTCCCCTCACCTGCAATCCAACCCTTGAACCCCCCAAACCACCCCATTGCACCCCAAAACAACCAGCAGCTAGGGATGGAAAATGTGGCAGCCACGTCCCCTACACACCATTGCCGCCGTCCCACACAAACTGAGATAGATTACCAATAAGAAAAAAAGGCAAAGATGGAACCTATTGCCATCCCTTACACACCATTGCCGCAGTACCACCTAATCCCCGCGACCTCATTTTCTCACTCTTTCTCTTCCTTCTTCTCTCACTTTAACCTCAGAAGCTCGCCATGAAGTGGCACCCAAATAAAAACCCTAACAACAAGAAGGCCGCTGAGGCCAAATTCAAGCAAATCTCGGAAGCCTACGATGTGCATTAATGTTAATCTCTTTCGATTTGAATTCTATTTTTGAAAATTCCCAAAATTCTCAAATTTTTTGGCTGAGATTTGTTGCAATTTGGGGGGAAGATGAAAATCGACTTCGGGTGGGAGATGAAGACGATGACTAACCAGGTGGATGAGGGGAGGGCGTGGGAGCTTATCGTCGATGAGAATGTAGGTGGGTCATCGCCGGGGGGGGGGGGGGGAGGGGGGTGCGTGGGAAGGCAAGTGGGTGTTGGGGGGGGGGAAGCGACATGTTTGGCTTCTTTTTCTTGGGAAAGGGATTTTGTAAATAGGAGTTGCAGAGAGGTGGGGGAAGGAAGGGGATCGGGGTTGGGTTCGGGTTTTTTTTTTAAATTTTTAATAGGGTTAATATTATAATATTGTTAATGTATATAAAATAAATTTGCCACGTGGCAGCCACATCAATACAAATGTGGCAGTCACGTCAGCATTTAACAAACCATTGGATGGAAAATCTAACGGAGGTGTTATTTTGAAATAAAATAGAATGTGAGATATGAAAGTGAAATGTTTTAAAGATGTTGTATGGGGTTGTAATAGACCTCAAACCTGAGGGGTTACTGTGTAATTTACCCTAATTCTAGGAGTTCTGGTACGAAAAAATGTGGATGTCCATTCTTGTTGAAAGGTGTAAATATTAGTGATGAGGATGATTGGACATTGAAGGTAGTATGTGAAGTGCATAATCATCTTACTTCAGAGTATCTTGAAGGACATTCTTTTGCGGGACGACTTTTTAAAGAGGAAAATGAATTGTTGGTGGACATGTCTAAGAGTTTGGTGAGGCCCAAAGATATCTTGATCTCCATCAGAGACAGAGATGCACAAAATGTATCAATTATAAGGACAATGTATAATGCTAGGCACCAAAGTAGGATGAAAGAATTTACCGAGAGGACACAGATGCAACAATTGCTTCATAAGTTGTCAGAACACAAGTATGTTGAGTGGCACAAGAGTTGTGGTGATACTGTGACTGACCTTTTTTCGGCTCACCCTATTAGTATTGAGATATTACGAGCATTCCCATATGTACTTATCATGGATTGCACATATAAGACTAACAAGTGTCGTTTTCCACTCTTATAAATTGTGGGTGTGACATCCACTAATATGACATTCTCAGTTGCTTTTGTATATATGGAGGTTGAGAAAGAAGACAATTACACTTTGGCCATGACTAGATTAAAGACATTGCTTCATGGCTATTGTCTTCCTCGGGTTATTGCCACCGATCGAGATTTAGCACTTCTGAATTCTATCAAGTCTGTATTTCTTAGTGCGCAACATTTATTGTGTAGATGACATATTAACAAAAAAAGTGTTGTCAAAGTGCAAGAAAATGCTTGAGTCAAACAAGCAGTGGAATAAATTTAATAGAACACGGCTAGCTATACTAATAGCAAAAATAGTATTGCCTAAAAGTCCTAATAACTGATGATAATCTGAAAGCTAAGCTTGAAAAGCAAAGCACTAGGAGAGACTAAAAGTTATGGATCCAATAGGCAGTACTCTAGTTTACATTGATGTCCTCAACTTGGGAGAAACCAACAATTATGGATCCAATAGGCAGTACACGGATAGCTATACTAATTGTAGAAATAATATTGCCTAAAAGTCCTAATAATTGATAATAATTTGAAAGCTAACCTGAAAAAGCAAAGCACGATGTCGGGAGAGACCAACAGTTATGGTTGTAAAAATAAATCCACATATTGAATTGGTTTATGGGGGTATATTAGGTAGTAAATTAGGTTTAAAGAGATATTAATAGTTTAATTAAAAATCAAATGAATGCAAAGAGTAAGTTGAGTGTAGAAATATATTATATGAGTTTAAATAAAATTCCCCTTCACCAAATCACCATCATATCAATTAGTGTTGACACCAGGGCATGTCTTTTTGCCATTTAAAAGGTTTTAAATTCTTTTTATTTTAATGTATTTTTTGTAATTTATTCATATAATTTATTTTGGAGGTTATGGATGCTTCCATTTTCAGATTCAATAATCCTTCCCAGGTTGCTCTGGTTATAAAGGAAATAATTGTTGTAATTAGTGTATAATATTTGATTACTTGAGAAATGTTAAGAGTTCTCAAAATACTATTGTCATCAAACTTTGCAATTAACTAACTTTTCCAAGTAGCATAGATTAGCAAATCTGTGCTACTTGAAGAAGGTAGTTGACTCTAAAGTTTGATGACATGTCAATAATTGTACATTACGAATCTATTTTCAAGACGAAAAAAAAGTACCTAAAGTCAAAATTAAATTCTTATTCCTGATAAAGTTAATTTTTTTAATGCTATTGTTAACAAATACATGTGTAATCTTTGTCTTCTTTCTCATATCCTTCTCGCGTTACACTACTTTATTTATATTTTTATAACTTCAAATATAAATTCATCGTCCACCTATGGTATAAATAGGAATTGACGACACGATATCGATGGCGGTGGTGTTAGGATCGTAGCCAAGACCTTTTCAATATGCAGCAGGGCGAGGAGCCAACGAGATCTCAAGGTGGTCGCATATACATTGAGGCAGCATTTGGTTGCTTTTATATGTATACAAGATCTCTCGTTGTACCAATGACTCCATATTTTTAAATCAGAAGTTTCCTGAGATCATCTAATATTTCAAATCAATAGATTGTCTAAGATCGTCTCAATATTTTCCTATCTTATCTTTTCGGTCCTCATATGTTTTGTAAGACAAACTCTACCACCAGAAGAATGAAAAACTGCACTCCCTGCCAATTCCAACGGTAGAATTCACCAGCAAAAAAAAAATTACTAGAGGCCGGAAGTGTTGGCAAAACAACAATATATATATATCACAATCGAATAAAAGGAACAACGATTGACTTTATATATAAATGTGCAGCATCTGATAATTCAATTAAAATAATTCAGTAACGGATTTCGCAGATAGAAACTTGCAAACTTGCACCGTCCTTGAAATATAATTTCACCTGTACTCAAGCTTGTAGTTCTACATGTTGAACAAAAAGAGTATCCAAGATAACTCTAATTATCCCAAGAAGAAGAAAATAAAGCACACTCAAAAGAAAGATCACAAAGATACTACTTAGCAAAGCTTTTCTTATTTAGCACTTAGCTTTGTTTTTCTTTGGATGATTTACAAGGCTTGGGGACTTGGGTATTTATAGCAAACCAAATGGAAACTATACCACACATTTTAATTAAACTAAGATTATTTACTACCACACAAAACACATTAATTGCACCTATTTGTTTTCACACACAACCTAACTTGCCTAACTTTGCTTTGTTTTCACACACAACCTAACTTTGCAATTGTAAGCACTTACATCATCAAACTAGATATGGACTTGGACTTTAGATTGGGTTGTGGATTACTTATTGTTTTGGGCTTGACATTGATTTTCAACACTCCCCCTCAATGTCAGCTCTCATTCTTTTCTCCATGCTGAGTTGACGACGAAGCTTTTCTTGCACACCCATTTGCATGATATGGGTTTCACATCTCTTCGCTTTGGCACTAGATTCCAAGCTTGATTTAGCTCCGCTGCAGTGACCTCTTCTCTCAACTTTGAACCACTCAGGTTCAATTGCTTCTTCTTCTATGGCTACGTTGGCGTATTTAGGATTTGGCTTCCGGATTCTTGTTGACCTCCTTGGTTGTGATTGTGGAGTCGATACTTCCACTTCACTAGGTCTTTCTTCTTCTGGTTGTTGACATACGCCACCTTGCCAATGGTTTTGAGGTACTGCTCGCTCGACATCATCATCATCAAGCGAATCCTCAGACTCATCTGGTCTCGACTGGATTCGAACAGTTTGCTCCCCCATCTTTTGCTGCAACTTATCTTCAATCTCTCTTGAATTAGGCAATGCCTCCTTTTCTGAGGACCACCAAGAAGATGCTTCATCAAACACCACATCTCGTGAGGTGTAACACCTTCCAGTCGTAGGATCACAACATTTCCACCCTTTTCTTTGGCTGTCGTATCCCACAAAGATACATTGGACTGCCTTCTTGTCAAACTTGCTACGTAGGTGACTTGGAACAAATACGTAGCACACACAGCCAAATACTCGAAAATAACTAACTGTAGGTTTCATATCCCACAGTATCTCAAAGGGTGAGACAAATTCTAACCTTGATTGAGGAAGCCTGTTGATCACATGAGCTGCAGTTCTCATAGCTTCGGCCCAAAACCTTCCTGGTACATTCTTGGCATGGAGCATACTTCGACATATCTCTGCAAGATGACGGTTCTTTCTTTCTGCTACGCCATTCTGTTGTGGCGTGTTAGCACATGTGAACTGGTGACGTATTCTACATTCTCGTAGATATTGGGAAAACTCATTCGAGGTATATTCTCCTCCATTATCCGTGCGTATGCAACGAATCTTCTTTCCCACTTCTCCTTCAACTGTCTCTTTAAACTCTTTAAATTTTGAAAATGTTTCAGATTTTTCTTTCATAAAGAAAACCCACACATACCTGGAGTAGTCATCTATGAACGTCACCATGTATCGCATCCCACTTATCGATGGTTGCTTGACTGGCCCGAACACATCGGAATGGACTAACTCCAACGGTTCTTTCGCTTTAAACTTCGACTCTTCGTATGGTAGTTGATGTGCTTTACCATACTGGCATCCTGCACAAACCGTGTCTATTCTCACGTCAAGCTGAGGTAGCCCCTTAAGCATTGACTTCTTCATCATCACATTTAGCTTATGATAGCTAACGTGACCTAATCTCATGTGCCATAAATCTGCTGTCTCATTCTTCCTTGTCTTGTCTACGTATGCAGTTTCTGCTGACATTACATAGACTGACTGTAGTCGTCGTCCTTCCATTGTTGGCGTCCCTAAGATCTTGAGATGTCGATACACCTTCACATCTTGTGGACCAAACAAGACATAATTTCCCAATGATGTCAGTTGAGGCACTGAAAGCAGATTTTTCTTCATACCTGGAACATGGTAAACATCTTGAAGTGGCACCTGGTTAGTGTTGTAGTGGGGCACAATTACAGTCTTACCGATATGGGCAATCGGTAACCTTGAGTCGTTGGCCGTCACCACCACACGACCTCCCTTGTATTCAGATAGGTTTTGCAACTTCTGTTTATCACCCGTCATATGATTTGAGCAACCCGAGTCTACGATCCAATCATTCTTGTAGTCAATTTGCTCTGGTGCTGTTACCCTGAGAGCTAATTCTTCTTCCTCCATAGCGAATGACGCTTCGGCATCCCAACCATCTTCGCTATTCTCCTTAGAACTAGAAGTAGCAGCATTACTTTCAGCAGGCTTTTTCTTGGCCCAACAATCTTTCGCCATGTGGCCCATCTTCCCGCAGTTGTAACACTCGCCATCAAACTTTTTATTATTACTGTGATTCTTCGAAGCTCCCCCTGGACGAAAGCCTCCATTTCCTTGGTGATTTTTCATCTTGTCACCATCCTTTTTAGATCCACCACCAGTGTGCCGCTTGAGGCTGCCTTTGCTTTTGTTGGTGTAGAGCGCTTCCTCTTCACTCTTCAGCAAGACTCCTCCCATTTGCTTAGCCATAGCTTCTTGACCTGTAAGCAAATTCTCAAACTCAACAAGTGATGGTTGTATCGGCCATCCCTGTATAGCGGCAACAAACCCTCGGTATTCGGGTCTCAAACCATGGATAATTATTCTCTTTATCCTGGCTTCCCCAATAGAAGCTGTTGGATCTAACTCTGAAATTTCGCGGCATATCGACTTCACCTTGTGAAAGTACTGGGCAATCGTCATGTCGCGTTGCGCCATCGATAGCAGCTCGTTCTCGAGAAGTTGCAGTCTTGCATCATTCTTCTTTGAAAAGAGTGTAGCAAAAGTGTCCCATGCTTCCTTCGGTGCTTTGGCATCCCGGATGTGCTCCAACATTTCTTCTTCAATTGTGGTCTTTAAAGCAAACATTGCTTTGCCTGCTTTAATTTTCCACTTTCGCAAGACGCCATTGGCATCTTCTGTCGTCGGTTGTGTAACTTCACCACCATCGACAACCTCCCAAAGGTCCTGACCTTGTAAGTAAGACTCCATACATGTTGCCCACATGTTGTAGTTTTTGTTGTTGAGCTTCTTGATTCCTCCAACTACTTGAAGGTCACCCATCGTGCCGGCAAGTCTTCGACTATACCGATCAAGCTTGACTAACAAACTTGCAGAGTACCAAACTCCTCACGACTCAAGATAGCTCCACCAAGAACGATCCCTGACCGACTTGGCTCTGATACCAATTGTTGAACAAAAAGAGTATCCAAGATAACTCTAATTATCCCAAGAAGAAGAAAATAAAGCACACTCAAAAGAAAGATCACAAAGATACTACTTAGCAAAGCTTTTCTTATTTAGCACTTAGCTTTGTTTTTCTTTGGATGATTTACAAGGCTTGGGGACTTGGGTATTTATAGCAAACCAAATGGAAACTATACCACACATTTTAATTAAACTAAGATTATTTACTACCACACAAAACACATTAATTGCACCTATTTGTTTTCACACACAACCTAACTTGCCTAACTTTGCTTTGTTTTCACACACAACCTAACTTTGCAATTGTAAGCACTTACATCATCAAACTAGATATGGACTTGGACTTTAGATTGGGTTGTGGATTACTTATTGTTTTGGGCTTGACATTGATTTTCAACACTACAGTCGTAAATTTAATTACTTGGATTTCTCCAATGTGGAAAAAAGAAAGCAAAACAACTCAAACTACATTACATCTCCGACAGAAGTTTCAGTTTGAACAATGAAGAAACTTGAAAAGAAAAAGGACCTAGAAACTAAAATGCAGCAGCTAGCGCAGGCAATTCGGCACCTGAACCCTAATTCACATATATATGTTATGAACATCTTCAGATAGCGAAGAAACAAAAACAAAACAGTTAACACTGAAATTAAATCTTTTTTTGGCTATATCCCCTAAAAAGTTAATATTGTACACCTTGATGACATCAATAAAATCCTCTTGATCCTCTAGACTGATAAAGCTCCAGCCTACTTTTAGCTTCCGGTAACAATTGTTCGACTGACTCATCATTCGCCAAATGAGCCTGCTTCGTTGACCACTCTAGCACAATCAGTACCTCCTCCTGAGCAAGCGTCTCGCTGTCCGGAATATGCAGTGCAATGTAGCACAGCAGAATCAACGACGGAATCTGCACTCCGGATTCCCCAAAGTAAACCAGTTGAATCAGATGCTTAGTTCCCCCAGCGTCTATAATCGCTTTACAGTGATTTACGTGGAGGAAATTTTCAGTGCATGCAAACTTGTTCAGTGCAATCACAGCAGCCGTAGAAATACTCGTTTCTGTTTCGTCGAGCAGCTTCACCAATGGGCCAATGAATCGCGTCTCGGTCGCTCTGAAAGTTCTTGCTAAGTTTCCGATCGCTTGTATGCACGGTTCAAGCAGGTCGGAGTCTGCCTTTTTGACTATTTTCAGAAGCTGCTCGACCATGGCTTTGCAGGCGGGGGATGTTGGCTTGAAAGCCGAACGCCTCAAGTCCGCATTCTGCTCAGCCACTGCGGTTATCTCCATCAGCGCCTTGGCCGAATTCTGCTGAACGTCCCAAGAACCTTTTTCTAGTAAAACTGCGAAACATAAAAGTGCTCTTGACTCCGTGATGCTGCCACAAACACTCGCATTCCCCTTGGAAAGCTTCCACAGCGCCCTCGCCGCCATTGCCTTCATCTCCGCCTTGGTTTCGGGGTCCTCGTACTCCCTCCCCTTGATGCTAGCCCCAGACAATGCCACATGGTGATTGTGTGGTCTCGCAATGTGGTGAGTTGGAGGTGGATGATGAAGGTTCTGGTGATTGCTATTCTGAGTCGGCTTCCCTTGGCCATGACCAGAGTCAGAGGGAGCCGAACCCTGATTCTTCATAGTCATTGCGCTATCCACAAGATTCTGCATCTGACTAAACGTGTTTTGATTCCCCGTTATAGGGTGTGCCGTCTGATGCTCGGTGTTCTTGCTGCTCCCCATGACAATCGAGTGCAACGACATTTGTTGCTTGCTCGGTATGGCGTACTTGCTATGCTCCTGAATCGTCTCAAAAGCGAGATGACTCACGAGCAATCGGATGACATTGTTTTGCGCAAAAGGGTCTTGGCATTTTGGATGATTCTCCGCCATTTCGGAGACCGCCCAGGCGACAAGCGTCTGGACCTTCATGTTGCCTTCTTTGAGGATTTTCGCAAACACTGGGCAGACTCCCGCGTTCACAATCTGTTCGACGCTTTCGGGGTCCTTTCCTAACAACCCAATTGCCCTGGCTGCGCTCTCCTGTCCTTCGTTTCCTCCTTCCTTCAGCATCTTCAGCAGTGGAGGCACCCCGCCTTCCTCAATAATCAGCCTCCCGTACCTGTCGTTGTCTTTTGCCAACGACACCAAAGAAGCTGCCGCATCCGATCGCTCCTCCATCGAGCCAGTGTGGAGGGTCGCGATCTGTTCCCAAATGAGGCAGAGGATGGGCTCGTTGGAGGCGATCGGGGGAAGCCCCAGATACTCGTCGTCGCGGTCGTCGGAGGAGGCTGAGACTCGGAGGAGCCACGACACGTCTCCAATGTTGTTGTCGAGGGACTGACCGATCCTTTTGAACGAGCCGCCGGGGATGATGGTGAAGACGCGTTGCATGAGGCCGGTGGCTCGGCACTTGATGACGAGGGTGAGGGCCTTGTCGAGGGCTTGTTCCGTATCGTCGATGATGCGACGCGTGGGGCGCTCGTAGAGATCGTTGCTCGCACGCGCTGCCTGGCGGAGGAGGCCGGCGAGCTTCTCGGTCTTGGATTTGAGCTCCATGCACTCTTGTTTGTTTGATTGTGCCTCATCGGCGGCCTTGCTCACCTGGTCCGCCAATTGTATTGGCCTTGCCAGGATCTCCTTCACAATCGCCGCCATGGCCAAGGCCCCCCAAAACCTGAAACACCTTCAAACTGAAGAAACCCACCTCAGAAAATCCCAGTCGGAGATGAGTTTTTGTCCTTCAACAATGTCAACAACGCAATGCGGTTGTTCCTTTAATCATCATATATTCATGTTTATTTAATCAAAACATTAACGTAACAATGGGATCATTTTTATGGCAGATGGAGTTTCTTTGGTGTTCGGGTGGGGGAAGATTATGGATGCGTTTACATTCCCAATTGTGTATCAGTGATGGTGTTGGTAGTTTTGCAGGTGGAAGAGGAGGGTGGCGCCGCCGGTACGAGGAGGAGGAAGAGGAGTTAATTGTTATGTTGAAACGGGTTTTTCTCCAACTTACATGTGAAAAACCTACAATTCATGTTGACGTACGTTATATATAGCAAGTTAATATTGATTGGTCTAAAACTCTCTTTGGATTTATTTTATCCAAGAAAAACTCACTCTTGGATTATCAAATAATATTTTCTTACATGAAGTCCATAATATGCAGTATTGCATTGTCGAATTGTATTATGACAGATGCATATATACACCCATGTAGCAAACATTTTCTCTTTTGGATTTTTCACTGCCGATCAATTTCTCTACCACACATGACCTAATTAATTTCGCTCCATTAGACCATCTCCAATGGTGGCTAAAAGCCAAATTACCCACTAAAATTTTTCCCCAAACTCACTCCAATGCAAGGGGAAAATTTGGGCTAAATGCTAAATGCTAAACCAAGGCCAGATTCCCCTAAGAATTTAGCCCAGAAATCAGTGTGGGCTCCACCGAACCGAATGAAAGTATTTATCGGAATTTAAATTTTTTTTGATTAAAATGTTCATAAAATTAATTTACGATAGTCTACATATTTATTTATTTATTTTAATTTAATTTAAGAAAAAAAAATAGCTTAAGTTTATTCTTTAATAATCCCGGGCTAAAATTTTAGGCTTAAATGGTTAGAGTAGAAAAACTGTTTCTGGGCTAAAAGTTAAATTTTTCGGGCTAAAATATTTGGTTTTTAGCCCAACCATTGGAGATGGTTTTAGGGCTGCTCTCCTAAGGTTTCTTTTTAAGGACTTGTGAGGACCTCTTTTATATGAACCATTAGACTAATCTAGCGGTAGCAAAACTGGTGAGATTATATTATTGTTACACCTAAACAAAATGAAATGTAAAAAAAAAAAAAAAAAAAAAAAAAAAAAAAAATTCATGCAGCCGGCAGATTTCGCAGAAATTATAGAACCAATATTCGAAATCGAAACGATCTAGTTATCGAGTCAAAGATGCAACAAATTGTGAAGGTTTTTTCTTTTCCTTTGTACAACAATAATAGTCAGGCTACATAATTTGGTAAATCCACCACCACCTCCCCTTTCCTTGATCAAGGCTGATCCAAACTGTGAAGGTTTTTTTCTTTTCCTTTTTTTATTTTCTGTTTAATCTGTGTGTTATTTTCTGATGAGAGAAGGAGAAGATAATTGTAATCCATAACAGAATCCCAAATGCAATGCAATGCTAGATCGATGGATGGATGTGAAAGATTTGAGATTAATTAAGGAGTAAGGATTATGAAAGAATGAATGCCAGAAATGAAAAAAACAAGAAAGAAGAGGAGAGGAAAAGGGAAGATGAGGGAGAAGAAGACATGGCCGCTCTCCCAAGTCTGAGGATCCTGCGAAATCTGAAATCACGGCCTATTCTCCTTTAACCTAAGAAATCTGAAGTTGTGAATCCTATTTCTGTGGAGTTTCATTTTGTTTAGGTGTAACAGGATTATATAATTATATTAGTGTTGCTACCGTTAGATTAATCTAATGACTCATATAAAAGAAGTCTTCACAGGTCGTCAAAATCACCTTAGGAGAGCAACTCTGTTCTCCCCATAGCGCTATGGATGTTTGTTACTATATGTTCTTGACACCTCTCTCAATGTGTATGTACATTGTGGCACACATGTCATCAGTTGTATATATAACTATGAGTGTAGCAGTCTCTCTTACGTAATAAAATAAATAAATTCATGGTTAGATACAACATGTTTCACCTAGGATTTTCTTGCAAGTATACAGCCATAGATCACCTAGTGTGGGTGTTTGTGTGGGGGAAAAAATCCATGGTGTACCTACAATATAGGACAGGCGTACCACCAGTTAAAAATTGGCATGAAAGGTGATGAATGATAGCAGAGGCAAACTTTTCTGGTTAATCTCTTTGCAGTTTGTTGGGATTATGAAATCCGTTCGTTCCTGTTAGCTATAGGACATCACATGTAATCTATGGAAAGCGCGATGAACATTCCAAAAAGGCCAAGGCCAAATTGCATTGCATGAGTCTCTTGTACGTGCTCTACTCGGACTAGGGCAATGCCATATGGACACAATTTACATGCATGCATACTGACTCTACTAGTCGATCGTATAATTTTGCTTTGGTTGTCATCACAAAGAAAACTATAGCTACAACTATTTACACGTACGTGTTGGAAGTTACCGCAGATATGAGAAAAAAAGCACAATGATTATGAGAGAGAAAAAAGTTTGTGATAAAATATAGAGTAATGCTATTCTTACTACATTTTTATACCATCTTAGGTGGCAGGTAAATTTGACAAGTTATATCATTTAATTTCAATCTTTTTATTAATTAAAACACTTAAATAATCTTAGGTGGATGAAAAAGACTTCTCGTATATCACAATCATCATTTAAAAAGATTAAAATTAAATGATGTAACTTGTTCAATTCACTTGCCACCTTAGATGGTATAAAAATGTGGTAATAATAACATTACTCTAAAATATGTGATTAGTGGCTTTTAAAAGTGACTCTCGGAGCATCGATCTACCGAGAGAAGCTAAATTTAGGGAGCTAAAACTTCTAGACAAAAAAAAAAAAAAATGGCGTTGTAAATGAATTTTGCCCGGATAAAGGAGAGGAAATAGGGGTACAATTTTGTAGCAATTCCTTCCAATTCTTATATCACAGCTGATTCCCCCTTCACGGGCGCCCCACCGCCCTTCCTCTCGATTGAAGCATCAACAAGCTGTAAATACGACATTTGCTAGGGTTGCCACAAAAATAAGCATGTATTTTTTTTAATAAGCGATATTATCTACACTAAAAGAAAGGGAAAAGTTTAACTTTATAATGAGTTAGTAATAATGTGGTTCAATTGGAAATGCTCTTATCTCGTATAGATTTTTTTTTCTTTTTTTTTTCTTTTATTTTTATTTTTTATACAGGTATTTAATTATAGAACTTTCCTCTTCATCCTTCTTCTGTCGGCCTGTTTGAACCAACATAGGTAACGAAACATTGGATGCTTTATTAAGAATTAATATACATGAAACCAAACTTTTTTTTGGACTCCAAAAAGAGCAACATCCAGCATCTTAATCTAGCTTAGAAAGGTACATTACAAATTAATTACTAAATAAGCTAATTAATATTTCTTCTTCTGCAGCCACTTGATGAAATATGTATATTTGTGGAAGTTTGGCCTAGCTTTCAGCTGTACAGCAAATACTATTTTACTCTGCAGCTGCATGTAATATGCTGCATTGTATGGTTTTGTTTTGTTTACAATATATGGGGCATGTGGAGTTCGAATCATTTCTGTTCGTCAGCAGTGTAACGAGGAATCTCTCATCTAACACTTGAGACTTCAAAATTCTCTGCATACACCTTTTTCAGCACATGAATTTCAGCTCAATAATTTCTTGTTCACCCTTTAATCTTACGTAATAGTGTCTTGAGTAGGTCATTGAACACAATCCATAGCCTAAAATCTTTGGAATTCCATGATTTCCACAATAATTTGATCCAAAAATTTAGCATAGATATATAAATGAGATGTGTTCTTTTTTGGACTATAATTATATCTTTTAAAAAAATACAAGGTGATGAATAAGAGAACAAAGAACTTCCGAGACATGAGTAACTTTTCCTAACAATTTAAGCTGGAGGTTAAAACATTGAATTCTTCTCTTCAATTCACCACACAAGATTCTCTAAAATTCTAAATATTTTACGTGTTGTATTGACCAAAGTTTTGGACATGAGGAGCGAGTAGCAATATTCAAAAATGTATGTTTTAAGGCCCAAGATGGTTTGTCCTCATGTAATTTAGTGAACTGTGATGGAGAAATGTCTGAAATTTGTTGATTCTTAACAGGTTATTAATTTTTGACAAGAATCAATATACTATTTAAATTATTTTAATTTATGTGAGGGTTAGTAAACTTGAATGTAAGGAAGTGAACACACTGCCTTAATTAATATCTCAATCTTCATTATTCCACATCAGTAATATCTCTAGATTACTAGTTAACAGTTCAATCATACAGAGAAAAAGTGTATGGAATTGAAATTAAATTTAGTCCGGTCCTATAAAATCTCAGTTTCTTCGACGAAGTAATTGAGATTAATTTCGGTCTAGTCATATATTGTCTCTCCAATTTTTAGTGTATAAGCTCATTAAACATGCACGATACAAAAGCTTCGTGCTTTAATTGTCAATATCACAGACAAATAGCTGTAGGCTAAGAACCACCAAAATTTCATTTAAATGGCTACGTTTCCTAATTCTCATTTATAACAATTATGCTTTGTGCATCAACAATGTTCAATTTTAACAAGCAAAAGCCTCCATGCATGTTTAATGAACTTATGTTTTCACTCCAGTTATAACAGGTGTTTTCATTAATATACCTTATAAGTAGAACATGTTAAGCACATGTAATGATCAAGGGATCAAAATTTGAAGCTTATGCTTAAGTGTTCAAGTTACACTAATTGCCACGTGGTGTATCTCCAAGAATGATGGATAAAAAATTTCAAAATTTTCTTGCACAGTTAAATATTTTTATCTTTAAAATAGTGAATATAGTACATATTGCAAGTGATGTATATCCTAGTTGCATGTGGTCCAATATTCTAATAAATATGATATTGAGTTTCTATCCATATGTCTCAGGTGAAAAACTCTCTATCATGTAATTTAATGAAACAGTTCCGAATCATCTATCTCCTTAATAATAATAATAATTTTTATTCTCCTAGTTCTTGTCCTTAATATGTCCAAAAATATGTATGTTGTTTTTTGAAACACAAAACAACATCATTGTGAATATAATTAAGCACGAAATCAACATAAAAGGGTAATCATATGATTCACATTATTAGGGAATGGAATACAAGGCCTAAGTTGCTAAGTGACTTTTCTTAATCACTTAAGTTGATACAAGTTGTTTCAAATAATATTTTGTTACAAGAAGTTGTCCATAATATGCATATCGCATTATAGAATTATATCATGACATGCATTGTCAAATTGTCCATATACTCATGTAGCAAACATTTTCTCTTTTGGATTTTTCACTGCCGATTTCTCTACCATACATGACATAATTATTTTCGCTCCATATATAGCACTATCGATGTTTGTAACTTTAGTGGTTATACTATATGTACATTAGTTTTACTTACATCTCTCTCATATGTGTATGTACATTGTGGTAAACATGTCACCAGTTGTATATATAATTATGAGTGTAGCGGTCTCTTTTACATAATAGAAGAGAAAAATTCATGGTTAGATACATGTTTCACTTACAATTTCTTGCAAATGTACATCCATAGATCACCTAGTGTGGGTGTTTGTGTGGGGGGAAAAATCCATGGTGTACCTACAATATAGGACAGGCGTACCACCGGTTGAAAATTGGTATGAAAGGTGATGGGTGATAGAAGAGGCAAACTTTTCTGGTTGATCTGTTTGCTGTTTGTTGGGATAGTATGAAATCCTTTCCTTCCTGTTAGCTACAGGCCAACTCATGTAATCTATGGAAAGCGCGATGAACATTCCTAGAAGGCAAAGGCTAAGGCCAAGGCCAATTTGCATTGCATGATTCTCTTGTACGTGCTCTACTCGGACTAGGGCAAAGCCATATACACACAATTTACATGCATGTATAAATTGACCCCAAAAAAAAATTTACTGACTCTACTAGTCGATCGTATAATTTTGAGCAATGAATATCTAGAACTAGAATAGTTCCTTCATCTAGAAAAACTAAAAGAAAAAGGAAAAAGAATAGCGAAGTCCATTTTATTGTGGTTGTCATCACAAAGAAACTTGCTAAAACTATTCACACGTACGTGTTGGAAGTTACTGCAGATATGAGAAAAAACAAGCATGATAATTATGAGAGAGAAAAAAGTTTGCGGTAAAATATATGTGATTAATTAGTGGCTTTAAACGTGACTCTTAGAGCATCGATCTACTGGGAGAGAAGCTAAAGTCTGGGAGCTAAAACTTAAGAGACAAAAAAATGGCGTTGTAAATGGATTTTGCTCCGACAAAGGGATCTCATTGGGGTACAATTTTGTAGCAACTCCTTCCAATTGTCGTATCATAGCTCATTCCCATCTCAACTCAACACCACCCACCAACTCCCCCCACCCCAAAAACAACCACTGGAGAAGCTCTTATGTCATATATACGGCCTTTTTCTTAAACAGACATTGAATTATCGAACTTTCCTCTTCATCCTTTTTCTGTTGGCCTGTTTGAACCAGCATAATAAAACGTTGGATGCTTTATGAAGAGTATACGAGAAACCAAACTGTTTTTGGACTCCATGAACAGCAACATTGCATTGTACAGCATCTTAATCTTAGCTTATATAGGGAGATTACAAATTATCACTAAATAATCCAATTAATATTGTCCTTCTTCTGCAGCCACCTGTTGAAATATATAAATTTTTGGATGTTTGGCCTAGGTTTCAGCTGTACAGCATGTTGGAAAGTATTAATATTTGTGTTTATTTTAGTATTTGGGTTTTCCTTGTTAGTTTAGGATTTGGGCTTAGCCCATTAGTATTAGGGTTTTGTTTTCTTACCTATTAGGGTTAGGTTAGTTTTCTATATCCTTTAAGGATTAGAGTTTGCTTTAGTTTTCACTATATATAGGAGTGATTGTATTAGTTTATTTAATCAAGTTAGTCACAATGTAGTCTCTTGGGATTTTGTAGCCATTCTGGCATTCTCGTTTGTTTAATAATATTTTTATTAGTTTGTATTCTCGTTCGTTCCGCACTCTGATATTCAACTCAGCAGTGTAAGGAAGTTCGATTCATTGGATGCTGCATTGTAGGGTTTTGTTTTGTTTACAGTATATGGGGCATATAGTTCGATTCATTTCTGTTCGTCAGCTGTGTAATGAAGGAATCTCTCATATGACACTTGAGACTTCAAAGTTCTCAGCATACACTTTTTTCAGCACATGAATTTCAGCTCAAAAGTTTCTTGTTCACCTCTTAATCTTATCTTAAAGTCTTTAGTAGGTCATTGAACACAATCCATAGTCTAAAAACGTTTTTTATATTTTTTATATTTTTAGTTTTTTAACAAACGATATTATCCACACCAACGGGAATGGATGGGCTTACCCTCACAATGGGTGAGCAATAGTGTGGATCAAATTCACCTTTGAGGAGAATCGAACTTGAGCAATAGTGTGGATCAAATTCATTTTCGGCGAGAATCGAACCTAAGACCTCTTACTTACAAATGAAGAGGAATATCATTAGATCATAGTCTAAGTGATAAGTCTAAAATTTTGGAATTCCATGATTTACACAATAATTTGATCCAAAAATTTAGCACAGATAAATAAATTAGATGTGTTTTTGTTTTTTTTTTGGACTATAATTATATGTTTTTTTTTAATTTTTTTAATTATTTTTTTTAATAAAAAGTGATGTATAGGGAGTGGAATAATCAAACAAAGAACTTCCGATACATGAGTAAGTTCTCCTAACAATTTAAGCTGCAGGTTAAAACATTGAACTCTTCTCTTCAATTAATTATACAAGATTCTCTAAAATTCTAAATATTTTGTGTGTTGTATTGACCAAAGTTTTGGATATGAAGAGCGAGTAGCAATATTCAAAAATTGTATGTTTAAGGCCCAAGATGGTTCATTCTCATGTAATTTAGTGAGAGAGGTCTGAAATTTGTTGATTCTTAACAATTTTTTAATTTTTTTTACAAGAATTGATATTCTATTTAAATTATTTTAATTTATGTGAGGGTTAGTGAACTCGAATGTAAGGAAGTGGACACACTGCCTTAATAAATATCTCAATCTTCATTATTTCATACCAATAATATCTCTTGATTACCAGTTAACAGTTTAATCATACAACACTACAAACCAAAGTGTCATTAGTGAGGGTCAAATACCGTCGGAAAATGCATTTTGCCTTCACAAGTACTTATTTCGACGGGAAAAAGCCCTTGTTGGGCGTAAAAAATTGTCCCATTGGAAATACTTTTGTTCCGACTAGCTGTCGAAATTAATTCATTTTCGACACACATGACTCGTTGTTAATAGTTATATTTATGTCGGAAATGAATGTTCAAAATCGCAAAATTATTGTATTTTCGACATGGAATTGTGGTCGCAAATACTTATAGAGGTGTCAAAATTACTTTTCAAACGATGACAAATGTTTTTTGCGATTACTTTTTTCTGACTAAACAATTGTGTTAAAAAATATTTTTCCAACAAAATAATCTTTATTTACAAGAGTGCACAATCATCGCAATTAGAATTACTGGCCATGCGAGGTTGTCAAAAATACATAACAGCTGAACAGAAATAGGCACAAAAACATATTTGCAATGATCAAGCATCATCGAAAATATGTACTTCCAATGGTGAAGCTTTGTTGGTAATACATATTTGCAATGGCAAGCTTCATCGGGAATATATATAATATCGACAATGAAGCCTCATCGAACATATATATTTGCAATGGTGAAGTTTCGTCGGTAATATATATTTTTGACGGTGAAGCGTCATTGGAAATATATATTATTCACCATATTTAGTCGTTGCAATTTTTTTTTGTAACCAATATTTGGTTGAAAATGGGTATTTCTTACAGGAATGTCTTTGTTAGAAATGTGCACATTAATGAAAAGAATTTACAATCGAAAAAATTATTATTGAATTTATAATGAAATTATATATTAAAATTAAAATATGATAAAAATAGGTATGTAATCGTTACTAATAACCAAACCATTGTATTAAATTTCTCAACATCCAAACAAAATTATTCATAAAATTATTAAAAAAAAGAAAAAGAAAATAGACAATACTTAAATTGGAAAAAAAAAAAACAATACCCCACGAATAAAAATTAACAAGTTCAGATATTTGGTAATATCAAAATGAAAGTATGATGCACTTTTGATCTTTTGATCTTCATGTTTAGCATCTTACCAACTTTCAAAATTCTATTGTCAAACAAACAATAAAAATAGTACTTAAGTAAAGAAATAATATATTATTTAACAGTAAGACAAACAATAAAAATGAAATAAAACAATTTACAATAGAAGCAGATGGTCCTATGCGCGCATAATTATTTGAGTTGTTTGGCATCAATCTTTCAACTAATTCTTGCTAAGAATTCAACTTATATGTTAAAGTCATAGATCCAAACACTTAACTAAAAAGGTCATGCCAATTTTAACCAAGCTTTTAAAAATTTGTTGACCTTAAGAGACAACACTTCCTACAAAAATAAACAAAGGACATGACACGCAAAATAAGGCAAAGGCCTTGAATGAAAAGAGTATATTTTGTGAGACTTTGAACGAGACACCAATTGAGAGATGTCAATGTCATTTGAGAGAAATAATTTATGAACCACCATTCTAAAAAATAAAAAGATTGATGTATGACATGAGGAAGAGAATTTGAAACATTGAAACACCCCATGATATTCATGAAAGGATACTTTTGAAGAGATTTTCCCGTGATCGATGATAATATTTCTAGAAGTAAACCTCCCTTTGTTGTTTTTGATGTTCCTAGACTCCTTTTTTTAAAATATTTTCTTTTGGGGAAACTTAAAAAGAAATAAGGGAAATGACACTTAGTTTAGACTACAGAGTAAGTAGAGTCACTACCAATCACATAGAACAAAAGCAAGTCTTACACCAAAATCACCTCAAGGTTTGGATGATGAAAACATGATTTTTCAGAGGCTATCGAGACAATAGGGAGAACATTTAACAGCGCAATGAATAATTATCCAAGGATAATCCCAAAAATATCATGAATGTATGACAATTAACATAAGCATATAGAGAGGGAGAGAGAGAGAGGGAGAGAGAGACAAAACGTAGGTATTTGATGAGCATGTTGACAAAACAGACACAACCTGGAAGCGTAGCTACTCAAACAATTTAGTTCATAGCAGAAAGACCAATAGTTCGTCGAAGATTTTCATACATTCAATTATCTAGGGTTTTAATGGATATGTTATTAGTTGTTCTTTAGTTGGCACAAAGTTTAGGGTAAGTATCTTACCTTGCATTAGATATCTAATGAAGTGACGCCTAATGTCGATATGGTTGGTTCTCGAATGTTGGAAATATCAATTGCACTCATGTTATCACAATAAACAAGAAAAATGGATTAAGATATAACGTAGTCACTGAGCATTCCGGTAGCCACATATTCTGCCTCGGTAGTAGATAAAGAGCCATAATTTTGCTTCTTGCTGTGCCAAGCAACCAAATTGTTCTCAACATAGAAAGCTCCCCCTTAGGTACTCTTTCAATCATCAATGTAACCAGCCTAATTGGCATCTTCAATATTCTTGGGCTCAATTTAGGAGGCAAAGCAAACATTTACAATTTCATTAGCTATATGTCTTCGAGTTCTAATGCTTTGGTTAACGGAACCTACAATTTCCTCAACTCGATGACCCCGGGCCCATTTTGGCTTATCCCTAAACACGATACAAGAATCTTGATTTGAGCTAGACCGACTTTCTATGCCACTTTCTGACTAATCTCCCGACTGACCAGAAGCACCACCATTATAGTTCGAGATAGGAGAGAAGAAATCAACATTTTCAATATCAGGAGCAGGAGGAATAATAGACTTATTAACTTTTACATTTATAGACTATGTGAGGGTTTTTATTCATAGGTTGTAAACCCTATATGCCCTCTGGTGTTGGAGTGCCCTAAGAAGATTCATTCATCACAGTTAGCATCAAACTTGGCTAGGAGTTCTCAATCTCTCATAATATAGCAAACACTCCCAAACATTCTAAAATACTTCAGCATTGGCTTTTTACCTCTCCAGAGTTCATAAGGAGTCACATCAGTGCTTGGCCTGAGAAACACACGATTTAAAATTTAGCATGCAGTATTCATGGCCTGAGAAACACACGATTTGCAATTTAACATCACCCTAGTAATCTCAATCAGAATATGATTTTTCCTTTCAACAACCCCATTTTGTTGAGGAGTGGTATGAGCAGAAACTTCATGTTTGGTATCATTGGTTGAGCAGAGTTCATCAAACAAAGTATTCTCAAATTCCATGCCATGATCAGTTCTAATTCTGATAAGAGAAGGCCAACCAGTCAGAGATTCATTTAGCATTACCTTGTATACGGTGAGGACTGTTGAAAAGTATCTAATTTTTTCCTCAAGAAACACACCCAGGTATATTTGGAGTAGTCATCCACAATTACTAAAATCTACTTCTTCCTTCAATAGACAATGTTACAATATCATTTAGTCTCTTGTGAGTCACTTTGGTCTGCTTTCCCAGTTGACAAGATCCACAAACATAGGAGTCAGAAAACGAAAGATAAGGTAAGTCTCTAATAGCCTCACGATTAGACAATTTTTGAAGATCTTTGAAGTTGACATGTAATACCCTGAAAAATTTAAGAATATGAATATGTGGGAAAAAATTGAAAATAAATCTATTTATGGTTATGAAAACTTAATTGGGAGATTTTAAAATTTTGTTACTGAAAATTATTATAATTTACGTCGTAAAATTTATCAATAAGGGAAAAAGATGAAAATGCCCTAGTTGGTTTAACGTAATTATACGAGGACGTATTTTATTCTCATATATATATATTATTGTATTTCTTGATATATTTGGATATAGCTCGACCCTACGAAAATGTAGGTAAAAACCATTTGTGAATTAGAGTTGAAACGAAAAAATTAGAGGTTTAAAAAAATGAAGATGAGTCTAGAAGTTGCCAGATAGCAGCGTGAGGGAGAAGAAAGAAAGATGGGAGGTGCGAGAGAAAAAGGGAGGGCATTGGCTACCCAATCAGAAAACAAATGAGAGAAAGGAGAGGGGAGGAAATGGAAAGGATCCAACCAAAAACCTAGCCAAAACAAACTGGGTCACCGTGACCTGCAACCCAACTGATGGAAATGAAGTTTGTCGATGCCTTGTACGACATTTTCTCCTGCAAATTGAAGCTACACATCACCTAGAATTGACCTAGCATCCTTTACCCCTCCAATTTCACTATAAAAATATAAAAAATAAAAAATAAAAAAAACTGAGTTTATTAGGCCTTAATTCGTGATGAAATTCCCTGCGAGTTCTTGAGGTGCACGGCGGCGATCCACCATTTCTGAAGCCAACTCCATCAATAGGCTCACTTCAACCTCAGTACCAATGCCCAAGTAGTGGTGGAGGCATCGAAGCACGTATAGAGTTCAAATCGAAGCATACCCAATTCTAGGGTTCTGGCTATTCGTGGGCAATTTTAGGCTTTTCCCGGCTGAATTGAATTTCAGCCTAGGTATGAAACTTGCTCCACTCAATGAGATCTACATTTCTGTAAAATTTGGTAATTTTTAGAAATAATTGAATTTTTCGGCTAGCTAGGGCTAGAGGTGGCATTTTCGACCCGACCCGTTAACCCGACCCGACCCGACCCGTTAATATTAGTATTTGGGTGGATGCTTAATGGGTCGGGTCGCTAAAGGGTGAACCCGTTAACAACCCGTTAAATAACGGGTCACTTTGGGTCAACCCGTTAGACCCGTTAGCACCCGTTAGTTGAGGATGTTTTAGTAATTTCAATAAAGTCTTAACAACAAAAAATAAATTCTATGCAAAAAAAAAAAAAATTGTTAACGGGTCTTAACGGGTTGGGTTCGGGTGACCCGTTAACTTAACGGGTCAGGTTCGGGTGACCCGTTAGCTTAACGGGTCAGGTTCAACCCGACCCAAACCCAATAAACCCGGCCCGTTTACAGGTCTAGCTAGGGCGGCCCGTGGGTCGAGACCCCACCTGCTCTTCCTAGACTAATTTGGATACCCTGATTCCATATTGATGTTAGATTTTAGAAATCTCGTTGTATGACTATAGTTTTGATATATAAAAAATTGTCACTTGGACATTATAGGTATTGATGATCCGACAGTTGGATCGTCACCAAACTTTACTATGTAATATTTAAGGATAATTGGAACTTACAGATTGGAAATCCGATGTACAGATCTTCCTGAATTGAATTTCTAAGTTTTTAAAATCAAACGTTGACCGTCACTTGAATGTACAATTGGCGGAGATCCATCTATTGGGAAGTTACGAATCATAAATCTGATAGGCGGATCGTTTGGTTAAGATTTTCAGGGTTGTGAACCCTATCCTTGATCTTGATCGATAGTTATTTTTTTTTATAGTCAATTAAACTGAGTTTCTAGCGTGCCGTTTATCTTAGAGTGTTGTTGACATTTCATGAAGTTTAGAGGGATCATTGCGACGATGGTGTCTTGTTTTACGTACGAGTGACTATAATATAGGTAATTTATGTTGAATTGTTATTTTGTTTCATTGCCATTGAATCTAAGGTTGTGAATTGTGAACTACAATTGGCTTGATCCCTCCAAAGGGTATGTAGGCAGTCTAACGAGAAGTTAGATGCAGCCATAAAATAAATGAGATTAAATTTTAGTGGAAAATCGTTAAAGAAAGAAATGTTAGAATGATTTTTAACATAAAGGTTTACAATGACATTTTTGGTCTACCACTAAATGTAAATTCCAAAATAAATTGGTGGGGCGTTACATGACATGACCAAGTCTTTTATGCCACAACGCACTAGCATTATCAGTAGCTTTATTGCACTTTGGGGAATCACCAATCTTTGAAGCATCAAGAATGTAACAATTGTCTCTACATCTAGGAAAAACCAGAATATTATTTCCATGTTTGTCCATAATTCGACAGCATTTCTTGGAGAAACAAACTTCATCAGCTACTTCATCACATAACTAGCTAATGCTAATGAGACTCGACTTCAACCCTTCTACATAATTAACATTCTTAAGCTGAGGAAGACCATGAATATTAACAATACCATTTCTAGTAATTTAAGACTCGTCTCCACTACCAAAAACGGAGCCACCGTATTCAAAAGTGAAAGACATAGAAAGGCATACTTGTCCACAGATATGTGACGAGATCACCCTTGTCAAGATACCATATATTTGGTTTGGTGGCAGAGAAAGTATTGAGAACAACTAAGCATTTGTTGGAGACTGAACCCATTTGAAACAAGGCCCTATACTTTCCATACTAGATGGATGCACAACTTGAGTAATTTTGTTGACTTCATTGACTAGTCGATCCACCTGATTATTCAAAGTGTCATTCTTACCAGGGTGAAGTTTCGTATATTTAGGACGAATGTGGCCTAATTCACCACAGTGATGACAAGTAGGAATAAATCTAGACTTCAAGCTTAGATTGACTTTAAGTGCCATATGAAAATATTTTCTCACAAATCTTGATTCGGTACCCATTGAGCTTGAGCCATTTTCCACGTAACGAAGGCCACTTTTGTCACCATGAAGTTTCCCAAGACTCAACATCTTGTCAATTTTGTCAGCCCCAATGGTAAGACAAATAACCTCGTCATTTGCCTTATTTAGCTCAAGTAGTTGTTTCCAATTAACCTCATGATACAAAATATTATTTGCTTTCAACACATCAATTTGATTCATCAAGTTTTCTTGAGATTGCAGCAATTTTTTAACTTGAGATTCAAGAGCAGTAATAGCATCATTTTTTTCTCTTTATCATTGTAAGGAGAATCTTTCTCATTCTACTCTTCGATATGTCCCTTAAGATAATCAATTCTGACTAGACGAATAGACTTGTTTTCTTTTTGCAACTCAGCAACCTTTTTGGTCAGTTCAATCTTCTCTACTTTTGTAGCACAAGTCTCATTAAGGAGAGTATCATACTTAATGCATAGCTCATCATAAGTCATCTTCTTATTGTCATTCAACATAAGATTATCATCATTTGGAGACATGTCTTTCATTAGAGCAACAAAAGTAACAATTTTTTCTTTATCATTTGACGACTCATCAGAATGCATAGACCTTTTACCTTCACTTTCACTCCAAGTAGCCATCATTGTTTTGTCCCTTTTCTGACTTGATTCCCTATTGTTTACACACTCAGTAGCACAATTCTTTTGAGGAAGATTTGTCCCTTCTACTTGTAAATTTTCTTTATTTTCTACCAAAAGTGAACTTTCCATGTGATTAGTGATTTAAGTTTTTAGAGGACTCCCCAATATTTTTGAACTCTCTTCCTTTATTGTTGAGAATCCTTCTAAATTGTTTGACAAGTAGGGCAAGATCATCTTCTGAGGTTTGTCCACACAAATCACTTACAAACTCACTGTTCACAACGCTTTGAAGGGCCACTTCTTTTCTCTTCTCAGAGTCATTTTCATCCATATCAAGCTCCATCTCATAGGTGATGAGTTTCCCAACTAATTTTCCAAGCTTGATCTCATTTAGGTCCTGAAACTTTTGAATGATAGCCTTCTTTGCATGAAATCTCTTGGGTAAGGATATCAAAATCTTTTGAACAACGGTTGTTTTATCAATAAGCTTTCATAGCCCCAAGGCTTCATTTGTCAACATTTTAACTTTCTCATAGAAAACTGAGAAGGTCTCAGACTCGAGCATTCTCAAATGCTTAAATTTTGAAAAAGTCATTTAGAACTTTAGATCTCTCACTTATTTACCACCCTCATGAAGAATTTGGATTTTGTCCCAAGCTTGCTTGGCAGTTGTGCAATACGGAACATGGCCAAAGCAATTTTTTGCTTTCCTACTAGCCATGGCCAAAGCAATTTCTCCTTAAGTCCATTCATTTTTTGGCTTAATCATAGACTTTCCATTGACTGTCCTCGATGGTGCCTTCCACTAAGAGTGGGATAATCAATAGTTATAAGATCATGAGCCTAAAGAAAGATTTGAAACTTCTTGTTCCAAGCAGCATAATTTGTACCGTCAAAGAATAGAGGTGTATTACATGAGCCACTGATATGATCATGGTCCATGGTGAGATTCCACCCAATACTAGCAAATCTCAGAGATCACTCTATGTATATCTAGAGCAAGGCTTTGATACCAATTAAAATTGGTACCGGGCAGAATATCCTATATGTAAAAATTATAATCTGCTGGACTAACTAGTCAAGCCCGCTAGTCAACTAAGACAGATTTGTTAGTCAACCAAACACATACTATATATTCCAAACTAAAAACACCAATAACTATCCTAGTTAGCACTTTACCAGTTTACTTTATGTTATTGTTGTGTTGAGTGAGCATGACTAGAGTGAGCATGACTATGTGCACATATCTAATCACAAGTTAAGATGTACATGTAGCATGTGCATATAGAAGATATATGTGACAGGAAATAAAGAACAATGAACACAAGATGTTTTTGGCCACTAGTGTAAAAAGGTTCTTACAAATACCACACAAGCTTAATTCCTAGATCCCTATCTACGGAGCAGCTTCACCTTTGTGTAACCTTGTCTTACACAAGATAAACTCCTTCGATCTTCACGAAGTGTAAGCTCATCCTGAGCTCTTCACCTTGTGGCACTAAGATCAACTCAAATCACGAAATGATATGATGTTATGATATGCATATAAAATCTGGATTCAAACGATTAGTCAAATTCATCAGTCAAACAGTTTGAGGAAGAATATAACTTGAATCCAAAAGCTTGGTCTAAAAATGAATCTAAAGCTTAAACCAGACTAAGAACTTCATGCCAAACCATAAATGAAGAAGAGGCAAGCTCAAAGCTTTGAAGGCACACACAGTCTCTCTAAATTAAATTTTGAACCCCCAAAATGAAAATGAACCCTAACTAAAGATCTTAACCCTAAAAGCATCAGTTTGTTTTTACTTTTCGTACGACAAACTGATCAGAAAAGATTAAAGGCTGAGATCTAACCATCAACAGAAAGCCATCAGGAAGCCTATATGGGCAGCTCTTAATTTGCGTGCCTAGCCAGCTAGAAATCAGCGAGCAATTCCGACAAGACAACAACACTAAATAGAATGCACCAAGAATATAGACATGAAATGCACATGCATGACCAAACCTTTTGAAGTGAAGTGAGCCACGTCCTTGAACGATTAAACCTAGCAGCAGCAACACATAATCAGATAATGTAGTCTAAAACTAAATTGAGCATGTGTTACACAAATATAATATTTGACAAGGAAAGCCAAACAATTAAGACTAGACTTTACAAAGTTCATTAAACATGCACAAGATTCTACCAAAAAAGGTTAAAACATTGAACTCTTCTCTTCAATGCACTATACAGAATTCTCTAAAATTTTAAATATTTTGTGTGTTGGATTGACCAAATTTTTGGATATGAAGAGCGAGTAGTAATATTCTTAAAATGTATGTTTTAAGGCCCAAGATGGTTCATCCTCGTGTAATTTAGTGAATTGTGATGGAGAAAGGTTTGAAATTTGTTGATTCTTAACAGGTTTTAAATTTTAGACAATATTCGATATTCTATTTAAATTATTTTAATTTATGTGAGGATTAGTGTACTTGAATGTAAGGAAGTGAACACATTGCCTTAATTAATATCTCAATCTTCATTATTCCATAACAATAATATATCTTGATTACAAGTTAACGGTTCAATCATACAAATAGAAAGTGTATGAAATAAGATTGAGATTAAATTTAGTCTAGCCCTATAAAATCTCACTTTTTTCGACGAAATTGAGATTAATTTCGATCCAGTCATATATTGTCTCTCCATTTTTGAATGGATAAGTTCATTAAACATGCACGAGATTCGACCAAAAAAAGGTTAAAACATTAAACTCTTCTCTTCAATTCACTATACACTAAATATTTTTGTGTGTTGTATTGACTAAAGTTTAAGATATGAAGAGTGAGTAGTAATATTCAAAAATGTATGTTTTAAGGTTCAAGATGGTTCGTCCTCATGTAATTTAGTGAACTGTGATAGAGAGAGGTCTAAAATTTGATCATTCTTACCAAGTTTTTAATTTTTGACAATTATCGATATTCTATTTAAATTATTTTAATTTATGTGAGGGTTAGTGAACTCAAATGTAAGAAAGTGGACACACAGCTTTAATTAATATATCAATCTACATTATTCCATACCAGTAATATCTCTTGATTACCAATTAATATTTCAATCAAACAAATAGAAAGTGTATGGAATAAGATTGAGATTAAATTTAGTCCGGTCTTATAAAATCTTACTTTCTTTGACGAAATAATTGAGATTAATTTCGGTCCAGTCCTATATTATCTCTCCATTTTTGAATGTATAAGTTCATTAAACATGCACGAAATTTGACCAAAGAAAAAAAAAATAGGCATGCACGAGACACCAGATTGACGAGAACATTTGAGCAACCATTGTGGGGAGCTTTTCATCAACCATTTGTGTGCTGAACTTTTGTTTCTCATAAATTATTTGGGGTGTATTTTTGCTCACTGCCCTTAAGTAGTAGTAATGCTTACTACCCTATTTATTATCATTGAATGAGTTTAAATTTTAAAATTTATGTCTATCCACTATACAGATCTCGAATGTTAAACTCATATGATGATGATAAATAAGATGAGTGGTAAGCATTATCAGAGCAGTGAGTAAAAAATATTCCCAATGATTTGGGTCTTGTCTAGCCAGGACAAAAAACATAAAGGCAAAGTGAATATATAATAGAGCAATTAGCTACAATATACATGTTTTGACATTTAGTTGCACTTTTGAAATGTCCATAGCGTCCTTTATATTGTAAAAACTTGCGTGCAATTTTCCAGAAAGAGGACAAACCGCAGCGAAAAGGGAGAGTGCCGTTGTGGTGTTGTCTGGGTGGTGGTTCAACGTCGAAAAGGGAGAGTGTCGTTAGAACGACGATATGTTTTTGTCCTTTTTGTGATTAACGAAGAACAGTATGCACTTATCACAAGCAAATTTAATTAAAAGAGCAATTTTAGAAAGTGTGATCAAAAGTACACCCAAATGCCAAAACATTTTTATTGTGACTAATTGCCCTATGTAATAATATAAAGGCATGTCCCCTATTTGGACAAGATATTCAATGCTTTTCATTGGTATTTGTAGTCTTGTTTATTGGTAGTGGGATTGTATATCAAAACAATTTGCTAAACTATGAGAGTTTCTTGAAGGGGTTGATAGTTTCTATACAATTTTTTTTTCTTAAAAAGAGACCAGTTGGTGATTTCGTTACGGTAATCCATTATTTCGGGGGGATGGGAAGACTCACAGAGGTATTTCAACTTTTCTCTAGGCACCATGGTGCGATTCACTAAAAGTAGGAATCGAACCCAGAACGTGCCGTATAAAATATGTGCTTGAATTCGTTTTTAACCATTAAGCCACTCCATGGTGGTTAGTTCTACACAAGTTTATGTTTTTACAATGGATTTTTTCTTCGTCCTGAAAATAGAGCAAGAAAATGTGACTCAGCTCATGGGCCTTCAAAGTCGCAAGCAAAAATGTGGGTCGGTAAGCCCAAATTTCAGCTGGCTAACCCGCAAGTATCAGAACGCAAAATCACTGGAGCATAATTCACTCTCAGATGTCGATGAACAAAAATAAGAAGAGGAAGAGAAAGGAGGAGCGACCAGCGACCCACCTGAGAAACAAATACTCCGAGAACCCACCTGACTTCGCTCACTTGGCTTCTTCGTACCCCTCTTTCGAGCCCTTCGTCTTCTTCTCCCGAGACGGTCGGCCCAGAATTGACTGGACCGACTTCAACGCCACTCGGGAACTCACTCGGGTCCTCCTCCTCCACGACCACCGCCTCAATTGGTATTTTTTTTCTCATTCAATTCTGCATTTGCTTAATTGGGCAGCTCTTAGAACTTAGAATCCAGGGGTTTTGACTTGAAAGTTTGTATCTTTTTCGATTTTTGACGTTACCAAGTTTCTTGTTTTAGCTGAATATTCTTTGGTTCTACTTGTTTTGTGTAGCGGCTGTGTCGAAAACTTCTGATTCTGTCACTGAATTTATAACCATGCCACCTTAATTAGCTTCAAAAGTTTTACTAGGATCCCAGTAGGCATGAAAGTATGAAACATTGCAGGCTGTGAGGTTTACTTGGATGATCAAATTAAAAAGGTTCCTAATCTTGGTACCATCTTCGTTACACAGATAAAATCGTAGGTTTAATGTTACATTGAGGACATAATTATACTTAGCTTAGTAATGTGATAAAGCTCTTGTGGCTTTAGCTTTTATATCTCCAAGTCCCAGCTTATTATAACTCCTAACTCATTGTATAGTTCCCTATCAAGTCTCGCCTTCTTGTTATGGTGTGTAAACCCAGTTTAATCCTTGATTCCTGAGGTCTATTCGGTTAATGAAGAAGCATTTTCATGGGGGTTCATAATGTAGGACGTTCAATGTGAATTTGATTTCCCAGGTGGATTCCAGATGGGCAGCTGTGCCCTACTGTGCCCAATAGATCGAATTACATTCATTGGATTGAAGATCTTCTCTCATCTGACATCATTGTGAAGACTACAAGCAATGGTGATAAAGTTAGGGGCTTTGATATTGGAACTGGAGCAAACTGCATATATCCGCTTCTGGGTGCTTCTCTTCTGGGTTGGAGCTTTGTTGGGTCAGGTTGTTTATTAGTTGTTTTAGTTAGCGTTTTCATACTTGGTTTTTTGAATACATCAATACTTCACAACCTAACAAAGCTTCATTTTCACTGACCTTGGTTGCAGATGTGAGTGATGTAGCACTAGAGTGGGCAGAAAAAAATGTTAGAGATAATCCACATATCGCAGAACTTATTGAAATTAGAAAGGTTGAAAGTGTTAAAGAGACCCTTCCACTGGAAGGATCGCCAAAAGGGACGTTGGATAGTACTGAAAGCAAAATACAATTGACTGAGAATATGGAAGGGGAAGCAGTACCTTTGCCCTCCTCTTCATCCACATATCACGGGCCACCTATTCTCCTTGGTGTGGTTAAGGATGGTGAAGAGTTTGACTTCTGCATGTGTAACCCTCCATTTTTCGAGACCATGGAGGAAGCAGGACTAAATCCAAAAACTGCATGTGGTGGGACCCCAACCGAGATGGTTTGTCCTGGTGGAGAAAAGGCTTTCATCACTCGCATTATTGAAGATAGCGTCACATTGAAGCATACCTTTCGGTAATGTTCTTTATCATCCATTATGTTCTTTCCAAATCTCTTCTGTCTCAGGGTAATCTTCTCAGAAACTTAGCTCTTATGTCTCTCCATTGACTTGCAGGTGGTACACATCAATGGTTGGTAGGAAACTGAATCTCAAAATCCTAACATCAAAGCTTTGGGAAGTTGGAGTCACCATGGTAAAGACAACTGAATTTGTCCAAGGCCAAACTTCTCGATGGGGGCTGGCCTGGTCCTTTTTGCCTCCTGCCAAGCAGTTAGTATCATCTCATGTGGCTGTGAAGAACAACCTCTCTTTCATGCTTGAGGTTTGTTTGTCTTTCTTTTATATTGTTTCAACGATCTCTATTTTTCCCAATATAAAAATGTACCTACCTGATATTCTGAACGTTGCAAATCAGAAGTTGTGAGTTTTCAACTAGAGGTCAAGGATTCCCTCAAAACCCAATGACCCACCTTGACAAATACCCATCCATTTGATTGTTTGAATGACAAACCTGCTTTTAGAGAAGACTAGGAACTATTTTGGTATAAAGGTTGGTGGCAATTATGCCATTATTCTAATGTCAATTGGAGACCTCCAAGATATTCTTGAGTTTTTTTACAAACAATTCAAATTTTTGAAAGATGAATAGTTCTTCGTCCTTCCCTGCAATAACTAGTACAACATTACGGCTTCCCTAAAGTTGCAATTCCAGGAGCAGTGAGCTGAGAAGATTTTAAAATCCTTTCCATTTTTTTATGCCACAGTTTGCACTAGAATATATCGTTTGTTTCTATACTAAGCAAATGCGTGCTTATTTAGGAATACAGTAAGCATCTATGAGGATCGAGAGGACTGACTTACATAGTTTCATCTCATAATTTCCATTATCTCTTGCATTTTGTCGTTGTCTTGACTGCTCTGCAGGGCCTCGACCGAAAATTTGGTGCTATACATGTATTGGAATCAACCAAATCCTTTTTCAGCTGTAGCGGTGCATCGTGTAACCTGAACACATCCTCATTTACACTCGATGTATGCTCATCTGTTAATTTGTTTTTTCGGTTTATTTATCAAGTGATATTGGTGTGTACTTACAAGCAGCACTATGTAACTTTTAACAGATCACTATGACAAAAGATCACTCAGATGCAATCTTGAAGGGTGGGCCACAAGATTATGATAGACTTATCAGTTGTGAAGATAAGCAAGAGGCATCCACAAGCCCAAGCTGTTTGAACTTGCCTCCAAATAATCTAGGCTTTCGTGTTTCGGTATGATGATGTCATTACTTGGCTTGGATATGGTGACATTGTCTTTAGAATTTGTGCTTGACTTTTACGAAGTTTTCTTTCTTATAGGTCTTTCAGCAAAACCCAGGGACACTTCTGGTGAAAGGCTCACTACAGCAGAGAGATTGTCAACTTTCAGGTTTCACCTACCTATTTCTTAAATTTTGTTTATAAATTTTATTAATATAAACATTTGTACTACACTCTGGTGATGCTTTTACATTTTTTTTACTAGCTTTGAGCTGTCGCCAACATTAGTGCAATCTATCTTGCCTTGTGCATGTGAATGATTTGGATCGCCAAAATGATTGACCTACAAATGTCTCAACTGCCTTGTTGCCTTGCATCATACTGTTATGAATTATCGCCATAACTTTTTCATATGTTACTTGTTCTCATCCATTTTAGTTTCCGTTATAATTGGTTGGATGTCACTAAATTTTTAAAGTTGTATTTTTTTCAACTTGGAGGCAGCTCAAAAAAAATATGTTAAACACTCTCATTAAGAATGATAGTGATGATCACAGCATAAGTAATCCATATGTTTTTTTCACCATTTGGCTAGCAAAACGACATTCATATCTTTCGTTTGCTTTCCCAAAGAAAAAATGGTTCATTACATCCAACATATTTAACTTGCAGGACCTCTCTCCAAATGTTTTGCAATGGAAAATGTATAAGATATGGTTCTATGTTAATTGCAGGAGCATTCTCACCAATATTCAAACGACTTGAGGAAGATCTGAAACAGAAATTTTGTAGAAGGAAGTAGACCACAGTAGAGCTTTCCTTGTCTGATTCCAGCAACATAGCAGCATCGGATATACAGGCATATGTGAAGTGGTTAGTTCTTAACTAGAAGATTTTGAGCAGCAAATATTTTTGTTTTTGCATGCCCTGCTTTTTCCCTTGTAATCTCCGGTCCATTTTTCTCATCCCCTTGTAGTTTTCCCATTGTTTTTGTATGGCCCCAAATGCGTAAAACATACCTGCAATGGTGTGTATATCGCACTCGTAATTGATTGTACTGACTTGAACACATCTTGTGCTGCTCTTCACTTCACTTTGTGTTGTATTGTATACCATACTCCTAACATGAATAAATTAATCTGGCAGACATTGCTTTCTTTCTTTTGGAAAAGTGATAAAATTTTCTTCTTGGCCAACCAAGTGTTGCACATAATGCCAGTGAAAAGGGAAGCTGCATCATTACCCATCAATGTCGTCTCTTTGGTAGGCCAAATCTGATATATTGTTGTCTTGTCCTCGATTTTTCAAATGAGTGACTATCTGAAAGCGTTTTTAGCCATTCAAAATTCAGGCATGAGCTAGGTACTCGTAGGTAGTGAACTCGAAATTCTTATTTTGAAGATGTTTATGCTGTCTTTGGACTCCGTGGCATGCTCAAACTTACATGTTGCAGCTGATTAGATTCATTAGAATATGTAGCTTTACTGCAGACAAATCAACTTTTATTCACAGAAAAGGTTTCTTCTCCAGCAAGAATGTGCGATCACTACATCTACTTTACACCCTTCATATTTTACATTACAAACACAAATAAACCTGCTGATAATCAAACTAGCAGCAGAACGACGCTTGATACGTTTGGAACTCTGCCACCTTGATACTCCCGCTATCCCATAAGAATAACAATCCAAACTCTATGAACGTAGAAAATAGTAACAAAGTAAAAAGGATTGAGTTACTGTGGGATGGAAGATTTATCAACCAGAAAACAAGAACAAGGCTGCACAGACATGGAAACTTCATGCTTTCCCTTCAACTCTTGCATTTGTAACCGCAACGCAAGCGTCCACGAAATCCTCGTCTATAAAATCTGTAGAAAAGATCTGCAACCTATCCGCAATACCTCTAGAGAAGCACTGAGTTATAAACAGCCTCGCGTATCCATGAATCCGTCCGGTCACAGGCTTGACACACAAAACCGGGTTATCAGCCTTGGGCGTGACCGTGTTCTCCACCCTGTAAAAGAACTTCCTTGATGAAACCAGCGGCTGATTACTCAAATGTTGCAGGTTGCTCTCGAACTTCGTGGATGGCAAGTCCGTGTCGATCCAGTTGTCCTTCAAATGCCCTGCATTCCACAGAGGACTCCCTGCCTTTGGCTGAGGTGACTTCCTCGGCTTCCACACGCATATCACTCTCTTCGGCAGCAGTTCCGGAATAGTCTTGTCGAAAACATGATCATCCTGGGGGATTAAAAACTCGCCGAGCTCAGCAACCAAGTACTTATCAAACTCAGGAGGATCATCGTGTCCGAATTCAGTTCGGATTTCGAGTATTATGATCTCATACTGCGTTTCGGACAAAAACTTCTTGACGTCGCGGATCACAACATCAATGTTGTAAGTGAGGAGGACTCCGTGGCAGACTTTTCGGTCCTTCTGGATTCGAATATCGAGAACTCTGGCGCCTATCTCGAGCTGGTGGTAGATGGACAGATTTTGACACTGAGCAAAAGGCCTAGTGATGAATGGAAATCCAATCTTGTTGGTTGCAGAGTCATGAGTTCCAGGCCATACAATCTTGTTTATGTGAAGTTTCTCAGGGTTGATCCCAGCCATCCAGTTTTTTCTGTCTGAAGGCTTGTAGGCACATGATGGAAACTCTTCACCACAGCTCTGGTGAAGATCACAGAGTGTGTGTTTTTCCACCGCGATCGCCTTCCGACGTTCTACCTGCTTCGAGACATGGGAACCCATCTCCGATATGAAAACTGAAGAAGAAGAAGAAGAACTCTTTTTCTTCTACCCTTTGGTTGTAAATGGAGGAAGTTGTGCAGAAAAGACTATTGTTGCAGGACCTATTGATGTGTATAAAAACTGATTATTGTTTATATTAAATGATTTTCGCTCATCTTTTTTTCTTTTAGTACAGCTGTTTTTTTTTAATTTATTCAATTCGAAAATAAGAAAATAAACAGAGAGAAAAAGGGTTGGTGGAAATTGTTTTCTTTGTTTTCGTGCATAAATATTTATAAAAATATATCTTCAAGGTTTGATTAAGAAGAAGGCGAAATGTAATTATCTTTATCTTGGTGGGTCGCTGGTTTGATTGAATTATTGGTGGAGAGTCATGATCGATGTGTCTGTTTTAAATTAAAACTTTTAATTGGTTGGTCCACTTGTATTGTTGTCCTAAAGCTATATGAGCTGTTCGCTGTTGGGTTTGATATCTTTTGTTTATCTGTTAACAAGAACTGTAGTACCTAAAACATTTCTAGAACGTTTTTGCTCATCGCTCTTAACCACGGTGTAACAATTACTATGCCACTCGATTCTGCTACGTATATATATAAAAGTTACTCGTAACTTCATACTTCAATCTTTGATATTATCGACCGTCAATTATTTTAGTTATTCTACGAAAAATATTTGTTAAATTAAAAAAATTATCAGTTCAAATAGAGAGGTTGATTTGACAACTAACCGCTCAACTTAACGGAAATTTTTCATAAAATAACCAAAATGATTAACGATGTTCAATTTTAGGATGACTTCTATCGATTTTAATTAGGCCAAATTTTTTTTGTAGTCCCTGTGGTGACACGCCACTTTCAATATGACCCATGTAGTGAAAAGGCTATTAATTAAACCCCTGTGGTGAGCTCTGTTAGCAATTAAGGTCCAAATCTAAAGTTCCGTTAGTCTTTCGTAAAACAATATCATGTGACTATCACATGTGGATCGATCAAAATTAAGTTTATTTATTTTGAAAAATAAAAGGACAAAACATGATTGAATTAAAATAAAATTACAAATAAAGAAACTTGTGAAGATAAAAAAAACCCAACAATCTCCTATATCTCATCTCAGACTTTCAGCCATCACCATAGCCACTAGTGGACCTCCACCGTCGTTCACCATCACCTCAAATCATGTTTACCTAGTCAAATTGCAAATCAAGCCAAACCCATTGTGAAAAACACATCTCACCCCTCAAATTTGCAGACCAACCAAAACTCAAGTGAAACTAACCTCATAAAACCACTTCAATGGCTAGGAGGAGAGGTGAATGGTGAAGCCGCACCTAATTTCTTAGGTATGATTTAATTTCATTTGAAAATATCTAGGCTATAAGGCATAAACGTGGAAACTACAGGAGCAATAAGCCAATTCAAGATGGCAACTGCAACCACTGAAGGTCAAATAGGTGACATCCCATATTAGTTAACTGGAAATTCAGCTCTAGTGCATACAAGGGCTAGCGTAAGTCATTTATTTTGTAGTTCTTTGCATATTATGTAGACACTTGGATGCTATTTTGTTATTCTAATAATTTATTGTCAAAAAATAATAGTGTAAGAGGCAGACAACCGTTGAAATTGTTGAAAGTTTAGTTTCATCGGTTGTATTGCCTTCAGTGATATCATACAATTTCAACTCCACCAATGCACCTTGGAGACCTCCAAGAATGACCTCTGCAGTATCATCCAATGCTAAGAATCCTTGGAGACCTTCTGGAATGGCCCCAATGCACAATATGCTAAATCACCAGATGAAAAAGCACCGTACCTTGCAAAAGAAATGATGTAGTGGAGGAAATTGATTTTATTTTGTGGGAGACTAGATTATTTGTTTATTTTGTGGAAGACATTTTCAATGGCATTTTGTTATGATGAACTACAATATATTGTGGAAGACATATTTTTGTCTTTGCATTTTTTTTAGGCTGGACATAATTTTGTCATCAGTGTGCAAAATATATTATGAAAAATGATGAAGTTTTTTCTTTTGTGAATGGTTAATTATATTATCTCTCATTTTTCACTTGGGTTTTGGTTGGTCTGCAAATTTGAGGGGTGGGATGTGTTTTTCAAAATGGGTTTGGCTTGATCTGCAATTTAACTAGGTTAACGGGATTTGAGGTGATGGTTAACGACGGTGGAGGTCCACTAGTTGCTACGGTGGTGGCTAGGAGCCTAAGATGAGATACAAGGATTGTTGGGTTTTTTTTATCTTCACAAGTTTCTTTATTTGTAATTTTATTTTAATTCAATCATGTTTTTGTCCTTTTATTTTCCAAAATAAATAAACCTAATTTTAATTAATCCATATCTGATAGTCACGTGACTTTGTTTAACGGAAAACAAATGGAACTTTGGATTTGGACCTTAATTGCTAATAGAGCTCACCACAGGAGTTTAATTAATAGTTTTTTCATCATAAGGGTCATATTGAAAGTGGTATGTCACCACAGGGACTATAAAAAAAAAATTGGCCTTTTAATTATTAGAGACTAAACTGAAAATTTATGTCAATCTCAGATACCATTTTAACTAAAAAAGCCTTCGTGACAGATATCGAGTCAAATAGTAACATTAGGACATCTTTGTAAGTTTAAGTAGTGTCTGGATTAACCATAAATTATGGCCTAGAAGGATACCCACCTAATAAAGTCAGAGCACCAAATGCCAAATAATTGAAGGAAATTGCAACAATTGCGGATTTAACACCACTGAAATTGACAAAGATGATCACTACATCTGTTGAATGTGAACTCTAAACACTGATTTGAAGGTAAAAACAATGTTTACTTGTCATCTAATCAGTAATCATCATTAAAGCATCATCCGATCAGACGGTTTTCACAACATCTGGAAAACGTTTGTCAGAGAGAAGACGTGAATGAACTGGAAGGTCATCTGAACAATTCAATTTCAGTGGTCCGCAACAACATTCCTAAATTAGACAAGCAACAAAATTGACAAGAAGCTAAAACCATGAAGTTTCATGGGGCCTGCCATGTGAAAAATTGAAAGTAGTTCCCGTTCAGATCCGAACTCAGTAGAGTAAGTTCGTATTCAGGATAAGGATCACTTGCAGTCTCAATCGAAATAGAAACAGAAGATAAGTGTGCAAATGTTTAAAGAGAGTATGAGACATTCTTGAGAGGTTTAGCATAACATGAGCTGCCACAGTTTTAGCAGCATTAGTTCAACTTAATAGTTTCTGCCGATGTTCACTTCTTGTGATCGGGGTGAGAAATAAGCATACTTTGCAAGTTCAAGTGTGGCAGTCTTTTATGAATAAAGAGAAGCGAATGCTGCAAAAACTAAACATAATACCTTCTATGCGATCAGAAATTAAGATTTTATTGAACAAATCTCGCACGTATATCATTTTTTGAGATTCAAATCTAAAGAATATGAAAACAGTAGCTTACAAAAATGTCACGGACTAAATTGAATGGATGTGTTATATCACCAGTTCTCCCTATTAAAACCCCGCAAAGTAACAAATCATCAAACTTTTACCTCAAGAAATTAGGTACTGAAACATCTTCTTCCATCTGGCCGGCTAACTGTTCCAAAACTGAGTATATTTCTTCTTTCAGAGGATGCAACCGATCTGATACAGTGAAAGCATTCACTCTATTTTCAACTTCTATCCAACTAAGGGCTCGCTCTTTCCTCACTTGTCTCTCATCCATAAGCTGTCTCACCTTCTCTACCAACTCCCATTTCCCATGTTCGGCATATATACTTGAAAGTAATACATAGGCACCAGAAGATTGAGGCTCCATCTCAATAAGGTGCTCAGCCACTTTTCTTCCCAGCTCTGTGTTTCCATGAATTCTACTAACACCAAGTAATGCATTCCAAACTTGATCCCCACCATTACCTGGCATATTCTTGAGCTGGTTGATTAACTCGTCAAAACGTCCAGCTCGACCCAAGAGATCAACTAAGCATGCATAATGTTCTACATCAGGAACAATGCCATGACCATTAGTCATGGACTCGAAAAAACTAAGCCCTTCCTGCACTAGACCAGAATGACTACATGCATTGAGAATGACCACAAAGGTGGTCCTATCCGGCTTCATTCCTGATCTGACCATGTCCTCAAACGTCTGCATTGCCTCTATACCGTTACCATGCTGTGCTAAGGCAGATATCAATGTGTTCCATAATACAGTATCTTGCTTATCACCCATGAGCTCGAAAACTCGCCTTCCTGCCCCTAAATCCCCACATTTTGAATACATGTCGATAAGAGAGCTCACAACAATTGTGTTGGGTCTAAAATTACTTCGTACTAAAGACGCGTGTACTTGTTTACCATGCTTAAGTGAAGCTATACTAGCACAAGCACAAAGGCAACTACTATACGTAAACTGATCAGGTCTAACTTGATAGAACATCATCTCTGTAAAAAATGCAAGGGCTTCATGCCCCAAACTATTTCTAGCATAGCCAGAAATCACAGCTGTCCACGATACAGGGTTCTTCTCGGGCATCCGATTGAACAATTCACTAGCTGATTCCATATCACCAAATTGTGCATACCCCGAAACCAGTGTTGTCCAAACAAGAACATCCTTCATAGGCATGCTATCGAATACTTTCCTCGCGTCTCCCATCTCCCTGCATTTGGCATAAGCATCAACAACTGAACTAGAAAGCACAACATTTGACAAAAACCCAGCAACCAAAACCTGCCCATGAACTTGCCTTGTAAGCCCCAATTCTTTCAACTTCACACAAGCAGTCAAAACACCCGCAAAACTAAACTCATTGAAACCAATTGACAACCTTCTTAACTCTCTATAAAACCTCAAAGCCTCGTCACAAACTCCACTCTGGGCATAACCAATGACCATGGTGTTCCACGACACGACGTCCTTCTCCGGCATTTTATCAAACAAACTCCTGGCCTCACTCAACTTCCTCATCTTAGCATACCCAGAAAGCATATTGTTCCAAGAGTACAAATTCCTCACAGCCATTTTATCAAACACACTGCGGGCTTCTACATCATCGGCACACTTAAAGTACATATTTATCAAATGGTTGGCTAAAAACGTAGAGGGGTGCTTGAATCCAGTGAGCTTCATATGGATGTGAACCCATTTTCCTTCTCGGAGGGACCTGGCGGCGCCGCACTGTTCCAAGAGGAAAGAGACAGTCTTGGCGGGTAAGCGGATACCCTTTTGGACTAGAAGGTCGAGAGAGGAGAGGGCTTGCGAGAGATTTCCCTGAGAGCAGAGCTTGAGGAGAGACTGGACAACGCAGGGAGGCTTGCTGGCGGCGAGGCGTTTAGGCTTGGTCAGAGGAGGGAGAGAGGGGGAGGAGAAAGAGGGCATTGCAGAATGAAACCATGAGAGGTTTGGATTGAAGTCTTCATCTATGGTGGGTTTGTGGCGGCGGCGGCGGTGGTTGGATCGGTGGGTCTTGAGGGTTCAGCTCCGGCGAGCATTGCCGATAGTGGATAGTGGTGATGATTGAATCGACAGTGACAACTGACAATGGGCCTCTGGACATTGATCCGACCATTGTTTTTGGATCCGTCCCGTGTTAACTCAGTTCGGCCTTACCCGGTGACCCAATTGCTCCTTTCTTTTTTTTTTAATTTTATTTATTATAATGAAAAAAAAATCAAGCAGACGCAAATTAAGCCGGCTGGATAACACGACCATTTCATCCGGGTAAGTTAGAGTAGTTTTAAGATAATAATTGGTAAAAGACTAAGGATAGAAATCAAATCAATGGGAATTACATTTGCAAATGTAGGCCTTAAAACATCTCTAATGGGCATTTGTTGTAAATATGGTGGATGACCACACATCACATGCAAAATCATTGTTCATTCACATGCAAAATCATTGTTCATTCACATGCTAAATTTGTCTAAAGCTTTGTTTATAAAATGGATGATAAGAAGGAGATAATGAGATGATGAGTTCAAGGGTAGAGATAGAGGAAAGAAGAGGAATGAAGAAAAGAGAAGGAAGAGAGAAAAGAGAGGAAAAAATAAGAGAGAGTTATCTTTGTACTCCTACTATTCCAGATTATAATAAAAGCACTACTGCTGCTCCGAGGATGTACTCCAGTCACACTGACTGTAGAGGAACCTCGTAAATTTTGTGTCTTGCTTATTTATTCCACTGCACACATCGTCGATTTTACAACACGTTATCAGCACGAGAAGCTCTCGTGTCAGTGGAAAGCACAACGCCACAAATCTTGTTCACCTATGTCGCCTGGAATCTCACAGATAAGAAAATCTTTTCATTTCATCTTAAAATATTTGTACTACTGATTTTCTTGAAGCAAATATGTATATGTTGTTGTATAACTGTATATCATCATTTGCAGAAGCAAAATGGTACGGACTCAAAATTCGTAGAAAATCTAATAGCCATGGAAACAGCCTCGGAACTCCAACTTGCAGACCTCGGATTGAAAAACTTTCTTCTTGAAAGTTGTCCATCCTCCCAGTATCTACAACATATCAAAATCTCAGAAAATGTTAACGGTGCGATCGTCACAGATGTCTGAAATACCAAAACAGTTTCCAATTCCCGTAGAAAACTGGACAGTCATCTTATGAGTACCAAAACGCCATTTTCAGTTGCTCAGATTGAAACCGTTTCTTCACGAAAGTTGTTTGGTATCCTCTTATCCATATCATACTAAAATTTGAGCTAAATCTAACGGTTTGATCTTCTTATAAGTGGCAGACAAAGAAAAGGTTTTAGAATGGTGAGTTGCACCATTTGAAAAGAAAAGAAAAGAATATAATAATAATAAATAAATAAACAATCATAGAGACAGGTGAACAATTCAGTGCATAGGCAATAAGGAGAAATTGAGTACTGGAAGTTTACTCTTTCTTTATCAAGTTTGTTATTTATGTGAATGGTGTTGGCTTAAAACACTTTCACAAGTTCTATTTACTTTAAAGCAATTTATTTATCATGGACGGTTTTACCGCCTACTGCTTTAAGTTTTTATTTATGTGAATGGTGTTGGCTTATAACACTTTCACAAGTTCAATTTACTTTAAAGCAATTTATTTATCATTGACGGTTTTACCGCCTACTGCTTTAAGTTTTTATTTATGTGAATGGTGTTGGCTTATAACACTTTCACAAGTTCAATTTACTTTAAAACAATTTATTTATCATTGACGGTTTTACCGCCTACTGCTTTAAGTTTTGATTTATGTGAATGGTGCTGAATCAAAGCCCTTGTCACAAGCTTTATTTACTTAAAAGTAATTTATTTACCATGGTTGTAATTACCGCTTATTTCTTTAATTTAATTTATTGTACTTCTTTTGTTACGATGAGTATAACAAGGACCCGAAGTTCTTTGATCAGATTAGAACCTGCAGTTTCTTGATCCTCATCATATAAAAATGATTGAACCAGAAGTTCCATTATGCAAAAAGATTGGGCATGAAGACCCTTGATCCTCAGAGATCAGACATGAAGTTTCTTGATGAGTACTTTAAGTTTGAAGAGCCGAAGTGCCACAACTTAATTGTAATAAAAGCCATGAGAGTACCAATTCATAGGCAATTAAATAAGGACCAGAAGTTCCTTGATGTATGTAAATGATAATATAATACATGTTTGCTGGAGAACTTACATCTCGAAGTTTTGATGATTATTGCATAACATTGGGCATTGATGTTGAACATCATGTTCCTCATGTCCGTACTCAAAATGGTTTAGCAGAAGCATTTATTAAGCGGATGAAATTGATTACCCGTGCTCTGCTCATGAAAACGAAATTGCCAAATTTTCTACATGGGGACATGCCATGTTACATGATACATTATTAGCTTGGTTGAGACATATTGCCAACCACCAATACTTCTCAATATAATTCATGTTTGGGCACTAACCAAACATTACACATTTACGAGTTTTTGGTTATGTTATCTATGTGCCTATTGCAATGCCACAAACGTACTAAAATGAAGCCTGAATGCAAATTGAGAATTTATGTTGGATTTGATTTATCATCCATCATTCAATATTTTGAACCCTTGACTAGGGATATATTTACCGCATGATTTGCAGACTATGATTTTAATAAGACAGTTTTCCCACCATTAGGGGGAGAAAATAACATCGTTCCAGAAGAATGATGAGAAAAGACCGTTCCAAAAGAACGAAGAGAATTTGTCTTATTTTGATTCACGAATAAATCAATGAGAAAATGAAGTAAGAATAATTGAATGATGTAACAAAAGTGATGAAATCACATATACTTGCTGTAAATGTGCCTACAAGAATTGATGTCCCTATTGGACAAAATAATGTGGCAGCAAATGATTTATCTGTTGCACGCCTGAAGCGTGACAGACTTTTAGACTCAAAAGGTTCAGCCATTCGAAAGAAAAAGAATATGGCACTAAAGAATTATTGCATTCCCGGAGCATAACTGTTACATGCTGGAAGCATGACAGTCACCGCATGGATAAATGTTCCAGAAGGACAATCCGCGGACATGGGAATGTTGGTGTCTCATGCATGAAGTATGATAGACGTATAGATTCCAATGACTCAACTCCCGAAGTGGAGATTAAAATCCAAGCTTTATAACGCTCAAGAAGAGGTTATGATCCGCATTCTCTAAATTATGGCTATCCTGGAAGAGATAGTGTAATGCCCTTGAATAGGCAATGGATATCCAAAGAAATGAAAAGCTTTTTATGCATGCGCATGCACATGAGAATATGGGATCACGAATTGATGATAACCAATGGTAAATTTGGTTTTTATAAGTAGCTACTAAATTTCATCAATAAGCTGTATTGATAATGAGTCACGTTCTTTTGTTCGTCGACGAAAGGAAAAATTATTGGCAAAAATGGAGAAAGGCAATTCCATTACAATTTTGTAAGAATGTGGAAACATGGATCTATATATATTTGAATATAATACAAATAGCCAAAAGATGTTGAACCAAAGAGGTTACATATGGGCATTTGTAATACAGTGAATTACACTCACATGATATGACACAAGGTTACTAATTGAAACCTGAAATTATACTCCTGTAAACGAGTTCATATGAATGGAGAATTATATACGAAGGGTTGTGAGTTGCCCACATCATATCTCCATAAGTAAATCCCTCAAGTATACATGGGAGCAAATTGCTCTGTATAAATTCCAAAAGAAAATGTGTCATGAAGTGTAGAAAATCCCTGAAGGATTCAGATTGCTTGAAGTAAGTCCTAAAAGGATAAAGCATAAATTATGTACTCAGTACCAATGGATGGTATAAATTGCTTGAGTAAGTACTATCATTATGATATTGTTGCAACATACTAAAATCTCTTGCAATAGTCAATGACATTAAATTAGAACTCCTAAAGAATCGATGACATTAAATTAGAACTCCTGAAGAGTTTATGATATTAAATTGGGACTCCTGAAGAGTTAAGAAAGATTATAAAGTGTTGAGATAAATATTGTCTTGAACTGCAGAATCGAACAATATGCCAACACAAATCTTATCCGTGATATTTATGATATTACAGAATCATATGGATTAAAGATTATGACTTGAATACTCAAATGATTTAGACACTAAGAATGATCATTTATCTTCGAGAGGGTAAAGATAAATTGATATTTGGTCCAGAAGTACCATATCTTAGTGAAGAATATATTTTATTGTATTTGGCACAATACACTAAATGAAATAAAGCTTATTTATTGATATCTCAAAAAAAAAATATATATACAAAGTGTAGATAAACATGAGGGAGCCTCACGTGGAGCCTCAGTACTCGGCGGAGCTCCAGGAAGACGAAGCGCCAGAGTTGGAATCTCCGGAGCTGGAGCACTTGGTGCAATTCCAGAGGACGAAGGCAACATAAACCTCGGGAGTAACACCATGAACCTTTCATGATCACTCTGGATCCGACCGTCCGACTCCTGCAACTGGTCCAGCTTCCTCTTCATGCTGGTCGAGTAGCTAGTTGCGAGCATGTGCAACTCCTTGTTCTCGTGCCTGAGTCCTCTGACCTCTTGCCGAAGATTAGCCACCTCCGCCATCAGTGACTCAACCTGACGAGAACGTGCAAGAAAGCGTTGGCCCATGTTTGAAACTGAGCCTGCACTTTGGACGCTAAGAGCTAGAGATTCTTGAACAGCCAGCTCGTCCGACCGCCTGGATAACATCCTATTGTCCCTTGGAGTGAGCAGATTTCTGGCTATCACCGTAGCGGTGATTTCATTCCTCATCATTGTGTCCCCGACTGTAAGAGGACCATTGGGGGATATAAAAGACGGATTCCAAATATTGTCTGGAGAAGACGAGTCATCATCTTCTCCGACATTCAAGTTAAGGCGACGGTCGGAAGGGCAAGACATTTTTTTTTAAGAAGGTCTTGAGGAGGAAGAGTTCAGAAAGATTAAGAGTGCAGAAGTGCAAGAAGGGAGTTCAAGTGTGAGGTGAAACAAAATTCGTGCCTCTATAAAAAGAAGCAAATCAAAGAGGCGCTCCTCAAAGATCGAAGAGAAGCTCCTCGCAGATCGAAGAGACAGCTGGACACCTTTCTCAAAAGCTGGACGCTCTTTTCTCAAAGGCCGGATCCCTGTCTCAAAAGAGCCATTCCTCTATCAAAAGTCGGAATTGCTCAGCATCACGAGGCGATCAGCTTTTCCAGTTTATCGTCACTCGTCACATGCACTGTCAGCTTTGCGGAAATTACGGACAACTTTGTCAGAAAACGCGTAACTTGTATTGTTCATCCATCCACCGGCTGCCGACAGGGGTAAGGGAATAGTTTCGGTTGTGAAGAATTATTCCTATAAACGTCTACCTTCGCCTTCCATTAGCAAAGGCAAACTCCCTCAGCATTTCTTCATTTCCGAAAATGTATTCCCAAAGAAAACTCTCGAGTTACTCAGTGTTCTTCATCCCCTGGAGTACCTCTACAAACTTAGTCATCCAGAGCAAGAGTATCTCATATCATCAGGGTCGAAAGCAAAAGTATCTCATATCATGCAATCTCCCTGTTCTTTCCTTTGCCCTTGCTCTTACCTACTAAGACGAGGATAAAGAAAGTAATATGTCGGAACCTCCACTCAAAATTCCGCTGCCAAGCATGATGAGTCGCTGAGAAGTGATGATCTGATGCTTTCATGGGAATTTTTGCAGCATAGCTAATCTCCATATTGAATGTTTTGGAGCGGCATCTCCAATTGCTTTCATGGGAATTTTTGCATCAGAGGAAAAATACTGCAAAAGAAGATGCCAGACCTGCATGAAGATCCGATTACTTGAAACATGTGGAGACAACGTGCTGATTCATCCTCAACTAAGCTGAGGATCGCTTGTAAGTAAAAAGGCCATCCAGCCCAGTTCAAGAATAAGCCTGTGGAAAGTTAAAGCACATCTGTTGGCAACTCTTCTCGCTAAGAGATCGAAACAGAATGATCAACGATCAGACTAAATGATTTGAAATCAGGGGGAGATACTCATCAGGGGGAGCATCCAAAACAGATCAAGATTTTAGCGAGTCAATCAAAGACTTGTGGCCATCCAAGGGGGAGTGTTGTAAATATGGTGGATGACCACACATCACATGCAAAATCATTGTTCATTCACATGCAAAATCATTGTTCATTCACATGCTAAATTTGTCTAAAGCTTTGTTTATAAAATGGATGATAAGAAGGAGATAATGAGATGATGAGTTCAAGGGTAGAGATAGAGGAAAGAAGAGGAATGAAGAAAAGAGAAGGAAGAGAGAAAAGAGATGAAAGAATAAGAGAGAGTTATCTTTGTACTCCTACTATTCCAGATTATAATAAAAGCACTACTGCTGCTCCGAGGATGTACTCCAGTCACACTGACTGTAGAGGAACCTCGTAAATTTTGTGTCTTGCTTATTTATTCCACTGCACACATCGTCGATTTTACAACAGCATTTTAAATAAGCTCATAGCCAAAAGATGGGAAGAATTTAGAAAATTTCATGTCCGTTCACACTCCCTATCTTGCTTCTAGGATAACAAAATCTCTATGAGCTCATAAATCTATAAAATATAAAAAGAGTTCTTAGAATTGATTACTATTGTTTTAATAATATTTTAAATAAAAACTTAAAAAACATGTCTATGCATTCTGGTGCAGATTCGATCTCTACCGATCTCCGTGTCCTCTATAACGCTATTATTTGTAAAACACAAAACATATTAGAACATACATTTGACTACTTGTATTTAGTCCAATTAGTACAACTTAACAAATGACTTCCGACTCTCTGTTATTAGAAGTTCACGCTGTGTACTGATTTTGACTTTCATATGAAAAATGCAACATTATGGGTCGTGAATGACGACTCAAAACTTACAACCCACCATGCCATCGACTCATTATATAAACTGACAACCTAACATGTACATGCTTCATATGAGCATGAATGTTAGAATTAGATGCTAACCTTATGGCAAACCGATAATTATAACATAAATCATAAGGAGTTAACAAAAAAAAAAACACGTCTGAAATATATAAACTGTTGCTTCTTAGCATACAAGAACATAAGATTTGGCACTCAAACCACACAAAATTTACTTGTGGTTCTTCTGTAAGTGGGACACTTAATCCAGTGAGCATTGGAGAAAGCTTGAATCCCAAAAATTGCTTTGTGAAACAAATTATCATGATCCATAATCCCTTTGAAATATTATAGAATTTGTTTTTTTTTTTTTAGTTCCTAAATGACATTCCTGAGGCATGTTCATACTTTAACAGGCTTGATTGACTGCAAATGAAAAATATGGAGTTGTCCAGTTGAGGTATGGCAATGCACTTATTGTTAACTTATGAAATGTCGAATAAACTAAATAATCTCTCTGAGAGTTTTAGAATCCCCGTAGGTATAAAACATACTTTAGCTCAAAAAATGCAAGTTACTTTCAACAATCCGTATTCATATACTTGACTTGTGAAATGAAAACACCTTTATATGATCTCATGACCAAGGAAATAATGGATTAAGGTCTTGAGGGTTTATATTAAAATCTTAGGAAACCTTACTATAATTGATTATTTGCACAGATCCGCTAAAATAAGGTAGATATTCGTAGTACATTAACCTACCTATTCAGACATGTTTGAAACATAAGGCCATCTATTTAGATTGATGTTACCACGACTGTTGGTGGTGCCACCCCTATTGTACATAGTGTTAGTGATCCAAACTATACTAGAGTAACTTATAGTTTTGAACCTTATCTCTGACAACACCACACACAACTTTATTAAGGTGAAGTTAAAAAAGTCAGCACATTACGGCCTTGTGTTTGTATCCCAGTATAATGAATGCTCTAGAAACTTGCCCAAGATTTCATAGGAAGCGGCCTCACTTCCACATTCACATAGGTAAGATTATCAAGGATATTCCTGCAACTAGATATCCCACTTAACATAGACTATAGACCTCACTAAGAGAAAAAAAAATCCCAACCTAAAAACGCTTCAGGATGTCATGCTTCTTAGGGATGGACATGGAATTATATTCCAAATTAAAATTAACAAGACTTCATTCATATCACTTGTGACTTGTTATTACCTTTTGAACCTATTTCTTGGGATCTCCAGTCTATAGGTTGGGCTGCTATCACAAATGACTCAATTTTCTACGGGCTTTAGTCTCATCCCTTTAGTCTCGTGCTAGTCCTTTCGTCAAAGGATCAGCCAATTTTTCTTTAGACCATCCAGCTCCATTAGAGAAGTAATCTATTACAGTGTTGTGCTTACGACATATTTCTCGCCTTTTCCTGTTACAATAACGGTTTTACACTTTAGCTATTGTCGTTATGCTATCACAATGGATCAAAACTACTGGAATCGGTTTCTCCCATAAAGGGGTATCTAACAGTAAGTTTCTCAACCATCTTGCTTCTTCGCTTGTCGTAGCTAGTGCTATTAATTCTGACTCCATGGTAGATTGAGCCAAAATAGTCTGTTTCTTAGTAGGGGTGGGTTCAAAAAACCGAAAACCGAAAAAAACCGAAAACCAAACCGAACAGAAACCAAAAAAATCGAATCGAATGAAAAAACCAAACCGAGCCGAATTCTTTTGGTTTAGTTCGGTTTTAGAGGTTTAGAAACCGAGCTGAACCAAATTAATTAAATTAATATTTTTTAATTTTATTTATTTAATTATTTATTTTGGGTATTATTTTTTAAACCCAATTTTATTTGTTTAATTATTTATTTTGGGTTTTATTTTTTAAACCCAATTTATAAGCCCAATGTGTTGCCAAATACTTACTACCCTTTGCTCATTTTTCTTGTCACGTCCTGGCCCATGCCCCCATCACACAACCCCGGCTCGACTCTACCGTAGTACGATATTATCCACTTTGGACCCCGAGCACGCCCTCACGGTTTTGTTTCTGGGAACTCACGCGAGAACTTTCCAATGGGTCACCCATTATGGAATTGCTCTCGCGCGAACTCGCTTAACTTCGGAGTTCCAATGGAACCTGAAGCCAATGAGCTCCCAAAAAGTCTCGTGCTAGGTAGAGATGGGAATATATATATAAGGCTTATATGATCCTCTTCCCTGGGCGATGTGAGATGTTACATTTCTCACACTCCAATTTTACTTCTAATTTTTGATAGTTTGTTTTTTTCATCACTAAACCAGTTACTTTCCATTTGTCGCTTGATCAATCATATTCTTTTTTGTTTGTATTTTTATTTTTCGAATTGAAATTATGAGTGATTTGGAGTAATAATCACAGAGTAATCAAATCTACTTGTACAACTTCTCTCTCTCTGCACTCCAGTCTATTTACTTTCATATCTCTGCTGGGTAAAAATTGAGGGGGAGAGAGGGGGAGAGAAAGAAAGTTAAACATTTTAAATTTCATTTTTTGTTGATTGACTTTGTAAAAGACTGAAACTTTCACTGCATTCTCTTAGAAAACTAAACATACAATTGGATTTTATGGTTGTTTGTGATTTGGGTTTTACTGCTTTGTTTGCTCCTTATTAATAATCATGTAATGTTTAAGTGATATATTCTGCTCAAAAGTTTTAGGACTTTCCTTGATATTTTCTAAGGAACCAAACAAGGATTAACCCTGTGTATACTTTGTTTGTTTGCTTGATGTGAAAAAAAAAATATCCAATTTTGTTTTTAATAAATAATACCAAGAAAAAGAGAATTTAAAATATCATTATTTTTTAAACCCAATTTCTCAAGAACCAAACAAGGATTAACCCTGTGTATACTTTGTTTTTTTTTTTAACCCAACCGTGATGTGAAAAAAAAAAAAAAAAACCGGAAACTGAACCAAAAAAAAAAAAACCAAAATTTCGGTTCGGTTTAAGTTTTGCCAAAAAAACGAACCGATTTGAACCAAACCCACTCCTATTTCTTAGACTTCCATGACACAGCCCCACCACCAATACTAAAAATATATCCACTAGTGGCTTTAAAGTCATTTGAAAGGGTATTCCAATCAGCGTCACTGTAACCTTCTAGTACAGTGAGAAACTTCTCATTATGTAATCTAAAATTTATCGTCCTTTTAAGGTATCTCATAAGCCTTTATATAGCATGCCAATGATCCAAACTTGGTTTGCTAGTAAACCTGCATAAAACTTCTACAGCATAAGACATATCAAGCCTAGTGCAATCAGTAGCATAACGAAGGCTACCAATAATACTTGCATACTCAAATTGTTTAACACTGTCACCAGTGTTCTTGAACAATTTTACACTAGGGTCATACGGTGTACATGTTGGTTTACAATCAAAATAATTATACTTTCTTAAAAAAAATTCTATGTAGTGGGATTGATCTAAACAAAACCCATGTTCGGACCTAGTTATTTTCAAACCAAGTATTACACTAGATTCATCCAAATCTTTCATATCAAAATTAGCACATAACAAAGATTTAACATTATTCACAACATGAATATTTGAACCAAAAATAAGCAAATCATCCACATATAGGCATATTATAGTGCATATATTACTTTCAGACTTATAATAGATCATTTGTCACTTTCATTTATTTTAAAACCATTCGAAATAACCAAACTATCAAATTTTGCATGCCATTGTTTAGGAGCCTGTTTCAATCCATGGAGTGACTTATCTAACTTGCAAACCTTATTTTCTTGTCCTGGAATAATAAAACCCTTTGGTTGATCCATATATATTTCTTCCTCTAATTCACCATTTAAGAAAGATGTTTTAACATCCATTTGGCGCACAACAAGATCATGAATAGAAGCTAAAGCAAACAATACACAAATAGATGTTATTCTAGTCATAGGTGAATAAGTATCAAAGAAATCAATATTTTCTCTTTGTCTATAGCCTTTGGTAACAAGTCGGGCTTTAAAATTTTCAACTGAACCGTCAGGTTTTAATTTTCTTTTAAGAATCCATTTGCAACCTATTGTTTTGCAACTAGGTGGAAGATCCACCAAATGCCAAGTTTGATTTAACTCCAGGGAATCCATTTCATCATTTATAGCTTCTTACCACAAATCTGCATTTAAAAAAGTTAAAGCTTCTTGAATTGTATTAGGATCTTCTTGTAAGTTATATACATGAAAATCAGGTCCAAAATCTTTAGCTATTCGAGCTCTTTTCCTAGATTCTAATGCAGATTGACTATGTTTTACAACAGTAGGTTCATAAATTTTAGAAGAATTAGAACCCCCACCATTTCGAAGATTAAAAGGAAATTTATTCTCATAAAAATCAGCATCAAGTGACTCAATTATGACATGATTTTTCAAATCATAAAATCTATATGCTTTGCTATTACATGCATAACCAATAAAAACACATTCATATGCCCTACTAGCCAATTTTGATCTTTTTGGATCAGGTTTACGAACGTAAGCTAAACATAACCTTATGGCAAACCAATAGTTATACCATAAATTATAAGGAGCTGACAAAAAAGAACCACGTCTGGAAGGTATAAACTATTGCTTCTTAGCATACAAGAACATAAGATTTGGCACTAGAAACCACACAAAATTCACTTGCGGTTCTTCTGTCAATGGGACGCTTAATCTAGTGAGCATTGGAGAAAGCTTGAATCCCAGAAGTTGCTTTCTGAAACAAATTATCATGATCCATAATCCCTTTGAAATATTATAGAATTTGTTTTTTTAGTTCCTAAATGACAATCCTGAGGCATGTTCATATGTTAATAGGCTTGGTTGACTGCAAATGAAAAATATGGAGTTGTCCAGTTGAGGTATGGCAATGCACTTATTGTTAACTTATAAAATGTCGAATAAATTAAATATTCTCTCATAGAGTTTTAAAATCCTGTAGGTATAAAACATACTTTAGCTCCAAAAATGCAAGTTACTTACAACAATCCGTATTCATATACTTGACTTGTGAAATGAAAATACCTTTATATGATCTCATGACCAAGGAAATAATGGATTAAGGTCTTAAGGGTTTATATTATAATCTTAGGAAACCTTACTATAATCGATTATTTGCACATATCCGCTAAATAAGGTTGATATCCGTATTAGAATTAGCCTGCTTATTCAGACATGTTTGAAACATAAGGCCATCTATTTAGACTGATGTTACCACGACTATTGGTGGTGCCACCCCTATTTTCGGGGAGGTACGACATCCCTTAATAATAATATCAACCTCGATACAGTTCTCTGTGGTTATGTCACTTGTTTATAATCTTCTTTTTGTGGTTCAAATAACCATTACTTTGTTTGGTTGTTTTTTGCCTCATTTTTGTGTGTTTAAGGACATTCAAACGTAGAGAACAATTGGTTATGGCACTAGGAAGTGGAAACTGTATTACCTGAACTTGACATTGGAAAGCACTCGTCGCTTGACTCAAGCTTTGTCGGTTAATAGTTCTCTGGGGGAGCCAAAGTCTATGTTTGAGATTTGGTTGTGGCATTGTTGGGACATGCGTCGTTTGATTATTTACAAAAACTGTTTCTGAATTTGTTTTATGAAATGTGATGTTTCCAGCTTTCAGTGTGATGTTTGTAAACTGGCTCATGGCCACTGTATTTCATTTTCAACTAGTTTGAACAAAAGTTCGGTATCATTTGTGTTAGTTCTTTACGGTATCTGGGGTCCGTCTAAGCTCGCTACCTTAGGCGGTGCCTATTCTTTTGTAACCTTTATTGATGATTGTACTCGCAAGACATGGGTTGTTTTGATGAAAAACAAGAGTGACGTGTTTTCTGTTTCAGAAATTTCATAAAATGAGACAGTTCAATACAAAAGCACAGGTATAGGTACTTCGTAGTGACAATGGCTGAGAATAACTTCGTAATGATAATGGCTGAGAATATGTAAATAATGATCTCCGAACCTTTCTCGATGATCATAGTATATTTCATTAGACAACTTGCCCGTATACACCACTGTGTTGCTAAGGAAAAAATATGCATCTTTTCAATGTGGTCGGAGCGTCTTTGCTTGATATGCAAATGTGCCATTTTATTATTGGGGGTGAAGCCCTTGTTTATGTTGTTTACTAGATCAACAAGTTGCCTCCTCGCATTATTGATTTTCAAACTCCATATGATACTTTACAGTCACTTATTGCCGCACCACCTACATCGAATTTGCCGCCACATGTTTTTGGATATGTTGCTCGGGTACATTTGCATAAGCAACAACGTAGTAAGTTGGAACCTAGAGCTTTGAAATGCATCTTTGTTAGGTATGCATCTCATAAAAAAGGATACATTGCTAACATCCTCCCACCAAGAAGGCATTTGTCACCATAAATGTGTCGTTCACCAAGTCCGTTGTGTATTATCCGACACATGAGTCTTCACTTTAAGGGGAAAGGCAACGTGAAGTGCAGACACTTGACTATATTGTCATGTCTAATATTGTTGAGAAATGTAGCGATGATGAAATAGTTGAGAGATGTAGCAATGATCCAACCCAATTACCACTAACACCAAGGTACTAGCATCTGTCAACAAACTCGTAACCAGTTCTAAGGGTTCAACAGTCGACACCGAAATACCAATAACTAGCATTGGGCCAATAGTGCAGCCAGAGGCAGAGGTATCCAAGGTATCCATGATTTTCCCATTGCCTGATCCCGATAGCCATAACCGATCTCCTCCAATACTAAATGTTCTACCACTATCACAACCTCTACCAACAAGTAATTGAGGTATTCCAAAACCCACATATGAGTTTGATCCTAAATGCATATCATTATACCTGATGAGTAACTATGTGTCCGTTGATCATTTGTAAAAATCAAATAAAGCATTTGTATGTCAATTATCCTCAGAATCTATTCCTAACATAACCATAACTGAACTCAAAACCAAATTTACTCGAACCATAAACTATCTGAAATTTAATCCCAAAAAGTTGAACCTTTCAAATTGGTCACCTACATGATCTGAATTTGACGGGCTATATTACCATCCCTATTTATGAATGAGAAATGTTAATTAAAAAGACTCTCAAAAGTGGGACTCTCCATGAACTTGATGAAATTGAGGTTTCATCATAAAACCAATTGGCAATATGGGAAGTAGCCCAAGATCATATAAGAACATTGCAAACCTTGTCCCTCACCGATGTGGGACAACTTTCAACACGCCTCCGCACGTGTGGCGGATTTTCAAGCCTACACTTGGACAACAACTGGGTAACGTGGAGCGCGTGAGACATTTGGGCTTCACACGTGGACAACCTTGCTTTGATACCATGATGAAATTGAGGTTCCATCATAAAACCAATTGGCAATGCGGAAAGTAGCCCAAGATCATATAAGTACATAACAAACCTTGTCCCTCACCGATGTGGGACAACTATCAACAGAACTCTTTCATACTTCATATTTTTTGCTATTTTATAATATTAAAACGAGAATTAAGAGTTTATAGAAAAAATCACTTTGAGAGAGTCCGCTTAGCATTTCTATTTAGAAACTGTGAGACCAAATTTTGGCTATAAACGATAAAAATCCTCGTTAAACATACAATTATAACATAATTGAGGCGTTTCTCACAAAAAATAATGTTAAGAATATCAAAATTTGAAATTAAATTTGCAAATCATAGCATTATCTTCTCGAAAATGTGAACTGCGCAAACTCCAAAACAATTCTTTTGAAAAACTTAAATAAATTTTTAATGCAAAGATCTGATTGGAGGGACTTTTAGATAAATTTTTTCCTTTTCTAGCACGCAGGAGAAATCATTTCCTCAACCACAATTTTTATTCAAAAGATCCATCCATCGATACAAGGCAAAGAAAAATAAAGGCAGTGAGAGGCTCGTGCAACATGCTTGGAAAGTGGTGCCCAAAATTTACCACGTGACCATCACGTGATATCACTCAAAAATTGGACATGCAGACGAACGCTTTCCCACCTCCGTCATCGTGATCAATCAAAAGAGTTGATGGTCATCATCATGGAGTTGTCGAATCGGACGGTGGGCACAAGCCACGTGACAACTGAAAGAGCCACCACACCCGCCGCTGATCCGCACGTGCGAAAAGCCCACAGGGCAAATAGTAGACCCAACAGAAACCCTTTTTCCAGTTTCCCGTCCACGTCATCCTGATTGACGACTTTCACGATGATACCGATGAAAAACTCTTGACCGTCAGATGAAATCCCCAGAATCATTTGTGACCGTCCATCAGACTCTTATCCTATAATTACTCTGCTGGTTTCTGCCCGGTAGAGATATCGGATACACAAAATAGAAGAAAATCCTCGAGCCTCAGTCTCTCTCTCTCTCTCTCTCTCTCTCTCTCTCCTCTCTGAATCGAAGCGAGGCGAAAGGCAGAGAGCCTTTATCTCTGTTAACCCAGAAAATCTGGTAAGCTTTTTATCTGCTATTTATTATTTTATAATTGCTCTCCTTTTCTGCCTTATTTCTAATTACTATCCTTTTCTGTCTCGTTTTGTTTTTTTTTTGTTTTTAAATTCTTTTTTCTGCATAAGCCCTAATAAAAAATAAAGCTAGGATCTGTGGTGTTTCGTTTCAATTGGTTTTTGTTATTAGTGATTGATAGATACGTACTGGAAATGTTAAATTTTTGGGGATATAAGTTGAAGAATCTGATGCTAAAAAGGTTTTTATACGTTCATTCCAAAGTTTGATAATTGGGTTTTTCCGGGTTTTTGTGAATCTAGGGTTTTGAGGCTGCATTTTGAGGATTTGGGGATGGAAAATGGTGATAAGATTGCTGGTTGGTCTGAAGTGGGGGAGAACAAGAGTGTGGCTGTTGAGGTTGTTGATGAGAGGGTTGTAGAGGGGTCTAATGGACTCAAAGATGACGCCGAAGATGAGGTTTTCGAGGAGGCAATAGAGACACACGAAAATTTGCAGGAGCAGGGGAGCAAAAATGATTTAGTGGATGCTGCTGCTGTTGGTGAAGAAAGAAAGGCTGAGACGGTTGGTGGTTTGGGGTTGGACTCTCTTATAGAGAGTCCTAATGTCGAAAAGTTTGAAGAGGCAATTGAAGTTCCTGATGAGGTTGGGAAATCTGATGGTGATGATGGGGAGGAGGAGGAGCATACAATCTTGGCTGGTGAAGTGAAGGTGGAAAACATGGTGGGTAAGAACAGTGACGATGAGGTTGGAGTGCCGGGCGGAATTGATGATGGACAGACTATAAAAGTAGTCAGTGAGGAAACAAATGGATTGACAGATGATGGGTTGGTGGGCAGCCAAGAAGATGGAGTAAAAGAGGTTACTCAGGTTGGGGCTGGTGGAGGAATAGCAGGTTTGACAGGTGGGGATGAGGCTGATGTAAAATCTGTAGTTCTTGAGAATGTGAAGTTTGAAAAAGTCAATTTTGAATCAAATGGACTTGCGGATGATGGATTGGTGGGTAGTCAAGACGTTGAGGTGAAAGAAGTTTCTGAGATTGTTACTGGTGCAGAAGTAGCAGGTTTGACAGATGTGGATGAGGTTAATTCAAAGCCCGATGCAGTTTTTAAGAATAAGGAGCCTGAGAAGGATGATCTTGATAGTTCAACTTCAGAGCCAGTGCCTACAGATGGAAAATTAGATACTGAAGATCTTGATTCTCCTCAAGTAACTGAATTTACTAAGGAGATTTTGAAGGAAGCTCGTAATAGTCAGGAGTTAGAGGAGAATTCCTTGAGCATTGAGAATCAGGATGAGAAGACTGTGGACCTAGCAAGTGCTTCAGATGGCGTTCCTTTGAAGCTTCAAGATGATAACGGTGTGGAACTGCATGATAGAAACATGGATACAATGCATCAGGAAGGTCATAGTGATGAATCAAATGATGCCACCCTTAGCATTGAAGAAAAGCAGGAGGAGGACAATAAGACTGAAGAACCGAAAGATACTTTGACTGTTACAGATGCAGAACATCAAGGTTTCAGTAATGGGGAAGTGAAGGACTCTTTCATTGTGGCGGGTTCAGAGCATCACAAGGAAAAATCTGAACAAAGGGAGATCTCAGCTCTTTCTGAAGCATCTGCAACTGAGAAAACAGAGAAGATTCAGGATGGAGCCACTAATTTGAGAACAGAAAGTAACAAAGTTGATCAACCTCAGGGAGCTGGTGAAATTGCAGGTGAAGTTCACGACAACATCGCTGTGCCTGAAGAGCCTGAAAAGAAAGAAAACATTCAGGGAGAAAAGGGAATCACTAAGGTGAACAAAGAACAAGAGATTCAGCCTGCATCAGCTCCTTCTTCATCTTTAAATTCTACACAACCAAGTCCCCCTCCTGCTCGTCCAGCTGGCCTTGGGCGTGCTGCCCCACTTTTGGAACCTTCTCCTAGGGTGGTACAGCATCCTCGAGTAAATGGTACAATATCTCATGTGCAAAACCAGCAAATTGAGGACCCTGTTAATGGAGAGGCAGAGGAGTCTGATGAGACTCGTGAAAAGCTTCAGATGATAAGAGTGAAATTTTTACGTCTTGCACATAGACTTGGGCAGACTCCGCATAATGTTGTTGTGGCTCAGGTTTTGTACAGATTGGGATTAGCTGAGCAGCTGCGGGGTAGAAATGGGGGCCGTGTTGGTGCCTTTAGTTTTGACCGTGCAAGTGCCATGGCGGAACAGCTTGAGGCATCGGGGAATGAACCCCTTGATTTTGCTTGTACCATTATGGTTCTTGGAAAGTCAGGAGTTGGTAAAAGCGCAACCATCAATTCTATATTTGATGAAAAGAAGTTCACCACTGACGCTTTTCAGATGGGGACAAAGAAAGTTCAGGATGTTGTGGGTACTGTGCAAGGGATTAAGGTACGGGTCATTGACACACCTGGACTTTTACCTTCCTGGTCAGACCAGGGGCAGAATGAGAAGACTCTCCTCAATGTTAAGCGCTTTATCAAGAAAACACCTCCAGATATTGTGTTGTATTTTGATAGGTTGGACATGCAGAGCAGGGATTTTAGTGATATGCCACTCTTGCGCACCATCACAGACATTTTCGGGGCCTCTATTTGGTTCAATGCAATTGTGGTTCTGACTCATGCTGGATCAGCTCCACCTGAGGGCCCAAATGGTGCCGCTTCTAGTTATGACATGTTTGTCACTTCCCGATCTCATGTTGTTCAGCAAGCCATTCGTCAGGCAGCCGGGGATATGCGCCTCATGAATCCTGTTTCATTAGTAGAGAACCACTCCGCTTGCAGAACTAATAGGGCTGGGCAAAGAGTCTTGCCAAATGGTCAGGTTTGGAAGCCTCATTTGTTGTTGCTCTCCTTTGCATCCAAGATTCTGGCCGAAGCAAATGCATTATTGAAGTTGCAAGATAGTCCACCTGGAAAACCTTTTGCAACTCGAACTAGGGCACCTCCTTTACCTTTCTTGCTTTCATCACTCCTTCAGTCAAGACCACAGTTGAAGCTGCCTGAGGAGCAGTTTGGTGAGGATGACAGTCTAGATGATGATCTGGATGAATCTTCAGATTCTGATGATGAATCAGAATTCGATGAATTGCCCCCATTCAGACGTTTGACCAAGGCCCAGGTGGAAAGACTCTCTAAAGCACAGAAAAAGGCATATTTTGATGAGTTAGAGTACAGGGAAAAGCTGTTTATGAAGAAACAATTGAAGGAGGAAAAAAAGCGACGGAAGTTGATGAAAAAAATGGCGGCTGCAGCAAAGGAACTGCCAAGTGATTATGTCGAAAATGTTGAAGAAGAAAGTTCTGGTGCAGCATCTGTACCTATTCCCATGCCAGATTTGGCATTGCCTGCTTCTTTTGATTCTGATAATCCAACTCACCGTTACCGGTACCTAGATTCCTCCAACCAGTGGCTCGTAAGACCTGTTCTGGAACAGCATGGTTGGGATCATGATGTTGGTTATGAGGGTATAAATGCAGAAAGACTGTTTGTTGTTAAAGAAAAGATACCCTTATCTTTTTCTGGCCAGGTTACCAAGGATAAGAAGGATGCTAACATCCAAATGGAAATTGCTACTTCAATAAAGCACGGAGAAGGGAAAGCGGCTTCATTCGGGTTTGATATGCAGACTGTTGGAAAGGACTTGGCTTATACTCTACGAAGTGACACAAGGATCAGTAATTTTAGGAAGAATAAGGCTACTGCTGGTCTCTCAGTTACTCTCCTGGGTGATGCTTTATCGGCTGGTATGAAAGTTGAAGACAAATTTATTGCTAATAAACGGTTCCAATTGATTATGACTGGTGGCGCAATGACTGCCCGTGGTGACGTTGCTTATGGTGGTAGTTTGGAGGCTCAGTTGAGAGACAAAGACCATCCTTTGGGTCGTTCCCTATCAACCCTTGGGCTCTCTGTCATGGATTGGCATGGAGATCTTGCCATAGGGTGCAATATACAGTCTCAGATTCCAGTTGGACGGCATACGAACTTGATTGCTCGTGCCAATTTGAACAATAGGGGGGCAGGACAACTCAGCTTGCGCTTAAATAGCTCTGAACAGCTTCAATTAGCTTTGATTGGCCTTGTTCCTCTGCTCAGAAAGTTTTTCACTTTTCCTCAACAGTTGCAGTATGGACAATGATGAAAATTAGAATAATAAATGCCGTGGCAGCATTGAGGCATAGGTCATCATCAAGAGTGAGTGAGGAGTTCATCCTGTGATGGCCATCACGACAAGTGAGTGATTCTAAGCTGCTGGTTTCAAGTCCTTTCAATCTAGTATTTAATTGATCATAGTGATTTTTAACTATATATTGGCAGTTGTTAAATTAAGGTACTGGACTCAGTGTTGCTTCTATTTCACTCAGGCCTTTGTCTTAATTATCTATATGGGTGTGAAAATTCATTTATATTGGCAGAGTTGTTGATTGCTTTGGTATCTCTTCCAATCTCTGCTTTTTTAGGTTCTCGTGCTTGTAATTCAATACGCATTTCATTTACCTTATATTGTTTGTGGATGGTTGAGGGCCTTGAATATGAAACTGAGTGTTTCCTTTCAGTCATTGATATTGTTTGTGCATGGCAGAGGGCTTTGAAAATGACCAAGTTTTTAGTCTTTTGCTGTCGGTGTTTGATCAATGTGAGCTGCACCTAAAGGAAGCCTGGAGTATGAATAATTTTCTGCTTAACCTGTCCTTCCACTCGCTTTTGTGAGGGAAGGAAGAGAGCAGCACCAATAGCATCCCTCAGATTCTCTTCTAGTAGGGGGAGTCATCCGCAGGATGGTGGAAAATAAGGAGGTTATCCTTTGCTCAACGCTGTTTTTCTCGTTCTCGTGTTTGTAATGCAATTTTGACAGACTTAAGAATCGTGCATCAGTTAGACTATTGTAAACTCTTCCTTGTAATGTACCGGGAGTTCTTTTTTCCGTGTAGATTTTTAAGAGTTGTGCCATTGCTCGAGTGATTGGATCTGAGTTACGAGGTTTCATTTTCTTCTTTAGAACACAGGCAGCGCAGAACATATATACTTACTATTACTAGTCTTGGTAATACTTGCCTTGCCTTTGCCCAGTTTTCCTGTCGCAGTGTCTGGCTCATAATTTAGAATTTACTGTGATATTAGAAGACTGCCAATTGCTAGGTTCTACTTGCAAGGTGCCAAAAGGTGTTTTCATTACTTGGTTTAGGTGTTTTCATACTTTTTTGAAATTTTGTATACATCAGAGCAAGTCCACCTCTAAGGACTTTGTGCTAGCACTCAGCGCATTTATACACTCAAGTGAACAGTAATAGACCTCAGTGAACAGTAATAGACCAAAGCATCTTCACCCCTAACAAAAAATATTATTATTTTTTATTATAAAATAATAATTTTATTTTTAATTTCTGAATTTATAAAATAATAATAATAATAATAATATCTAAATTTATTAAAAAATTTATGTATTTTTTAAAAGTGAAATTCTTAATTTTTTTGTGGGAAAAAACGCGGACCATTGATCTTTGATCGGACGGTCCAGTTTAAAAGTAAAATTTAAATTTTTTTTACCGTTGGAAATCCAACAGCTCTGATCAAGACACGTCGTGGCCTGCATCAGAAGCCCAAGTGGGGTTGACAGCGCCTGCAACCTTGTCGGGTACTCGCGCGTGGCGTGCATGCGACTGGAAAACAGGCCAACTTCTTGGTCAGTCAAAAACGGGCTGGGCTGTTGCCTGGCTTGGGCTGGGTGCCAGGCAATTGAACGGGCTGGAGTAAATGGACAGAGGGCTGGGCTGTTTATTTGACTGAGTGCTGAGCAAAAGCATGTCCGATGGACTTGCTCTCATTGAAGGCGACGGTCTTGGGGGCAGAGAATCGAACACAGGATGTCAGATGCTTGTAAATGCTATTAATTACTTGAGCTCCGAGCGTTTTTGTTTATCTTGAGGAATTAGAGTTTAATATTCAAACTTTTTTGAAATTTTATTTTCTGAATTAGTGTAAAGATAAATTTACATATTGAATTGAGTTGCGATTATATTTTAGGTAATAAATTTGGTTTAAATAGAAGTTGATTCTTGAATTAAAAATAATATAGGTGTAAAAGGTAAGTTGGGTATAGAAAGATGCTATATGAGTTAAATAAAATTTCCTTTTGCATTATCATTAGAAATATTAACATTTTGATTGTAGTGTCTTGAATTATCCCACGAAATTATTTTGAGCACTAACGGATAACCATTCTCACCATCACCTCCGCTACCACCGCATTACCACGGCCATCACCACCACTCTCACTATTATGCCGCCACCATCACCGTGACTACCGCTTTCCCATCACTACGGTCGCCGTTTCCACAACCATCATTGCCGTTTCCTCCACTAGGAAGTTAGTAACACAACTGTACTCATTTCTAGATTTATACCTCCATAAAGTTAAATTATTAATTCTGGAACTTTAAAACTCAAACTTGAAACTCCGTCATTTTCCGTTTGGAATTTCTTCAACTTGCTCAATGAAACAGTAAAAAGATCAAAGTTGCAACTTGTTTTTTAGGGGTGTGCGCACTCCTTTTTACTTCTTACATACCCTCTTAATTTTCGACTGTTTGATCAAATAAATTGATCCCGTTCTTTATTAACGTAAAAGAGCAATGTTAAAGGTCTAGGATTTCATTTTCTAATTTGGTTCAACTTTCAACCCTTATTTTATTTTAACAACATACATCCAACTCCGCTGCCATATCATTTTAATTCAAAAAAAAAAAGTTGTGATTATTATAGTATTTATTGTCTTAAAAGTACACCAATGGCCCATATAAATGTGTTTTTAGGTGCATAATCTTTCATATCGCCGGCAAAGAATCAAAAGTTTGCTCACCAAATCCGAACACAAAGTGCAAAATCATTTTTTTCGGCAGCATAAACCACAAGGCTAGCTACTTGTTATTTGGCAACGTCCTACAACTTCTTGCGTGCGGAATATTTGCCACATTTTGTAACATTTTACGTGTATTATACGAGAATAATGTGCTTAAGTGTAAAATACAGAGAGCTTTAATGAAAATAGGTTTTATATACTTTTTCTTTACCCAAATAATTCTTATATACTTATTCTTTACCCAAATAATTCAACATAATTCTTTCCTTCCTTCCATGAGAGACCTTCACTCTATTGTGAGAGTTTTTTCCCTCTTTCTGTAAAGATTTCCAATCTTGCTCAAAATTGGTGGCGCTGACTCTAGTTTCGGCTAGAGTCGGTTGACAATTTCTCTTTTCTTTTTCTTTTTTTTTTGTCTTTTTTGTTCCCCTTTTATGCTGTGTTTTCCTCCTCTACATCTCGATATGTCCTCTTCTTTTTATCTTTGTGACATTCCTTCCTCTTGTTCATCTAGGCTTCGATCTCCTTCTTATGATATTCGTATATCAGCCATACTTTTCGTCGAGATGGTGTGTAGAGTTTCGGTTCTTCAACTTAGGTGTTTCTAACACTACCACCTTCTCTCTATTGTCTACCGTTTCTGGTAGTGTTGCTCATGGTTTTCCATGGGCTTCTTCTCTTAATAGCCGACTGGTTTCTTTTAGTTGGTTATCTCTACTTTGTGGCTATAGTTTGGTGAGGCGATGCTTAGTGATGGGCGTGTATTTGTGCAGATCGAGATATACTATTTTGGTGGAGGCGGCTACAGTGGATGTCTTGGTTTTGTGTTTTTTTGTCATTGGGCCTTAGTTGTTTGGCTGGGTTCTTGTTGGATTGTCTAGTTGACCCCTTTTTTATGTTTCTCTGTTTGTAGTCTTTTGTATGTAATATGTATCTTTGGTGTTAATAAAATCTTCTTTGATCATAAAAAAAATAAAAAAAAATTCAGCATACTTTATTTAATGGGAGTGACAAAATAAACACAAATGAACTAAATATGAAAAATTCACCGTCTGAAAGCAAAGTCCAAACACAAAACCACAATTTAAACCACAAATCTCATTCAATAATGCAAAATTGTAACATTATATTCAACAATGACACCACTTGTATCAAGGAAATAAGTCTTGACCAATGCAAATCCACGCACCAACCGGAAAACACCGGTTCCGGCGACGATGGGCAACTCTCTTACCGACTGCCCAATCTGGTTCCGCCCCAAAACGGTGAGACTGCTGCCGCTGTGCTTCCCACTTGTGAAAACAAAGTTCATAGCCGTAAGCAGGCTCACTTCCTCCTGTGAGCTAAACCCATACAGCCCTTGCGCCCGACCCACGAGCTTGGAACCGGGTTTGGGTCCCTTGGTCAAGGGGTTGTCGAAGATGTTGACTAGGCCGAAGTAGGGTGGTGATGTGGAGGTGTTGATGCGTTGGCCACCGTCACCAAGGTCGGGTGCGGGCCGAAAATGACCTCGTGCAAGTAGAAGTGCAGCATGGTCAGCTTCTATTGTGCATGGGGGAGGTTTTGATACCATTGGTCAATGTTCTCCCTAGGGTTTTCTATGGCGCTCTGTACCATTAATGGCGTGGACAAGCATGTTATGAACAAAAGGTTGAGAAATATTATTGTACCCACCCTTTCCATTGTTCGCTGTATATATCACAACTTGAAGGGCATGGAGGCATTATATAGTGGAAATCTTGAAGCATCCAAAATATATATTTTGTTTTCTAATTTTATAAGTCGGACCAACATTTCATCCTTCAACGATAAGATCCCAACTTCCCACACGACTGGCGGAGCCATGTTAAGGGCTACCCTGATAGTTTTTGGTGAACAATAAAATTTTACATGTAATTGTAGACATCAAAATTTCGGTAAATAAAATGTTGACCGATGGTCAAAGTTTCAACGCTCATGTATTACATAAATTTTACATGTAGCGTGTGATTCGACGGAAATTGATATGAGTCAGAAAAGCCGTCAAATATGACATGTGTCAACACCTGGCAGAAATGATTTATTTCATATGATTATTTAAATCCAAAAATCAAGTTTTGGAATTCTATAAATAGGAAGCCATTCCACACCAATTCACAAATACATTTTTCTACTCCCAAATTGGAAGAGAATTCTCTTGAAGTTCGTTCTTCGTTCATCTTTTTTCGAGATCAAGCCCTAACGGCCCTTGAAGAAACGCTCATCCACCTTCGAGATCAAGCCCAACAGCCATTGAAGAAACTTTTCCAAAACCTTTGAAGAATCAACAAGCACTTTGGTCACGTGCCGATTCTTCATCCAAAATCAAGCCCCGACCCTTGGATCAACACAACTGTTCTTCAAGATCAAGCCCAAATTTTCTGGATCAATCTGTCAGCACCCTTCACGTGCAATCTCAGCTTTGAGGGAGTCACGGGCCAAAATCAAAGAGGCTCGGCACTATCCTCTAAATTTCAAAAGCTGCTTGTTCAATGATAGAAGTTTGTCGCCACCCTTCATGTGCTGTCTCAGCTTTGCAGAAGTCACGAATGGGTCTAAAAAACGCGTGAATCAAAATCACCCAACAGTTGCCGACAAGGGTAAAAGAACAATATCACTACTGGCTATTCGGAAATTCCTATATATGTCGACCTTCATCCTCTATGGCAAGGCAGTCCTGCACAAATGCCAAGCTCTTCCCTATCTTCGAGAATGCATTTCCAACAAAGCCTCTCAAAATACTCAGTATTCCTCATCCCCTGGAATACCTTTGCAAACAAGCCACACCAAAGCAAGAGTATTCCATATCATCAAGGTCGAAAGAAAGAGTATCTCATATCATGTTTTTTCCCTGTCCTTGCCTTTGTCCTTGTTCTCACCGGCAGGGAAAAGAGAAAGAGAGCAATCAGTCAGAACCTGAGATAAACTTCCAATCTGGAACTGACTGCCTGGAACCCTTCCCTGATTGCTTACCTAGAATTTGCATTCCACTCTTGCATCAGTAAGGCAAATACTGCAAGAGAAGATGCCACACACATGCATAGGAGAAAACCAGGGAAAATGCCGCTTCTGCAAAGGAAACAGATAAAGCAAGGGAAAATGACACATTAAAGCATGTAGAGATAAGCACAACAAAGCATGTGCCTGTTCATCCGCGACTTCTTCAAAAGCAAAAGTATCACATATCATCGGGGACTAAAGCGATTGGTCGGCACTTGGAAAGATTGAACAAAGAAACAGCTCAACACCTATACCTCGTGCCTGCCTGACAAAGGCGAGAAGAATGCAGCATGGGCCGTACAACTGTACATGCTAATTCATCATCAACTAAACTGAAGATCGCTTGCCATATGAAGCCACTCGTGGTCAGACAACCTTCAAGATCAAGCCTCAACGGTCCTTGGAGAAATCACAAGCCCGATTCAAGATCAAGTGTCCACCACCCTTGAATCAACCTTCAAGATCAAGCTGCAACGGCCCTTGGAGAAATCAAAAGATCGATTCAAGATCAAGTGTCCATCACCCTTGAATCAACCTTCAAGATCAAGCCGCAATGGCCATTGGAGAAATCAAAAGCTCGATTCAAGATCAAGTGTCCATCACCCTTGAATCAACCTTCAAGATCAAGCCGCAACGGCCTTTGGAGAAATCACAAGCTCGATTCAAAATCAAGTGTCCACCACCCTTGAATCAACCTCCAAGATCAAGCCGCAATGACCCTTGGAGAAATCAAAAGCTCGATTCAAGATCAAGTGTCTATCACCCTTGAATCAACCTTCAAGATCAAGCCGCAACGGCCATTGGAGAAATCACAAATCCGATTCAAGATCAAGTGTCCAACACCCTTGAATCAACCTTTAAGATCAAGCCTCAACGGCCCTTGGAGAAATCAAGACCCGATTCAAGATCAAGTGTCCAACACCCCTGAATTAACCTTCACGATCAAGCCTTAACGGCATTTGGAGAAATTGCAATCCTGATTCAAGATCAAGTGTCCATCACCCTTGAATCAAAACCAGTTCAAGATGAAGCCTGTGGAAAGTCAACAATCATAACAAATGCACGTGCCGATTTGTCCTAGCAAAGTTGAATAGATCCCAGCTCAATCTAAGATCAAGCCTCGATGGTCCTTAGATCGACGTCTACATTGAGGAAACTTCAAAACGCACCTTCTACTCGTGACAAGAACATGTATACGGCGCGCCTTGAAGTGGGGGCATTTGTAGACATCGAAATTTCGATAAATAAAATGTTGACCGATGGTCAAAGTTTCAATGCTCATGTATTACTTAAATTTTACACGTAACGTGTGATTTGACGGAAATTGAAATGAGTCAGAAAAGCCGTCAAATATGACATGTGTCAACACTTGGAAAAAATAATTTATTTCATCTGATTATTTAAATCCAAAAATCAAGTTTTGGAATTCTATAAATAGGAAGCCATTCCACACCAATTTAGACACCAATTCATAAATACATTTCTTTACTCCCAAATTGGAAGAGAATTCTCTTGAAGTTCATTCTTCGTTCTTCGTTCTTCAAGATCAAGTCCCAATGGCCCTTGAAGAAATGCTCATCCACCTTCGAGATCAAGCCCAACGGCTCTTGAAGAAACTTCACCAAAACCTTTGAAGAATCAACAAGCACTTTGGTCACGTGTCGATTCTTCATCCAAGATCAAGCCCCGACGACCCTTGGATCAACACAACTGTTCTTCAAGATCAAGCCCAAAAGCCCTTGAAGATCCATTCATCGTTCATCCATTCATCCACCTTCAAGATCAAGCCCCAAAGGCCCTTGAAGATCCGTTCATCCGTTCATTAAGATCAAGCCCTGATGGCCCTTGAAGCAACGCGTATCCACCTTCCAAGATCAAGCCCCGACGACCCTTGGATCCACACATCTGTTCTTCAAGGATCAAGCCCAAAAGGCCCTTAAAGAAATGTTCATCCGCCAAACTTCAAGATCAGGCCCAACGACCCTTGAAGAAACTTCCCCCTGTTCATCCAAGATCAAGCCTCGACGGCCCTTGGATCAAGCCCACAAATCAAAGTCTTTCTTAGATCGAATTAGAGGAAAAAAATAGAGATTGTAACAAAAAACCCGGTAGTTACATACATTATGAGGGCGCTAAGGATCCACAATGGACCACCAATGAGTAACTGCTAAACGAGAACAAGGTGAATAGTAGCAGGCTTAAAAACCAAACTAAAGTCTCATCATAATCCAACCCATGTTGTTGATGCAAACATTTAGCAACCAAATGGATTTTATACCTTTCAATAGAACTATATGCATTATGCTTAATCAGAAAAAATTATTTACATCCAACTAAATTTTGAGAAAGATGTGATATAATAAGAGACAACGTACCAGGTTTAAGTAAAACATTAAATTCTTCTGTCATTTTTGAATGCCATTTAGGGAAAAGTAGGAAAGCTTGACAAGATCAGAGACAAGCAGTGAGTGCATGTGGAAGTGGATAAGGGACGACATGGTCTGGATGGGGCACGTCATGGGATAGAGGAATGACCGGTATAAGAACGGATTGCGATGGGATAGAGGGAAGAAGGCACAACATGATCTGGATGGGGCACGTCAATGGCTGGATTAGGTTGATGAGGAATAGGCACGTAACTGGGTTACTGCAAGCCAGCGGTTGGAGGATTGGGAATGGTAGTATAGTGGCTAGAACTGGACCAGGCCTAATGAAGCAGTGGCCAGATGAGAGACAGGCTCTGGGCGTTGGGTTGCACCATATGTAGAATGAAGTGGACAAGATAGCAAGGGTTGAGTAGCAGCTAGGCTCCATGAGAAGAAGCACTGCAGTAGACAGGGCTGCAGGGGTAGTAGGGCGAGCAAGACGAAATGTCATTTCGAATGACACATGGCGTTAGATGGAAACTCGATTTGTCTCTGGATCAAGGCATCAGTATCTTTTATATTGCAACTTGTAACCTACAAAAACACATTCTTTGGATCGAGGTCCCAGTTTGTCAGTAGTATAAGCTTCTAGGTGCAGGTAACACGCAAAACCAAACTTACAAAGAGAAAACAAATTTGGGTGACGACCCAACTCAAGGGTTTTTTGGATGAACATGATGCAATACAAGCTATCCCACATTCTGAATGTGAAGCCATAAAGGAAGTAAAGCAATACCGCCAGAACCAGAAGAGTATGAAGTCCTCATGGGATTAGACGATACATATGCCACTACCCGTGGCCAAATTCTTCTAATGAACCTACTTTTTCCAGTTAATCAAACCTACTCATATATCTTACAAGATGAGAAGCCACGTAATGTTTCATCTGCTACCACAGCCACACTCGATATTACAGCAGCATTTGCGGTTCGAGATAGTAACTGTGGATTTGGTAGAGCCCCATGCAATATCCATCTGAAGTGTGACAAATGTGACATGATTGGACATATCGCCAAGACTTGTTGATCACATCTCAAGTGTGGCTTTTGTAATTTGAAAGAACACATAATTGATACCTGTCAGAAACCCAAGAAGACCAAAGACACATAATTGATACTTATCAGAAGCCCATGGATTTGTGCACGCCCAAAGTGAATCATGCTTAGACCAACGAGGCCTCATGCACACAATCTAGTCCTTTCACTATAGAATAATACCAAAACCTTTTGGCTTTACGGGGCAACAATAAGTCACCAATCACGGTCAATCTTGTAGGTGCTTCCTCCGGGCCCCATAGCCTCTCAAGTAAATCACTTCGAGGCATCGCTCTTTGGAAGGATTTAGTATGGATCCTCGATTCATAGGCGATTGACCACATATCGTTTTCTCTTGCTTTGTACACTACATTCTCACCAGTACAAAATCGGATTGTGCAATTACCAAATGGCATAGTTGTTGCCATGACTCACATTGGAAGCATCCGTTTTTCCTCTAAAGACACCAAAAAATACTAAGAGTGTTTGCTTTATGTCTATGGTCACCAATTGTAAATGGTGTGCAAACATCGGCGTCCTATAACCATAATTCTAGAAGTGTAATGTCCTATGTATTCCCTCGTTCAAATTTAATTTGATTTCTATCAGCAAGCTGGTCCAATACTCGAATTATGTTGCCATATTTATTGAAAGTCTGTTTGTATTACAGAACCTACGCTTGGGGTCAATGATTGGGACGAAAACTTAACATGAGGGACTCTATTATCTTACCATGAGGACAAGACAACATGCAACTTTGTTGGAGTGTCAGCGGCATCACCCAATTCTCCACAGATTTGGCACCAGGTCCTAGGGCACTTATCGAGTAAATTTTTTTCGATTTCATTCCAATTTTGTTAAGAATGTTAATTTTTGTGAAGTAAATAATTGTTCTACTTGCCTTCTGGTTAAGCACACCTGTTCTTTCTTTTGAACAAGTTTCGTTAGCACTCAAGCACCTTTAGAACTTATACATGTTGACATTTTTTTTGCCGCCCGGGGGGGGGGGGGGGGTGGAGTAGGTACTATTTTGAAATTTATAATCACCACCATTTTCTCACTATTTTATATGATTTACAAGATGCACTTGGGTTATCTCATATATTAAAAATCTGATACCTCTCACTATTGACAAACTTCATCAGACTTGTAGAAACTTAATTCTCTACCAAAATAAAAACCATTTGAAGTGACAATGGTCCCGAGTTCCACAACTTTTCTTTTATTTGATAAATTAAGGAATCATACACCAAACCACTCGCGTTACACCCCAAATAGGATTGCTACTTTGCATGGGCACTATTAATCTAAGCAAATCAACCTAAGCTTTTTTTACTTCTTTTTTGTGGGGGCGGGGGAAGGGAGAGCATTTTGAAGGAAACTTATCTTATCAACAGTACACCCACACCGCTCCTTCAAGAAATGCCTTATGAAATTCTCCATCACAGATAGCCCACATACTCTTACTTATGAGTTTTCAGGCAATTTAGAGCCAATTGTCACTGTTCGTCAGCACTAATGTAGTACATTCACTGCAGTTCTAGTTTATATTGACGATATTATCTTGGTAGGCAACAATTTGGATGATATTGAAGCAATAAAAGCATTTCTCAAGCAAAGGTTCAAACTAAAGTAGCCAGATCAAGCAAAGGAATAGCCATCTCCTAGAGAAAGTATGTTTTGGAGATTCTAGCAGACACAAGGCTTCTTGGTGCTAAACTAACACCAAGTCGCATGGAAGAAAATCTGTCTCTTAGTAAAGACACAGGGAAGGCCTACCTGATGCCTCATCGTATCAAAGACAAGTTGGGCGACTCATCTACGTAACCATCACACGTCCCGACCTTGTCTACTCGATTCACTTAGTCGCTTAATGGATAAGCCACGAACAATACACATAGAGGCATCACATCAGGTGTTACACTACATCAAAAGCACACCTGGGAAAGGTCTGTTTTTCCTTCACAAAGCTCCATCCAATTAAATGTTTTCTGTGACTCATATTGCGCACAATGTTGTGACACTCAACGATCAGTCACCAGGTAATGCACATTTCTTGGGAGATCATTAGTATCTTGGAAAACCAAGAACCAAGCCACCATATCTCAGTCAAATGCAGAAGCGGAGTGTCGACCTATGGTTGCTGGATGTTGCCAAACCATTTGTTTAAAGTACATCTTAAGTGACTTGGGGATCTTGCACACAGCATCCTTTCGAGCTATATTGTGATAACCAAGCTGCACTCCCCATTGCCTCGAATCTTGTATTTCATGAACGGACAAAACGCATGGAGATATATCGTCATCTTGTTCGAGAAAAGTTTCAAAGCAAAATGATTAAGACAGCCCACATACCAACACCACAACAACCAGCTGACATGTTCACTGAGCCCAAATTTCCCATTCAATTTCTAGGATCTTAATTCATCTATGTATTGTATATAACCTTGTATTGATTCAATGCCAGAGATACAATTTTCCCATTCAATTTCTAGACAATAAGCCCAACTTTGAAGCTAAATGGCGGAAAAGTGGATTCGAATTCATGTATATACACATTTACTCTATCCTATACGTCTATGCACACGCATACCTGTAATTGGATTATCAATTTAGAATCCATTAGCTATACATTTTTTTTTTTGAGAAATTTGAAATAGGTCTAATTTTATAAGCCTCTTTTGATATAGGTCCAATTTTTAGTTACTTTTGATTTAGCTCCAATTTTTGTAGCCTAAAATTGTGTACTTACTTTTGATTTAGGTCCAATTTTGGACCCATATCAAAAGTGACTTATAAAATTGGACCCATATCAAAAGACCCTTTTTTTTATGGGTAAATATTAGTTTACTATCCTTAAGTTTTGTAGTTTTCAACATTTAGTGCATGAAGTTGTTTTTCGTCACAGAGTCATACCTAAAGTGGTAATTTTGGGACAATCTCATACATCCGTTAGTCTGGCTGTTAAGTCTCCCGTTAATTGATGAAGTGGCACCCATGTGGACAATGACTGGGCGCCACATGTCAAAAACGCGATGATGGCAAAGAGAAGAGAGAGTGTGTGCATAAGGGACTTGAGGATTTAGGAGAGGGAATTGAAAGCTGGTGTGCAGGTTGGTGTAGATGGGTGGGTGTACAGGAGAGAAGGGAAGTAGGAGACGCCCAGAAATTTTTTAAAATTTTTTTTTTGACACGTGGCGTCTAGTTAATGTCCACATGGATGTCACGTTATCAGTTAACTGGAGACTTAACAGCCAGACTAAAGGATGTATAAGATTGTCCCAAAATTACCACTTTAGATATGACTTTGGAACGAAAAAAACTTCATGTACCAAATGTTGAAAGCCACGAAATTTGAAGATAGTAAACTGATATTTATTCTTTTTTTATATATAGTTTTTTGTCACTTAAAATTTCAATTAGCAGAATTAAATGCACGTTCTACTGATCTGTTCCCTATTTCATGGGTATAGGAAAACAATGCTCATAAAGAAAGCATTAGGTCCCGTACTAAGATAGGTAACCATAATAATTACTATTTTGGCTCATCAATATAATCCAATGCATTTTTTGTCTCAAAAAGAATTGAAGCTATGATCCTAGCATGCAGTTAATTAGTACGTGTTTACCAAATTGCTTTTGATTTTTTGCGTCTTTTTGTTTAATGGAATGGGATTATAAGGATGGATGTAGATTGTCTGCCCTCCATTTCCAATGTTTTTTTTTCCATCCCCTCTTATTTGTGCAGTCACGGTTAAATCACGTTAATATTTTATATTTCTATTACTTTTTATTTTATTATTTTTATTAAAAAATTAATATAAAATGTTTATATGACTTAACCGTGATCGCACAAATAAGAGAGAATAAAAAGGACATGAGAAAAGGAGGGCAAACAATCTGCGTGTATAAGGATAGCATAAATAAAATACTTGTTGTCGGGCGTATATTTTGATGATCTTCGTTTTGTTATCTTGAGTTGAGACTAAAGTATCTTCTCACCCTTTCATGTGCTTTATAGTCTTGACCATTGAGAGGTTAATAAGATATTAAAACGAGAAATTTTTATTTAAAAAAGTTGTTCAAAGTTTTTAATATTCTATTTGATATTCTGTTTATATTCTAACACCCATATAATTTGGTTAGGGTGATCCCTAATAAACAAAAGTAAGGGGGTGCCTTGACAACAAAACAAGTTAGAGCATCTCAAATTTACGATTCAAACTTCTGAATAGCAAACTTGTTAACTACAAACTCTATACAACTTCTCTCACTCCCGTACAACTTCTCTCACATTCAACTCCCCGGAATTACAAACTCTATACAACTTCTCTCACTTCTGAATAGTAAACTTGTTTTGCAATGTGATGCGTTTTGTGAGAGAAATGTGTATAACAATTGAAAAACACTTGTTTGGCAATATTTTTAAAATGCTTAATTGGATTAATATTGTATGTGGCGATAGGATAGTTGGAAGATAGCTCATGTGGTAAAAAAAAAAAAATTAGGATTTAAGCTCCTGTGGTGAAATTTATTAGGATTTAGGCCCAAAATTGTAAATTTCGTCAACCATCCATTAATTGTTAGCACATAAAGCTCACATGTGAGACTAAAATGATAAAGTTACCTCACATGTACAATTAAGGGAGAGCTACGTTTTGGCCTAATATGTTTGACTCACGTGCTAATAATTAACGGAGAATCGACAAAATTTTCAATTTTGAGAATAAATCCTAACAGACTTAACCACATGGGACTTAAATCCTTTTTTTTTTACCTCATGAACTATCTTTCAATCATTGTAACAACCCGTCCCGAAAAATCCATATTGATGTTGTGAAATGACATTACTACCCTTGAGTGACGGGTGTATGTTTATGCATGAGCTTTATTTGGCCAATTATATAATTTCCTAAGTTTTTGGGGCCAATGAGAAACTAGAAGATATTTATGGTTGTATTATTGGTGCCTTTAGACCACACACACACTCAAACCATCCTCTCTCCTCTCACTCCCGTATCACTCTCTCTCTCTAATCTCAAATTCACTCTCTCTCTTTTCTCTCGAAATCTCACTCTCTCTCTCTCCTCCCTCACGTACGGACTAGCTCAGAACAGGCCCAAACTCCACAGATCGAGGGAAACAATAGCACCATCGTCTTTATGTCGTCACCACGAGTCCATCTATACTAGTCTCAGGTATGGTTTCTATTGTTTTCACGTCGAACCACTAACCCCTGAGATAGGCACTGTTCATGCAATAATTATTGGGTGATTTTTAGGAGTTTTTAAGCTCATAGGGAGCTTAAGGAGGTTCTAAGGAGGCTCGGAGTACTTCGTTTGAGAAATTTCGACGTCGGAGCAACGAGAACGGAGGGTTTAAAGTTTGGTCGGAATTATTGAAGCTTTTTCCGACGAATCTCCGACGAGTTAGAGGTCGAGGCAGGTATGGATTTGTTCATCTTGTCGAGATCTTCATTTTGGAACTTGTTTCACTAAAAATTGTTGAAAAATGAGCGAGTTATGGCGTTTTAAAAATTAACCTAGAAACCGGCGACATAGTGGTCGCCGACGAAACTAGTCCGGTGATCTGAGGAAGGGGATGACGCGCATGGGGGTGCGTGTCTCATCCAAAAAAATTTCTAAAAATTCCTATGTGTTCGTGACGTCAAGTAGATCACGTTGGTATATTCGAATACCAAAATTGAGCTTTGTATGATAAGTTATTTCTGTAGTTCCATATATATGCTTAAATAACGTATTTTCAGTAAATTCTCTTATATGTAAGACTTATCCCGAGGACGATCGTAGCCAGGCTAGACGTGGGTGCTACAACCCGGCTACTTATCAGTGAGTGGGCAGTTTGTTTTCCGTATATACTTATATATATTGCTATTTTCTCAGAAAATGAAATTGAACGTTTAAAGGATTTGAAATGCCATGCAAAGTATTTATTTATTTTATTTATACATTAATGATTGCATATAATTATGATTGGTGCTGCAGACGCACAGGTTAGTGTCAGATAAGTTTAAATAATGGTTACAATGAGAATGAGAAAGAATGATGTGATGTGATGTGATTAGAGCTCATATACATGCACCTTGATATTAGTGCTCCCTCCCAGAGTTAGGGGCATAGTCTTTCACGTGTTGTTCACATCCCGCATCGCATGCTCGCCTTGGATCCAAGTTAGGTGCACAGTCATGTCGTATAGACCACTATAAGTGGGTTCGACTCGTAGGTGACCCACAAATCCTTCGCACAGTCTTCACGTGATTGTAGTACTAGAGCATACTTATACATATATATATATATTCAGTGATGATGTGTAGACCACTAGTGGTGATATTGATTTGTGTGCAGGATTGATACATGATGTGATGAGTTGATTATGAGCTATTTATGCAGTCGAAGGGTGAGATGAGTAATGAGATTTGATTATGAGTTATATTCGACCGAGGGTCAAAATGATTACCTGATATTTAATCACATTGACAGAGTTATGATTTAGTTTTAGTTGTGATACTTTGGCATGGCATACATTCATATTTTCTAGCATGATTTCGAGATTTACATATATATGACTATATACTTTAATTATGGGACATTATACAGGTTTTATGGAGTGGGGTTATACTTTTGAGAAAAGAATGATTTTGAAAAGATTTGTTTTGCTAACCCACTCAACTTTATTTTTCGCCCCTCCAAGTTCTAGGTAGCTAGAGTATCGTTAGTGACTAACGAGGATCGTTCGGCAGTTCTGACAGACTTCTCATTATGAAGGACACCATTTGGTGTTATTCGAATTTATTATTTCATGCTTGACTGCATAGACTTAGTATGCTCTGAATTTGTATAAGCATTATAACTTCGCACTCTAGCGCACTATCTTCTTAGGTTGCTAGTGGCTTGGTTTAAATTCATTCGTATTCTTCTTATGAATCTTGTTTTTGCACTGTGTACGTGGTTACGTCACGCTCACGTGACGGCCAGCATGCCCCACTTTCAGGTCGGGGTGTGTCAGTTTAGTATCAGAGCTTTAGGTTGCAGTCCTGCATATTTTTGTGAAATTTCGAATGACTTGATGTCTTCTGTCAGAACTATGCCGCCTCGTAGAAAGCCACGTCATATTGATGAGCCTAATTTCCCCAATATAGCTCAGTTAGGGGATGCCGTAGCGAGTGCCATTCTGTTAGCAGTTCGTCCTTCCCACAGGACCCCTTTGGAGTCAGTCCATAATCTGAAAATCACTACTTTAGTGGGGAACGAATGACCCTAGGGTTCTGAGAAATGGTTTATGTACATCGAGAAGACTTTCAGTGTGATGCAGAGTCAGAGAAATCTACTTCCTGACAGATGGGTCGAGACGACCTAATGGTTTTTGGGTAAGGAACTAGCATCGTGGTGGAAGCAGTTGGCCGATGAGATGCCCAAGGAAGAGTCTAAGGATTGGGAAGTGTTTAAACAATTGTTCTATAAGAGTTTCATTCCTCCGGCATACATTGATCGTAAGAAACAAGAATTCAAAAGTTTGAAACAGAGAAGATGTCGGCTAACGAGTACTATCGTAAGTTTACTAATCTATCCTGCTATCACCTGGAGGTTGCTGCCAATCAGGTTGAGATGTTACGTCGATTTAAATTGGGTACGAAGAAGAAATGGCGTACCATAGGGACGACTATTCCTTGCTCTACGTATCATGAGTTCTATGAGGCCTTATTGTAGATAGAGGATTCCGAGAACTTGCCCAGTGACAATGATGATGATGAGACAGAAGGAAATCAGGGCAGGAATAATAGGGGAAAAGGCCAATTTTCACAGGGACATCGCTAGACCCAGAACTTCAAACGTAGCGGGGCTAGCTCTAGTTCTTCGAGCGGAGGTTTCAGTTCTACCGGGCGGAGAGGTGGTGGCAGATTCTTTGGTGGTGCCAGATCCTAGAGGCAGGGGAACTCTGGTAGGAATATTGCTTCGTTGTGCCGTAGGTGTAAGAATCGGCACTTTGGCGAGTGTCGACGCGGTACCAGTGGATGCTATACTTATGGCCAGGAAGGACACCTGGCTAAGTATTGTCCTCAGACTCAGCAGAGGCCTCAACAACCTTCTATACCACCAGCAGCTCCAGTGCAGCAGTTTTCAAGGCTGAACGGTTACGCTCAGATAGGTCGTGGAGGAGCCTTCCACTATCAAGGGGATCTCGTTCCGTATTCTTCAGATTAGTATCAGTATCCTTCGGATCCCTACTAGCAGAGTGGCTACGGCCAGTATTCTGGAGGGTATATGCCTCCCCAGCAGCCATATTTAAGAGGATACCCGCCTCAACAGCAGTACTTAGCTGGTGGCTCGTTGTGGTATTTAAGGGGACAACCCCAACATGTGGATGTTGCTGCTAGTGGTGTCAGGTCATCGAGGCAAGCCAGACAGTCGAGCCAGGGGCGAAATTCTTAGGGACGAGGAATGCACGCCAACCGAGGTTGAGGAGGACGACATCAGATGCAGGGGCGTATCCATAACCTCTCACTTTAGGACGCTCAGAACAACCCAGACTTGATTATGGGTACGTTGAACATTCTTGGTTATTTTGCTAAAGTATTGATTGACTGTAGTGCTACCCACTCCGTGATTTCTTATACATTTGCTCAATTGACTCAACCCCAATCTTCACCCCTTGGGTATGAGTTGGAGTTTGCTATGCCTAGAGGGGAGAAATGTTATGTGGATTACGTATATCCAAGATGTCCTGTAATAGTGGAGAATGTGGTTATGCCTGCTAACCTCACTCTGTTAGATATTGTTGACTTTGACGTCATTATGGGCACTGATTGGTTGCACTATAATCGTTCCAAGATTGATTGGTACAAAAAATTAGTGACTTTTCATTGTCTTGGATTACCTGAGTTTCTTTCGTGGGCGAACGTAGCGGAGTTAGACACAGAGTTATTTCAACTGTGAGAGCTAAGAAGTTATTGAAGAAGGGTTGCCAGGGATACTTAGCCCACGTGGTGATTAATGATGACACTCTTGTTAGCTTGGAGAATGTTAAGGTGGTCAAAAATTTCTCTGACGTTTTCCCTGATGATTTACCTGGATTACCGCCAGATCGCGATGTGGAGTTCACCATTGATTTGTTACCAGGTACTAATCCTATTTCCTTAACTCTATATCGAATGGCTCCTGCTGAGTTGAGAGAGTTGAAGATTTAGTTGCAGAAGTTGCTTGATAAAGGATTTATCCAGCCTAGTACTTCACCTTGGGGAGCCCCAGTCCTATTCGTTCGAAAGAAAGATGGTACCTTGAGATTATGTATAGATTACAGGCAATTGAATCGGGCGACAATTAAAAACCGTTATCCGTTGCCGTGCATTGAGGATCTTTTTGATCAACTTCGAGGTGCCTGTGTGTTCTTAAAATTTGATTTAAGGTTGGGCTATTATCAGCTGAAGATCAGGAGCGGCGATGTTCTTAAAACTGCCTTTAGGACTCGTTACGGTCATTATGAGTTTCTCGTGATGCCATTTGGTTTGACTAATGCACTAGCAGCTTTCATGGGATTGATGAACAAGGTGTTTCAACAGTATCTGGATAGGTTCATCATTGTCTTTATTGACGATATTCTGGTGTATTCTAAGTCAAAGGCTAACCATGCTTGACATCTTTATTTGGTATTGAAGAAACTCAGGGAGCATCGATTGTACGCCAAGTTCAGTAAGTGCCAGTTTTGGTTGAATGAAATAACGTTCTTGGGGCATATCGTTTTAGCTCAGGGCATTCAGGTTGACCCTCAGAAAATTGCAGCTGTAGAGAATTAAGAGCAACCACGAACCGTCACTGAGGTTCGGAGTTTCTTTGGTTTGGCAGGTTACTATCGGTGGTTCGTTAAAGACTTTTTTGTCATGGCGTTACCATTGATGAAGTTGACCAGGAAAGATGTTAAGTTTGAGTAGGATGATGATTGTGAGCAGAGTTTCCAGCAGTTGAAGTATTGTCTTACTCAGGCTCCTATCTTAACGCTTCCAGATAATGATGGAAACTTTGAGATTTACAGTGATGCTTCGTTAAATGGCCTAGGTTGTGTCTTGATGCAGCATAGTAGGGTGATTGATTATGCTTCGCGCCATCTAAAACCTCATGAGAAAAATTACCCTACTTATGACCTGGAATTTGCCGTCATTATCTTTGCTTTGAAGATTTGGAGACATTACCTTTACGGTGAGAAATGCAGGATCTTCTTAGATCATAAGAGTCTCCAGTACCTGTTCACCTAGAAGGACTTGAATCTTTGTCAGCGTCAATGGATTGAGGTATTGAGCAACTATGATTGCATGATTGAGTATCACCCTGGTCGTGCAAACGTGGTAGCTGATGCTCTTAGCAGGAAGTCCCAGGGCAGAGTTAATGTTTTTCATGCAAGTCGTGTTCCTCTTCTTACAGAGTTGAGATCGATTGGAGTGCAGTTAGAAGTAGAGAATCTGGTGGTAGGCGATCGAGATGAAGCCTTATTTTTCAAGTCAGGCAAATCCTAATTGACAGAATACTTGAGATCCAGTTGAATGATGATGAGATTCAGGAACTAATTCGGCTGAGAAATGATGGTAAAAAGAAAGACCTCCGAATCAGAGAAGCAGACGGCATGCTTATGCAGGGAAACTGGATGTACGTGCCAATTAATGCAGAGTTAAAGAAGGATATCTTGGACGAAGCGCATATTTCCGTTTATGTGATGCATCCTAGAGGCACGAAAATGTATCATACCATTCAACCATTCTACTATTGGCCTGGTATGAGGAGAGAAATCGCTGAGTATGTGAGTAAATGTGTCATATGTCAGCAAGTCAAAGCCGAAAGGAAGAAATCATTTGGGTTGATGCAGCCACTTCCCGTTCCGCAGTGGAAATGGGAAGGTATTACTATGGATTTTGTGTACAAGCTTCCTCGTACACAAAATGGATATGATGGAATTTGGGTGATTGTTGATCGGCTCACTAAGTCGGCACATTTCATTCCTGTGAGGGAGAAGTTTTCGTTGAATCGATTGGCTGAGTTATTCATAGCAAAGATTGTAAAGTACCATGGCGTTCCTGTTACTATTATTTCAGATCGCGATCCTCAAGTCACTTCTAAGTTTTGGATTGCATTTCCGGAGGCTTTGGGTACGAGATTACTGTACAGTACAACATATCATCCTCAGACAGACGGTCAATCAGAGAGGACTATTCAGACATTGGAGGATATGCTGAGATCTTCGGTTTTACAGTTTGGCGACTCGTGGCATCATCGTTTGGATTTGATGGAGTTCGCCTATAATGACAGTTTTCACTCCAGTATTGGGATGGCACCGTTCGAGGCGCTTTATGGGAAACCTTGTCGTACACCCTTGTGTTGGTCAGAGGTTAGCGAAAGAGTTTTAGTAGGCCCTGAGATAGTAGAAGAGACTACTCAGAATGTTTGGCTTATTAAGGCTAACCTGAAAGTGGCCCAAGATCGCCAAAAGAGTTTAGCAGACAGACATGCCACTGACTGAGTGTATGATGTTGGTGATTAGGTGTTTCTTAAGTTATCGTCGTGGCGAGGTGTAGTTCGATTCGGAAAGAAAGGCAAGTTGAGTCCTAGGTACATTGGACCTTATCAGATCACTGAGCAAGTCGGTGAAGTGGCTTACAGGCTTGAGTTGCCGTCAGAGCTATCCAGAGTGCATAATGTGTTTCATGTATCTATGCTTCGACATTATGTTTCAGATTTGTCGCATGTGATTCTTCTGCAACCTTTGGAGATTAACCCATATTTGACTTACGATGAGGAGCCGGTGACGATACTTGATTGGAAAGATAAGGTGCTCAGGAATAAGATAGTACGTTTGGTGAAAGTTTTGTGGAGGAACTACTCAACAGAAGAAGCTACCTGGGAGACCGATGACAGGATGAGAGAGATGTATCCGAGGTTATTTTATGGATACTAATGTTGTACTTATTGTATGAAATTTGGGGACAAATTTTTTATAAGGAGGGTAGATTGTGACAACCCGTCCCGAAAAATATATATTGACGTTGTGAAATGACATTATTACCCTTGAGTGACGGGTGTATGTTTATGCATGAGTTTAAAGATTTGGCCAATTATATAATTTCCTAAGTTTTTGGGGCCAATGAGAAACTAGAAGATATTTATGGTTGTATTATTGGTGACTTTAGACCACACACACACTCAAACCATCATCTCTCATCTCATTCCCATATCACTCTCTCTCTCTCTCTAATCTCAGATTCACTCTCTCTCTTTTCTCTCGAAATCTCACACTCTCTCTCTCCTCCTTCACGTACGGACGAGCTCAGAACAGGCCCAAACTCCACAGATCGAGGGAAACAATAACACCATCATCTTTATCTCGTCACCATGAGTCCATCTATACTAGTTTCAGGTAAGGTTTCTATCGTTTTCACGTCGAACCACTAACCCCTGAGATAGGCACTGTTCATGCAATAATTATTGGGTGATTTTTAGGAGTTTTTAAGCTTATAGGGAGCTTAAGGAGGTTCTAAGGAGGCTCGGAGTACTTCGTTTGAGAAATTTCAACGTCGGAGCAACGAGAACGGAGGGTTTAAAGTTTGGCCGGAATTATCCAAGCTTTTTCCGGCAAATCTCTGGCGAGTTAGAGGTCGAGGCAGGTATGGATTTGTTCATCTTGTCGAGATCTTCATTTTGGAACTTGTTTCACTAAAAGTGGTTGAAAATGAGCGAGTTATGGCGTTTTAAAAATTAACCCAGAAACCAGCGACACAATGGTCGCCGGCGAAACTAGTCCGGTGATCTGAGGAATGGGATGACGAGCATGGGGGCGCGTGGCACCGTGCCCCTCCCGGCCCGTGGGGGTGCGTGTCTCGTCCAAAAAAATTTCTACAAATTCCTATGTGTTCATGATGTCGAGTAGGTCACGTTTGTATATTCGAATACCAAAATTGAGCTTTGTATGAGAAGTTATTTCCGTAGTTCCATATATATGCTTAAATAACGTATTTTCAGTAAATTCTCATATATGTAAGACTTATCTCGAGGACGATCGTAGCCAGGCTAGACGTGGGTGCTACGACCCGGCTACTTATCAGTGAGTGAGCAGTTTGTTTTCCGTATATACCTATATATATTGCTATTTTCTCAGAAAATGAAATTGAACGTTTAAAGGATTTGAAATGCCATGCAAAGTATTTATTTATTTTATTTATACATTAATGATTGCATATAATTATGATTGGTGCTGCAGACGCACAGGTTAGTGTCAGATAAGTTTAAATAATGGTTATAATGAGAATGAGAACGAATGATGTGATGTGATGTGATTAGAGCTCATATACATGCACCTTGATATTAGTGCTCCCGCCCAGAGTTAGGGGCATAGTCTTTCACGTGTTGTTCACATCCCTCATCGCATGCTCGCCTTGGATCCAAGTTAGGTGCACAGTCATGTCGTATAGACCACTATAAGTGGGTTCGACTCGTAGGTGACCCGCGAATCCTTCGCACATTCTTCACGTGATTGTAGTACTAGAGCATACTTATATATATATATATATATATATTAAGTGATGATGTGTAGACCACTAGTGGTGATATTGATTTATGTGTAGGATCGATACATGATGTGATGAGTTGATTATGAGCTATTTATGCAACTGAGGGCTGAGATGAGTAATGAGATTTGATTATGAGTTATTCACGGCCGAGGGCCGAGATGATTACCTGACATTTAATCACATTCACAGAGTTATGATTTAGTTTTAGTTGTGATACTTTGGCATGGCATACATTCATATTTTCCAGCATGATTTCGAGATTTACATGTATACGACTATATACTTTAATTCTGGGAAATTATACAAGTTTTATGGATAGGGGTTATACTTTTGAGAAAAAAAATGATTTTGAAAAGATTTGTTTTGCTGACCCACTCAACTTTGTTTTTCACCACTCCAGGTTCTAGGTAGCTAGAGTATCGTTGGTGGCTAACGAGGATCGTTCGGCAGTTCTGACAGACTTCTCATTATGTAGGACACCCTTTGGTGTTATTCGAATTTATTATTTCATGTTTGACTGCATAGACTTAGTATGCTCTGAATTTGTATAAGCATTATAACTTCGCACTCTAGCGGACTATCTTCTTGGGTTGCTAGTGGCTTGGTTTAAATTCATTCGTATTCTTCTTATGAATCTTGCTTTCGCACTGTACATATGGTTACGTCACGCTCACGTGACAGCCAGCATGCCCCACTTTCGGGTCGAGGTGTGTCAATCATCGTATCATCACGGTTACTAATAATCCAATTGGGCCTTTTTAAAATTCTTATAAGGGCTTTCAGATATATAGTAAAAAAACGTTTCTTACAATTTCTAAGAAGAAAATTATAAGAAAAATTTTAGTACTTCTTGCAAGTGCATCTTTAGTCAGCAATTAAGGCTTCATTTAAAAGTGTTTTTATAATGTCGAAAAGTGTTTTTGGTAAAAGTAATTTTTAAATTAATTCTTAGTAAAAATTTAAATAAATATTTTGGAACTCAAAACTAGTTTTATCAAAAGCTTTTCTAATTATTTTAAAGATATTTTCAAATTAACCCTAATTTATAGCAAAAAGTACTTTTTGAGAAAGAACTTGGATACAAACCATTTATCATGTTTCTTTTCAAAGATTAATAAAAATTATTAATAATGCAATCACATTTTATAATCCTAATCTATGGGACCGTACCATGCGATATATATTTACTTTTAGACAAATTGATTGAAAGTGAAATAAATATGGGAAGGGATTAATTTTTCAGTGTGTTTAAAACACAAATCAGTATATCACGTGTTATAACAAAAGTTAGTTAATTTACTTTAAAAAAAAATCTCTGCATAAGGGGACGGCATATCTTACAAGGAATCTCTAAATGCCATAATAAAACGAGGCAAATCACCATCTTCCCTTTATTTCCCGTGATATCAAATGAAAGAGACAGTAAAGCTAAATTATAGCCAACAAATGAGTGGGCTCAAAGATTAGGAGAAGTTGTTGACAACAAATGATTATATATTTTTGTACAAATTTTATGCTACAAAATATTTCAATCACGTATAACTATGAAGACATCAGAAAACTATTTCAATCATTGTTGTAATTAAATGATGAAACTTTCTAAAGGAGTGTCGCTATTACAGGCAAACTCAATTATTTAAAATTGACCTCGTTACTAATACACTCTTCAATACAGATACGTACAACTCACATATAGGCGATTTCAATTATGAGGAATGTCTTGTGTGTAAGCATAATTATTGTTGTTTAAATGATATAAGCTCACTGGTGTCGTAGATTTTGGTGCCAATTTTGCGATCTAGAATTTAGGCCACCAACCCAAATAAAATGGCATCAAACTAGGGAGACAGAAAAAAGATTATTAGAGATAATTACTATTATTATGTCTAATACACAACATACATAATAAAATCAGTAAACCGATCACCTAAAACCAAATGGTAACGAGAAGAAACCAAGATCTCATAAGATGCATTAGAGCTCCAAGAACATACCACGCTCAACAATCAAGCAAACCAGAAACTAGTAATTCAAAGTTTAATTGAACCAACAAAGAAAAGCAAACTATATATATATATGGATGAAATATCTCTTAAGTGTACTAGCTAGCTAGCTCTAGTGAATTAGAGTGACATTGTATCCAACAATTGCATCACCCATAGTATTAAACCAATGCGTCTTGGCAATTGCATAACCCCGCGCCAACCGGAAAACGCCGGTTCCGGCCACTACCGGCATCTCCCGAACCGGATTCATAGCCGAGTTCTTACCAAAAATACTGATCGAGCTCCCATTGTACATGCCATCACAAAACGCGAAGCACATGGCCATAGTAAGCCCAAACTCTTGCTGCCCGGATGACCCGTAAATCCCCTGCGCCCGGCCCACGAGCTTGGACTTCGGGTCAGGCGTTTCGGTTAGCGGGTCGTCTGCCATAAGCAGAGCTCCGAAAAGGGTGAGGGACTTCTCGGTCTCTGGGGCTTGCGCTACACGGACGGCACTTGGGTTCTTCCCACTGACTGTGTCGTGGAAGTAGAATTGGAGGTTGGTCACTGTCTCCGACGTCGTTTTCTTCCTTGTCTTGAGCTTCTTGGCCCACTTGGGTTGTGTGGAGCTGCTCTGAGATCCTTCGGTGGTTGCAGCGACGACGGCCATGATGAGCATGAGCATGACAGTCACCGCTGCGTTTGCCATTTTTTTTTTCCTAGCGAAGAAGAAGTCGATGTCTAATTGTGGAAGTTGTTGGGTTTGTGTGGTATATCTTTGGGTTTGCAAAAGGTTAAATAATGCGAGAGGGCTCAAGGGCCGGTAAGCTACCACATGAAGTCTTAAGGAGATATTAAGTGGGGCCCAGAAAAAGAGAGAGTTTTGAATGTCTTCTGAACACCGAGCTCGAGCTGTATGTCTTGTTATTATACAAGTACTAAATTTTTTTTTTTTCAAGTGTCTTTTTATTTATATAAGGACATATAACGCATGTGTTTAGGTATCGGATATATTGGAAAAAAATTTCAAATTTTTTTTTTTTTTTTTGACAGTGGTTGGTTATTATTATGCATTACAATTAAGTAATACAATATTGTGTAAATATACTTTACATTATTGTATTATCAAATGAACTTATTGTTTTTATGCCCTTGGGTGAAACCCGTTCGGTTTGGGGGAGTTCTCAATCTCCGAATTGTGAGGGGTGAGGTGTCAAATTGGCTGGAGTGGTTGTTTTCTGATTCATCTGTGCTTAATGGTCCTAATGATGACAGGTTGTCCCTCTTCTCTTATGTTGCCCTTTTGTGTTGACATATTTGGAAAGCCAGGTGCAATCTGTTGTACAACAACTGCCTAATTAACCCGTCCCAGGTAGTGTGTGCCATTTCCAACTCGGCTAGAGCGTTTTTCGACGCGATTAATAGGTCTCATGTGCCTCATGTCCCCCACACCGTGGCTACACCAGAGCCCAGATGGGCAACTCCCCCTCCGCAGTACACCAAAATCAACGTCGACGCTAACTGGTCTGCGTTGACGCGCACTGGTTTTGTCGTCATTGTTTTGCGAGATGCCGAGGGATCCTTTGTGGCAGCTGTCCGTCACGCCATTACGGCTTCGTGCGTGGGTGTTGCCGAAGCTTTGGCTATCTCAACTGCGAGTTTGGGTTACATCTGGGCTTCCTAAAGATTATTGTTGAGTCGGATTCTAAAAAATCTATCTACTCTCTTACGGAATCCCACGAGATGGGCAGATGGGAGGCCTTTCCTTAGTGAAAGCTAAAAGGCTTGGGAAGGCTTTCCAAGACTGTCGCTGGTCTTGGATCCCAAGATCAGCCAACTTGGCGGCCGACTCTTTGGCGTCGCAGCGATGTGTGGAGATGTGTGATGTTTTTTGGGTCAACTGACCCCCATCCTCACTGGTTTTGTGCTTCATAATGATGGGCTGCTCGGTCCTCCTTAATGTAATTTGAGCAGTGGAGGGAGTGACGTGCTAGATTGGCTAGAACGTCTTCCTTGTATCTTCCCCCACTGTCCGTTGTTTCTCTTTTGTATACCTGGTTGCTTGCCTCGGTGTGGGCTTTCTCTGTTTCTGCTGGCATCTTTGCCCAGGTAATCTATTCCCTAGTTTCCCAATAAAAGGTACAAGTTCTTCATGATGGGGCCAACTAGTTATCAAGTGGGCCACCTTCTTTGACCAGTTAGTGTGTCTGAGATTTCCACCGAAACAAAGAAAAGTCAAAATCACAATCTTGGACGGTTGGACTTGGACCTTATAATTTGGACAGATTTTGTAATTTCACCGGCGACGTTTATAAATATTAAGCTAGGTTGCAATTTCCAATCTTAAAGCTGACCATTTTATGTGTTATCAAGAATAACAAACACTAACAAAAGTAATTAACAACATTTATTCTTTTCATCCATGATCTGAAATATGATTTTTTTTTCTTCTCCACTCAATAAGACGGTCTAGTGGTATTAAGTTCGAATCTCGTAGATGAAGAATTAGATACCAAATTAGGTATTGCACATTGTGTGGCTTAGTCAAACTCTTCATTCACTTAGTATAAAACATATCGTTATATTCAAAAATAAAAAATACAATTTGTATATAAAAAAAAGTTAGCAAAATAGTCAACTAGATACAATAACTTGAAATTACTCACTGAATACAATAATTTGAAACTACTCCTTATTGAATCTCTCCAAAAAAACATGAAAAAAGTAATCATTTTAAGAGGGAGTTTGGGTGGTAAGACTAAATCAAAAAGGGGAAGATATTGAAATTCAAGGACTGCACACACGAATGACTAAAGGAGCCAAAAAAAAAAAAAAAAAAAAACGGCCAGTATAAAAGTCGTATCGAATTAAACATAAAGTATTTAACTTTGCCCTCCAAAACAGAAAGGTATACCTTCTTTGGAAAAACACCAAAAACAAATTAAACCAATGTCATGAAATTGCATTGGTCACCATTGCCCACCGAACCCTCTCCATTCCACTAATTCATGATTACTGCACGTACCAAAAAGCTTGGTTGGCTTCCTCCAAAAAAAAAAAGAAAAAAAAAAGCTTGGTTGGCCTCCTGATTGTTGCCGACCCAAACAATGGATCCGGGATTCAATGAGATGCTATATATCCACGTTTGTTTACCTAACTAGGACAATCGGGAAAAAGAAAGACAAGTAATAAGAACGCATGCACCCATATATATTTACCAGAATATATATGCTGAAAATGAAATTTCACTACTACATAACAAAGCATTATTGGCGTTTCAAAAATAACCAAAAAAAAAACTTATTTCTATTGAATATTACGTAAAATCTGACAAAAAAATGAATGCTATGTCTTAAGAGAAGTGACGGTCGCAAATGACAGTAATGGCTGAGCAATCCCGTCTGATGCAGGTGACATTAATGGCTAAGTAATCCCGCCCATACAGAGACAATCATGTCGTCCATATCCAACATAAAAAACTGTCATATATAATGCCACCAAAACATTTAATAATATTCCTCCAAAAAAAAAACACTTAATAATAAAAAATAAATATAAAAACTAAAATTATGTTTTGAATTAAAAAAAAACCAAAACTAATAATTATCCACCATAACATACATAATATCCGCCAATATAAAATAATAGCCATTATATATATATAGACACACACACACATCAATTTAAAATGAATGTCATCTACAACCGCTACACTACATAAAATAAATGTCATCTACATCCGTCATAAATATACATCAATTACTAATTTGGCTCGTTTAGTAATCTGTAATCAAATTGAAGATGAAACAAAATTAAATTCTCTTTAAAGTTGTTTACTACACTATTTAAAATCAGAGTAGAAATAATGTTATACAAATTGCTTACTAGTTCACTTGAATCGAAATTAAAACTAACTTTATTACTAATGACACACCCTGGCCCGGAATGTCTACTAGGACTCCGAAGTTGAGCTGTGATGGCCGACACCTGGAAGGTGACGAAGCCATGAAGTGTAGTGATGTGGAAAATGTGAATAAATTTAAACTTAAAAGAGCTTAAATACCACAGTGTACTAGTGAGCGGGAGCGAATCCATCTCACACGTGACGTTAGAGTATAAGTAAAATACAATGGAGCGGGTAAGAATTATACCCTCAAAGGTAGCCAGCAGAACTGAGATTCGCCAAGAATCATCGTCGATACGAACCTTGTCAGTTGAAACCTGGAGGGGCGCAAAACAAAAAATGTGAGTGGGCAAAAACGAAGCTTTTCAAAACCTTTTCTTTATCAAAAGTAATAACCCCTCGCTGTAAAACCCGTATACTTTCCCAGAAAAATAATACGTAATCATATACCAAATCATGCTAGAAAACGATAAAGCTCGAATATGCCATGTCGAAAATATCCAACCAAAGAATATATGTATCAATCAGGTGAGATAACCAAATCACAATATGCCGGCAATGTCAATACGTCAGTCGGAGTCACCTAACGTGACATGTACGGCTGAATCTATAACTCTTCAACCAATATCCTGCACACGAGTCGGAACCACCTATAGTGGTCTGTACGACAGGCTGGGTGTATATAAATACGCTCAGTGTTACGATCACATGAAAGCTGTGCAACGTATCGCGTCACCTACGAGTCGGAACCACCTATAGTGGTTTGTACGACAGGCTGACCTGCCTTGGATCCAAGGTGAGCGTACGGTGCAGGACGTGAACAATCACGTGAAGGCTAGGCCCTACTCTGGTGGAGCATGAACACCAGGGTTCAGGAATATGAGCTATATCAATTCTCAACATCATCCTCATAACCAATCACTATCAAACATATACTCACCTGACTTACCTGAGCATCCGCGGCGCCAAGCAATAACCATCACACAATCATAAATAATATATACAATATTTGACATGGCATTCCAATTCATAAAACCATTTAAAAACATAAATTTCTGGGAAAATACCGAGCATATATATATACTGAAAACAAAACCCACTCACCTGGAGTCCGCACTACAACTCCCTAGCACGAATATCGAGATGTCTTGAACGATCATCGCCTAGAACAAATATCAAGTCATATCTCAGAATCCTTATTGAGAGAACATGTAATTTACATATAATGCATCCCTACGTAATTTGATCCGGAAGATCTGTAACACGTATCTTTGATCCGTTACTTCCAAAGATCCACATTATGCTTCTAGAACAATACCCCAAAGTTCCGTTACAATCTAACGGTTGGATCTCTGCCAATTGCCAAAACCAAGTGGCGGTTAACATTTTATTTACGAACTTACAATTCTAATTCGAGAAAATCCGTACGATGGATTACCGATCCGTAAATTCTCACATTCCTCAAATATTATGAATAACGACCTATTAATGTTTCGTGACGATCCAACGGTCGGTTTGTCGGTTCACACACTGACCTATTAACGTATCGTAGTGAATTTAGGTCCTAACGCTCAATCTACGTCAATCCATTCTCAAAACTGAATTCAAGGCATTGAATAACGCCTAAAAATAACATTGGCAGCCCTCTAGCCACGAGCCGCACGCGCCGCCGTGGGTGGCGGTCGGCCGCCCTGACTCGCTGGAAAATTCAACTTTCTCCAAAAATTCTTAAAATTTGCAGAATTGAAGATCTAAATGAGTAGAACAACTTTCATACCTGTGAGCAAGGCCAATTTGGCCTAAAAAGGCTAAAATTTCATCAAAACCCGTCGAAACCCTAGAATTGAGTGTGCTCCAATTTGACCTCCAAAGCAACTCCGACGCCTCAACCACTGCTTAGGCTTTGTTCTAGGTCTCAAGAGGGTGCTATGGGTGGTGGTAATTGAAGAAAAATGTTTCGAGATTTGGTGGATTTCGAACAAACCCCCTCCCCTCGCGGCACCCATGGGGTGTTCATCGTGAAATCTCCACCATTTCTTGTAAATTTCGACTAAAATTGAATGTTGGAACATAGTAATGAGGTTTGGTGATGGTAATTGGGTGAAAATCATTGAAAAAATGGGTGAGAATTGCTGGAATTAAGACCGGGTCGAGAAGGGGGTGCGGGTCAAGGGGGATCCAGCTGATCCCCTTCTTCTCCTCCTCCCTCATTTCCCTCCTTACTCTTTTCCCTCATTGGCCACTTAGTTCTCTCATTTCTCTCCTTTCCCTTCTTTCTCTACTCTCCTTCTAATCCTAACCACACATCTTACTCCCCCTTTTAATCTCAGCCACACATGTGGCACTCCAGATTTTTCTGGAGCTTGTCAATTAAATGAAAAATATCAATTTTGCCCTCGACTTCAAACCTTAATAACTTCTTCGTTATAACTCCAAATCACCTTTCGTTTGCGCCTATGCGTCAGTAACGACAAGTACTACAAGGATATACCAAGAAAATGAACCTTACGTGTCACTACAAGGCGGTCAACACCAAACGACGTATGTGCGTCAAAGGGCATTTTCGTAAACTCACTTATTAAAATTATAAAAATCATAATTTTTTGGGACGGGTTGTCACAACTAAATTGCTCTCGTTTAAAATAAAAGTTTAATTTTAATTTTATATAATAAAATTTGTCTATAAAAAATAATTCAAGAAAGTTACCTATAATAAAACTCAGCCCCTTCCTCCCGATCTCTCTCCCAGCCTCTTATCCCATCCATTTGCTCAATTTTCTCTTTCTCCAACCTCCACAGCTCTCTCACACGTCTCCCCCTTTCGTCCTCATGCTTTTACACTAAAACCTCTCTAAAGTAACACTAATTTTATTCACGGAGGTAGATGATTGGCCCACAATGTATAAGGACAATGCTTATAAAATCCTAACTTGGGACCGATAATATATTGATTTTTCTTGGTCTCATCTTAAGGAAACACACCTTCAAATAATTATAATTGTCAATGAGTATAAAAATATATATGTAAGGAAAAAATATTTATTGCCCAAAGAACCCTATTTAGAAAATACTACATTCATTAAGGATAAATAAGTAAATAAATAATATTTCAGTTATGTATTGGAATAACCTCTATATTATAATAAGTTATAATTTTTCTTGATTCCATTATAAGAAAACGCGCATTCACATAGTTATAATTGTTAATGAGTACAAAAATATACAAAAAAAAATAAAACACTTAATGCGCAATTAATCTTATTTAGGAAATTCAGCATTCATTAAAGATAAGTAAGTCAATTAATAATATCCTTTAACTACATCTCTATTAAGTACTAACCTCCCTCAAGTAATAAAATTGGTTTGGTCCCAACTATATAACTTTAGAGAGATATTAGTGTATATAATGGTGACGGTTCATTTAATTTGAGTGTGAATAAAGTTTCCTTTCACTTGCTACTTCCACTTTGCTAAAATGGGTAGTTGCTGCCAGACAAATGTTTATATTGTCACATTGTGACTCTACCACGCATTCAAGGTAGGCATCAATATGATAAAAGAAAATTTTTATAGCTCAGAATGATAGAAAAATTAGGTCTAATTGCTATATTAAATCACATAAAACGTTAAGAAATATTTCATACAATTATATATCAAAATTAATGCATGCAAATGAGTAACCAATGTTCAATAAACATGACATAATGAATTAGAAAATTTGAAAATTCGATCGAGGCAAGTGTTAGACACTCTGCTCTTAAGACAAATTTACGCCCCACTACGGTGCTCATGGTTGATCTGCACTTGGCTCCGAAGATACAACGACCAAGTCCTTGTAATAGTAGCACTCCAAATCATAAGGCTCTATGAACCATGATTGTGTTGAAAACTCTCTTGTATGGACTCAATGAGACTCTCATATGGACTCAATGAACCACGATCGAGGCAAGTGTTAGACACTCTTTTCTTATTAGGACTAACATGCATGACCATTCATATGCTTACTTAATAAGCATCATCATGTCTAATAATTTTTTCAAAAATCTCACATTTTATTGTCTAGTCTTTTCCTTTCCGAAGACCAAATGTGTTGACTTAAAATGTCATTTTTATTGTCACAACAAAATGTCAACTTGAAACTCAATTCGTAGTGACATATCATATATCACAATGATGTTTGGATAGCCATTTCTGTTCATTTAAAACAAGAAAGGTTGTGTTTTCGCAGTTATGCATCTTCTGAGACATATCCGTATCAAATCCTTTTCAATTATGAGATAACATGTTTGACACAAACCTAAATTTACACTGTTGAATACAATCCATAGAAATATATATTTATTTCTCACCTAAATCAGAAACTAACGAGAATAAACTCACAGTATACATGCCAAGAAACATTCAAATCTTAAAAGAAGACAATTATGCTATCAGTATTATATATAGCAAAATTGTCAAATAAATGGTGACATGCATGCAACTAAAACGATGCAACTTTTCAATTAATACATAACCCCTTTCATGCGTGACTATTATACATACATATGAATGATTGTTACAAAGAAATAAATTTAGTTTCTCAAACCAACCTTTGTTAATCAAATATTGCAAATAAACCAATAAACTTATTACGGTTATTTAGTTCAATTAACTATAACCATACCATCTACACAAGGCATAAGACAAAACGAACAAAATAATAATGAAAGATTACAAGTTGGCATCTTTTGAATCAAATTAACTTGCAGAACATTTGGAAGCAGTTAACATATGTACTTTTTTATGCAAAACTAGAAACCAAAAGATTCTGTCATGAAAAAGAAAATGCACGCAGAAACATACATGACAGAATATTGTTCTCAATCAAACCATAAACTTGTAAAATGAGTAATTGTTTAAGATATGGCAAAGTTGGAGACCTTCTTACAAATACTTGAAATGTGGGGGAGTTTACTCAAGTGTTGGCAAATTACTTATCAAGTCCGAATGCATGTTTGGAGGAATTACATTAGAAAACAACTACTCTCGAATGAAATATAATTTCATAAATGGAAGTTTGCACCATAAGTGATAGTCACCAACCTAATGGATCCAATTAATTAAAAGTTTGACTAGAGAGTGTTGGAAATTATATATTATAACATGAAACGTTATAATATATAATTTAAATAATTGAATGAAAAATAAGGTTATTTACTTTGAATTTATTTGGTTTCATCAAGTGGCTTTTAGTTTGTGCCGATACCTCTTTAATTGAAAAGAGATCACTGCATTCCCTAACTAAAAGGTGTCAGATGGTTTATAACCACTGGACACATATAATTTATCAAAGGGTGCCATGAGTTGTATATAATCTCAGGCATTTCATTCGCAGGAGTAGTTGATTTTAATTAGTCTTCATAAAGAATAGAAAATTAGAGTTAATTTTTACTCTTGAGAAATAGGGTTCCCCACTTTGTTTCTCTCATTCTTCATGTGTCAAATTCCGAGTTGTGTCTTGAGAGTACGAAATATATGAAGTTCGCCAGAGTCTGAAGATTGAAGTGCTTTGACTTCGGATTATAGATTGTTGAATCCTGAGAGACAGACGCCTACCGAACTACAAGCACAAGAGTAGGGTAGGGGCAGAATTCTGTCTTTAAGACATTGCATTCATGCAAGCCTCAATCTCTAAATTTGTCAGTCTTTCTAACTTTCTCTCTAGTTGTTTATGTTAATCTCATATATGATGTTGTGAATTTGATTATTATCATAGGAATTATATTGTTATTTTTCATATTTTCTAATATTGCTCCAACAATCTAAAGACATACTTTTTTTTATCTCTATGGAACAATAAGAAATATGAATATTCGTGATTCTTGTATTGAGAGTTTAAAGTTGTGGCTTAATTTAAATGTCTTGGGCAACATATGGTGTTGTATTTGATGTGAAGCCTAGAATTGATGCAATTAAGACTTTAATCTCTGACTTAGTCTTGATGATTGGGTTGGATAATGTTATGGTATTATCCATGCGGAGCGGTGTCAATCAACCGCTTGTTTATATTTTTTTTTTAATTTTTAAATTATAACTTTCTGGGCAATGTTTCACTTGATGAAAAGACGTGAGCAGTTTGTTTGGGTAATTTGAATCTGGTATGTATATGCATGCTTACATCTATATGTGTCTGCAAGTTATCTTGAAAGCATGAATTGCATGACTTGTGTGATATGTTTTACGGATAAATTTCTTAATTTCAAATTAAGTCGTATACGTAAGAACGAGTTAACTACTTTGGCAATGTGCGTAATGTAGTTGGGTAGAATCAATAACTGCTTATGGCTTTATGAGTTTGGTTCTGCAGAGTTGCACAAAAAAAAAAGAGTTGCATTTTAGATTGAGGAAGTAAATCCCTGTTAGCGGTTGTGGAGCTTCTTTCTTTGTGAAAGAGAAGGTTTTTCTTATGTCAATATACATATGGCACATAGCTTTTGGTTGTATACTGCAGATGTGTGAGGGCTTCAAAGCCATAGTGATCCGAAAACATGAATGCTTGAGTTTTTTGTTTCCCAATTAGCTACAAGATCAGAAGGCAATCTTTAGTTGTGGCTGGGCATCTATGGATATAGGCGGTATGATATGCAAACTCATTGATTGAATTAGCACATATAGAGAATAATGAGCACTTCCTGATAAAGGATTAACATGTGAAGGCAACTACAAAAATGAGTTTTGCTCATAAACCATGTTAGTCATGGATGAAACAAAATTCCTTTGAAAGGAATTACACACTGGAAGTGTGGGGGTCTTTGGGGAAGAAAAAGATTAGACACTCAATGTGAGAGGAAATATACATTGGAAGTGTGGGGGTCTTTGGAAAAAGAACAGACTAGACACTAAAATGTGGGATATTTAGAAAAATGTATTAGACATGATGATGGTTATTAAGTAAGCATATGACTAGACATGCATGTATTATGAATCTATGATGGCTTGTCAAATACGGCAAAGAACGATGTCTAAATTAGGAAGAGTAATTTGCATTTAAAAGAGATAATAAGCAATATCTCTTATTAAGGATAACTTGTTTAAGGTATGGCAAGGTTAGAGACCTTCTTACAAATACCTTAAATGTGGGGGAGTTTACCCAAGTGCTTAGTATTAGCAAATTACTTAGTAATTAAGTCCTCATATAATTTTGAGGACTTGACATTTCAAACAATGTCAAACAACTACTCTCGTATGAAATATAATTTCATAACATGGATTGTGCACACTATTAATGGTAGTCAACCTAGTAGTGGATCCAATTATTAAAGGTTTGACTAGAGAGTAAGTTGATCATTGAGGGGAATGAGGTTAAAGCCAACATAATTAATGAATCAGCCGGGCGGAAACCTAACTTAGTTGATTGGAGATCCCATGGTCTAAGTTTAATAGGCAAACTGGTTGGGCATAATTCAAAAAAGTTAGCACATTATGTACCTCATTCATATGGTGGAAGAAGTGTGTTGTCTACAGAAGTTTTAGGTTGTATATTTACACTTAATGACAATGATATCTTATAAATAAGAGGAATATAGTAGACTATTCTTAATCAGTGGTCACCTATGTGAGAGTAGAAGTGGGTTGCTTCTATGAGAATGAGATGGCTAAATTCTCTAAAGCTCTCATGAATCCTGGATTTGTACACAATCGTATGAACTGGAATATATTAGGATTGGTGATGTGTGTTGCTTATTGTCTCGGTTTACTGCTGCGGTGAACAGTTCAAGATTTCATATTCACTGCGTCACCAAGTAAATTCGATAAGTATTCACTAGGGTAGGTTCAAGTTCAAAAGACACCTTTCCCGATGCATCTCTTGTCCGCCTGTACTCTCAAATTCTCCTAATTTTTCATTCATGTGGGAGATTGTTGAAAATTATAAATTATAATATGAAATGATTTAATATATAATTTTAATAATTGAATGAAAAATAGGGTTATTTACTTTGAATTTATTTGGTTTCATCAAGTGGCTTTTAGTTTGTGCCGATACATCTTTAATTGAAAAGGGATCACTGCATTCCCTAACTAAAAGGTGTCAGATGGTTTATAACGAATGGACACATATAATTTATCAAAGGGTGCCATGAGTTGTATATAACCTCAGGCATTTCATTTGCAGGAATAGTTGATTTTAATTAGTCTTCATAAAGGATAGAAAATTAGAGTTAATTTTTACTCTTGAGAAATAGGGTTCCCCACTTTGTTTCTCTCATTCTTCATGTGTCAAATTTCAAGTCGTGTCTTGAGAATACGGAATATATGAAGTTCGCTAGAGTTTGAAGATTGAAGTGCTTTGACTTCGGATTATAGATTGTTGAATCCTGGGAGACAGACGCCTACCGAACTACAAGCACAAGAGTAGGAGCGAAATTCTATCTTTAGGACATTGCATTCATGCAAGCCTCAATCTCCAAATTTGTCATTTTTTCTAACTTTCTCTCTAGTTGTTTATGTTAATCTCATATATGATGTTGTGAATTTGATTATTATCATAGGAATTATATTGTTATTTTTCATATTTTCTAATATTGCTCCAACATAGAGTAAGATGTATCATTGAGAGGAATGAGTTAAAAGCCTACGTCTTAAGAACAGCCATAATGGTAACCCAACCTAGCTGACTGGAGATCCCAAGATCTAGGTTCAAAGGGACAACCGAATTGTGGATGATTCAATGGGAGCAATGCGGAGATAATCTCCTACCCATGTCCTATTATGAAACAATGCTATCTGCAGCGTGTTTAGGATAAGTTTTTCTTTTAATGATTCCCATATTTGGAAATAACAAGTGGGGTATTGCAGGATACTCTTATTGAGATAGTATATTAGACCCAATTTTTTCTAACAATCTTGAGACAAGTTTACGCCTCACTATGGTACTCATGGTTGATCGGCGCTTGTTTCCCAAGATACAACGACCATGTCCTTGTAATAGCATCACTCCAAATCACAAGGCTCTATGAACCACAATTGTGTTGAAAACTCTCTCATATGGACTCAATGAAATTCTTTAATATTTATTGCACTATATGTATGATTTATTATGTAAACAATGAAAAGTTATTTAATGACTATAAGGGCTTCCCTATTTATAGAATTTAAGATACCTCTTTGGAAAATATGTGATTATTCATGAACAGTCAAAAGTTGCAACTCTTCGTTTGAATAGACACATCTTTCTACCAAAAGGCTTCACGTCAAATTTTCATTTAATTAATAAATTTAATATAATAATAATAATATTAAATTTTCAAACACTGAAAACATAAATATGAATGATTTTGCAATTTGAATGTTGGTATATCAGCATATAGCAGACGATCAAACGATAAAAAATCTCTGGTCAATCAGGATTCACATTTCACAGTAATTATTCCGCCTTAAAAAATACATATATGTTATGGACTATTTTTATCTGACAATTAGAGAGAGGGAGGCCGACGGTAGAGGTAGGAGAAAGAGAGAATTGTAGGGGGATCGTGTTGTGTATTTCCTCCTACTTTGCACCTCTATTTATAATAATAATAATAATAAGGTAAGGATATTCCTTACTCTCCAAGGAATATGAGATACAATAGATAAAGATAAACTCTAATCAAATCTTATCTAGGATTTACACAATCATACTTAAACTAGGATTGTTTACAACACTCCCCCTTGAGTGTGTAAATACTCAAGGTAGATTTAGCATCATGCAGAAGTTGATGAAGTCAACTTGTCAGTGCTGATTCCAAGGAACAACACTTATTCTTAATAAGGTAGGAATTTGCATAAGTAAGTCTCACTAAAAACCCTAAGGCTATGGCAAAAACCCAAGTAAGGACAAAATCCATAGTCTAAGGAAAAATGCGTGAGAAATGCAAAGTCAAAAGAAACGTCTACAGGACGTCATCAGGGATATGACCAGCCCAAGGTGGGTGCCTCGTTAAAACCTAGTTAGGTAGCAAAAACCCAGTGGGAAAAATGCTACTAATTGTAGGGAAAAAGAGTACATTAAGATCAAGCAAGTATCTACAGGATACTCCCCCTGAGTTTGACATAATTCCAAAGAGAAATAGCAAAGTTACAACTCAGAAAGTTTACGCATACCAATTACATGAACAAGCTTCTGAAACGTCGCCTTCGGCAGTGATTTGGTGAAGAGGTCGGCTAGATTGTCTTGTGAACGGATTTGCGTGACTTCAATCTTCTGATGCTCTTGTTGTTGATGTGAAAAGAAAAACTTCGGAGCAATGTGCTTGGTGTTGTCTCCTTTGATGTAACCCTTCTTGAGCTGTTCAATGCAAGTTGCGTTGTCTTCAAAGATCGTCGTCGAGACATCAACGGCGGGATGAAGATCGCAAGAGCTTCAAATATGGCCCACTACTGCTCTCAACCAAAAGCATTCCCGAGTTACTTCATGTAAGGCGAGAATTTCAGCATGGTTAGACGAAGTGGTAACTAAGGTCTGTTTTGTTGACCTCCAAGATATTGCGGTGCCTCCAACAGTAAAGACATAACCCGTTTGAGAACACGCCTTGTGCGGATCAGATAAGTATCCAGCGTCGGCATAACCAACAAGGCGAGAATCAACTCGAGAAGCATAAGGTGTAGCATCATTCGAGGATTCATAGGGATAGAACAAGCCCAAATCCGTAGTACCCTTAAGGTAACAGAATATGTCGTTCACGCCAGTCCAGTGTTTACATGTAGGTGCATTACTCTATCTTGCCAAAAGATTAATAGCGAAGGAAATGTCGGGTCTAGTGCATTGAGCTAAGTACAATAAAGCGCCTATTGCACTTAGATAAGGAACTTCAGGCTCCAAAATCTCTTCATCATCCTCCTTCGGACAGAAGGGATCTCGTTTTGCATCTAGCGTACGAACGACCATAGGAGTACTCGAAGACTTCGCTTTATCCCTATTAAAGCAGCGCAACACCTTCTGGGTGTAGTTCGATTAATGTACTAGGATTCCATCCGAACAATGCTCTATCTCGAGACTGAGACAGTATCGAGTCTTACCTAGATCTTTCATCTAAATTCCAACTTCAAGTGCGAAGCAGTTCTCACGAGCTCTTCAGGAGTTCCAATGAGATTCATGTCATCGACATATACTGCAACAATCACAAATCCAGAATGTGACTTCTTAATGAACACACAAGGGCATAATTTGTTGTTCACATATCCCTGACTAGTCAAATACTCACTCAGACGGTTATACCATATTCTTCCGGATTGCTTCAAACCGTAGAGTGAACGCCTCAGCCGAATTGAGAGCGTGTTCCGGGTTTGAAAATATTTGAACTAGTCAACGTAAGTCATTCGGGAACTTTCATATAAATTTTCGTATCAAGATCCCCATAGAGATACGCGGTTACTACGTCCATCAGCTGCACATCCAGTTTTTCAGAAACTACCAAACTGATAAGGTAGCAAAAAGTAATCACGTCCATAACGGGTGAATAAGTTTCGTCATAGTCAATCTCGGGGTGTTGTGAAAAGCCTTGCGCAACAAGACGAGCTTTGTAACGCACAATTTCGTTCTTCTCATTACGCTTCCGAACGAAAACCCACTTGTAGCCAATGAGCTTCACAGTGGAGGAATAGAAACTACAGGTCCAAACACCTTACGTTTCACAAGTGAATCGAGTTCGACTTGGATTGCTTGTTTCTAGTTTGACCAATTAGCTCTACGTTGACATTCATCAACGGAACGCGGTTCAATGTCATCACTCAACATGATCTCAGTAGCTACTGCAAATGCTAATGCATCGTCGACAATCATCTCATTTCTACGCCACACATCATCTAAGTTAGCATAATAGACTGAAATCTCATGATTCTCGGGAGGAGGATTCGTCTCTTCAAGGGCGCTTCCATAATCTAGAATTTCCTCATGAGTTGGGTAGAATGAGTAAGCGATAGTTGGATTCACGGTAGGTTCTTCAGGACCTTGTGCCATGGTTTTCCTCTTCTGGGGGTGTGAATCCTTTGAACCAAGAGGTCTGCCCCGCTTTTGTGTAGGAGCAGATGATTGGCTAGCCGCTAATGTACGTGGATCACCAGAATTGGCGTCCCGGGCTTCCAGAAGGGCAATCCGTCATACATTTAGTACATCTATCTTTGCAGGCGTATTCGCAGCTGGTATGTGTGATCTTGTCATGCAAGCTAGATCGATGAAAGCATCTGGTATGCTCTGAGCTATGCTATGAAGATCTAATATGCGCTGTACTTTATTTTTAGACTGAGCAGTACGGGGATCTAAGTGAGACAAAGTGGGAGTCGTCCACGATAATTCGCGTCGTTCTTCAGGAACGTGGACGTTCTTATCTCCCCCTAACGACGGGAAGATTGTCTCATAGAAGTGACAATCCGCAAAACGAGCGATAAACAGATCGCTTTTCAAAGATTCTAAGTAACGAATAATCGAAGGAGAATCATATCCGACATAGATTCCCATTCTTCGTTGAGGCCCCATTTTTGTATGTAAGGGCGGCGAGATCGGCACATATACCGCACAACCAAAAACACGCAGATGCGATATGTCGAGTTCGTATCCGGTAACTAACTGAAAGGCACTAAATGGTTGTATCGTAACAGGCCTCATGCGGACCAACTTTGCTGCATGCAATATTGCATGGCCCCAAGCAGCGATCGGGAGCTTGGTACGTATGACCAACGATCGAGCAATCATTTATAAGTGCTTAATGAAAGTCTCTGCCAGGCCGTTCTGGGTGTGAACATGGGGTACTGGATGTTCAACTTCAACCCCAACCGACATGCAATAGTCATCAAAAGTTTTAGATGTGAATTCTCCAGCATTATCCAATCGAATAGATTTGATTGGATAATCAAGGTGGTGAGCCCTGAGCTTGATAACCTGAGCCAATAGTTTGGAGAATGCAGCGTTCCTTGTGGACAACAAGCACACGTGTGGAAGCGTCAACCAAAACCATAAAATATCTAAATGGTCTGTAGGGAGGTTGAATCGGTCCACAAATGTCCCCCTGAATCCGTTGTAGAAAAATGGGAGGATTCGAACGAATCTTGTCATAAGAAGGCTTAGGAATAAGCTTTCCCATAGAACATGTTTGACATGCGATTCCTTGGATCGAACCTAAACTTCGGGTTAGTGGATGTCCGTGTGATGATTTGAGGATACGGCGTATCGCAATTCGTCCAGGATGTCCCAAACGATCATGCCAAAGTGTAATTTCGTGCGCGGTCTCAGTAGTAGGGCCGGCCACATAGTGGCATTCTATGGGGCGTATGGTTGTAGTATACAGACCACTCGGGATACACTCCATCTTCTATAGAATACGCTTCTGTCCATATTTGTAGGAAGTTATGCACAGAAATTCAACTCCGTTTTCTACGTGGGTTTCAGCGTGGTAATTATTATCTCTAATGTCCTTGAAACTTAGTAACGTTCTTCCGGAACGTGGAGAATAAAGTGCCTCGACAATGGTCAATATTGTAACATTGAACAACATTATACGTGCCTTACCGTATCCTGATAGGAACATATTTATATGACTTTATTAGTTTGTTTCCTTGCATTTACTTAATTATTTTCATCTTATTAGAATGTTTTAAGCTATTTTCGTGTGTTTGTAGGTTCTAAATAACAAATTTAGCAAAGAAGTGCATTTTGGTACAATTTGGAGCTATTTTGGGGTAAAATGGATTGCATGCATGGGGAGCATAAAAAATGGATGGTTGTGATTCATTCTCACCAACAAAATGGATGGTGGTGATTCATTCTCACCAATAAAATGGATGGTAGTGATTCATTCTCACCAACAAAAATGGATGGTGGTGATTCATTCTCACCAACAAAATGGATGGTAGTGATTCATTCTCAAAGCCTATAAATAGGCTTCTCCATCAAGGCCAAAGACACCAATTCACATCTACAACACATTCCATAAACAACATAATTTCTGTCGCAAGTTTCCTTCTTCCTCCATCCATTTCCATCCACCTCTTTTCCTATCCATCCCCTACCACCCTTCCATACTCTCTCAACCTATCCAATCTCTGCCACATCCCCTAGACCATCCAAACACCACACCCACCTTGGTGCCGCATGTTTGCAAGAAAGGAGGAAGACTTGGAGCTGTGCTAACCATTCAAGACGTTGGATTGTTGGAGCGTTCTAGGTGTCTTCTACTTTTGTTTATCATGTTTAAATTCAATTATAGTTGTTTAATTGCAAATATGTGGAACTAAATTCGTTTTGGCTAGAGGTTCATTCAAAGCCATGAACATATTTGTAATATGAATTGATTACCTTCAGTTGTGAATTCAATTTCGTTAACTGCTTGATTTATAACTTATTCTTGTATGTCGATTAAGGATGCATACTTAGTTTGCATGCATGAATTTGATGCTAGAATATAAGGGAGTTTCACCTAATCGTTATGAACTTATATTCACAAGTAGTGGAGGTTACTATTCACAATCGCGTTAAGTGAATTCTTGGCAAGAGTATTATGATGTTCATAGTTACGAATGCCTCGTCAATGCTTATAGTTTTCACAAAGCTTAATGATCTTTGATTGTATCTCTATTGTGCTGTTCACGTAGGGGATTTTTGAAGAATGTTTTGAATTGTTGTATGCGCTTTCCGTTCAATTCAATAACTTAAGGAAAACTTGAAGGTTAAAAAAGTGTTGTTCACGGTTAATCTGGGGTGTTGAGATTCATGGTTTATTGAAAGAACAACTGAAAATTGGTTTGTATGCAAGTGTGTCATGTGTGGAGAAGAACCCTCTAGCTAGTCCATCATCCATCCAATTCGCCAAATCTGTCTTTTGAAACTATTTTTATAAAGTTTGTTTTGTTTTTACTTTAAATTCGTCAAAACCCAATCCCCCCTTATATTGAGTGTCTTTTTGTTCCAATATGTCCAGTTTGGTTTGTTTTCATTGTTTTTAGTTAAGTTAGAATATGTCCTAATTTGTGGCTAGTTAGTTATTTGAGTCTAGTTGAGTGTCTTTTGCTTAGGTTTGTGTTTTTTTTTAGTCTTGTTTAGTGTTTTAAAGTCAGTTTTGAGTAGATTAGCAATCTTTCCTAATCCCCGGCCTAGAACGATCCCTACTTACATCTTTACTACAATTGTCAACAAGAGGGTTTAATTTGAGTGTTGTTTACATCGCATCATATCCTTCTATCAAGTTGGATGGGCCTGAGAGGGTTGTCAGAGGTGCATTCTTAGGTATGAAGTTAGTGAAATAGATGCGTTCATGCAAAACAGTGTGCGTGGTTGCACTATTTGCCAGACAACTAACTTTCCCACTAGTCATACCTAGAATGAAAAAATTAATTTGAATCGGTCACTTGCATAAAAGTTTATAAAACAATTATCAATTCAAAATAATTTCATTTATTCAAGGATTAAAACTTAATATCCAAAAACAAATCACCAACTAATAATCCAAAACATAAAGGAAAATTGTTCAAAAATCAACCAAAAACAAGGGGGTTCGGCCACTAGGTGGAATTCAGCCTCATTTGTCTTAGTTCAACTAAAAAATAAGTCTATGTCTAAGATTCTAATCTTCCATAGGGGTGGTATCCTCCTAAAAGTCAGAAACCTCCATCTTTGTAGTCTCCGGTTCGTTCACTTGCATGAAGTTTGATTCAAACTTCTTACGACGAGAATGATATTCATTTACAACCTTCTTGGGAGTGCGGCAAACACAGGACCAATGGTTCTTTGAACTACATCGATAGCACATATCGTCATCCATGGTTTTAGGTGCTTTGCCCTTATTCTTGAAGTTCTGGGCCTTAGGAGCGAGGTTTGGGCGTTGTTGGGCTTTGTTTCCTCCCTTGGGTGGGCCTTGGCTTTGTTGACCTTGGTTGGATGGCTTTTGGCCGCCCCTACCACGCCTCTTTTGGCGTATTGGGTGCTGATTAATGCTATAATGTGCTTCAAGCACAACAGTAGCCCCAATAGGTCTAGCTTGATGATTCTTCATCAACAGCTAGTTCTGCTTTTCAGCAAGAAGTAGAACAGAGATCAAATCCGAGAACTTGGTGAACTTCTGAGCTCTATATTGTTGCTGTAGGACAATATTAGAAGCAGAGAAGGTCGAATAGGTCTTCTCCAGGAGATCCTCTTCGGTCAAAGTTTCATTGCAAAACTTGAGAAGTGATCGGATTCGACAAACTTTATAATTATATTCATTCATAGACTTAAAGTCTTGGAAGCACAAATGTTGCCAGTCATGTCTTGCTTTAGGCAAGAATATGTCCTTTTGGTGATCAAAACGATCAGCCAAAGTGACCCATAATGCACGTGGATCGTCTTCAGCAAGATACTCAGTTTGCAGAGCGTCATGGATGTGTCTTTAAATGAAGATCATATCAGTGGCTTTTTCAGCTTCGCTAACAGGCTCATCTGTTGCTTCTTCAATGGCAGGACGCAAGTTATTTGCAGTAAGGTGGAGCTTCACATCTTGAACCCACTTGAGGTAGTTCCTTCCAGAAACTTCTAAAGCAGTGAAGTCGAGTTTGTTCAAATTCGACATGTTCCTATCACAAAATAGATAGACAAGATGTGGTTAGTGTAATGGAGAAAAAATCAATCCATTCACATAGGAGTAGAACATACAAATATTGGTTTAAGTTTGCATGAAAAACTTCGAGTTTTCATGGGTGATATGTTTAAGTGAAAACTTCAAATTTTCAAACAAGGCATGTTATAAGAAACTTCAGGTTTCAAAGTAATTATGAACTTCAGGTTCATATATTCCTGCAGGCAAACACAAATATATATGCAAACAAGTATGCAACAAGTATATGCGAAAAAAAAAAAAAACTTTAGATTTACAATTAGGATTGAATTTTAATTTATTTAATTATTTGGACTTCGGGCCAAAATAAAGTGTAGGGAAAAAATACAAAGAAAACATTGGGCCTAAAAAAAAATAGAAAAATTAAATTTTGGGACCCAAATAAAAAAAAAACTAAGCCACGGGTGGCTTTAAAAAAACATGGGGCCGTGTGACCTAGGCCCAAAATTGGGCTAGGAGGGTCTCGGATGAGCTACAGGCTCACGGGAGAGGGTTGGGCTGCTGCAGGCAGACCCAATTTTTTTTTTCCACATGCACGAGCTACTTCAAGCAGGCCCCCAAAAAAACAAAAAAATCTGTTTTCTTTTTGGGCTGGGCCGCTGCAGGCGAGCCCAGAAAACAAAAAAATATTTTTTTTTTCGTCTTGCAGGCCGAGAAGCAGATAGGCCTGAGCAAGGTTTTGTGGGTCACGGCAGGTGAGCCCAAACGAAAAAAAAATGAAACTAGGCCAAGAGAAGGAGCCCAATGGGGCTCGGGTTAAGTCCAGAACCATCCCAGCCGAAGCTGGGTATGTCTCGCCGGCGAAGAACACTGGTCTAGATCGACGGCGCCATGACAGACAGCGTTGCCAAGTTCCAGGCAAGCCGTGGGTTGACAAAAACTCAAATAGGAATGGAGATTTTTTTTTAATTCAATTATATGCATATATATATATCAATGAATCACATATGTAAATTGATGCAGATACAAAAATAATATTTTCAATGCATGTACATATGTAAGATTCAATTCATAACCAATATCAAATTCACATAATTTCAACAATTATGGTTATGAGGCAGACACAATTTATGTAGAATCTAAAATACGTTAAACATAAAGTTGGGTCATGCATCATGGTGAATGTTCATGCTATCAGGGCTGCAAAATATCGAGTTAAAAGCCGTTGTTTTGAAAGAACCTGATTGTGTGATGATATGGATGAACTGGTTTGATGCAGAAAATTTCTCCAATGTCAGATTCCTAAGCGCAACGGTAGGAGCGTACTGATAACGTGTTATGGACTATTTTTATCTGACAATTAAAGAGAGGGAGGCCGGCGGTAGAGGTAGATGAAAGAGAGAATTGTAGGGGGATTGTGTTGTGTATTTCCTCCTACTTTTCACCTCTATTTATAATAATAATAATAAGGTAAGGATATTCCTTACTCTCCAAGGAATATGAGATACAATAGGTAAAGATAAACTCTAATCAAATCTTATCTAGGATTTACACAATCATACTTAAACTAGGATTGTTTACAACAATATATATATATATATATATATATATATATATATATATATATATTACAAACAATAACGTTAATAGATTAATATTAGTTACAAAAATGTTACCGTATGTTGTCCTTGTCCAGATATAATAGTAGACTTGACTCCAATTTTCGGAGTATGAGCTATTTTGTACATGATATTCTGCTATTCATACATCGGCAAAAAAAAAAGAATATAAACAGATTTATTTTAATGTAATTATTCAATTAAAGCCGCCACCTTCATTACAATTGCACGATATTATAACCATGAACCAATCAATATTGCTCAATATTCAATAGTGGATGAGTGTGACCTTATACTCAATAATGGCATCACCATTGGTAACATTTAAATAACTAGTTTTCAACTTCGCAAACCCTCTCGCCATTCTAAACCTCCCTCTCCCTCCCACAACGGCCAACTCCCGATTCGTCTCTGTCACCGGATTTCTCGAAAACACGCTGAATGAGCTCCCCTTAAACTTACCCTCAGTAAAACCGAAATCAACGTACATTACAAGCCCCAGCTTGCTCTCGTCCTGGACTGACGACACGTAGAGCCCTTGAGCGTTCCCAATAACTTTGGAAGTGGCCTCAGGGCCCTCTCGTAGAGGATCGTCGATGGCCCACACGCTGCCGAACGGCGTGGGGGAACTGTCATTCTTCGTGCTGTTTGGACGTGCGACTTCTACAGCACTAGGTTTGTCGCCGCTGATGATGTCGAAGAGGTAGAAGTGGAGGCGCGTGACCTTTTCTTCGTGATGGACATTTGGAAGTGTGTGGGAATGGTAGCTGCAATGTGTTGGTGTGGCCGCGACGGTTAGGAGAGCCAAGGCCAATCCAAGAACCAAACTACCGCGTTCCATGCTTTTAACTCTTTTGTTTTGTTGTGCGAGGAACTGGCGGGGTTAAGGACCAAAGATGTTGTTTTATATAGCAAACCAATATCGATTGTCATTGATTAATTTCTATTAATAAATTAGTCTTATAAAGTAATAGTAGCTAATAAGGTAAAGCTACATTTTGTGCTTAAATATTTAGAGGAGAATATTTGGATAGGTTCATTCTACTTAATCATACCGATATAATCATCATTATATTATTATGTAATGAATATTTTCCCCTTTTTTTTTTTCTTATTTTCATTAAGAATGAATCCGGACAGATAATTTCATCTTGGTAAGGATTTATTAGGGCGTGTCCATCATACCGCATGGTGTTATAGTCTATTCACGTTTCTTTTTTTCTTTTTTTTTTTTTTTTTCTATCAAATTGTAGTCCATTTATGTTTAGACTCGTCAATCACTCATATTATAACATCTTGATGTAACACCATCGGCAGTGGCGAAGCCACGTGGGAGCGAGGAGTGGCGGCCGCTACTCCCCTCGCCTGAAAAACAAGACTGGAGTGTTGGTTTTGCCCCTCCCCTCGCGGCTCGCCGAAAAACTCACTGGGTTTTGCTACTATTCTTCGTCCCTGTTTTGTTCGTCTGGTCTGGATCTGCTCTGGGCAGATGTTTCAATTTTTTTTTAAAAACAACTAGGCCAAAATGACGTCGTTTTGATCGTAGTAAAAAAAAAATTAAAAAACCCGAAACGACGTCGTTTGGATAAGTTGGAAAATATATATATATATATATATATATATATATATATATATATATATTTGGGGGGGGACCGCGTGTCCCCCATTCCATTCATCTCTTAACCTCGTGTCCCCCATCCCCATTTTCAACCCCCAATCAAAATAGAAAAAGTGCAACCGTGCTGCTCCCCACTTCAAAGCAAAAAACGGAACGGAAATCCAGTCAGCAGTCCACGTCCACGTCCACGGTCCACCACCCATCCCACTTCAAAGCTGAAGGCTTAGGCAACCACTCTCCACTCGAGCCGCCAGCTTCCAAGCCAATTTTTAGGTAAATTTTTTAATTCTTAAATTTATAATCCCTAACCCTAATTAATTATTTAAAAAGAATTTTGTTTCATTGGTATAAAATCATATTGCTAATGCACTCAATGCACTAATATGGTTATTGGTTATTGGTATGATTCTATGATTATTGATATGAAATTATTTTTTAGGGTAAAAATTAAAATTTGTATTCTCAATTATTGATTAATTAATTGAATTATTACATAATGTATTATACTATTATGTATACAATTATTCATATGATTGGTTGAATTGAATTTTTATTTATCGACTAATTTGTATGCTTATTTATTGGTATTGATTAATTGAATTGTTGGTTGATTAGTTAGTATGTATACTATAGTATAGTCTACTCTAGGATTAAGAGCCTAAGAATTTTTTTTTTCTTTTCATTTTACAGTTACGTAATGGAACGATACTATAAGAAACAATGCTTAAATCCTCCTTCAAACATTTCGGGTAGTCATTCTCCTTCAAACATTGAGAGAGATGTATTTGCTTCTATTGATAATGAGCCTATTATGCGACGTTTTCATGACATGAAACCTTGCCGGCAACAATTGTAATTTGTTTGTATTGATTAATTATGGAAGACATTACTAGATTTAGTTGTTGCCTTTTTTCTTTAACCTTTCACTCTTTTAAGTTCGCCTCTCTCCTCGAGAAATCCTGGCTTCGCCACTGACTATAGTATAGTCTACTCTAGGATTAAGAGCCTAAGAAATTTTTTTCTTTCCATTTTACAGTTACGTAATGGAACGATACTATAAGAAACAATGCGTAAATCCTCCTTCAAACATTTCGGGTAGTCATTCTCCTTCAAACATTGAGAGAGATGTATTTGCTTCTATTGATAATGAGCCTATTATGTGACGTTTTCATGACATGAAACCTCGCCGGCAACAATTGTAATTTGTTTGTATTGATTAATTATGGAAGACATTACTAGATTTAGTTGTTGCCTTTTTTCTTTACCTTGCACTCTTTTAAGTTTACCCCTCCCCTCGAGAAATCCTGACTTCGCCACTGACCATCGGTACTTACTCAGACTTAGGAGTCAGAGATTTGAGTAGGAATGTAGGATCGTATCTGCACATGTTTATTTCCCTAAGTTTAGAGCTCCTGTTGTATATTAGCAACCATAAAAGAAGCTAAATGAGAAGTAAAAGACTTGACACTAGTACAAAAACATGTTTGCGCGACCAGGACTTGGCCGACGAAGCAAATTTTGTTGCGCAAAGTCAGTTTGCGCGACGTAGAACACAAAACGTCGAGCAAACGTATTTTGCGCGACGGCATTTTGCGCGACGAAGGGCGGCGTCACGCAAAACATCTTTGCGCGACGAAGGTGAACATACGTCGCGCAAAGCCGTTTTGCGCAACGCCTCTCTTCGTCGCGCAAACATTTAGCGCCAAACTAAAAAGGTTTACCACTTTTTCTGGACTTTGCGCGACGCAGGTGGGCATGCGTTGAGCAAAACGGCTTTGCGCGACGCCTTACTTCGTCGAGCAAACTTTTGGCGCCAAACCAAAATAAAATTACCGTTTTTTTCTTGACTTTGAGCGACAGCACTTTGCACGACGACGGGAGGCGTCGCCCAAAGTCGTTTTGCACGACGAAGGTGAACATGCGTCGTGCAAAGCCGTTTTGCGAGACGCCTACCTGCGTCGCGCAAAATTTTCCCGCTAAGCCAAAAAGGATTTACTGCTTTTCTTGACTTTGCGCAACGTAGGTAGTCCTACGTCACGCAAAGCCGTATGCCCACCTACGTCGTGCAAAGTCAACGACTTTCTTTTATTTCATTTGATCAGTTTGGGAGGCAGAAACTACAAACCAAGTTGCAGCAGCTACCTCCATATCCCATCTCCCTTCAGAGTTGTACTTTTTTCGAAGAACTATGTGCTTGTTGGAAGTTAGGAATAATACACAAATTATTTAGTGTTGGATTTGTTGAGCATTTGATGCTACACAAATTACTTCTGTGAAATGCAACTTTTAAATTCTTCCGATACGCATTTCAGCATTTATTTTGTACTCAAAGCCAAAGGACAAAAGGAAAAAACCGAAATATAAATAATTAAAAAAAAACCTTGCGCGACGTAGGCAAACGTGCGTCGCGCAAAATAGCTTTGCGCGACGTAGGTCTTCGTTGCGCAAAGATATTTTGCGCGACGCACGTGTACCTACGTCGCGCAAAGCTGTTTTGCTCAACTCACGTGTGCCTACGTCGCGCAAGTTTTTATTTTTCTTTTGTCATTTTTTTTATATATGTTTCAAGATCACATCAGCAAAAAATACAAAAAACAAACATTCAGAGATCAAGTAACGGGACAATGCTTTTCAACGGTTATAAACGAAAAATCACGATTTAACGGTTATTTTAACTCCGATTTTGATGATTTTTTACAGCTACACTCCTTGACCCTATATGAATACAATGAATGAATTCGATCTTTAATTTGAAATATTTACACTAGTGGATAACACAAAATCTTATGTTATACTTAATGAAATTTCACTAAAATATTGAATGAAATATTGAATGAAAAAAAAAAAACAAACATTCGTTTTGCACAGTATAATTTCACTAAAATATTGAATGAAATTTTTTAATTTCTAAGTTATGAGGCTGTGTACACAGTAACGTTGCTTATATATGGAGGTACTATTGAAGAAAAATATAATACACGTTGAATATGATTTGGGGTATTCATAGAATAGTTTTTTTATTTTTTTTATTAAGGGATTAGGATTAGTTCAAGTCCTACAATTAATGAATTCGTTCAAGGTAACTTTAGCTAAAAAACTCTCTCTCTCTCTAAAGTAGCTTTAGCTAAAGCCTGACCTCTTTTGACTGACATCATAACAAGGACCAATACCAGTGCCATATTTGATCAATGACTCTAATTAAATTTTGTGGTATATAATTTCATTTTTAACTTTTACAGGTTATGGTAGCAAGACAGAACTAATGATTCAATAAAAAAATTTGTGGTATATAATTTCATTTTTAATTTCATTTTTAACTTTTACAAGTTTATGATCAAGACAAAAAATTGAAATTTTACAACCACCAAATTGGAAACGGTGAGCAAGACAGAACTAATGATTCAATGACAGGTTTCATCTTGAACTGAATGGGGCTTTCCAGCGGGACAGTAGCTGAAGTGAATAAACTTGCTTACCAAGATACAAGTAAAGGCAAGTAAGACTGAGAGTCCAAGAAAGTAAAAGATTACAGGGAGATGGAGCAAGTTTATTCACTTGTAATCTTTTACTTTCTTGGACTCTCAGTCTTACTTGCCTTCACTTGTATCTTGGTAAGCAAGTTTATTCACTTCAGCTATTGTCCCGCTGGAATAACAATTGCCAGGATTAGCTCAGTCGTGCTTGTTGATTTTCCACAGCTTTCATCTTGAACTGAATGGGGCTTTCCACAGCTTTCCTCTTGAACTGGATGGGGCTTCTGAGAAAGAAACAAGGACAGGCAAGAGCAAGGGTAAAGGAAAAACATGCCATAAGATATCTTTGCCTTCGACCCTGCTGATATGAGAGTATCAAGCAATCAGGTCTAGATCGGAAGTTTCACTTCGGGTTCCTGCTGATTGTTCTCCCTCTCCTTATCTCTCATTCAACAATAAGGACAAAGAAAAGGAAAAGGATGAGGGGTGATATGGGATACTTTTGTTTTTGAAAAAGTAGCTTTCCACAGGCCAATATCTGATCAACCGTCATGGTGTATTTGCCGGTGGAATTCATGACCTTGAAGACAAAGACAAGGACAAGGATAAGGAGAAAGCATGATATGGGATACTCTTGCTTTCGACGGTGATGATATGAGGCACTCTTGCTCTGGTATGGCTTATTTACGAAGGTATCATCGGGAGGGAAGAAAGCTGAGTATTTCAAGAGGTTTTGTTGGGAGTGCCTTCTCGGATGTGAGGAAAGGTTAAGCATTTCTTGTAGGATTGCTTGGTTGTGGAAGATGGAGGTTAACACATATGTATAGGAATTTCTCAGCCAATAAGTGGTAATACTGTTCTTTTACGAGGTTCACGTGTTGTCAGATATCTCTGGCAAAGTGGTCCGTGATATTCGGAAAGCTGGTGTTGCGTGTGAAGCGGTGAAAGCAGCGTCTCTCTCTCTAAGCGTGTTGAGAAATTATATCCCAAATTATATGTGATATCCGCGTGCCTTAGCTAAAAAGCTCTCTCTCTCTCTCTAAAGTAGCTTTAGCTAAAGCCTAACCTCTTTTGACTGACATCATAACAAGGACCTAATGATTCAATTTTAACTTTGATCAATGACTCTAATTAAATTTTATGATTCAATTTTAACTTTGATCAATGACTCTAGCTAAAGCCTGACCTCAAGCACCCACTCTTGGGAGGCAACCCATGCATTCAACGAAGGGAGACTTTGGAATTGCTAACCAAATCAGATTTGCATTGATTTTGATTTTCGTGGATAAATACATTGATTTTTTTGGAAACGATAACTGCTTGAAAAAAAAATACAAATAAAAGCAGAAATATTTTACAATATGTAAACTAATAGCATTCATTGGTCATTGGTCAGGTGGTGCCTCAGAAGTCAACGGAGCCCCGGAAAGACGAAGCGCTAGAGTTGGAATCTCTGGAGCCGGAACACTTGGTGCAACTCCAGATGACGAAGGCAACATAAACCTCGGGAGTAACGCCATAAACCTTTCATGATCACTCTGAATCCGAACGTCCGACTCCTGCAGCTGGTCCAACTTCCTCTTCATACTCGTTGAGTAACTAGTTGCGAGCATGTGCAACTCCTTGTTCTCATTCCTGAGTCCTCTGACCTCTTGCCGAAGACTAGCCACCTCAGCCATCAGTGACTCAACCTGACGAGATCAGGCAAGAAGGCATTGGCCCATGTTTGAAACTGAGCCTGCACACTGGACGCTGAGAGCCAGTGAGTCCTGAACAGCCAACTCGTCTGACCACCTGGATAGCATCCTAGTGTCTCTTGGAAGTAAGGAGATTTCTAGCAACCACCGTTGCGGTTATATCGTTCCTCATCATTGTGTCCCCGACTGTAAGAGGACCATTAGGGGATATGAATGACGGATGCCAAATGTTGTTTGGAGAAGACAAGTCATCATCTTCTCCGACATTCAAGTTAAGGCGACGGTCGGAAGGGCAAGACATTTTTAGAAGGTGTTGAGGAAGAAGAGTTCGGAAAGATTAAGATTGCAAAAGTGCAAGAAGGGAGTGTTTACAGGAGGGAGTTCAAGTGTGATGTGAAACAAATTTCAGGCCTCTATAAAAAGAAGCAAATCAATGAGGTGCTCCTCTCTCGCAGATCGAAGAGGCGTCCTCTCGCAAATCGAAGAGTCGGGCTCCTTTCTCAAAGGCCGGATTCCTTTCTCAAATCGAAGAGGCGATCAGCTTTTCCAGTTTTGTCGTCACTCGTCACATGCATCTTCAACTTTGCGGAAATTACGGGCAGCTTTGTCAGAAAACGCGTAACTGGTACTGTTCATCCATCTACTGGCTGCCAACAATGAGTGAGAGAATAGTTCCGGTTGTGAAGAAAATTCTTATAAGTTCTACCTTCGTCTTCCACAGCAAAGGCACACCCTCTCAGCACATCTTCATCTCCGAGAATGTATTCCAAAAGAAACCTTTCGAGTTACTCAGTGTTCTTCATCCCTTGGAGCACCCCAGAAAACAAATCATCCATAGCAAAAGTATTTCATATCATGAAGGTTAAAAGCAAAAGTATCTCATATCACGCTTTCTCCTCACCTTCATCTGAAGAACATGGAGAAAGAGAGATCCTGTTTGCTTACCTAGTCTTGCTATCGAGTACTCATCTCAGACCTCTCCCAGCCCACTTCAAAAATAAACCTGTGTAGAGGTACTTCTTCAAAAGCAAAAGTATCTCACAGACGAAGCAGGAGGAGTCTGAGTTGCATCCAGATGAAGGCGGAGTCAGAGATGATCCAAGAGTTCAAGAAGATGCACATCTGCATGGAGACCTGAGTACTTGAAGCATGTGGAGACAACGTGCTGATTCATCCTCAACTAAGCTGAGGATCACTTGCAAGAAAGAAGGCCCATCCAGTTCAAGATGAAAGCTGTGGAAAATCAACGACCACAATTCACCATAACTCACCTACATCCATCCACCACCACAATTTCCATCCATTTCAGTTCTTAGTGTCTAATTTGTGTGTTTCCATTGTTTTGAGTCATTCTAGTGTGTTTTGAATTATTAGAGTTTTCTACATTTTCTTGCGTGATTAACTGAATTATTACTTTTTCATGTTTTCTTTGTTTTGCTCGAGGACTAGCAAATAAAAGAAAAAGAACACAAGTGAGATTTTAAGTGACAAATTCGTAAAAACTGTCTTGCTCACTTATTTGATTTTTTGTACCATAAGAAAAGTCATGCAGAAAAATAAATGCCAGCAGCAAACACATGTGCATAGCTTAGTAAAAGGAATATTCACACATGCAATTGAGAAAAGGCAGCAATTGAGAGAAGGTCATTATTCTTGACCAAGGAGCAAAAGATAAAAAGAGAAAGGAGTAGTAAGAAAGGAGTAGTCAAAAGATAAAAGGTCATTATTCTTGCAATGATGTAATATGAGGAAAAGATAATAAAAAAAGCACTGTCGTTCTTTCCTGACATGATCCGTGGCCTTGTGATGAATTGTTTACTTCTTTTATCTATGTATACTTTAAAAATAAATTTGAGGATACAAGCAATTGAGCCACCAGGTTCTACATACAACTATGGCCTTGCACATCGTACACATAAGAAGGGAAAGGAAAATAATTTTACAACAAAACCTATATGCTTGATAGTAATAGGCTCTTTTATTCTGTTTTTTTTTTTCTTTTTTATTTTCATTTTTTTATTTTTTTATTTGGTTATGGAGGAGGTTTTGTGAAATGATTTTGAAACGTTAGGAGTTGTTTGTTTTACTTTTAATATTTGATGGGGTTTTGTGAAATAACCCATAAGTCCCACATGCGATTTCTTCTCATCGACACTTCATTCATTCAGATCAGAGACTTCTTCTTTATTCTTTCCTTTCCCACCAACTTTTGAATTACAACTACGAATTAAAGTGCACTTGCACTATTCTTTCCTGACATGATCCGTGCCCTTGCACTATTCCCTGACATGATGATCCGTGCCCTTGCACTTGCACTATTTTTTTTCTTCTTCTTTATTCTTTCCTGACATGATGATCATTATTCTTGCAATGATGTAATATGAAGAAAAGATAATATAAAAAAAAGAAGACGGAAGGAGAAAAAAAAGAAGAAAAGCAAGTGATTCTCAGAAGAATAAAAGAAAAGCAGGGAGGAAGGCAACGGTGCAAGAGGGCAGCGGGCAAGATAGCAGAACAAATATCAGAGGCAGCCAATCAGGGACACCTGACACCTGCACAGAAGCTGTACCAGAATCAAGGTAAGTCCCATAGATCTATCTCTTTTGTTCAGCCCCAGAAGCTGACACCTGCACAGAAGCTGCACTTTGAGATTTAATAATCTGATATTATTTTAAGGCATTAATAATATACATGATTAATTAGTAACGTAATAATCTACATGTGTTTAGTGTAATCTGATATTAGTAACGTAATATTAGTAATCTGATATTATTTGGTTGCATTTATAGTATAAATTACAAATCTTTAGGTGTACTTATTTAGTTGCACTTATAGTGTAATATGAGATAGCTTGATTTAAATTTGGTTGCATTTAATACATGTAATATTTCTGATCAAAGGTTGGTATTTAGATAGTTCTTAAAATATTTGAGAGCTCACACACCACCTGCTTCTATATTTATTTTTCTTGCTAGATTCCACTTCATTAAAACAATATCTAGTGGGAAGCTATATATGATTACTTAGTAACGTAAAAATCTACATGTGTTTAGGTGTACTTATTTAGTTGCACTTATAGTGTATTATGAGATAGCTTGATTTTAATTTGGTTGCATTTATAGTGTAATCTGAGATAGGAGTGTGTCCAATGTTGATCTCTCGCTGTCGGAGTGTCCAATGCGGCTCCTGCATTATCGACATCTAGAGTTGAGGGTGAGGCTTCACCGGAGCTCAATGCTCCAGTGTCGGTCCAGTCGCTCAGTGCACGGCGGCCTCACCGGCGCCGCCGCGAGGCGGAGCCTTCTGATCACATTTCCTCGGCATCTAGAGTCGAGGGTGAGGCCTCCCATCCAGGTAACTTTTATTTCTAATTCTCACATGTTGGATTGTGAAAATGTGTTGCAAGTTGTGAATTATTGTTATTTTATTGTTTTAAGGTTTTGGGAAATGCTATACTATTAGGGGAGGTTTTGTCGACTTTTTTGTATTTAAGGTTTTGGGAAATGCTATACTGTTATTTTATTGTTTTAAGTATTTTTGGCCAGCTAAAAAAAACACCAGGGGGCCTAGTCGAATGCTGAAGCAGAATCAGACCATACGTCAGACCGGCTCCAAGATCAAGATTGTGTATGACCCGCGACATCGTGGAGCGGCTACCTCACAACAGCATAGCTTCATCGCAAGAAGTTGTGGTGATGTTGTTCGAGACAATTGTCCTTTTAAGTCGAAGTCTTGGGCAGAAATTTCCGATGAGGACAAGAAACTGGTGCGAGAGGAGTTGTCGGTTAGTATATTAATTCTTAGTCTTTATCATTTTTTTTAATTTTTTTTACAAATATTAAAAACCAAAATATATTATCTTTAATATTATGCAATTTCTTACTTTTATTTTATTATTTTTCATATTCGTAGCACATTTATGATTTTGATGACATATCTCCCGAGGTCATGGCCTACATAGAGGAGCACTTAGCAATCCAGTACAAAAATTGGAAGAACAATTTTCACAATCATTTTAAGAAATGGGATAATCCGGAGATTGCTCGCTTACATGTTCCAACTGAGTTGAGGGACCGGCCAGGCAATTGGGAGTGGCTCTGCAACCATTTTACGGATCCAAATTTTTTGGTATGTACATAATATTTTAATAATAATTTATTATTGTTTTAGTTATTTTTAAAGAGTTTTTTATTAATTTATTTCAAATAGTTGCACTAACATGTATATTGTGTGTTTAACAGAAGAAATCTGCTGCTGGCCAGAAAGCTCGTGAGTCAAAGACACTTCTCCACCATTCTAGTTCGAAGCCCTTTTCGTATAGGCTTGAGGAACGACATGAGGTAAAACTATATTAACTTTGAAATTTTGTACAATTTATTTATTATTATTGATTAATAAAATTTTCTTAATGTTTTTTTTTCTTCAGGAGGGTTCTAAGTTCCCAGAGATCAACACGTTCAAGGACGTTTACGTTCGACCTAGTAATGAAATCGCTAACCAGTGTTATGTAAGTATATGTAATTATTATTATTCTTATATGTATGAATCGTTCAAATATTATTTATATTTTGTTATTAAACATTATATGTTTTTTCTTTATTATTATAGGATACTATGGTGGAAAAGAGCACTGTTGTTCTCCAAGAAGTAGCATCGCAGCTTCCCCCTGAGACTGCAATTGAAGATGTCATGGTACCAGATGATGTTGGTTTTCAAATCATGACTCAAGTCCTAGATCAGAACCTTGGTCGTCGTCATGGCCAGGTTGTTCGGGGTATGGGGAGATCGCGGGTTCGTGAGACAGGTGCCTCTTCTTCCAGATCGAACACAGAACAAGTCAATACATTGATGGAGGAAGTGACAACCTTAAAGGGCAAGGTTGCGATCCAAGAAGAGCAGATGAGGGCCCAGTGTGAGCAAATGAGGGCCGAGAGGGAGCAGATGAGGGAGCAGATGAATGAGCAAAAGAGGGAGGAGATGAGGGCCGATGGCGATCAGATGAGGGAGCAGATGAGGGAGCAGATGAGGGCCGAGGGCGATCAGATGAGGGCGCAGTTGAGTGACATTGTACGAGCCATACAGATGGCCGGCCTACCAGTCTCGCTACCAACACCTCATCTTGATCCACCTTCGACCTCAGAGCCACCTCACCCTCTCGATACTTAGTAGCTTGATGTTTTAAACCTATTTCACTTGTAGTTTTTTATTTTTTGTTTGGACATTTATGTACATTTTTATATATTTTATAATTAAATACTTTTGCTTGGTTAATTAATTATTCTTTATAATTTAATTACAATATTTATCAAAAAAAAAAATAGTTTTGACCAAAACATTTATCAACAAAAAAAAAAAAAGGTTTTGCGCGACGTAGGTCACGTCACGCAAGGAAACTTTGCACGACGTAGCTTCTGCGTCGCGCAAAGACACTTTGCTCGACTTGGGTTGTGCGTCGCGCAAGGACACTTTGCACGACGTAGGTCGTGCGTCGCGCAAGGACACTTTGCACGACGTAGGACCTACGTCACGCAAGGACACTTTGCACGACGTAGGTTCTGCGTCGCGCAAAGACACTTTGCACGACGTAGGTTCTACGTCGCGCGAAGACACTTTGCTCGACGTAGGTGCTGCATCGCGCAAAGACACTTTGCTCGACGTAGGTAGTGCGTCGCGCAAGGACACTTTGCGCGACGCAGGTTATATCTTCGTCGCGCAAACTCTGGCTTCACTGCCTTGGGGCGACGGTTTTTGCACGACGAAGGTTGTGTCGCGCAAACCCTCGGACAACGATTTTTGACTTTGCACGACGAAGGTACCTACTTCGCGCAAAGTGTTTTTTCTACTAGTGTGAGCATGCACGCACGCACGTAATTAAATATATCAGCACTGATGTTGTGGACTTTGGTGCCAATTTTGCAATCTAGAATTTAGGCTACCAACCCAAATAAAATGGCATCAAATTAGGGAGATAGAAAAAAAGATTATTAGAGATAATTACTCTCACTATGCCTAATGCACAACATACATATCATAATAAAATTAGTAAACCGATCACCCAAAACAAAGATCTCGTGAGATAGACTCCAAGAAAATAGTCATTACGCTCAACAATCATGCAAACCAGAAATTAGTATTCAAAGTTTAACTGAACCAACAAGGAAAAGCAAACTATACATGAAAGATCACAAGTGTACTAGCTAGCTAGCTCTAGTGAATTACAGTGACATTGTATTTAACAATTGCATCGCCCATAGTATTAAACCAATGCGTCTGGGCAATTGCATAACCCCGGGCGAACCGGAAAACGCCAGTTCCGGCCACAACCGGCATCTCCCGAACCAGATTCAGAGCCGGGTTCTTGCCGAAAATACTAATCGAGCTCCCATCGTAAATGCCATCACAGAACGCGAAGCACATGGCCATAGTAAGCCCAAACTCGTGCTGCCCGGATGACCCGTACATCCCCTGCGCCCGGCCCACGAGCTTGGAATTCGGGTCAGGCGCTTCGGTTAGCGGGTCATCTACCATGAGCAGAGCTCCGAAAAGGGTGAGGGACTTGTTGGTGTCTGTGGCTTGGGCTATACGGACGGCACTTGGGTTCTTCCCACTGACTGTGTCGTGGAAGTAGAATTGGAGGTTGGTCACTATCTCTGACGACGTCATTTTCTTCCTTGTCTTGAGCTTCTTGGCCCACTTGGGATGTGTGGAGCTGCTTTGAGCTCCTTCGGTGGTTGCAGCGACGACGGCGATGATGAGCACGAGCATAACAGTCACGGCTGCGTTTGCCATTTTCTTTTTCTTAGCGAAGAAGAAGAAATCGATGTCTAATTGAGGAAGGTGTTGGGTTTCTGTGGGATATCTTTGGGCTTGCAAAGGGTTAAATAATGCGAGAGGATACAAGGGATAAATTCCTTTTGTTCAAATAGCCCTCCTAACCTGCTGTTGGGGTGCAAGTTATATTTTTTTTTTCCTTTGATTTTATGTTTCAAAAGTGCAAGTTCTTCGTGACGGGGCCAAGTAGTAATCAAGTGGGCCAACCTCTTTGACCAGTTAGAGTGTCTGAGTTCCACCAAAACAAAGAAAAGTCAAAATTACAGAGGAGAAAATATTGAAATTCAAGGACTGCACACCTGAATTATTAAAAGAGGAAAAGAAAAAAAAAAACACCCATGAATTCAAGGTACGTTACGTATACCTTCTTTGGAAAAACACCCAAAAACTCATTAAACTGATGTCTTGAAATTGCATTGGTCACCAGATTCTCACCAGCATTACCCACCCATAAATTCTTGCTTGCTGCGGGTATGAAAAAGTTGGGTTGGCCTACCCAAACACAAGGAACCCGGGATTCAATGGGATGCTATTGCTATTATGCACGTTTGTTTACCTAACTAGGATAATCGGGAAAAATAAAGACATATGATCAGAATGCATGCATGCGCATATATATTTACCAGAGAAAAATGCTAAAAATGAGATATGCATGCACCTATGTTAATATTATTTAGCTCGTTTACTAATTCATAATCAGCTTGAGGAGATGGATTGACGAGAAAATAGAATTAGGTTTCTGTTAAAGTTGTTTACAAAACTATTTAGATCGGAATAAAAATGATGTTATATAAGCTAGACTAGCTAGTTCACTTGAATTTAAAGTAAAACTAACTTGATTAATAAACTGGCCTTGTTTAAAATAGATTATTTTTCATGCTAATTAATGAAATTAAATTTTATTTATATAAAATAATTAAAGAAGGCTATCTTTTAATAAAAAGGATGGTTCTTTTATAAATAAAAAAATGGCCATCCTCAACCTCTTTTTCCCGATCTCCCTTTCCAACCTCCACAACCCTCTCACACCTCCCCCTTCCATAATCAAGCCTTTTTATTTCCTAGCCCGAACAGCCCTCCCACCCCACGATCTGCAGATCTCCATGAATCCTCATTTGTCACTCTCGTTAATAGGTTCTACAAGCAACTAAAATATCGTTTATTAAAATAAAATAAAAATACAGTGTTAATGGTCTATTAAGTGTAAAGACATGTGTTGAAAAATTAAATAAAGAGACACTGACAGAACATGCATTCTGAGACAGCAAACCCTCAACCCTTTTTAAGAGTGTATAAAGTTTCTTTCCACTTCTACATCTTTTCTAAAATGGTATGTTGGTTAAGAACAAAAGTTAGGAATGTTTGATAACCATAGATTCGTAGTAGTTTTCAAAGCAAATGCTTATATTATCACATTAGGAATCTCGATCTTGCATGTAGAAATTACAGATACAAACAACATTTCAGCCAATTATTTGAGAGATGTAACAGTCGATCAATCGGTAGAATGTACTTGTTTGACCAACATATAGGTGTCAATCAATCGATGACACTCGCATGCTGCAAGTATTTCGTACTTTTGGTTCCGTTATATAAATGTTAGTTTTGAAAATAAAAAGCCACATTTCAAAAGTGAAATTCTTTGTCTAAGTTTTTGGAGCTGAACTATATTTTGTGCATGGTGTTCAGCTATTCGCACATGGGCTTTTTTTTTTCCTTTTTTTTTTTTTGTACGAGAGGAATTTTATTGATATTAAAAAAATGTACACCTAATTAGGGGGGACGTAAAGTTAACCCCTCATAATACAAGAAAAAAGAATGAAAAAAATATATGAAAAGAATGGGGGACATAAACTTTACCCTTCTAAAAACAAAAACAGCAAAGATACAAAGAAAAGAGAGGGAGGACATAAAATCTCCGAATCTAAAGGTCTAAACCTGCTAAACAGAACAAGCAACATCACAAAGTTAAGAAAAAGAAATAAGAAAGTGAGACAAACTTGTATAGCGAGATGCACATTAATTTGAGAAGCGAAAGCCAACATAGTCTGAAAACAAAGCAGCAAGTACCACCATTGGAGTGGAATCATGCCATACCAAAGTTGGAGAAGACAAGCCCATATTAACAAAATTTGTCCGCAACTACATTTCCTTCGCGATGTATGTGAGATGCATAGAAAGTCATCTTCCGAATGCAGTCCAGACAAATAGACCATTGCGTACAAAGAGGCCAAAGAGGATCAAAATCAGTCAATTGGAGGGGAGGAATAACACTAATGGCGCGTTTACTAATCCGTAATCAAATTGAGAAGAATTAAATTAAGGAGGAATTAAAATGAGGTGGAATCAGAATCAGATTCCTGTTAAAGTTGTTTACTAAAACTGTTTGAAATTGGAGTAGAAATGATGTTGAGTCCATATAAGTTATTTATTTCACTTCAATCGGAATAAAAACTAGGTTGATTACCAAAATATCCTTAATTTATAATAGACAAATTTTAATTTTTTAAAAACAATTTCACACTAGTATATGTGTTTTAAAAGAGTTAAAACTCAACAGAAATTTCTGGAACCTCCACGGTTCCACCAGAACCCTCTAAACTCTCCATATGCATCCTCCTCAATTAGTTTCTCCGATCATCTACAAACACCAACTCTTGCTGCTCCCAACGCGTCAACCTCCCTCTGCATCTCTCTCTCTCTCTCTCTCTCTCTCTCTCTCTCTCTCTCTCTCTCTCTCTCCATTCGGGTTTGGTAGAATTTTTGGGGTGGGTTGGTGATGGGTATTGGCACTTTGGCAGTCTAGGAGGTGCTGCGGTGGTATGTGTTGGTTTAGGGGTGGGGATAGGTGCGCTTTGGGTGGTTAAATCATGGGAGGCAAATGGAAGGGGTTGAATCTGAAAGGGTAGTTTCGGTCAAAAATTCTTATTCCGGATGTTGGCTTTCATCCGGAATTCAAATACCTCATCCAAGTTGGTAATTCAATTCGAAAATATCAGGAGTTTGATTCTTGATCTTGGGTGGAGCCCACTAATATTTTGCATTCCCAAAATTTGGTAAACGCCGGAATCACTCTCGGAAGAATTCAATTCCCTTTCTTCTACCTCCATTCCAAATGCGTAAACACGCCATAAAAGAGTCACTTCCAGTCAATGGCAATGCCAACCCCTTTTTTTGTGTGGTAATCTAGGGGGGTTGAAAAACCCAAAAACACTAAACTATCTGAGAAGTACAAACTAGGCGGTTCCTAGCAACTCTCAAAATATTATCAGACAAGAGATCACCAATCCAAATATGAGGTTCTTCAAGAAAACAAAAGCCTAGATCAAGGTTGCAGATCCAATTGGCTAAACAATCTGCAACATAATTCTTCTCTCTGTAAATATGCTTGAGTTGAGAATATTCGAATTGGTTCAAAATCTCATGGCAATTACGCTAAAGAGACGTGAGAGGATGAAAATTAGCAACCCAGCCAGCTGTATAGCATGCATTAGATTCACAGAAGTAGCCGAATCCATTTAAACAATAATATGAGATATCCCTTTATCAGTTACAAGTTGAAGGCCAAAGAACAAACCCCAATTTTAGCTTCAAGAACTTGACCTTACCCAAATTGACAGCAAACCCACCTATCCAATCACCCGAAGAGTCATGGATAACAGCACCAGCCCCAATTCTACCTGACCCACTCCTTCTAGAGCCATCCACGTTCAATTTAAAACATCTCATGGTAGGAGGATCCCACTTAAGAAGAGTATGAACTTTCTGAGAAACCACCATATCAGCTTTCTTAGCTTGGTAGTTGGTGAGCATTGAGTAATGTTGAATAGCAATATTTTGTTTGTAATATGAAGGTGGATTTAATGGAGTAATTAATAACAATTAAACCAAAGTAGATGTAGACCTTAAAGTATTTGGACTTGATTCCTTAGCGAAGCTTGAAGTGTTTGGACATATTTGACAACGCCACCTAATGTGAAGCCTATTGGCTATATGTGGGTGTTTGTAAGGAAGCGTAATGTGTGTGTTACAAGGCACATCTTGTAGTGCAAGACTTCTCTCAACGCCTTGTAGTGCAAGGCTTCTCTCAACGCCTTGTAATTGACTACAACGTACTAATGTCGATGTAGGCCTTAAAGTGTTTGAACTTGATTCCTTAGCGAAGCTTGAAGTGTTTGGACATATTTAATTAACAATGCCATCTAATGTGAAGCCCGTTGACTACATGTGGGTGTTTGTAGGGAAGCGTAATGAGTGCGTTACAAAGCACGTCTTGTGGTGCAAGGCTTCTCTCAACGCCCTGTAATTGACTACGAGGACATCATAACGTTCTGCTACCTTATCAGTCTAATAGCTTCTGAGAAACTAAGTATATAGCTCATGGACGTAGTCACAGCGCATCTCTATGAGGATCTAGATACAACTATCTGTATGAAAGTTCTTGAAGGACGTGCATTGACTAGTTCAAAAAGTTTACAACCAAGGAAATTTTTTTCTATTTGATTGTGACGTTTGGTATGAATTAAAGCAATCCGGATGAATGTGATATAACCGTCTTAACGAGTACTTGATTAGTCATGGATATGTGAATAACAAGTTATGCCCTCGTATGTTCATTAAGAAGTCATATCCAAATTTGCGAGTGTTGTTGCCTTAGTTAATGACATGAATCTCATTGGAACTCTAGAAGAGCTTGAAAAAATTTCTCGCACCTGTAGTCAAAATTTGAGATGAAGAATCTTGGAAAAAGAACTCAATATTGTCTTAGCCTAGAGATAGAGTGTTGTTCGGATGGTATTCTGTTCCACCAATTGAACTATATCCAAAAGGTGTTGGCCACGATAACAAGGATAAAGCAAAACCTTCGAGTACTCCCATGGTTGTCTAAACTCTGGATGCAAAACAAAGATCAATTTTGTCCTAAAGATGAGGATGAAGAGATATTGAAACCTAGAATTTCTTACCTAAGTGCAAGCTTTATGATGAACTTTCTTGCCTTATAAGTAACGATGATCTAATATATTGATAATTTGATTTAAAAATGAATAGGCAAAAAGTGGTTTTACCTCTAATGGATAAGAACAATCAATCTAAAACAAAACAAAACAATATATCAGAACCAAAGTTTTAAAAAACGCTAAGCACTAGTCGGGCGGCGGGCAAGCGCCTAGCGCCTAGGCGGCGTAGGCGGATTTAGGTAAATTTCTTTTATTTCTTGTAAATAAGTGCATATTGACACCTAAAAAAAACACTATACTTGTATAGATAATAAAATAATGATAAAATACAAATTAGGTACACTATTTCCATAAGTATTGGATGAACTTGTAGTAAATCCATCATTTGCAAATTAGATACACCATTTCCATAAGTATACTACCATGAAACAAAAAAAAAGCACACAATTAATTAAAAAACTATTAAAAAAAACCTCCTAGGACCGCCTAGGGCCGCCTAGGCCGAATCCGATTTGCCCAAAAACGCCTCGGTTGCTAGGCGCCGCCTAGGCCGTGTTTTAGAACACTGATCAGAACATGGACTGCTCATATCATAGTAGAATGTGAATAATGCTAAACCATGTTTTGCATTGAAAGACTAAACATCATTTAATCTTTTAAACTATTATGCAAGGCTTTAGTTTTGTGAACAATACATATCAAGTGACGTGAAAGCGTGTATAGATGTTGGGTTGCACATATGAATAGCCGTTTAGTAAAATGATATCTTCATTAAATTCTTTAATGTGGAATGCTCTTAGCTCATTTATTGATATTACAATACACTACCGTTCACGATTCGAAAACAATAACTCTAAAGCTTCAAGGCAGAAATGTAGGAGCCTTTCTAACTTTAGTAGCTTACTCAAAGCCATAGGCAATTTGTATAAGCTTTGGCTCAGAACCCTTCATTCCCCCAAATGTTATCCCAAAAGGTACACCCTTCTTGTCAAACCCAGCGGGGACACTGATTCCTGGGAATCCCCCAATTGCAAGCACGAGTGAAACATCTGAACCAGGAGTCACCAATGCATCTAACCTGTTGTCCTTCAACAATTTCTCAAATCCATCTTCTGTCAGCTTTGCCAAATTCAACAATGCTGCCTTTTCATTGTTTCCTATCCCATTTGTTGCTTTGGCTGCAAGAAAAATATCTTGCCCAAATTCCTTGATCATTTCCTGGAAAATCAATCAAAGCATAATGGTCACCATTGAGGAAAGGCTTGAGCAAGTCTACGTTAGTGAAGGAAAATTCTTGGCTCCATATGTATATGAAGTCATTCCTCCTTACTTAAATATCATCGTCTAACACATATACAAATGACCCAAGCAATGTAAGGATGAATGACTTTTTACACGTAAAGAGCCAAAATAATAATAATAATAATAATGTACATATTTTTACTTACCACACCCGAGAACTTGAGGTTGAAGGCAATTACATCTGGATCGAACCGGAGATACTACTAGGTCTTTTAAATACGCATTCAAGGCTAGTTTGAACTCAGCCAGTGAAGCTATGGCTTTCCCACTTAAATTGAAGTTCAATATAACATCAATGTTAGCTATTTCTAGATGGTCTACCAACACAGCACCTTCTTGCCTGCAATTTTGCAAAAACAACAGGGTTCTTCACAAATAAGCCCCTCGAAGGCTAACGGGTTGATAGAATAGCAGTTGGGAAGAGCAAACGTTTTTACCTAGAGTCTTGAAGTTTTTCTCAAACGATTGAAGTTGGAGAGATCCGCCGCCAGAAGTGAAGAACGGATTCCTGACTATTCCCAATCTCTTACCTTTGAGTCCATATCTCTGAAGGAATTGTTTATAGCCACCACGCGGAATGTAGTTGGACGCCTCTCGGGTTGCTTGATCGTTGTAGTCATAGCCTACAATTGCGTCAAGAACATCAACCGCGTCTGACACTGTCCTTGCGATGGGTCTGATACAATCAAACACAACGCAATTCATTAGTAACCGTTGCCAAATATTGTTCAAACAAGTAATGAACATTACACTTGCAAAATATATTTTATGACATGTGATTATCTATCACATACTCCAATTTTATTGCTGATTAATTAACATAATTACCCAATGGTGTCCTGTCTGGGAGTTACCGGGATCACCCCAGCACGACTGGTGAGACCAACGGTTGGTTTGATGCCCACTACAGAGTTGAAACTTGCCAGACAAAGTATTGAGCCATCAGTCTCAGTCCCCAGAGTTACTGCTACCAAATTTGCTGTAGCTGAAATTGCAGGTCCACTGCTTGAGCCACATGGAGTTGCTGATAGCACATAAAGGTTCTGTTCACAACACCAACCATAGTGCATTTGTATTATAACGAAATGTTACAGAAATAGGCATAAACAAAACCGGTTACAAACTTTTGTTAAAAAAAAAATAGAATTGCCAGCATTACATAGATAATAATCTGTAAATAAACCACAGTTTAGTGCCCTTTATTGTCTGTTTAGTGTCCCTATAATTCTATTTGATTAAAAGTTTGTAACCAGTTTTATTTGTGCATAGTTTGAATCAAAACACTGTGTTCACAAGTATTACAAACTTTTAATAAATAAAAAAATAGAATCGGCAGCATTACACAGACAATTATCCGTAAATAAATCACGGTTTAATGTCTTTTATTGTCTCTTTAGGGTCCTTACAATTTTATTTTATTTTAAAAATTTGTAACCAATTTTGTTTGCGCATAGTTTGAGTCAAAACTTAAGAGTTCACAAGCATTTGACAAGAACTTCATACTGACCTTTCCTTGGCCGCCTCTGGGACTCCAACCAGCAGGTGCTGTAAGAGATCTAAACTGAGCCCACTCACTCAAGCTAGCCTTCCCCAATATGATGGCACCGGCATTCCTCAACCTGGTCACCACGCCAAGCTAACCTCACATATAACACGTGCCAACAAGCAAGGTGCGTAAAGCACATCTCCTAGGTCAACTTATTTTGATAGGACGAAGAAAATTGAAGTTCTACTATAAAACTAATAGATAGTATGAGAAGTCGTCAAACCCCTTGGAAGTTCATGCAAGGTCACTATTCCCGTGGGATCTATTCTCAACAAAACAGAAGATGGAGCCGTTTGTCTCTGTCCCTAGAGTCACAGCTACCGTATTTGCCGATACTGATATTGCTGGTCCGCTACTTATCCACAAACTCTCAGTGACGAATTATAAGGATTTTGCAATAGTGCTGTTATAAGCTATTAAATGTGGCTCTAAAGCTTCAACCTTTTAAGTGAAGGAGGCTTCCTAATCTTTAGTTGCTTGCTCAAAGCCATATGCCATCTCAATTAGCTTTGGCTCCTAACCCTTTAGGCCTCAGCTCCCCAAAGGAAAGGCCATCTGGTGCCCCATCATCATATCCTCCTGGGACAATCACACCAGGGGAGCCGCTAATCGCAACCAATGGCGACACGTCTTGAACAGGAGCCACCACGGCATCTATATATATAGGAATAGGATCTGAAAGGAGAAAGGTAACAAAAACAGCTAAGAGAGAGTGTAAATAATTTCTCTGTAAAAGTCTTCCTTTCTTTTTTTTTCCTTTTTTTTGTGGGGTAGTAATTGTTCCTTGGCATGCCCGTCACATCAACCATGTGTATCACATTGTTGACGTTGGTGGAGATGAGTATATTTCATTGTCAACTAATTAATTTTGAGTTTGGTGCTCTAATTCTAAATCATTCGAAGCGAATTGACAGAAAACTCAAAAGTGTACGAAAAAAAATAAATAGTTAAGACCACAAGCAGGCATGTTGATAATCTCAAGACATTATGTCGCCGATTTGTGGTTGTGGCAGCTTCATTTAACAAACAAGTTTGATGCCTCACTGTTACTATCAAATTATTAATAATTCCTCATCACCATAGTGTAGAATCATCCTTTGTTTAATTGAAGAAAATGTATTTAAGCTCGCAAAACCCTCTGGCCATCCTAAACTTGGGCCCACCAACCACCGCAAACTCCTGCTCAACCTCCATTACTGGTATGCCACAAGCTTCAGTACATATGCACCTGTAGAGACTAGTTGCAAAAAACTGTGAAGGTTCCTCTGTCGATGCTCGATGGGCGCTGCCAGAGCCTGGCCAAGCCCAATGATGAATCGTGCTTGGTATGTAGTTTGCCTTCACATTCACCATCCTAATGGACACCAACCTTCGAAATAATGCTTGGCACTTATCCACTAGGTTCAGAGGAAGGCCGGTTACTTAGCATGTAGTGATTGTCCTGTTTTACCTTTTGCATTCAAGTGTTTGCTCGTTCTTAAGAATCTAAAACTTTAAATTTGTAATTAATCATAAAATTTGAATGATGGATGAACTACAACTCATTACTCAAAAAATATAGATGAAGATGAACTATTGTTAAAATAAAATACATAAAAACATGTTGTACATATAATATGCAAGAGCTTATAGCTTCGGTAGCAAAACACTTTAACTCTATACTCATAATCAGATTTCGACTCTCAGCCTCCCTCTCTCTAGAATAAAAATTACATAATTGTAGCTTAGGATAAACGTCGAAAGAAGCTTAAACATAAATCACTTGCAAGCAGTAAATTTGCAAGGGACTTTCCCATAACCTGAATTAGCCCTAATGAACCTCAGTCCTGTGTGGAGGACATTTCTGTTGGAGCCAATCAAGCCCCAATTCAAATGCTGAACCACAGCAATTGAATTGTAAGGATATTGAAGACTGTTGTAGGAGTTGAGAAAGGCAGTAATCCCTTCCCTTAGGAGCGTCCTATAAGGTTCTCCTCTTCCTTGTAGTCCTTGCCACAATGTTAGGTCAGTCCCATATCTCCTAGCCGCTAGCGGTCCGAAAATAACGGCTACCTTCGTGTTCGGGTTCACCGCCCTCCAGTAGCATTTGTGCTCCCGCAGTGTCCACTGCCTGAGAGATCACAATCCAATCAAATAGTCAGCTTTTTTTCATTGGTAAAAAGGGGAGGAGGGATTCGAACTTGAAATTTGTTTCACTATTGGGAATACATATATCACTCTATCAAGAGTTAGTTGGTAACTATGATACAGTTATGTGTAACGTATTAGATCATAGTAAAGTATGTATTTTGTGTTTTTACGGAGCAACGAATCTAAATTATTCAGTGTTTAATGTGCTGAAGAACCTTAAAATTTCTTACAGAACTACAGTATATTTCTACAGTCTAGTACAACTTAGTCAATTGAACGGTAAAAGTCGTTCCTACTTGCTTCGTAAATGATAGATTGACACAACCCCATACGGCTTACTTAATGAATAACTTACTGATGTGGGCATGCTGTAGCTTCCACGAAGGGCATTGGTGGCATTGGAGGCAATGAGGGCAGTGGTGGCAGTGGGGGCAATCGAGGCATTGGGGGAAGCCTAAAAGGCGGAGGGATCCAAGGCGTCACTGGTTTAGGCGGAGGGCTAGCCCGCGGTATTGGTTTAGGCAGAGGGTTAGTTGGCGCTACTGGTTTAGGCGGAGGGTTAACCGGCGTTACGGGTGCAGGCACAGGATTAGAAGATGACTTGGGGCAAAAAGACATAGGCTGAGCAGGCTGAGTGAGCAAAGAGTCGACGGCATACATCTCCATGTCAAACATCCTAAACACAAGTTTAAGACTTTGAGCAGGACCGGCACTAACCACACAGCCACTACCTGTGCTTGAAGAAATCTGAGCATAACAACCACTCAAGTCTGGTGTCCCATCAAACTTGATGGCATAGTTTCCGAACAAATTTGTAGTCTCCTCCCTTGACATTGTGATCTGCCCATTACTGTCACTACATGCCACTTGTACTTTAACTCCTGAAAAAATCAAAGCATATAAGTTTAGCATTAAGAATCTAAATAGAGAATGTGATTCAACTACCACGAAAATTCTATTATGTTACAGTATATAGCAGAGCATACTAAAAAATCTCCAACTGTGGACATGTTAGCTAAAGGGAAATGATTTCCATACATAAATTTTCCTTCTGTACACTTTTATATATACGTGCCCCTTTAGCGAGTGCGCATAAATAATTTTCCTAGCTAAAACGGGGACCGATCTTACACCGGTTATCCCATTTTGGAGTAGCCTCTTGATTGTGTTAAGTATGTTTGCTTGATGATGAGATTGCGGCGAGGCTCGGTCTAGATTGATTGTTTCTCAGTTTCTTTCGGCTTCAAACACCGAAAATAAATTAAAAAAGAGAACGTAGAACAAGGAATCAGAGAATAGGGAACTCACCATAGATGGGATAATCAAAGAGGGATCTTTCACCATCTTTGCATTGGTCACAGAAGACGGTGCCACTTACCATTGTATTCGCCTGAGCTCCATCAATGGCTGCACACAAAACCAGAATTGCTGCCAAAATTAAATTCTCCGGCCAATCCATAGGAGGATCAAAAATTTGGAACCCTGTGTCATTTTTCACACCCCCAAAACCCCCTCTGTATTTATGGTGTGTGGGAAGGGAAAACTATTTTTCAAACTAGGAGCGACATAGTACAGATTGCAGAGGTACATTTAAGGCTTGGTATTAACTGCCCAATATTCTAGGTTTCATTACAACTACTGTTGGAATCACGAGTGTCATCCACCGACAACTGATGGCCTAAATCATCTAGATCTACAAATTTAGAAGTTGAGACTTCTCTGAACTTCGACTGAAAGTCACAAGTGGTACTTGCTGTTTATGGTAATTAGTAAATTCAAGTGTTTATTGTAATTTTACCAATTTTATGCTTACGGTTTACTTCCGGTGCTAGTTTTGATTTAAATGTTTATTGTCGATGATTTGTATAACTTCACATCCACATGTATCAAATCTATGCGCATGACTTCCAAATTATATGTACTAATGAAATCTAAGACTCGTCGCAAACTTAACTGGTTACTTCCGGTTACGCAAGTCAACAGTGGAAAACGCTGCATTCTCAATGTGGAGTTCAACTGAAGTTGATGGTACAAGTAAATTATATGGACATGAATTTCAACCCCCTGCTGGTCGTTGGATGGAGGGTATTAGTTGGCCGTCAAAGTAGCAACACACACATTCATGAGAGAGAGAGAGAGAGAGTGTGATGAATTGCAAGGCCAGCAACAACAGAGAATGGGGGTTTCTTCTTTAACGTCTTTCAAGTTTCAACTGCACCTCCTCACACGTCTGCAAAAGATATGGGCTTTCTCTTCTTTATGTCTCTGATAGCTAGGGCACATGGAGAAGGTGAACTTTTCATTTGATGTCTATGTCTCAATTCTTTTCTAGACAGGACGTCGTTCTTATGTCGGAAAAGCTGGAGTTAATAAAATTTTCTAGATGTGTGCGACTTTTAAGAAATAATAGACGTCTTGCATAGAGATTATCTACTTTCTAAAATTGCTCCGTTTAGGTTTAGATATCAATTATACAAACCAAATGTTTTCGCTATAGCAGCAGAACAAATGCATGAACAATTTTTTATTTTTTTTAGTACGTAGATATTTTTCTACTATGGGAATGAAAAGTTCATCTACGTCAAACAATAGACAACCTAATTTGATATCGAATTCGCCATTCATAAAATTCAAACCTAAGTCATCTCACTTTCAAATGAAGAAGAATACCGAGTCTAGCCAAATGGGAAAATCTATGCGCATGACTTCCAAATTATATGTACTAATGAAATCTAAGACTCGTCGTAAACTTAACTGGTTACTTCCAGTTACGCAAGTCAACAGGGGAAAACGCTGCGTTCTCAATGTGGAGTTCAACTAAAGTTGATGGTACAAGTAAATTATATGGACATGAATTTCAACCCCCTGCTGGTCGTTGGATGGAGGGTATTAGTTGGCCGTCAAAGTAGCAACACACACATTCATGAGAGAGAGAGAGAGAGAGAGAGAGAGAGAGAGAGAGAGAGGGGGTGTGATGAATTGCAAGGCCAGCAACAACAGAGAATGGGGTTTCTTCTTTAACGTCTTTCAAGTTTCAACTGCACCTCCTCACACGTCTGCAAAAGATATGGGCTTTCTCTTCTGTATGTCTCTGATAGCTAGGGCACATGGAGGTAAAAAATGGGGTGATTCGTAAGGCATTAAACTTCACAAAACACTCAAACACACCCTCTTCCAGTATTGTCTACCTATTCAGCTCACACCAAGCCTACACATTCAGCAACATATCGATCACACCGTGATGCACAAAGTTATACAGCATCCGCGTAAAAGCAATGAAAAAGTTATCCAGATAACATACAAAGAATCGTGAATCATCAAATGCACAACACATGAACATCTAGATTTACTTGATCACAAATTTAAACCAAATTCAGCAACCGAGCACAAGCGCCCAACAAATGTGGGAACCAAGAATTCAGGGTCAAAAATAATAATTAGAGTAACAGTAGTTCTCAATCTTAAATACAAGATACAAACAAATCCTATGAGCAAAACTAGTATAACTGTTTAAAAAAGCCTACAAAAATCGTCTCAAGTTCAACGTATAACAGTCACATCCGAAAGCTTAAATTATAAAAACTGAAAATTCAACAGCCTCATGGATCCAACATCTCGAGTAACCTTAAATCTTTTCCCATGGCTTACACCAAACCTGTAAAACCTCATCTTCAATTCTCATCAACATGCCCGTTCTCTGGTTCAACACGGTCATACTCTGGTTCCTCAGAGTTGCTCCTAGTCTCACTTTTATCAGCACTGCACCCAAATAAAACAATGAGGATCAAAGTTTTAATAAAAATCTGCAAATAGCATACACGTAGTTAGAAGCACATGCAATTGCACAGTGACACATTACAAAGTTGAAACTAACGGAGGAGGAATGCATGGTTGCATGAGCCTTAAACTTTAAATGATTCCATTGAAGGTAGCTCTATATCCTTCTAGCCCAATATTCAGAAATTAGCATATACTTGCAACTGCAAGTAGTGCATAAAACACCTTCTTTCTTTGTGCAGTTGCCAGGATAGGGGGCTAAGTGTGTGAGTGTGTGTGTTCAAACAGAAGGATAAACATCTATGGATCACTGCTTGGCCTTCGAAATATGTAATAAGGTAAAAAATGAAAAAGACGGGTGCTTTAAAAATATACATTACAGGAGGGACCGGTAAAGAGATGATTGTGCCACTAATTTATGTTTTTCTACATGAGACAGATCATGACAAAGTGGATTGCAAACCACCAATTTCGTAAAACTCTACCAATTAATAAGATAGCGGGCAATGGTCAGCAAAGTAAAATTCTTTTGAATACAGAAACGTCGTTCAGAGTTCGAAAAGCTTCATTTGAACATAGATGCGTGCATCAATGCCCAACAACTTCCCACAAGGTTCATAGAGCTAACCTAAACAATCTCTTTATACAAAGAAAAACTGAAAGACACAGCACACACAACACACAACTAATATGCTAATTCACTGTTCCATCAAGCAACATTTCCCAAAAACTCATTCAAAAAATTCAACAGCAATGCATTGCTAACATGCAATCAAAATCAACATGCAAGTACCGAAAGGATCAACTTTACAACTAAGCATCCTAACTACGAGTATTTGAAGTTCCCAATCGATCATATTACTAAAACAACAAACCTCTGGGGGCGTGAATCAGGCTTCCTCCAAGCTCTCTCAGTTCGATCACCAGCACGCCCATTTCCCATCCCAAAACTACTCCTCCCGAACGACTCGCTGTTAGCTATCTCCGCCACCTCCTTAATCTTAGCAGACTCAAGCTGCTCATCAATCTCCTTCCAGTCCTTCCCTTTCTCCGCCAACACCTCCTCCCTCGGCCTTGCTGCACCAAATGGGTTCGAGCCCTTGGGCTTCGGTGCAGTGGCCGACCCTGGTGAGGTCTCGTTGCTCACAGGCAAAGTCCTAGGCTGCAAATTGAGCCTCGGCCTCGCAGTACTCTCATTATGACCACCATTACTCTCCGCCCTCTTCTTCCCCCACACGTCAGAATCCGCACCACCGCCATTGGACACGTACCCAACCTTTCCCTCTCGATCAAATCCAGACCCACCATTGGTCTCCTCCTTCTTCCTCCCCCAGTTATCAAAATCAGCACCTCCATTAGACGGGAACCCTACTTTCCTCTCCCGATCAAACCCGCCACCGCCAAATCTCCGTCCCTCCGACGGCATGGAGCTCTTATTCGACACCCAGCTGTCGGATTCATCAGCCTTCGACTGTGACCCACCCAAAAAACTACCTCCTCCTCCTCTCTCCCTCCTCTCAAAGGAATTTCCCGGCATCGATTTCTTCGCGGCGCCCCAATCATCAACCTCATCCGCCCTCGAAGGTTCATCTCGATTCGATTCCTTCCCAAACCCACCTTCCTTCCTCTGACCCCACTTCGAATCCAACGACTCGTCACCGTTGGAATACCTGCTGTTTCCCCGATCGCCCCCATAAGTCTTGAACCCGCCGCCGAGCCGATTCCGATCAAGCTCCTCGGCGGTTCGCTCGCGCGGACCGGTTGGCAAAAGCATCCGGTCCTCGTGGGTCAGGCCCATGGGATGCTCCGCAGGCTTGGGTTTGGGCGCCCCCACGAGGGAGGTGGTCTGTTTCTTCTTCTTCGGCTTGGTGGCGGCGGCTGCTGAGAGAGATGGAAAGTCAGCGGAGGGCGGCTCAACGGCGCGTTGCTGTTCCTCTATGGCTTGCTGTTCGAGTTCGGCTTCCTGCTCCTCGGCGGCGAGGGCCCAGGCGCCGGGTTTGGCCCACGGAGACACGGTGGCCGCCATGGTTGCGGTGGTAGCTCTGTGGAAAACTAAAAATGGTCGCTCCTTTTTTCTCTTGCGCGAAGTGAGTTTGGGGTCTGCGTAGGGGAGATGAATTAATTGAAGGGGTTACGAATGTATAGGGTAAGGCAAGGGATGAGGATTTAATCCGACGGTTGAGATTGGAGTTTATGATTTTCCTTATCAGAGAAGGAATCTATGAGGTTTTATTTTTATTTTATGTAAATTATAAATTTACCACGTTAACTTTAAGTCATATGTTAAACCCATACACATTTTTAGACATTGTAATATCATACATCAATTAACAAATTTGTTGCAGTATCATACATCTATCGCCTTTTCTGTGAATTAATTTGTAAATTGTTAGAGTGACAGGCGAGAAACTGATTTCCTTGCTCAACTAGGTTGAGAAGTTAACTAAATATTAATCCAATTAAGATTTTCTTTTTCTTTTTTTTGTCTTAACAAAATTGTAGTTAATGAAAAAAAACTCTTATTTCCATTCATATCGTCTATGATTCCTATTTGAAATTCACGACGACTCTTCCACCCGGGTTCGTGTCCAAGAAAACCAAGTCCGAAGAATGGCACGGAGGAATCCAGCCGATTAAGCCGTTGATGGAGAGGCCCAACCCTTGAGGTTTCTGAGTCGACCTAACAAACCGAGAATCTCACCGACTAAGTTGCACTCGGTGAGCCAGAGTACCCCGAGTTTCATCGAATTGTCGAGCTTTGCCTCCCCCGTCGTCCGCTCCCTCTACCTCCCAGCGACAACCTCACCAGCTTTTTCCTAACCTTCCTATGCCGCCTCCCCAACTCTCGAGCACCTCGACATCGCCTAGAACCTCCTCACTGGCACCCTCCCTAACCTCTCTAACCTCAAATACCTCCAAGGCTCAACCTCTCAGAAATGTCACCCCCTCACCGGTGCGTTACTAATGTCACCCAATCGCGGCGATTAGAGTCGAGGTCGACGATCGAGAACTAGATTTGAACAATGAGGCAGTGGATTGATAAAGACGGCTATCAAATTTAGTGAAAGGCATCGAGATAGGTATCCTGAGATTTTTTTTTTTTCAAAGAATAGAGGACGAAGGCTGCCATACACGGAGGTATAGGAGTGTGAACTGGGTTGCATGACTGGATTATGGGGAAGGCTGGAAAAAAAATCCTTAATTTATAATTAAATTGACCACATCAACAGTTAACAGATAAATTAACGGACTAGAAGATGGAGGTCTAACACTCCAACCAATTTATAAGTTCATGTATGAAATTACAATGTTCAAAATATGATGTATGAATTTGTTATGTGACTCAAATTTGAAGTGGTAAAATATAATTTATGTTTTTATTTTTTTGGTTTTTGATATGGAAAGGAATCTGACTTTGGTTTTTTCAATTTTTCGAACTTTGAAAACCTACCCCATAATAAATATCTCAAGAGGACATAATCATAATGGCGTACAGCCGAAATTCTTGTGCATGAAACTACCTCATTATGTAATGCACTTGCATTAGGATCTATTCATTAGAAAGAATTGATTTAATACATTTCTTATGTACCCATAAGTGCTATATTGTATTTGAATTAGATATCATTTCACCTTATATTGATTGAATGTATTCATTATGTTGTTGCTAGCATATACCACTATTTTTTTTTATTTTGGATCTTCCAAATCATTCCAACAGGAGGTTCGGATCCATTTTTTTTCTGATCATTCGATAAAAAGATTCATTTTCTTCATTAAAAAATAGGAGGTAGAACCAATGAAGATTTCTTTTTTTATTCATCCCTATAGTTGAATGTCTCGTTCAAGAATTGTTTTTAATCCAATCCAATAAAAAAGGCAAATCCCTTATGATACACCAGATCTGGCTCGATTATTGATAAAGTGAACAAATCTGTCATTTCGTGAAATCTTTCTTCTTATTCAAAATCGTAGTGTAACGTGTATCCCTTCCCGTTCCAGTCATGGAATAGATGAAATAAACAAAAAAATGAATTTTTGTTCAAGAATGAAATCTTATTGGAACTATCCATATCCAATTCATCATTCAGAACCATATCACATTCGGCTCTGATGAAATAGGATGAATTGTGATGATATTTTGTAAATACATAATTATCTTGAATATATTAACTATTTCTTTATTTTTCGATTGCTTGGAAGGGACAAAAGAAACATCTTGTTTTTTCTTCAACAATTTTTGATCTCTAGTGGACCTCTCAGTAGGATTTGAACCCATATGAAGTCCTGACTAGCTGTCAGAGAAAAAAGAACGAATGGATCTTGTAGGATTCCCAAGAAATTCTTCGATTTCTTCCGGAAGCAGATGCTTATTCATTTGCTTCTCACTTTTTGTGAATAGGCCGGACATTAAGGAATATCTACAAGGGCAATTAGGGAACCGGTCTAATTATATCTCTGTTCATTCCGTTTGAAGAAAAGAAGGATCCCAAGAATCGATCTTTCTATGCCTTGCTAAAAAACTGATCCTTGTTTAACAACCACACATTGTCTAACCAATTCTCTCTCAATATGTTCCTCAAAAAATCCGATTCATGCGGATTCTTCCCCCAACTAAAGAAGAGATCTTGGCTGAATTGTTGCATATGAAATTGAGCACAATTTTGCATAGCCCACTTATTTCTCGAGAAGAGATGGGAAACATGCTCAATTTCATTTAATTGAATAGTTGACCCAACTTCTTGTTGTCTGAAGAAACGCTCCACTTCAATTGGTATTTTTTCACGAAAAGCAAACATGAGATAACAAATCCAGTCTTTCACTAAGATTTCGAATAGCTATCCCAAATTCAAGTTGATTATGTTTTGCCTCTTCCTCGAAGAAAGACGATAAAAAAATTCCCAATCATGGTCCTTGCGGATTGGATCATCCATATAATATACAAAAAGAAACTCCAGATATGTGATATCTTTCTGTTTGAATGAGATCTCAATTCCAGCTGGTAGAGTTGTAGAAACACTTGTTTCTTCCATATTTTGGACCTTAGCTCCATGGAACAATATACTAACTACTGCTGAAACATGGAAGAATTGAAATCTTAGATCAAAACATTATATATAGATGGTATGAACTACCTAAATAAGAATTCTTGAACAGTGAACAATCAGAGCTATTACTCACTACCTCAATTTTTTTTTCCATTAATGAAAGACGTAAATCCATTGGAAAAAAAAAATATGCATGCCGGATGAAACGAAGAGGGACATGATTAAAAGCAAAGGGATAACGATTCATGAAACATTACATATAAAAAAATTGTGAAATATTGAATTCAAAGTATTTCTTTTGTAATCCTTATTTACTAATGGGAAGAAAAATATCATTAAACAAAAAACTAATTGGTTCAGCTTGGAGTATCTGAACCAGGGTGCCAAAGTTTAAGAAAAATAAGGGGTTAGAAGTTATTAGAATATGTGAGAATTTTATGATTGCATTTCTCTCCATAAGGAGGATTATATGAAGATACCATAAGAAGTGGGGAGAACATGACACTAGGTGTAGTTACTCTAACACTCCCCTTCAAGTTGGTACATAGATGTCATTAATGCTCAACTTGCTAAGTAAGCTATGAAACACTTGCTTTGATACAACTTTAGCGAGAATATCTGCCAGTTGATACTTTACGAAAGGAAAACAAATAAATTCTTTTTCCTCTTTTTATTTGATAAAATGTCTATCCACTTCAACATGCTTGGTTTGATCATGTCGAATCAGATTGTGAGCAATATCATTTGCAGCCTTATTATCACAATGCAATTCCATAACTTTTTCAAGTCTAAAACCCAAATTTGACAAGACATTACATTATGAATTAATAACAACTCACAAATTCCATGTGGCATACCTCGACACTCAATTTCAACACTTTATCTTGAAACAACATTTTTTTTTCCTACTTAGCCAAGTAATAATTTGCACCAACGAATGTGAAATAACCTGAAGTAGTGCATTTATCAATGATGGATCCAGTCAAATCATCATCAGCATACTTAGGGATGTTTAGATGTCCATGCTTTGCAAACATAAGCCCCTTTACCCAGTGCAGACTTCAAATATCTTAATATACGATGCACAACATTCCTATGGTCAATATTAGGTGCATGCATAAACTGACTACCAATACTCACAACATATGAAATATATGGCCTCGTGTGTGCTAAGCATATTAACCTTCCAACAAGGCGCTAGTATTGTTCCTTATTAGTTCGTGTATGACCTTGCTCTCATAAATTTTGTGATTCATCTCAATTGGAGTGTCAACAAGTTTGCACGCTTGCATCCTAGTTTTAGTTAGCAAATCCATCACTTACTTGCATTGAGATAAGAAAATACCTTGTTATTATGACCTATAAACTTTAATCCCATGAAAATATTTTAGGGAGTCAAGATCTTTCATCTCAAACTCTTGAGACAAATACTTCTGTAATAAGTCCTTTTCTTCTGGATCATCTCCTATTACCACCATGTCATCAACATACACAATTAAAGTAGTAATCTTACCTCTTTTACGTTTCAAAAACAAAGTAATTACTTTGTTTATACCCAAATGCCTTCATAGATTTAAGGAAAAATTACATTTTACCATCTCAGGTTTGAGGTCGATTTCAACTTCTTACAACATCTTTAAAACATTTCAATTTCATACATTTACTTATCATTTTATTTCAATTTCATACATCTGTTAGAAAATTCGTTAAGTGATGGCGTGGCAAATATGGTATCCACATTTGTACTGACGTGATTGCCAAATTTGTGTCACGTAGCAAAAAACATTATTTTTTATGAATTTAAAATATAATAATTATCCTATTAAAAAATAAAAAAATAAAACCTTAAACCCATGCCCCCCATCCCACCCATCTCCCCTGCAACCCCCCACCCTTCTTCTCCCTCCCAAGCCTCCCAATTTCATGTCCTTTCTCCATCTCCACCACATATCTCATACAACCACCATGTCAATTCTCTGTAAGATTTTATAGGGTGAGTGTTGTCAAACCTTAGTGTGTTTATATAAAGATGTCAACAGCTAAACAAAAGATTATGTGGCCATATAGAGAAATGGAGGGAAAAACATTAAGTGATAATGTTTGAATTAGAGTTGGTTAACAACTCTAAATAACTGGCAATAACTGAAACCCTAATGGGGGGGAAGCAGTTATTGTTTTCTCACGCAAATCCATAAAGAAAACCAGTCCCATTGAAGGTTATATAGCATCAAACACTAGAGAAGAGAAGCCCAATCCTGGTACACATGCATAATGTCTTCGACAGCGAGTATGTTTTCTTTACTCATATTAGGGTTTACTGGTGTTATATATAATTACATGCAGGTTAGTTCAATGGCTTGACTGATTATGTTTTGGCCCTCTATCATGAATTGAGTTAACATCCTCCACTCCAACCGGAGCAACCACCTCCATCTCCTCATTCTTACTCCATCACAACCACCCATTCAAACTTTAAACAAATTTAAAAATGAACCCTGACTAATTTGGGGATTCTGGGGATTTGGTGGTGGTTGGAGATGCCCACTCTCTTCACCGCCCTCCTCGTCCTCCAGAAGCCCCATCGTCCTCAGGTAGGTTGACGCAGAAAAGATGATGGTTTTGAATTTTGGGAAATAAAATTTTGAAATCCATGAAATTTCTTGGGTTTTTTTTTTGGATTGAGAGTGAAAATAAAGAGATTTTTTTACGGAGATTTGGGGAAGAAGAAACCAGAAGATTTTGGAGAATTAGAGAATGAGGGTTTAGGGATTGGGAGGGGTGGTGCGTTAGTGGTTATGGAGATTGGAGGAGATGGAGGCGTCGCGTGGAAGAAGAGAGTGAGCTGACATGATAGATGGATATCTACATGTTCAAGTTTTGAAGGGAGTGGGCTGACGTGTAATGAGGTCCAATACTGCCACGTCAGCTCTTAACAGACCTATGGATAAAAAATGTAATGAAGGTATTATATTAAAATAAAATAGTACATGAGGTATGAAAATGAATTTTTTTAAAAATGTATGAGGTTATAACAAACCTCAAACTTGAAGTAATAAAGTGTACTTTACCCTAGATTTAATGAATCTCCAAACCAGGCTTTGGAGATTGTTTCAGTCCATGTAGTGATTTGTTCATTTTACACTCGTGACTCTTCAAAACCATGTTACACTAGGGTAGGGGAGCCATATAAATTTCTTCTTCCAAATCACCATGCAAGAAAGCATTTTTTACAACAAATTATTGCAAAGGCCAATCAAGATTTGCAGCTAAAGATATAAGTCCATAGAAGTCCAACGGTGTTTATTTTTACCACTGGCTAATGTTCCATGATAATCAATTCTATATTTCTTAATATACCCTTTTGCTACTAACCTTGTATTGTATCTTTCTATTGAGCATAACTTTGACTGTAACCCCACAGTTCATTTTCCCTTTGGAAGAGGAACAAGTTCCCACGTACCATTCTTCTGAAGTGTTTGCATATCTTCATTCATTGCCATCTTCCACTTAGGATCTTTGAGAAATTCTTTTGTTGGATTATGCCCAAAAAGTAATTGACCTGGCCACACATAATTAGTTATTCGTGACAGCTCAATATCGATCCATCAACAACAAGTGTAAGAGAGAACATCTTTCACTCAAGCACGTGACCTAATAGTGGATTAGGAAGGTTTGTTGTTGATTAGGTTGAGCCCAAGGAATACCTTAAGTTGTAGGGACAAGATTGCAAAGAAGTTCCAATCTTGAGATACATACCCTAAGAATATTAAGTCCTAAACTATGATCCTAGTCATAGGATGACCGAAAGGACTATCGAACATCCGCAAAGGCCGGTTTGTATGTAGTCAATCTCATACTAAGCATGTAGTGACATATAATAGTGTTGGCTACAAATATTACCGAGCCTACGTGGCGCGCAGGCCGAGTAAATAGTAGACTAACTGAGTCCTTCAAATGTGTGCGGGGCGTGCCAACTCGTTGGCCGAGCTTTGGCCGAGAAGTAAAATGTCTTGATGTGGTATAGATGCGCGCGGCCAACTTCTGTATCTTGCGATTGCGGCCGAGAAAGGAACGTGTCTCGGCCTTTAGGTTCTAGAGCCTGAAGACAAGGCTGCCAATTACAAAATTCACAAATTGTGGTCGTCCAATTCGGCCACGGTCACCGTATTGATGAAGGTGAGACCACGCCGAATCGACACTAGAGTATAAGTGCAGAGGTACTCAAAACTGATGAAGGCCTCGACCACAAACGTGGTTCGGCCGTCTCGGTGTTGAGTTATGAAATCCTCTTGTGAGTACGTAATCGTAAAGCGACTCGGCGTCGAGGCACCGAGCTTTGGTATTAGTAACACCTCACTTCGCCGGGCCGGCTGGTGAGATGATCTCTGTCGACGGGGATTCGAGACTCCTTCGTCGGCCGAGACTAGGATAAATAACCAATCGACCCTGTCGCAGTGCTGTTTATCCAAACTGAAGGTGCTTCACGGACGGCTGGTTCTACGGCAACAGTGCTGTTTATCCAAACTGAAGGTGTTTACCGGTTGCCTTCACAGTGCTGTTTATCCAAACTGAAGATGTGAAGGCGAAAAAGAAAGTAAAAATTCTCAAAGGTGTTGAGAAGGTTTGCGCAGGGCAGATTTGTGTGTTGTGTGGTTGATTTTCTTGTTGCCACTGCTTCTGTATTTATAGGATCTAAATCCTCTCTTGTTGGGTCACGTGAAGAAGCCATTTGCTTTCTCTTTTCTTGCTTTCTCTTTTCCTTGTTTTAGGGCATGTTTTTCACCTTAAATCAAGGAAAAGTTGGTGTCCTAGGCTTTACCTAGTTCTTAGGGATCCATGTAAATCTTCTTTTAGGTCGAGAAGATCTTCCCTCGGCCCAAACTGCTATTTTGGGCCCAAACAGATTGTTCGGGTCGATATTTGTAAAATTGGGTTCAAACAAATAGACATAAAGGTAATCATCTATGAGATTGAATTCTCTGAACATTGACCAACCATAAAAGTGTTTGAATGGAAGATTACATAGTTGTCAATCGTACCACATTTCCAAGTTATGGATGCAACTAGTTCTTAGTTCTAAAGTATCATCGGTTATCTCATGTTGGTGAATGTGATCTTCGGCCTCACCTTAAAGCTCTCAAACAATAGAGAGGCCCTATAGTATGAGGATCGGGGTCATATGTGGCGTTTAGGAATTAAATTGTATTCCTATTGGCTTATGAAATTCCTCTAGATGCCAGTGTGCTATGTAAGTTTGGTAATTATAATTTAATTAAGACTCAAATAATTCATTAGGCCAAAAACATAAATTAATGCAATTTTAAAACCTCACCCAGATTTGGAAATTACCCTGTAAAATACAATAAGCCCAAAAAATTAAAGTGCACTTCATTTGCCCTTAAAAATTTGAAGATGTCCAAAACAAGAAAACAAAATTGAAGATCCCAATCGAACTCATCGACAGCAAAACCCAAAATTCAAGAGTTTATACAAGATTTACAGATTCCATGTAGTATCTGCCCGTTACATGGCAAGTGGCAACTGTGCCTATCAGCGAGAATCATAAACGAAGAATGAGTGAATGAGAAGCCGAGCATCAATACATACAGATGCAATTAGCCATCACGGATAGATAGGACATCGCCACGATGACAAGAAGTCTCTCCATCCCCTCGTATTGATTCAGAACTTGAAATTCAGAGGGTTCCAGAAACACACCACACAAATTAACTTTGTTTGAGTGTCCGGCTGAGGGTCTCATCTGCTGGCCGGTGCCTCGGAGAAACCAGGAGCTCCCTACTCTACAAACACTCTTTAAAGGGTGGCTCTATTGGCACCCAGCACATTGCTAAAGAAAAGAAATTATAAAACAGGCCAGCCATGGGATTGTGGGGATGTGAGGAAAGGGGAGGAAAGGTGAGGAGACAAAAGGGGATGGTGAAGGGAGGGGAGAGGGGGGCCAACTTTTTAAAGAGTAAGGGTAAAATGGGTAGCAATGTGCTGGATGCCCATAGATTCACTCCTACTCAAAATGATAGTTGCAGTGCAGCTTCATCGCTTGGGATTGCATTCTTCAAGATGATTGTTTCAGATTAAAATTGGCATCACGGTTCTGGATAATCTGAATTCTGTAAAGTGAGCAAACGTTCATCTTCAGAACTCATCACCGAATCTCCTCTAATGTACCATGTAACAGTTCCTGCTATGATGAGAAGAACTAATGTAAGCTCAAGTCAACACTCAATACAAAGATTTACATTATATGTTTTAAAAGCACTCGGAGGAAGCATCTCCTGGTACCAATCATAAGCAAAGAAGGAAAATATTACTGCCAACTGTAAGTGTAATATGACCCTTAGTCAAACCAATGTGTTAATCACAATCTGAAACAGTTCAACCCAATAAAGAAACACTACCTGCGAAATTTTTTCTCTTTTGGTGCTCAAATAGAGTAGTAGTTACAATGATGATGGAATGTTACAACTGAGTAAAGCTTCAGGCACGTTGTAAATATTATTCCTGATCATAGTTTTCCTATCAAGAGGAAACCAAATGTCTCGTATCATTGGGATCAAATTTAGCATGCATCTGTTTTATGTTTAACCCATTTATTAGAGAAGAACTTGTACTTTTCATATTGATCGGAATTCAAAGGACAAATTAAAAGGTAACAAAGAGCCCCAAATCCCATATAATACAAGTTAAGGAAACAAAGTCCATATAAATACCTTGTGGTTGTGGAGCAGATGGTTCCTGATCTCTTGTTGCATGGAGTATGATGGTTCCTGACAGCACAGTAATGAATCCACATATTTCTGAGGCTATGCTGCTTACATTCTGACCAGACCAATCCTGTATAGAATATAGAAAACAACGTGAAATCAGAATCTCATGTATTAAAATGCATGGAAAACAAGTAACAAATGAAGGCATCAGAAGGAAACCCCACTATATAGAACAAGCGATCTACCTTGAACATTATTACGCTAGCAATTATGGTCAGAGTTGTAAACATCACATAATATACTGGGGCAACAATTGCTGCATTGAATGTATCCAAAGCCTGAAACAAAGATGCAGCCAACATTAGTGATATGAGACTGAGCACGTAATAATTTATAATTTGAACTTCCTAGAGAGATCTGAGTTACAGATGGCTGAAATGAAATACCAACAAGATTAACATCCAAGCAGCATGTGTTAAGTTGAATTTTTCAATAAGTAGCCAACTTAAAGTTACTTTCAAACTCCAATTAAAATTTCAGATTTTGAGAAATTTCCAAATTTATCAGAACGCAAATACTGTATGCTTTATCTACTGCTTTATATTGACAAGTTATATAGCAAAAGTTGAGTACATCAAATTCCCCTCCTTTATAGGCTAGGAACACAATGTAGTTGAAAGGTAGCAAATGGGCTGAACAGGATCTAAGAAAGCCAATAAAAGTTAGGCACCCAGGTAGAGCAAAGACTTTTAGCAAAAATAAAGGCCAGTCAAACGCCAATGACGATAGTCGTGGAGGAAGGTGCCAAAATTAAAAGAGCAAAACTGACCTTGTTAAGATAATTTAACTGTGTAACAACACAGATTATAGCAACTGTCAGAAAAAACCACGTCTGAGGATAAGCAATCTGACTTACTCCCTCAAGAGTTAGCTTTATTGCAATTCCAATTGCCTTTATGCTTACAACCTGAAGTAGCACAACAGAGGTACACAGCCAAGCCTAACAATATTTGAGCACATAAGAACAAAATGACTATACGTGCTTAGCAAACAAGAAAAGGATAATTACCGTAAGTGAACCCATCAAGGAACAGATTCCCAAGTAGACTAGTATATTCGTTTGCCCATATTGTGGTTCAAAATGCAAGACTAAAACTAACACTAGGGAAATTGTAGCTACAACATAAACCAGAAAGGCTGTGTAGAAAAGGAAAACACAAAAAGTTAATTACAAGTTACAAGTCAACGGAGGTTTTACGACAAGTAGCATTGAAAAAGAAAAGGAACACGAACCTGTTTGGGTAGCCAGGACCCAGATTTCCTCTACAGAATTTAGAGTATGTTCCTGAGGTGCATGGATCACGATCACGACTGATCCCACGATGCAGGTAACACATCCCACGATGCCCATTTCCGTTATTCGTTCCTTCAACAAGAAGTGAGCCAAAACAGCACTAGACAAATCCAACAAACACGTAAGTCGGTAACAAAAACTTTCAAAACAATAATCAACACAGCGATGAACTCGGCGTCTACAAGTGCATTTACCTGACAATTATACTCAGTGCACCAAGTGGGGTTACAAGAACTGCCGGAGCATATACATAGGCCACGAAATTGGCAACTTCCCCGACAATCACTACCCATTTGAAAAAATCGAAAACCGAATATAATTTCAGTAACTCATGATCATATCTAGTTATGAGTTGAGTAAAATTTTCTGCAGAGAGAGAGAGAGAGAGCTACACTTACTAGTGATCATGCCAGCCCACCAGAGTGGTTCTAATAAGTACGTATATCCACCAACTCCTACCCAACTCAAACAAATCAAGGGGAGCACCATAACAAATTTGGATTAAATATCTGTAAATTACTCCAAATTTTCAATCAACACATTATTAGTTATTTTTAAAAATTGAATCTTTGATTGAACATTTGCAATTTACTCCAAATTCTCAATATCTGAGATTGAAATTCATATAAAACTGACCTGCTCGGGTGCCGGCGGCCCCGGCGCGCTTGAGACCCTTCTTTTTCAGGATGAAGCTCGCGCCGATGAACGCACTCGACGCCATCGCCAGTATCAACCCCTTCGTATTCTCCGAAACCCCCATCTCTCTTTCTAGGGTTTCGATTTCCCGCCAATCAGAGTCGAACAACTGGTTTCTCACTCCTCTCACGCTCTCTCTGCAAATTGGAGATCTGATCGCGATTTCTAATTTCTAATTAATTCTAATTATTCCTGATTTATTTTGCTAAACTGAAATTCTCCCTCTCTCTCTTTCTCCGTCTCTCGACTCGCAGGTTCCGTCGTCTGGCCGGAACTTTCCGTTGCCGTGCGGAAGGAAGTAATGATCCCCTGCTTCGCGGGCTACTTACCATGTTGCGGGAGCTGATTTCATTGGTCCGTGACTTGTTGTGGGGCCACACTGAAATGACGATAGAGTGTCCTTCCTCTTCTGGAAGGTGCCACGTCAACAAAAGCACACTTGGTTGATAAGTTTTCCCTGTAATCGTAATACAAATTGTATATCATGTGTTATTATAAAAATAGTAAAAAAATTTATATTTTATAATATTGAGCATTGATTGGCTGCTTAAAACTAGAGGAGTTTCTTATCAAATTAAACTTACGAGCAAAGTATTAAATATCGATGATATCGGAAATATCAGTAGTTTAAAAATACGAAAATTTCGATAGAAATATCGAGATATTATCGATATAAAAAAAATTGAATAAAAACCACGGAAATTGTAAAAAAAACTTGGAAATTTTTATTGAAACTTTGCAGGATGTTTATTTAGTCAATTATCTATTAGTTTATCACAAAAAATTGGAAGAAAATGCATTCCATGATGGATTTAGCTAATTATATAGCGAGCTGGCAAACATTGTGAGTATAGAAAATATGTAAATATTTTAGCATATTTTTACAAAAACATAAGTGATATGGTGGTCAAGGTGTTAAAGGAGTAAAATGGGAGGGGTTCGAATCCCCTTGGTGTTTTTTTAAATATAGAAATTTTAAAAAACACAGAAATTTCGATGGAAATATCAATGACATCGAAAATATCGGTAGTCTAAAAACAAGGAAATTTCGATGAAAATATCGGAATATTATAGATATTTTATACCTTGCTTACGAAATAGGATCATATTTCTACGACTTTAATATCTTTATTTATTTATTTAATTAGTTGATTTTCCTTTTTATATGATTTTTAATGTCATTTTCGTTTTATTATCGGTCCAGTTTGGTAAAGTGACAATTAGAGATTAAATAGAACAAGAAGGAACAGAGTTGGACTTGACTTTGGATTGCATTGGAGGGAGAACAAGAACTAGGCGTTTTGGAGCTTATGGAAGTGTCAAACATGTGCAAAAATCTTGAGGATTTGAAGATGATGAATATCAAGGAAGAGGATTCCAATTCTAAATAGAGTGATTTATAATATAGACGATTCCAATTTTAAATACAAAGTTCTATAAATAAATCACGATTTATTTTAAAAAGGTGTTCCTCTTCAATATTTGAGGAGCCAAATCTTTGTCCAAAAAAAAAAAGAAAAATGCATAACGTGGTATAGCTATAGTAATGCATTGGACATCTCAAATAAAATCGAAACAATAAAAACATCTCATTTGTTTTGTAGTGAAAGAAGAAAAAACCTAACAATTTTTACTATTTTTAGTTACAAATTCAACCTTTTGTAAAACCACACCTAAGGACAACAAAAAAATTAAAAAACAAAAAAAAATTTAATGAAATTATGTTTTTAATGCCGGGAAACCCAATGAGAATGAAGCCTATCAACGAAGCTCATCATTTTTAAGGATCTCTCTTTTTTGTATTTTAGGAGTTGATTAGAAACAGGAGAACTTTAACGAAAAGCTTCCGGTATTGTTTACTTTAACGAAAAATCACATTTTTACATTAAAAAGTCAATATTGGTACTATTCACTTTACTCTTTATTTTGTCCTTATCATTAAAACTCACAGTTTTCAAACCCTTTTCATTAGTTTTCTTAGAAATAGTCTGTTGTCGAGGACCCCTGTAAAACGACCTCAATTTATTTCCAAGTTTTTTTATTTCCAGCATTGGTACCGAAATTTTTTACATAAAGTTTTGTTCCTCTGCACCCACCCTTCCCCTCCCTCTTCGACTCCACCCACTCCATTTCTCTCTCTCTCTCTCTCTCTCTCTCTCTCTCTCCGTCAATGGCCTCCTCCAAGTCCACTGCACTAATCAATTTAAAAAAATAAAAAATAAAACCCCGATTCTGTCTCTCACTCTCTCTCTCTCTCTCTCTCTCTCTCTCTCTCTCTCTCTTTTTTGTTGTTCATCTTAATTTATTATTTATAATTATTTTTAATGTTTTTGGATAGTATGGTTCTTAAAAGTTTCAGTCTTTACTTCTTAGTTCTTGCTGATATGTGTTAAGTGTTGCGCTTTTTGAACTGGGTATTTTTTATTTTTTACAGAACTTTGATTTTGTGACTTTTTTTTAGTTGGGTTTTTCAGGGTTTTTGTAATTTAATTAAAAAAATCTGAGCTTTGGGTTGTGAATTGATGAGGGGTAGCTGAGGTTTTGGTCTGTCGTTTTCAAACTCTGATTTTTTAGCGGTGAAAAAGTTGACAATGTAGAGTTCCGTGAGCTGAAGGGAAGCTCTGACTCATAGGAAAAGGAAAGTAAAAATCTGAACTTTTATTTTTTTTTTTGGGTCTTTGTTTGTTGGATCAGATTTCACAGAAAAATGGTGACCAACATGAACTTCAAGGGATTTAGGAACGAGCTGCCGTTAGCGAGGCAGTCGTCGATCTATTCGCTGACGTTTGAGGAGTTGCAGAACACCATTGGAGGTCCAGGGAAGGATTTTGGATCTATTAACATGGATGAGCTTCTGAAGAGCATATGGACGGCTGAAGAGACTCAGATTATGGCGCCGGCTGGTGACCAAGACGGGCTTGACCACGGCGGTGGTAGGCAGAGGCAGGCTTGCCACGGCGGCGGTCGGTCACTGCAGAGGGAGAGAGAGATGTGGGAGGGAGAGAGACATGGAGTGGGTGGAGTCGAAGAGGGAAGAGGAAGGGTGGGTGCAGAGGAGAAGAGGGCGGGGGGGTGTCGGAAGGGGTAAGGTAGAAGACGCCCAAAAGCTTTTATTTATTTATTTTTGGATGCCACGTCATTAATGAAAGACAAATTTAACAACTTTAACACATGTATGAAAGTGTTTCGAAATTATACTACTCTGGAAGAAAAAAATTTATGTCCCAAATATTAAAAATTAAAATATTTTAAAATAGTAAATTGAAATTAATCTTAAGACCATCTTCAATGGTTAGACTAAAAAAACTAAATATTTTAGTTCGAAAAAAATTAACTTTTAGTTTAGAAATAGTTTTTTTACTCTAACCGTTCAAGCTTAAAATTTTATTCCAAAATTATTAAAAATAAGCTTAGGTTATTTTTTTTTAAAATTAAATTTTAAAAAATTAAATATATAAATTATCGTAAATTAATTTAATAAACATTTTAATAAAAAAAATTTTAATTTCAATAAATACTTTTACTCTGTTCGGTGGAGCTACATCGATTTTTGGACTAAATTCTGAGAAAAATCTGGCATTAGTTTAGCATTTAGCTCAAATTTTTCTCTTGTATTGGAGAGTTTAGGAAGAAATTTTAAAGAGTAATTTAGTTTTTAACCGACCATTAAAGATGGTCTAAAAAAAATTATTTCATGGGTTTCATATTTATATTTTTTCATGATGTTTTAAGAGTTTAATACGCCAATTTAGTGATCTTTTATTATTTATGGAAATCTCATAATCTTAAATTGGAATAATCTACATATATATATATATATATTTATTTTTTTTTAAAGTTACTTTAAGAAAAAGAAAAAACAATTCGGACCTACTATAGCGAAAAAACAAAAACATATATATGTGATATAAATATAGATTATAGCATTGGATGGACGACACACAAAGCTGACAAAAAAGTGTATAATTTTTATCACATGTTGAAAAAAAATTTGAGTAAACAATGATCTGCATCAACCTCCAATACCCATTCTTACCTCCTACCTTTGCACTTAAAGAGATAAATCAATTTACAATGTCCGATTATCAATTACAAATTTTGATTTAAAATGTTTTAAGTCTCCTTGAAATTATCCTAAAAGCAAACGGTTCCAACAAACCAACTAACAATTAAGCATAATTAAATCACAAGCAGTAAGCAAGCATAATTAATATTATAATATAAAGCACTGGGAAAAAAAAAGGAAAAATTAATTGAGAAAAAACCTAATTTATTTAACGATAATAGCTCAGCTCGACAGAGAATAAAGAGTCTCAGATGAGAAACCACTGGAAGAGCATTAGACGGAAAATCAGAAAATTAAACCATAATAGGGTCCATAACCCAAACCCTAATATGACGCCACCTAATTAATACCCAAATTTAAAGACTCGTAATAACAGACATAGAACGACAACGTTTCCCTCATCCACAGATGAGCAGCCCCAAGGGCATCGTCTAGGAGAGCTGGCCACAGTCGGCGATCACCACAGGCTTCGAGGTCCTTCCCTGTCCAGACCCCACCTTCTCGATGTTCTTCACCACATCCAGCCCCTCGACCACCTGCCCGAACACCACGTGCTTGCCATCGAGCCACTCGGTCTTGGCGGTGCAGACGAAGAACTGAGATCCGTTGGTTCCGGGACCGGCGTTGGCCATGGACAAGATTCCGGGTCCAGTGTGCTTCTTGTTGAAGTTCTCGTCCGCGAACTTGGCGCCGTAGATCGACTCGCCTCCGGTGCCGTTTCCGGCGGTGAAGTCGCCTCCCTGGCACATGAAACCGGGGATCACGCGGTGGAAGGCGGATCCCTTGTAGTGGAGGGGCTTGCCGGAGCGGCCGACGCCCTTCTCGCCGGTGCAGAGAGCCCTGAAGTTCTCAGCGGTGCGGGGGGTGGTGTCGGCGAAGAGCTCCATCACGATGCGGCCGGCCGGCTGGCCTCCGATCGTCATGTCAAAGAAAACCTTAGGGTTCGCCATTGCTAGGGTTTGATTGGTTCGCTGGAGCGGAGTGATTTGGAGAGAGAGAGTACGATTAGGGTTTGTGATGCGTGGACGAGGTCACGAGGACGAGGGGGGTTTATAAAGGGGTTGCTGCGGTGGATATCCAGGGGAAGCTTTTTTCAGCCGTTGGATGGGAACACGTGGAGAGAATCCGAAAGGGGATGGGTTAACCATGGTTGGGTCCCGTGGTTAAGTTATGGGGACCCGAGGCTGAGTGAAGTCACTCAAGTAGGTATATGCTGTTGTCGTTTTTCGGATAAGGGTTCGTCGACATCTCAGGAGAGAAACGACGCCGTTTGGATTGTGTTGCTGTGGCAAACGTGTCGCACATGCTCTTTAATCAAAAAGTGAAACACTAACAATTTTGACAGGTTTTACCGACCATTACCTGGAGCAGATCCAATCCAACGGTGGAGATGTCACGAGGGTTAATAAGGTGCCAACAAATATGTGAAGCCAAAAGATCTGAAATTACGGATCGGGGGGGCCAATTTTTATGCGCCCAAAAAAAGGGGGATAAATTAATGTATATCCATGGAGCATGGATCCACCAACCATGAAAATGTGGGTTGATCCAACAAATAATCACAGATTAAATTAAAAATTAGTTGGTTCTCAATGGAGTAGGCAAACAGATAGTCAAATGTGTTTTGATGACCCACAATCACGTAGGTAAAAACCTGCTCCAATGATTAATCGATTTTTTTTTTTTAAGAATGATTAATCAATTTCGTATGCAAATTTTGCATTATACTCACAGGTCACAAAGCAGGCATTTTTCACTACTTTCAACTAATGTTCTAAAAAACTTCTCATAGAGCCGTTTAGGCTGCTGGTTATCGTCCTGATTAATTCTTAACTGTTTGAAAATTAAGAAAGAGTGCTTATACCTGCTTAAGCATCCGCTAGCCAGCCTAGACGCCCGCCTAAACTTGTTTAGGTCGTGACTCTCACTTAAATAGAAAATTGATAACTTTCATTTTGCATTTTATGCTTTATAATAAAATGTAAGAACTTATTGAATACTTAGATGAACATTCATTACTAATACTTTATACTTTACGTTATAATTTATATGTCATTTTATTTTGTAATTTATATATCCCAAAACAATTACGTATTTTATTATGAATATATAGGCACTTATTTATACAATATATAATTAACTAACTTAAATTTGCCTGAGCCTCCGCCTCGGCGTTAGGCCTCTGCCCGTCGTCCAACTAACGTCTAGCGTATTTTAGAACCCTGCTTTTAACATTATAGACAAATGTGCCCCACGTCACTATTTTTTATAATAAAGTATTTCATGTAGAGGGAAAAAATATAAAATGAAGTATAAAAGTATACTTAGATGAACATTCATTATACTTTATTTTTTATAATAAAGTATTTCATGTAGAGGGAAAAAATATAATAAAGTATTTCATTGTTGAATACTTAGATGAACATTCATTATATGTTTGTTCCTATATTTTTAATATGTTCTAATACTTTATACTTTACGTTATAATTTATATGTCATTTTATTTTGTAATTTATATATCCCAAAACAATTACGTATTTTATTATGAATAAATAGGCACTTATTTATACAATATATAATTAACTAACTTAAATTTGCCTGAGCCTCCGCCTAGATGTTAGGCCTCTGCCCGTCGTCCAACTAACGTCTAGCGTATTTTAGAACCCTGCTTTTAACATTATAAACAAATGTGCCCCACGTCACTATTTTTTATAATAAAGTATTTCATGCAGAGGGAAAAAATATAAAATGAAGTATAAAAGTAGATGTTAAATATGAAATAAACTAAAATTTTGCCTATAACTATTCTATTGAAATGATAAAACTTTTTCTATGTCGCAATTGAGTGGCCAACTCACCACGTCAATAATTATAGGATAGTTTGTCTATTTTATTTACCTAGACCAGATGCTAATAGAAAATATGCTGATGGAAAATATGAAATATGCTTTATAAGGTCATTGTTCCCAAAAATAGGAGGGCACTTTCCTTACAAAATATTCCAATTTCTTCTAGAACTAGTAATCATGTATGGCAATTTTCGTTGAGTGCTTGGCCATATTTTCTCCCAACACTCACCACCATTCTAACAACTTAAAACACCAACTTGCTTATTTAACCCTTGAAATCAAATTTCGTTAAATTCGTTGTGACTCTAAATCACGCGAGGAAAAAGTTATAGAGAGAAGGGCAATGAAACCGGGAGATGAATTGTCTGCCCTCCCCTTCCCGTACCCTCCCCTTCCCGTACCCTCCCCATGCTCTCCTGTTTGTGCGGTCACAGTTAAACCACGTTAACATTTTGTATTCATATTACTTTTTGTCTTATTATCTCTATTAAAAAATTAATATAAAATACTGACGTGGCTTAACCGTGACCGCATAAAACAGAAGGGCATGGATAGGATATGAAAATGAGAGGGCAGACAATCCATCTCCATGAAACTGACACTTTACGAAAATACTTTTCCAAAATTACGTGCAATGCCAGGGTAAAGATATATGTTAGGTCCCACTAGTACCAAAAAGAATGATAGACGCCCATCATACCATCAAATATGGAGGGAGGACCTTTTGGAAAAGCGAAGGACAGAAAATTCGCACGCGACAATGATAAATGGCCACGGATTTAACAAAATCTTGCCCATCAATCATACAACACATCTTTCCGAAAGGAATTCAATACATACAAAAAGGAATGGCCGAAAGAAATCCCACAATTTTATAAGCAAAATGTGGAATATTTCTGAAGCTATTCATCTGAGAGATACAAAGTTTTTACATTATCTTCCGAAGCCTTACAGTTTTCGGTTTTCGCCTATATGCAAAAGATTATCTCACAGAAACTCATCGGCCTGTAACAGTCCTGGATAAATGACCGATACTATCTGTTTCAAGGACTTCACAGATGGTTTGAGGAAAGCGTGTCTCTCTGTCGCTACAAAACACATTACAAGAAAAAATGAGTACTCACTGAATGTGTAATAACATGGTAAGAAACGACGAATTCAGTGCAAATGCAAGGCAGTATTCAGAGAAATGGAGTTTTACCTTTTATTAACAGTTTAACTTCCTTTGAAAAATCCTCCACACGCCCTAATACAGGTCTTATGCCATATATCTGTAGAACACAGAGTTCCAAGTGCAAGGCCATCTCCATTATTTGTAGCAGTAAGCAACAGATACTCTGGACTTCGATTTGAATCTCGTTTGATCTGTTAGCCTCACACAGCTCCGTAACAATTGTAATTGCTTGGTCCTACATCAGAGATAATAACACATCCAAGTTAAAAAGGAACCTCACCTCGAAACTTACAAGTTATGGTAGAGTAGGTGTTTTTACATAATGAAACAAAAAGCTAGTCAAAGAACAAAAACATCATCATACCTGTAAGCCATGTAAGATCTCAGGCATTGGAAGCTCAGGAAAATGGTCAAGATCAACAAAGCCAACCTCTTCTGCTCTTCTAGCAGCACCCTCAGCTTGTAAGCTGAGGAACTTTAGAAGGAGAAAAGTTATTCTGTACATCTGTAGGGCAATAGAGTCAGAGAAGTATGATTGAGAAATGTGATTGCCATTTACAGCTGCTTGAGTTTTCATAATCAGCGCAGTAGATGTGGTAGGGATGGCGGAGAATTTTGGTTTTGACACACAACTGAGGGCTGAAAGAGCAAACCATCCGCTTTTACTGTTGATAAATGAGGGTTTCTTGCAGCCATCAAAATCCTCTTTAAGGACAGGAGGACACAAGAGAGGGGCACTAAGAGTCGAAGGTTCTCCAAGCCGTTGAGTTCCCCGACTGATAAAAGCTAAAAGATGGATACTTCTCTCTCTCAACTGGGAATCCAATTCTTTCATGCACTTAACCCAGGAATTCCAATGTTTTGCTAGCATACACATTAGCATGAGAGTGTGCTCAGTTTCTTTAAGATCAGAAAGAGAAGTTTGTCTCTGCTGAGCCTGAGGTCTGGTCTTGTCATGATCATTAGATGGGAAATCCGGAGCACTAAGATAGTAAGAAATCATATAGGCTTTCTCTGAAAAGAAGTAAGGTATTACATTCTCCACAAGATCGGAACAAGCAGAACTGTCTCCTAACGACTGAACCATAGCTGTGATGACTGCCAAACCAAGTCCCCAAATTTGCTGAGGCTTTTCCAGTTTCTCAGATGATGAGTTGGAATTTCTGTTATCAATAGTTACGGAAGAAGACATACCATCCAAGTATTCAGCGAACAAGAATCTGAGAGACGAGAGAAAGCCATAATTAATAAGCATTTCTGCACCCTGCCTAACACGGGCAAGAGTCAAAAAGAACTTCATTATAACAGGCACAGATTCAAGAGAATCTTTATCTTGAAGCCTCAGAATCATGCGCTGAAGCTGGAGATGATTCTGTATAACGGGGAGCCAAGTGCTGGGAGTCAAGAAATTTCTAAGTATCAAGTCCATAGTAGTTAGGGAGAGTGTTCCGTGCTCAGCAGTAGCAATACAGTTACAGAGAACTGGTAGTAGACTAAGACTCACATTAGATATTATAGCCATTTCTTCGACAGAAGCTACATTTCTTGCCCCAACCAAATGCGACTTATGACAACTGAACTCCACAGCCGAGAGAAGCAACACAAGTAAGAGCCTTACAGCAGTGTCAACTCCCATATCTGATGGCCCCGTAACCAATGCTCTGAAATCACTCAACGCTTTAAGGCCAGAACCTGATGTTTTTAGTACAAGAATGCAAACAGACAAAGGCAGGCTTTTATGTGCATACATCATAAGATAAAGAAGCAATTCTGCTTGAGCCGCAAGGAAGTGAAAGACATCTTCAGAAGCACCAGGTACTGGAGCTAATGATTCTACTGTGTCGTGGAAGCTCTGGCATATGTGATCTATGCATGAAAAAACAAGTTGATCAGGGATTTGTCTCGCTGTACTCTTCATCTCCAGTGACTGCAGTAGCAGGCACACATGAATTAGTTTCAAAAGAAATAATATATTCGTAAAAAAAAATCCATATGACCTTTGACACAAGGTATAGCGTAATGTTCAAAGGCTAAATTGTCACTAATGCTGTTCGGCTTCCAAAATCTTTGAAATGAGAAATCAGATGTTTGAAATAGTTTATACACAAAAATTACAGGTTCTGTAAATATTACACATCAGCATTTGTTTTTAATTAGCATCAGATGTAACATGTTTTAAACCATTACATCTTTACATCTGCATGATCGATAAAATATCCAACCATAAATAGCAGTTACAGATAAAGTTTTTAACAACGAGAAAGCAATTAGAAATTCTAAGAGAGTACTTACATTATCCCCGTAAACAGTTAAGACACTTTTTAATGCTTTCAGTGCGGAGAGCTTCGAACTTGTTAGCAACGCCATTGAGTTTGCAGCTTTCATATGATGCAACATTGTTTCTGCAGTTGCCTTTGACTCCTTCCATTTTGAATAATCCCAAAGATCTAACCCCAAATCAGCATGTACACGTTTAAGATCAAACAAGTATGCCTCTCTTCCGGTTACAAAAAGATCACCATCATCCTTGTGTTGGTAAGTCTGAAAAACATTCGATTCAATCAGGAACCGAGAGAGTTCTTTGAATGGTCCAGCTCTGATTTCACGGCCTTCAAGCTCTCCTTGCAGATGATAGTAGAGATCACTAAGTATCAAATAGTTTGGCTCCTTCCCTGCACTGAAAAAAGATAATATATTATTCATACATAGGCACATACTTATCATGCAATATTCATTGTTTCCATTTCCTCATGTGGTACTCTCAGCATTCTTATGAGATATAACACATCTTATTAAAAAAGTAATATGTGAAACAAATAAACAAAAATCAAATAAGGTCTTAAATGCCTCTGCAAATTGAACCACCCAACCTTATGATTGCATGTCACCACTTAGACGGTTTGTCAAATACTAGAACACAGTATCAACTTTAAGATCACAGGGGGATGTTCATCATATACGGTCATTATAACAAAAAGAAACACCGTTACATGCACATGCATAAAGTTGACAGCACATGCACACAAACGGATCCAAATATAACTATTGAACGCGAAAAATGGACTGATGATATGTAGTCAATCGACATACAGGGAATATGAATACAGGCAAGAGAACAAAAATATTTTGTAATGTTTTGAAAAAAATATAAAATAAAAAAATCATACCTTATATCTTGACAAAAGCATCGAATAACTCTTCCAAGGTTCAGTAACTAAATGCTTTACTTATACTTTGTTAACTTCAGGGACTCAAAATTAAAGTTTCACACATCATTCATATCACAGGAAGGACTGTTTTCTCAGTATAAGAAAACATTTACCAGTAGGGACAGTTATAAATATCCAGAATCCTCAGGCAACGTACTGTATAGAGGCAGTTTGCTGACTTATAAATGCCTTCAAAAGTGGCAGTGCTAAGTACAGAAATTCCAACAGAAATTAACAATAGCAAACATATCACCTGTAACCATGCTGTGAGTATTGAGCTAATAATTCAGAAAAAGCAGGATGACTTCTCAGCTGCCAATGAAGAAGGGTAAAATGGAGGGTAACAGCAATCAGATACGATGCAAATTTTACAATCTCAATTTTAATAAAACGGAAAGTATTAAATATGAGAATCTATGAAATTAGAAACTAAACTGAACCTTTAATGGATTTCTCAACAAACAATTATCTTGGATTACAAATTAAGTAACACAATCAAGAAGGGATCGAACCTTATTTGACAGGATTCTAAACTTCTCAAGTAATGACAGAGACAAACTTCCTCCATCACCAATTGATAAGTTTACCATCACACGAGCAGTTATTACACTCGCAGCAACCTGTTAAGTTACAGAGGTATGAACACTGCATTCTAAAAATTAAGAACCTATAAGAAAAATTCTGACATCCTATCAAGGAACAACTTCGTTAATAAGTTAGTACTAATGTATGTCATACAGCAGATTGGACATAGCAATGCATAGGTGAGAAACTTTTTATACAAAAAAGGACTTTCCTAGAGCAGTGAACGTAAGTGGAACACTAAATGCTTCAACTTATAAAACATAATGCAACCAACAAAAACGCACAGAATGAATGAAGATGAAATGATAAGTGATAAATAGTCAACCAAAGTGAAGAAAAACCCAGGACCAAAACCACAGACAAAATTCACAAGTCAAAATTAGCAGACTCGTAGAGAAAATAATTCTGACTAGAACTTACCTTCACCCGCAAATACAACTCAGGGTCATACTCACAATAGGTAAGTGACTTAGTCAGATTGCCCAAAACAAAGCTCCCACACCAGGCTGATAAAATATCTTCAAGATCTGCAGCTTTTGATTTTTCTGATCTTACTGTCTTTTGTTGTGATTCAGGCAGTTGTTTTACAAATGACTCCGCATGTAACAGCTTTTTGTGCAGGAACATGTCATGCGCTATTATTTCCAATATGGCAGATTGGCACTGGTATCTGACCGCTTCTGTCTCAGCATTTTCAGGTGGAGGATCTTGCATACTAGAAATTATCGAAATAGGACCGGACAATTTTTTCCAGAAATTTTCAGAGCTTTTCAGGCATTCCAAAATATTAGTGTACTGACCAGCACCTTGCCACAGCGCCCTTAGAAAGTTAAGAACATTCAGCAGTATTCGGGGATTGCTGCAGATTTAGAAAATAAATAAAAAAATGTTCAAACTGAATGCGACTATTCAAGAAATGATCATATCAATCTCAGAAAAAAAAAAAAAGAAAAAAAAAAAAGAATTTTCAGGACTGCAAGGTAAATGATGAAAGGGAAAATAGCTGATTATGAAACCAAATCGAGAATTCATTCAGGACAATGTACCTGTTGATAAGATTATTAGACCTTTCAATGTGATGCAAAACTGCATGAACAGCGCTTGCCTTTTCAGACTCAAAATCATTTGTTGGCATCTTCACACCGCCACCATTACCCAGTTGGACATCCTTATTCGCTTTGGTTGGTAACACAGCAACAAGAAAAGCAGGCTGTATGAATAAACAATTAAATAAGAAAAAGCTAAACCACATAGTGGAGGACTCCAGGGAAAGTTTTCACTATAACTACATAAGTTTGCTTTGGCGAGGAAATGCATTAAAATTGCCACCATATGCACACAAATACAATGCAATCCAATTAACTAGTTCTTTGGTTGGGTCAAATCAATCTAAAACACTTTTTTTTTTTTGCAACAGAAATTTTTCTTACTAATCAAGGGATAAAATTGGAAGTTGACAAGGCAGCATTCACTTCAAAGAAACAGAGTTAAGTAAATTAGGGCAATCGATTGCTAAAACACAATGCTTGCCAATCTAACTAAATATTTGTGAACGATAAGCTCATATGTAAGAACAGAATTTAAAAGTACTTTTTCCAAGAAATTGAAAAAAAAAAAATTGAAGCATTAACCAAACAATTGTGAAGATACCTTAAATTACGTGGAAAGAAGAACTGGACCATTAGCATTCTTTCTTTTCTTTCATAAGTCTATGAGTGATACTCCAACAATGAAAAAAATACAGAACTTAACACCTACTATAACCAACCTGATAACACGCAGCAGAAGTGAGGAGATTGACCGCAGCAACAAAGAGATCTTCATTCAATTCCGACTGCTCAAGTAGTATGTAACTAATAGAATGCCTCAGCTCTCCAATCTACGACGGTTCAGTAGTGCCACAAACAGATTTAGAAGCAGTTGATTCACTCAAGTGAATTTACAAGAAATTAACATGGAACTAAAAGATAAACATAAACCAACATCACCTGTTTGTCATCCAGACCGAAGCTGCTACCAAACAAATATGGTTGCATAAAATCGGCCATCATCAAGAACAGTGATAAAACCCTAGCAGCACCAACTTGTATTCCCTGCGTTGGGAACTCGAGAATTTTAATAAAGATGCTAAACAATTATAAGAATATTATCCCACCTACCATCAAGCAATTCAGTTAAGGTCAACAGAGTCAAAGACACATTCCCCCATATTTATAGTTTGCCGAACCTTTTCATAATTAAATGCAAATAAGATGTGCATAATGCTATATTCTATCCAGTAGTGCATATCAGTTTGAAGGTAAAAAAGATCAGCATTCCGCGCCTATCATGCCCAACGGTCTGAGTAACAAACCACTGAATGCAATTATAAGTTTCCTATGAATCCATGTGTTGTACAAAGTATGTAAAACAGAAACAAATTGACATGCAACTCCCACAACACAATATTTAGATAGATAATGGACACAAATAAATGAGGAACTATTCCAGCAGAACTAACAATAAAGAAATCAACATTGTAATTTGATAATATATATATGTAAATACACAGTTACCGAAATGGGAGAACTGTAGTATTTAGAAACGTATCAAAGAGAATGTAATCAACAATTGAGCATGGAGAGGCCATACAGGATTGCGAAAGTAAGATATCAAGGACACAAGCGCTGCAACAACAGGAAATGGTTTGGTTGCTGATGAGAAAACTGCTTGATGAAAAAATGGAGGACTGGAAGATATATCCTGAAAATAAACCCAACTGAACATCAACTACAGTACAGAATAAAAATACAACGTGTAAAACCAACCATCATATTACAAATAAAGAAATATAGCTATCACAGATTCACAGATACATATAGTTAGCACCTACATAGAACACTCTAGAATAGGGAAAAGAACAGACAAGATTTTGTTATACAGTTGACTGCTCTTTTTCCTTTTTAAAGCAAGCTAGAGGGGATTTATCTTTTAAACTTATAATGTACATCAAGAAAACTCACTTTTGAACAGAAAGAAAACACCACCTCTGTACATCCTCTAAGTAATACCAAAAAATTGTAACATGTGCAACTTTCAAAGTCTTTCAAACATAGCATACAATCAAAATGCATATTCAACAAGCTTATGTCCAAATACCTTAGAAAATTTAGAAAGCACGATGAAAAGAATATCTAAAACAGAACATATAGCCATCTGTAAGCCTTCAATCTCTGTTAGATCAACAAGCCGGCTGAAATAAAGTCTCTGCAGAAAAATGCTCCCAAATTAGTGATTAGAACAAACGACAGCAGGTCATCACCAAATAAGATTAAAAGATACAAGGCATAGCCCACCTCCAGCGCTTGGGTGGTTGTACAAACAATCCGAAAGAGAGTACTATGGATGGACGAATCAGACAGTAACCTATCCAGGATGGCTTCATCAAACTTTCCAGAGCATGATATTGATGTAATACATTTTTTTATCACTTCAAGCACCTGAAACAGTAAAATGATGTTGGAATTGACCTTCCCGCCATAATTGACATTTACAACACCAAGTTTCCATTTCATAAACCCCAACAATTGAGTAAACAATTAACTAGCATTGAGAAGCCACATTCAGGTGCAGAAAACAATTTTCTGTACCATGTATGCATGCATGCATTGATGCACACTGCAATTCCCTAACAGGCACACATTGATGCAGACAAAGTTTCTGATATTAATTCCTGTTGTGTCCTTTTAGACTCAGATCACTGTTACTTCTACAGTGGATTTCCTCTTCCCCCATTCCCATAAGTAACCAAAGATCACGAAGAAAAGAACTAACTCCCATTGGAATGTCATTCCATGGACCTTAATTCGAAACTCTAGCCACACCACAATAAAGCCTCACATAGTGGCATCAATGCCAAATCAAACACGAATGGAAAAAAGCCAAAGCGATTATCTTCCCAATGGAAATCTTTACAACCACCTCCTAAAAAAGCCATCCTCCCTATTTAACTGCACTCTCATTCATATTTTAGAAAGGTATCTGAAAGACTCATGAATCATATGCCTTGTACTCTTTAACTGGTTAAGTTACATCAATTAAAAGAACAAATGCAGAAGGCATAAGAAAGACAAATGGCCTCGCACTCACAGCATAATAAGCTACAACAAATAGGATAACAACTGCATGCAGAATAAATGGATTTGACCTCGTATGAACAAAAAAATTAAAATAAAATAAAAAATAAAAAATAAAAACCTTGATTTGCCAAATTTCTTGTCATTTATATAAATCTAAAGGTGTTTAATAACAATAAAATTACTCTCTTGTATGTGCCTGTATGGAACCACCAATTTTCTCGGTGTTTGACGGTTTAAGGCTGATATACGAATACGACGCAATCCAATTACTAGGACCAGATCAGAATTTATGTTAGTTATAGACAAACCACAGGGCTGAAATCCATCAGTTTACATCAAGTGTGTTCCTACTCATATAAATAAACATTGGGAACCAACTTGCCACAATACCAGCACAAGAGAAACCAATTTATGTTAGTTATACACAAATCAGAAGGCTGAACCCCATCAGTTTTCATCAAGGCTGTACCTTCAATGTTACTCTCCAACGATCATGCTTCACCTTGTATTTCCAGTATTCATGGTTAACAAGAACATACTGAACAGAGAAAACAATTAAATCCTGGACAGCATCATTTTTTAATCCTGTCTCCATGAGACCTAGAGTAAAGTCCAGCACTGCAACATTTTAAAATCATCCGTGTCAAAGCAGAAAGCTAAGTACAAAAAATAAAAACCAAAAATAAAAAAAAATCCAGTACTTTCTATTTTATTGTATGTATCAACATATTTTAGTACAAAACAAATCAAGATAGAGCTAGATGACGTTATACCAGCAAATGCACATCAATGGAAGACTTAGCAAAACAGAAGATGGCAAAATGAATGATATAACATATACCTGATATAGTCAATGAGCAGTAACTATCATTCTGCTCACAGTCAATTAATAGCATCTTTGCCAGTTTTCCAGAAAGAAACCATGAACCACTAGAAACAAAAAACAAAAAAACAAAGTGATAGAAAAGGTTAGAACAAAAAAAGAAAGTGCAAAGCTGAAGAAGTGCCATAAAGAGAAACAAATCTTCTACAACACAACTGGAAACAAGTAGAGCGTTCCCAGAAAGAAAAAAAGTATAAAATGAACAATTATACAGGAAAACAAATTGGCCAGCAATATACAGTAGTGAAAAATGTTTTATGAAGAATGCCAGACACTGAAAAATAAATAGAGATAAGAAAATTAAATACTCAATTAACTTAAAGTAAGAATGTGTAACACACATTTTTATGTATGCATGACAACAGCAGAACAAAGAAAGCTGATATTTTCTCAAAGGATTCACCTTGATGGATCATTGCGGCCATTGCTGAAATCAAATATATTTGCCGCTAAAGCCAGCTCAGACACACGAGAAGGGGAACTGTCACAATAAATGCATCTTAGAAAAACAGGCTGTGCTCCCGTCTGGCCTAGGCCAACAACAATTCAAGCAATAATTATAGGCTCAATAACACTCAGAAGTTCAGGATATATCATTTACTCACACAAAGATTATAAGAGTTCAAAATATTGCATATAAGATTGCACTGCTAATTTAAAGAATTATGTCATGTCCAACTAGAACTGCTAGCAGTGTAGGGAAGTCATCGACGCCAGCTTTATTTTCTTATGAGGAAAGAGAACCATGTTACTATCAAAGCAAAATTACAAACACAGTGAACAAGTATCCACCAAAACAAAACAAACCTACAACAATGAGCCGTATCAAACATCAGAATCATAACATCAAACTCTCATGCATACGTGCCTAACAACACATTTCCAGTTGAAGACATATTTGAGTAACAGTTTCTAGTAAATTGCATGCGACAAGGCTAAAAATTATATAGAAATTAACTTAAATATTAAATATTTAGCATTTTTGCATGCAATGGACTAGCAACTTGTTAAGTGTATCTATACTTGCACCATATCAATAAATATTAATCTTTTGTTTCAGAAGAGAATGCTTTCCTGTGTGTCATCTGCATTTCCTCCTGGTACAGAGGATATCTAAGGGGGAGGAGGAGGTTTGAATTGGAATTTGGGTGTGGGACGGCTCTCTACCACTGGAGCTACAAGCTCCCATCATATCTATAGTTCTTCCAGTTTCACTTATTGCTATGGTTGTACTAAATGAAGGCTTTAGATATTAGCACTAAGACTTTATGAAAACTTTCAAAAGACACTATTTCTGTCAATTTTAGTTATAGCACAAAACCACAGCATTAGATGGGAAAGGAGTCTTCCACATAGTAAGGATATCAAAATACCCTGAATTAAAAAGACACACAGATACAGAACAACTCAAAAGAGAATAGGGGATAAAGTTACCATCTTAACATCTTTGCCAAAATATTTATACCCACAGACATCAGAGCAGCACCGCCCGAAGTAGGAGATACTTTTCTGACCAAAGTGCAAATGATCTCAACCAACCTGGATGGTAAAACAAGAAAGTGCCAATTACAAGAAATGCTAACATAGGCAAGAAAGAGGAACACAAGGACAAACAAAAAGGTTGCTTAATTACCGCATATTACTTTCTATCTGTCCACCCATGTCAGTTGATCGGAAATGCGATGAGCTCCCAATGTCCATCAAAGCAAAACATACCGCCTAAATAAAACAGTACGAAAAGCAAGGTAAAAGAGAGATGGTTACAGAAATGGAAAGAAATTAAGAGAGGAGGGGGGAGGGGAAGGAAAGAAGGCAAGGTTAAGCTCAATTGCAGCTAAACTATTCTCTGTCCGCTCTAAACAGCACAAGAATTCAGAAGTTGGTGGTGGAGGCTGATAAAATGTTATCGTATTTATGGCAACCCAAGGGTAAAACTATTTCAATGTTCTGATTGCATCCACATTTATTTAATACAGCTTAATCAAGATTCAAGGCCTTAGCCTTGACACGTTAAGGCATAATCCTTTCAGAACTCAAACTATAACAACAAAAATATAAAAAATTACCTTCCATTCAACCATTAAACATGTAATTCAACCAGACCATCAAACTTGAATACAGATCAAACAATATAATCAAAAAAGCAATTCCAGCAAGGAAAATCTCCCCTTCGCACATTCTAGTCCTCCTCATCGTCACTACAAAGATCACCATGCAAACTACCATCAAGTTATTGGACTTAAAGGGCGTTTCTGAAGCTTTTACTGTTAGCATCTTAAACTATTTATCCCAAAAAGCGTAAGCCTTGACGAAAAGTGTATGCCTCAGCCAATTAGTGTATGCTAAAAAAAGAAACCCTATAAAAAAATGAATGCCTCGCTATGAGGCGATCCTCAAGGCGTGCCTGGCTCAAACTTTTTAAAACATACAATAGAGCATGCATATCACCAAATTTCGTAGGGAAAAACCAAATGTTAACAACAAATTGTAACATAAACTAATTGATGTAACCAATAGGCTTCCAGCAATGAATGATGAAAACCATACTGTGTTAAAGGTAACCATCCGCCTAAATAGGTCAAGGATAAGAAGAGCCTCGTCATTTCTGTCAAAATACAGCTCCTGGGACAGGCGCATGAGCAATACTAGCACCCCAGATTGTTTATACTGTACAAAAGAAGGCATAAATTAGCACGAAACAGCAACCAAATAAAATTTAATTGAAAATACAGTTGGATATCTTATGTTACTTTCCTTGATATACTGTTTTACAACTCACTTAGTAAGAATGGACATGTCACTCATTATCTCAGAAAAAACCACGGCTAGTAGAAAGTAAAGGAAGACGAAATCAAAAAAGACAAAGGAAGATAATTTAGGAAATAAATTTTGATGTTGCACGCGTAGTGTGTATAAGTGAGACAAAAAAAATAAAACAATTTTTAATCCTTTGAGGATGGTAATAAGTTTTTCACATGATAACTCCTGAAAATGACTATTCAATTTTCAAACAACACTAGAAAGAGCATTTCGCAAAACATTGAAGAGGAAGGAGAAAAACAACACACACAGATAAATGCACTAAAATTGGAAAAAGTATAACCTAATACCCATGCACTTATAAGCAGTTGAAAGTCTAGTGATATTTGTCTAGAATATACAAAAGTCACCAATACAAAGTAATTACCAATATTAGTTAAAAGTAATTGGCCATTTACCTCCCATCGTACAAGAGCGGTATTTCCACTAACTAATCTTAAAACATGTCCACAAGTTTTACTGGGAATAACCAGACCTTCAAATCCAGGAACATGCAGCGGGAGGTGCGTCTCAACAATTTGAGACATGTCCTCCCCAACGGAGCCATTATTAATCTCAACAAGGGATGAAATACCCACAGACTTATCCAAAAAGTTATACCTGTTGACAGGATGATTACACAACAATGAGGGAACGACATAATAATTAATTCTTTAGATAATCGATTATAATTAATCGATACAAAAATTCTTCTTATTATCAAGTTCAACTAACAAAGTAAAAACTTCCTGACTGAGGATTTCGATAACCAAATTAAAGTTTAACCCTACACCCATATAGTGATTAGGTCTGTAACTCACTTTGTTTATCAAAAACCAGAATTTGGACAACCATGCCAAATAAGTCTACTTACACACATTCTGCAGGCCAAGTTCCTTCACAAAGTGATGATAAAAAGCGAACTAGTTCCACTGTCCTGAAAGGAAATTCACCCTCTAAGTTGCAAAGAAGACACCGGATAGGGCCATCAATAAAACTCTCACGATCCCAAAACTGGATACAAAGTGACTCCTGCAAAATTCAGAAGAATTTCAAATACACTATTCAAACAATAATCGCAATTTGAACTTTATAATAATTATTTTATTGAATCACAGATGCTGGAAGATAATACGTGTCCAAACCTCTCCCTGATAAATTTTGCAAAGAATATCCAGTATTAACTTCAGAGATTTATCTTCCAGCTGCACAAAACAAGGACAGAAGAAATAAGAAATACATCCAACAAAATGCCAACAAGGTTTTAGCAGAGGTCCATTATGCATTTACCTGAAGATTGATCTCATAAGATGCAATAAATGCAGATATAAAAGTTCTCAACACACTGTGATACCCATCAGCAGGCCCCTAAGGAGAAGGAGACACAAAATATCACTCTTTAGGAAATGAAAAGATTTTGAGAGGGAAGAGACCGAAAAAAAAAAAAAAACTTAAAATGGAAAAGTCAAAACATAAATCAAAACTTGTTGACACCTCGAGACGGATCCCAAGCGGCGAAAAAACCAACCAGAAAACTTGAATATATGGGGCACCACTAGAAACTGATCACTCTAAACACATAAACTTACAAATTGAGAATAACTTACATCTGATTCTTTCAATACATCACTTTGAAGGATTTCAACACAATAAGTCAAAGACGCAGCCTCAAACGCTTGACGAACATAACCAACATGATCAATTTCCTGGAAAATAAAAGAAAAACTAAGCACAGTAATTATGGGAATTGTTATTAGCACTCCAAAATTTTCATTTTGCACTCCAAGCTTTCTATATTTAGAAAGAAAAATACACTTGTGAGGAGTGCAAAACGTGATTTTTGGAGTGTTACTGTGCTAATAACAGTTCTCTTAATTATTTCTATTATTCATACAGCCTGGAATCGGAGACGCACCATTAGTACATTGCTCTCTTCACTACCTGGAAGTGATGAAATCAGACAAAGAAAAACAGCCCAGGCTAGAATTAATGGACCTGCTTCTTTTGTTTCAAAAGCATTGAATGTTGAAATTATCACTTCCATCTCTTGGACATCAGCCAAAGTAAAAACAAATGTGCTCTGCCTGAGGAATAACACAAGTGGTCTAACATTTAGAAAAAGAAAATAAGAAAGGATAAAGTTAAGGATGTATAAAGTGGCAATTTAACAATGGACACAAAGAATAGAGTGAACAATACCATATAAGCCCTAAGGAACCACTGTTTGGAATGATACTGATGAAGCTTAACAGTTTTCATTTAAATATAAGGAAAACTAATGAAAAGGACTTGAAAACTTTGAGTTTTAACGATAAGGACAAAATAAAGGGTAAAGTGAAAAGTACCAGGATTGACTTTTTAGTGTAAAAATGTGGTTTTTCGTTAAAGCTCCCCTAAATAAATAAAAAGAAAGTTACCCAGCACTCATAAGCATATATGTATATCTAAAGTTGCCTTCATGGCATTTTAAAATTACAAATCAGCTGATCCTATGGTCCTATGATTGCAAACCTAAAAATATAGATTGTCCTGAATTCCCAGTCACATTCGCATCACAGGCTTGGCTAACAGCATGCTTATAGATCAGATAGTAGTTAAGCTTCACTCAAATAGGGAATCAGTGTTTGGATATGGAAACGTTCAACCTAGACTGCCCATATTATTTTAAAGATTTCTAGACTTGCTTGTAAGGAGTCAGTGGTTCTCATTTATATATAAGTATCAATCATATTGCATTCAAATGAAAAAATAAATAATAAAAGAGCATATCATCTGTGCTTGGGTTTTCATAGTTAGTACAATTTTTGACCCAATAGAAACCAATACTTAAGTCTGCCTTTGTTATTTTAACTCGGTCGTGTCTAAAATACAACACCATGTCTTAATGATGAGGCAAACTAAATGCACGCAGCATCTGCCTCGCATGTGGATTCCACCTCCGGACATTTCATCCCTTGGTCTCCGCCAAAGGAATCTTCATTGAGTACATAAGCAGAAAAAATGTTGCATCGTACTGTGCAAGAAAGGTGATCTCCACAATCTAGATATTTAAATGTACAAACCAACAATTTGACCAAAAGATATTTAGTGTTGCTAGATCATGACTTGCAGAATGAATACAAGATGCATCCTAACTAGCTAAGAACCTGAAAGGGATTGCATCGTGAACCATCTGGAGAAGACTTTCCAGGTCCAGGGTTTCTATAAGGATGAGAAGCAGCTGGACTTTGGTTTGATTAGAAGAACGTAGTGCTTCAGTTGATACTGCCAGATTTTCAAAGTTATAGGACCCAGATAAAGTTCCCTGCAGAACAAAGGTTTTGACTTGGACTGGATAAGAGAGTACTTCGTAAATGAATTCTGTGATGAAGATAACAAAATACCTTATAGAGTAAACACAAAGTTTTCCACCTTTCACCATTACAAGTACAAAATGACTCATAATAAGCAAGGAAAATAATGTCCAAAACCAAATTGTCTTCAATTAGTGTCTCCTCGGCCCACAAAGTGAAAAGGTCAAGATCCTAATAAAGCAACCAGACAAGATAACATCAGGCTTTGTAACAAATACATAATTATTCAATTCCAATAAAAATGTGCATGCACATGTGTACCCATGCGTCGAGAGTCGAGACACATATTTGTATATGGGCATCAACGTAAAATTTCAAATATAAATAAGGAAACATAAGACATAAGATTGGTCAAGTCAGCAGAATAAACTATGACAGGATCGTCCAACTTGCTGAAGCTAAAACTTGTTCCACCTCTTCTGTCCTAGAGCCTCATATGAATGTAAAACAGGGACAGCTAATAAGATATTCCACACCCAAATACATGATTCGTAGGCTACTGCACAATGCATAACAGCAGGGACTTGTTACTTGTTAATATCTGGCTTAAAACTTCCCCCAGCTGTTGTTATAGCAATGACTCCCACAGTCCCACACAGTCACCATAACCTTAGTTTCACTTAACATAACCTCCTTCAACACACTATCTCAAATAACAATATGAAATCCTAGGAAACGATAAATACTAAAGAGCTATCTCGTCTATTGTGTCAGCTTCCTATCGCTCACTACTGACATTGTAGCCAAAGCTGGTAAATCATGCAATAAGATGTTATTTCGACATCAATGAACTTCATAATTTGGCATAGCACATCCCATAAGAATGAAAAGAGTAAAAGGGCGCCCGAAGAGGGAAAAAAAATAATTGCTCCACTAGGGAGTAGGGATTTATAAATTTAAAGGGGTAAGATCATATCTGCCATCTGGTTTAGAAGACTCAAAATCGAACAGAGTATGTTCTTGAATTGGGATTTAAGCATACCATTTGTTCCGGGTGACTGGAGGAGAAAAGGACTTGCAGCACATTTATCAGCTTCGCCTCCAATCCGTCAGTAATCAACTTTAGTGCTTCCTTCTTAATAGCATTACCATCTTCAGAGACGCTTTCCAAAGACACTGCGTTAATGATCAATTCTCAACTGTTGTTGAAGTACAGCTCTAAAAATGTATCCTGATGCCATAGAGAGTTTAGATGGAGGGTGGGACTGATGATTGACTTACAAGCATGTGTGAGAATACTCCTGGTGCACTTCAGCAGGCACTGCCGTTCAACATAATAGTGAATAATCACCTGTGTGAGGGAAGAGAAGTGGGAAAACAAAGACAAATTAAGTGAGACAGACCACTAGCAATAAATGTCCCTCTTCTTTTTCTTCCCTGTTTGTGGTTAAAAAAATGTCCGTTCATGTAAGCAGCAAAATTTTTTGTTCACACTGAGCTCATCCAACCCGTACCCAAGTGCTTAGAACATAGGAACCATTAAAGCATCCAACATTCATATCAGTCGCAGTCAGAATAAGTGAGATACTAACCGCATAGAAATACTCGTGCAGTATAGAGTCAAGAGCTACATCTTTGTTCTCGACAGACCTTTCAACAAGAATGTACGATTGCACCTCATCTAGACACTTTAGACAAACAACAAAATCAGTTTCGTAGCAAATGGAGAATCAATGACCATCATTATGTTCTACAGAATACCAAATCTATCTGTTTATTTTTACACTAGGCCAAAGTTCGAATGTTTAGTTGATTTGAAAAATTCAAAATGTATGTATATTTAAACACCAGATGCACACACATTTTAGAAGTAAAAGTGGCATAAAAGCAGCAGTACAAACTCACCAAATAGGAGCTCACTTTCAAAGCTTTATCCTTCAACTCAGGCTTTATATTCAACTGGTGAGACCCAATTTTCACTTGCTGTGAATTCAAAGCCTCCCTCGAATTCTCATTGGGCGGCTTGAAGCGACATAGTGTGTCCACGAACCAACCGTGATTGTCCATTAATTTCTTTACCTAAGAAAAATCCCAACCAAGTTCAACTCTTTTCATACATGCATATATATATATATATATATATATAGAGAGAGAGAGAGAGAGAGAGAGAGAGAGAGAGAGAGAGAGAGAGAGAGAGATGGGCGGTTTACCAGAAAGGGAGGGAGGTCGGAGGAGAGTGAGGCATTTTCGAGCTCGGTGAGTAAGAGAGAGAAAGAGTCCCACCAGAGGGTGGCGTCGATGGACTTAGGGCTCGCCATTGATGGAGCTTCGAAGTTCAGAGAGGTGAACTTAAAACCCTAAAAGAGCGTTTCAGTTTCAGAATCATAAACCCAGAAAATTTTGTGATTTTTTATTCTTTTTCGCGCTTCAGAGTTCAGAGGAAGTGAGAAAGCCTGAATCTGCGAAAATTGGATTTTGGATTGGGCTCAGATTTGGGCTTCGTCCGGGTATCTGCTGGATTTGCTAATGTGGGCTCTAGGGGTCCTCTGTAATCGTTTATTTTTTTCGAACTTAAACCTCCCATTCACTTACCCTAAACCTGAAATCGTCAGATTTTTTTCTTTTGGGGTGCAAGAAAAAAATGATTATGCGAAATTATCTCTTTACAAATAGTCACTTGTGAAGCACTTACTGTTTCCCGGAATATATATATATATATATATATATCGTGGCACCCAAAAACCCACCTCCCCTCCCCCTCTACCAAATTTTACTAAGGTACAAGCAGGGGCGCTTGGCCAAAACTCACAAACAAATAATCAACAAAAACGGTAAGTAAGAAATAACTTAGGGGTCGTTTCATAACTATTTTATTTTCATTTTTTTAAATCTAGGGAACAACGTACAGTAAGTAGAAACAACTAGTACATAACTAAATGCTAATGAAAATTATTAATGGGCCGTTTGATAACCATTTCGTTTGGTAAGTAGAAAACAAACGGGTGTAGACGATTTAATCTCCTAAAAGTAGTTACCAAACTATATTTCAATTTTCAGTTTAAAAAAAAGAAAACTAAATGGTTTTCCAACTGAAAACAAATGGGTGTAGATGATTTGATCTCCTACCAGCAGGTGTACCCGCACATTACCGTGGGATTTTAAACTTTGTTCAAGGAGTGGAAAGTCTTGAAAATATGTGGCAAAGAGTACTGCTTACACGTTACACTATATATAACAGCCATGTAAAGACTTGAAACTTTGTTCAAGTTAACAAAATTGGGGATGTTGGTATGCCATAATCAGGGAGTGTTATTTACATCCACATATAACATAACAAAAATTTGGAATATTAATACGCCATCCCCAAGTAGTGTTTTTCAAAAATTATGGTCCTACTCATACTTGTAAAGCACATTTTTATGTCCAAATGCGTAACTCCAATAATATTCTCATTCATTCTCCACAACAACGTCAAACAAAAAATAAAAAAAAAATAAATAAATAAATAAATAAAACTCGAAACATCATTCAACCACTCATTCAATCACATATGATACCATATTTTATGCCACCAAAGTATTTGATAATATACCTCATCCCATACCAATAGAATCATGGAGGGAAAATTAGAATATCGCAATGTATAGCCACACTAAGCAGTTAACTGGGGACTTAAAGCATACTCATTCAAGAAGAACATGGCATCACAACAGGAGAATCACTACCTCAGGCTATTCTTGTATAGACAATCTACAATGGTTTTCTAACTTTTCTTTTCTTCCAAAACCCTATTTGAGAGAGTTTCGGCAGATTGCTTACTAATCACTTAATTTCTCGTTTGTCGCCCTGAAGACACATTAGACATGAACTATAAACAATTAAAGAAATAAAGCTACTTGAACAAAGTGATGTGAAATTAGATTGCACTCAAACTTAAAACCCTATCAATGTAGTAATGTGTAAGTAGGGATCGTTCTAGGCCGGGGATTAAAAGGGATGTTAATCTACACAAACTAGACTTAAAAACACAAACTAGACTCAAATAACTCAAAAACAGACACTAAGACTCAATTTAGACGAATTTAAAACTTAACTTGACTCAAAATACTAAAGGACACAAGTTTTTACGAATTTAGACTAAACTAACACAATTTAAAAGCAAGGGATTGCTTTTTGACAAATTTAAACTTAAACAAAACATAATTGTAAACTAGACTTAAGTATGCACAAAATTGGTGATTTAAATGGGTCAATGGATAGCTAGATGGTCCTTCTCCACACATGACATATATGCAACACAAATCAATTTCCAGTTGTTCTTTCTATAAACCATGAACCTCAATGCCCCAAGTTAACTGTGACAGCACTGCTTTAACTCTCAGATTTTCCTAAATTCATTGAATTGGATGGGATACGCATCATCAAACAAAAGTTCTCTACAAGAAAAGCATAATAGAAATACAATCAAAGATCAGTAAGCTCTATGAAAATAATAAGCATTGACAAGGCATTCGTGACTATAAAAAGCATGACACTTCTGCCAGGAATTCACTTAACGCAATCGTGACTAGCAACCTTCACTACTTGTAAATATAAGTTTGTAACGATTAGGTGAAAACTCCCTTATATTTTAGCATCAAATCCTAGCATGCAAACTAAGTATGCCTCCTTAATCAACACACAAGAATAAGTTATCAATCAAACAGTTAAGCAAATTGCATTCACGATTTATAAAATCACAACTTGATGTAATCAATTCATGTCACATATATGTTCATGGCTTCGAATTCTCCCCTAGCCAAAAAGGGGTTTAGTTCCTCATGATAGCAATTAAACAAAGAAAACTAAATTGAAACATTAAAAACAAAGATAGAATACACCTAGAAACGCTCCAGCGATCCAACGCCTTCCTTCTCCTTCCTTTGCAAATTTGCGGCACAAGAGGGATGTGTGTGGTGTGGTGGATGGTGTAGGTGATCTGATGGTCTAGGGGGTGGTAGAGAGAATGGTGCGGCTGCAATATATATTTATTGGCCAAAATCACATCACAAATCAGCAAGGAAAATGACTTAGAATTAAAAAGGAATTAGGCAATCCAAATCCACAAGGAAAAGGCTTTCTAGAAGGCCAAAATATGGAGGGATAAGGATATAAGGTGTGGCTAGAACTTAGGCTTCTAGAAAGGTAAAAACCATAAGGGAAATGAGAAAACATGAGGCACATTTTCAGGTTTCTAGAAGGTTACTTAAGGGAACAGGCGCCACATTTGTAGGGACAAGGATAAGGTCTTCTAGAAACCTATTTTAAATGTACTCCAATCAGAAATTAAACCCTCATTGCAGCTGGAAATAAGTTAGGAAAGGATTAGGATAGGATAAGGTTTGTTAAGATAGGATAAGGATTGGATAAGGTAAGGATAAGATAAGGTTGTTTGGATAATGTTTTGGATAATTCTCCTTCTTTTGAGCTGATTCCTTATCTTTTCTGACTTGAATTGATTTCTCCAACTTTGAAACACAATCCTAGCTCCATTTGAGCTCCAAATTCGTCCATCCACTTGCACATTGCTTGTGTTATCCATTCCAAGCTTAGATTTGCTCTAAAATGCTCCAAAATGCATCTTTTTGCCAACTTTGCTTCTTGAACCTAAAAACACACGAAAATGACTTAAGACACTATAATAAGTACTAACAAACTGAATAAATGCAAGAAAACATGCTAACTAAGTCGCATAATAAGCACTAACAAACTGAAGATTAGGTCATCCCCAATGGAGATGGCTATAGGACTATAGGCCCAAATCCAGCCTGAAATGCTCTAAATCCAACTCCAATGGATGGTTGGGCCAAAGAAAAAAGGGATCCACGAGGCCAAGCTTTATATTTTGGCCATCAGGCTCGGCATTCTTAGCCAACTGGTTAGCCCGTTGTAAGCGCGAAAATTCCTACAATAAACGAGACAAGAAGGCGTGTACAAAATAATATGTAGTAATGACTTTGTAGGTTACGATCTCTTTTAACTTGAACCTCTGATTCGATCTCCGTAAGGTGTAGATGTGTGGATATGTTGTTGATCCAAGGGCCACGATGACTTGATCTTGGATGAACAGTGGTGCAAATTTGTTGATATTGTTAATCCAAAGGGTCGTCAGAGCTTGATCTTAGAATGAACAGTTGTGTTGATTTGTTGATATTGTTGATTCGAAGGGCCGTCGAGGCTTGATCTTAGGATGAACAGTTGTGTGGATTTGTTCAAGGGCAGTTGGGCTTAATCTTGATGAAGAGGATGAACAGATCTTCAAGGGCCTTCATGGCTTGATCTTGATGAACAGTTGGAAGTTTCTTCAAGGGCTGTTGATGCGTTGTAAACAACACACAAATTAAACCATCTTTTTGACAATTGTAGTAAAGATGTAATGATAAGTTCATATTTATATATATTTTACATCAAATTCACTTGTCTTTTCTTAGTTAGTTCCTTATATTTTTGAGCTATTTACTTTATTTTTGTGTTTATAGGATTTGTCATGCAAAGAAAATAAAAATAGAACAAGTAAAATGTTAAGTAATAAATTCGTCTAAACTGCCTTGCCCACTCTATTTGGTTAATAAAAATAAGAAAGTATTGTGCTTATCATGACAATATGGAGGTGAACAAAGTAAAACTATCATGCCTGTTGAATAGAAATTATCATTTGGAGAAGTAATGGCGGGGTGGAGTGCCAGCACATGCTTCGACTCGAGGATGGGGCCGAGATTGTGAGGGGAAGGACTGAGTGGAGGCCCTGCCAGCATCACATGGAAAAAGAAAAGGCAGCAAGTCAGTGCGGTACAGGGTGCAAAGCAGCGCCCATTGAGAGCTGCACGGACAGAAATCAAGAAAAACATATAAGAGAAGGAAGGCAGAGAAGCATTAGGGGAGAGTGCCTTTCAAGGTAGCACGCTGAGAGAGCACTAGAGGAAGGAGGCTGCCAGAGGGAATTAACAATTAAAACAGCTGCCAAGTGGCAGCGTGAGAACGGGGCAGAGAGCAAGGCTGCCTTAGCAGCGTGAAAATCAAGAGAGGCAGCGCACAGGCGCTGCGCAGTGAAGAGAGGACAGCTTCCAAGGGGCAGCGGCAGAAAGAAGCAAAGCTGCCTTGGCAGTATACGAGAGGTGCACAGAGGTGCACAGAGATGCACGGAATGCAGCAAATCAGGAGAGGGCAGCGCCCATTTAGTGAAACCAGGCAGAAAAGCTACCAGAAAGCACAGCAAGGCACGGACAGATTGGGGGGAAAAGAAGGCAGCGCACAGAGACTGCCAAGAAAGCTTACGGTGCAAAGGAGGAAGTTTTTGCACTCTCCTCTCTCGGTTTTATCTTCTCAAACTTATATTTTACTTTTGTTTTAATTTGAAAATAATGTGTAACTAAATTTGTTTTGGCTAGAGGTTAATTCAAAGCCATGAATATATTTGTAATATGAATTGATTACCTTCAGTTGTGATTTCATGAGTTGTGAATTTAATTTGCTTAACTGCTTGATTGATAACTTATTCTTGTATGTCGATTAATGATGCATACTTAGTTTGCATGCATGAATTTGATGCTAGAATATAAGGGAATTTCACCTAATCGTTATGAACTTATATTCATGAGTAGTGAAGGTTGCTATCCACAATCGAGTTAAGTAAATTCTTGGCAAGAGTATCATGCTTTTCATAGTTATGAATGCCTCGTCAATGCTTATAGTTTTCACAAAGCTTAATGATCTTTGATTGTATCTCTATTGTGCTTTTCACGTAGGGGACTTTTGAAGAATGTATTGAATTGTTGTATGCGCTTTTCCGTCCAATTTAATAACTTAAGGAAGACTTGAAGATTAAAAAAGTGCTGTTCACGGTTAATCTAGAGTGTTGAGATTTTACAATTTATTGAAAGAACAACTGAAAATTAATTTACGTTGCATATGTGTCATGTGTGGAGAAGAACCCTCTAACTAGTCAATCACCCATCCATTCACCTTAATTTCATGCTTTTGTCAAATTTGCAAGTTATTTAAGTTTAGTTTTAATTTTCGTCAAAGCCAAACCCCCCCATTGTTAAGTTGTATTATTTAGTTAGAATTTGTCCAATTTGGTATCTCTTGAGTATTTTGAGTCTTTTAATTCAATTTCCGTCCAAATCAGTCCCTAGTATCTAGTTTGAGTCTAACTAATTGTTTTGAGTTATTAGAGTTTAGTTAAGTGGCTTTTTCCTAGTTTTGTGTTTTTGAGTTTCGTTTAATATTTTTAAATCAATTTAGAGTGGATTAGCAATCCCTCCTAATCCCCGGCTTAGAACAATCCCTACTTACATCTATACTACAATTGTCAAAAAGAGGGTTAAATTTGTGTGTTGTTTACATCGCATCATGTAAGTAGGGTATCGTTCTAGACCGGGGATTAGGAGGGATTGCTAATGCACCTAACTGACTTAAAAATATTAAACAAGACTAAAAAACACAAAACAAAACTCTAAAGCAGAAAGCTAAACTATAATAACTTAAAACACACTAGAATAGTCAAAACTAGAGATGGCATTTTCAACCCACCCGTTAATCCGACCCGACCCGACCCGTTAAAATTAGTTTTTGGGTGGGTGATAAACGGGTCAGGTGATTAACGGGTCAACCCGTTAACCACCCGTTAAATAATGGATCATTTTTGGTAAACCCGCGAAACCCGTTAGTCACCTGTTTCACCCGTTTATTGAGGGCTTTTATGTAATATTAGTACTCCTAAAAGAAAACCCTCAAACCTCAGTCCAGTTCTCCACTCTCTCGTCTCTGCGCTACACATGCCGTTGCTCTGAGAGACCAGCACACTGGACCTCCGATTAACTCCAGTTCTTCACTCTCTCTGCGCACGCTGTGTGCTCTTTCCCTTCTAGCTCTGGACCTCCGGTTATTTACCTCGTCATCTTCTTGCAACTTCTCTTTTGTCCCTCCCAAGACTGCTCCTGGTAATCCTCTCTCTCTCTCTCTCTCTCTCTCTCTCTAAATATGAGTTTTTTTGTTGTTTCTGTGTTCTTTTTTGTGGGTGTTCAAAATTAAAATTGCTTCATGGGTTTAATGCTTGGAATTAATTTAGGGTTGGAATTGTTTGCAAAATTGTGGGTTTTGGGTTGTTTTCTGAAATGGGGTTGTGTGAAATTGGACTACTGGGATTTATGGATCTGGGCTAGGAATGTTTATGAAGTTGAATGGATGCTGATCGATGGGTAATTTTTCAAATTTTGAAATGAGCAAGAATCGATTAATGAGTTCATAGTTTGATTCAACTAATTTTGTTTTTTTTTTTTTTGAATTTATTGTATTTCTGTAATCGAATCAATTGTTCTGTTTTTTTTTTTTAATTTGTGAAGAGAAAGGAGATGGAGATATTGGAGAAGCAGAAGGCTGAGAAGGAAAAGGCTGAGAAAGCGAAAGAAAACGCTGATAAGGTACATATTAATTCTTTATTGAGGATATGTGTGTTTCTGTGTCTGTGTGTGGATTTTGCACTGTCCCGAATGAGACTGGCGCAAATTTATAGAGATCTGTGATTTCTTGTTGTGTCTGCGTAATTACGAGATAGTTGAAAACTGTTGTTGCTGTATGTCGTAGTGAACTGTGCATTTTAGTAAGCAAGAACACACACACATATAAAAATGACATTTGGAAAGTGTTCAATTGCAGAAAGTGAGGCGTAGCTTCGCGATGTTTGATCACTCGAGTTAGCGTTATAATATAATGTACTCAGAAATTACTGGAGGAAAGGACACGGTATTGAGTAAATGTATGCATGTAATATCATTTACTATTACTTTTATGTATGAGCCATGCTATAATGAGGTTTCTCTAGTATATGTCAGTATATGAGATAAAACTGTTATGTATGAGCTGATTGAGCTCATATAAAACTTTTTTTACTCATGCATCTTCTTTAAATTTTTCATGAATATGGAGCATTTTAAAATCTGCCTTGATGATGTCTTGTTCTCCAGTTCTTGTTTTCAGAGAAGCTTTTGTTTCAATTCTTGCATTGAATCTGCAGTGATGAAGTCTTGGAACGAGTCTGTTATGTTTTCTAATCCTTGACTACTCCCTTTACAATTTGTGAAGATGATAGCGTATATGTTGGATTGATTGTGTATCACCTAATGTTAAAAGTCTGTGTAATGTAATTGAAGTTTCTTCTTCCCCATTCCAACTGAAGGATATCTTCTAATTTATGTGATTGTTTTTACTCAGTTCCATTGAGTCTAAGTGCTTTCTTGCTTTTGATTGAATATTCATTCATTCTTGCGATTTGTTTGGTCCTAGGTGTATGGCTCGAGATGAGTTCGAATTGAAATTCATTAAGTATTATAATTTCTCATTTATATATTGGAAATGATGAATACTCATATGTGCTTATACGCAATGGCATGTGTGCATATATCTGTATTCATAGCATTAGTTATGTGCATATATCTTATGTTTATGGTTAGTGCAGATGGATATTGATGAAGAGAACACTGAGGCTATGGAAATGTCAACAGTCAATCTAAGTGATACGCAAGGTACAACAAGTACACCAAGTCCTTCAAAGAGAAAGGCTAAAGGTACACGAGTAGGTTAGATACGTCAAAAGAGATCCCGGGTTTGGACTTTATTTGAAGAATTGCATGTTGGTCCTGATAATAAACAACATGCAAAGTGTAAAAACTGTGGGATAGTTTACGTATGTGATAGTAATTGTGGAACGAAAAACCTATTGAATCATATGGATTCGTGTAGTAAAAAACATCCCATTGATATTAAGAAATCTCAAGTTGGACTACGTTCTCCTCGGTTTAACCATATTAGTTTTTGTGAGCTATTGATTGAGGCTATAGTTAAGCATGATTTGCCTTTTAGGTTTGTTGAATATGAGGGCATTAGAACTTTGTTTAAATACGTATCTCCTGATATCAAACTGCCCTGTAGAAATACAGTTAAGAAACACGTGTTGAGGATGTTTGAAGATGAAAAGATAAGACTTCGAGATTGGTTAAATACAATTGAGGGAAGAATTTGTTTGACATCGGATCTACGGTCTTCTGCTACAACTGATGGATATCTCACACTCACAGCTCACTTTGTTGACAAAGAATGGAAAATGCACAAAAGAATTTTAAATTTTTGTCATATGCCTCATCCGCATATCGGGGTTGCTTTGTCTGAAAAAATTAACGCCTTATTAGTTGAGTGGGGGATTGAAAAGAAACTGTTTTCCATTACTTTGGATAATGCCTCTGCAAATGATTGTTCTGTTGAGCTATTGAAAAAATAATTAAATTTTAGAAGTTTGCTATTAATGGATGGAAAGTTCTTCCATGTTCGTTGTTGTGCTCACATCCTAAACTTGATAGTCCAAGATGGACTAAAGGAAATTGATGGATCAGTGACGAAAGTTCGTGAGTGCATCAAATATATAAAGTGTTCAGAAGCGAGAAAAAATAAGTTTTTTGCTTGCGTTGCACAAGTATGATTGGCAGGTAGTAAAAGAGGGTTGAGACAAGATGTGCCTACTAGATGGAATTCAACATATACAATGTTGGATAGTGCTATTTTCTATCGTCATGCTTTTCTTAATTTGGCACTTGTTGATTCTAATTTTAGTTCATGTCCTTCATTGGAAGAGTGGGATAAAATAAAGAAGATTTCCAATTTCTTGGGGTATTTTTATGAAGTTACTTGCTTATTTTCCGGAACAAATTACCCCACATCAAACTTGTTTTTCCCAAAAGTGTTCATAGTCCATTATTGTATTCAAGATGCTATAAAAGATTGTGATGATTTCATGAGACAGATGGGGAGTTATATGAATTTGAAGTTTGAAAAATATTGGTCAGAGTATAGTTCGATTCTTGCCGTTGCAGTGATTCTTGATCCTCACTATAAATTGGAATTTGTTGAGTGGGGTTATAACAAGCTTTATGGTAGGGATTCTAGAGAGTTGAAGGATGTTAGTGGCACATTGTTTGCACTCTTTAGTCGTTACATGGACAAGTTCTCTCATCTTCTTGTATCCAAGCCAGTCAACCAAATTGCTACTCAAATAAAAGTTGGAGACAAACTTTTTAAGGTAGTATTCATATTTGTTATTCATGTTTTTATATTTTTAATATGCATCTTTATATTGTTCGTCGACGTCATTGTTTCTATTTTGTTTTTATATGTAGGAATTTGATAATATTTACCAAGATGGGTCAACTTCAAATGGAAAAACTGAGTTACATCTATATCTTGAAGAAAATAGACTTGATAGAAAACAAGAGTTGGATATTCTTTCATGGTGGAAACTAGAACAATTTCGTTATGCCATACTTTCTCGTATGGCTTCTGATGTGTTAACAATTCTCATCTCAACTGTTGTCTCAGAATTAGCATTTAGTATTAGTGGTAGAGTGCTTGATCAATATCGAAGTTCTTTGTTGCCTGAAACCGTTCAAGCCTTGCTATGTACTAGAGACTGGCTTTTTGGCAAAAGAGGTAAATTTTAAATTACTTTGTATTTTTTCTTACATAATAGATTATAATTTTTTTCTTTTTTTCCTTTTATGTTTAGCTTTAGAGAAAGAGAGTGCTGACTTGGAAGAACTCGCTGAAGAAATTTTTGACATGAGCCTTAACGAAAACTCGGGACAATGCTCCAAGTTTTGATTAAGCATGGTATCTATTTTCCACAATAAAGTGAAAACCTATTTTGTTTGCCTATGAATTCACTACTTCCAGCATCCTTGTTTATTTGAATTTCAATAATTACAAGAATTATCCAATAGTATTAGTCATGACCCTTTACTTCTTTTGATTGGGTTTTGAGTTTCAAGAATTACCCAACTCTCTTATTCTATCCTTAATCTCAACAGCCTTGAAATTATTGACCTCAAAGCATGTTTTGACTTGCAGACGTTGCCTTCAGACATTTCCTCATTGAGGAAGCTCACACATTTGGATTTATCAGGGTGTTACTTTCTTGAAAAGATGCCAAAGGGGCATGATAAGCTCTCTTCCCTCCAAGCACTCAGGGGTTTTGTCATTGCATCTCTCGAAAATACTCAGAAGATGGCACTCTCACCGGTGATGTGATAAAACCAATTACAGTGTGCAATATTCTCTTACTTCTTGATTGTATCCATATATGGAAGCTAGAACTTAAAAATAAGTCCTCCAGGGATTTTAAAGCTTACAGCGGCCATGCCTAACTGCTTTTTATACAGTTTGGTTGTGCCAAACCCGTTCAAAGTGAAACTGGAAACACCCTCATATGAAACATAATAAGAACATAATTCTCAAGAAAAAAAAAAGAAAAAAAAAAGTTAACGAGTGAAACGGGTGAAATGGGTGAAACAGGTGACTTATTAAGCTTAACGGGTTGGGTTCGGGTGACCCGTTAGCTTAACGGGTTGGGTTCAGGTGATCCGTTAACTTAACGGGTTGGATTAAACCCGACCCAAACCCAATAAACCCGACCCGTTTACAGGTCTAGTCAAAAGAACACAAAACTAGCAAATTGAATAAAAACAGATACTAGGGATGGATTTAAACGAATTTGGGATTACAAAGACTCAAAATACTCAAAAGACATCAAATTGTACAGATTATAACTAAAGAATACAACTTAACAATGGGGGGGGGTTTGGTTTTGGACGAATTTAAACAAAAACAGTAAACTTTGTAAAACAGATTTTAAGATAGATTTGAGTAAATCAATGGATGAATGGATGGCTAGAGAGTTCTTCTCCACACATGACACACTTGCATACAAACCAATTTTTAGTTGTTCTTTCAATAAACCATGAATCTCAACACCCCAGATTAACCGTGAACAATACTTTTTTAACCTTCAAGTTTTCCTTAAGTTATTGAATTGGACGGAAAAGCGCATACAACAATTCAAAACATTCTTCAAAAGTCCCCTACGTGAACAGCACAATAGAGATACAATCAAAGATCATTAAGCTTTGTGAAAACTATAAGCATTGACGAGGCATTCGTAACTATGAACAGCATGATACTCTTGCCAAGAATTCACTTAACGCGATTGTGACTAGCAACCTCCACTACTTGTGAATATAAGTTCATAACGATTAGGTGAAACTCCCTTATATTCTAGCATCAAATTCATGCATGCAAACTAAGTATGCATCCTTAATCGACATACAAGAATAAGTTATAAATCAAGCAGTTAAGCAAATTGAATTCATAACTCATGAAATCACAACTGAAGGTAATCAATTCATAATACAAATATGTTCATGGCTTTGAATCAACCTCTAGCCAAAACGAATTTAGTTCCACATATTTGCAATTAAACAACTATAATTGAATTTAAACATGATAAACAAAAGTAGAAGACACTTAGATTGCTCCAGTAATCCAACGTCTTGAATGGTTAGCATAGCTCTAAGTCCTCATCCTTTCTTGCAAACATGCGGCACCAAGGTGGGTGTGGTGTTTGGATGGTCTAGGGGATGTGGCAGAGATTGGATAGGTTGAGAGAGTATGGAAAGGTGGTAGGGGATGGATAGGAAAAGAGGTGGATGGAAATGAATGAAGGAAGAAGGAAACTTGCAGCAGAAATTGTGTTGTTTATGGAATGTGTTGTAAATGTGTATTGGTCTTGTGATGGAGAAGCCTATTTATAGATTTTGAAAATGAATCACCACCACAAAATTTCTTGGTGAAGTAAGTGGATGTTGTAGGTGAAGTGGGTGTGGATGTTGTAGGTGGAATAAGTGGATGTTGTAGGTGAAATAAGTAAGTGTGGATGTTGTAGGTGAAATAAGTAAGTGTGGATGTTGTAGGTGAAGTGGGTGTGGATGTTGTAGGTGAAATAAGTGGGTGAAATAAGTGGATGTTGTAGGTGAAGTGGGTGTGGATGTTGTAGGTGAAGTGAGTGGATGTTGTAGGTGGAATAAGTGGATGTTGTGTGTTTTTGGGTCAGAAAATAGGAAAGGAGAGGATCCCTTAATCTTCAATTTCATCCATCCACTTGGCTCCAAGCATAAGCTAAGCATCCAATGCCAAAAAATGCTCCAAAATGCTCCAAATTACACTTTCTTGCATACTTTGTCAATTGGACCTACAAACACACGAAAATAGCTTAAAATACTAAAATAACTAAGGACTAACAATCTAAATGCAAGGTAACAAGTTAACTAAGTTGTATAAATATACTCCTATCAGCTGTTGGGCTTGATCTTGGATGAATAGTGGTGCAAATTTGTTGATGTTATTGATTTAAAAGGCCGTTGGGGCTTGATCTTAGGATGAACATTTGTGTGGATTTGTTCAAGGGCCATTGGGCCTAATCTTTAATGAATCTTCGATAAAAACTTGCATGCCCGAGAAAGAATCAAACTTTTTTTTACAGAAGTGGGAGGAGGAAGCTTCGAAATCAAATCCACCTTAGCTTTATCAACTTCAATTCCTTTCGTTAAAATTACATGACCAAGAAGAATACCACTTTTCACCATAAACTGACATTTTTCCCAATTTAAAACCAAGTTGGTTTCTTGACACCGTTGGAGCACCAATGAAAGATGATGAAGACATTGATCAAAGGATGACCCAAACACAGAAAAATCATCCATGAACACTTCGATACACCTTTCCACCATATCTGAGAAAATGCTCATCATGCATCTTTGAAATGTTGCGGAAGCATTACATAACCCAAAAGGCATTCTTTAATACGCAAAAGTTCCAAATGGACATGTGAAAGTAGTCTTTTCTTGATCTTCCAGAGCTATAGGAATTTGATTATATCTAGAATAGCCATCAAGAAAGCAATAATAACTATGGCCTGCAAGTCTCTCAAGCATGAGATCAATGAAAGGGAATGGAAAATGATATTTTCGAGTTGAATTATTGATCTTTTTGTAATCCGTACACATTCTCCAACCTCTGACTGTCTTTTGGGGTATAAGCTCATTGTTTTCATTCTTGACAACTGTAATACCTTCTATTATATTCAAAGCTATTTTATTTAATTTTTTTTTTCAACTTAAGTCACTTAACACACTATAAAGTGTAATACTGTCATTTTCTCACTTATAAGCCCTTAACATTTCATATAGGTTGCAAATCTAACGTCTAATTTACCATTCAAAGTTAACTTCATACATTATTTCTTTATGAAAAATTATCAATTTACCCTCCAATGTGTATCACATGCAAGTAAGGTGATTTAAATTGATGAAAAATTGAATATAGTAACTTCGAATATAATATTAGGGATGTAATTGGTAGATTCTTATAATTCAATGATTGATTTTTTTTGGAAAAAAAATAGTTTAGGGAACTAATTTTTACTCATGCGATAATTCGGAGACTAAATTGACAATTCACCCTATAATTTAAAGTCATGTCTTCGAATCTCTTCTTCCTTAGCATCATATATGTATAATTATTGTCAATTCACCCTGTAATTGGCAAATTTTTATAATTCAATGACTGATTTTTTTGAAAAAAAAAATAGTTTAAGAACCTAATTTTCACTCATGCAATAATTCAGAGACTAAATTTTCACCTTATAATTTAAAGTCATGTCTTCAAATCTCTTCTTCCTTAGTATCATATATGTATAATTATTAGGGGTGGAAAACTTTGCCATAAACTGATTTACCGACCGAACCATACCGGTCAGTTCATAATGGTATGATATAGTTTTGGCATTTTTTCATAATCGGTTGGCATTATACCGAACCGACAATTAATGGTATGACTTTGATATTGGATTTTGTATAGTAGCGGCATGCCATACCTACCAATAAATATATATATATATATATATATATTTTTTTTTTCTATTTATATATTTTAGGTATTTTTTTACATGCTTGACATGTGAAGAACTAGAATTGATATTTTTAATTTATTATTTAATATTAATTTTTATTCTAATCATACTTTTTTATGTAACATTTGAATTGTAATAGTTGATGGTTCTACATCTCATAGGAACATCAATTCCAAATTCATGGAAGATTTTATATACATTGGTTGTTGTTACTTCAATGATGTTGCATTATCAAAACAACAAATTATTTGTTTTGGGATTATAATAAGAGGATCTTATAACCAGAAATATACTTTTGAGTTTTGAGTTTTTTGTTTATGCATTAGTTTCTACAATTGAATTTAGACAATTATATTGGTTAGACTTTTGAGTTTGTGAACTTATAACTATTTGGATTATGTTTGTTGACATTGTTGTTGGCTTATTAAGTTTTGATTTAATTTCCATTTTAATTTGTTAAGTCATGATTATGTTGGCTTATCATCAATTGCAAAATTGTAGCAGCAACTTTTTTTTCTCTTTTCTGGTTTGTTATTTACGAGTCAGTGCATGGCCTTGCGCTGTTATTTTTGTAGCTTATTTGCAAACCATTGGTTGTGCCATTTACCAACCGAACCAGCCAATAATTTTGGTTTCTCTTTTTTAGTTTGTTGTTTATGGGTCAGTGTATGGTCTTGAGCCGTTGTTTTTGTAGCTTATTTACAAACCATCAGTTGTGCCATTTACCAACTAAACCCACCAATAATTTTGGCTAAACCGATTTTTGGGAATCGCAAGAAGACAGTTGGCTAGCGGTAACTAATTTTTGGTAATTATGTATATGTGGCTGGCAGGCGACACAAGAAATGTGACACAGTTTGCCAACCAAACCCAACCCTAATAATTATTTATTAATATGGTAATGGTTGTGAGGAATAAATTTTCTTTCATAACTTCAAAGGGGCCCATATTGGCTCCCTTAAATTTTCTTTGGTGTTGCTGTGTTTTAAAAAAAAAATACTTATGTCGTGTTATGAAAATAAGTAACTGTAAAATAAAGCAATTAAGTGTTTGGTAAACTTTTATTCCAAAAGTGTTTTCAATAAAAAAAATATAGTGTTTAAGTATTTGACAAACTTTTGGTAAAATTGCTTGGATTATCTCTACTAATTAATAAAACCCTCTTTGTCAACCAAAAGATGGTAGAAAAACAAATTAGTCTTCTATCACACAAAAAAATGATGGGCAATAATATAATTTTACATGTCTAAATTTTACTGTTTTTATTGAAATCTCATTTACAGCTGATGTTAAAATACCTCTAATATTTATTATAAAAAAAATTTTAAAAAAAAACCTCCATTTCCCCACGATCTCTCTCCCTCCCTCCCTCTCTCTTTCTCATTTTCTAAAAAATGTGTTCATACATTCTATGGACATACCCATCTCTCCTCTCCTCATTTCTCCGTCATCTCTCCTCTGAATTTTGCAGAAACTAACCTTTCTCTCCCCTCTCCATTCTCTCCGCCCTCTCTTATGGGTTTGCAGAAATGAACCTTTCTCTCTCTCCTCTCTTTCTCCCTCATTTTCTCCACCCTTTCTCCTCTCCCTCACCTCAGTCATCTGCACCTGCACATGCTTGAAACTCCCGCTCAGATCGACAAATCCCAGACGACGGCTGAGAAACTTGTTGTTGGTAATTATCCCAAAAGATTTGGGGTTGGGATTGGGACTGGATCTGGTGGATCTGGGAGGGGGTGAGGTGTTTCAGCCCCATTGACAAGGGTTGTTGGTGGTGCTGCTCAAATTGAGCTGATTTGGGAAAGGGAGGAAGTCTTAGAAAAAGAAGGGAGGAGAGGGCCGGGGAAACAGAAAGGAGATTCAGTAGTGATGTAGAGGATCTGGAAGGAGAGGGATGATCGGGAGAGGGGGCACACATGAAGAGGGACAACGATTGTCATTTTATAAAAATGACGAAAGTCTTATTGGACTTTTGAAAATTTCATTAAAAATGCACTGTAGCTCTCTATGTTGAAAAGAAAAAAAAAATGTTTTTCAAAGCAGCATTTAGCAGATTCAACGGTGATTTCTGTTGTCGATCACCACAACTTTCAAAATAATTTATTTATTTTTAATTTACAATACACCTTGAGCATAAAAAATTATAAAATAAACAGCTTTTATTCAAAGCGCCAAACCAGTACAGAGTACTGAGCTACTAATTTTATGGGCCATATACTTTTCAAATTGTCTTGTACAAATTTGAAAACAGCGTGGAAAATCTTCTGCTTGGAAAACGACCAGAGCCAAGGATCAATCCATGCATCAATTGCATGCATGCATACCCTTTTATATTTGGTTGAGACGTCGACATGTGAACTAGACAGGCCCTTTCGAAACCGACAATACTAACTGCTATTTACATTAGATCTTGTGCTTCTGTCATCAAATCCCACGGGAGAAGAAAACGCATTGAATCTATATGTCACAAGCAATCTAGCATTGCCCATACTTTCAAACCACTGGTCCTCCTAATATCGCTGATATAAAAAAAATTGGATAGATATGTTATAAATGATAAATGCTTACAACCAAGGTATTAAATATCGATGATATCGGAAATATCGGTAGTCCAAAAACACGGAAATTTTGATGAAAATATCATAATATTATCGATATCGATAAAAACTGAATAAAAACCACGAAAATTGTAAGAAAAACTTGGAAATTTTTATTGCAACTTTGCAAGATGTTTATTTAGTCAATTATCTATTAGTTTATCACAAAAAATTGGAAGGAAATGCATTACATGATAGATTTAACTGATTTAAGTTGATTATATAGCGAGCTAGCAAACATTGTGAGTGTAGAAAATATGTAAATATTTTAGCATATTTTCACAAAAACATAAGTGATATGGTGGTCAAGGTGTTGAAGGAGTAAAATGGGAGGAGTTCGATTCCCCTTGGTGTTTTTTTAAATACAGAAATTTAAAAAACACGGAAATTTCAGGATATTATGAATATTTTAAACCTTGCATACAACTAATGTCTAATGAAACAAAAAGTTTAGTAGTTAAAGAATCTGATTCATAAGATTTTACTTTTCTGATGAGTCATGGTTAACTTGTATGCGATATAACACCGACATACAATACATGGAACTTGAATTTTCACCACTATAAATTCAAAGGGAATGACAACAGAATAGTAAATATTTACCACGAAAAACATGAAAAGTAACATGTAACATAAGTAATATCCACCTGAATTTTTTCAAAAACAATTGAATATTACAATGTAAAGAAACACAATCTAAACAAGTCAAATAATAACTTATAAATAAACAGTCTTCCACTAATAACTTATAAATAAACAGTCTTCCACTCTCCCAGTTATCTCTCTGATATTTGCTTCTCTTCAAAGTTTGAACAGTTGTACGTACTTTTGAAGGCTTAATTTATTGTGATCTTAAATTGCTTCATGCTTTCACTTCACCACACAACGTTGATGCTAGCTCCTACTTACAACTGGAAAGAATATATAGTACTTAAATAGCCCAAGGATATTGAGGTACCAAAGGTGGCAGGGGTGGGAACTTGCCAATCTTTGGGTGTGGGAACTATTTATGGGATTTTGGGGATGAGAGAAAGCTTGGGCTTTGGATGAGGGAAGTAATATTTTGGGTGGAGTGGCGGGAGTGGTGGTTTCTTAAAGAATGGATGAGGAATCTTTGTCAATGGAGGGTGAGGCTTAAAGAATGGATGAGGAATCTTTGGTAATGGAGGGTGGGGCTTAAAGAATGGATGAGGAATCTTTGGCAATGGAGGGTGAGGCTTAAAGAATGGATGTGGCTTTGGCTTGTAGAATGGGATGGGTGGCGGAAGTGGCTTTGTGTATATTGGGACTGGTGGTGGAAGTGGCTTCTTGTATATGGGGACTGGTGGTGGAAGTGGCTTCTTGTATACTGGTGGTGGAAGTGGCTTCTTGTATACTGGAACTGGTGGTGGAAGAGGCTTCTTATAGACTGGGACGGGTGGAGGGAGAGGTTTCTTGTAGATTGGTGTTGGTGGAGGGCAAGGTTTTTTGTATACTGGGACTGGTGGAGGGTTAGGTTTCTTGTATACAGGGGTGGGCGGAGGGTTAGGTTTCTTGTAGACTGGGACGGGCGGAGGGTGAGGCTTCTTGTAGACTGGGACGGGGGGAGGGAGAGGCTTCTTGTAGACTGGAACTGGTGGAGGGACCGGCTTCTTGTATACCGGCACTGGTGGAGGAAGAGGCTTCTTGAAGATTGGAACTTTTGGAGGGAAGACCTTAGGTGGGAATGGAGGTAACACCTTAGGAGGGAATGGGTGTCCAAAAATTGGGTGAGATTTAGGGAAAGGTGGCAACTTAGGCAAAGGTGGCAATTTGGAAAAAAATGGGTGCTTCTTGTGAGGCCAAAAGAAGGCAGAAGTGCAAGTCACTGGTGAAAATTTGAGATTTCCACCAGCCACTCCAAAGGTTTGTGTCCCATCACTTGCCTTGGACTTGAAGACTATTTTTGTGGATTTTAGGCCGTCATGGGCAGCACAAGGGGCAGCTGATGCGCTGTGGAGTTGGGCATAACATTCCTCTTTTAGTTGGTTTTCTTCTTTCACAATCTCTTTAGGAAGTGAGACTTTGAACCCTCCCTGTTCATTGAGCTCCCCAACCCCTCTTGTTTTCAAGTGCCCATTTTCGGGCTTGCAGTCAATTGTTACACGAAGACCTGTAAAATTGTAGCTAAGTTTAATAACAATTTAGGTCGAGAATAAACCCTAAATGGTTTCTTTGTTCACAAGAGTAAGAAAGCAAGAGTTAAGTGTAAGAGCAAGTGCTCTAAGCTATATATAAGTTCCATACATGGAAAGCGGAAATAAAACTTTAGTGAAATTGTTAAGTTTATGAGCACGTTTTTCAATGCTTAAGTAATAATCCAATCATCAACTTTCATGTCATTTAATTTACAAAATTTTATATACAAATTTAGTCTCACTAGCATTACTCTTCCAAATATAGTCACTTTGCTGTCCACTTTTGAAGTTCATGCAATATTGCAACACAGTAATGTGCATGGCAATGCAAAAATACCAAAAATATAGCAACTTATGACAGAAAATGCAACCAGAAATTTTGTTACCTGAAAAGGCATGCCTAGTCTTAATGTTATTCCGAGCACAGTCAGTACATTCTCCAACCCCAACTACCTCAACTGTCTGCTCAGCATGGCTAAAGCTCACAAAAAGCACACAGAGCCAGAAGCACTTCTGGAAAATCTTCATTGGGAACCGCACCCCCAACACAGACGTAAGGGGAGAGAGAAAGTTCAAGAAGAAAACGGCTTATTCTATAAGCTGTTGGTATTACCCATCTTTACAAAGCTTATTATATAGGGTTTATAAGCACTTTGATCTAAAAGCACATCGACACTAAAATTTAAGGGCTTCACATGAGGTTAGGGTCCCTTAGGGACCCTTTCTTTAGGGGTGACCTTGCGTTTAGGGGAGATGAAAAGGACCGTAACGTGCATACCGACTTCATCCCCCATATCACAATGTCATTTATTCAATGAACAGCTCCCAACTGCATATCTTATCTGTCTAAACCTACTTACTTGGAACCCATTAATACTAGACCTGGCATTCGTGTCGTGTTTCTCGTGTTCGTGTCGTTTTCGTGTCATACCCGATAGCTTAACGGGTCGTGTCGTGTAACACCCGTTAAAATAAACGGGTAATATGATCCAACCCGAAATCGACATGTTAATATTATCAGGTAATATGACCCGACCCGTTACCCGTTAAGAAAAATATTTTTTAAATCAATAAATAATGAAAATGAAAAACATAATTTGACTCTAAAAAATGTAAAACATAATACTAAATTAGTATATACATACCATATTGTCACATAAATACTAATTCAAAACATTAATAAATAAATAAATAAAACATTTTTCTTTCAAGTTTACATACCCCAAAATAAAAGTATAATGAAAAAACATTAGTGCATACTACAAAATACAAATGTTCAAAGATATGCAAAATGAAGAAAGTTATACTTAATGAAAGTATAAATAAACTCGTAAGTGTTAGTCAATCTATCGTTTTGATGGGATACGAATTCTCTAAAACTAATTTCAACGATCACAACCGTCAAACTTGTTTGTATATGTTTCGAGATCACATCAACAAAAAATCACAAAAAACAAACATTCAGATATCAAGTAACAAGACAAAACTTTTCGACGGTTATAAAGAAAAATCACGATTTAACGGTAATTTTAACTCTGATTTTGATGATTTTATACAGCTACACTCCTTGACCCTATATGAATACAATGAATGAATTCGATCTTTAATTTAAAATATTTACACAAGTGGATACCACAAAATCTTATGTTATAATTAATGAAAGTATAAATAAACTCTTAAGTGTTAGTCAATCTATCGTTTTGATGGGATGCGAATTCTCCGAAACTAATTTCAACGATCACAACCGTCAAAATTGTTTGTATATGTTTCGAGATCACAGCAGCAAAAAATCACAAAAAACAAACATTCAGAGATCAAGTAACGGGACAAAGTTTTTCGACGGTTATAAACAAAAAATCACGATTTAACGGTTATTTTAACTCCGATTTTGATGGTTTTTTTATAGATACATTCCTTGATCCTATATGAATACAATGAATGAATTCGATCTTCAATTTAAAATATTTACACAAGTGGATACCACAAAATCTTATGTTATACTTAATGAAAGTATAAATAAACTCTTAAGTGTTAGTTAATCTATCGTTTTGATGGGATACGAATTTTCCGAAACTAATTTCAACGATCACAACCGTCAAACTTGTTTGTATATGTTTCAAGATCACATCAGCAAAAAATCACAAAAACAAACATTCAGAGATCAAGTAACAGGACAAAACATTTCGACGGTTATAAACAAAAACTCACGATTTAACGGTTATTTTAACTCCGATTTTGATGATTTTTTACAGATACACTCTTTGACCCTATATGAATACAATGAATGAATTCGATCTTCAATTTAAAATATTTACACAAGTGGATACCACAAAATCTTATGTTATACTTAATGAAAGTATAAATAAACTCTCAAGTGTTAGTCAATCTATCGTTTTGATGGGATACGAATTCTCCGAAACTAATTTCAACGATCACAACCGTCAAACTTGTTTTATATGTTTCGAGATCACAGCAGCAAAAAATCACAAAAAACAAACATTCAGAGATCAAGTAACGGGACAAAGCTTTTCGACGGTTATAAACAAAAAATCACGATTTAACGGTTATTTTAACTCCGATTTTGATGATTTTTTACAGATACACTCCTTGACCCTATATGAATACAATGAATGAATTCGATCTTCAATTTAAAATATTTACACAAGTGGATACCACAAAATCTTATGTTATACTTAATGAAAGTATAAATAAACTCTTAAGTGTTAGTCAATCTATCGTTTTGATGGGATATGAATTATCCGAAACTAATTTCAACAATCACAACCGTCAAACTTGTTTGTATATGTTTCGAGATCATATCAGCAAAAAATCACAAAAAACAAACATTCAGAGATCAAGTAACGGGACAAAACTTTTCGACGGTTGTAAACAAAAAATCACGATTTAACGGTTATTTTAACTCCGATTTTGATGATTTTTTACAGATACACTCCTTGACCCTATATGAATACAATGAATGAATTCGATCTTCAATTTAAAATATTTACACAAGTGGATACCACAAAATCTTATGTTATACTTAATGAAAGTATAAATAAACTCTTAAGTGTTAGTCAATCTATCGTTTTGATGGGATACGAATGATCCGAAACCAATTTCAACGATCACAACCGTCAAATTTGTTCGTATATGTTTCGAGATCACATCAGCAAAAAATCACAAAAAACAAACATTCAGAGATCAAGTAATGGGACAAAGATTTTCGACGGTTATAAACAAAAAATCACGATTTAACGGTTATTTTAACTCCGATTTTGATGATTTTTTACAGATACACTCCTTGACCCTATATGAATACAATGAATAAATTCGATCTTCAATTTAAAATATTTACACTAGTGGATGTGGATATCACAAAATTTTATGTTATATACTTAATAAAAGTATTATTTTCGGGTGTAGATATAATACTTAAACGACAAATGTTTTAATGTTTTGAAGTAATATTTATGTGGCAATGTGTGGTATGTGCAATTTTTTTTTAAAAATCTTATTAATTTTTCACTTCTACAATATTATTAATTTTTCACTAAAAAAAAACATTATTCATGAGATTTGTAGGGTTTTAAAAATCTAAACGACCATGTAACGATTGTCTAAGGGTAGAGGATGCAATCATGAGCATTTATATAGGGGTGTGCTATCCACACACCCCATTTTACTTCTTACATTAATGATTATGAATTTTATTTATTTTTGAACTACCTTAAAAATACTTGAGGGTTTGTATAGTTTTAAAAATTCATGTACGCACCTTTAAAGCGTAGAGGATGCGATTAAGAGTGCTTGCATATTTTTTTCACATTTTTTGCACTTGTAAATTAATTATTTTAAATATTTAAATATATTTGGTATTTTTTAAATTACTTGATGTTTTTATTTTTAATGTGTTTTATAATTTTTTAATCTCACTCTTTGCTCATAATATTTTATAAAATAAATAAATAAAACTTAAATTTTTAAAATTTATTTAGAATAATAATACAATAATAATTAATGAACAATATATATATATATATATATATATATATATATATATATATATATCCACTATATTTATTGTATTTTATAGTAAGTTTTTTTTAGTAATTAAAAAAAATTAAAATCATCAAAATAACTTTTTCCTTTTCGTGTCAAAACAGGTTACCCGCGTGTCACTCTCGTGTAAACCTGTTAAGGACCCGTTATTAACGGGTTCTTAACGGGTTACCCGATAATGACGCGATTAGTTATCGTGTCGACCCGAAACCCGTTATTTTCGTGTCGTTTTCGTGTCGTGTCATCGTGTCGTGTCAGAAACTGCCAGGTCTAATTAATACCATGCTTTTTACACAAACCCACATTTAATTTACCTAAGTAATTTATGTTATACGATCAATGCATGTCCCTGAATACTTAAACTGTAAGAGAATAAGTCAACAATATATGTCAAACTTACACTTTCTGACATGTACGTGATTATTTATGCACATGCATGAATAACCCAACTTGTGGAATAAGAGTGACAAACATATAGAATGTATATCAAGTCTACACCGTCTAACACATGCATGATTATTTATGCACGTATTGGAATGCGTCAACTCTTGGAATGTAAACAAGAATCAAACTCGGTCAAGAATGAGAGGTGAACCATTCAACTTAATTACACTAATATTGACTCAACTTAATTACTTGCACCAATATTATCTCGACTTAATTACTTGCACCGATATTATCTCAACTTAATTACTTGCACAACTCGACAAATGTTGATTTTTATCACAAAAGACAACTGTGATTACAAGTGAAAATATTCAATATAAATTATAATTTATTCTTTCAAATTTCCGAATTGCATATCTTCAATAGGGCGCACCCTTTTCTCATGAGCCCCCATTTATTTTCTTTTATTGGGGTTTGGTGGTTTAATTTGTCACAGTTGGAAGACAAAAAGAGGAAACAAATGGTGGCATTTGCAGGCACATAGCTAATTCACGTGATCATCATATCAACTAAACTATCAACCAATTTTTCATAACAACCTGTCATCAAAAGTCTAAATTATGTATTAAATGTGGACACACACTCATGATGTGCCTGTTCAATTACAATAGCAGGCTAATGAAGTTGGTAGTTCAAATTGAAACCTCCTCTCTTTTCTTTGTCAAATTTGAAATTAGCTAGAGAAAATTGAATTTGTACTGTATTTGTATTTGGTCTAACCGAAGCTTTCGTTCAATTGAAATTTTGGTTCCTAAATTAAAAATATGTGAGTATTGGTTTCGAAACTCATCACAATATGGAGCAATGTTCCTAATAACATTAGGGACGGAAGTTATAACAAAGGGAGTATAGGATTATCTTCCCTCCTACCATTACTTCACACATGGTAAAAATATAAAAACTAATACTCACAATTTTTAATTCAATGATTAAACTCCAACTGGATCAAAATTCAAAAACTGCTATAATTTTATGAAATTGATTATTCATATGGGTATGGTGGGGTGGGTTCTAAAATTGTGGAATTATAGAGCACATGGAAAAAGTTGAGTTGGTCGAATGAGAGCAATCAGAGAGCATAGTGGCAAAGGCAAATTTATTGGTATTTCGTGCAAAATATTAACTCAAGCCCCTAAGGCCATCTCCAACCGATGGCTGGCCAGATGGCTCGTTTTAGCCCTCTGGCCCTCCAAGATTCTTCAAGATATTAATATTTTAATGAACAGTGCAGGGCCATATTTGCCTCCGTCTCCAACCGAGGGCCAGAGGGGTCGTTTTAGCCCTGTCACAAAAAACCGTCTCCAACCGAGGGCCAAAGGGCCATAGGGCCAAACATAATTTATTATTTAAAAACTACAACTTAAATTCAAATAAATTCAAATCCAACGGCTAAGTGACGTCAGGAAGTTACAGGAAAAAAATAGAATTAAAAAAAATATGAAACAAATTTTGTAAAATAGAAGTTATATGAAAAAAATATTAATCAAATTTTGTGAAATATAAGTTATAGGAAAAAAAAATGAAACAAATTTTGTGAAATAGAAGTTATAGGAAAAAAATGGAATTTAAAAAAAATATGAAACAAATTTTGTAAAATAGAAGTTATATGAAAAAAAATATTAATCAAATTTTGTGAAATATAAGTTATAGGAAAAAAATGGAATTTAAAAAAAAATATGAAACAAATTTTGTGAAATAGAAGTTATAGGAAAAGAAAATGAAATTTAAAAAAAATATGAAACATAATTTGATTCATATGAAAAGGATAAAAAAGGAAAAAAATAAATTCATATAAAAAAATGAATAGAGCAACTAGCCGTTGAATTCAAAAAAAATTCAAACTATTAGTGTCGGTTTTCAAACTATTAGTGTCGGTTACAACCGACACTAATAGTAATTCAAAATTTTTTTTGCCTTGAATCCTTATTACTGTCGGTTATAACCGACAGTATTAATAAAACCTTTATTAATGCTGTCGGTTACAACCGACAGCAGTAAGAAAATTATAAATAAAAAAATAGCCAGCCCTCCCAGATTCCAGAGCCCTCTGGCCTAGCCCTCGGTTGGAGACCGTTTTGGGGCTATTTTCGGGCCTCTGGCCCTCTGGACCCTTCGGTTGGAGATGGCCTAACAAGAAACTTGCCAATACAGGGTTAGACATCATTCCACTTGTGGGCTCGAGTCCTGTATTAAGCTGTAGGTATTTTGTACAAAATAAAGGTAGGTGGGCGGAACGAAAGACCGGGCGATTCTTGCACGGACATTGGGTCGGGTTTGGCTTTGCTCACCACTTTGTTCTCTGATTTTTTGGGCCGCTGGAGGACATATTTTTGTTTGAAGAAGCCCTTGCCCTTGCCCTTGCGCTTGCCCTTGATAATGGGTGGAATCGCTCCCAGGGTACCTCTAGTGTTAAGTCATTGATATGACCATATAAGGAAGAGAGAAAAAACCCTAAAAATTTGTATACTAACAGTTGTGACATGTTTTGTCTGTTATTCATTTCTTTAGTGTGCCTGGATTAAAGGTTAAATTATATGTGAAATCATCTGCAACAGATTCTATTTGTGAACTATGCATATCAAGTTAGAACATGTTTATGAGTGCTACACAACGAATCTTGACTCGTATACACAAGCAATTCAAAGGCTCTCCTAAAACAAATTTACAATTATTAGTTACCCAATAACCAACGAGCATGACAACTGTACAAATTAATATCCAATGCGGAGATGCCATTTGGCATCCTAACAACTAACACATAAAAAATCAAGAATCATATCAATTAATGGAGCTAGATGATCCGATTCACTTCCTCACTTCCTCCCATTTTTAAGTTTTCTGATTCTTTCCTTCTCTCGTTTATGTTTAAGTATGTATGCTTTTCTCATAAGTTCGAACTTAGCTACAAATGTACGGCAAATTGAAGTCAAGCTTTATAAGTATTTCTTTTCTTTTAAAAATGTGTCAACTGGTGGCAAGTTACGGTTATCCACCCATTTCAGATCCGAAGAGATTATTAGAAATTTCACCCTTCCCGTAGACACAATTAAGCAGACTCACTAACTCGAAGTATCGAATCCGAAGCTTTTTAAATATTTCGTACTAAGTACTTGTGTAGCATTAATGCAAACATGTGTATTATTTCATTTATATCCTGTACTCTCTGCATTATTAGCAAAGCCTCTATTCCTGGCTTCATCAAACTTTGCCCCAGACACACACCGACAAAACGTCGAAGGCAAACATGGAATTGGATCCCCTACTGAGCAAATGGTGGGAATTCTCATCATCCATTAACAAAAGTCATTGAATTTTGATCTAATGACTACAATTATTACAATTTTTAGACAAACCCCTTTGTTTGTAGTTGTTGGATTTTGTTAGTAAGTCATGAGGATCCCCACTATTTGCTCAGGAGGGGATCCAATTCCGGCAAACATCAACGTCTTCGTGTATGAACTGCATCTTTGAAAAACCGAAAGTAGCTCAGGCAGTGTACAATTATGGATTAAGAAGCTAAAACTATTCTTGTTTAACATACGAATAAAGGCTAAGTGTAAAAATAGTGGGCGTTTGGTCTACTGGTATGATTCTTGCTTCGGGTGCGAGTGGTTGTGAGTTCAATTCTTGCAACACCCCAAACTTATTTATATTTTTTTAACAAACCATAATTTATTTTTCTTACAACTTTATTTTTATCTCTCTTTCTTATTATTAGCCTCTTGTCATACACATGTGGCAGTGAACTCTTTTTTATTTAATATTTATTTTTTGTTAAAAATATATTTCGAAAAATAATGAATTTACTAATCACCCACAGTCTCACTACGTTGGGTTGTTTTTGTAAATATTTATTTATTAAATTTCTAACGTGATGATTATTCATAATTTTTGTCTTTTCCCTTTATATATATATGTAGATTCATATATAGTATTCATTAATTTTATGTGAGACTCTGTATTTTCAAAATCTATATTCATTATCTAAACTACCTATTAATAAAACTCTCTTTGTCAACTAAAAGAGAGTGAAAAAAAAAACCAAATTAACATTGTTAACAAATACAAAACTTAAGAAAAATAACCGAGATAAGAATTGTGGGCAATATAATAATTAAATAAAAAACAATTGAGTGCTACTAAACCCACCCAGTATCTTATTTTCTCACCCACATGATAATCTCACCCACCATAAAAAATTAAAATAGTAAAATGTTATTTTTCCACCCACCATTATTTCCAAAATAACCCTAATATATATATATTTTTTAAAGAACTCTAATATACCTTTAAATAATATTATAAATAAATAAATATAAATAAAAGAAAATGCAAGACCTAAGACCTGGACATTCATCATCTCCTTCACACTTATCACCCTCTGCAGAGGCCTCAGATCCCTAAACTACTATTCTTCCTCCTTTTTTTGTCAAAACCTCATATCTCATACCCAAGTCTCTTTTTCCTTCATTGAAGTTTCTCGCATTCGTCTAGCAGACACCCATTCCTTCCTCCAACCCTTGTGTCGATTCTAAGCCAAATCTTTCCCAACCTCTTTCCACCAAAGATCCACCCACCATTATTTATTTATTATTTTAAATTATTTTTATTTTTTCAAAATTTTAGTACTTAATTAAATAGGGGTTTAAGAGTCTTCTTTTAAAAGGATAAATATGTTATTAACATTTTCATTAAATGGTGGGTCCCCACAACTAGGTAACCACTAGAAACATTGCCCATGCATTGCTGCGAATTAGAAACCGTATGAAAAAAAAAATCTGTTTCAAAGCTATTAGGGATTGTCAAAGAAGGTTAATGTTATTTACACTGAATGATGTTTCAACTTTTTGAAAGAATTTTTATATGAAGAGCAGAAATTGGGTGAATGGAGCTCTTGGAATTCTTTGAACCACTTTATGAATAGCATGACCTGTGAGTGATCAATTGTGTAACAAAGATTAGTAAGAGAGTATAAGAGTGTTATATATGAAAGACACAATAAATACAAATTTATAAAAGACACAAAAGATAAGTGTTATTTTGAGATATATGCACAACAACTAAAATATACTAATGTTAAAATTTATATGATTTCGCCTAAACTAACTAAAATGATTTTTTTATTTTGGTAAGGCATAAAAAAATAGACATAATTTAGTAGAGTAATTGTTAGAATGGATCAAACACTTTCAGCAACTAAATTTTTTATACAAAAGCTTTACAATAGCTTAGTTGGAGAATGCAACATCTCAAACATATAACTGAAAAGAAAAACATGATTCAAACTTACAAATTCTACATATGAAACTGTATAACAAAATGTCAAGAAGCTTACCACATTGTTTAACAACTTTTTACCAAGAAATGTAAAATCATTTGCAACATAGCAGGGAAAACATTGATTCATATCATATGTTACAACTCATCCCTAATTTTATGATTTTATTAATTTTAAAATAATGAATCGACGTAAATGCCCTAGAAGCGAGTGGGTTGACTTTCGTTGACCGTCGTATAGAGACATATATAATCCATTCTTTTAGCGCATCTGTGTAGTACTCAATGTTATGAACGTGTAGGCGCATGCATAATCGAATTTGGAGTTATAACGAAAATTTTATGAATCACCGAATACCGAGGGTAAATTAGTAATTTCATACTTGGGGGGATATTTTGAGTCTAGTTTTGTGAGCCGCTTGGGGCCCACACCACACTCCTCCCCTCACTCTCGTGTCTCCATCTTTCTTGGAAACTCTCCCTCATCTATTTTCTCTCTCGTCTCTTTCTCCTCCATTAGCCTTCTCCCCGTCTCACACGAACGCGAGACTGAGCCCAATAACCACCACATCGTCACTCTTCTTCCGACGAACCACCCAGACCACCATCACTTCCCCTAACATGCTCAGGACACCAAGTTGATGGTTCAAAATGCACAGTGGCCGCTGCCACTATTCTTGATTTTTCCCGACGATTCCTCGATTTTTCTGACAAAGGTGAGTCTCAGGACTACCCAAATCTTTCTCATGTAGCTATCCTAAGTTTAATTGTTAGGTTAGACATGCATATTGGTGAAGTTTTGATGTAGATCGACTGGGCATAACACTTCTTTAGATTCCGGTGGATATCCAGCAGCTTCGAGCCGTGTTCCGGCCAACTTCGGCAACGGCCAATCCTCGAATTGGTAAATCCTTGTTCTCTTCTTCCTTATCTTCATATTGAGTTATATATTAGCCTTCTTCTATGTTTGGCTCCAACAGGTGCAACTCGCGAGCCCAATCGAATCCAACCCGACCTGTTTAAAAAAAAAAACCAAGCCCAAACCTGGATCCGAACCAGATCCAAACTCAAATCCAACCCAGCTGACCAGGACCCATTTTGAAAATTGGAAGGAATATTCTGTTAAAGTTAACTATTCACTATTTGTTGACTTTTTCAAAAAAAAAAAAATCAGAAATCCTTTTAGGCTAATTTTGACATCTCGAGTCCATTTTTGACATTCGTTTAGAGAAATTCTAAAGTTTTAATGTAGTTGACAGCTGGGGACATCTTGGTTGACTTTTTAGGGTTGACCGTTGACTTTTTACAAAAATTTACCTGGGACCCCTCTTAGTGTATTTTGACGCTCTAATTCTATAATTGCACTATGTTTTTTTTTTCAAATTTAGTCGTTTTAGTTGAGTTTTACTAACGGGCCCTAATATTATGCTTAGGTATGACTATTATCGGAGACTCCGGCTGTCTTAGCTCAAAAGGATGTGACATTGCAAGTACCTGTGAGTGGGTCTTTTATTTTATATAGTACATATGTTTGTTAGTTACTATTTATATATTTCATACAGAATTTTCTACGATACGCCTAGATTAACTTAAATAGAATTTTCTATTTATATGTTTGTTAGTTTCGATTTGTTAGCAGAAAGCAGAAATCCTAGAAGCAGTAAGTAATTTTCCTTAGAACCAATGAAACCAACTTTTAGGACCAATTTCTTACCAATTATCCGAAACTATCCATCTGAGCGACTCTAACCGGTAATCAGCCTATGGTGGTGCTACTAATTAATAGTACTGTCCGATATCTAGAAGTTGTCAACTAGTATTCATGCAGTATGATTTCTGATACTGGACACATGCTAGTATCTGGGAGGGATACCTTTTTTGTCAAAATGCCGGTTCACAGTTTCAAGGTAGCGAACAATATCAAAATACCATATGTGCATTAATTAGCGGCGCGACTGATAGACTGATTAACAATGACAACCTGAGTCGAAGAAATTTCAATCGTGGAAACTTAAGAGCAAGCCTTGTAAGAGGACTAGTAAACTTGTAGTTGTTTTAACTTTATCACCCATCTAGATAACCAAAACCTTTTCGACCAGTTATCTTTTGGATCACCTCCATAGGTAAACATTAGAATCGAAGCACAAGTTAAATTTTTTGTTGCAAGAACGATTTGAGTATCAAGAAAGTTGTGAAGACCAATTAGTACGTGTCGTAGAGAAAAAAAGTAGTATGGTACATTTCGAGGACGTATATTTCTAGTGTCATTTCTTAAAACTTTACTTAGGTTATCACCCAATTGTGAAGTAAAATACATCGTCGATCCACTTTCTCGTACTACACCTATTCTCCTTACATCTTATTCAACGATTTCTTTGACTTTAAGAAACCTAGTTGTAAAAGCTTATTGATTAGGAATCATCCAACCCAACACTTTATCTAGGGAACCTTGACTTTAAGAAACCTAGTTGTAAAAGCTTATTGATTAGGAATCATCCAACCCAACACTTTATCTAGGGAACCTTAAACTTAGTCATGAGCACGATAGACCGAACCTTAGGATCCTACTTAGATTTTAGCAACTTAATCGGGTGACGATTAAAAATCGTTAACCCTTACTTCAAGTTGATAGTCTTTCCGACTAACTTTTAGAGCCCAAGTTTTTGTCCATAGCTTGATGAATTCGTAGTAGTTCTATCGGCGATTTTCTTACCTATTTCAGCAACGAGATCAAATTTTTGAAACATTGACACTCAGCTTTATACTAATTCCTCAAATGTTAGCTTTGTTAGACTGGTACTTTTCTTGGGAAACATGCACTCAACAGACAATATTCTTTTCTTTTTCCCAAAAGGTTGTAATGGAAGAAAATTGAAATCCTCACAAAGTGTTGTGAAATTCGAGATATCTTTGGTCTTGTCGATTTTATAGACAGTTTGTTAGCGATTTTTCAGCTATAGCATTTTCCTCACTTGTCAATTGAGGAAAGTTAGTTTAGTTTGTAATGTTGCATGTGAATAAACTTTCTGACAACCAAAGTGTTGTCTATTCCCGAGCATTATTCCTATGTTTTTTTTATGACACCGATTATTTTAAAATCTACTGTGATGTTCCACTGAATGCTTTGGCTGCGTATCGATGTAGTGTGATGAAGTATCACTTATGCTTCCCGATAGTCGAAACCATACGAAATAAACTATCTTATTCATGACTTAGAGTCAACAGTTTTCTTTTTCATTTGAAAATCAGATGACACTTCTCTGTGGAGAAACATGTCCAAAATCTTTACCCTCCTTAGACTTCTCAAATACATCTTCATTTGAAAGGAACTAAATTTTTTACAGCGACAATGGAAGAACTAAATCAACGCCTATGATTGCACTATCGCGTATCACCTCGGTTGTGCAAACGTAATTACTGTTTACTGCAACAAAAGACATATCTACATTATCTTATCCCATTTTAGCTAGCATTCACATGTATTGATATGGTGTTACTTACAAATCATCAAGAAATCATTCAAGTGGTTATAATCCATTCCTATATCCAATTGGAGATGAGGAAATATCATCATAAGCTCCATATATGAAGTATCTTGTACATATGGAGATTATGATGATGGTTTGGTGATTATCAACAGACTTGACAAGTCGGTCGGTAACTTTCTGTTGGTCCACATGGACTACATTTTGGATCACTTGGTTAAATTACTCAATCTTGAATTTATTGAATTTTCTGGCGTTTCGATCAACATATACTTTGACTGTGATTCCATATTCACCTCCTTGTGATGGAAAGCTTTTCAGTCAACCATGGATACATGTCTACCCTGCTGCACTTAGTGTGCTTTTTCTTTAGCAGACAGATCGTCTAGGAAAATCTCTTGGACATTGAAGTATTAGTTGTGACCATTAATTCCTCAATCACCTATCAAATACTATGCTAAACGAATCTTTATCTTTGGTTATTATATATTTCGGAAGCTACCGCTGTAATGAGATGCTATGCATTCAATCCAGTTATCTTGTACTCTAGATTTGATGGACTTGTTTTGACTTTCAAATTCTTGAGTGTTCTTATAGCCTTTTCGGCATCATTTTTCGTTAAACCCGAGAGAAATTTCATAATGAATCTACTTGACGAGGCATATGTGGGCTACATTGTTCTGTTACATGGTGTGCATGTTACTATTGTATCTCATTGTGATGTGTGTTTCACTTCCAAGTCTTGGGAAGTCTTCTTGAAGGCTATGAGTACTGAGTTTTTTTCCAGTACTACATTTATTCACTAGTATGTGACGCTACAAGTGCGTTGGTGAAATTTTTCTATGTTCGGTTTTGATTTCAATACAACTATTTTAATTTTACTTTATTATATAAGTATTTTGGCATTATGTTATTATATATCTATTTTGGACCTTATGTTTTTATAAATGTATTATATTATAGTATTGTGCTGAAGAAGAAGGAAGGTTTGAGTTTGGACGTATGAAAGAGGAATCACTACCATTCGATTACGGCATAATGACATTCTCTTTTATGCAACAGCTCTGACTTGATTTCTTCGTTATATATATATATATATATATATATATATATATATATATATTTCCTTCCTATCTTTTTCGAGTATTTTATATATAACAAGTGATTTCAAATTTCAGGGACGAAATTTTTTTAAGGTGGGTAGATTGTAACAACCCGTCCCTAATTTTACAATTTTATTAATTTTAAAATAGTGAATCAACGAAAATGCCCTAGAAGCGAGTGGGTTGACTTTCGTTGACCGTTGTATAGTGACATGTATGATCCATTTTTAGCACATATGTGCAATACTCAACGTTGTGAATGCGTGGGTGTAGACATAATCGAATTTTGAGTTATAACAAAGATATTACGAATCACCTAATACCAAGGGCAAATTAGTAATTTCATATTTAGTGGATATTTTAAGTCTAGTTTTGTGAGCCGCATGGATCCCACACCCCGCTCATTTCCTCACTCTCATGTCTCCCTCTTTCTTGGAAACTCTCCCTTATTTCTTCTACCTCTCGTGTCTCTCTTTCTTCCCCTTAATTAGCCATCTATCCGTCTTAAACGAACGCGGAAGCCGAGCCCAATAACCACCACCTCGCCACTCTTCCTCGGGCGAACAACCCAGACCACCATCACTTGCTCTAACGTGCTCATAATGCCAAGTTGATAGTGCGAAACGAACAGTGGCTGCCGCCATTATTCCTGATTTTTCCAACGAAGGTGAGTCTTGGGACTCCCTTAGTCTTTCTCATCTAGCTATCCTATGCTTAATTGTTAGGTTAGATGTGAGTGTTGATGAAGTTTTGGTGCAAATTGATTGGGAGGAAAAGTTCCCCAAATTCCAGCAGATATCCTGGGCTTCAAGCAGTTTTCCGGCCACAACCAGTCCTCGATTTGGTAAATCCTTGTTCTCATCTTCCTTAGCTTCATTTTGAGTTATAGATTACTGAAAATAGTGGAGATTCGAGCTTAATCAGAGTTCGGGATAATTTTCTTAATTTACGGCCTTCTTCTACGTTTGGCTCCAGCGGGTACAACCCTCGAGCCCAATCAGATCCAACCTAGCTCGTTTTAAAAAAAAAGCCCAAGCCCAAACCCAAATCCAAGCCTAGATCCAAACCAGTCGACCCGAACCGATTTAGGAAATTAGAGGGAATATTCCTAACTTTTCAATTAACTTTAACATAATATTCTGTTTAATGATGGAATATTTCGTTAAAGTTAACTGTTGACTATTTGTTGACTTTTTCAAAATTTTCTTGGAAACCCTCATAGGCTAATTTCAACATCCCTAGTCCGTCTTTGACATTCGTTTAGTAAAATTCCAAAGTTTTAATGTAGTTGACCGCTAGGGCGACTCAATTGACGTTTTAGGTTTGACCACTGACTTTTTACAAAATTTGCCCAAGACCCTTCTTAGTGTATTTCGACGCTCTGATTCCAAATCTGCACTTCGTTTTTTCAAATTTAGTCATTTTAGTTAAGTTTTACTAACGGGCCCCAATATTATGCTTATGTGCGATTACTATCAGAGACTCCAGCTTTCTTAGCTCGTAAGGATGTGACATTGCAAATACTTGTGAGTGGGTCATTTCATTTATATAGTATATATGTTTGTTAGTTTCTATTTATATATTTCATAAAGAATTTTCTACGATACACCTAGATTAGCTTAACGTTTATAAGATTTAGCGCATTGATAGAAATTTTAAAATTATGCTATGTCCTACGGGATACACAAGTATGCGTATTATTATTGATGCATTAATTATATTTATGGTCGTGAATAGTATCATGGTGACGTGAATTATCGATTTACTGTTGTATGATTTTAATTTCGTTATCTGCTCATCGCGTGCTACATTGGTGTTAGTACTTGACTGGACCAGGGCTAGTCTTCCACGTGTATATTCACATCACACCATATGCTCACTTTGGATCCATTGTCGGTGCTAGTCATGTCCTAGATTGCTCTAGGAAATTAGGACTCGTAGTGATGTGCATAGCGCCAGTCTTCACGTGATTGTAGTACTAAAGCGTAAATCATTATTACACCCAGTCTTGTTCATGTCAGAATATCTCTGCATGAACTCGTGTGTCCACATATGTCGATGAGCACTAAATATGATATGTTGTTTATGCGGGAATATGTGATTATCAGACGTTAGATGTTTATATATGATTTTTTGGGACGTATTGAATTCTTGGGATATTGCAGGCTACGGTAAGTATTTTCATACTATACATAGTATGTATATTTTGGAACTATACTTATTTTACGGCAAAGGGTTATTATGTTTTCAATTTTTTTAAAAGCTTTATTTTTAGGCCCACTCACCCTTGTTTTTCGCCCCTCTAAATTTTAGTGGCATAACTTCTATGTCAATGAGGATTCTTGGCAAATCTTGGTATCAAAGGCTGCTTTCAATGGTATAATTCTCAATCTACTATATTGTACTTTACTTATGCTTTGACATCACGTGTGGAATGGGTTCATTCCCGCTAACTAGAGCACTCTTACATTTAGGCACTTTTAGGTTTAAATTTACTCACATTTTCCACATCACTACACTTTATGGCTTCGTCATCCTTCTGGTGTCGACCACCACACTCGATTCGAAGTCCAGGTGGATATTCCGGATCAGGATGTGTTACCATATGATATAAAATCCTAAAAAAAAAGCAAAAAAAGGTTATTCTTAAAATACTAAAAAATATAAGAGTAGATGGATGTTTATGTATTTGGTCTTATGAGCACACAAAAAATTAAGGGTTTTTTTTTAAACTTTAATCCTTCAAGAAGATTGAAATTTAAAATAAACCTAGTGTTAGATTACATATTGATTATAATCCCTTTATGTGTCCTTAATTCAAAATAATTAATGTGCATTTTATTAATCTCTCCCATTAAATATTTAAATTTATTAATATACAAATTTAATTTTTTTTAACCAAAAAAGAGTTTTTTAATTTATTTATTTTATTTAACATTCTTCAAACTTGAAAGACTCAATTAATGTACCTAAATGGTGGTATCGAAATGTGTGTACCGAAATGTATTACATTAAACTAATGTATTTAAATGTATGTACCGAAATATATGCACCGAAATGTATTATATTAAATTAATGTACTTAAATGTTAGTACCTAAATGTATTATCTTGAATTAATGTACCTAAATGTTTGTATTGAAATGTAAATCAGTTGTGGTGGCAACAAGGGCTAGGGCCAATTAGATAATGAACAACTTCTTCACATTGTATGTCACAGCCCGTCCCGGAATTTTTAATTTCCGAGGACGTGAAGTTACGAAAATGCCCTTAAACGGAATTAAGGTGCGTAAATTGGATATTAGTTCTACCTAAGGTTCCTAAACTATTGGTGAATTAGAATATTCATTAGTTTTAGGAACTCAAACTTAGGCTTAGATTTATATTGTTATGTATTAATTTTATGTATAGGGTTTAGGTAGGACCTCCTAATCCCTCAAAACCCTCCCCATTTTCCGTAACACTGTCTCTCTCTCTCTCTCTCCTCCCTCGCAGTTTCTCAATTCACTCTCTCTCTCCCGTCGAAAACCCACGGCACACCCACACCCATAACCAAAACCTTGTAGATCGATGAAACAAATTACATATTCATGCTCGTGAAGTCCATACGAACTCAGTGGTACCATTTTCAAGTAAGATTTCATACGATTTCACGTCTAAAACTCAAGGTTATATTTGGCACTATTCATCAACTTTTTATACGTTGCGTTTTAGGAGAATCGGAGATCACATGAGTGTTTGTTGGGTCCTCTAGATGCTCGGAGACGTTTGTTTGACAAGCTTTGATGTCGGGATCACGTAGAACAGAGATGGCCGGTTTTGCTTGGAATTTTCCGGTGAGATTTAGTTGTTTTTGGAGCTTAAAAGTAGTGTATCGTGATTCTACATGTTTGGGGCTTCAATTTGATATAAAGTACGAGAAAAATGGATGAAAAATGAGCAAGATATGACAATTTGAAGTTTTCCCAGAAATTCCGGCGAAACAGTCGCCGGCGGCCGGCGAGTTGCCGGAGAAGACAACCGGCAGGGGAATATTCCGTCAACTCTGACGGAATATTCTGACGCCGTTAACTGACGCCGTTACTGACACCGTTAAAGTTAACGGAATATTCCAGGAATATTCTGACGCCGTCAGTGTGCACTGCGCGTGGGGGGCGCGTGTGCCGTGCACTGTGCAGGCGCGTGGGGGCGCGTGAACAGTGAAAAAATTATTTTAAAAATATAGCGACGTTCGTGACGTCGAGTAGATCGATTTCATATATTTAAACCCCATATTTTGACAATCTATGAAGATTTTATTTACGTTTCCGTTTATGTGTTGTTAAACTAAGTTAATTAGAAATTTCATGTATAGGGAAACGTATTCCGAGGACGTATATGATTGAGCCAAGCTAGGAGGCTTCGTCTCGACTACGTATCTGTGAGTGGGCAGTTTTATTTTCCGTATATATATATATATACTTGACGTTTTCCCAGAAATTGAAATTGAATGAAAATATGCTTTAAATGCAATGTATAAAAGTATATGAAAAGTATGTTTTCAAATGCCATGCGTAGATTCATATGAAAATATAATTCGAAATGCCATGCATAGAAGTATGTGAAAAGTATATAGAAATGTGAATCGAATTGCCATGCATGAAATGATATGAAAATAGGAATTGATATATGATGCATATATATGAATTGGTGCGGTGGACGCACAGGTGAGTATCAGGTGAGTATATATTACTGTTATGATGATGTTGAGATATGTTGAGCTCATAACCTGCACCATGGTATTAGTGCTTATATTATTCACCGCATCGCACGCTCGCCTTGGATCCAAGTAGATGCTAGTCGTACAGACCACAAGGGGTGGTTCCGACAGGCCAGTCGTACAGACCTTTAGAGAGGTTCCGACTGGTGGGTGACCTTAGATTATGTGCACAGATGATTGATGAGAAATGATTGATGAGAAAAGCACTAGAGCGTAATATTAACCATTAAGTCGTACAGATTACATTAGGTGGTTCCGACTTATGTGCAGAAGGCCGTACAGGTCACAGTTGGTGACTCCGGCAATATGAGATTTTGAGATGAGATTTTGAGCTCTAGATTCAGCCGTACAGGGCCATTAGAGGGTCTCCGGTTGATTATTTTCTTCCACCTGATTTATGTTAATGCATCCATACTAAAATGTTGAATTTAGACATGGCATGGCATATTGTATTGAAAATAATGTTGAGATAGTGATTTGAAGTTTTGAGAATATATATGTATATATATTGATATTTTACATTTCTGGGAAAGTATACAGGTTTTACGGAGAGGGGTTACAAAGTTTTGATAAACCTTTGGATTTGGAAAAGATTGGTTTTACTGACCCACTCAACTTGGTTTTGTGCCCCTCCAGGTTCAAGATAGCAGAGGTGTGGTGACTACGAGGAAATTCAACGGGGTTCTGACAGAATGGACAAAATTAGGTCTCACCTACGGGTGTTACATCTTTGAAGTGATATATTTAAAGCTTCCGTACTGTGTAAATGGTTACGTCACTCCCACGTGACGACCAGCATGCCCTCCTTCGGGACGGGGTGTGACATTGTAAGCAAATAAGTGTAAACAAATATGGTTAGAAAATTGTTTTTTAATAAGTTGACAAAGAAAGAAAAGATTACTACCTTTCTTAGATTTCATAGTTGGGAGTTCGTTTTTTCTTCTATAAACATGGCTTTAGAATAAATTGAAGCTGCAATGAACAAAAAATAAAAGAATCAGAGATTCTTACCCAAATTTGAGTATACCCTCAACAAATTTAGTTTATGCAGCCTTAAATCAGGATCACCAACTTTTATCAATTAGTTAATTAAATATTAATAACTATACCCTATTTCCAAGGTGTCTTGTACCTCTATGTCTCCTATATACTTTTATTGTGGGGCAATACTTTTATGCCATAGAAACAATATGGCTGGGAATGAATAGTTTTATGTGATAGAAACAATACATGCATGGGTTCTTCCCAGTTTACAAAAGCCTTTTTTAATCATTGGAGGAAAATTTAGAAACGTAATAGTTAAATACCTGCAATTGAAGGAACCGAAGCGTTACAAACTGGAATTTGTTCATTAAAAATGCAAATAAACTCCGCTGCAAAGCAGCTAAACTAATTTTAACAATCTTATTTAAAAGAAAACGTGTACCAAACAAATAAATAAAGGCCTAATTTCCAACTAAATAAAACAAATTGATAAAAAGAGGCTAAATCAGAAGAAATAATAATAAACTGAAAATTTTCAATCGGATTTTATCAAAATGTAACTATATAATCACAAGTAAACCTGATCCTCGAAAACCAAAAGTAACAATGAATTCGAACTTCAGCCAGAAGAAAACCACAATTCATTTTAAATTTTTAATAAATTTAATAAGTGTACAGATTTTTTTCAATGCCTTAAAATGTATAAATAAAATTGTAAACACTCAATCACTATTTACAAACAGATAATTGTTTAAAAAAATATTAATCACCAGTAAGGAATGACAAATAATATATACATATATGGGAGCTATTTTGCAAACATATATTCTGAATATAAATTAAAATTTTCTAATTATGTTTAGTGTTATCATGATATGTCTAAGAATATTGAAGAAGTTTTTACAATTAACTACACCTTTAAAGCAACTCTATCCCTAAAAAAATGCGCCAGCACCCAGCCCATTTAATCCACTCAGTGAACAGTGATAGACCTCAATAAATAGTAATAGGTCAAATGTATCTGCACTCCTAAAAAATGAGCTGCCACAAACGATCTCCACCCCTACAAAATACATTGGCACCCAGCCCATTTAAAATATTATTAAATTTTTTTATAAAATAATAAATAAAAAATACTTTTAATTTCGGATAAGATTTTTAACCAATCTTGTCACGCCATGTGTCATTATCATAATAAAATTACATAAACTCATCTTTTAAACTTTAAAAAAAACACACTAAAATAAAATGACATAAACTCATCCAAATAAACTTAAAAAAACACACTAAATAAACTAAGAAATTTATTTTTCTACCACAAGCTCCTTTTAATTATCTTGACCTTGTTGCAATCCTCATGGGTGCTCAATCAAGTCATTTTGACAGGTACAATGCCAGTATGGTTCTTGCAATGAAGTGTACTGCTCAGCGATCAATTCATTGTAACGTCCATCTTGTTCCAATGGCTCGTGTTGCACAGGATCTTTGGTGCCGTCATGAGCACCATAGATACGTGTTATTGAGTTGTTCATTGTGTCTAGCTCATATTCGTCAATGGCATCATAATCATACTCATCTTCCATAATCATGTTATGGAGAATGATACATGTCATCATGATGGATCGAAGTGCCTCGGCATCAAACATTTTGGCAACTGACTGGACAATCGCCCAACAAGCTTGCAGGATATCAAAACAACGTTCCATATCTTTCCTACACCCCTTTTGACACTTTGCAAAGTGTTTTTCTTTTTCACTTTATGGATGTGGGACTGTTTTGACAAATGTTGTCCACCTTGGGTAAATGCTGTCTGCAAGGTAGTACGGCATTTCGTATTTATAGCCATTGACTGAATATGTGACTCTAAGGGCTTTTCCTTGTAGCACTTCATCGAAGATTGGAGATTGGGCCAGGACGTTTATGTCATTCTGAGCTCCTCAAACACCAAAAAATGCATGCCAAATCCATGTATCAAATGAAGCCACCACTTCCAAAATGATACTTTTGGCTCTTTTTCTGTCGCCATACACTCCTTGCCATACACTTGGATAGTTTTTCCAGGTCCAGTGCATGCAGTCGATGCTTCTAATCATGCCAGGGAAGCCTCGCATCTCACCATTCCTCAGTAGCCTTCGCAAATCCCTACGCGTCAGTTTTCGGAAGTACTTATTCGTATAAAAGGCTTCGATTGTGGAGCAAAACTACATCAGGTACTCCAGAATAGTTGATTTTCCCATCCTCATTATCTCATCCACTTGATCTGCAGATGCTTCATATGCAAGCATCCACAAGGTAGTAGTAACTTTTTGCTTAGGAAGAAGACCTAGAACATGAAAAGTATCCTTTTTTTGCACAAAGTATTGATCATGGTTGCAAATAGCACTCATGATTTTGTCGAACAAACTTTGTTGCATTCTAAAACAACATCTAAAAACATGATCAAGGAATACACAGTTGGGGATAAAATAATCTTCCAAGAGATTTATACCTCGTTTTTCCCTTCTTCTATCGAAGTTTGCAGCACGTCTGGGTTTAGATATCTAACTCACAACTTCCATGACACGGCGGGAATGTGAGGCCCTCTGCCTTCTATTGTCATCATCCTCATCTTCCTCCATTGCGAAATCCTCATCTCCACCTCTACCTTCCTCGAGATTGACCAATTTTTCCAGTTGTGCCAACAATCTTTTCTGTTGCTCCTCAAATTGTTCATACACTCTCCTTGAAGAAAACATTGTAAGAACTGAAGATTTGAAAACGATGAAGATGGATGTATGGATGTACAGTTTATATAGACAAAAATATATGAAAGCTTTGGTAGAAAGTGTTGAAAATATTGAAATATGGTGTAAGGTGGAAGATGAGGGTGAGGTATTTATAAGAAAAATAATAATTTTTTTTATAAATTTTAATTTAGTTAAATAATCTGGACCGTTGGATTTGAAAAAGATTTAAATCCAACAGCCTATACGTTGACATGTGGCCAACAGTCATAATTCTAACCATTGTGCCTTTTTAAAAAAAAAATTGGGGGAAAAATGTGGACCGTTGATCTCTGGATCGGACGGTCCAGATCAAGCCACGTCACTAGCCGTTGGATGCCAAATTCAAAATTTTTCGATCTTTAGAAATCCAACGGCCTAGGACGGGCTATGTGGCCTCCCCATCAGCCCATTTAATGCTTCTGCGCATGTGGACCCCGCCTCTGATTTGTTGTTCGCGACGCGTGCCCAGTTACGGATGATTCCCATGCGCCTGACGTAAAAATAAATAAATAAATAAAATGCCCTCCAACGTCATGGTGGCATCACCATGATGTCAGATGGGTTGTCCCATTGGTCTACCTATTTTGGGCCGATCTCTTGCCTAACTTAGGCTGGTTACCAGCCTATTAGGCGGGGCTGGAGGGTTTTAGCTGGGTGCCGGGCTGTTTGGGGGACTAGGTGCAGGGCTATCAAGCCCCAGTGGACTTGCTCTTACCTGTTGTCATTGGCATTGATCAGTGGGTGAAACAAAAAATTTCCATGTTAATTAAAGGTTTCTGCATAAAAAGAAAGCTTATGTCATTTCATAAATAGTAAAAATTTGCGAGGTTGAAGGTAAAATTAAATACTAATGAAATGAAGTAACTTGTAACTTTCTCTTACAGACAATTCTCAACAAACTCATTGCATAAGCTTTTCTCTCCAGGAAAAAAAGTTGGTCATATATTTTAAGAAAATAAGTCTAAAAAAAATAGTAAATTGTTGGATAAATTTGGAATCTAGGCTGTTTTTTTTAAGGAAAAAAGTGTTAACTTTTTCTGAGAAACTGAAAGCCAAGTTGTGATCAGAGAGGGAAACAATCATGTTATAACAAAATTCTTAACGGCCATTAAAGATGCTTTCATCTCTCTTTGTGATCTCTAATTATCATTTAATTCTAAAATTGATACAATACGATATAGCAGTTTTAGTTAAGCACTGCTTAAAATGATAATTTCCTACACTGACAACCACTATTATCATAATAAATTAGAGATGAATTAAATCAACCTATGCAAAAAAATCACAAAATTATGTACCACAACTTTATAAAGAAGAAAAAGAAAGCTCTACTATAACAAAAAGTTAGAACATTATCTAATCATTCTCAACAGTACACAACAATTATTATCTTGGACATGGACAGATGCTTTATGTTCAATATTAAGTTACATAATCATACATCCCTTAATATCATCACATAATAACATTAACATCCTCTTTGGTTCTCTTAGTACCAATCATCCCATTTCTTGCCATAAAAAAAAAAATCCTTCTTTTACCAGTTATGCCACAACCAATGCTTTGAGCATGCATTACTTTTAACTAGATTATCATTTGATGAGAATTGGGATAATAATAAAGATATTGACACTGGTATACAATAGTTTAGATTAAATTATTTGTAAGGAAACTCTATACCTACCAACATGGAAGCAACAAGGAAAAAGAAATGCATATTCTACTTTACCTTCTGAGTAGTACTTGAAAACTCTTTTTGAACTCTCATGTGCTCATCCGAGTGGGAATGTTGTGATCACCCGAGTGCCTACACAAATAAACATCCCATAAAAATCATACAAAAGAAAAATCTAAAACAAAAGCAGTAATAACAAAAATGTTTAAAACTCTAAAAAAGTTTCAATCAAAAGTTCAAGACTTAATTCACATGAAGCTCTGTGAGTAAATTTGTTGGGCCAAAAATTTCCATCAACACATTCTCTTACAAAAAATTCTTTAAATACTAATTTCATGCAATCCAATAGCTAAATATTTAAGCCAGAAAAATTTCTTTAACCCAAGTAGGAAGGAAAGAAAAATTCCTTTCCCAAATGACTAACATGCCTCCTTCCTATATAGAACTACATCTCTAAATAATGAAACAGTCCTTACAAAATTCAAGGCTTGAAAATCAAAAAACAAACAAATTCAAAAGAAATCAAAACAACTAAAAATTTTAACATTTCTTAACAACCATTCAGTAAAGGATCAACAATATGACCAACACGTGTACAGTGGGGGAAAATATGTAATTTCACTGTGCAACAAAGGAAGAAGGCTGAGAATTGGGCAGCAAATGAGGGGCATTTTTACCGCTTTACTGTTAATGAACAGTAACATTTAGTTTGAGTTTTAGTATATAGATAATATCATTTGCCCCTATATCTTTTCTTTCACATTTTTTTCCCAGATAAGATAAATTTTTAGTGACAAATAGTTATCTAAAAACAGTCACTAAATATGAACAGCTCTTTAGCAACAAAAAAACCATTTCAAGATCACGACTAAAAGTTTTAGCAACCATTTTATTTTATTTTTCTTTGTAATTTTATTTTCACACTTTTAATAAGCACATGCATAACATGTGTACAATTGCTAGTTATCGTTTTAAAAGGTTTTTAATTAGGTTTTCTTATATATACATATTATCGCCTAGCTTTGGCTTAGGTTTCCCCGTGAAGCTTTGGCTTAGGTTTCCCCGTGATGCCTTCGTGCTAGAAAAACAATTTTAACTATTTCATTTAGCATTCCATTTCGTTCATATCTTGAAACAGATTGAGCGATTGAGCACTCTACCTTCACTTTGCTGCCAACCTAGCAACACTGTCACCCAGCTTAGTTGTCATATTTGTGTTGGAGTAAGATTTTCTACCCTTTTATTCTTATTCCCTTCCCTCCCCTCCTCTCACTTTGCTTTTTGTCATTTTTATCTCTATAAAAAGGCTAATATAAGATGTTGACATGTTTTAATCGTAAGTGGGAGAATCCTCCTCCATTTGCGTTACATTCTTATCAGACTTCACTACAACACTTACACCTTTCATGCCAACTTTTCTTATAGCTGTCAAAGCCCATCAATTAGCAAGAAGTCATAGCCGCTTTTTTTATTCTATAAATAGCAGTCCATTTCACAATTGTATTCATACCACTCTTTAATCACGTTGCATCGATGCATAATAGTAGTCTGGCTAGCGTAATATTTGTATATATTATGTTAAACATATAGAGAAAAAAGAAAGAGAGCTAGGGTTTGAGATGTGGAGATTGCTAGTAGTCTGGCTAGCGTAATATTTATATATTCACATTCACATCTACAACACATTCCATAAACACAATTTCTGCCGCAAGTTTCCTTCTTCCTCCATCCATTTCCATCCACCTCTTTTCTTATCCGTCCCCTACCACCCTTCCATACTCTCTCAACCTATCCAATCTCTGCCACATCCCTTAGACCATCCAAACACCACACCCACCTTGGTGCCGCATGTTTGCAAGAAAGGAGGAGGACTTGGAGCTGTGCTAACCATTCAAGACGTTGGATTGTTGGAGCGTTCTAGGTGTCTTCTACTTTTGTTTATCATGTTTAAATTCCATTATAGTTGTTTAATTGCAAATATGTGGAACTAAATTCGTTTTGGATAGAGGTTGATTCAAAGCCATGAACATATTTGTAATATGAATTTATTACCTTCAGTTGTGATTTCATGAGTTGTGAATTCAATTTGCATGCATGAATTTGATGCTAGAATATAAGGGAGTTTCACCTATTCGTTATGAACTTATATTCACAAGTAGTGGAGGTTGCTAGTCACAATCGCGTTAAGTGAATTCTAGGCAAGAGTATCATGCTGTTCATAGTTACGAATGCCTCGTCAATGCTTATAGTTTTCACAAAGCTTAATGATTTTTTATTGTATCTCTATTGTGCTGTTCACGTAGGGGACTTTTGAAGAATGTTTTGAATTGTTGTATGCGCTTTTCCGTCCAATTCAATAACTTAAGGAAAACTTGAAGGTTAAAAAAGTGTTGTTCACGGTTAATCTGGGGTGTTGAGATTCATGGTTTATTGAAAGAACAACTGAAAATTGGTTTGTATGCAAGTGTGTCATGTGTGGAGAAGAACCCTCTAGCTAGTCCATCTATCCATCAATTCACTTAGTTTTATGTCTTTGTTTAGAATTTGCAAGTTATTTACTTTGTCTTTTAATTTTCGTCAAAAACCAATCCCCCATCTTTAAGTTATATTAATTTAGCTAGAATCTCTTTAAATTTGTGTTTAGTTAGTCTTTTGAGTTTATTTTCGTCCAAATCAGTCCCTAGTGTCTAATTTGGGTCAATTTGATTGTTTTGTGTTGTTTTGACTATTCTGGTGTGTTTTAAGTTATTATAGTTTAGCTTTCAGTTTTAGAGTTTTGTTTTGTGTTTTTGAGTCTTGTTTAATATTTTTAAGTCAGTTAGGTGCATTAGCAATCCCTCCTAATCCCCGGTCTAGAACGATACCCTACTTACATCTTTACTACAATTGTCAAAAAGAGGGTTTAATTTGTGTGTTAGCTTATTTCCGCATCAAATTTTTGGCGCCGTTGCCGGGGATTTGCTAATCCCTTTGTTTCTGTTTGTGTTTATGTTTATATTTGTGTTTGTGTCTTTTACTTTTGATATTTGATTTAGTTTTCTTTCTTTGATTTTAGGTACAAATGGAGCAAGACATGGCACTTGCGACCATTCAAGCTCAATTGGCGCATCTCACTTCTCAATTGACTCATAATGCCGAAAGGACCACAATGCCAAGTGTCCCTACATTTGATGTGCCCTATGAGCAAGGATATAAAACTCATCAGTGTCCTCAATTTGCTGCAAACGGAGATGCTTGGGGTTATCAAGGCTATGATCAACCAAGCAACAACATGTTTTCCAACGCTTACAATTCGGATTGGAGAGATTATTCAGATTATATGTGGGATGAACCTAAAAAATTTCAACAAGGTGGATATTGGCAGCAAGAAGAGGAGTTCTATTCAAGATCTATGCAGCCACCACAACCTCCTCCACAACAATTCCAATCGAATTCAAGTATGCCCATGAGTTATAATGAAATTCTTGAAGGACTAATCTCTTTGACGCAGGGCTCACAAAAAGAACAATTGCAGCCATCGGAGGAGTTCTATCAATGGCCATATGCACCACCACAGCCTCCACCACAATCTTCACATGCACAGGTTCACACAAATTTTTTTGTTGTTGTATAAATTACAAATTACAATAATATAAAGAAAATGATTGTAAGAATTTAAGTAATTATAAAAATAATATGGAATAATAAAACCTAATATTAATGAATAATAATCCAATTTGATAATAAAATAATAAATAACATTAAACATATTAAAATTATTCTAGGGAATAAATAATTATTCAACATTACTTAATTACTTCAAAAAATTAACATGCAAGTATTATTTGGTTCTTAGATCACATGCATAGGTTCACACAATTTTTTTTGTTGTTGTATAAATTACAAATTACAATAATATAAATATAAGTTTGTAAACTTACCTTAAATATGGAACCCTTTGTGTAAAGGCCAAATAGAATCTGTGTGGAGCAACAATAAAATAATAATTACACAAATGTAACAAATCTGGAACTTTCGATGTCGTATGTACTACGTAGCAGCAAAACCTCGACGATCATCTGCAGCTTGCCGTTTGTGAATAAATGAGAGAGAAATAAGGTATGAAATGACTCTGGAATGGCTTTGAAAGGGCTAAGGGAAGAAGAAGAAACGAAAATGTGTAATAGAGGTTTTTCAATTTTTAAATGGTAAAAAATCAGATACTAAGAATGTGAAAGAATATCACGCGTGGCACACGGTTTTGAGAAACCACCATTACTTTGTCTTGTCAAAATTGTAAAAGTTGTAAAAGTTATCAAGAGGCCAGAGACACGGTTTTAAATTATTCGGATGCTTTTTTTTCTCACATGATTTAACCAAATAGCCAGTACAAAAGATGTCAAATATTCTTCTCTAACATTACTTTTAATTTTTTAAATAATATATGGCCATAGTTAATATTATTAGCTATTCATCTTTATCAGCTATTCATCTTTTTCTGTTTCTCTTTTACTTTATTTTCTTTTCTTTTCATACACAACTGTCTGTATATTGAATTATTGATGAGACATAAGACTGGTGTACTCACGCGTGTCACACGCCACCACTCACATACACACACAGATCGAGAGCCCACAGTCCACAGACTCCACACATGCACACAGAGACCTCAGTCAGTCTCTCGATCTTTCTTTCTTCTTCTCCGGTTCTCCCTTCCACACATACACACACAGACTCACAGAGATCTTGATCATTCTCTCTTCTCCCTTCTCCCACACACAAGCACAGAGACCTTAGTCTCTCGATCTTTCTCTCACTGTCCCCCATGGCCTTCTGGACCTCCGTCGCCTTCCTCCTCGTCCACATCTTTCGCCTCGTCTGCGCGGTCTCCATCTCCCATGACTCTACCTCAAGTGGGTTATCCCCATCGACGCAATCTGCTTCCTTTCCCTCTGCTCCTCCCTCGTCTTCCGCCTCGTCGGTGCTGTTTCCATCTCCCGTGTCGTGCGTGACATCTAATTCCGCCGTCTCTGCTCTGCCTCGTCGCCTTCCGCCTCTGGATCTCCAATTCCGCCTCTCTGTCTCCTTCATCCAGATGCTAAAGGCCCTCTCCGCCTCTCCGTCTACTCCATCGGCATCCCCTTCAAGAAAATTTCGAGATATTATCGATATTATCTCGAAATTTTGACGAAAATCAATTGGATAGGTGTTTAAATATCGGTCTCTCATAGAAACGATAATATCGGCGAAATATCGCCGATATTATCGATATTTTATACTATGGTGGCCAGTACATTTATAAGCATAGGAATATTTACATTTTTGCTCCAATCACATAACTCACATGCCACCGGCGCCAATACCAAAAAATTTTGCGGTCGCTGGAAAATTTCATGTCAATGTTCAACGGTGACATAAAAAATAGCAATAGGTTCAACTTTAAACTTCTTTAATTATGTTTTGTTGTGTAAGTTTTTTGTTTTTGTTTACATGTATGCACAATATATATATAAATGAGATAACTTATGAAAAAATTCATCACTTGTTGCAGTCATATTTAGAATAGGAATGTAATTGTGTAAATCCTAGTAGATATGAGAATGTATCTTATGTTCCTATTAGAAGTAGATTACCTATTAAATGTTGTAATCCTAAATGGAAAGGTTTTTGCCTATCCTGCTACTATAAATAATGGCATAATGGGGTGAATCAAACACACCTCACAATTAAATCACTCTCTTCTCTCTTAGTGTCGCTGGCCCTCTCTCTCTAAACCCTTAGATTGTTCAATCAAATAGGCCTACAACACGATATCAACGCACTTTTGCCAGAAGCTGAGGAATTGACGCATCATAGGAGGAGGCTATCTTCTACATAATTCAAAGGCTTATATTTGTTTTCTATTAATCAGGTATGCTTAAAATAAAAGAAGATATTTGAAACGTCCACAAAGCATGAAAACATTCCCCATGATGCATGAACCCCTCTATGTTTATATATATATATATATATATATATATATATATATATATATTTGTTTCATGCATCACACAGTTAAATTGTTATGTGAAATTTGTGAGTCAAATTATATAAAATAAATTAGAAGCATATTTAGGGTTTCCTAAACCCTAGGGGATTTCGAAAAAAAATTTGGGAAAATTGCACAACACCGTGGCACCTTGTTGGCAACCAGGTCGTGTGCCTGGTTTGGGTTTCTCACCATTGTCCTGAAGCCTTGAGCCCGCCTGCACCATTGGCCCGCAGCCATCCAACCAGCCCAGTTGGCTTGGTTTATTTCCCAACACGCACACCGCAACCTTTATGATTGCTGGGCTTGTGCAGCAGCCACGGGCCTGTAGCCCTAGCCTTTTGTCCACGCCAGCAAGCTGTAGCACTTGCTATGCTCTGCAACAACCCCGACCCACCACGCATGACACCAGCCCATTGCGGCTAAGCTTCTATGTCTCGACCCAAGGCCAACTTCAGATGGGTCTTGCCTCGTGCCCTCCCCTTAGCCCAACCTTGAAACCCAGCTGCGGCTAGAGTTTCTCCCTCACCCCTATGGCATACAGCCACTCCTAAGGCCTTTTAAGGCCCTGCCTTTTACTCAAGGCGCCCAACTCGAGCCCAATTATTTTTAGGGCAATATTTTTCGACTCAAATGCTATTATTTTAGAATTCTAAATAATTTAACTCGTATGTTAATATTATTTTTGCTTCTACAATTGACCTCGTATGGCCCGATTTATTGAATTAATTAAAAATGACATGCAGTTCATCAATCTAATAATGAATCCAAAATTATTGACCTGAATATCACTTTTGGACATTAACGATTCAATAATTTATTTTTACACTTTGAACAGTGACATACTTTCGTTATAATAAAGCTCTCACACTTGAGTTCCCGAAGAACCTCAAATCCACTATATTTAAATTAGTATATTGCATTTTGTGTTTCTTGCAGGAACCTCTCATTATGAACTAAGCGTTCATAAAACTAAATTGAACCTGTAGTTTCAAATTTAGTGCCTTTGAAGCCCGAAGTGTTCATTCAAAACATACCACATGAAACCTGTAGTTTTCATGCGTAAATTAAACCAATACATGTCTATAGAACCTGTATGTTCTACAATATATATGTCTATGGCATACCATATGACTAATCACATTTTTCTCCCTCCATTTTCAAGACATGTCGAACTTGAACAAGCTCGATTTCTCCGCTATAGAAGTCTCTGGAAGAAACTATCTGAAGTGGGTTCAAGACGTGAAGCTCTATCTATCGAGGCACCTATCGCCGATAAACCTGTTGACGAAGCTCAGAAGACTAATGCAATGATCTTCATTCGAAGACACATCCATGATGCATTGCAGACCGAGTACCTCGTTGAGGATGACCCACGCACCCTCTAGCTTGCTTTGGCTAACCGTTTCGATCATCAGAAAGACATATACTTGCCTAAAGCAAAACACGACTAGTAGCATCTTCGCTTCCAGGACTTTAAGTCCGTGAATGAATACAACTTTGAAGTTTGTAGAATCCGTTCACTGTTGAAATTCTGCAAAGTGGAACTAACCAAATCAGATCTCCTAGAGAAAACCTATTCAACCTTCCATGCCACCAATATTATCTTGCAGCAACAATATAGGGCATAGAAATTCACCAAGTTTTTTTTTATTTGATCTCTGTTTTACTTCTTGCTGAAAAGCAGAACCAGCTTTTGATGAAGAATCATCAAGCTCGACCCACTGGCTTGTAAGCCACGCCTAAAGCTCATGTGACCAATTCTAGCAGCCATAAACGACGAAAGAATCGTCGTGGCCATGGCAATGAGCGGTAAGCCCCACCACGGGCTTAAGGTCAACAAAGTGCCACACCTAAGGGAGGAAATGTGGCCCAGTAGCTTCCACCACCTACCCCTAAGGTCCCAAACTTCAAGAACAAAGGCAAAGCTCTCGTTCAGCCTACTTCTATTGAACTGGACATGTGCTACCTTTGTGGATCAATGGATCATTGGTCACGCGTATACCGAGCTTCCCATGAGGCTATTGCCAAGTATCATTCCCTGTCGTGAGTCTAACTTTGCACATGTGGATCATCCAGAATATGCTACTACATCAATGGAGATATCAGATTTTTAGGATGAGTCAGCTCCTATGGATGAATAAATTAGACATGTTTTTAGGGTGTTTACCCCTAGTGGCCGAACCCACTAGGAGTGGCCGGCCTTTACCCCCGCTATTTTCTAGGTTTATGGTTTAATTTTGAACAATTTTTCTAAGTATTTGGAATAATTTTTTTGCCTTTGGTTTGTTTTGAATTATGGATTGATATTTGAATGGATATTATTTTCTCGAATTACTTAATTGAATGAATGGACTTATATTTATACATGTGACTAATTCAATCAATTTATTTCTTAGTATGTCTAGTGGGAAAATTAGTTGTCTAGCAGATAGTGTAACCACGCATACCATCTTGTGTGAATGACACTATTTTACTAACTTAATACCTAAGAAAGCTCATTTGACAACTGTAAGATCCCACATCACTCAGGGGTGAGGATCATGTAAGCCTTATATGCATATTCCCATCTCTACCTAACACGAAGCCTTTTGAGAGCTCACTAGCTTTGGGTTTCGTAGAAACTCTGAACTTAACCGAGTTCGCACGAGAGCAATCCCAAGATGGGTGACCCATTGGGAAGTTCTCGTGTGAGTTCCTAAAAACAAAATCGTGAAGGCATGGTCGGAGCCTAAAGCAGATAATATTGTGGCACGGTAGAGTCGAGCCCGGGTTGTGGTGGGGGCCTGGGTCGGGATGTGACAATTTGGTATTAGAGCCAATCCCTGGCTGGAAGTGTGCCGATGAGGACGTCAGGCCCCTAAGGGGGGTGGATTGTGACATCCCACATCGCCCATGGGAGTGATACTTATATGTATATTCCCATCCCTACCTAGCAAGAAGGCTTTTGGGAGCTCACTGGCTTCGGGTTCCATAGGAACTCCGAAGTTAAGCAAGAAAGGGGCTAGAGCACTCCCATGATGGGTGACCCACTGGGAAGTTGCTCGTAAGTTCCCAGAAACAAAACCATGAGGGCGTGGTCGGGGCCCAAAGAGGACAATATCGTGCTACGGTGGTGGAGCGGGCCCGGGAAGTGATCCGTCATGGGCCGGGATATGACAACAACTCTCTTAAGCCCATCTAACCTGATCAAAGAATACGGAAAGGCCCGTATCATGTTGTCCAATGGTACTATCTTAGCCATTAAGGAGGCACTTTATTATCCATGTTCCGGAAGAACGTTGCTGAGTTTTAAAGATATTCGAGATAATCAATATCATATTGAAACCACTGAAGATAATGGTTCTGAATTTCTTTGCATCACTTCGTATGAATATGACCAGAAGCATATTCACAAGAAGTTGGAACGTCTACCGAGTAGGTTGTATATCACAACCATTCGCGACATAGAAGCCCATAGTGTGGCTGGCCCTATGCCTGAGTTCCATGACATTTTGTTACTTTGGCATGACCATTTGGGACATCCTAGACATGACATGATGCGCCGTATCCTCAAATCTTCACACCGGCATAAGTTACATCCTTATGTTGGAGTTTCGCCATGCAAAGCGTGTTCTTTAGAGAAGTTGAATACTCAACCCTCACATACAAGGATTATTCACGACCCCTCTAAATTTCTTCAGATGATTCAAAGGGACATTTGTGAACCTATCAACCAACATGTGGACCATTTAGATATTTTATGGTGTTGGTTGATGCATCGACACAATGGTCACATGTTTGCCTATTGTCCACCCGCAACGCCGCATTTGCTAAACTATTAGCTCAAATCATTATGTTAAGGGCTCACCACCCTGATTATACGATTAAGTTGATTCAACTAGATAATGCTGGAGAGTTTGCATCACAAACTTTTGACGATTATTGCATATCAGTAGGGATTGATGTGGAACATCTTATACCCTATGTTCACACCCAAAACGGCCTGGCATACACTTTCATAAAACGCCTTCAATTGATAGCTCGGACTTTGGTTATGCAAACCAAACTATCGGTATTTGCCTAGGGCTATGCAATATTGCACGCAACTATGTTAGTCTGCCTAAGGCCCACCGCTACTCAATCACATTCACTGTTACAGTTGGTCACTAGATACAAGCCTAACGTCTTGCATTTATGGGTGTTTGGGTGCGCCATTTATGTGCCAATAGCACAACCAATACGTACCAAAATGGGTCCTCAAAGAAAATGGAAATCTGTGTCGGTTATGATTCGCCATCAGTTGTTCGCTACTTAGAACCCTTGACAGGAGATATCTTTATTGCACGTTTTGTGGATTGTCACTTTGATGAGACAATTTTCCCATCGTTAGAGAGAGATAAGCATGTTAAAGTTCCTATAAAATGCTGCGAATTGTCGTGCTATGCTCTCACTATGTCTCATTCAAGGTATTAAATATCGATGATATCGGAAATATCGGTAGTCCAAAAACGCGGAAATTTCGATGGAAATATCGGGATATTATCGATATCGATAAAAATTGAATAAAAACCACGGAAATTGTAAGAAAAACTTGGAAATTTTTATTGAAACTTTGCAAGACATTTATTTAGTCAATTATTTATTAGTTTATCACAAAAAATTGGAAGGACATGCATTGCATGATGGATTTAACTGATTTAAGTTGATTATATAGCGAGTTGGCAAACATTGTGAGTGTAGAAAATATGTAAATATTTTAGCATATTTTGACAAAAACATAAGTGATATGGTGGTCAAGGTGTCGAATGAGTAAAATGGGAGGGGTTCGAATCCCCTTGGTGTTTTTTTAAGTATAGAAATTTAAAAAACATAGAAATTTCAATGGAAATATCGATGACATCGGAAATATCGGTAGTCCAAAAACACAAAAATTTCGATGGAAATATTGGAATATTATGGATATTTTATACCTTGGTCTCATTTAGATGTCCACACTACCCAGTCTGAAACTGAGGTGCGATGAATTATAGATCTTCAGAGCATTGCTCAAAGCATGCTAGATGCTTTTAATGATCTAGCAAAGGTGACAAGATCACATATACCCGCTGTAAACACACCTACAAGGATAGATGTGTTGGAAGTATGCCCACAAAGCCACTCATTTGATGTAATAACTTTTGGAATACTTATTGTGTTAAACTATAAAATGCTTAATAGAGGGCAAAGCTTATTGTTATTTACTATTTATTGTATTATATGTTTAAGCAATAAGGGAATCCAAGGAATGTATTTAATCTAAGAGAGAAGTGATCTAAGTGAGTTGGATTAACGAGAGCTTTCTTTTATGTTCATTCCTGAAACGTTCCTAGCCATAGGATTGCCAATTGGGCATTGACAATCCGCTAAGGTTAGTATGTGTTATGTTAACTCAAGTGTGAGTATGACTAGTCTCAAGTCATTTAGTGTTGGACACTGAGACAAACACATAGGTGCTCAAAAGGTAATTGAGTACACTGAACTACGATCAAAAGGAGTTCGAACATACATGTCATGTAAGAAATCGTAAGTTGCAATATGCAAAGTAGTCCTTTGACCTGAGGCATCATAGATGTCTAATGGTTGGGTCCTTGATCTTTGATCATGTCAAAGGCATTCCATTGAGAATGTCCACGGCATCATTGGGGTCAAGCTATCTAGTCATGTAGGCATATGAATGCACAACAAGGGATCTTTAACCTTCCATGGTGGAAGGAGAATACTCTGAGATATGATTCGAGAGTCTTTGGCCAAAGCATATGAATATGACTTCGGAAGTTTGTTCCAAATCATATTCAATTGAATCATATAGAGAAGTATCACATTGGATAGTAGACATGAAACAAACTATCACTTAAACAATGTGATCGAGAGTATTGTATTAGAGAAAGACCGTATTGCGTTGTAGTTGTAACTGGATAGGTTCTCCAACCACTTCTACTTAGCTTGGGTAGCCATGACATACTGCTAGGTGTCACTCATGGTTTGTGGAAGCCCTGAGGATTAGCAAACACTAATCTTCATCAAAGGGAGAATTGAAATGTAGTTTCAATTCACAATCGATCGTTAAGAGTAACAATCGCCCACTGCCTCGCTAAATGGAACCTAATGGATCGTACATCGAGTAAGGATGAATGTGAAGATACAAAAGAGATGGATAAGCAATTAAATGGTTTAATTGAGAATGGTCAAGATTAATTAATTAGTTAATTAATTATACGAAAGGTTCGTATTAGGCTTTTAAGTTGGTTTTGGGTTTCGGGGCCCAAAAGGGTTTTTGGTCCAAAAGGCCCATTGAGTTTAGGTTGTATGACAACTAAAAACTAAATGGAAATTAACCCAAAATCAAAGCCAAAACCGGCCTAGGGTGAAAGGGTAGCAAACTTGAGTTAATTACAAGTTTGCCACTCAAATGTGAGGTGGTATAAAGGTAATTTTATAGCCATTCTCTCACTAGGGTTTTCTTGAGGCAAAGAGGAGAAACATTTTCTCTCTTTTTCTCCAAAGAGGCCGGCCAACTTAGGGGGTTTTTACTAGCATCAAAAACTCTCTAAGTCATCCATCTTCTCTTCACACCACATCCTTGGTGTGAAGACTTAGAGACACCAAATCTTTGGTGTTCTTGGAGATCTTTTCCTCATATCCTCAAGGAGCAAAGGAGCATCAACAAAGAAGAAAATCACAAGGAAGATCCAAGGAGCTAGGAGGTGACTTGAAGGCCCTCCACTTGGGTGAATCCCTTGTGTAAACAAGGATGAGCTTCAAGGGTAATGAATCTCAAATCCTTCCTTCTCTTTAATGTTGTTAAAGAGTGTTATGGTTCACCATTCTCTAGGCTTTGAAAGTCATGAGTTTTAGAATTGTTTTTGAATGCATGCCTACTTTAAAGTGTTATTAGTTTGCATATGTGTCCAAATGTTCTCACATGTTCTTAGCTAAGACAAAATTTTTCCTTTAAGATGTACCCCGCTTACGTCAACAACCCGCCTGGGAAGGTCGGACTATCCCCGAAGGTAGGGATGTCGCACCTTCCACACGGCAAGATACATTGGTGGCTAGCCAATCATCTTCCTCGACCCTGAAACGTAGCAGACGCCTTGGTTCAAAAGATTCATAACCCTGGAAGAGGAAAATGGCACCAATTAGTGACCCTAGTTTGAAATCGACCATCGCTCACTCATCTGTTCCAACGCATGAGGTCATTCTAGATTACGGTGATGCTTTAGACAAAACACGTTGGCCTCCCGAGAATCGCTAGATTTTAGTCCACTACGCAATATTGGATGAGGTTTGGAATAGGAATGAGATGAATGTCAACGATACATTTGCATACTCGGTAGCTACTGACATCATGCTTAGCGATGACATTGAACCAGGTCAAGTTGGAAACAAGCAATCCAGGTCGAACTCGATTCGCTTGCGAAACGTAAAGTGTTTGGACCTATCGTTCCTACACCACCACACGTGAAGCCCGTTGGCTACAAGTGGGTTTTCATGAGGAAGCTTAATGAGAATAATGAAGTAGTGTGATACAAAGCATGCCTCGTAGCGCAAGGTTTCTCTCAACGCCCTGAGATTGATTACAAGGAGATGTATTCCCCCGTAATGGATGTTATAATGTTCTGCTACCTAATTAGTTTGGTAGTTTTTGAAAAAATTGAATATGCAGCTTATGGACGTGGTAACCGCGTATCTCTATGGGGATCTAGATACGGAAATATACATAAAAGTTCCAAAATAACTTCCATTGACTAGTTCAAATAGTTCTAGACCATAGAACCTCTCTCAATTAGGTTGAGAAGGTCACTCTACAGATTGAAACAATCCGAACGGATGTCGTGTTACTGTCTGAGTGCATATTTGACAAGTCAAGGTTATGTGAACAACGAATTATGCCCATGCGTGTTCATAAAGAAGTCACATTCCGAATTTGCAATCGTTGCAGTTTATGTTGATGACATGAACCTCATTGGGACTCCCGCAGAGCTTAAGGAAATTGTTGCACACTTGAAATCAGAAATTTGAGACGAAAGATCTTGGGAAAACTCGATATTGTCTTGGCCTCGAGATTAAGCATTGTTCGGATGGAATCCTAGTACATCAATGGAATTACACCCAAAATATGTAGCGTCGTTTTAATGAGGATAAAGCGAAGCCTTCGAGTACATCAATGGTCGTTCGGACTCTAAATGCTAAACAAGATCTCTTCCGTCCAAAGGAGGATAAGGAAGAGATTTTGGAACCTGAAGTTCTTTATCTAAGTGCAATTGAGGCTTTATTGTACTTGGCTCAGTGTACTAGACCTGACATCTCATTTGTTGTTAATCTTTTGGTAAGATACAACAATGCACCCACACACAGGCACTAGAATGGTGTGAAAGACATTTTTCGCTACATCAAGGGTACAATGGATTTGGGCTTGTTCTATACCCACAAATCTTCTAGTGTTGCCGCCCCATATGGTCATCGGGTTGATTCTTGCCTAGTTGGTTACACAGATGTTGGATATCTGTCTGACCCACATAGAGCACATTCTCAAACGGGTTATGTCTTTACGGTTGGAGACACCGCTATATCTTAGAGGTCTACCAAGCAAACACTAGTTGCGACTTCGTCAAACCATGCTGAGATTCTCGCCCTACATGAAGCATCGCGTGAATGTTTTTGGCTAAGAGAAGTTATAAAATATATTCGAAGCACTAGTGGTCTTACATTAGTTGTTGACCTTCCTACAACGATCTTTGAAGATAATGTAGCATGTATCGAGCAGATAAAGAAAAGATACATCAAAGGAGACAACACCAAGCATATAGCTCCAAAGTTCTTTTACTCACACCAACAGCAGCAACATCAGAACATTGAAGTCAAGAAAATCCGTTCCCAGGACAACCTGGCCGATCTCTTCACCAAGTCATTGCCCAAGTCTACTTTTCAGAAGCTCGTTCAAGGAGTCGGTATGTGTAAATTATCTAAGTTGAATCGCTTGTAGTTCTCTTATTTAGACGTTATATCTAACTTAGGGGGAGTATCTAGAAGCATACTCACATGATCTTAATGTACTCTTTTTACTACAATTAGGAGCAATTTTTCTACTGGGTTTTTGCTACCTAACAAGGTTTCAATGAGGCACCCATCTTGGGATAATCATACTCTATTGAGTTCACTACTTTCGTCCTATTTGACGTTTGTTTGAGGCATTATGCATACTTCTCACTTTTCTCCTTAGTCTATGGATTTTTCCTATGCCTTGGGTTTTACCATAGCGAGGTTTTGTGAGTTTTACTACAAATGCATACTTGACATAAGTTTGAGACTCATGATCACCCATTGTGCCGATGACTTCATCAACTATTCTACCTTATCTGCTGAATATCTGATGCAATGGGGGGTGTTGCAGTCATATTTAGAATAGGAATGTGATTGTGTAAATCCTAGTAGATATGGGAATGTATCTTATATTCCTATTAGGAGTAGATTACCTATTAAATGTTGTAATCCTAAAGGGAAAGGTTTTTGCCTATCCTACTACTATAAATAAAGGCACAATAGGGTGAATCAAACACACCTCACAATTAAATCACTCTCTCTTCTCTCTTAGTGTTGCCGGCCCTCTCTCTAAACCCTTAGAGCATTCAATCAAATAGGCCTACAACAGCAGATCACAGACAAGCAAACATTATCAAAACTGTGTGTTTGAGTTGCAAAGATACATGTGCAAAATAATAGGTGACCTCTTTATTCTATATTTCTAATGTTTTTTTTTTTTTTTCCAAAACCCGTGATGAAGAATTTATGTTTCTCTTTTTTTAACCTTTTTTCCTTCAGTTTTGCTCACTTAATAATTTGATTGACACCTACTTTTTAGAATTAGAATATAATATAGTTAAATTATTTGCAATTGTGGGGTAATTGGCAAAACTCGAAACCCTTTTATGTCTGTTTGAAGGAACAAACAGAGTTTGTAAAACCCTGCCTTGCTCATACACAGCATTTAATTTATTTTCCTGTTTTGGTTTAGGCTTTTAGTTTGGTTTGATTTGTTGTTAACTTTGTTAATCTGGTGAAAATCTACAATAGAGAAAGAGGACAAACTATAAGGAACAAATCAAACTATATGCGCCTATAGCAAGAACTAAACTATAGGCTTTCTCTAATTGAAGTTTAGTTCTTAGTGGACATACTTATATGCTCCTGTTTTGGTTTCTTTCTCATACACCACTTCACCTAAGAACTAAACTTCAATTAGAGAAAGAGGAAGAGGAGCATATAAGTATGTCCACTACTTCTCTATTTCCACTACTACAAAAGGCTTTTATAGTGTCGGTGGGTAGTGTCGGTTTAATTTAATATAGTGGCGGATTAGTCAGTTGCGACACTAATTGAACATGACGTCGGTTTTACAGTCGCTTATAAGCGTCATAAAATACTGGTGTCGCTTTTAAACCGGCGTAAGAATAATTTTTAATGTTTTTAAATACTGGTGTCGCTTTTAAACCGACGTAAGAATAATTTTTTATGTTTTTAAATACTGGTGTCGCTTTTAAAGCAACATAAGAATACATTTTAATATTTTTAAATACTAGTGTCGCTTTTAAGTGACATAAAAGTGACGTAAGAATACATTTTAATATTTTTAAATACATTTGATAACTTTGATAACTTTTGGTTGTTATTTACTAGAATGGATTAGATGAGCATAATTTTGATAACTTTTTATTGTTATTTTAATTTGTTTTTACTATAATAGGTGTTGAAAATTAAAAGATTGCAATCGTGATAGAGTTCGAGGGTTGAAAGATAGAAATTGACGGTTGGATCGTTGAAACTAGTTTCGTAGAATGCGTATCCCATTAAAACAATAGATTCACTAACACTTATAGGATCACTACTATAAATATTTTAAATTGAAGATCGAATTCATTCATTGTATTCATATAGGATCAAGGAGTGTAGTTGTAAAAAATCATCAAAATCAGAGTTAAAATAACCATTAAATCGTGATTTTTCGTTGATAACCGTCGAAATGTTTTGTCCCGTTACTTGATCTCTGAATATTTGTTTTTTGCGATTTTTGGCGTATGCGATCTCGAAGTACATACAAATAAGTTTGACGGTTAGATCGTTGAAAATAGTTTCGTACAATGTGTATCCCATCAAAACAATAGATTCACTAACACTTAAGAGTTTATTCATACTTTCAGTAAGTATAACATAAAATTTTGTGGTATCCACTAGTGTAAATATTTCAAATTGAAGATCAAATTCATTCATTGTATTCATATAGGATCAAGGAGTGTAGCTGTAAAAAATCATCAAAATCGGAGTTAAAATAACCGTTAAATCGTGATTTTTCGTTGATAACCGTCGAAACGTTTTGTCCCGTTACTTGATCTCTGAATATTTTTTTTTTGTGATTTTTGGCGTATGTGATCTTGAAGTATATACAAACAAGTTTGACGGTTGGATCGTTGAAATTAGTTTCGTACAATGCGTATCCCATCAAAACAATAAATTCACTAACACTTAAGAATTTATTCATACTTTCACTAACACTTAAGTTTATTCATATATCAATACAATGAATGAATTTGATCTTCAATTTAAAATATTTACACTAGTGGATACCACAAATCTTATGTTATACTTAACGAAAGTGTAAATAAACTCTAAGTGTTAGTGAATCTATCATTTTGATGAGATACGCATCCTACGAAACTAATTTCAACGATCCAACCATCAAACTTGTTTGTATATGCTTCGCGATTGCATACGCCAAAAATCGCAAAAAAAAAACATTCAGAGATCAAGTAACGGGACAAAACTTTTTGATGGTTATAAACAAAAATTCACGATTTAACGGTTATTTTCACTCCGATTTTGATGATTTTTTAACATCTACACTCCTTGACCTTATATGAATGAACAAAATCTTCAATTTAAAATATTTACACTAGTGGATACCACAAAATCTTATGTTATACTTAATGAAAGTATGAATAAACTCTTAAGTGTTAGTGAATCTATTGTTTTGATGGGATACGCATTGTAAGAAACTATTTTCAACGATCAAACCGTCAAACTTATTTGTATATACTTCGAGATCGCATACGCCAAAAATCGCAAAAAACAAATATTCAGAGATCAAGTAACGGGACAAAACATTTCGACGGTTATCAACGAAAAATCACGATTTAACGGTTATTTTAACTCCGATTTTGATGATTTTTTACAACTACACTCCTTGATCCTATATGAATACAATGAATGAATTCGATCTTCAATTTGAAATATTTACACTAGTCGAATTTTATGTTATACTTAATGAAAGTATGAATAAACTCTTAAGTGTTAGTGAATCTATTGTTTTGATGGGATACGCACTGTACGAAACTATTTTCAACGATCTAACCGTCAAACTTATTTGTATATACTTCGAGATCGCATACGCCAAAAATCGCAAAAAACAAATATTCAGAGATCAAGTAACGGGACAAAACATTTCGACGGTTATCAACGAAAAATCACGATTTTGTCCCGTTACTTGATCTCTGAATAGTGATACCACAAAATCTTAATAGTGAAACAAATATTCAGAGATCAAGTTCCCGCCTCATATTTCAATGAATTCATCCATTTCCCGCCTAATGTTTGGGAAATTTCCCACCTAATATTTCAAGATATCCATCCAAAGAAAAAAAATAACCAGCTTTTTTTTTTGTTATCTCATATAACATTTTAAAATTTTAATAAATAAAATACGTAATAAAAAACATAAATATAATTTTATTATAAAATATCATCACATGCTAATTCAAACATAGTCTAATTTTATTATATAATATCTCATCACATGCTAATATCCACGTTGTAAGGAAATTTTCATTGTCAAGTATCCAATCTCGAAGCATATACAAACAAGTTTGAAGGTTGGATCGTTGAAATTAGTTTCGTAAAATACGTATCTCATTAAAACGATAGATTCACTAACACTTATAGTTTATTTATATTTTCATTAAGTATAACATAAGCTTTGTGGTTGTAAAAAATCATCAAAATCATCAAAATCGTGAAATGACGGAATTACCCCTTCGGGATTATGTACTTGTGCATGCATGTATGTTATGTGAGGACCAATGGATGGTGGCCCTCAATAATTGGAGTATTGAGATATTTGTGACATGAGATTTTAGGACCACACATCAACCCTTACACCCTCACCCTCACTCTTCCGTCACTCTCTCTCTGTCCAATTATTCACACTCACAGACTCTCTCTCTCTCTATCACGAAAACACACTCTCTCTCACCATATACGTACGGACTCACTCACAACCCTTGCAAACTCAATAGATTGAGCAAACCATCACCACCATTCGACTCCTAGTGACTTCACGATCACGGTGGTACCATTTTCAGGTGAGTTTTAATTCGTTTTCACGTCGAAATCACAGCTCCGAGCTTGAGCACTATTCATCAACTTCTTGTGGGTTGATTTTTAGGACAATCTAAGCTTATAGGAAGCTTTGTGAGGTCCCAAGGAGGCTCGGAGTGGTTTGTTGGAAGTGTTTGGACGTCGGGATCACGTGGTCGGAGTTTGGCCGGTTTTGGAGTTTGTCCCCGAGGAGATTTAAGGCCTTTTTCAAGGTTTTTGAAGGTATATTTATGTTGTACTCTTAATTTGGAGCACATAGGAAGAAAAATGGGTCAAAAATGATGAAAAACGAGTAAGATATGAAGATTAGAAAATTTCCCAGAAATTCCGGCAAAACCAGTCGCCAGAGAAGACGACGGAATATTCCGTCAAAACTGACGGAATATTCTAACGGCGTTAACTGACGCTGTTAAAGTTAACGGAATATTCCCGGAATATGCCTGACGGCGTTAACTGACGCCGTCAGTGTGCCAGGCGCGTGGCCGGCTCGTGGGGCTGTGCCTTTGCCGGCGCGTGGGGCCAAGAAAAATTATTTTAAAAATATGGAGATGTACGTGACGACGAGTAGGTCACGTTGGTATATCCAAATACCAAAATTGAGCAATGTATGAGAAGTTATTTCCATAATTACGTATATGTACTTAAATGACGTATTTTTAGTAATTTCTCATATAGGTGAGACGTATTCCGAGGATGACCGTAGCCAGGCTCGACGTGGGGGCTACGACCCAGCGACTTACCAGTAAGTAGGCAGCTATTTTTCCGTATAACCTATATATATATAATGATTTTCCCAGAATCACATTTTAAATGAAAGTACGTTTTTATCAACTTGCATAGAACTTGATTTGATGCATGAGTATTCATATATACATTTCATGCATATGTTGGTGCCGAGGACGCCAGGTAAGTACCAGGTAGGTTCATGCATAGTTGAGAAAGAACAGTCGAATTACAATGAGATACGATGAGATATGATGTGATATGTTAGCTCATAAACCTGCACATATTTTTAGTGCTCACGCCCAAAGATAGGGGCACAGTCTTTCACGTGTCGTTCACCTCCCGCACCGCATGCTCGCCTTGGATCCAAGTTAGGTGCACAGTCTTGTCGTATAGACCACTTTTGAGTGGGTACGACATGTAGGTGACCCGCGTTCATTCGCACAGTCTTCACGTGATTGTAGCACTAGAGCATTTATTATTAATATAGTGATGATGATGATGATGATGATGATATGATGAGATATTGATGTATGTGCAGAGTATATATGATGACGAGATAGAGATGTTATGAGCTATATTTACAGCCGAGGGCTGAGTTGATATCTAGTAGCGATATGATTATCGAAATGCATAGCATGACATTATTTATGAGATTCAGATTGGCATTGAAATGCATTGCACGGCATAAATTTGAGATATACTGAAAATGTTTTATGCTGAGAAAGTTTGTGATATATATGTACGTATTATTTTATGGGAAACTATACAGGTTTTACGGAGAAGGGCTAGATTTTTGAGAAAAGAACGATTTTGAAAGGATTTGTTTTGATGACCCACTCCATTTTGTTTTTCGCCCCTCCAAGTTCTAGATAGCTTGAGTTCCTGAGTTTGGCTAGCGAGGATCTTCCAGCATTTCTGACAGACCTGTTATATGTAGGGCACCGTTGGTGTAATTGAACTCATCTAATTCATGCTTGACTGCACTGACCTAGTACGCTCTGGATATGTTTAAGTATTGTAATATCTCTAGCACACTATCATATCTAGGTTGCTAGAATTCGATTTTAATTAATTCGTACTTCGTTATCGATCCTTGCTTCCGCACAGCGCACTTGGCTACGTCACACTCACGTAACGGCCAGCATGCCCTACTTTCGGGTACGGGTGTGTCAGTTTGTTAAACTTTTCGCAATTGGAAAATTCCAAGGAAAAACTTCTTATCAATGTTCTTAGATTATAAATTTTCTTGCTTGTTGATAAATATAAGGGGATGAATTGTTTGATTTGTTGCTTATGCACATCAATAGAAAGAAAAAAAAAGGCAAATGTCTAGGTTTGGTAGCAGAAAAAAAAAAATAGCCATTGAAATGCTAGTGGAAAGAGGGGGTGGGGCAAGGATGCCACTTTGTTAAAAAAAAAAAAAAATCAATTACCGATGTTATTTTATAAAGAGAATAGGAGTAAAGATAACTTAACATTTTGAATTGGGTTTTAGAGGGTATTTTAGGTAATAAATTTGGGTTTAAAGAGATATTAATCCTTTAATAAAAAACAATATTGGTAAAAAGGGTAAGTTGAGTGTAGAAAAAAAGTTACATGAGTTCAAATAAAATCTCATAAGTTAATATAATTTTATCAGTTTCCTCTATTAGAGTTTTATATTTATTTTTGTAACAAAATTACCAAAATACATTTGTCAATAAAAAATAATAAAAAACGAAGAAGCAAAAACTATGCGAAAAATGAAAAAGAAAAGGGAGTCAAACGCCGGTAGCTCCGGACGACTGCGAGTCTGTCACCAGAGAAGCAAAAAACGACGTTCTGGCAGATAAGATTCGCACTTTACAAATTGCATTTGCACACGACACCTGAAAACAATGTGCTGCCTTCAATTCTCTTCATCGACTTCCTCCACCATGTAGACAGACTCTCTCTCTCTCTCTTTCCTCTCTCTCTCTCTCTCTCTCTCTCTCTCTCTCTCTCTCATGGATCAGCTCAAACACGAAGACTTCAACCAATCCGCGCCGCCTCCGTTCTCATTTGCCGCCGAATTTCCGCAGCCCGCCTCCGATCGCCGCGTGCCCCCCACTCGCTCCCAACCCAATTCAAGGTTCGTCCTGCTCTTTACGATTCCAGATCCTATGTATATTATGTTTATGAAAATTTATGTTTGTTGCCCTTTTATCACAGCAGCATCAGATTTAATGTTGAAAATTAGAAATATGTGGCTATCTTTTTCTGGGTTTGTTTCTAGCTGAGCTAATTTTCAATAACTTTTGCTTTCCAGTCCAAATGGCTTTTTTTTTAATGGGTTTGCTGCCTTTCTGCTTAATTACTGTGCTAAACACATTTTTTAAGATTTTGGTTGTAATGGGGATTCAAACTGGTTTGCGGCCTTTCTGCTTAATTACTGTGCTAAACACATTTTTTAAGATTTTGGTTGTAATGGGGATTCAAACTTGGGACCTCGGTTGCGAGGGAGAATGCTCTAACAAACTGAGCTACAAGCCCCTTGCTTGCTAGTTCAACGGATTATTGTGTGTTCTGCTGTGTGCAACTTCTCTGTTGTGAACCCACTTAGCAAATGAATGTGTGCAAAAAAAAAGCCTTTTCATTAGTTGACTTTCTGCATTACCATTACCTAAAAGTAGTCTACTTTCGGGGTACAGTGAGATTATTGGTGGGTTACCTTGTGATCAATGTATGTTAAATTATTATGATTGATTAATGTTTGCAGCCAAAGGCCTGAGGGGCAAGTTAAGGATTGTCTGACTGCTAGAAAGAATCAGAAGGCTGACCGGGAGAAGTTGAGGAGGGATCGACTAAATGAGCAGTTTCTTGAGTTGGGAAATGTCCTAGGTGAGCTTAGCACTACATAAAAATAACTATTTAATTGTTGTGAATATATCAATAATTGACTAATAACCGGTTCTTTTCCGAATGCCTCATAATGTGATAAAGTTCAGCTATGACGTAGATAACCATAGATAGAGATATTGATACTTTGATATTTGTAACTCAGTCCAGATGAGTATTGCTATAGCCTATCGGCAAATTCTGTTTTTGTATTATTTCATGATAGTGAAGTGTGTATGAATAGACTAGTTATATTTGAGTTTCCTTACAGAGCTGAATGCCATATGCGAATTGTGTCACACATTTATTATCGCCTACTCTTTATAGACTAGCATTTGAAAGTTTTGTGTTCCGCAGTTCACTGCATGTCTGCTCAATTTCCTTCTTCTGATTATGCGAACAGCCTTCTAAGTTCTAAGAAACGCTTCATTTTCTTAGTACATTTGTATCGCATTTTCTTTTGGAGTCAGTGCTATGTGGAGAAGTATTTGTCACTGAAATTTTCATCTGACCCCTTTGGATAACTAGCATCTTTCTAAGATAAAGTTTCTAATGAGAAACCTGAGTCAAGTTAACTATGCTCTGAACTCTAGTTTGGGGAGCATGATCTAGAAGTTTGGAAACTTGGGCCAGATTGATGGGCGACTATATCTTACCGATGAACTTCTTTATGCTTCCTGCATAACTACCGAAACTTTTAGTATGATGCACAATTATGGATTTTTTTTTTTCTTTCCTTGCTGGAGACATGAGTACCGCATACTTTTGTGTTGATTTACATGTGTTACTGTAAAATGCAGATCCGGACAGACCCAAAAATGACAAAGCAACCATTATAGCAGATACAATTCAAGTGCTGAAGGATTTGACATTAGAAGTAGACAAACTTAAGTCTGAGTGTGTTTCTCTAACCGAAGAGTCTCGTGAGGTGATTTAGTAATTATCTCTATACTCTAGTGAATTATGTCCAGATATGTTGGATTCATTTATTGGGCACCTAATCACTATTTTATTTTAATAACAGTTGACACATGAGAAAAATGAGCTTAGAGAAGAGAAGGCATCTCTTAAATCTGACATTGAGAACCTTAATGCTCAGTATCAGCAGAGACTCGGGACTATGTTCCCTTGGGGTGCTATGGATCACTCAGTTGTAATGGCCCCACCTTCTTATCCATATCCGATGCCGATGACAATGCCAATGCCGATGCCCATGCAAATGCCTCCACGACCAATGCCCATGCATCCACATATGCAGCCATACCATTATTTCGGAAATCAGAATCCTGGGGTCATTCCGAACCCCTGCTCAACTTATCTTCCATATATTACTCCTAATACTCTGGTTGAGCAGCAGTCCACCCAATATGTATCTCCAGTGGGGCATCCAGGAAGCCAGTCTCAAGTTTCAGGCAAACAAGATGCTATAAACAAATCAACCGGGGAGAGCCAGGTTAACAAAAGTGAGGATTCAATCGATGTCACTACAGAACTAGAGTTGAAGACTCCGGGATCTACTTCGGATCAGGTTAGCTGTAGCCTTTTAATGTTAAGTTGTTTTGTGAAAGATATAAAGCTATACAATCATTTTAACGCAATTACGATGGACCTTGTTGGTTTCATTTTACATTTTTGGGAATGGCAGTCCTCATTTACCTAACTTCATTGTTTTGTAGGATTTGTCATCAGTACGAAGAAAATCTAAAAAGTCAGCGAGGCTGGAAAACAGAGAAGGCAGTTCGTCAAGTAGATGTTCTTCTTCTCGTAGTGTACAGGATAGCTCATCTAATAGTATAGTTGGTGGCAAAAAGGCTGACGACTGAAAAGGAGAAAAAGGGTTAACAAAGAAGAACAGAACAAGGCAGGTTCTATTTTTATTTATTCTCTTTACAGCCATTGTCTTATGATTTGGAAAATATCTGAAAAATGCACGAGTCATCTCACTTGAAGAACGTATTACGTGTAGACCTAGCCCTCAAAGAATATAACCAACTGTTTTTTAGCATAGAGTTTGTTATTATTTTATGGTATCAATTGCATCAGGTCGGTTATAAAATGTCCTAACGACATCCTCAAGCTCTCTAATATGCATATCCCGTGGAAAATAGGAAGGATTTACATCATTCCTGGTTAAGTTCATGTATTGGCATATTAGCATGGAGCATAATGCACGAAGTAGTGGGAGAACGCGTTGGATGCAAATAATGTTTCAATGTTCTAATGCGAGGGTCGAGTTTTTGATCAATGGTATCTGGTTCTGGTTTATTATGGTTTTTGCATTTCATTCGGCTACATGAGCGCCAGGGAGACGACTGAGATGAACTATCATAATGTACGTAATTCTTCGATCAAAGTCAATCGGAGTATAATTTACGTCCAAATACATTTGGACGTGATTTTCAAGCATGAAATTGTAGCCTGTATAATACAAAAGAGACCAAAACTTATCATTTCTTAATTCTTAGGCAGATGAGGGGCTGTGGTTGAAAGTTTTACGTTGTTTTCCCAGAAGAATCTTTGATCTGTAGATATTTTGGGATAAAATTAAAAGGAAGGGTGTCGTAATCGTGAATCTTGTGATTGGTGAAACCATTTGGAGGACCTTAAATGCTGAAAGGGATACGAGAGTGGGGTGCTTGCATTGCATGAATACAAAGAAATGTCCAATGAAAGCCACAAATTCGATAAACGGATGAAATGAGTTTTGCATCCAATCCAAACACTCCGACGCAAGCAACTCAATAGAGACGACACTTGTTCGTGAAATTTGAGCGCATGAGACGCTCCGACGGAACTTGTTACGAGATTTGAACCCAGAATATATTCCGAGAGAGTGGAAGGCGTACTTCTTTGGTGCCATTGTATTTGTAATTTGAGCGCAGAATATGATGATGCCATTGCAATGCAAATTGAATATGCTTCTTTGTCGCTTTAGTACGCCTCGCTTAACTTCAATGAAAAGACAAAATAAAGCGGCCAACTTGACCTCATTATCTCAACTGTTCCTTGGTTTCTACTCAAACTTTAATCCAAGATCCATATTACTCTAACTTTTTTGTTTAATTTTTGTCAACAATTAATTTTCAGAAGGAGAGAACCGAACATAGGGAAAATGACCCTTGCCCGATCCTTTTCTTAGGATTCTAGGGATCTTGTGATCATGACCGTTCATCGTACATCGTGCGGTCAGAAATCATTTCAAAATTTAAAATTAAATATAAATAGTATCTAACAAAAACTAACCGCATGATGTACGTTAAACGGTCACGATTGTGGGATCCGTAAGATCCCTAGGAAAAGGATCCAGCGAGATCTTTTTCCCCGAACATAGAATTTTGAGTGATAAGAACAATACTTTTAATTTCTCTCGATTAAATTTTCCAATATCTCACATTCTGCGTATTTGAAGGTCCAAAGTGATATCATTCATCCTTAATATAATATTTATCATAAATTATAGTTAAATCCATCAAATGACATTGTTTTTGACGTCATTCTTAAAGGAACACAGAAAAATGAATAGGCAACAGCTGCTCTACCTACAATCATAGTGGATGAGGATGAGCCCTAAGTTGTTTCGAGAAGATACCTTGGTTGATAAACCACATTAAGAGAGAGAATCAAACCAAAAATGCGAAATGCATGTGTAAATACATTTAATCGACTGACTGTTACAAGTTCTTTACATCTTTACCCTACGATTCACTCTTCGATTTTGTTGATACACAAAATCAGCGAGACTTTGGAACAACGTAAAGTGTTAAGTTTGTGACATTCACTCAGTTGCTGCGGTAACTTAGTGAAGATAATATGTAAAGAGATAAAAATAAAGAAGTAAACACAAAATATATGTAGTTCACCTTAAGTTTGACTACGTCTACGGAGTAGAGGAGTTCTCATCATTAGTGGGTTTTAATGACTAGTTTAAATACAATAATGACATTAGAGATTAATCGTAGAAGAATAGTCTTCTTTTATAGTTGAGGAGGGTCTATAATTTTCATCTGTGGTCGATGTCGGACTCTAAAAGCTTTATTCTGTCGTTAACACATGTCGTGCTACGATTGGCCTCTGGATGGAGGGAAAGTGCTTTGGCATGGGCGTCTCAACATGAATCCCTCAGTGAGTCTTTTAAGGTATGAAATTAACTGGTGCTTGATAATTTCGGAATTAGTTAAGTACGATACAAACAGTTTTATTTGTTTTTTCTTATTTTTTGGAGGGGAATAAGCTAGGCGACCGTTTGTTGGTACCTGACAAACATCCGGTTAAAAAACCAAAGCTAGATTGTCAGATGGTAAAAAAAAAATAAAAATTGAAGTCGCGTGCCATTGACGTGTCTAGCAACCGCGTGAAGGCTCCTATCCTAACAACCCTTTCTGGTTACCATAAAACCTAACCACCACAAGTGGCGAAGCTTCTGTCTCACGGACTGACTCACTACCTCACTCGCACCAAACAAGTAAAACACCCCTAACTCGGAAGCTCCCAACTCACTGAGTTAGCAGCCATGGCGGTGGCCTCCACATCTCTAGCCTCCCAACTCTCAGGCCCTAAATCCCTCTCCTCTTACTCCGGCCTCCGGCCGTCTTGCTACAAGCTCGAATCCTCTCACTCTCTCTCCGCTACCCAATCCCTCTTCCAGCACCTCCACTCCCACCTCCGCCTCTCCTCCTCCTCCCGCAAGGCCTCCAGAGGCGTCGTCGCCATGGCCGGCACTGGAAAGGTAGATTATTAGTTCTATTACTCCAGCTTCCTTCTTGTTATGGCGTCCTTGTCTTTTGTTTGGTTTCCGAGAAAATTGAAAGGAGGGACCTTCGATCTTAATCGATTAAAATTTCTTATTTGCTATTGGATTTTCCTAGAAATTTTGAACATTTTAGTACTTATTCTCAGAATGCAGTTGTCCTTCACTATAAATTTCTGGAAATTTTCACACGATGTATTCATAGCTATTCATATTTATGGGTTCTCCTTTCCGGAGTTTACTAATTGATTGTATCTTTTATTTTTCTTGCAGTTCTTTGTTGGTGGAAACTGGAAGTGTGTAAGTACTTTTGCTGCATTGTCTATTTGCTTTTTTTTTTGTTCAACGAATTTGCGCGGTTCCTTGATAGAGCATCTGTAAAAAACCATCATTTTTCAATGGATTTTAAATATAAAGCCAGCGCTGCCCTAGTATTTTAATTTTAGTTGTTAATTTCAGTGATACATAATTATTAAGTTTTTCAAAATTTGTATAACCTGTTTTGTTTAATCTGTATTCTTAGCCTCTTTTGTTGGATGTTGAAGATGTATATAAGTAGTCAAATTTGAAACCCCTTTAGTATGGTTCCGTTCTTCTTTTGACGTTTTTATCTTCTTTTTGTCTTTTCTTTTTTCTGTGTTTTAGAATGGCACAAAAGACTCCATCAGCAAGCTAGTTGCTGACTTGAACAGCGCAAAACTGGAACCGGATGTCGGTGAGATAATGCTATGTTTAATCTTCATTATATACCTCTTTCAGTTTGCAGTTGATTTAAAATATTGCTTTTATCCTGTCTTTACATACATATGAAGAATGACAAAAATCGGGTAGAAAGATAACTCTGCATGAATGGAAGTGAAAAATAAGTTTGGGGGATAGGACTTCAGAAAATAAGGCAGCGATAGAATTGTAGCTAGGTAAGAAACTTGGAACTGTATACAACGGCCAAAAAGGTGTTGGTCATAGATGTTCAAGGGTGGCAAGTCCAACATGTTACTTTGCATGTACATAATGGTTTTATATGTGTAAAATCAAGTTTGTGTTGATATCATTTAAGAGTGTAAGTTTAGTGTTGTTAACTATTGGTTTTCTTATAACATGTACAGATGTTGTTGTAGCACCACCATTTCTTTACTTAGATCAGGTGAAGAGCTCGTTAACAGATCGTATTGAGTTATCTGGTCAAAATTCCTGGGTTGGAAAAGGTGGGGCTTTCACAGGAGAAATCAGGTCAGTTTCTCTTCCTTGTTAAATTACTAGAAGTTTTTTGTTTTTTTTTGTTTTTTTCTTTTCACATATACATGTACTTTCATTTTGCAATGGATTTATGATCTTTGGTTGTGTTGATTGGAGACTATTCTCATTATCACATTTTAAACTTGTTGGGTAGCAGTTTCATAGTTTCTGTTTTCCCCCTTTCGAAGCTCTTCTCCAATTATGTATGGAAGACCTTTTTTTTTTTTTTTTCTGTCAATATAAATGAATTTAAACATTATTCAAGTCCTGTTTGAATTTGGAATCAATTCCAAAAGGTTATTTAAGTCCTTGTACTTCAAGGAAAGTGAGTGGTCTGTTTCAAGATTGCGACTCAAACATCCATATCTTATAACAGTAGTTTATATAAGCTCTGAGGTACATGGATCTCTGATGATTCTCTTATGAATGCATTAGCACACTTCCGTCCGTGTTTTCAGTTTGATGAATTTACATAATTACTAGTACCATTTTCATTTTGCAGTGTGGAACAATTGAAGGATATTGGAGCCACATGGGTTATTCTTGGGCACTCAGAACGGAGACATGTGATTGGTGAAGATGATCAGGTGAATGCTTTGAAAATCTGTTGTTTAAATTTTAACGGAGGTGTCCTGAATAAAAAAATTTATGAACTTTCTGATCTATTGTAAGTATTCAAAATATAACTGAAGTTTTTTATTACAGTTTATAGGAAAGAAAGCTGCCTATGCGTTGAATGAGGGTCTTGGAGTAATTGCTTGCATTGGTGAGAAGCTAGAAGAAAGGGAAGCAGGGAAAACTTTTGACGTCTGCTTTCAGCAACTGAAGGCTTTTGCAGGTAACTTCACCCTTCTTTTTAGTGATTGTGTTGTCAAGGTATTCAGCTTATCCCTTGTATAACCCTAATATGTCTACTATGCACAGACGCAGTACCCAGCTGGGATAAGATAGTTGTTGCTTATGAGCCTGTATGGGCCATTGGGACTGGTAAGGTAGCCAGTCCAGAACAAGCTCAGGAAGTACATGTAGCTGTTCGTGATTGGCTGAAACAGAATGTGTCGGCAGAAGTTGCATCTAAAACAAGAATTATTTATGGAGGTAACTTTTTTCCTGCAACTTTCTGATTGAGGTCCGTTTGTTAAAATTTGCACCACTGCGGTTGAGCAACTTAAATTAGTTATGCACTTCCCGAAAGTGGTTCAAGAGGGGCCAGTTGATATATGGATTTAACTTCACCTTGAAATTTTGTGTGAGTTTGGTGTTTGGCTTGGCAATAATGGCATCGTCGATGCTTTAACTGTAAGATGTAAAGAACTTTAGGAGACATTCAAACTTGTCGTTGTCGTAAATATCATTTGAACATAATGATTCCGCTCAGCTGTCAGCTGGTCAGGATAGTCTAGTCTTAGATCTGGACAAATATCTGAGTGCTGGTAGTAGATTTAACCGAATTTGGATATGATTTCAGGATCTGTAAATGGAGGCAATTCTGCTGAGCTCGCAAAGAAGGAAGATATTGATGGTTTTCTTGTTGGCGGTGCCTCCCTAAAGGTATACCGCTGCAATTATTTGCCTTGAGATTTCAAACACGAAGGCGAAAAGCATTATGTGGTTTAGAACCATCTTTTTTTTGTTGTAACTTTTACGTAAATGACACCAACAAGTTGAGTTTTCTTCCTTCAGGGCCCTGAATTTGCTACTATCGTCAACGCTGTGACAGCCAAGAAAGTTGCTGCTTGATTATGGTGGTTCCGGGATCAAATAAAGGGCCGATGCGAAGGTACCTTGAGATTGAAGCATATTGTAACAAATGTATGAGCCAGTTTATCATAAGGAATTTTTTTTTCCTGGGTCGTTTTTGAAGTGTTTCCCCCCTCCATAAAGATAGGAAAATAAATCTCCTATCCATTTTACATCGGTCACTTATTGTCTGGTGGACATTAGAGAGCAATACAAGTCATATTTTATGTGGCATAAACATTTTGAACAAAAGGGTCCTCTCGTAATCAAATCCACGTCTTGGGGTCCTCTCTTTCCTGCCCTAAATGTCAATTGAATTCTGGCGTACTGAATTTGGTGAATCAATATTGTAAAACTAGAAACTTTTTTGGTGTGTTCCCGAACACACGGCGTTACTAATCTACGGTGTTATAATATAGCTAGATTATAGGGTCGGTATTTAATGGATGCTGGGTCTAGTCCTAGTAGTTAGATACGCGTGTTAGATCGGTAAACCCGATGTGAGAGCCGCATTGAAAAGTTCCTCCAGAATTTAGGAGCAACTAATCAAAGACGTCAATGCCAATTAGGCATCAATCACATGATTAGTCACCAACCATTACTTGCATATGTAGGGAGAGCATTTGTTCAAAGTAAAACTTTGTGAGAAGCAAAGCCTACACTCAAAGCATATATGCCAAAGCCACAACCTAGTGTCTATCCGATCCGAAAGCATTAACAATTGTGTCTATCTGAAAGTGTCAACTATTGTGACTATCCGATTTAAACTCAAGACCTCATGTAACAGAGCTAAGATAAACATGGAAGCATGCGAGGGTGTAAATAATCCCAGGTACTTTACACGTTGAATATTTGCAGAAGGATGCCATCAACAAGGACAAGCTACACATGACACGAGTTAAGATGAAAAATCAGGCTTTCCCGTGATCAATTCTTGAGTATGTAACAGCAACACATGCATCAACAAAATCCTCATCTATAAAATCAGTAGAGAAGATTTGCAACCTATCTGCAATACCTCTAGAGAAGCACTCCGTTATAAACAACCTCGCAAACTCGTGAATCCGTTCGGTCACAGGCCTAACACACACAACAGGGTTATCAGCCTGAGGTGTCACTGTGTTCTCCACCCTGTAAAAAAAATTCCTCGATGAAATTGGAGGTTGTTCACTCAAACACTTCAAATTGTTCTCGAATTTCGTTGATGGCAAATCCGTGTCAATCCAATCGTCATTCAAGTAGACAGAATTCCACAGAGGCGCCCCTGCCACAGGGGAAGGTGAATTCCTCGGCTTCCACACGCATACTATTCGCTTCGGCAACAACTCTGAAATAGTCTTGTTGAACACATTGTCGTCCTGGTTGATAAGGACCTCTCCGAGCTGATCCACCAAATACTTATCGAAATCAGGAGGGTCTTGGTGCCCATATTCCGTCCTGATTTCGAGGAGTATGATCTCAGACTTTGTTTCGGACAGAAATTTTTTAACGTCCTTGATCACAACATCGATGTGGTACGTGATAAGAATTCCGTGGCACACCCGGCCATCTTTTTGAACCCGAATGTCAAGCACTCTGGTGCCTGTGACAAGCTGTTTGTATATAGACATTGTTTGGCATTGTCCAAAAGGCCTAGTGATGCATGGAATTCCAATCTTGTCGGTTGCAGAATCGTGAGTTCCCGGCCATACAATTTTGTTTATGTGAACTTTTTTCGGGTTGATTCCCGCCATCCAATTTTTCCTGTCTGGAGGCCTGTAGGCACATGCTGGGAAGTCCTCACCAACGCTTTGGTGGAGATCGCGTAGTGCTTTCCGCTCCGTTGAGATCGCCCTCCGGCGTTCGAGCTGTTTAGGGAAGCAGGAACCCATTGTTAATAAGAATTAAAGAAGAAGAAGAAGAAGAAGAAGAAGAAGAAGAAGAAGAGTTAAGGTTATGTTCTTCCTCTTCTTCTTGTTCTGAGGATGAAAGTTATGGATTGGGCTGAGCAGAGAAATATTAAGATTATGGGATATAAAAGGAAGCATTGTAACGTTTAGAGAGAATAATTTTTATTAGAGTATAAGTTATTGATTTGTAGTAGAAACTGATTATTTTCTTTTGTGCAGAAATCTTGTTGATATATTATTATCTTCAAATGTGTTGTTTTTTAGGTCTTGGAAAGTCTTCCATTGATCGAGCTATTGGTGGAGAGTTACAATCGATTCTTCTCTTGTTTTGATCCACTTGTATTCGTTTGTGTTTCTTTCCTTGATTGGTCCACTTGTTTGGCTCTCCAAAGTTATATGACCTGTTGGTTTTCATTTAATTTTCCATAATATTTCCAAAGGTAGAAAGCAAACTTGTGTACAGATACCTTTTATTACCACGCCATTCATACCACACCTCTTATAAGAACACGATACTTTATTGTAGTTGGTCTCATCCACTCTCCTACAATCCCCACTCTAAGAAAATATTGCCCTAATCAGATAATTCTAACGAATATCTGCTCACATTGTTAGAGAAAATTTGTGTAAAAATGCCCTCACCTCTCACAAGACCTTATTGTATTTTATCTCATCCAATTTAATGTGATCCCTACTCAATAAAAGAGCTCTCCTAACAAGATAGCCCCGACGAATATCTTCTTCCATTGTTATGATTAATGGTTTATCCATGAGTCATGGCGTCCATTATTCCCTACGGACTGCTTCAACCAAGACAAAGTTGACTATTCTTTGCCTTCTCATTTCATCAACAGCTACATTTGATCAATGGAATCCCACCATTTGTCCGTCATTTTCTTTCCATTTTCTTGAAAAGTAATAAGATCCATTCATATTTCATGATAAAGTCGTTCCGAGGATAACCACACTTTTTTTTGGATGTTTGGATTCACAATTTTTTATTAACTATTAAATTATTAAATTTATTTGTAATTTTTTTAAATTTAATTAGATTTGTATAATCCATTTATGTATCACATCAGCACATAACAAAAATTTTGACAGAATTGTGATGGAAATGCTACATTGATTTGGGACATTTACTTGCCGGACTACATTGATCGATTTTCAATTTTATGGACCATTTTGATGTCGCGGGTCAATTTCAGAGACCATTTTCATGTCGCGGGTCAACTTCAATAACCATTTATGAGAAGAAGAAAAAAAATGACTTATGTGACCTATTTATGTGCCACATCAGTACTTAATAGAATTGTGATGGAATGATCACATTGATTTGCAACACTTATTTTCAAAAACTACATTGATTGATTTTCAATTTCAAGAACTATTTTGATAGTGAGGGTCAATTTTAGAGATCATTTGTGATAAAAGCCTGAATAAAAAATATGCACTTAATAATTTGGCCTGATATATTATTTGAGGTAAGGATTATGATTATCTTTAAGAGATTTGTAATTAAAGCGTCTAAATATATTTATCTCTGCCCTTGAGATTCTGTAAGGCAATTTTTATTTCCTTAATATCGCTTCTAAAAATTGAAAAAAAAATCCGTGATTATTCAAAGGTCGGTTTGCTCAGAGCAGTGGACCACAAAGACAGGTGTCGGTAGGGTTGGTTTGGCCCGTTTGGGTTAATTTAAAATTAAATGGGGGAGGGAGGGAGGGTTGTTTTCGAAGTTTGATTACAGATGTGAAAGAAGCCAAACATAAACAAATAGCTGAAAATGAAATACACAAAATGAGGACATTACCAGGCTAAATTCCTTGTCTTTTGGCTGGCCGGCTTGACAATTATCTCATAACTTTCAAGTACATAAGTTGCTTATCTAATTATTTTTTATCAGGACAGTTCATGTTCTTGCTTCATATATTTCTTCTTTATCAGTAAGATCAAATTATTTTAGCCATATGCATTTGAGTGTAACAAGTAACATTCTTATTAATAAAAACTTTAACGAAAAATTCTCGACACTGTTTACTTTAACGAAAAACTACATATTTACAGTAAAATACAATTAGAGAACCATACAATGGAAGAATCTAAAACCCACAATGATCATATTACAAATACATGGAATACAGAAGGAAAGGTTTTTTTTTTTTTTTTTGACAAACTATGACAGCATAAAGATACTTTCATTTCAAATCGCTGATTATGTTACATTTTTCTTCAACTGCGAGTCTAAATTCAAAATCAGACAACATAAACATTTGCATCTCTTTCTTTCATGAAATTTTTATGGTGATTAGTATGAAAGTAAAAAGCAACACAGAAATTTGAAGTAGAAGATCAAATTTCAGTATACACAACTCCAATATACACATACAAAACTTAGAACTCAGAGCATAAAAAAAACAATCCTACTACATCCACATACTAATTAAACGAGCCAGCTATCACGAAAAGAAGACTGGAATTGCAGCAAAACAAGCAAGAGAATAATGAAAGCAGCAACACCCCAAGGTGAGCTTCCCTCTGAAGGTATATGGTGAGTCCTCCGGCGGCGGTCCCACGGCGACATGGAGAAGAGCCAATCAGGATCCATAGATGAGAGGCCCTTCACAATGAGGATGAGAACTATTGGTGTGAGCAAAAGAACCCAATTGAATTGCTCTTCAGCTTCTTCCACAGCCGACTCATAGGAGCAGTACCATGAGATGCCCAAGAAGATGGAGATTACTGCCAGGATTAGGAGAACTGGGTAGGGCAGAGGGCTTAGAGAAAACCCTTCTAAGAAGGAGCTGGTTTGGCTTCTTCTGTAGTAAGTCATGTGATGTGATTTGACGGTAAGGTTTTTGGTTGTTGGAAAGAGAGTAGATTACTCAAGAGGTTGTTATGGATTGAAGGAATTGTGGTTTTATAGACAAAAGATGGTGGGGTGGGGAGTAAATGTTTTGGAGTAAATGCTTGGGTTTTCTGTATAAAAAGTCATTCTCTCTTTTATTGTAAACTACAGACTCACACGCATCACGCATTATCTAATACAAATAGAATTTTTACGGCTTAATTTTCATGTATTGCATAATTGGGAATATAATATATACAATCCTTGTTCTCCAAGGTAAACTAAAAAAGGACATCAGAAATGTCCTTCCTAATAAAGGACTCTAATATTTACACAATATTTACATTCATATTCTAAACCAACTCACGCAACACTCTCCCTCAAGTTGGAGCATAGATATCACACATGCCCAACTTGACAAGTGAGTCACCAAAAACTCTACTACACACGGCATGAGTTAGGATATCCGCAAGCTACTCTTCTGAGTTCACAAATGGAATTGACACAATCTTCTTCTTGAGCTTTTTCTTGATGAAATGTCGATCAACCTCCACATGCTTCGTTCTGTTATGTTGTACCGGATTCTTTGCAATTTCTCGTGCTGACTTATTGTCACAATACAACTTTATAGCCTCCTTTGGTTTGAAACCAAGACCCCAAAGCAACTTACGTAACCAAAGAACTCCACACACTCCATGCGCCATACCTCTGAATTCGGCCTCCGCAGAAGACCTAGACACCACATTCTGTTTCTTGCTTTTCCAAGTAACCAATTTTCCACCAACGAACGTAAAGTATCCAGAAGTAGAATGCCTATCAGTCATATCACCTACCCAATCAGCATCAGTGAACCCTTCAATTTTTAGATGACCAGAATTTCTATACAAGATTCCTTTCCCTAGGGCCGACTTTAAATACGCCAAGATACGCATAACAGCAGCCATATGATCCACACTTGGTGGGTGCATAAATTGACTCACCACACTCACTGCATAGGCTATATCTGGACGGGTATGAGCTAAATAAATTAGTCTTCCTACCAGCCTCTGATATCTGCCTTTATCCACTGGTTCTTGATCTGGATAAATCCCTAAGTGATGTTTCTCCACAATAGGCGTATCCACAGGTTTGCACCCAAGCATACCTGTTTCCTTTAACAAATCAAGAACATACTTCCTTTGAGACAAGAAAATACCCTCGGACGAACAAGCAACCTCAACTCCCAGAAAATACTTCAAGTCACCCAAACTCTTCATCTCAAACTCGGTCGCAAGGTTCTTCTCTAATTTGATGATCTCATCTGAATCATCCCTTATTATTATCATATCATCCACATAAATAATTAAAAGCTATTACTTTACCGTTCCTCCGTTTCACAAATAAAGTATGATCAAAATGACTCTGATAATACCTATTCTTTCTCATGGTCTGAGTGAATCTTCCAAACCATGCACGAGGTGACTACTTTAGCCCATCAAGAGACTTCCTCGATCGGCACACTCCCGTTTTTCTTCCATTATCATATCTTGGAGGAAAATCCATATACACTTCCTCCTCCAAATGTCCATGAAGAAACGCATGTTTTACATCAAACTATTTCAATGGCCAATTCAAATTTGCAGCTAATGAGATAAGAACTCGTACAATATTCATCTTAGCTACTGGAGAAAAAGTTTCCTGGTAATCAAACCATATGTTTGAGTATATCCTTTTGCTACCAATTGCGCCTTATACATGTCGAGTGAACCGTCAGCTTTGTATTTAACTGTAAAAACCCATCGCCACCCAACTGGCTTCTTCCCTTTTGGCAACTCTACTACTTCCCATGTATTATTTTTCTGTAGTGCCTTCATCTCTTCATCCATTGCTTCCACCCATTCTCGACTCTTCAAAGCTTCCTCTACTCGAGTTGGCACTTGAATTGACTCCACATTGTTCACCCAAGCTTGACGTTCAGGTGAAAAGTTTTCACACGACACATAATTTGCTATGGGATACTTTACTTTTCCTTCTGGAGAGAACCTGTTTGGAGGTACACCACGATTTTGCCTTGGTGGCAGTTTATATGTACTTATAACATCATTAGTTACATGAGCATCACTAGTACTTAGCTCAGGGATATTCAGAGAAGACCTATTGGGCGATGGCACGATTAAGCTAGAGAGATGGGGAAGCTTAGGCACAAATCTCATGCCTGCTAGCTTCGGCAAATGCTTGCGGTGAGGCTAGCTAGGCCTCGGTAGCAGCTGGCTGAACACCACCTGCAGCACAGTGGCTCTCGGTACAAGTTTCCTCAGTGGCAATTAATGGCTGCCCATCTATATCATCTTTGGCAAGAAGCAATCGAGATCTTACTTCCTCCCTTAGCACAGTATTGTCATCTCCCCCTGAAGGACGCATGTCTTGGACATCGAACCACCCAAACACACCATCAAGATCACAAATAACACTATCCCCCTTGGGATATGAAGGTGAGAATACGAGAGTATAAAAATACTCAGATTCAGAGAAAGTCACATCCATAGTGACATACATGTGGCGGGTTTCAGGGTGATAGCATTTATAACCTTTCTGTTGGGATGCAAAGCCAAGAAAAACACAACGAAGAGCACAAGGATCCAATTACTACGATGAATCTTATGGATATGAACGTAAGCAACACAACCAAACACTCGAGGAGCAAGAGTGTTGGTAGAGACAACCAGAACATGTTCTGATAGAACTTGGAGTGGAGTACAGAATTCTACAACCCGAGAGGGCATGTGATTGATGACATACACGACATACTTAACGGTGTCCGGCCAAAAACTCTTAGGTGCGGACGCGCCAATAAGCAATGCATGAGCAGTTTCCAAAATATGACGGTTTTTCCTTTCAGCCACGCCATTTTGTTGTGGGGTATAGGGACAAGTGGTCTCATGGAGAATTCCTTAATCTCGGAAAGAAAAAAAAAAAAAAAAGCTCAGAGTTAACATATTCACCCCCATTATCAGAACGAAGAACCTTAATAACAGAGGACTATTGTGTAGCCACCATTTGAGAGAAAGATCGAATAATCATACTAACATCACTTTTATGTTTCAACAAATAAACCCATGTCATACGAGTGCAATCATCAACAAATGTAATAAACCATTTAATTCCCGAAGTAGTACTAATATGAGAAGGCCTTCACACATCAGAGTGTACTAACACAAATGGAGAAGATGTTCTATTCATACTTGGAGGGAAGGAAGCACGATGACTTTTGGCTAAAATACATACTTCACATTTCAATTATGAGTCTTCAATACCACTTACCAAATCGATTAATATATGTTTCAAATAACCAAACGATACATGCCCCAAACGACGATGCAATAACAATACCTTATGTAGATTACTATTACGTGACGCACATACCAAATTAACTCTTCCAGAAACCACGTCATCCACATAATATAGCCTCTCTCTCTTAGTGCTACGCCCAATGATCTCCTTTGTCTAAATATCCTAAAGCAAGCAAAATGAAGGATACATTAATACAACACAATCCAATTGTTCAGTGACTTGAGGTACAGACAATAAGTGATGGGACAATGACGAAACCAATAGATAATTATGTAAGGGAAAAGTGGGTGTAAGAGACACTGTTCCCACTCCAACAACAGCAGCAATCGAATCATTGGCAGTGGCCACATACTTTCTATGAGGACGTGTCATAGATTGAAATGAGGTTTTATCATACGTCATATAATCTGTTGCACCGAAATTCAAAATCCAACTTGTATTCACCATTGTAATAACTCACACAATACCACACCAATTACAGAACCACATGCTGCAAGGAATTGGACTGCATGCTGCACAGATTTCACACAGTTGAACAAGGGGCAATTCACACATTTCTGGATGTAGCAGTCCACGCGGCACTATGACACACACACACACACATACACACACACACACACACACACACACAGAGCCCAAACAGCCCACATAATTGCAATAAAGACACACGGCAGCAGCATAATATTGCGCTGCAATCACAACCACACGGCAGTAGCAAGACAAAACCACACAGCAGCAGCCAGACAGCATGCTGCATTCACAAGGTACACGGCTGACCGAGTTCTGCAACAAACAGTGCAGGAGCCAGTCAACTAAAAAAAAGCAGCGGAAGATACAATTTTCTAGGGTTACGGCAATCTAGCTCTGATGCCAACTAGAATTTTTATGTATTGCATAATTAGGAATATAATACATACAATCCTTGTTCTCCAAGGTAAACTAAAAAAGAGCATAAGAAATATCCTTCATAATAAAGGACTCTAATATTTACATTCCTATTCTAAACCAAATAGTTAAAAAAGTTCACCCATCAATAATGTAGTCAGCTTTGCGTATCTAAATGACATTATTGTTTCTTTGTTAGGAGCATATGCTTAGATATTTGGTTTTAGATTTCTTTGTTTATATTGCTTAATAAAGTTGTGGGGTTTTGATGGGTGAAGTGGAGGGCAATGCATTGGTCGACAAGGAAAAGAAGATCAATAAGATAAGAAGAGTACTTTTAACTTATGCACACGTGTTTGCTTTCAAGCACATGAACTCTCATAAGATATCTACGCCGGCCAAAAAGAAAGAGATTCTAGTAAATATTCTAAAGATAAAAATCCAGTGATTGATAAAGACATATATATATATATATATATATATTATTTTAAATATTTTAAGCTTCTACCATTTTTTGTGCAAGAAAAAGGAAAAGAAGGTTTGACGATTTTAATTGCTGCCTATGTCACAAGGGAATTTGTTGGGGTTGAGTTTCTAACTTCCTATAAGGTGATCCGCAATTGAATCCCATAATATGGGTTCGATTAAAAAGATCCCTACAATACATATATGTTTTCCCAATATTAATTTTGTTTAAATTAAAAAAAAATCTATTGATCGACATTTTTTTTTTGGTTGAAAGGAGGAAATTGAACTTTAACATGCTCTGGAATTGAAAAGAAAATTAGTACCTACACTGTTACTAAGAGCTATTGCTAAGCTTCCCTTCAATTAGGTCATCAACTTGAGAGTATTGATCTCATGGCAAAAAAAAAAAAGGATATTACATGTACTTATAAATAATCGAGCTGTTTTTTATATTGTTAATTAATTTTATATTAAAATTTCATATTTTTTTTAATTTTATTATATAAAAGCAGATTGTTTTATATATAAAGTATAACTGTTAGTACACATGCTTTACGTCATACAATTTATGTTATTAGGATAACAAATTATAAATAATTACGTTACATTTAATATTTCAAATGCGTTGCATGCATCCGCTATGTGCGCCCCACAACAAAAAGTCGGTGGAGGCTTCCAATCCGTTGCAGGCATCCATCCCCTCCGTGTGCCCTAACAAAAAGTCGGTGGAGGCACTTTAAACTTAAAATATCAGCCCACTGTGCCCGATGATAATTACAATCTACGACCCCATTCCTCCACCGGACATGAAAATTTAATAATAGAAAAACATTATGGCGAGGACGTCAACTCAGTTGATACTGACGCGGATGCGACCGCAGATAAACAGTTGAGCAGGCGACCAGTGAATATTCTTGACTCTGTTGCAGGACGAAACAAGGGTGGATGGAAAGAACGGGGGATAGATATGGGGGAAATCACTCAATCAGGATAACAAAGAAAATTTTGACGTCCCTAAACGTGGATTTCACTCAACACGATCAAGTTAAACATTTGATTTGAAAAAGAAAAAAACACTCATTTCGAATACACAAAGCAAATATAATTTTCATCCAATCAAATGTTTAGCTTGGGTTAATTTTACTTTCTGACGGGTCCTCTCTTCTTCAAAATCCATACATCTTTTATCTGGGTACGAGTGAGTTTAGGCTCAATGGGGACATGAAACAGAGCACCTAACAACGTTTCTTTTGCAGACTACGAACTACGAGATCTCCCTCCCCCTTCGTTGTTGGGGTGATTGGGAGGGTTTTATAGTTTGAGCCTTTATGTTTTTCCCAAGGGTTAGAGTAAGTTGTAATCAATAGGATTTTCCTAATCCTCCCTACCCTGGAGGAATAACGTGAAATTATCAGGAGAGGAGATCGAATAAGAACACAAGTGTCATTGGACCAAGAGCTAATCGACTAAAATTTAGTATTTCGATTCGCTTATGCTATCGCTTCACCAGCTGAGGATAGTGAAGAATACAAGATAAACACCTGCGAAATTTACAATCATATTCTCGAACTCAGAATCATGTCACAACCATATTTTACCCAAACTTGACCGAGTACCAACAACTTTAACTCATTACATACAATAAATAAACCAACAAGGAAATCAACCCTCTTAGTCTAAGATGAGTACTGGACAAACCAGCTCTCTTGAAACTACAGCAGCACTTTTTCAGAAGTAGCCACACTTGCAAGGGCGCCCACACTTCCAACACGGTGGAGGCATAAAACACGGCTTCTTGGGAGTTTCCGACGACAACCAATGCACAACCGCTAGCAACAGCAACGGCATGGCTATGAGCCCCCAATTGATCTCAAACGTGGGGGTTTCAAAATCGAAGGAGATCAAAGACGACAGAAGAAGAAGCACAGCGGCCACCGCCAAGAATACCAGAACCGGGTATGAGGAGGGGGCCTCTCTTCTACAACAGTGATGTCCCATCAAGACTCAATGGCCTCTGTCAATGGAAGTTGATGTTCTGCAGAGAAAAAGAATCAGATAGAAATTGAAATTTGAACCCCAATTGACAAATATAAATAAGGACTTGTGTGTGTATCTTATAGGTCTAATAATCTCAACCGCACAAGTTTCTGGTGCTTTCTTTTGGACTAAGCATTTGGTTTGGTGGTTGCTCAATCAATCGTTTTCATACCAGCTGCCTAATCACACCATTTAGGAATATAGAATCACTAAATATCCCAAATGAAAGGGGACCAGCTGAATAAGGAGGGTGGGTGGAGAGTACATTTTAGGTGAGAAAAACATCATGATCATTATCCTATCTTTAGAGTCTTATGTAGTGCGGTTCTAACAAAAACGCTTTTGAGCAAAAGTGCTTTTTACACTCGTAAATAGGCTCTCTAATACCACGACAACATGAATCAAACAATTGGATAAGACAAGATTTTCCACATATTATGATAACGTATAATGTGGAAACGTTTAAAGCTTAAACTTATGCTCAAACAAGAAACAAAATTCTGATCCAAAAAGGGATTACAGCCCATTAACATAGATATGTTGGGTCCAAGTCAGTATTATGAACAGAGCTTTGTAACTTAAATGAGGATCTGCTACCATTTGTAGCTTAAAGAATGAGAATGATATGACTACAAATTTATAATCATAAATTACATTTTACACTATTTGTTACAACTTACATGTTAGGAGAGTTGTGTAGTCATGTCAAAATGACGATGCCTGTATAGCCCACCGTAGGAAAGAGCTTCGGTTAGACTTTTCCCTGGTATTGGAAATTGAGTTCGTAATCATGTTTTAAGGTTGCCAAAGTGTTTCTGCGAGGACCCTCTGCACGAACAAGAAGAAAATGTGAGACTATTTAAATGCCCTTCAAGTCACACATTTTAGCCTTGATAAAGTTAAAACTGTTTACCTCCGAAAATGGTATGAAGACGTTGAAGATCGTCTGGTGAGCAAGTATCTATTAGCGCATATACACCTGGTCTTAGAGCTTCATCTATTTCCCTGAAAATTAAACATAAAATAGTTCAGGTAGTCTGAATGACATGAATGTATGTCGGTCAATCCAAGATTGTCCGCTCCAAAGGTTAATGCTTTTGGAGATAGTAATAGTTCACTGGAACATACACCTATTTTATAATATTATCCTCCCATTGTACAAAAATTGGAAGGCAATAACATCGCTTCAAACTCAAGTTTCTGGAAAAGTTTTAAGAGGAAGGAAAATGGGAATAAAGTGACTTATAAACATAGGATCTACACCCTCACCCCTCCCTCTTCCACCTTAACCAGAGGCCAACGGGAGTTGATATACCGTACTAATTTTGAATGTACTAATTCATAACAAAAACAATTGAGACACACAAGTGTATAATTATCTCATCTGTTATGCCTTTTGAGCTCATCAAGAATCTCACGAACATTACAACAACAAATATTCTAATGTACCAGAAATTACCTTTTGATGCCTGTTTTACGGGGGCCATACCCTGAATAAACCCATATGTAATTCGATAAAAATTGGGCACAGTGCGGACCAAAGACATCCTTTTGATGTCTTATCTGCAAAATAGATATGACAAAATCTGGTGAGAAAGATCTCATTGTGTTTTCTCCCTTTCGACATAATGGAACATATACCCAAAATGTAAGACGATAAAGATAACTTTAGTGAGGCACGTATACGAAAAGTCACCTACCTCTTCGTAAATCCTTCGGAGACTACCAGCACATTTGACTCCCTCAGCCACTTCCCATGAAAAGAAACCTTTCTTCACGACTGCATCAGCATCCACTGTCTCCAAACAATGAAGAAGTACACGAACAGAAGCTTCAAGTATAGCAACGCACCGTTCGCATTCACTAGAAATTATGAAACAACAATTCAAGTATATTCTAAGTCTACTTGATGAGGACGAAAAACGAAAAATGAAAATAAATTCAGCTTGCATCTCAACCCTCTTCAATAATCAATTTGCAGAAAATGAATATCAAAAGCTTAAAGCTATTCTTCTTCATATTCAGCCTTTACTTTTATGTTTTCCAGCTTATTCCCAAGGTTAATAGTCGTGATGTTTTTCATACAAAAGGAATACATTTACCTTTTGTGATGCTTCAGAACATTATGTAACAATCGGCAGCAAGCAGAAAATAGGTCAACCGAGTATTGCCTATCTATGCCAGAGAAATGTAAACTGGCTACAGGATTAGAGACTTGGTTATTTGGAATTGTTGAAGAATCACCAGGAATAGGAGCTTCTGAAAGTTTTAAGAGATGGAAGTCTTGAAAAAGTGCTGAAGGTATACGTAAGGATTGTGCTACATGCCAGGGCTCCATTTGGTACAGAGCATGTTTGCCAGAAATTCTAACCAGTACATCAACACACATAAGAATAACTGTTCCTGGATCTGGATCAGTATCAGTATCACCTTTACTCTGGATCACTCGCTCATAAAAGATCAGTGGACTCAGCAAGTGTAGAATAACATTGAACACACTAGCAATGAAGCTCTGGATGTATTTTTTAACGACCTTCAAACGTCTATGTCCTGAAAGAAAAATAAATGTTCAGTCAAGCAAATCCCAACAAACTGTAATCATATGCACTTGAAATCTATATAAAATACGTACTAATAGCCCACATGACTATTATACATAACAGAGCGTGACAGACACCTGAGAGAATATAGTAGAACTGTTTGATCCAAAAGTACTGAATATGCCATCCATAGATGTGTTGATTACCTGAAACAAATTCCAGAACCAAATCCAAGCAATCAATGCCAGCTGCAACAACTGAAGAAACCTTTCCCCCATCTACACTTCCAGTATGTATGTCATAACTCATGGTGCACCCTTCCCGCACACCAACTAGTGCTCTCTCTATAGCTTGTAGAGCAGATAAAAGATGCAACTCTGATGGTCTCTCTATGAACACTCTGAACGATGACCTCAACCTAGATTTAAGTTCATCCAATAAGTATGGCCAGCCAGACAGAGATGCTTTAGAAAATCCCATAGGAGAATGGAGCATTTTGGTGCTTGACTCTGTCTCATGAGATACTAGGGTGGCTCTTTTTCCCTGCAAAGTTATGCATTTCCCCAAAGCCCTTAACTGTAGCTGAACCATCTTGTCATACAAATTTCTGGATAGTGTAGGATTAGTCAGAGGAAAATGGCTGGCCAGTTCTTCAAGATACTTCAGAACACCGTCTAAACACACAAAATAAAAGAAGTGTGGCACATGATTCATGTCCACTGATTCCAATAACAGGACTTGTGTGATGCCAGTAAAAGAATGCACCAAGCTTGAGGACAGGGGAGCACTATTCATATGCAAACTCAACCTCAAAATAGCTGAAGATGCAATAAACAACTGCCTGAGCAAAAATGCTGCGTCCGGGTAATCACCTTTTAGCAGGCGTCTCAACAAAGGCTTATTTAAAGATTGCAATTCAAATGAATCAACATCAGTCAACGCACTGGAAGCCAAAACAGCACCTTTCAAGCGCAACTTTCTTCTACGGACACTAACAGATCCCGAGTCATCATGGATATCAGGTGATGCTGAGCAGGTCATTGCAACTCCAGATTCATTATGCAGTCCACCACATGCAATATCAGTCTCAACACCAGTGCCTTCTGGTAAAAAATCCTCTGCACCGGACTCTACCTCTGTGTTTTGAATATTTTGAGCATCACATAAAGTTCTGGACTGTTGATTATCGTCAAAAAGCAACATTTGTAAGAGAAGACTAGAAAACTCTGCAAAAACATTTATACAGAGGTTGAGTTCGGTGATGGGTTCAAGTTTCCGCCTTGATGAGTTTGCTTCATGATCAGTATTTCTCACATTTGTATGGTTCACAACACATACAAGGCCCCATAAATACCCACTAAGGCAAGAAATTAAGGATGAAAACTTGTTCAAATTCAGAGCATCAACATCAATCCTCACTTTGCTGTTATAAGGGCCATTCTTCAAATTCAATAGTAAGCTTTGCATCTGTTCCGTCAAACTCTTAGCAATAATGGCTACACTTTTCCTGGCATCAATAGAGCTGGAAGGATCCAAGCACTGATCAGATTCACTTGAATTACTATGTTCATGGACAGTTTCAGCATTCAGTTTGGCAGCTTTAGGACGATGATCAACATGATTAAGTTGATATTTACTTGATGTCAGAAACACATAAAATGTGTGATCCATCAGCGACAAGATCAGGTCACTAAATGGGAGATGATTATCTTTTGAAAATGACTCTTGAATCCCAAGAACCGCATAAACTGACTTGTAAAGCCATAACACAGGAAATGTATCCTCAAGTAACACGGAAACATGTGAGGTTTGACTAGCTGCTGTCTTCTCTTCACAAGCCAGAATTACGCATTTTAAGGCCTTCCGGCAAGACACAAACAATCTGAAGAGCTCGTGATAATGATGTGAGTTCAATGCATTCTGACTATCTAATAAGCCGCCAACAAGAAGCCTGAAAAACACAGAACAGGTAATATTAACAAATATCTTCATCGAATGACTACAAAGACTACACTTATCAGAGAGCTTCAATTGTTAAGCACATAAATGTTTTCCATGAGAAATGAATTCTTTAGGCTGCTGGGAAAAAAGGTGCACATGAAACTATAGAAAGAAAGCTCAGAAGTTGAAGGAGTTTGTCAGTGACGAGCAGTTCTGCGCAAAACGCTTTCTGAAACAGTTTTACAACAAACAACATTTTAGCCTCTTTACTTTTTATTACATGTATTCAATTATATTATCTGCAAGAAAAAATGAACAACCACCATATCATACTATCTGTGATAGGTTTCCATCTTAAAACTTAACTCAATTTAGTGGATATTTCTGTCTTAACGAGTATACAAATTTGTGAAATAATTGCTCACCAGAAGAATTTTATATTTTATATTTTATTGAAAAAAATATATAGCTACAAGAGCTATTATGGGGGACCATAGGTGCTGCATCACACCATAAAAAATGATGTTGATGGGATAATGTTTGTACCTTTCAAGGTTGAGAATAGAAGTCACATAAAGTGAAATTGATCTTGAACTCAAATGACCTTTTGGCATGTGGCACAAAAGATTAAGTAAACTCTGGCAAGCTGTAAATTTCATGACGGTCAATGGTAGGGCTTTTTGTTCCTTGCAACTTCCTGTAAGAAGCTTATCAGAAGCACAAGTGACCGGATTTGCTACGGAGGAACGGTCAAATATGTTATGTTTATTAGAGGAAACAACCACTGATGAGTTCTCCAGGTCATTTAAAACTTTCGGCCAATTTGGTGATGATTTGATATCACAATCGCCAGATGAAAAGTCACTGATGAATTGTACTGTTGATTTCTCCAATGCACGGCAAAAACTTGATGCAAAATGCCTGCGGACAAACTAATAGAGGCAATAGAATAAATACCTGGGTCGAAAAAAATTTCTAGTGTATGTCTCAATAAGAGAATAAAAAAGTGTAACAAACAAGAATTAACACAAAATGGAGTCAATGAAGCACCATGTGATATTTGATAGAAGCTTACTCTTTGCTCATACAGAATGGAGTCAATGAAGCAATGTGATGAGATTTGATGCAAGGTTACTTTCTTCATCCTGTCAGCTGCATGGTTATTGTGCTCTCTAACCACCCCAAAGCTTCTTCTTACACAGGGAAGGGAAGTTTGGATTAAAAGAGAAAGGAATGTCTTCAAATTCTTTTTAGTCGCATGAGTGCACCAAGTATCAATATTGTGGCAAAGAATCCACCATATTGCAGTTGGCAGTGACTTCTTGTTCAGAGCAGAAACACTGAAATCCCATTCATCGGGGTCATGGGCAACCGTTTTAGTACAACTTGTATCATCAGAAGTGAAGATTGGCCGTTGATCTTCAGACACTAATGATAGGTGCTCCATCAGAAAACCAGTAAGACCTGCCGCCTCTTCCCTCAAGGCAGAGATGTGCCTTTCCAACTTTTTGATTCTTTTACGACACCTTGACAAGCCAGCATCTTCAGGCAACCTGACTTGCATCAGATTTTTGTTATGTTGCATCACATATTCAGAAGACTTTATATGCCTATTCAAATCAACAAGCCTTCTAAAAGCCATAGCATGCATTACATAAGTCAAAGACCAAGAATCTGTTGCACAGTTCTTACAATAGATGTTTGAAATGGATTGAATAACAACAAGAAGAGGAGCTGAAGGTTGCTTGATCCAAGAAAAATATCCCCCACTGGTCCAGTCAGTCATCTCCATCCAATCACTACCAGAGTATGATGTGAATGAATCTCCCATTGCTGCTGACATCTTTCTTGATAAATCTGGAGGCATAAGGCTCGTTGCTGACCTATATAAGCTTTGGCAGGACATATACAATCGAAAGAAGAACACAAAAACCCAATGAGTGGATAATCCAAATATCAGCAAATTAGTTTTGTTCTCAGCTGTCACATTATCAAAACCTTTTCCCGTGACAGAAAAAAGGAACTTGTTTAAAGAATCTGGCTGTTGTGAAACCAGACGGCCCATGCAAGGAAAAAGTACTGCTATAAGGTCCTTTATAGAAACTCCAAGGAGATTACAGTTTCCAGTTGTGGCAAATAGTGAGTCTAGCACTAGTGCATACATTTCAGACAACCCTCTCCCCAAAAGCTCAGCTTCCAGATTAAAACCATGCGAGCTACTTTGCACACCCCATTGGTCAACTTCCTTTTCATCAGATTTTGAACAACTAATTTTCATCCACTCTAGAGATTCTGATATATCAACAGTTAACTGCCCAATACACCCACTTGCTTGGCCTTCTGGTATGGACTTTATAGCTTGTTGGATTGCAATCTTAAACTCTTGCGAGCATAATAACATTTCCACTGATTTTGCATAAGCTTCACCATGTAAAGAAATCACAAATCTAGTATAGTTTCGTTCACCATCACCATTATGTGAACTTAGAAGCCTTATTGCTTTACACAATGCAAAAATGGTATTATTCACCTGCAGTACAATAGTAAAACGACAGGGTTAAACAACAGCAAAACCTCAAGGGAACAAAACAGACTCAGAGTTATAGAAATGATCTGTGGCAAATTGACAATTCACCACCCGCCCCCTAAAATTCGTGAGTGGAACTGGTAAAATAGTTGATTCGGAAACAGCAATACATATATAATCAGGTATATGTATATGCATGCAGAAGTTAAAAAGCAGCCAAATGCTTAATCAAAGAGCATTCTACTAACCTGGCGAAGTTGACTATAGAGAACAACTAATTGGCATCCAATATCGGTTATCTTGAAAGATAATGAGCACCGATCCGGAACATCCATCAGTGAAAGCCCAATGGCTAAGTGAGAAAGCATCAGAAGCCACAAGCTTACCAAATCATTCTCTATAACCTCATATTCAATTTCCATTAGATACCCCACAGCAGAAAGCACCTCATTGGCTATTAAAGTTAAAGCATCCACGTGTGTCCCGTTAACTACATCATATTTTGATGACTGAATTAAATTGGAGGACAATGATATAATCATATTATAAACCTTCTTCAAGAAATTAAGGCAAGCTCCAGCAGATGTATCCTCCGTTCTCACATAAACCTTTTCATGCATAAAGCCAAAAACTAAATTATTAACAGATTTAAGCATGCAATGAACATCCAACAATACAGGTCCCATTTCCAGCTTAGTTTCAAGATAGCCGTTAATCTCAAGCAGAAGAGGCTCCATAATCAGTACAAAAAAATCAAGAAGTGACTTTCGTGTTTCCGCATTGAAGCTAGTTGAGCAGTAATTCTTTTCAGCTAGTGCAGTACTAGTTGAACCTTCAGTCTTCCCCATCATTTTGGTATTTTCAGTAAGCACTGAAGCCCTTTTTAGCTTTTTAACTTGATCAATGAGCAAGCGAAATAGTTCTCCTATGCTTTCCACTGCCAAAGCATTCTTTCCAGCTAAAATTCTTTCCAGTTTATCAAATAAATGTCTGTGATAACTCTTGAGCATTGTTTTGGAGTCCTTTGACTTCCCAGAATTGGATGTGGCATATTTTTCACTACTGCACAAGCTCAAAAATCCATCAATGTGGATTGGGTGATATAGCCCATGAGATAATACTTCTTCAACTAGCTTTAATAAATTTCTTGTCCAACCAGGATTAATTCCCTCAATCCGAAGATGCAAGAGACCCAAGAGTTGCAACAGAGGCTCAAGGAGTTTATCAATAAAATCACGAAATCCATTCTTCCGAGCTGGGTGGGCCCTCAAAAACTTGGCAAATGGCTCAAGCACCAAGCTCACAAATCGGAAAACAAAGTCAGGTCCATTGCCACAGACAAGATTTTCATTGTAAAATTTGTGCACTAGATCAAGCACTGCAACTACAGTTGAAACCCACAGATCTAAATTTTCATTTGATAAGCCTCCATGGGATGAAAACACCAAAGATATGCAATCAAGCACAGTATTGTACAATTGTAACCCTTCGCCACTGGAAAACAAAGTCGGGCGTGAAGATGTTTTGTTCAATAAGGACAGTGCATTTCTTGCTATCAAATCAATAGAGCGTAAAAGGTTCCGTGAGAAATTTAGAGAAACATTCACTTTCAAAGACTCCTCCAAACAGAATTTGAAAATTTCCCAGCATCTAACATCCAAATATGTGTCAATAACTTCGGCTTGATTCTTCTCTCGACCACTCTGAATTTTCTTTCCTGAAGAAATCAACAATGACTGGATCCAATCATTGACAAAAATTATTAAACGTGACACATTGACTGCTTGAGTATCCTGGTTACTCTTGCCGCCTTCTTCTTTCACTCTAGATATCACAAAACCATAAGCTAGTTCCACCTTCCTGCATTTTCATTCCTCAGTTATCAGAATTAAATCTTCTTTCAGATTAGAAAGTACATTCATCAGAATTAAATCTTAACCCTCCTTTTGTTCACTTAATGAGGAAACGAAGACAACATGAAACTTGAATCTTGGTTTCTACTCTAAATTGCGGAAGGAAATCTATGGATTAAGTCTAATTCAACCAATTTGGTTCAAATGGGATTATAAGTTCCTTGATTCCCCTTCTAAGACAAAGCTTCATCGACTTTACATTTCATTAATCTCGGTACCTACTCATAAAATAAATGAACAAAAAGCTCAAATATCAAAATATTTTAGCCAAGAACCAAAATTTGATCACAAAATTTTAAATTAAGTTTACTTCACTCATTAAAATCAAAATCAAATTTTCCATTCTGTCAGCTGAGAAACTTGTAGGAACATAAATCACATCCATCAAACTCAACGTAATCAAATTTCTGCACTTCCGAAACTATCAATTGATTGAATTCGAACTTTTTCGCAATCTAAACACATTAAAGCAAATAAAAACAACGAAAAGGTAGAAAATATACTCATACTCACTTCTCAAGATCAATTTCTTTGTTCTGGATTGACAAAACCAACTCCAGGTTCCGCCATGGACCGCCTTCTTCGAGCTCGTGACTGGGTTCTCTCGCCTCGTGCTTTTCATCTGCTCCAACTTCAATCATTTCTTGCGGTTCACTCTCCTTCTCTGAGACAATAATACGCGGCGTTTTGGAAGGTCTTTCGGATGCTCCGAGACTCCTCTGCTTTCGCTTTTTGTTCTTCGATCGTTGAGCTTTAGGGGTGGCTTCGGAGCCGGCCATTGTTGAACTCCTGTCAGTCACTCTGGTTTTTAGGGTTTAAGGGATATACAACAAGGTGAACTTGTAGGGTTTAATGGACTCGGTCAGGACGGGCTGGAGGGTTGAAGAAAGGATGAAACGGCAGCGTGCTGATTTAGGAGAAATTTTGATAAATAACCGTATTTGTAGCACGAAATAATTTTTAGCATACTCTTCATATTTTTTACAAATTTAACCAAAAATCTAAAATGTTCCCCCCCCGGCGGGGGGGCCCTCCTCCTCTTCGCCCATGTCTCTACCTCTTTCCTCTTCGACTCCACAATCCACTCCACTCCACCCCACCCCACTCCATCCCTCCCAAATCCATCATCACACCTGCTGCGACCGACATTGCCACGACATCTCGCTCTCTACGTACGATAGAAGTTTTTTCGAAAATGCATCTAAATCTGCAATTTCTCATCCCATCGTTTTATATGGTATGTAGAATAAACAAGCATCATATGTTGTTCTAATTTGCCTCTATTAAAGCATTTCTGCATATTTTGAGTTCTCATTTTTTGTAAACCATTCCAACAAAAGCCATAGAAGCAGTGGCAAGAAACATCATAATTGTCCTCATCACCAACAAAACTAACAACACATTCACAAAAAAGAGAAGAACGACAAACATGAAGAGGAAAAATGATATTCATAGAGTTTACTCTACCACAAAAGAGTAACAGAGTCAAAACTGAACATAACATCCAACTATCAAAATGCAAGCGTAGAAAGATTAAACTTTAATTTGATTTCCAAATTGAGTAACAGAGCAAGATATTGTTGGAAAATATTAGTATTTAGGTTTATTTTAGTACTTGGGTTTTGCTTGTTAGTTTAGGACTTGGTCCTACCCTATCCGAGTTAAGGTTTCTTAGTTTTAGTTCTCTATAAATATTGCTTGTAATTTAGTTTGAAAAACAAGTTATTAACAATGTAGCCTCTGAGGGTTTTGTAGTCATTTCGGCATTCTCGTTTGTTCAATAAAATTCTTATTATTTTGTAATCTTGTTTGTCACGCACTCTGATATTCAACTTGGTATCAGAGCAGGTTAAATCCTTTTGGAATTAATCTATTTTTGGGGTTGATATCGATTTGTTTGTTTGTTCAGTATTAGTTTGTTTTAATTAGAGTTTTGTTGTTTGAAAAAAGAAATTGAATATGTTTGCTCGAAACCGCTCACACCATATCTTGCTCATAAACCACGCAGCTTGCACTTGCTGCTACATCTGCACCAGTTCGAACCACCACCCATTGCACTATCTCCGCTTCACCGACCTTCTGCACCATCTCGCTCTATTTTGCACTGGATCAACCACCCTCGTGATTTTTTATGAAGCCCAGATCCGAGAACCACTCAGATCGAGTTCGTTTCCCCTTGAAGTCCTATAAACCTGCATCTGTTTCTGTTTCGCACTGCACTCTCCGTCGTTTGCACCGTGAACCCAGAAGAAAAAAAAAATTGGCATTGGCACTGGCATTGGTATTGGTATTGGTATTGGCATTGACATCGACATTGGCACTTGCATTGGAATTTGGAATCTTGCACTTGCACCGATGGAATTTCGTACTGGAATTGGCATCGAAAATCAGCATAACAAGCTTGCATCCACATCGTCTGTTGGCAAACTCATGTCGTGTACCGCCATGAGTTTGACGGGGGGTGTTGGAAAATATTAGTATTTAGGTTTATTTCAGTACTTGGGTTTTGTTTGTTAGTTTATGACTTGGACCTAGCCCATTGAGTTAGGGTTTCTTAGGTTTAGTTCTCTATAAATATTGCTTGTAATTTAGTTTAAAAACAAGTTATTCACAATGTAGCCTCTTAGAGTTTTGTTGCCGTTTCGGCATTCTTATTTGTTCAATAAATTTTTTATTATTTTGTAATCTTATTCATTGCACACTCTGATATTCAACTGATATGGCGGCGACGTCGATTGTAGTGGGTGCAGCAATGGTGGTGGTGGATTTGAGAGAGAAAGCCAGTGTGCGTTGTGTTGGGGTGGGGTATGGTGGACTGGTGGGTTCGAGAAGGGGAAGAGATAAAAAGAAAATGGGAGCGGGTAATTTGATACTTTTGCATAAGTTTTTGGTTAAATTTGTAAGAATAATAAAAGGTTTGCTAAAAATCAATTTGTGGTGCAAAATATGGCTAGTTATAGAAAAAATATTCCTGATTTAGTGTGTCTATGAAATATGATGAAGGGTAAAATAGTAACTTTAACTACAAATGACAATACTATTCTAGGGAGAAGATTTGAAACCGAAATCCAGTGGAGTAAAGATGAAGACTCTATCTACTAGCACAATTCACTACTTGCTAGTTCAAAAGTCTTTCACACCATACTACGGTCTAATAGAATTCTATTTATTGTAAGTGTGATGTTTTAAGTTCAACTTATGTGGACGGTGTCACGGCGACTTTGATGATAAATTGTTATGGTTGACAGTTATGTTGCTTAGCCGAAATTTCCCTCCCCTTAGTGTAAATATATCACCAAAAATATTTAGTAAATATAATACTGCTTCTAGGAGGGACTTGTAATTTAGTTTATTAGGTGTAGTATTGTCTTTTCACCTCTAATTTTGTATCCAATTTTCCATCTTTCTCTTATGAGCGGTAGTGAGTGTGAACCGTTAATGCAAATTTGTAGAATTTACTTAGATTTACGACTAACATGTGAGCGATTGTCTTTATACTTTTTACTCATCACATTCTACAAAAAAAACTCCATAACATCTCAACAATTCCCTTTTGTTTTTTTTTGTTTTTTTTTTAAACACAACAATCCCCTCATTTGGCAAAGCCAAATGTTAGGATTCTGAAATAATATGATGAACCTTGCTCAATGCATAAACATTCTAGAATGAACATGAGCCTACCTATAAATATGAACTTATTAGGGATTCAGTTAAGGCATGTTAATTTTCATGGAAAGGGGATGATTGTTGAGAGCCTTGTTTATCAACATTAGCAAAGAGTTTGTAGCTTAGTTAGTTTAAAACATCTATTCATGCAACGAGGTCCCAAATTTTATCTACCCCTCCTTAGCTAGGCTACTCAAGAGTCCGACAAAAAAAAATAGAGGATTAAAAAGATACGTGCGGCTCACTTCAAATTAATAATTAGATTCCGAAGGGAAATGAGGAATCAACTTCATTTTCATTATGACTCATGACAGGTGATAAAAACTTTGATTTAAATATCTGATTGCCATTCTTGACCATTCTAATTCTATTTTGTTCTTATTCAAGTTCACTTTGATTCATTCTAAATTTCATTCTAAATAAGTAAACATGTACTCAAGTCGTGTATTCACGCATAAAGCATGCCGATCATGAGGTAGGCATATACTACTTAACCATGTCAAGTAGCTCGCACGTAGGCATCAACCCACGCACGTACGACAACTAGGTCAACAATTCACATAAGAATTTCGACACCAATTTTTCTAATTAAACATTTTTTTTATAAATAAAGTTAAATTTGGCTGAATTTTGCAACTTTGTTTTTATTATTCACAAGATTTTCAAGGGTTGATTGATTACGTGAGTGCTTCCACTTTTTAACTTGATGCCAGAGAGAAGTTAAATTTGGCTGAATTTTGCAACTTTGTTTTTATTATTCACAAGATTTTCAAGGGTTGATTGATTACGTGAGTGCTTCCACTTTTTAACTTGATGCCAGAGGGAGAGAGAGAGTCAACAAACGGCACCGTTTAGGCGGTTTAGGGTCACCAGCCACTTTTGGTGACTCCTTGTTTTGCACAAAGACAAAGATTGAAAGACATCTCTCTCTGCATTTTTGCAAATTGCTTTACTTTTTTACAGAGAATCCTCGCTGGATTCTCGAATTTTGAAATTCTCTAATTACATTCGTTCATTGTATATTATGCGATCAGTTTTTAAATACAATTTATATTCAATTTTAAATAAAAAATTACAATAATTTATAACCATTCGAGATAAAATGAACGAATGTAATTTAAAAGTCTCCCGAATCCTCACAAAAAGAATCAATGAGGATCCACACTCATTATTTTCAATGTTGCAAAAGGACCAGGAGAGACCCAGTTGGCCTTCTGTGTTGTTTTCTGAGGTCCAAGTCCCAAAGCTGCCACATTGTCATACATTTTCATGTCATGCAATCATGCCTCTCAAACATCACTTTCAAATACACACATTTGATGAAGAATGACTTACATATATCTCGTACTGTCGCACCAAAAGTATCGTTACAGATTAACTTTCTATGACATCTAGGCGAATTTAAACAAGAACTAATTAAGCTATATAGTAATCGTTGGAAATCACACAAATTCTAACTACATGGCATCTACGAATAAGAGTTTACGGTATCAATTGCAAGAAGCTAAACTCAAGTTAAGTGTGGCATCTACTCTAACTTATTAAAAATGGAAATATCAAACTAGCCCGTACTAACCCTTATGGACATATCCCTTATTAAAAAAAGAAAGATAAATCATAAGACTAATAATTAAATTATCCTTAAGCCCATTAAACAGCTCCCCCACCAATTGTATCATGTAGTTCGGATATTAAATCCCTCAAAATTAAAATAATATGATTTAGTGCATATAACTCGTTCGAGTGTACAAAATTCAAAAGAAATATATGATAAAAATGTATAAAAATATGACCAAATCATAAGATTATTGATATTTTTATGTATATAAATACAAAAATTTACTCAAATTGCTACTTAGTATTACGGTCTGATAGTATTCATCTTCGCTTTTAAGCGAGAGGTCTTAGATTCAAATCTCATAGATGACAAATTTCATACCAAATTAGGTTGCCCGTTGTGCGTCTTAACCGAACTCTCTTTCTCCCTTAGTATAAAATATATCGGTAGTACCAAAAAAAAATTGTACCCAATTCATGATACCAACATCACTTCTCATCTACACATTTTTGTTTTTATGTCAATTTCTCATCTACACATTTGACAACAACAATTTTTGCTTCGATCATAATAAAATGCCAACATGGCATTAATGAGTTTCAACAAATTATAATTATCCTATAGATGATATTTAATGTCTAATTTGACACAAATCATAGTGCACATTCATAGTTCATCATTACTTATCTAAGTTACTTATTAATGAAATCCTATTTGTCAACCAAAACTCTATGAAATTACTGTTCTAATCCTCTTATCAAAGCTAAACAAAATTAAAAGACACGACAATTTAGTAATTACATACCATTTAAATTTTCTATCTTTTACCTCACGGCTAAGTAAGCATAACATATCCTATTTAAAAAATAAAAAATGGAGGACGTTTTTTTTCCTCTTTTTAACCCACGTCTCCACTTCAGAACTACCAATTCTTCAAAGTTCCACGCACAAATGTTTTATTTTAAGAAATGATATAAATATGTTATAACAAACAATAGACAAATTTAATTACACACATATAAATTATAATGTGCATATAACTAACTACAAATATTCAAAACAATTTTAACTGTGACCGTAACATCATGTAACACACTAGTATAGCATTATTACTCATTATTCAATAATCTCCAATGAGTTTCCAAAAAAAAAAAAAAAATCCCCAATTTGACGGACATAACGGAGTTACCCATCGCAGTCAATCAGACTCACCCACGTTATCAAATAGGGGGAGGATTGTCTGCCCTCCTTATTACCGTGCCCTATTGTTTGTGTGGTCACGGTTAAACTACAACAACATTTTATATTATTATTTATTTTTGTCTTATCATTTTTATAAAAAATAATATAAAATGTTTACGTGCCTTAACCGTGACCACAGAGGACACGGAAAGAAAGAAGACAGATAATTCTCCTCCTATCAAATATCTTCCGTACAGCGGTGGAGCCCCGTATACAAAAGCGAGAGCTCTATCATTTCATTTCATGCAGGGGGTGATGTGTAGACAAAAACTCGAGCCCCAATAGCTCATCTGCCAGTCACCTCTACCAATTTACACGAAGGCCTTCACCGGCTCGTCCGGTCGACTGCCGCAGAGTGGCCCCCACCACCGCCTCATGGCAGCGGTACCCAACTAAGATTCTATAAGAATACACTCACTGCTGAGCTTTCTTCTTTCGTTTCATTTCATATTTTATACATCTGAAACTGAAAGCTCTGGCCTTTCAAATCTCCATCGAGGTTAGTTCTTCCTCTGTTCTTGATAACCCAATTAATTAGGATTTCCGCATTGCATGCATGTTTATATGGGTTTGGATCATCGTTGATTTCGACTTGATTGGATCTTGAATCATTTTTTGGATTTTGGTTTTCGGTGATTGATGTTCTTTCTGGCGAATGGATTTTTGAGTATTTTTCTTATGAATGATCAGATTGATGAATTCTTATTTAGTTATTTTATTATTTTTTTTTTTTAAGAATCGAAAACCCAGTTTTCTGGTAAATCAATGAGAGACCCAGTTGCTGAAATTTGATGGATTGAGAAGATAATGATATATTTGATTGCCACATTATATTTTAGCATTGTTGTAAAGAAATGTATTGCTGATTGTAATCGGTTTTGTGAATTTTCCTGTTGCATAGTTTGACGGTCATTTTGGGGCAGTTTGTAAATTTAGAAACTCGTAATACCTAAAATTTGCCCTAACAGATAACCTCAAATCATCAGTGAGTATCTTGATCCAACCAACCAATCAGGCAGACAGGTACGTCGTCTCTGCGAATTTGATAATTGCCCAGTTGCTTGAGTGAGCATGCATATAAAACATTTTCTTGTTTTGTTAATTATTTTTTATGGATATGCAGGAAGCATGTTTTTATTACATTCTGGAATTGTTTGTGATATAAGAATTTTAATCGCCGTGTCCTAGCTGTGTCCGTATCCTTGTTTTTTGAGATTTGCCGTGTTGCCTTGTCCGGCGTCATGTCTGTGTAACATAGATCACACCTGGGAGGGGTGAAAGTAGCTGATTACTGCGTTTTTGCATACATTAAATGCTGAATTCTGGTGGTTGAATTGCAGGGTGTTGACTGTTGAGCACAAAACAAGCCACTGGGTTACTGTCCACTGCTAAAGTCTATCGAAATGTCAGCGCCCAATGCGGATTTGTCCCACAATGGAAATATGAGACATGTTGATTCACTATGTAGCGTGGCAGAAATTGACGAAATTGATTTTTCAAAGTTACTAGACAAACCAAGCCTTCTGAATATGGAGAGAAAAAGATCATTTGATGAGAGGTCACTCAGTGAACTATCTGTTGCGGTGTCCCCACATCCCTCATCGAGAAATGCTGAGAACACTTCCAGATTTTTTGAACCTCCTGAGTATGTATTTTCGCCCTGTAGTAGAATGTCACTCATGGGTACCCCTAGGTCCCAGATGGGCTTTGAGCCACATCCAATGATTGGTGAAGCTTGGGCAACTCTGAGGCGTTCATTGGTGTTTTTCCGTGGTCAGCCAGTTGGGACAATTGCTGCCTCAGATACCACAGAAGAAAATCTTAACTATGACCAGGTAGAGACCCTTAATCCTTGTTCTTCCGATTGTATATGGCTATTATTGGTTTTTGTTAAAGCAGTAGCTATTTTCAATTATTCATTAACTGTATCATAATGGTTGGAACATTGACTCTGTAATGAATCTAATAGTAGAGGGAACTCAAACTTTATTATTAGCATATTTCCGTTTGTTAATCTGAATCCTAAACCTCCATATTAACATTCTGATATTACGGTTTCAATAATATGTTTCAAACTCTGGATGTGTGCTGTCTATGTGTTGCCCTTGAGATGCTTTATGCAGGACATACTTTTATTTTTGTTGAACAAAAGAGTATAGATTCAGCTATCCCTTTGTGCTTTTCTTTAACTCAGGTTCACTAGTTATAGGCAGACCTTCCAATACATGAAGTTGGCGAGCACAAATTTTGTTCTTATTTTTTCTTCTTATCGATCTGTGAAGGTGTTTGTTCGAGACTTCGTCCCCAGCGGATTGGCTTTTCTCATGAATGGTGAACCAGAAATAGTTAAAAATTTTATCTTGAAGACTCTTCGTCTTCAATCATGGGAGAAAAAGATTGATAGGTTTCATCTAGGAGAAGGAGTAATGCCAGCTAGTTTCAAAGTACTCCATGATCCAGTCCGGAATAGTGAGACTTTAATAGCAGATTTTGGTGAGAGTGCGATAGGAAGAGTTGCTCCTGTTGATTCTGGATTTTGGTGGATCATATTGCTTCGAGCATACACAAAATCCACTGGAGACTCTTCATTGGCTGAACTGCCTGAATGCCAGAAGGGTATGCGGCTTATTCTAAGTTTATGCCTATCGGAGGGGTTTGATACTTTTCCAACCCTTCTTTGTGCTGATGGATGCTGCATGATTGATCGTAGAATGGTATGTTTTTCATAATCATGGAGTCCTGTATTTATCTTCTGGTATATATAGAATATGCCATATTTGTCTGATATCATGAATGGTAAGTCAAGCCCTTGAAATATTAGCAAATGCATAAGTTAATAGTTTCGGAGTTTGTAAGTAAAGTTGATAACATTCTTTAAAGTAAATTCAAATCATCCTTTCATGAGTAATGCTCTTTCTAACCCTAGTTTATATTCTCTTGCCTGCCTAAACAAATAAAAAACTACCAGTTATTGCCTTCTTGCTCATGAGCTGACTGCAGCATTTTATATTGCTTGGCCAAGTAACTTAGTTGCCATGCAGCTCATGCTAGCCCCCACATATTCCTGCCTGACCATTGTTTTAGGTTCTTATGACATTTAATAAGGAACAATGTATTAAAAGCGTGAGGCGTGGGCGAGGCGTCCGAGGGGAAGCCCGGCCTAGGCGTGAGACGTGAGGCGAAGCCTCACGGGACCTAAATTTTGTAATATATACACTAAGCATACACATATATTATATTAAAAAGAGAAAGATTATTAATCAATAATCACCTGAGCACACACATATATTATAAATATATATATACACACATATATATACATATATTATATTATATATGTATAAAATAGAGGATGAAAAGCACAATGAGCACACATATAACAATGCATGTAGACAGCACACACATCCATTATATAAAATCCTACCCAAAATTTGGGTTTGGGAGTAAAAAAAAAAACCCACTGGGTGGAGCCTAGGCGGCTGAGGCGGCGCCTAGGCGGCTCCGGCGAAGCCTTTCGCCCACTCCAGCAAAACTGAGGCGTTTGTCATGGCGCCCAGCCTAAAGGGCGCCCTAGGTGCGCCCCGAGGCGAGTTTTTTAAAACATTGATAAGGAAAAATAGCAGAGGTCAATTCACACAACCTAGCAATGCTTGGTGCACTTAGCTTTTGAGAATCATTTATCTGCCCATCAGATTTTGAGCATTAATCTCAATGAAATTGCTACAGAAATTTAATAAATAAAATCTATTTGGATTACAATTTTCTTGTATAAGAGGTATTTCTTGATCATTCTTGATCTTTATCATTTATCACTACGAGTTGTTTGCCATTTATGTTCTGAGGCACATATTTTTTTTCCATTTAGATTTAGATTATGTGTTGCCTGTCTTTTCAAGTCTTTCAACTCACTTCTGTATTGGTTATGTGTTTCAAGGGTGTTTACGGGTATCCCATCGAAATTCAGGCTCTCTTCTTCATGGCTTTAAGATGTGCTTTGCTTCTTCTTAAGCACGATGATGAGGGGAAGGAGTTTATTGAGCGTATATCAAAACGCCTTCATGCCTTGAGCTATCACATGAGAAGTTACTTTTGGTTAGACTTTAAGCAGTTAAATGATATATATCGTTATAAAACTGAAGAATATTCACATACAGCAGTCAACAAGTTCAATGTGATACCAGATTCTCTTCCAGACTGGGTTTTTGACTTTATGCCAACTCGTGGTGGTTACTTTATAGGGAATGTCAGTCCTGCCAGAATGGATTTCCGTTGGTTTTGCTTGGGTAATTGTGTAGCGATTCTTTCCTCCTTGGCAACCCCTGAACAATCTATGGCGATAATGGATCTAATAGAATCACGATGGGAGGAATTGGCAGGAGAAATGCCACTAAAGGTCTGTTATCCAGCAATAGAAAATCATGAATGGAAGATTGTAACAGGCTGCGACCCGAAAAATACTAGATGGAGCTATCACAATGGAGGGTCTTGGCCAGGTATGCTTTCACGCTATACTCTCCTTTGCACAAAGTCATAGCGTTAATGCTGATTTTTTATCAAAAACCCCCCAATAGGTCTTAATAATAGAGTGGTAAAGAAAAACGCCTACACTCCTCCCCATCGTCCTTCCTCCTTCCTTTGATTATGAGTTATTAGCGATGAATTAAGATAAAAAGGGTAGTTGGTTTCTGTGCTTAATGGGGGATTACTCTATATACACTATACAGACACACCTGCTATACTTATCACCCCCATAATTAAATGATGCTGTAATGATAAGTTATATTTGGTGCCATCTTAATGTTCCTGCCAAGTAACATGCCATTGTGTTCGGTACAGTGCTCTTATGGCTTCTCACTGCTGCATCCATCAAGACCGGGAGGCCCCAGATAGCTAGACGTGCCATTGAACTTGCCGAAAGCAGGTTGCTGAAAGACAACTGGCCCGAGTACTATGATGGGAAACTTGGTCGTTATGTTGGGAAGCAAGCCCGTAAATTCCAGACCTGGTCAGTTGCGGGGTACTTGGTAGCGAAGATGATGTTGGAAGACCCATCTCATTTGGGAATGATAGCGCTCGAGGATGACAAACAGATGAAGCCGGCAATGAGGAGATCAAATTCGTGGGCTTGCTAATTCAACCGCGGTCAACCTATGACCTAAGGATGACCTAATCGGCACAAGGGTTTGGTTCAGGGGTTAGGGGAGTTGCTGGAGGACCAACAACTTGATGAAGTAGTGGCTTCTTGCTCCTCCAATTTTAAATAAGCTACTTGTATGTAGTATGATGCTTGTAATATGTCTTTTCCTAGTGCAAAACCTTCTATTCTAATTAACTAATTCCTTCCTATATTATGTCATTACTTCCTTGAAGAGATGACATTTGATGCCAAGGACTTTTCCCATACAAATGCTCAAGCCACATAAGCACTTTTAGCACAAGCACTATTGAGCAATTTGCAGCCTGCTTTTGAGTTTTTCCTTTTGAAGTCTTTGAGCATAAAATGAAGTAGGAACTTGGTTGACCAAATTTTGTACAACATTGAATATAACGGACGAACACCATCACAGTGTCAAGGTGGCATGTTGTGATTGGTGAATCACATATGTTTGTTGCTTATTTGGTAATTCTTGTTGTCAACTTAGAGATTTAAAAAAACTTAGCAAATTTTTTAAAAAGAAACCAAGTAAGATTTATGGATTGGATTGGATTGGATTGGATTTTACTCAAACCATAATTTTTAATTTCATTACGGGCTACTTCTACCGCCGTTGAGCTGATTAAATGTTTTAATTCAGTCAACTGGCTTTTCAGAGATCTTAACTCATGACTTTGGTTAACAAAGTGAAAATTGGATATCTTTGAAACCGATGATCACGGACACTAACAAATTGGATTGCTACTTGGCCTTGGTTGATATCTTATCACTTTCAAATACAAATGTTATGTAATATACAAATCTATTAGAAATAAGATGATAAAAAGAACAAAGTACGTACGATTTATTTCAAAACAAAAAATAGACTTATCAGATAAGTTTTTTAGTTGTGAATCGAAAACCCGTTTTTGAGTTAAAAATTTTAGACTTATAATTTAATTAATTCCTCCCTATAGTTTGATTACGTTACGGCTTCTGGCAAGCAACCGAGCGTCAGAGTTGTTTCTGAAGACGGTGCCTAGACATCCAATCCACATTGAAAGAAACGACGTCTAAAATGGCTCGTATATCTTTGATTAAAAACCGGATCAAGATTGTGTTACCCGGGTACGGGTACCGAAAACCCGAAAAAATCACCAGAACAGTCCAATTAAGAAAGGAGACCTCTCCTCCTCCCCTGTTTCTCTCTCTAAATTCTGAGGGATCCTGTTTCCGCACCTCAACTACTCACAATAATTAGTTTTACCTCACTTTCTCTCCACCACATCAAACTTTCCGGGACAATCAAGGGGCCGAGAAAATCACAAAAGGGGAAAAAAAGGAAAAATCAAAACAAAACCAAACCTCATGAGGGCTCCGAAGAGGCCGATCCACACCGTATGGACATGGGCGCGACGCCAGCCGTCCAAAGTTCAGGCCTTTCTGGCCGTCGTTTCGGGCATGGCGGCGCTGGTTCTGCTCCGATTCATCGTCCACGATCACGACAACCTCTTTGTTGCAGCTGAGGCTGTGCACTCGATTGGAATCTCCGTTCTTATCTACAAGCTCATGAAGGAGAAGACTTGTGCTGGTAAAATTTCGAGCTTTTTAGGGTTTTTGTTTTTGTTTTGTTTGAATGGGTGCAAAATTTGGGATTTTAGGGATTGCTGATGCAACTGATTTTTTTTTTTTTGGTTGATTGGATTTTGGTACTTGCTTTTCTGTTGTGGGGAATCCGGTATTTTCCGATATTAGGATGACTGGAATTTCGCATGCAAAGTTTCCTGAATTGGGTTTGTTTGGTTTGTGAGAAAATTGTTATCAATGTAGGGAAAATCTGATTTTGTTACTTAAGAAAATAAAATAAAAATCTGGGCTTTATTGGATTGGTGATATAATTGTTAGAAAATAATTTCATAATTCTATCCGTTTAGAAATTAGGAACAAGACCAGTTTTTCTTTTCCTTTTAGGCTATGAAACTCGTGAAAGTCTGATCGGAAAATATTGGAATTGGAATTGTTTGCAGGGCTATCACTCAAATCGCAGGAACTGACAGCTATGTTTTTAGCTGTGAGATTATACTGTAGTGTAGTTATGGAATATGATATACACACCCTGCTAGATTTAGCTACGCTGGTGACGACACTCTGGGTCATTTATATGATCCGGTTCAACTTAAAGTCTAGTTACATGGAGGACAAGGACAACTTCGCAATATATTATGTTGTAAGTTTCTCTTTCAATCAATGTTATCTTCTTTTGTATTTCTATGAAGTGTATATGCGATGTCGAATTCTCACATTATAAAATTAAGCAAAAGCATTAATTTTCTTTATCGGTTGTATTTCTATTTTAGGAACATGTGTCCAGGGAAAAATTGATCGACTACCTCTTTCTGTGTTGATGCATTGTGAAGTTTATTCTTGAATAAAAGCAATACGTTGCTTACTATTTCTTGATTTTTTATGTTGCTTTCTTTCTTATGGTGATCTAATTTCTGGTTTGATGCAGGTGGTTCCATGTGCTTTACTGGCTCTGTTTATTCATCCATCAACTTCTCATCATTTGTTGAACAGGATTTCCTGGGCATTTTGTGTGTATCTGGAAGCTGTTTCCGTACTGCCTCAGTTGCGGGTCATGCAAAACACAAAGGTCAGATTTCATAGAATGGAAAACTTGAATGTTCATGATTTTACAGCTTTGACTGCTTGCTGACCTGATTCATTTTATATTTTTACTTTCAGATTGTTGAGCCATTCACAGCACACTATGTGTTTGCACTGGGCGTCGCAAGGTTCCTCAGCTGTGCCCATTGGGTTCTCCAGGTTCGACCTTTATGCATGTTTTCTTTGTATTAGTTTGGTTTGTTTGCGGCATTTTGGAAAATGATTATTTTGTATGATGTTAGATGAGTTTCTGAATTTATTCCTAAATGCTGTTTGTGATGCTCTTTGAATCAATTCCCATGTAGGCACCTTGTTGGGTGGCTTTAGTCTCATATTTTAAAGTAGCATATTGATTATAAACTAACAATATCTAACAAACTTTTCCTACTGTAATTTATTTATTTTATTGATGGGGGAAACCCTTGTTACGTCATAAGTTGCTTTTCAAAGTTGTAGTTCACCCGTCTGTGCTTGGACACTTGTGCCAGTTATATAGAAATGTATGAGCGCATTGATCAAAGTCTTAGAAGAATCATACTTTATAATTTGTTTTTTCGCTAAAGGGTACGAGCTTGTTGGATTCTACCACTAATAAAACTTAATGTATTGCTCTAACAGGTATTAGATACACGCGGGCACTTGCTTGTAGCCTTGGGCTATGGGTTATGGCCTTCCATGGTTCTTATTTCAGAAATTGTCCAGACTTTCATATTAGCAGACTTCTGTTACTACTACATTAAAAGGTTGGCCTCAATCCATTATGTTATTTCCAAGTGTAGATTCTTTCATTCAACCTTTACTTACTGTGGACATTTTTGTTTTGGCAGTGTTTTCGGAGGGCAGCTTGTCCTGCGTCTCCCTTCTGGAGTTGTATGAGTAAGCTCTGGTTCTGCTTCGGTCTGCGAGTGCACTGCCGTCAAAGACTTTTAACCTAGCTAGGGAATGTGGCTGGTGAATGGTTGTTTAAGTTCCCCTTTTTTTATAGTTCCTCGTATCACTATACCTGGGTGGATGAGTTGAATTACTCCTATTTGACTTCAAAACAGCAATTCCATCTTGTAGTGCGAATTGCTTAATCACTAGCTCCTCCATCGTGTCTTTGAATATATGCCCTCTCTCGTACACCTTTCGGTTGATTATTTCTTCGAGCATAGATGAATTGGAGCAGGACGAGCCTCTTCGGCGCACTGCAGTACCATAGGTGCGACAATATCCATGACCATCTTCATCTGCAATCCCATCAAATATCTAATCTCGTGCAGCTATGGACTGTGCCGACTCTCTCAGTTCATTAAGTCGTTGATTATATTCTTCCCAGGTAGTTTCAAAAGACTTTAGACATGAATTTTCAGAACTTCGTTCGTGTATTTTTCTAGTCTGCTAACATTTTGCTAAAAGTTTACCATGTTAGACTTTGTTTATTTCATCCAATTGAAAAGGCACAACACAATCGCCCGTCCGCCATCTGCGCACCAACTCGAGTGGATTCTCATTGCTGCCTACTTATTTTTTGATTTTCTGATAACCAAACAAATGCCACGTCTGCCACCACTATCAAACCAGTGTTTATTTTTTTTCAAGTGTCTACATGCAGTCAGTGTTGATGCATGTTTGGTGGTGGTGGTGGTTGAATTTAATCCATCAGTCCTTGGTCATTCAATTAATGTGTTGGATTAAATTCAACGGTCAAATATGTGTCGGTACTGGATGCTTGCAAACAAACTATCTTGCACGGTATCCTATTTCCGCCAATTGCCCGCGTCGTAGAGTATTTGGGTTTACTACAGCTTTTTGGTCTTTCTTCTTGGTCCTGGTCCTACTTTAGTGAAGACTAGAAAATAAGCTTGCACTATTCTGCGGGAAATCAGTGTACTAATCGTAACTTGATGAATAAGAAACATTTATCTGAATAAATTCAACATAGTGAATGAGGTTAATAAGACAAGTAACTTGTTTTTTATATAGATTTAACCAAGCTGATATGAAAAGGAATTGAACGTTTTATATTTGAAAGAGAAATATAAGATGTTGCTACTGATGGAAGCTTGGAACCCCACTTAGTTTATGCTGAAGTGTTTGTTGCTCCTTAAGAATGCTACTAATTTGGGAATCAGAATCCTTCATCTTCATACAGTACTTCTAAATCTAGCAACTAAGATGAACATGCAAAGCTAATCATAACCTACCTTGAGAATCCTTCATCTTCATACAAAACCTACGACGACAAAATCAGTTACAGAACCTACCACTGTATGATCAAGATCAGAAACTATCATTAGCCTAGCTTTGAACCGATCCATGACAATCCTGTATATCCAACGCAAACCTGCACTGAATTATAATGTACAAAAAATACAAACATCAGAAAAACCATTCCAAATCCAAATTCAAACATATGATTCCAATGACATGATGATGGACACACACACACACACACACACACACTACAACAAACTTGCAGAACAACCGAAAGTTTTACAAATTTGACATTCTAGAAGCTTAGAGTCCACTTTTGCATTTTGCCACGAGAACACAACCTTCGACCTTCGGTTGAGCTGGTGCATGCTGCTGAAAGCTCGGTGCTTTCCTCACCTATAACAGAAAAATTTGAGAACTCAATTTATTATTTATATATCATCAATTATTAAATAGTAATTCATCCTTCCCTCCCTTAAGATGATCCTCAATCAAATCCAAAGTTTGAAAATTAAGAGAGAAAAAAACATATTTTTGTCAAATTCTTCACCTAACTAATTTCAGAAGTTCAATCTGAGTCTTTTAAACAAAACGAAAACCCAATAACTATATTTGGTCAACTTATTGTTATTTGAATTCGAAATATGACGGGGTTCACTGTTAAAGATGGCTCGAGTCATTTAGCACAGAAACTAACACAGAGTTACCTTAGGTCGACTAAATGATATACTCCATAACTATATTGGCTCGAGCCATTTAGCACAGAAACTAACACAGAGTTACCTAAGGTCGACTAAATACTATACTCCATAACTGTATTTGGTCGACTAATTGTTATTTGGGAAATTTGGAAAAGTAACCATATTTTAGACCCCATATAGAATTATAGCCACCATTTTAATTTTATGATAATTCTAACCAAAACTTGATGTAAAAGTACTAATATACCCTTATTATTAGGGTTTCTTACAACAAAAACAAAACCTTCATGCCAATCAACATCAGTCAACCAAGAATGAAAAACAGGAAGAGATTTTGACAAAAAAAAAAAAAAAAAAAACAGCGAGAGATTAACAATTGAAGAAAATCAGGAGAAGAAAGGTGTCCATGGAAGCATTGGTAAAGCTTTGGTAAAGCATTGGAAAATCAGGAGCCTTTGTCTGCCGTGGATTTTAAGGTTTTGGTATCGCTGCAGGGAGGTGTCCATTGTTCACCACCGAAACCCTAAACCCAAAACCCTAGCAGGTTAGTTATATGTGCTAATTAATTTTTTTCTAAAACTTTTTCCAAATTTTAATATATTTGCAAGTTAGTTAGATGTGCTAATTAAATTTTTTTCCTTCAGAATATGACCCAATTTGTGACCGTGGTCCATTACGGATGGAGGAGGGTTGATAGCCAATACACAAATGGTCAAGCGAAAGCAATGGTAGTGTTAACCAAAGTTACTCATCAAGATCTTATACAAGGTATATATAAACGTCTCCGTGTTAGTCCAAGTGAATTTAGAATCTCAGTACATTATCAATGCCTTAGCAACTTAGGGATGCAAAATATGATGGATATTGTAGACAATGACGATGTGACTAGTTGGGTATGTGAAAGTCTTTCTGCAAAACCGAACAAGATTCCGTTATATGTTACAACATATCCTCTAAATGAACCTGAAGATGAACACCCAATTGCGTGCAGTTTCCCATCACCAACAGTGGCAATTCAAGAGAATGATGACATTTTGGGTGATGAACAACCAAGTCAAGTTCTTCAAGACAATGCCCAGATTAGTGAGACTTCAATAGATGTGAGTTTTGAGTTTACTGATGATTATCATGACAATACCCATTTCGATAATGTGCAGTCTAACGATGTCAATTTCAATCTATCGTCGTCTCGTCGTAACAAACGTAAGAGCATACAAGACTATGATAATATTGCAGATTTGAATATAGATGGAGATATTATGGTCGGACAATTGTACTCGAGTAAGAAAAAGTTGCAAAAACAATTAGCTATGATTGCAATGAGGAAGAATTATGAGTTTGAAGTGGAAAGATCAACTAAGGATCGTTTGGAAATTAGATGTGTGGATGATAATTGCAAGTGGCAACTTCGTGCAACCAAGTTACAAGTGTCAGAATTTTTTGAAGTAAGAAAATTTGAAACTAATCATTCTTGTTCATTAGATGTTGTTCATCGTGATCATCGGCAAGCAAGTAGTTCTGTTGTTGGCCAATTTATAAAGTCAAAGTATAAGGGGGCATCACGTGTATATAGACCTAAAGACATCATTGAGGATATGCGAGCACAAGTTGGGGTTAATATGAGCTACAAGAAAGCTTGGAGAGCAAGAGAGCATGCATTTGACATGATTCGAGGGTCGCCAGAAGAATCTTTTGCCGCACTTCCTGCCTATTGTGCCATGTTAGAAAGTAAAAATCTGGGGACAATAACACATATAGAAACGGATGACAATAATCACTTTTTATACTTTTTCATGGCAATGGGAGCCTCTATAAGGGGATTTCGTGGTTTTATGAGGCCTGTGGTAGCAGTTGATGGACTTTTCTAAAGGGTAAATATCTTGGCACCTTATTTGTAGCTGTATGCCACGATGGACAAAATCAAATATATCCCTTGGCATTTGGTGTGGGTGACTCAGAAAATGACACTTCATGGACATGGTTTCTTACAAAATTGAGAAGTGCCATTGGAGAAGTAATAGACTTGGTGTTTGTATTTGATCGACATGGAAGCATTGGTAAAGCTGTGCAAACTGTGTTTCCAGAGGCATATCATGGAGCTTGTATGTATCATGTAGCTGGCAACATGAGGAATAAATTTGGTGATGATGAAACGATGTTTAAGTTATATTACACTGCGGCAAAAGCATACCTTGTGTCAGAGTATAATAGTGTTATGACCAAGGATTTAAATATCGGTAATATCGGAAATATCGGTAGTCCGAAAACACGGAAATATCGACGGAAATATCGATAAAATATCGATATCGATAAAAATTACATGGAAACCACGGAAATTGTAAGAAAAACTTGAAAATTTTTATTGAAACTTTGCAGGATGTTTATTTAGTCAATTATCTATTAGTTTATCACAAAAAATTGGAAGGAAATGCATTGCATGATGGATTTAACATTATCAAGTTGATTATATAGCGAGCTGACAAACATTGTGAGTGTAGAAAATATGTAGTAATTAATGAAAGAAGTCTAAACACACCATAAATCATTTATATAATGAATTAGTACAATATTTTACACTTTAGTACCACATAGAGTTCCCATGAGATTCAAAATTTTCACTATCTTCATCGTCTCTACGTGTAGAGTGAGTGTATTGTGAAGAGTAGTTATCAAATGATAAATCCCCAAAATAGTTTTGCATGTAATTGTTAACATGCCACCCATATGGATCCGAGATTGGTTGAGGTTGTCCATAAGCAAAATCATTTGAAGATTGAGTCTGGGATTGTTTCCATGACTCGCTCGATTCCATCCCAACAGGAATGGGATATGAAGGGTAGGGAAATGGTTGGCTATGAGTATAACCATAGTTACTACTTCCCACACCAACAGAGTCCGAAGTTCTAGATAACGAGTCATCTTCTTGACTTGACAAAATCCCCTTGCCTCTTTCTCTACGAGTATAGTCCTTCCCTATGGCACCAATTCCTGGTCCTGCCCGCCTACTGCCATGGTCATCATCTGTGTTGCATGCGTGAAGTTTGCCTCACCAGTGAAGGGGGTCATAAATCCGGGAGGTGGTCCATAATAGTTTCCATATCCACCACCACTACCTCCAGCTCCACTGTATCCTTCATCATTCCCACCTCCGGTGGTAGGTGAGTCTCCTGATCTTGTACTAGAGCTATCATTAGTATCAGCACGATGTTGTGGTTGTGTAGGATTGGAAGAAGGTGGAATTCCAGTGTTTCTTGGTCTTGGGCGCAAATGTTCTTCGAAAGAGTCAGCGCTGCTAGATCCCACCTCCTCTTCTAATACTCTTTCTACATTTATCCCTTCATTACGTGCTTCTTCAGCAACTCTGGGAGCTGGGTTGCCTTCATCATCATCTAAATGAAGAGGTCTAATCCATTGATAAAGTTGGTTATCCTGTGTATCATCATCTGCACCAACAATATCAAACACATCTAGTGGGTCACCACGGTCGACATGATTTATTTCTGCTTCCTTATCTCGAAGTTGAAGTTTCATGTTGTAGTAGCAATAAACTAATTTTTCCAAGCTACTATGAGCCAACTTATTTCTTTGCTTTGTGTGTATGAGTGCAAATGTGCTCCAATTTCTTTCACAAGCAGATGAGGAAGTTGTTTGTGATAATACTTTGATTGCTAACTTTCTCACAGTTGGTGCATCGGTCCCATACATAATCCACCATTCAGCTACAATGAAAAACAATGTTGATAAGCCTAATAACTCCAACAAATTCTATTATAAACTTATAGTGAAATATGTTTATACTCACTAGGAGACATATTTGTTCGAGCAGCAACTGATGTTGGTTCTCCAAAAGTTCTTCTTGCATCTTTAAACCATGTTAGCTGAATTCAATAAATTGTGTTAGTTTAATCCAACAAAGTAATTATTATAATTTAAGTAATTGTGTACCTCATTTCCAAATTGGCCAACTGCTGGTGATGCAGGGTCTAATTTAGAGAATACATTATGTACAACACGTATAAGGGTACCATCATCTCCAACACCGGGTCTGTATTGGTATCAGGGATTCAAATAATATGCTGTTCAAAGAAACACATACTCTAATAAGAGAAATAATACTTATGCAACTAAAGAAATGAATTGCAAATTATGACATAATTTATACCTGCTGCATGCAAATCGTGGTATAATGTTTTATACCATCGGTCATCAATTATCTTTATGACCCACCTTGCACCATGTTTTCTTTGCAATTCATCCTTCACTACACGCATAAACTCATATACTGCCCCCATAGTAGGATACACTTCTGTGTCAACGATCCGTAAAACTTTGTACAGAGGTTCAAACACTTGGCACACATGTTCTGATTCAGTCCAAAAAGCATGATCAAGCACTATACTTTCCACCATACGACCTGTACTTGAGCGGTTGAAATTGTGGTTGGCCCAATCGTCACTAGTGAATAGTTGCTTCAACCCTGCTTTCTTCTTAACTAGGCTGTCTAATGCAATATAATTGGTGGCAAATCGAGTGGTAGCTGGACGAATAATTTCTCCCTTGCAAAATTCACGCATCTTTGCCAACAACCAACTGTGATTGTAAATATAATTTGTGATCGTTCTAGCTCTTTTGACCACAGTAGCAACATTCTCTCTCTTCCCCATTGCCTCAAACATGAGATCAATACAATGTGCTGCACATGATGTCCAAAACACATTATGATGCTTCATTAACTTTTTTCCAGCTTTGACAAATGCAGAACCGTTGTCGGTCACGACTTGGACAACATTATGCTCTCCCACCTCCATGATTACATCCCTCAATAATTTGTAAATATACTTGTAGTTCTTTATATGGTCTGAAGCATCAACAGACTTCAAAAAAACTGTTTTTCCCTTGGAGTATACCATGAAGTTTATGATAGACAATCTGGTCGGCCCAGTCCATCCGTCACACATGATTGTGCAACCATGTGTTTCCCACTTTGACCTCAACTTGTTAACATACTCGCCAATGTCGTTATACTCCCAATCCAAATATTTGTTTCTTATCTCATAGGGAGTGGGAGGTTGTACTCCAACACCGGCTTGTTGACATCCCACTACCATATTTTTGAAATGATGTGATGATGCCTTTGCAGGAGGGACATTTTCATAGATAAAGAACTTGCTAATTAGACGCCCCATTCCCTCCTTCACATTACCTCCCTTGAAATAACTCCAAACACTATTTTGACGTGCGTTGGATGACTTATATAAACTTGGGGCTATTGGTGGTGTTGGTTGTGATTCTCTAAGACTGCCTCATCGTCTCATTTGTGCACCACCACTTGTCCCGGAACCTTGTGCTCTATTAGGAATTTTATGAAGGTGTTCTCTTTCCCATGCTGACTGTTTGGAGGCACGTAATGCTTGTTTCAAATTGCGTCGATCTTCAGGTCCCATGTCATCATCACATTCGTCCTTATCATCATCATCATCACTGTCAACCGCTTGGCCAATGACTTCTCCTCGTAGCCCAGCTCGAATATTTTCCATTCCCTGTGTTATCTTTTCCTGCTGCTGTTTTTTATTTTTTTAATAATGTTCTGATGAATGCCTTCACTTTTGGGGGGACACTATCACATCGTTGGACATTTTTTGCTGGATCTAATCCACTAAGATGATACTTAAGTCGTGTCACTCCGCCACTCTTCATTACCCGACCACAATATTTGCAAATTGTGCCATGCTTGTTTCCGTCTATTGGGTCTCCATGTTTCCAAGCCGGATCACGTTTAGTAACTCCACTGGACATCTTAAACGTACCTATATTAAACATAATGATGAATAATAATCCAATTTGATAATAATCCAATTTAATGAATAATAATCCAATTTGATAAAAAAAATAATCCTAATATTAAACATAGTGATGAATTATAATCCAATTTAATGAATAATCTAATTTAATAATAATCCAATTTAATGAATAATCCAATTTAATGAATAATCCAATTTGATAATAATCCAATTTAATGAATAATAATCCAATTTGATAAAAAAAAATCCTAATATTAAACATAGTGATAAATAATAATCCAATTTAATGAATAATCCAATTTGATAATAATCCAATTTAATGAATAATAATCCAATTTGATAAAAAAAATCCTAATATTAAACATAGTGATAAATAATAATCCAATTTAATGAATAATAATCCAATTTGATAAAAAATAATCCTAATATTAAACATAATGATGAATAATAATCCAATTTAATGAATAATCCAATTTGATAATAATCCAATTTAATGAATAATAATCCAATTTGATAAAAAATAATCCTAATATTAAACATAGTGATGAATAATAATCCAATTTGATAATAATCTAATTTAATAATAATCTAATTTAATAATAATCCAATTTAATGAATAATCTAATTTGATAATAATCCAATTTGATAATAAAAAAAACCTAATATTAATGAATAATAATCCAATTTGATAATAAAACCTAATATTAATAAAATAATAAATAACATTAAACATATTAAAATTATTCTAGGGAATAAATAATTATACAACATTACTTAATTACTTCAAAAATTTAACATGCAAGTATTTTTTGGTTCTTAGATCACATGCATAGGTTCACACAATTTTTTTTTGTTGTTGTATAAATTACAAATTACAATAATATAAATATAAGTTTGTAAACTTACCTTAAATATGGAACCCTTTGTGTAATTTGTAAAGGCCAAATAGAATCTGAGAGGAGCAACAATTACTCTTGATTTTGGAATGGCTCTGGATTGCCGAGAAGAAGAAGAAACGAAAAGGTGGTAGAGGTTTTCCAATTTTTGAATGGTCACAAAATGTGATGACAAATCCTTCTTTGTTTATACTGCTTCCTACTTCTGGTTCTGAAATAAAACAAGCTCGACCATAGGGAGAGGTAGTTTTATTGCTTAGCTACCTCTGACTGAGAATGTAAAATAACATCACGCGTGTATGAAAAAGGTTTTACTTTTTGTCTTGTCAAAATTATTAAACAAACGCTTTTGAATTATTTGAATTATTTATATATATTTTTTATTTGAACGTTGCACTGGATATTTTTTTTTTCCTCACACCACCACACATTACACTGACACACATTGCATTGGATTCTTTTTATGTCAGCACCCCCAAAAAAACCACTCACGCACACTGAGTTACAAAACAGGCCCCCCTCCCCCCAAAAACCAAAGCCGGTTTGTTACCCCCCCCACAAAAGCCGACTCTGTCATCATTACCCCCCCTCAAACACAAAAGCAGACTCTGTGATTACCCCCCCCCACAAAAAAAACCCACAACGCCCATCCCCTTCCGTCCCTCTCTTCTATCCCTCCCTTCGTCTCTCTCTCTCTCCTCTCCCTTCCGTCTCTCCCTTCTCCTTTCTCCTCTCCCTTCCGTCTCTCTCTTCCCTCCCTCCCTTCTACACGCCACACCCAGGTTCCCACAGACCTTCCTCCCTCCCTCACGCACAGAAGTTCCCACAGACCTCCCTCCCTTCCTCACTCACGCACAGAAGTTCTCCCACATGCACAGACCTCCCTCCCTCGCCTTCCTCCTCGTCCGCATCTTCCCCTCCGTCAGCTGTTTTCAGACCAAGAGAAATATCGATAATATCGCAAATATCGCGATATTATCGATATTTTCGATATTTCGTCGATAATTTGACGAAAACTTTATGGATATGTGTTTAAATATCGATCTATTCAAAAAACCGATAATATCGGCGATATTTCGCCGATATTATCGGTATTTAAGACTGTGGTTATGACTAATATTTGGGCAATCAAAGATGGAAAAGTAGGAAAATATCTTCAAGAAATTGGGTATCATAGATGGACTCGGGCACATTTTAGTGGAAAATGATACAACATGATGACAACCAACATTGCTGAATCCATGAATGCAAAATTGAAGGATGCTCGAAAGTTGCCTATCACTGCTCTAGTAGATCACCTTAGATGTATACTCCAAGAGTGGTTCAATGAACGCCGGAACACAGCAAGTTCATGGAATTCGACCTTGACAAAGTGGGCAGAGGAAAAAGTGCAGAAGAATCAAAATAGAGGCTTGCATATGTCGGTATGTATGACTTGTTTACATTTTTATGCACCCTCACATTCCTAATGCACACTGGACACCTAAATTCACATAGACCATACCAAGAACAAACGAAGGAAAAAAAAAAAAAAAGGAACCGACATCCCTCCATACTTGCAGTGTTGACAAAGAGACATATTTTGTTAACAAAAAACATAGTTAAAATATTTCAAACAAATAAACAGGTTGATAAAAGAATATGATAATTATGATTAATTTGTATCTTGTTGTTGGTTGTCACTTGTTAACTATGCAGGTATCTTCCATTAATCAGTATGCATTGCAAGTACATGAGGCAGACTTATATCATATAGTTGATCTAAATGCCAAGTCATGCACGTGTAGAAGGTTTGATCTTGACCAACTTCCATGTGTCCATGTAACTGCTGCATGTCGAATTTGCAACACATCAGTGTACACTATGTGCTCCAAATTCTACACAGTCAATGCAATTGTGCTAGCGTATGCGGAGCCTATTTGGCCGGTTGGAAACAAGAATGAATGGAGTGTGCCAGAAGAGGTGCAGAACAGAGTTATGTTACCTCCAATCAGACAAGTTGTATCTGGAAGACGCAAGACAAACAGAATCCCATCTCAAGGGGAGGAAAGGATAGTGAAGAAGTGCAGTCGCTGTGGTGGGACACACCACAATCGCCAAACTTGCAAGAATCCAATTAGACTCAATTCCAGCGCATGATGTGAATGTTTTTCTTTGGGATTTATTACATTATTGGGTTTTATATTATTCATGATTTATCACATTATTGGCTTTTATATTTTCAATCACCAGTTTAGCAGAAAAATCTCACACAGATTTTAGCTTAAAAGGGTTTTTGCTCCTCTATTTTTAGATTGAATTTTGCTTCGGAGATTTAATTCTTGATTAATTTTTATGTTTAGTTTACTAGGTTATCTTCAAATTTCACGTTCTTTGATTACATTTGAATATCTCTCTCTCTCTCTCTCTCTCTCTCTCTCTCTCTCTCTCTCTCTCATAATTGATATAAAAAAAAGTGTAGGAAATGGAGCGGTTCGAGAATAGGGGTATTGGGTAGTATTGAGGATGCTACCTCTTTTATGCTTCAAGATTTCAACTATTAGTACTTTTACATCAAGTTTTGGTTAGAATTATCATAAAACTAAAATGGTGGCTATAATTCTATATGGGGTCTTAAATATGGTTACTTTTCCAAATTTTCATTAAGGGTATATTAGTACTTTTATATCAATTTTTGGTTAGAATTATCAAAAAACTAAAATGGTGGCTATAATTCTATATGGGGTCTAAAATATGGTTACTTTTCCAAATTTCCCTTGTTATTTGAATTCAAAATACGACGAGGTTCACTGTTAAAGATGACTCGAGCCATTTAGCACAAAAACTAACACATAGTTACCTTAGGTGGACTAAATGATGTACTCCATAACTGTATTTGGTCGACTCATTATTATTTGAATTCGAAATATGACGGGGTTCACTGTTAAAGATGGCTCGAGCCATTTAGCACATAAATTAACACAGAGTTACCTTAGGTTGACTAAATGATGTACTCCATAATTGTATTTGGTCGACTCATTGTTATTTGAATTTGAAAGACTGTAGAATCTTATACAACAATCCTACAAATTATATTGTGGGACATCTAATATATCAACCTTTTCTGACCCTTTCTTTCATGCGTTTCTGGCTGCCCTATTACATGAGCCAGCAAGCCAGCCTATTCCCCATGTCTTTACATGGATCATCCCAGAAGCAAGTTCTTTTATTCACATGCCCTCGATATATAACAAACTCTTCCATCTTTTTACATGACACTCTCCTGCCTCACTCTTATACTTGCATATGTCGATGCACCAAGAATGTTGAATAGTTATAATTCTCTAACGTGATGTCTGGAGAAGGGACTTTAAAGTACAGAAGGATTTTAGATTCGGTTGTTAAAAATGTACGACAAAAACATTAGACTAAATCTATGAAGCTGCTATTAGAATAGAATGGAAGTTCTTCCAAAGTCGGATTCTAGTTTTTAATCCTGTAATGATTTCGATCACTGGGCAAAACTGATTTTATAATACATGATGGATTTGTTATTTCTCTCCTGAGTCATGTTTTCTAATTATTTTCTTCTAAAGTTTTGACTGATCATCCAAATTGCAACGACATTTAAACCTTTGGGACTTATGTAAATTTGGGGCCAAAAAAAAAAAGGTCAATATACCATGGCTTGTCATTTTTCAACCTACCCAATTCAAAGTAGCATCTCTAATTCAACATATCCAATTCATATCAGCACATATCCAAATTTCTGTTCAATAAACCACATATCCAAATCAATTCAAACTAAATACCTAATATTCAATCACATATCCAATTCAAAGAACATGGCTAAGATTCAAGAATATGTCCAATCTTTAAGCATATTTACAAAACATATTTAGAACGCTATAAAATCTTCTTAGTAGCAGAACATAAACATCAAAATCCAACAGAAAGAAAAAGCAGCATACCAGTTCTCTATCTTGTATGCTGTTTTCAGGTGGATCTTCCTAACTCGTCCCAAAAAACAGTGCATATAGTTCACCTGCAAGCGTCATCCCACAGCCAAAAATTAGAGAGAACCAAGGAATACATAAGGAACCATGAAATGGGAAAAAAATAATTATATCAACCAACAGAGTAATGAAAAGCAAACACCACTGAAACCCAAAAATTCGAATAATGGTTCTAACAAAGCAAACGGAAAACAAAACAATAAACAACGCTAAAATTTTCTACGCACACAAAAAGTAGTGCTAGGGCTCAGTGAGAGAGAAGGTAGTGCTAAAGGCACTATTTGTCAGCCAATCATATAATAGCCACAAAAACAACGCTAAAATTTTCTACACACACAAAAAGAAATTGACACAATTTAACCAAATGTAATTTCAACAGAGGGGAAAAAAAAAACCTAAATAGAACATAAGGTTTTTGTTTGCAAACCTCAACTACTGGATCTTGTTAAGAGTAAGGCGAGGAGAAAAACCAAGCCGAAGAAAATTGAGCCAATACATATACAAAAGGGGCAAGTAAAAGAGTCCATGAATTTTCATAGTGTACCAAGTTAGTAAAAATGTACTCCAACATGACCAGGTCAAAAGGAGTTTCCTTTTATCAAAGGTAGTATCTCATTTTCTTCAGGCCAAACATGTAAGACAACACCAATCACAACTACAAATACTAATAACTGTGCAAAAGAATTATAAAAACACTCATGTACCATATAAGAACAAACCTCACAATTGGTCTTAAGAACTGTTTTTCCAAAGAGACCCATTACAATGCGATCTGAAAGAAAACAAAACATGAATAATATCAACGAAACTACATTTTCTCAGCCAAGTAAAATCTACAGTAGGTGATGAACAAAATACAAAGTTGTCAGCTTTAATTTAATTATTATCAAATATTGAGGAAAATTAACAACTACCCAAAAATGTTTGCTCAAAATTAATTGATAATATAATATGAATAATTTAATTACACAACATTTACAAAATCCAAAGTTCTTTAGCTTAATTTGATCTTACTACTCCCTTCCTTTCTCTCTGTGCAAAGATGGCATGGCTTTCATTCACCAAACCCTCATCGAATGACAGCCACCTAGACCCATCCCAATCCATCCAGAACCCATAGGACAAAATTAACCTTCCTAACTTAGTATCCTGACCGCTTCGGATCTAAAAACGTTTGGCACAGAGAGTGCACATGCATAATTAAAATCCACAGATCTAGTGCATGCAGCCGTACATCAGTAAAGAGATTATTACATTTTACCTTGGATCCGAGATCCTTAAGTCATGTGCTCTCCATTTTCCAAAAGGACCTGAGTGTTGCTGTAGCGTCCTGCAAAGAAATCACAGATACATTAGCTGACACAGAGAATAGACACATTTTTTTTTTTGTTTTAGACTGCAGATCCAAGAACCACACACTTATTTCATCGATTTTTTGTTATGGACAGAAAAGTGAAGCAAGGGATTGGATGTTTACCTTCGGAATTTTTGTACTCTCTAATGAGAAAGTGGGGAACCCAAAATGAAAAACAAACCAAAGGGCAAACAAATAAATAGACGCCCAGAAAATCCCCCTATCGATTAAATAAATAAAAAAAAATCAAAAATCAAAAACCATGCTGCCTAAATTCGTGTTATAGCAACCCCTAAATTCAAAAAGTTTCTCTAGTTTTCCATATTTTCTCATCAAACAAACCACAAATTCATATAAAATCGGATAAGTAAAATTACCAACAGTAGCGTGCTCTGGGGCTCGTATGAGGGCGTTCCTCCGCCCGCAACGGCGTCGAGATTGCTTTCTGCAGCCAGGATTACACAGGAAGTCTGTAAAATTCATCGACATCTGCAAGAAAACAAAACCACCGAAAGTCAAAGATTTCCAAAACTGAAAAGAAATGAGAGAGAGAGAGAGATTGGAGTACCGTAAGTGTATAAACATATTGGAAAAACAATTGCAGGGCAATTACTACAATATGAATCAAAATTCCACTGTTTATTACACGGTGCTTTGGAAATGTGTAAGTAGAGAAAGAATTGGAGTTCTTACAGAATGTTGGCGAACTGAATATCAGCTTCGAGTGCCTTGAGAGATTCATTGAATTCAACGTTTATCAAATGTCAGTAAATTCTGTAATGCACATGGAAAAATTCAGAAATATTAGAGATGAACAAAAATAAGTGAATCAGACGACTGTAGTTTTGAAATATCATCTATTTGCTAATACGACCTTTTTCCATCAAAATAACATAAACCTCAAAGAAAAAATGGAAATTGGGAACGACCCATAATCTGAAAATTTACAAATATTAACAAAACAGATGAAATATGAGAGAAAGAATTGGAGTTCTTACAAAGTGTTGATGAAATTTCAGAGAAAGAATTTGATTTTCCTGATCGTTTTTACTCTTTTCTCATCCCTCCCATCAAAAATCCTAAAAACTCATCACTCCGCCCACCTCAAATCCTCTCTCTCTGAAAATATCAAAAATATATGACCCTTTCTCTCTCTGTAATCTGAAGAAAAATCTGATCAAAATTTATAAAATTGGTTTTTGGTTTGGTGAAAGTGTGGACAGTTAGAAGGGAATTTGTAGAGAGAAGAAGGGTAACGTTTTTAGTAGATGGCAAACAAAGCCATATATGCAGCTCGGTTCGTTTAGAACCAACGATCATCCACATAAAACTTTGACTTATGCAAAAACCGATTCAAAAAACCAAAACAGATACCCAAAATTATAACCAAACAATCAAAACCCACAATAAAAAAAACCATACAACAACAATGCTTTCACAGAAAAATCTCTAAAAAAACCCCATAAACCCCCCAAAAAAAATCAATCTGATTACCTCGCCCCTCCCTCCCATCAGTCCCCTCGAAATCCATGGCAATCGTGCACGGCTCAATGCCAACACACTTGGCAATCCAAATACTCTTTTTAGTTTGGCTCCTACAACAAATCCACAAAATCAGATAGTCCTCTCCCCCAAAAAAGCACTTATTAAAAGCAAAAAAAAAAAAAAAAAAAAAAAAAAAAAATCCAAATTGATTACACAATCAATTCCAAACTCATAAACTAACCTTCCACTGTAAGCATGCTATTGGAAATGTCTAGTGGAAGTGTTGGACGGAAGAAGGTGGAAGCATCATCATGGAGCATCATGGAAAGCTAGTAGTGCAAGTCATTGGATAATGGTTGTTTATTTGAAGTAGGGTTGGAAGTAGGGTTCCTAAGGTTAATCATTTTATTCTTAGTGGACTACTCAAGTGTAGGGTGTGTTAGGTTAGTGCTTAATCATTTTATTCTCTTCTCTTTGTTGTCCACCGGTGGTGGCTTAAATCAAGTAGTGTTTATCTACTTATAAGGAGCAAAAGCTTGTAATGCTAAGTATGAATGAATGAACAATATACAATTCATTCCTAGAAAATCAATATGGTATCAGAGCAGGAAAAATAACCTGCTTCTGCTTCATTCGAACGTGATCAATCCGCAAGATGGCTGAAGACAATCCTTTTAGGTCGGATGCTGAAAGTTCACCAGTTCTTTCCTCCGGAAATATGTCTGAGGTGGATGTCAATCCAAATCAAAGGTTAAGCTCAGTCTTGTTAAATGAGTTTAATTACTTACCTTGGTCGAGAGCAGTGAGCCTTGCCCTCGGTGGAAGGTCCAAGCTAGGGTTCATAAATGGAAGCATCGAAGTTCCTGATGCTTCTTCACCAACATATGAAAACTGGCTTTGCAAGGATCAGCTAGTTATGTCATGGCTCCTAAATTCCATGGAGCGTAAACTAGCGGAAATATTCAGTTATTCTGAATCATCATTCGAGCTATGGGAGACAGTCAAGGAGATGTATGGCAGTCAGAACAATGCTGCACGTGTGTTTCAACTAAAGAAGGACATTTCCAACCTGCAACAAGAAGGAAAGCCCTTTGTTCAACTTCTTGGCAGCATGAAAAGCATGTGGAATGAGTTGGAAATGTATCGACCTCTCACATCTTAGAACTTTTGGTTGTGTCTGTTTTGTTCATGTTCAGTCACACCATCGAGATAAATTGGACCCCAGAGCTCTCAAATGCATTTTTCTTGGTTATTCATCAACACAAAAAGGATATAAGTGCTATGATCCAAAATTGAGAAAAATCATTATATCTAAAGATGTTCGATTCCATGAAGCTAACCCTTTTTTCAGCAAGTCATTGGAAGCCACAGGTCAAGAGGAGTGTATCTTTGATCTGCCTTCTCTACCAAGAATCATCACTCCAGATGGAATCAGCACTCCAGATGTTGTAAACAAAAAAGGTTTCAACAATGATGAATCTCCTACACCGCTCACTGAAGTCAACAATGAAGGCACTCATCCTGATGGTTCTGAGGATGATGATGACAACCACAACCAAGAAAATCTTCAAAGTGTGGCAGATAATTTGAACGAGGATGAGACAACTCTCCCAGTACCTCGACGCAACCCTCGGCGTGATAGACAACCACCCACAAGATTTCAAGAGTTTGTCACATATAAACCGAAGCATCCAATCTCCAATTGCGTGTCATATCAAAAGGTGGCTCCATCTCATGCTGCTCTTCTTAATACCATTTCAAGTCACAGTAAGCCTCAAAACTTTCATGAGGCTAACAACCAAGTTGTGTGGAAAGAAGCAATGCGAGATGAACTCAAGGCTCTAGACCAACATAACACCTGGAGCATCACCAAACTTCCAAAAGGAAAAAGGGCAGTGGGCTGCAAATGGATCTATAAGACCAAGTTTAACTCTGATGGTTCAATTGAAAGACATAAAGCCAGGCTGGTGGCTCGAGGATTCACTCAAACATTTGAGGTAGATTACAAAGAAACGTTTGCTCCTGTTGCAAAAATGAACTTTGTTAGGGTCCTATTGTCTGTTGCCGTCAATAAGGGTTGGTCCATGTACCAAATGGATGTGAAGAACGCCTTTCTACATGGTGATCTTGAAGAAGAGGTCTATATGAGACTGCTACCAGGACACCCTCAAAGCCAGATGCCTGATTTGGTGTGTAAGTTGCATAAGTCGATTTATGGATTGAAGCAATCACCTCGTGCTTGGTATGCAAAACTAAGTTCAGTTCTTCATAGTGTTGGTTTCAAAAGGAGTAATGCAGATTCATCATTATTCGTTCGCACTGGAGCTGGTGGGAAACTAGTTGTGTTGATATATGTGGATGACCTAATAATTACAGGTGATAATGCTGCAGAGATCTCCAAACTCAAACAGTCACTTCAACAAAGATTTGCGATTAAAGACCTTGGGGTGTTAAAGTATTTTCTTGGGATCGAAATGGCATATTCTCATAAGGGTTTATTTCTTAATCAACGGAAATACGTCATGGACCTCCTCAAGGATACTAATATGAGTGATGCTAAGCCTGCTCTTACTCCTCTCGATAGCAAGCTCAAACTTGACTTGGGAGGCACTCCACTCTCGGATATCAGCTCCTATCAGAGGCTTGTTGGTAAGTTGATCTACCTAACGATCACAAGGCCGGACATCTCATATTCAGTGAGTATTGCCAGTCAATTCATGCATTCTCCCACCATCGAGCATATGAACCTTGTAAAAAGAATCTTACGTTACTTAAAAGGGTCTGTTGGTCGTGGCATTCTCATGACGAAGAACAACCACACTCAAATCATGGGGTACTGTGATGCAGATTGGGCAGGAAATGCCATCGATCGCAAGTCCACAAGTGGTTACTGCACCTTTGTCGGTGGAAACTTGGTCACCTGGAAAAGTAAGAAGCAAACTGTCATCGACAGATCAAGTGCCGAAGCTGAGTACCGTGCAATGGCTTCAACAGCGTGTGAGTTGATCTGGCTCAAGGGTCTTCTGTGTGATTTAGGGTTTCCTGCAACACTTTCTATGTCTCTATTTTGTGACAACCAGGCCGCCATGCATATAGCATCCAACCCCGTGTTTCACGAGCGAACGAAACACATTAAGGTTGACTGCCACTACGTTCGTGAACAGGTACAGTCGGAAGTGATTCAGACACACTACACAAGAAGCTTCGACCAATTGGCTGACATTTTCACAAAGCCCTTAGCTTCTCGTCAGTGTCAACGGATTCTGTCCAAGCTTGGATCCATCAACCTTCTGGATCCAGCTTGAGGGGGAGTATTGGAAATGTCTAGTGGAAGTGTTGGACGGAAGAAGGTGGAAGCATCATCATGGAGCATCATGGAAAGCTAGTAGTGCAAGCCATTGGATAATGGTTGTTTATTTGAAGTAGGGTTCCTAAGGTTAATCATTTTATTCTTAGTGGACTACTCAAGTGTAGGGTGTGTTAGGTTAGTGCTTAATCATTTTATTCTCTTCTCTTTGTTGTCCACCGGTGGTGGCTTAAATCAAGTAGTGTTTATCTACTTATAAGGAGCAAAAGCTTGTAATGCTAAGTATGAATGAATGAACAATATACAATTCATTCCTAGAAAATCAATACATGCATCTCCCTAAACTTAGTCCGAAACAAATGATTTAACAAAGTGCTTTTCCCTGCAAAATCAAAAGCCATAAGCACCAAAACCAAATTCACCAAAAATCTCAAAACTCAACCAAATCAAACAAAGTTTCAAACTTTTTCCGCTGCTCTGCGGACCCATGACTGTAACAACCACATAGTAAAGTCCGCACTCGGTAAGCTTCACCTCCTTCACGAACCTGTCAAGCCCATCTGCGTTAAATTCTCCATCGCCATAGATAAGTAATTGCAAGAAAACATCAAAACCCCTGGAAAAAAAAAACAAATTCTTTCAGGAAAATCAAAGAAATTCACTCAGGTAATCAATCAATTAAGTACCTAATTCCCCTGGATGTCTTGAATAAATATAACACTCCAAGATAAATTAACTGCCCAATAGTAATTTTTCCTGTATCTTTCTTCTTATTCGCAGGAAAGAAACAAACCCAAAAACAAATAATTGAAGAAAACATACAGAAAATATTGGGGAGGAGTAACATACAATCTGCCGAGTTCTTCTTCGCTTCGCAGATAAGATATGAATTTAGCTAAAGAATGTTAGTCACAAAAATCCTATTAATGAATCTCAAAATTTTCCCTAACCGTTAAAATAGTAATGAAGCTCAGAACATTCCCTAAACACCGAAACCCACAGTACATGCTGTCACATCCCGACAGGGCTCGACTAACTCACACGAGAGCTTTCCAGTGAGTCACCTATTTTAGAATTGCTTGTGCGAACTCGCTTAATTTTGGAGTTCTTACGGAACCAAAAGTCAGTGAGTTGGTTTTGTTTATGCCAAGTAGATATGAGAATATACATTTAAAGGCTTACATAATCCTCTTCCTGACGACGTGTGATGTTACACATGCAGTCTATACAACAAAGACAAATTAAAAACAACAATTACAGGATCAATAAGTACTTTGTGAATTGCAACGATTAAAGGGGCCGGAAAAACAATAATCTAGATAAACAAAAGAAAGTGCACATTAAAGAGCACTAAAAAGCCAAACACTTTCACGGCTGTCAAACAAATTTTAGTCTAAGGGTTTGAACCCATTGATCTAACTGCAAACATATAAAGGACAGAAGAAAAAAATGCAAAAGAGAAATCCAAAAATAAGAATGCCCCCATGATTATTGTTTTCATTTCTCTCACAAACAAATCACATATTTAAAATTGAGGCGTGAAAGCTTTAGAAAGATAAATAAAAAATCCATATAACTAAATAGGTTGTGAACATGCAATCAGGGCACATAATTATAGGGGTGTGATATCCACACACCCCTTTTTACTTCTCCCACACCTTTTTAGATTTCGGCCGTCGGATCGGATGAATTGAAGAAGATCTAACAGACAGAAATTAATAGGGGTGTGTGAGAAGTAAAAAGGGGTGTGTGGATAGCACACCCCTAATTATATACCTAAAAATGGCAAGGAACCAACTTCTTCCCACGACCCGAGTTTCTAAAATTTCCAAAGAAAATAAATCCTTTAGCAATTCAGAGAAATTCGAGGACCAAATTTGATTAAATTCTAGTTAAATGAGCAAAGCTACACCAATTAAATGAGAAATTAAAAACAGTTTGAGTCTAAGAAATAGAAGAACGATCACACTAAGACTCCCAAGACAACTATATTAAAACATTTTAGAGACGAAAGGAGCTCAAAAGTTTAACAAAGGCAGGTCAAAAACCTTTAGTAAAATGCAGTGATTTACCAATTTGACCACCAGAAAGGAGCACACAACACCAATCTAAGAAATAGGAACTTCGGGATTGAATCCAAAATCACCTGGTCAATGAATTTAATAAGTTTAGGGATTAGGTTGCTGAAAGATAATTGAAATCATAAAGAAACCAAAAATAGGGGTAAAATTCTATACATGGAAAGACAGTGAAACCTAAACCCTTATTTTCAAGCTCAATATATTTTTTGTTTTTATCATGCGAAACACATCGAAAACCAAAGTTCCCGATCATGTTTACAACGACAAACACATTACAATTTGCTGTTTTTAAGCGAAACACGTCCAAAAGTGTTTTTTTTCATGAACCAAGCTAAACCCACTTTATGATTACAAGAAACACAAAAAATACAAAAAATACAAACAAAAAAAAAAATCCACATAGCATGAACCTTACTAAAAAAATCTTTAAGAAACAACACAATCTCACCAGCGGTAAAACAATAATGGCCTTGCGCCAATAGATATCAATAACCAATGGGTCTGTGCCTTAAAACTTGTTAATAATAATTAACAAACAATGGGAGCAACAAAAGCTTGTTAATAATAATTAATAAACAATGGCAGCAATCTAACAGCAGAACTAACAGCACCTAAGCATCTACAAACCATTAACATTATTTCTCCAAATTTCTTCCCCAATTTTTATTGATAGCAATTTTATAGATGGTCTCCAAAGCATCTGCAAACCATTAACATTACACCAACTTAAGACATAGCAATTACACATTCCACTGTTATCGTGGTCATACATAGTCAAAGGATGCCACAATTACATAGCCAAATTCAGTCTCGACGTGCGCAAAAAAATAATTGTAACAACAGTCATGAAACCATCGCAAATAAATATACCTCAAAAGCCAAAGGGCCAAGTGCTCTGTCCAACGATCCAAGTTTCTAAAAACCGCAAACACCGCAAATTCATTAGCACTAACTCACAGAACAACGACGAAAACAATAGCTCAGAAACAATGCTGAAATTGCATTAGCACTAATCACACACTGCCGGAACAGAGATGCTAGCAAAGTTACACCAATTAAATGACAAAGACTAAAAATCACAAACAGAAAAAAAATAAAAACAGAGTTACCAGACAGAGGAAACTGCCAGAATTACACTGGCAGGTGGAGAGAGATATATATATATTAAAAAATTAAAAGAAAAATAAACATGATCTTATTTGTCAACAAACATGAAAAAGAATACAAAGAAGGCGTGGAAAGCTTCAACGAAAAAAAAAAAACAAAGAAAAGGCTCAACTTGTAACCACACTTATGGAGGTAATTACACACGTAAGTTTGAAAGTCATTATACCTCCTGTTAGTTTCTCATATCCTTACTTGGGCTTCATATGGAAAGATTTTCTTGACAGTTCATTCTAAAAGCGTTCCCTCCTTAAGGTATAACAATTCCTGAAACATTATATGGCAAACCAATGTCAGTTCTTATGAAAATTAAGATCACAGAATCTTGGAACAAATAATGAGAGAACATAGCAAGCAACAAAAAACATGAATAAATTAAATGTCGAAATCCAACTGACCCAAGATTTCTTCTCACTCAAATACCAAGTCATTCTTAGCTTCGTCTATTTGAGTAATCTGCACATGCATCCGGCAACCCACCTACACCATTAGAAAACAACATATGTAAGAAGTAGATTAACAAATCAAACATATGCAACTATATAATGGAGAAAAAAGTTAAACAATGAAAAGTTGTCAGTGCCCTGTTTAGAGGCTGAGGCAGGATGCGAATACCCGGCCTACCCTGCCTATTGCCATTCCTAGTCTCATTACTTGTACAAATAGCTTCACCAAAAAGAAGATTTTCAAACTTGAATTTAAAAATTTCACTTAAGTTCAAACACGTCATGGACGAATTGATTAACTTCAATATCTGCTGAAAATATATGACAAAAAGTTAAATTTGAATACTGATCAAGAGGTCAAATAACTTCACCTAAATACAAGGCTTTAGCAAGCTAACCACCAGTAATCTGCACACAACACCAATCCGAGAAATATGAACTTCGAGATTGAGTGAAAAATAACCTGGTTAATAAATTTGGATTAGTATTCTAAAAGAGGATTGAAATATAAAAAAACTTATAAAAGGGGTAAAATTCTATACATCGAATGACAGTCAACCCTAAACCCTGGTTTTGAAGATCAATATAATTGTTGTTTTTATCATGCAAAATGCATTGAAAGCCAAAGTTGCTGATCATGTTTACGATGAGAAACACTTGACAACAACTTTAAAAGCATGCTCGTTAAAAGACATAAGCTATAATCAAACCAAACAGAAAAATTAAATCTATTTCTAACAATAGCAATCATAATTTGCTACCAATTGCATCATATGTGAATGAACAAAAACCAGATGCATAATGTATTTTAGAGGGACAAAAAAAACTGACTATTTGATTCACAAGGTCAGCACAACAACGAATAATAGGGTAATGAACAAAAAGGGCCAAATTGGATACAATTTGATTTATGCAGAGAAGCTATAACACTGAAAGACCAAGACAACAAGAAGAAAAAGAGAAATGAAGAGGAAGTGGTATTATCAGACAGTGAAGAAAGCAGCTCAAAATATTTGTTTTTTCTGTCCCAATTTAATAATTTAAAAATAAATCTTGCACTCCCAACTAAAAGTTGAATAACCGAACCAGAACCAGACAGAAAACAAAGCAGGAAAAAAAAACAGGTTTCTAAGCAGGTTCAAACCAGAAACAGTGAAATAAGGGAAAATTCGGTTCAAAATGGACACTTAGCTTTGAAAGGAATTGAAGCTGCCAGCTGGGAGAAATCCTTATCAATGCTTGCAGAGATAGCTTCTAGCTGGAACCAAATATCTGAAACTAACCCTCGGTTTAGGCGTCCTTTCATGCCTTACCGCTTCTTTAAGCAGACCTCACCGAGAAAAAACAAAACCAAATTCCGGGCAGGCCTACCTATTGCTTTGCCCATCCTACCCATCCCTCTCTCCTTAAATTTTTCCTTCCAGGAGTCTTGCTCTCTTTTCTCGCTGGCATCGCATGGCCCCTCTCTCTTCTCTATGCCATCGGACGACTACTCCTCTCTCTCTTCTCTCTTGCAGGGCACGACACCTCCCCTCTCTTCTCGCTAGCATCGTTGCAGGCTAGGCCTGCCCGTGTCGGCCATCCATCAAAAAAACATTGTTTCTCACGGACCAAAGAAAAGTAGTTGCATTAAATGGAATTTATATTGACATCACCAAATCCATTCTCGTGTGGAAAACTTACCAGGTTAGGGAGAGATTAGATCGTGCAAAGAGGCTATAACACCTCTTTTTGATCGTTTGACATGTGACAAGAGAAATAAAAAGTGAGAGACATAGCTTGGTTTACAAATAAAATTTTGGCCCGGCACCGGGTTATATTCCGGTTGTGCTCCTAAGATACCCTCAGGTGGTAAGTCACGTGAGCTGTGACAAGGGGAATATAATTACGGGGTTTTTGAACATTAGTCCTTGAAAAAGATTAAAATTTTAAAAAAACCTAGTGCTAGATTAAATATTCAATTTAATTCCTTGAATGTATTTTTATCAAAATTTGCATTCAATTTTTGTTATTTAATGTGTATTTTTATTTAATCTCTCCACATTAAATATTAATTTTATTAATATGCACATATTTAGTTTTTCAATTATAAATGAACGTAAATGAGAAAATATTAAAATTTGTGATACAAAATATATAAATACATAAGTGCAGAGAAATGACTGTGCCGAAATATATAAAATTGACTTTTTTTTGTACTGAAATATTTGTACCTACATGATTGTACCAAAATATATTATAATGAACCTAAATGTATGTACCGAAATATATTATATTGAATTAATGTACCTAAATGTCAATACTGAAATGTATGTACCAAAATGTATGTACTGAAATGTTAATACTGAAATATATGTACCAAAATGTACGTACACGTACCTAAATGTTAATACCGAAATATATATACCAAAATGTACGTAACTAAATGTCAATACCGAAATGTATGTACCAAAATGTATGTACCTGAATGTCAATACCGAAATGTATGTACCTAAATGTGCATACCTAAATGTATGTATTGAAATATAATATATTGAATTAATGTACCTAAAAGTCAATACTCAAATATGTGTCACATCCCTACCCGGGCCCAACCTCCGCCGTAGCACGATATTGTCCGCTTTGGGCCCCGACTACGCCCTCACGGTTTTGTTTCTGTGAACTCACACGAGAACTTCCTAGTGGGCCACCCATCATGGGAGTGCTCTCGCGTGCTACTCGCTTAACTTCGGAGTTCCGATGGAACCCGAAGCCAGTGAGCTCCCAAAAGGCCTCGTGCTAGATAGGGATGTGAATATACATATAAGAATCACTCCCTAGGGTGATGCGGGATGTCACATATGTGTACCAAAATGTACTTAACGAAATGCATTATATTGACCAAAATGCATTATATTAAATCAATGTACCTATATGTTTGTACTGATGAATATATCGAAATATTTAAATGTATTAATGTATATAAATGAAGAACATACAAAATTGTTGTCGGAATATATATTATAAAAAATTAATTGCCTAAATGTAGACACTAAAATATATTATGATGAATGAAATAAAAATTAAATTTAAATGAAATTAATACATTAAAATAAAAAATAAAAATAAAACATCAAAATATAACTAATAAATGATATAATTAAATGCACTAGGGACTAAAATTGGATTTTAATCTTAAATAAGGTTATAGTCTAAAACTCATCTTTTTTAAGGATTAAAATGAAGTTTTCTATATAATTACCCAAGCACAAGGTCATTATTGTCTCCTCAAGGTGAGATGTTTCCTTATTCTAAGCAAGAATTTCTTCATTTGTTGGTTAACTAGATTGTCAAGTTGTCAACTAAGAACATAAGACTTTGATTAATCAACTGAAACAGCAGTGGAAAGGCAGTTACTAAGTAACATTGGCCATCCATTTAATGACAGTACATATATATATAAAAAAAAACTTAGACAGCAAGGTTCCTTGCTAAAATTCCCTCAAAAGTAACTCCAGGTCCAAAAGCCAGGATCATTCCCCATTCACCATCTCCTTCCCCTTCCTTCTTCATCTTTTTGCTTTCTTCAATGATGTACTCCAGAACATACACTATGGTGTTACTGCTAGCGTTGCCATAATCCGCCAGAGCGCGTCTGCTCGCGTGCAGCTTCTCTGGCGACAAATCAAGACGCTTCTCCATTCGGTTCAAGATTGCCGGACCTCCTGGATGGACCGCCCAAAACATCTTGTTGTACTCCTTGTTATCGTATCCAACAACTCCCATCAGCCTCCCACAGAATCCTTCAATGTGATCTTCAATTATTTGAGGCAGCTCTCTTTCCAGCTTGAAGCTGATCCCTTCTTCTGTGACCCTTCCATCAATGGTCTTCTCAGTACCAGGCAGGAACTCTTGTAAGGCTGTGTGAAGTTCGAACAGCGGGTTTTCAGAGACCAATTCGGGGTCTGAGCCAATCATCATGGCTCCGGCACCATCCCCAAAAAGTGCAACACCAACAAGATCATATGGTCTGTTTGCACTTGGTGGTTTATACCCAATGATAGTGGTTTCAGAAGTAGCAAGCAGAACTCTACTTCCTGGATTGTTCTCGGCAATGTCTTTGGCAACACGAACGCCAGCCACACCGCCCGAGCAGCCCGAGAAGTAGAGCATGACCCTTTTAGTCTGGGGACTGAGTCCAAGCCCTTTCGCAAGGTAAAGGTCACCTCCCGGGAGGCGAGCTTCACTGGACGAGACATAGACTAAGTGGGTTATATCTGAAGTAGGTCTCCCCCATTTCTTGATGCAAGCTTGTGAAGCTTCAATTGCCATCTTTGTTACAGCTTCATTGCAAATGTGTAGCCTTTGCTTTATAGTTGGTGTGCCTTCAGTTGTAAGCTCCGGATACTTTTCCAGAATCTCTTCTGACATGACCACATACCTAGTTTTGACTGTTGTTGTTTTGCCTGTGAAATGCCATTGAAGAGTTACTAAAACAATATGATATCACCGTCCTTTTAAACAAAACACTCTCATATTTTCCTACAAGATATTTGGTATGTTATGTTGTCAGACTGCTACTCGGACTAATAAATTTAAACAAAAAATTCACTTGATTAGTTAATGGTACAAGTGAAAAGTCTGGCAAGAGAACATTTCTTTTCGCATAGTTCACATGCAAAGTCTATACGCGTAGTAACTTCTTATGATCCCCAAACTGGGGTCATTTGAGTAGGGTTTGCATAACTATTAGTGTCAATGTTGATATTTGAAAGTAAAAGGAGAGAAGTTTGACGGACTTACAGAGTCGAGCCAGCTTCTGCTTAAGCTCTGGATCATCACTGTTGGTATCTTTGAAATACCCATCCACCAGAAAATCCTGCATGACAAGCTGGTGAGGGAAGGCCTTTCCGAGTGCAAGAATCGTAGCATTTCCGGCGTTCGCCTTCATTGGGAAACCTCCTTGCACAACATGTTCACTCCCCATTTTCTAGTTCTCTGATCTCTCTCTCTCTCTCTCTTTCTCTCTCTCTCTCTCTCTCTCTCTCTCTCTCTCTCTCTAAAGAGATACTGATATATAACTTCTGAAATTACCAGTAAAGCAGGAACTGGGGCTTCCCCCCTATATATACAGCTCCTCTCCAATTTTTGACATTATATTAAAATCAAAGAGAACTTTGGGATTAACATTTTCAATTGGGGTGGTAAGATATCATGCAGGGTGCAATTGTTGTAAATAGAGTGGTTTAGTTGAGAAGCAAGGTGTTCATGTAGGTTATGTTTAAAGGTGGTAGGTAATACTTTGGTTTGGAATTTGGGCATTGCACTGGTACGGTGTTTTCACTTAAAATCAAGGCTTTTTAGTTTACATGCGCCGTGCTTTGATGAAAATCTCACTTTGCTCCATGAACTTGTAATTATGAGACTTTGCCCCCATATGCTTCCGTTTTGTGTCTTTATTTTACCTTATTTCGTCAATTTGGTCAGAAAAATTATTTCACTTATTTGATGCGGAATTGATTAAGGGAGATTATATTCACACACCCCAAATTACTTCCCTCACACCCTTTTAATTTTTTAATATTTTTCTATCAAGTGTTTGTGGTGGGTAGAAAATATTAAAAAATTAAAAAGGTGTGGGAGAAGTAATTTAGGGTGTGAATATAATCTCTCTTGATTAAAAGCATAGGGGTCAACGTCACACAGTTGCAAGTGCCATGGACTTGGCATGTCCCACTGGCTGAGAAATGATCTAGCTAAACAAGGATTAAACCTTCAAATTGCTTTCGGAGTAGGTAGCATTCACTAAGGATATGAGCGAAAGATCGAAAGAGAACTTGTAATTATATCTGCACCAATATTGTTTCTAATATATAACAACTTATTAACCTCTGCAGAAATGTAATGATCTGGACATTTTTACCCCATAAAATTTAGCAGCTAAAAGGCTTGGAGTTGGATGAAATCGTCAAAAGATCAGAGGCACTTTCCAATAACAAAGTCGATAACTTGGGGTGACCGCCTGTTCAAGGGCTGTCACACGTTGCAAGGATTCTTCTGCAGTTGGTTTTTCACCATTTTTTATATCAGTCACAGCTTTAACAAATATTGATGCCAATTTCAACATATCTGCTACATAGGCAACACCCACGCCCTGAAATCCAATTTTTATTTCCTTCAAAGTTATGGAAACGAATGTTCCAATGTAACGACGACTGCAAAATACAAGAGCACTGCCATGGTTATCCATATCACCATACCAATTTACCAGCTTATTTACATAATAGATCAGATTTTGTTGAATTTTCAATGTAATTGATGTATCTTTCATGGGTTGCAATATACAAACGTGCAAGAATATATAGGGAAAGGGATGAGAGAGAGAGATAGGAGGAAGTAACATGCAACTATCTGAGAAACTATAGTGACCGCATGCAACGTCCTAGTGTCTGAGAGACCCTAGTGACCGGTTAAACCTAGGCTTAATCTCATCCTTAAATCAAGGAGATTACACCCAATCCTAGACAAGAAACTAATCAGTCAACTCCCTTCAATTAAGGGGAGATGGATGTTACACTTTGGTACAATGATGACCATCTTGATATCTAGGATTTGGTGGCTCAAGATCAAGTGACAAGCTGATTACTTTATGTATACTTCAACACTCCCCCTCAAGCTGGATCGAGGAGATTAATTGATCCAAGCTTGCCCAAGAGACGATAAAGTTGGACCGATGACAGTGCCTTGGTGAAAAACTCTGCAAGTTGAGCATGACTTCGCGTGAAAACAGTCCTGATGACTTGAGTTTGAACTTGAGTTCGGATGAAATGGCAATCCACTTCAATATGTTTGGTTCTCTCGTGGAACACAAGATTAGCAGCAATATGTATAGCTGCCTGATTATCATACATAAGTGACATAGGTGTAGAACTAGGAAACCCTAAGTCTGAAAGGAAACCTTTAAGCCAGATCAGTTCACACACCGTGACAGCCATTGCTCGATATTCAGCCTCTGCGCTGGAGTGAGCAACAACTTGTTGTTTCTTACTTTTTCACGTTACTAGATTTCCACCAACAAATGTACAATAGCCGATTGTGGATTTTCTATCAATTGCATTCCCTGCCCAATCTGCATCCTGTAGCCACTAATAACAGTAGAATGGTTATTGTGCATGATGATCCCTCGGCCTATGGAACCTTTGAGGTAGCGTAGGATCCTCTTAACAATGTTGAGATGATGCACAGTCGGTGAATGCATGAATTGACTGACCATGCTGACTGCATAAGTGATATCTGGTCGAGTAATGGTGAGGTAAATGAGTCTGCCCACCAGCCTTTGATAGTGCCTCACATCATGTACAACTTCTCCATCGATGTCGAGCTTGAGTTTACAATCAACAGGTGAGGTGGCAGGTTTGTAGTCGAGCATAGTTTCTTCCTTGAGAAGATCCATCACATATTTTCGTTGGTGAAGGAACAACCCTTTTGAAGATGTTGCCATTTCTATTCCCAAGAAGTATTTCAACCTTCCCAAATCTTTGATAGCAAAAGTCTGGTGCAGTGAGAGCTACAGAGCTGCAATCTCAGTAGCACTATCTCTAGTGATAATAAGGTCATCAACATAGATAAGAATTACTAGCTTCTTATTGATACCAGTGCGGACAAACAGTGAATAATCAGCATTACTGCGTATAAAACCAATTTTTGTCAGCACTGAGCTAAGCTTGGCATACCAAGCTCGTGGAGATTGCTTTAATCCATATATTGCCTTGTGTAGTTTGCAAACCATGTTACCTTCAAGGCAATCATAACCTGGAGGGGGTGCATATATACTTCTTCCTGGAGTTCTCCGTGAAGGAATGCATTCTTCACGTCCATTTGGTAGAGAGACCATCCACAATTTATTGCCACAGAGAGTAAAACCCTAACTGTATTCATCTTGGCAACAGGGGCAAATGTTTCCTTATAATCCACTCCAAAAGTTTGAGTGAAGCCTTGAGCAACCAGCCGTGCATTGTGTCTCTCTATGGAACCATCTGCTCTGAACTTGATTTTCTAAATCCAAGTATGATTATCTTCCAAAGCTTTGAGCTCTTCTGCCATTGCTTGTTTCCACTGTGGGAGAAGAGCTGCTTCTTGAAAGGTTCTTGGTTCACAATGTTTATCAAGAGCACTGAGAAAAGCAGTATGGGTGGTGGACAGTGCACTAGAACTATGAGTGACAGGATACCGTGAGGCATAAGTTACATAGTCTTGTAATTTTGCTGGTGGATTTCTGGGTCGAGGTGGATTTCTTCTGAGCACTTGAGGCTCATAATCTGAGGATGGATCCTGGTCTCTATCACTGCTGTGAGAATGATCTGAAGTGTTTGATTCATCTTGGAATTCTCTTAGATCGTGTGTTTCAGTGACTGAGCCTTCTTGCAACACATAATTATTAAAAGTTTGAGGCAGTGGAAATAGACCAAACACCTCCTCCCCCTGACTTGTAGTGGTTCCATTCTGAGTAAAGTAAGGACTATTTTCTTCGAACGTAACATCCTTGGACACAATGCATTTCTTGGTGACTGGATTGAAACACTTGTACCCCTTTTGGGTGGAGGAATACCCAAGAAACATACATTTAGTTTCTCTTGCATCTAATTTGTCACGATTCGGTGCTTGGATGTGAACATAGCAGACACAACCAAACACCTTGAGATGTGCCAAATCAATCTTCCTGCCCTTAAGCACTTCATAGGGTGATTTAAACCCTAGCACCTAACTTGGAAGTCTGTTGATGAGATAGGTTGCAGTAAGAATGGCAAATGACCAAAAAACTTTTGGAACATTCATATGTATCATGAGAGATCGAATCTTCTCCAAGAGATCTTGATTTTTCCTTTCTGCCCATCCATTTTGTTGTGGAGTACCTACACAACTTGTTTGGTGAATGATGCCTTGTGCACTTAGATATTGAACCATGTTGTTGGATGTAAATTCAGAGCCATTATCTGATCTTAACACTTTAACATGTGATTGAAATTGGGTTTTAACATGAATGTGAAAATCTTTGAAGATAGTGAACACCTCACTTTTTGATTTCATCAGATTTCATAAAATTTAAAAGAATTAATGGTGTTAAACACGTGAATAAGGGCTAGTTTGCTATTATTGTGCTTAAATTTTTTTTTTTTTTGCTGTGCTTTGAGAATATATAGTTGTAAAATAAAATATTGAGTGTTTGCTTTACCTTTTTGGTAAATGTGCTTTTAATAAAAAAAAATGTCTAAGTGTTTGATAAACTTTTATATAAATTGCTGTGAATATGTTAAATGACTAAACATGATATAATATTTAATGTGGGATAATAATTATCAAAGAGAATTATGTAAGGGCACTGGTTGTAATTTAAAAAAATATATGGGCGTATACTTGTTATTTGAAAATTTTATTAAATAGACACCGATTACTATACTTTGAAAATAAAAACATTGTTTTTAGAAGCATGGTAGACTTTTCTTTTCTATATTTTTCATCAGTTATTGATAAACCTGGCATTCGTGTCGTGTTTCCCGTGTTCGTGTCGTTTTCGTGTCATACCCGATATCTTAACGGGTCGTGTCGTGTAACACCCGTTAAAATAAATGGGTAAAATGACTCGACCCGAAATCGACCCGATAATATTAACAGGTAATATGACCCGACCCGTTACCCGTTAAGGAAAATATATTTTAAACCAATAAATAATCAAATGAAAAACATAATACTAAATAAGTATATACATACCATATTATCACATTCAGAACATAAAAACACATTTGTTTTTCAAGTATTACATATTTACATACCCGAAATAAGAGCATAAAAAATAAAAAATAAAACATTAGAACATTACAAAATATCAAATGTTCAAAAGATTTGCAAAATTAAGGGAGTTATGTTTCAAGGTTTGGAACCTTACACATTTTCTTACAATCAAACTCTTCAATTTTCATCAATCATCATGGGAAATGGTATTGGAACTTTGGCTTGATATATTGTCTTCAAGAGTTATATTGATGATATTTTCAGTGAGGCTTTCTAGATTAGGACTCTCTTCTCATTTATTCTATGGCTATAGTTTAAGTAAAGTCTTTAATAGTTTTTTAATTAATGTAGAAGTGTGAAAAATACAGAAAAAATATATAAACACTCGTAATGACAAGCTTCACAACTTTCATGAAGGGCTTAACTTTGAATTGTGCCACTATCATCATATAAATTATAGATCAAAATTTAACCGTCAATTGTTGTTTACATTTATGCTTCATTTTTCTCACCAAATTTTTTTTTTTTAGATTTTCTTTTTTGAAAACATGATCTATTAGAGGATACAGGAAGATGAACGGTTCGGATCGTTGATATTATGTTTAGAGTTTTATTGTTAGTGAAAATATTACTTCTTGTTTGTAAAGTCTCTACAAACTATATAACATCGACTCATATTTCAATTAACCGTAAATATCAGAATGTGATATCAAAGATCCGAACCGTTCATCTTTCTACATCCCCCAAAAGATCATGTTTTCAAAAAATAAAATTTTAAAAATGAAATTCAATATAAAGAATAAAACCCAAACGACAATCGACGGTTAAATACAAATTTAAGGTTTATGGATTACAGTGTCGGATTTCGAAGTTGACCCTTTCACGAAAGTTGTAAAGCTTGTCACTACGAGTGATTGTATATATATATTTTACATTTCTTACACTTCTACAATAATTATTATTAATTTTATTACTTTTACACTCAAAATAAAAAATACTATTCATGACGACTTGGATTGTTACAGCCCGTCCCGAAAATATTAGTTCCAAAGATGTGAAATTACAAAATTACCCTTGATCGGGATTAAGGTGTGTAAATGATGTTAGTTTTAATGTCAGTTCCTACTTTTGGTTAATATGTTTATTTGGTGGGTTAGGAACTTAGGTTTAATATAGTTGTTGGTATTAATTTGTAGTTAAAAATTTGGTAGGACCCCAAATGGGATCCCACCCCCTCAAATCCATCCCCAAAACCCGTAGCACTGTCCTTCTCTCTCTCCATTCCTCAAACTCTCGTCTCTCTCTCTTTTTCTCTCAGTGATGAACCACACACTCAAATCCACCAAAAACATCAACCAACGCCAGAGTTAAGGCTACCATTGTAACCTCGAGGACTTCACGATCACGTAGACACCACTTTCAGGTAAGTTTCATTTCAAAAACCCTAGTTTCTAAAAGTCCCCGTAAGTGTGCACTGTTCATGCACACGTGAATCTTTATGTTTTTGGGAATTTGAAGCCTGTAGGAAGCTTGGTGAGGTTCTAAGGAAGCTTGGAGTGCTTCGTTTGGAAGGATTGGACGTTTGGATCACCTAGTTCGAAGGTAGGCCGAAATTACATATTTTTAAAAGGTTTGATCTTGTAGTTTTTAGACCCTAAAACTAGTTCAACGTGATTCTACATGTTAAGGGCTTCAAATTGGTATAAAATTCGAGAAAAATGGATGAAAAACGAAGGAAAATAGTGAATTTGAAAATTTTCCAGATTCCGGCGAGTTTTCCGGCGGAACCAGTCGCCGGCGCCGGCGAGGTCGCCGGAGAAGACGACGGAGAAGGAATATTCCGTCAATTCTGACGGAATATTCCAACGCCGTTAACCTGACGCCGTTAACCTAACGCCGTTAACGTTGACGGAATATTCCAGGAATATTCCTGACGCCGTCAACTGACGTCATCACTGTGCAAGGCTGACGTCAGCACTGTGCAAGGCACGTGGGCCGCGCGTGGGGGCGCGTAGGTCCGTGCCATGTCAGGCGCGTGGGGGCGCGTGAAGGGTCCAAAAATTATTTTAAAAATATGGGGATGATCCTGAGGTTGTGTAGATCATGTTAGAGTATTCATTTGTCAAATTTGAGCATCGTATGAGAAAGTAATTGCCTAGTTTGGTTTACGTGCGTTAAATGTGCGTTAAATGATGTTGTATTAGTGATTTCGCCTTTAGGTGGAACTTATAACGAGGACGAGCACAACCAGGGGCGTCAAGGGGGTCACGACCCGGCAACATACCAGTGAGTGGGCATTTGTTTTTATATATATACCTATATACTCGATTTCTCCCAGAAATCAAACGTAAATGAAAAGTATGTTGAAATAAGATATGAAATATGTTTTGATTGCCATGCATTGGATGTCATGAATATTATGAATTGTTGTATGATGCATATATGTGAAATGGTGCGGCGGACGTACAGGTGAGTATTGTTATTGTATGATGATGTTGAGATATGTTGAGCTCATAACCTGCACCATGATATTAGTGCTTATAATATTCACTGCATCGCACGCTCACCTTGGATCCAAGTAGATGCTAATCGTACAGACTATAGGAGGTGGTTCCGACAGGCTAGTCGTACAGACCTTTAGAGAGGTTCCGACTGGTGGGTGACCTTAGATTATGCGCATAAATGATTGATGAGAAAAGCACTAGAGCGTAATATTAATCATTAAGTCGTACAGACTACATTAGGTGGTTCCGACCTATGTGCAGAAGGCCGTACAGGTCACAGGTGGTGACTCCAGCAAGATGGGATTTTGAGCTCTAGATTCGACCGTACAGGGCCATTAGAGGGTCTCCGGTTGATTATTTTCTTTCACCTGATTTGTATTATGTTAATGCATTCATACTAAACTGTTGAATTTGGCATGGTATATTCTCTATTGAATTTGTTATGAGATTGATGATTGAGATGGTTGAGATATATATATGCTTACATACTATTTTTCTGGGAAAGTATACAGGTTTTTCAAAGAGGGGTTATAAATGTGGATTTATGAAATGATTTGAAAAAGCTTGATTTTCGCCCACTCACGTTTTCTGTTTTGCGCCCCTCCAGGTTCTAGTTGATAGTTGAAGCGTTGGTGACCTACGAGGACTCCTTCGGCATTCTGACAAGACTAAATAAATGTAGGGTGCACCCGAGGGTGTTGTAAAATAGTTATGGTCCTACTTGACTGCACCTAGATGCTTATGCTCTGTTTATGTGTGTTTAGTATCGTTTATGTACTTAAAATGCTAGGTTGTTAATATCTGCAATAAGTGGGTTTTTGCATTTCGTTGGCTCGTATTTGCTTATATTATCGTTTCCGCTTGCACTTATGGTTACGTCACACTCACGTGACGGCCAGCACGTCCTAGTCTTCGGGTTAGGGTGTGTCAGTTTGGTATCAGAGCATAGGTTGCAGTCCTGTATAACTAGTAAAATCATCTATTGATTTTTGGATGTCTTTTGTCAGAACTATGCCGCCTCGTAGAGAGCCTCGCCGTGCTACTGAACCTAATCTCCCTGATATGGCTCAGTATGGGGAAGCAATGGCTCAAGCTTTTCAGGCTAATATCCGTCCTCCTCAGAGAACGCCCGTAGAGACGATGTATAATCTGAGATTGGAAACCTTTGAAGGAAATGAAGGTTATGAGGGGGCAGAAAAGTGGTTGGATCGGATTGAGCAGACTTTTCAAGTGATGCAGAGTCAGGGGAACCTACCTGAGAGTAGATGGGTCGAGACTACCATTTGGTTTTTAAGCCGTGAAATTGTAGTTTGGTGGAGAAATGAAACTAAATTTCTGGCACCTGAGATGGTGCAAGATTGGAACACATTCAAGGGAATATTTAAACAAAGATTTGTTCCTCCGGAGTACATTGATAGTAAGAAACAGGAGTTCACCCAACTGAAGCAAAGAAAGATGTCGGCGGGTGAATACTACAGGAGGTTTACAGATTTGTCTCGTTATGATCCGGAAGTGGCTGCTAATCCAGTGGAAATGCTTCGCCGATTTAAGTTGGGATCAAAGAAGAAATGGCGAACATTTGCTAGTGCACTTCCTTGTGCTAACTATCATGAGTTTTCTGGGATCATGGTTCGGATGGAGGAGTCCGAGAAACTTCCTAGTGATAGTGACGAAGAGGAAGATAAGAATGGTGGCAAACAGAGGAATGATGGCAAAGGTAAAGGTATCTCATTCCAAGGACCTCGTCAGACGCAGAATTTCAAGAAAAGTGGAATGAGTTCGAGTTCCTTCAGTGGTGGATTTAGTGCCCCAGGTCCGAGGAGAGGAGGTGGTAGGTTTGGTAGTGGACCTAGATTTCCTGTTCAGAGAGGCTTTGGTGGTGCTGGTGGTTCTGGTCCTCCGTTATGTCGCCGTTGTAATTTCCGACATCATGGGGAATGTAGGAGAATCAGTGGTGCATGCTTTACATGTGGTCAGCTAGGACATCGAGCTATGCATTGTCCCCAAGGTCAACAGAGGCCCCAGCAGCCTGTTATGCCGGCTTCAGCACCGACTCAGCAGAACTTTAATTCAGGCAGTTATGGCCAGTGGGGTCGTGGTGGTGCTTATCACTATCAAGGTGATGCTGCTCCTTATGCTTCGGGACAGTATCAATATTCCCAGGATCCTTATTTTCAGAGTGGATATTCTCAGGATCAGGGAGGTTATACTTCATATCCGTCTATGCCAGCTAGCGGATCTCAGGGGTATCAGGGGAGTCAGCCACAGCAGAGTGGGATTGCTGCTAGTAGAGCAGGACCGTCTAGGCAGCCTGCCCAGACTGGTCAAGGACGTACTCATCAAGGACGAGGTAATCAGGGTGGCAGAGGTCGTGGAGGACGACAGCCAGCTCAGGGACGTATTAACCACGTCTCGCTGCAAGATGCTCAGGATCATCCAGACTTGATTATGGGTACGTTGAATGTTCTTGGTCATTTTGCTAGAGTCTTGATTGATTGTGGTGCTACACACTCTGTGATTTCACATACATTTGCTCAAATGACACAACCTCATCCTTCACCTCTAGGGTTTGATTTAGAGTTTGCTATGCCTAGAGGGGATAAAGATTATGTTGATAATTTTTATCCTGGATGTCCAGTGATGATAGATAATGTAGTTATGCTTGCTAATCTTATTCCGTTAGACATCGTGGATTTTGATGTGATTTTAGGGGCGGATTGGTTGCATTATAATCGCGCCCATATAGATTGTTACGGGAAATCAGTTACTTTTCTTCGTCCTGGACTATCCGAGGTTACATTTGTGGGTGAAAGAAGTGGGGTGAGGCATGCTGTTATTTCTGCATTAAGGGCAAAGAAGTTGTTATCCAAGGGTTGTCAGGGATACTTAGCACATGTGGTTTTGAATGATGTTGCTCCCAGTAGTGTGGAGGAAGTCGGAGTAGTCAAACACTATCCTGATGTGTTTCCGGATGATTTGCCTGGATTGCCTCCAGATAGAGATGTGGAGTTTTCGATTGATTTGCTTCCAGGTACAAACCCTATCTCTTTGACTCCTTATAGGATGGCACCAGTGGAGTTAAGAGAATTGAAAATTCAATTGCAAGAATTAATTGATAAAGGTTTCATTCAGCCTAGTTCTTCACCGTGGGGAGCTCCAGTGTTGTTTGTAAGGAAGAAGGATGGAACTTTGAGATTGTGTATTGATTACAGGCAATTGAATCGGGTAACGATTAAAAACCGTTATCCATTGCCTCGTATAGATGATTTGTTCGATCAACTCAAGGGTGCCTGTGTGTTTTCTAAGATCGATTTGAGGTCTGGGTATTATCAATTAAAGATTAAAGAAGAGGATGTTTATAAAACGGCTTTCAGGACTCGTTATGGGCATTACGAGTTTTTGGTCATGCCATTTGGATTAACTAATGCCCCTGCAGCTTTCATGAGATTGATGAATGAAGTATTCCAAGAATATCTTGACAGGTTTGTGATTGTTTTTATTGATGATATTCTGGTATACTCTAAGTCGAAATCAGACCATATTCGACATCTTAACTTGGTGTTAAGGAAGTTGAGGGAACACCAATTCTATGCCAAGTTTAGTAAATGTCAGTTTTGGCTGGATCAAGTGGCATTTTTGGGACATGTGGTATCAGCTCAAGGAATTCAAGTGGATCCTCAAAAGATAGTAGCAGTGGAAAGTTGGGAACAACCTCGAACCGTCACGGAGGTACGGAGTTTTCTTGGCTTGGCAGGTTATTATCGACGGTTTGTTCAAGACTTTTCTATGATCGCCTTGCCATTAACGAAGTTAACCAGGAAGGATGTTAAGTTTGAGTGGGATAATAATTGTGAGCAAAGTTTTCAGCAGTTGAAATATTGCCTCACTCATGCACCGGTGTTAGTACTTCCCGACGATAGTGGCAACTTCGAGATCTACAGTGATGCTTCTTTGAATGGTTTGGGTTGCGTTTTGATGCAGCATAGTAAAGTGATTGCCTATGCTTCTAGGCAGTTGAAGACTCATGAAAGGAACTACCCTACTCACGATCTTGAGTTGGCAGCTATTGTGTTTGCTTTGAAGATTTGGAGACATTATCTCTATGGCGAGAAATGTAAGATCTTTACAGATCATAAAAGTCTTCAGTACCTTTTCACTCAGCATGATCTTAATCTTCGTCAGAGAAGATGGTTGGAATTACTAAGTGATTATGATTGCACGATTGAGTACCATCCGGGTCGTGCAAATGTGGTAGCTGATGCCCTGAGTAGGAAACCTCAAGGTCGACTTAACGCTTTGTATGCCAGCCGTGTTCCTCTTCTTGCAGAGTTGAGATCTACTGGAGTAGAGTTAGAATGGGAAGAACGAAGTGAAGCTTTTCTTGCCAATTTTCAAGTCAAGCCAATTTTAATTGATCGGGTGCTTGCAGCTCAATCGTTGGATGAAGAAATCCAAGAGTTGGTCAGTTTAAGAAAAGAAGGGAAGAAGAAAGATCTCAGGATCCGAGGATCAGATGGTATGCTTATGCAAGAGAACAGGATGTATGTGCCCAATAATGAGGAATTAAAGAAAGAAATTTTGGATGAAGCACATTGTTCAGCTTATGCTATGCACCCAGGAGGAACTAAAATGTATCATACCATTCGACCATTTTACTATTGGCCGGGTATGAAAAGGGAGATTGCAGAGTATGTAAGTAGGTGTATGGTTTGCCAGCAGGTTAAGGCTGAAAGGAAGAAGCCGTTTGGAAGATTGCAACCACTCCCTGTTCCCCAGTGGAAGTGGGAGAACATAACGATGGATTTTGTGTATAAGCTACCTCGTACACAAAATGGTTTTGATGGCATTTGGGTGATTGTAGATCGACTTACCAAAACAGCACATTTTATTCCAGTAAGGGAGAAGTACCCTTTAAATAAGTTGGCTAAGTTGTTCATTTCGAAGGTGGTAAAGTATCATGGTGTCCCAGTGAATATCATCTCTGATAGAGATCCAAGGTTTACTTTTAAGTTTTGGATAGCTTTTCAAGAAGCTTTGGGCACTAGATTGCTTTATAGTACAGCATATCACCCACAGACAGATGGTCAGTCAGAGAGGACTATTCAGACACTCGAGGATATGTTGAGATCCTCTGTGATGCAATTTGGTGATTCTTGGCATGATCGCTTAGATTTGATGGAGTTTGCCTACAATAATAGTTTTCATTCAAGTATTGGAATGTCTCCATTTGAAGCGCTTTATGGTAAAGCTTGTCGTACGCCATTATGTTGGTCAGAGGTCGGTGAAAGAGTACTTGAGGGCCCAGAGATTGTGGATGAGACCACTCAGAATATTCAGGTAATTAAGTCTAACCTGAAAGCGGCCCAGGATAGACAAAGGAGCCTATCGGATCGACATACCACGAATAGAATGTATAACGTGGGGGACTATGTATTTTTGAAGTTATCACCTTGGAGAGGTGTGGTTCGATTTGGGAAGAAAGGAAAGCTCAGTCCCAGGTACATTGGACCTTATGAGATCATTGAGAGGATTGGTGAAGTTGCTTACAGGTTGGAGCTGCCTCCCGAGTTGTCTAAGGTGCATAATATGTTTCATGTCTCGATGCTTCGACATTATGTTTCAGATCCTTCACATGTGATTCCTCCTCAACCATTGGAAATTAATCCAGATTTGACGTACGACGAGGAACCAGTGACTATACTGGATAGGAAGGATAAGACTCTAAGGAATAAAGTAGTGAGCTTGGTAAAAGTATTGTGGAGGAACCATTCAGCGGAAGAAGCTACTTGGGAGACAGAAGAACGGATGAGAGATATATACCCGAGGCTATTTTATGGGTATTGATGGATTGGTTGGTTGCTGGAATTTCGGGGACGAAATTCTATAAGGAGGGGAGATTGTTACAGCCCGTCCCGAAAATATTAGTTCCAAAGATGTGAAATTACAAAATTACCCTTGATCGGGATTAAGGTGTGTAAATGATGTTAGTTTTAATGTCAGTTCCTACTTTTGGTTAATATGTTTATTTGGTGGGTTAGGAACTTAGGTTTAATATAGTTGTTGGTATTAATTTGTAGTTAAAAATTTGGTAGGACCCCAAATGGGATCCCACCCCCTCAAATCCATCCCCAAAACCCGTAGCACTGTCCTTCTCTCTCTCCATTCCTCAAACTCTCGTCTCTCTCTTTTTCTCTCAGTGATGAACCACACACTCAAATCCACCAAAAACATCAACCAACGCCAGAGTTAAGGCTACCATTGTAACCTCGAGGACTTCACGATCACGTAGACACCACTTTCAGGTAAGTTTCATTTCAAAAACCCTAGTTTCTAAAAGTCCCCGTAAGTGTGCACTGTTCATGCACACGTGAATCTTTATGTTTTTGGGAATTTGAAGCCTGTAGGAAGCTTGGTGAGGTTCTAAGGAAGCTTGGAGTGCTTCGTTTGGAAGGATTGGACGTTTGGATCACCTAGTTCGAAGGTAGGCCGAAATTACATATTTTTAAAAGGTTTGATCTTGTAGTTTTTAGACCCTAAAACTAGTTCAACGTGATTCTACATGTTAAGGGCTTCAAATTGGTATAAAATTCGAGAAAAATGGATGAAAAACGAAGGAAAATAGTGAATTTGAAAATTTTCCAGATTCCGGCGAGTTTTCCGGCGGAACCAGTCGCCGGCGCCGGCGAGGTCGCCGGAGAAGGAATATTCCGTCAACTCTGACGGAATATTCCAACGCCGTTAACCTGACGCCGTTAACCTAACGCCGTTAACGTTGACGGAATATTCCAGGAATATTCCTGACGCCGTCAACTGACGTCATCACTGTGCAAGGCTGACGTCAGCACTGTGCAAGGCACGTGGGCCGCGCGTGGGGGCGCGTAGGTCCGTGCCATGTCAGGCGCGTGGGGGCGCGTGAAGGGTCCAAAAATTATTTTAAAAATATGGGGATGATCCTGAGGTTGTGTAGATCATGTTAGAGTATTCATTTGTCAAATTTGAGCATTGTATGAGAAAGTAATTGCCTAGTTTGGTTTACGTGCGTTAAATGTGCGTTAAATGATGTTGTATTAGTGATTTCGCCTTTAGGTGGAACTTATAACGAGGACGAGCACAACCAGGGGCGTCAAGGGGGTCACGACCCGGCAACATACCAGTGAGTGGGCAGTTGTTTTTATATATATACCTATATACTCGATTTCTCCCAGAAATCAAACGTAAATGAAAAGTATGTTGAAATAAGATATGAAATATGTTTTGATTGCCATGCATTGGATGTCATGAATATTATGAATTGTTGTATGATGCATATATGTGAAATGGTGCGGCGGACGTACAGGTGAGTATTGTTATTGTATGATGATGTTGAGATATGTTGAGCTCATAACCTGCACCATGATATTAGTGCTTATAATATTCACCGCATCGCACGCTCACCTTGGATCCAAGTAGATGCTAGTCGTACAGACCATAGGAGGTAGTTCCGACAGGCTAGTCGTACAGACCTTTAGAGAGGTTCCGACTGGTGGGTGACCTTAGATTATGCGCATAAATGATTGATGAGAAAAGCACTAGAGCGTAATATTAATCATTAAGTCGTACAGACTACATTAGGTGGTTCCGACCTATGTGCAGAAGGCCGTACAGGTCACAGGTGGTGACTCCAGCAAGATGGGATTTTGAGCTCTAGATTCGACCGTACAGGGCCATTAGAGGGTCTCCGGTTGATTATTTTCTTTCACCTGATTTGTATTATGTTAATGCATTCATACTAAACTGTTGAATTTGGCATGGTATATTCTCTATTGAATTTGTTATGAGATTGATGATTGAGATGGTTGAGATATATATATGCTTACATACTATTTTTCTGGGAAAGTATACAGGTTTTTCAAAGAGGGGTTATAAATGTGGATTTATGAAATGATTTGAAAAAGCTTGATTTTCGCCCACTCATGTTTTCTGTTTTGCGACCCTCCAGGTTCTAGTTGATAGTTGAAGCGTTGGTGACCTACGAGGACTCCTTCGGCATTCTGACAAGACTAAATAAATGTAGGGTGCACCCGAGGGTGTTGTAAAATAGTTATGGTCCTACTTGACTGCACCTAGATGCTTATGCTCTGTTTATGTGTGTTTAGTATCGTTTATGTACTTAAAATGCTAGGTTGTTAATATCTGCAATAAGTGGGTTTTTGCATTTCGTTGGCTCGTATTTGCTTATATTATCGTTTCCGCTTGCACTTATGGTTACGTCACACTCACGTGACGGCCAGCACGTCCTAGTCTTCGGGTTAGGGTGTGTCATGGAGGGTTTTAAAATTCTAAACGATAATCTAAGTGTAATCATTGTCTACTCGGAGAGAATGATTAATCACGAGTGTTTATATATTTTTTCACATTTTTCATACTTGTAGGGATGTCTTATTGCCTATACCAATGCTAAACTAGTTGATTTTAATTTTGGACAACAACATGTTAAGTAAAATTTATCCTATTAATAATAAGAAGAAACTCTCGTAATAAAAATAAATAAATGAATAAAACTTAATTTTTTAACTTATATAGAATAATAATAATAAAAAAAATATTTAATATAGAATATACTAATATATATAATATGGCTATTTTATTTTATAATAAATTTTTTAGTAATTAAACTTTAAAATTATAATTTATTTTTCTTAACAGGTCGAAACGGGTTACCCACGTGTTACCTGCGTGTATACCTGTAACGTGTTCTTAACGGGTCACCCGATAATGACCCGATTAGTTATCGTGTTGACCCGAAACCCATTATTTTTGTGTCGTGTAAGAAACTGCCGGGTCTAATTATTGACAACAAATTTTTTATAAAAAGATTTTTTTTTTTGGTTTTGCCAAACACATTTAATATTTTAAATTTTTTAATAAGGTATTTTTTTTAAACATCACAATTCCAGACCAAAGCTAAAAAGCATAGGCTGAGTGATGGAGATATACATGTGGCGCCACACCTCCCCTTTTTTTTGTCGGCAGATATATATATCCAATTGCATATTTGCTCACCATTATTTAGTGTGTTGTATGCTTACCACATTATTTATTATCATTAAATGAATTTGAATTTTGAGATTTATATTTATCTACTAAATAAATCTCATAATTCAAATACATCTAACAGTAATAAATAGAATGTTGATCATATACCACACTAAATGATGATAAGCAAAAATATTTCCCACTTCACAAGGCCTTTGGTGAATAGTAAGCAAGGTGACAACTACAAAAGAAGACAAAAATGTTCCTTTGCCACGAGGGAAAGAGAAAATGAGTCTCTCTGCATCATCTTCTTCGATGGGAAAAGGAGGCTCCTCCTCCTTCAACAAACCAGATCTCATTTCCGATAAACCAGAGGTGTGGCAGCACAGAAAATCAGACTCCTGGGCTTGTTTTCCGGATAGCAGAGGGGCGGCCGTCCTCTTTGCGCCATAATAGGTTCGCCCTTGATAGCAGGACGCATTCAATATTAAAGCTCTAACAAGAAGAAAAAATCAAGATTTAATTCAAAGATTAAATTCTTCAACTTTATCGGTTATGTACTTACGTAAAGAATTCGGGTCATAAATTTCTACTTTTTTATTGGGTCAAATAATTTTCTACTGTTTGAACAAGTCTCTGTAGCTGGAGCCTGGCGCATATGAAAAATCTCATCACTGATCCTCCATATTGACCTTCAAAAGTTATGTCTTCAACAGTTTGCAGACATAATATAAACATGCAGATAAATGACTCTTTGTTTCCGAACGCAAATACTAATTTTCTTTTGTTGGAAAACTCAAGGATATTTGATCATTTCAAATTAAGATGAGATCGATCGAACAGTTGTGTACATTATCTTACTTTTCACACAATCACAAGTGCTACCTTTTCTTTTAGGATTTATTTATTATTATTTTTGTAAGTAATGTATTTTTATTATCTAAGTTCTTAATTTATTAATCTCAATTTGGATATCATATATACAAAACGCTGTTCGACTTGAAGATTGTTTAGTCATCTAAATGTATCAATAGAATGAATAGTTAATTATAAACCTTTTACTTGGTGTTTACTGTTGGATGCTAAACACTTCCAGGAAGAATCGAAGAAGTGTAGCTGCTACAAGATTAACGGCTAGTAGGTTGTAACGGCTAGTTTTTTGTTAATTTTAAGATTAAGACATTTGACAGATGTAAGGCTTAGATTAAAGCTCCAAGGAAGGGCTTAGATTAGCTTGTACTATCTGGTAGGTGAGGTCTTTTGGCACCTAGCTCCAATGGAGACAAGGGCTGACTGTATTCAAAAACCCTACTGTCATACATATATATATGAATGCTAAGAGCTGCAATGTGCGCAGCCGGACATAGCCAAAATCCTTATTCTCATTCTCTGTGCATTTCTCATAACCAAAACAGTGAAAGAACAACCATATACAAAATACAAATACAACAAAACACTATCATGGCCTCAGAGCTTAGTTTTTGATCACTGAAATCTGGGCGTTTGTGGAATCTGCCTCGAGGGTTGTTCAGATAAAAGCTGAAACCCTAAGTGTCAACAAGGTTGAAGATGAAAGGAACTGGAGGTGGCGAACTCAAAGCTCCAATCTTTGATGGAGAAAACTATGACTATTGGAGGATTCGGATGACAACCATCTTCAAGTCATATGACCTTTGGGAAATGGTTCAACATGGATATGAGATACCAGAAATGGAAATAGATGCTCTAGAAGAGGATCTTACAGAAAGACAGAGAGCTACATTGAAGGAAAACAGGATGAATGATGCTAGAGCCTTGGGAATCATTCAAGGGGCTGTCTCAGATGGCATATTCCCAAGGATAGCAAATGAAGACACTGCCAAGGCTGCCTGGGATACCCTGCAACAAGAATACAGAGGAGATGTTAAGGTAAGGAAAGTGAAACTTCAATCTCTTAGACGTGATTTCGAATATACACGCATGAGAGAAGATGAACCACTTAAGGACTATTTTTCTAGGCTGTTTGATGTTGTGACTCAAATGAAAACGTATGGAGAAGAACTGCCTAATGAAAGAATTGTGCAAAAGCTTCTAATTAGTTTGACTAAGCCTTATGACTCTATTGTAAGTGTGATAGAGGAGACCAAAGACACTGATACACTCAGTGTACAAGATGTAATGGCTTCCCTGAGGGCTTTTGATCAAAGGCTCGAAAGGCACTCAGATGGAGCAACTGAGAAAGCTTTCCAGTCACTGAACATAGGGTCATCAAACTACTCAAATCAGCATCAAAACAAGCCAAGGAAAGATTGGAAAGGGAAAACCAAAAAGTGGGAAAGTAGACCAAATGGAGAAAACAAACATGCCAGTGGAAGTGGTAAAACCAAACCATTGTGCAGAAACTGTGATAAAGCACACTTTGGGGAATGTTGGTTTAAGGGAAAGCCAAAGTGTCACAAATGCAATAGATTCGGTCATCTACAAAAGGATTGCAGATCAAACACTACTCAACAGGTGAATATTGCAAGACAAGAACAAGAGGAAACCAATGTCTTCTGTGCTTTTAGTGCCAGTGTTGTAAAAGACAATGAAGTATGGTACATAGACAGTGGGTGCAGTAACCATATGACTGCTCATGAGTCCTTATTGACTGATCTTGACACTACATTTACTGGTAAAGTGAAGATGGGAGATGGGAACATTGTGAAAGCAACAGGCAGAGGTACTCTCATCATTGATACTAAGAAGGGAAGAAGACACATTGAAGAAGTCATGTTGGTACCTGGTCTGGAGGAGAACCTTTTAAGTGTTGGACAGATGATGGAACATGGCTACTTCTTGCTGTTTGGAGACACTATTGTTGAAATATATGATGACAGAACCTTGAAGAATCTGGTTGTGAAAGTCCAAATGAAAAACAGAAGCTTTCCAGTGCTATTGAAGTGTTTGGAAGAAGTGGCAAGGAAGGTTAATACAATTGAGTCAGAAAAGCTATGGCACAGAAGGTTTGGGCACTTAAATGTACAAAGCCTTAAAAACTTGCAGAAGAATGAGATGGTGCAAGGGTTGCCCCAAATGGATGAAATGAGGGAGGTCTGTGAAGGCTGTGCATTTGGGAAACAACACAGGGACAAATTCGAAGTTGGAAAGTCTTGGAGGGCTGAGAAACCACTAGAGCTAATTCACACTGATGTGTGTGGTCCAATGAAGACTGCATCCATCAGTGGGAATAAGTATTTCTTAACTTTCATAGATGACCATACAAGGATGTGCTGGGTATACTTCATGAGATTCAAATCAGAGGTGTTCAACATATTCAGAAAGTTTAAGGCAATGGTGGAGCTACAAAGTGGACACCAGATCAAGAAGATAAGGAGTGATAGGGGAGGTGAGTATACCTCAATGGAATTCAATGCCTTCTGTGAAGAATTGGGTCTAGAAAGACAACTCACAGTAGCATACACTCCTCAACAGAATGGCACTGCAGAGAGAAAGAACAGAACCATAGTAGAGATGGCCAAGTCCATGCTACATGAGAAGAAAATGCCTTATTCGTTTTGGGGAGAAGCAGTGAACACTGCTGTGTACCTCTTGAACAGATGTCCTACCAAAGCACTAGAAAAGCAAACACCATTTGAGATGTTCAGTGGGAGAAAGCCAGGTGTAAAACACCTGAAAGTTTTTGGCTCTGTATGCTATGCACTAGTACCATCACAACTCAGACACAAGTTGCAAGAATCCAGCAATAAGTGCATTTTTGTTGGATATGGTACAAATGAAAAAGGCTACAGATTGTATAATCTGAGAACCAAGAAGATTAATCTCTCAAGAGATGTAATCTTTGATGAGGAAGTTTCGTGGAATTGGGAAACAAATGCAGTAGAACAAGACAAGGTATCACTGCAATTTGAGATCACTGAGCAGAGAACTGCACCAAGTGGAATTGATGAGGACTATGGATCTGAAGAAGAAAGCTTGCAGATTCCCCATAATTCACCAATACACACTCCTCAGAGTGTTCAAAACTCAAGTGCAAGTTCAACTCCTCAACAGGGAGGACATCAAAGCACAAGCTCAAACTCAAGCTCAGATTCAACACCAATTAGGATGAGGAATCTAGAGGAAATCTATGCATCATGCAACTTCTGTGTTATTGAACCAGAGACTTTCGAAGAGGCTGAAAATGATAAGTCATGGCAAATGGCAATGAGGGATGAAATCTCAATGATAGAGAAAAATGAGACATGGACTCTTGTGGACAGACCAAGTGATAAACCTGTGATAGGTGTAAAGTGGGTTTATAAAACCAAGCTGAACTTGGATGGATCAGTACAGAAGAACAAGGCTAGGTTGGTGGCTAAAGGCTACTCTCAAAAGCCAGGAATTGACTTCAATGAAACATTTGCACCTGTGGCTAGACTAGATACAATCAGGACACTAATTGCATTAGCTGCACAGAAGAGTTGGCAGCTATACCAGTTAGATGTCAAGTCTGCTTTCTTAAATGGTGTTCTGGAGGAAGAGGTTTATGTGGACCAGCCACAAGGTTTTGAAATCAAAGGGTCCGAAAGCAAAGTATACAGATTAAAGAAGGCACTTTATGGCCTGAAACAGGCGCCAAGAGCCTGGTACAGTGAGATTGATGCTCACCTCACTAAGTGTGGATTCAAGAGGAGTCTAAGTGAAGCAACACTCTACACTAAGGTTGAAAACAAGACAGAAACTCTCATTGTGTCCATCTATGTAGATGATGTGGTGTTTACTGGAAACAGTAAGGAAATGGTGAACCAATTCAGAGATGAAATGATGAGGAAGTATGAGATGACCGATTTGGGGTTACTCCATCACTTTCTTGGAATGGGAGTGATTCAAAATTCAGACTGCATTTTCATTCATCAAATGAAATATGCACAAACATTGCTAGATAAATTTGGACTTAAGGGATGCAAACCAGTGAGCACTCCCTTAATCGCAAACGAGAAGCTCAAAAGTGAAGATGGAAGTGAATTAGTGGATGCAAGTCTCTACAGAAAGATTGTTGGCAGTCTTCTATACCTCACAGCAACAAGACCAGATATCATGTATGCTGCAAGTCTACTCTCAAGGTTCATGCACAATCCTACCAAAATCCATTTGGGAACTGCAAAAAGGGTTCTTAGGTATGTGCAAGGAACAATTGACTTTGGAATCAAATATGAGAAAGGACAGTCAGCTATATTGGTTGGTTTCTGTGATAGTGATTGGGGTGGCAGTGAAGATGATATGAAAAGCACATCGGGGTATGCCTTTACATTCGGCTCAGGTGTGTTCTCGTGGGCCTCAGTCAAGCAACAATGTGTTGCACTATCAACAGCCGAAGCTGAATATGTGAGTGCAGCAGAAGCAACATCTCAAGCAATCTGGCTGAGATTCGTTCTAAAGGATTTTGGAGAATTACAAGTCAAGCCAACTAAGCTAATGTGTGACAATACCTCAGCAATTGCAATGACAAGAAATCCGGTTTTTCATCAGAAAACAAGGCACATAAAGAGGAAATATCACTTTGTCAGAGATGCACTACAAGAAAATGTCATTGAGCTACTGTATTGCAGAACAGAAAACCAGGTGGCAGACATCTTTACAAAAGCACTACCAAAGGAGAGGTTCACATACCTTCGTAGTTTGCTCGGAGTTGACACCAGGAAGAGTTTAGAGGGGAGTGTTGGATGCTAAACACTTCCAGGAAGAATCGAAGAAGTGTAGCTGCTACAAGATTAACGGCTAGTAGGTTGTAACGGCTAGTTTTTTGTTAATTTTAAGATTAAGACATTTGACAGATGTAAGGCTTAGATTAAAGCTCCAAGGAAGGGCTTAGATTAGCTTGTACTATCTGGTAGGTGAGGTCTTTTGGCACCTAGCTCCAATGGAGACAAGGGCTGACTGTATTCAAAAACCCTACTGTCATACATATATATATGAATGCTAAGAGCTGCAATGTGCGCAGCCGGACATAGCCAAAATCCTTATTCTCATTCTCTGTGCATTTCTCATAACCAAAACAGTGAAAGAACAACCATATACAAAATACAAATACAACAAAACACTATCATTTACACCGTCAATATGATTAATATATTTAGATGACTAAACGATCTCAAATTCGAATAATTCTTTTTGTTTATAATAACTTTAGCCATTAGATCAAATTTTAAGAGTCCTAATTGGTGGATTTGGTGGAAAGGATCCCGAGAGGATCCCTTTCCCAAGAAACGTGCTTTCTTTTAAACTGCAGACCATGACTTGGTCTTTAAACTAGGACTTCAAAAGCGAATTTTGTTTACGAATTTTATTCCTTTACTATTCTCATGAGCAAGTACGTAGACACCATATCCCTTCCTCCCTCTATATAAACCCCATGCAATATTCCAGGAAGAGACAACTTAATTATCTCGATCGATATCAAAACTCCCAAGTTATGGCAATGAAATATTCACGATCTTTGCTCTTTGGTATGCTGCTACTCATTGGCTTTGCATTGACAAATAGCAAAGCTGCTAATACGGATCCACCTGTTTATTGCGAATTTCTCAATCGCAGCAGTTTTGAACCAGGGTTCATATTTGGCACAGGTTCTGCATCTTACCAGGTTAGTGTATATATATATATATATATATGTATTTTATATATGTATATCTTCTGGGATTATTTACCATTTTATTGGTATATTTTATACGTGCAGTTAGCATCCATGCATGAATTATAATGTTGACATCTTCCTTGCGTGTGTAGTAGTACACTTACGTATATGCATGTGTGTATATTTCAGTATGAAGGTGCAGTAACCATGCACTTTGTTGGGAGACAAATAGGACGTGGTCATGTGATATGTACAATATATGTATATACTTCATCAATGCGCACGCACATAAAGTACTTTGCATATGATATGGATTTCACGATTATGTTTTTGAATAACTGCAGAAAAAATCGCTGATGGCAGTAACGGAGACGTTGCTATTGATCAATATCACCGATATAAGGTCTAGAATCTCATAACTTTGTTCTCTTGACCGTTTATACTTGAAGGGCACATGTTAACATATTAAATTGGAGCCTTTATAAAAAGCACAATATAATGAGATCCTCGATATTTAATTTTAAACTTTTTTCTTATTATGATTATATGTATCCTTTTGTCATTCTAGGAAGACGTGGGGATTATGAAGGATATGGAGTTGGATGCTTACCGATTCTCCATTTCATGGTCCAGATTATTACCAAGTAAGTTGCTCCACATCCTCATATTTGGTTGGGACAAAAGTCAATATATATTGTGCATAAGAATTATTTTTCCTACGAGAAAATTATTCTCTTTATATACTTTTAACTAAATTAATGTGATCGAGTTATCTACTATATAACCCTTCTTTTTCTTGTTATTATTGTTCTAATTAGATGGAACGTTAAGTGGTGGCATTAACAGGAAAGGAATTGATTATTACAACAATCTCATCGATGAACTCCTACGCAATGGTTAATCATCCTACCTTAAACAATTATTACATGAATTTTTAGAACATCATTCAATCAGACTTTTAATTTGATTTTACTGATCATGTATATATAGGATTAAAGCCATTTGTGACACTCTTTCATTGGGATGTTCCCCAAGCTTTAGAAGATGAATATGGTGGTTTCTTAAGCCCTCGTATTGTGTAAGTGAACAAAATTTATTCTCTCAGCGATAATTTGATAAAATACATACTGATATTCGTAACATAAATGTGTATCTACAGCGATCATTTTAAAGACTATGCGGAACTTTGTTATAAGGAATTTGGTGATCGAGTCAAGCACTGGTTCACGGTAAATGAGCCATATACTTTTAGTAACATGGGTTATGCTGTTGGTACTCAAGCACCGGGACGCTGCTCTTCTTGGCAAAACCTAAACTGCACCGGTGGAGATTCAGCCATTGAACCATACTTGGTGACACACCACATTCTTCTTGCCCATGGAGCAGCTGTAGAATTGTACAAGAAAAGATATCAGGTTCAATAACTTTTTTTTTTTTGGGGGGTCAGATTATTGGCTCCTAATTGAGAATTCTAGATGAATCATTATTATTGAGTTGTAATACAAGAGGGAATACTCTCTGTAGTGAGATAATCTAAAGGTTGTATCTTTTTCTATAGCTCCGATTTGTTCAACCAAAATTCATATTTTTGTGCAGGCAACTCAAAAAGGCTTGATAGGAATAACATTGGTGTCACATTGGTTTGAGCCCGCTTCGGAGTCAAAGCAAGATAAAGATGCTGCCTTACGATCTTTGGATTTTATGTTTGGATGGCAAGTGTCTTATTAAATTATATATCAACCCAATTACATGTTTACTCATGAATTGAAACATTGATACTACCTAGCTAGCAGTACTCTTTATATATAATAATATAATTAGGCTAATATCTGGAATTGTCATGTTTTGTAGGTTTTTGGACCCTTTGACAAGTGGTGACTATCCACACACCATGCGATCAATTGTTGGGAAAAGATTGCCCAAATTCACAAAAGAACAATCCAAGTTGCTAAACGGATCATTTGATTTTCTTGGAATAAATTATTATACTGCTAGATACACAAGTAGTGCACCTAAGAACAATTCACTACCGGCAAGCTACGTAACAGATCCTCGAGCTGATCTTACAAGTGAGTGCAAAGGGAAACTTAGTTTGAATGGCTTAAGTTCTTTGTACTTCTTGCACTAGTTTAACTTCATAATTACATTAATTATATTCTAATATTTACACCAATCGTATTCTAATGTTTGTAAATATTGTGGCAGCTGAGCTTAATGGAGTACTTATTGGTCCACAGGTAAATATCAAATTTATCATTTTGAGCTATTTGCATGTGGAGGATTAGTTTTTTCCCCCAACGTTTACGTATTATCTCCAAATGGTGTTGCAGACTGCTTCAGATTGGTTATATGTATATCCAAAAAGAATTCACGATCTTGTGCTCTACACAAAGGAAAAATATAACGATCCACTCATTTATATTACTGAGAATGGTACGTAATACATACTTTTAAGCCTTGATTAATTACAAAAGTTTCACGTATTTATAGTGGTGTAAAATGAAATTACACGTTTTCTTTTTGTTTTAGAGGAAAAAACTAAATTTAATTTTTTGTGTGATAATATGTACGCAGGTGTATCAGAGTTGAATAATCCAGAACTATCACTTGAAGAGGCCCTTCATGATACCAGTAGAATTGACTACTACTATCGTCACCTGTGTTACCTTCAAGCGGCGATCAAGTAAGTAGTTCTTAACAAAATGATTAAGGCTATATACTGCCTAGCCTTCTTATGTTATGGTTATTTAATCATTATATTGACCTAACCCATTTGAACATTTGTGCATGTGTGTGCAGAAATGGTGCGAAAGTGAAGGGATACTTTCCATGGACATTGTTCGACGACTTTGAATGGGCTTCTGGATACACCGTCCGATTTGGTTTAAACTACGTGGATTATAACGATGGGCTAAAAAGACACCCAAAACTATCAGCACACTGGTTCAAAAATTTGCTTAAGAAGAATTGAAGAAATTTAAAGAAAGCTACTGTTCATTATAAACATTTAAGTGGATAATTTTCCCTTTTTATGTATTTATATTTCAATTCCTTATGCATTTGTATTTCCTTGTAATAATGTAAACATTCCTTGAGATTCAATAATTCAATAAAAAGCTATAAGAGCTGTGAATGCTACAATAAAACCTCTCTCTATAAAGGAATAACTTATTTGTAGTCATAAAAAGTTTTGGTCTCTATTTGGGTTTAAGAATAAATTTCACATTGTAATAAGTTATCATTTTTCTAGGTCCTGTTGTAAGGAAACTTGCCTCGATATGGTAGTAATTGTTAATAAGGACAATAATAAGCCAGGCCACAAATAAAACTTTAAGATGGACTAAAATATTTCTCTAATGTTGTTGGGCCGATTTTTTTTTTTTTTTTTTTTTTGTGGAGATGATACTACAACTTTGAGCTTGCGGGTACGTATGTAAAACCTTGTCAATATCTTCTTGTTGAAGCCAAAATATTTCTAACTCAGGAGAATCATCTTCCCCTTCTTGCCTAATTGTATTAATGATTATTTTTTCAACTAAAGCGTACTCAACATTTTGCACAACTGAACACAAATGTTTTTAGTTAGCTGAGTTTGCATATAACCTTGGGTTACATGACAATTTTGATAGAAGAAAAGAAAAAGTGTACGCTTGAATTGGTAGAAGATTGTATTGTACATATTTGTCAAATTTACTTGGAAAGAAGAATTAAAGAGTTTTAAAACTTTTGCTATGTATTATAAACATCTATTTCTAATTCTTTGTTGAACATAAGGATGCTAATAAATTTTAATATATACTCCACCTGTTTAACGCAGTTTTAAAACTCATGGCATTGCGTGGGCTCAAATGCTTGTAAGAGACTATTTTCAGATAATGTTGATGCACAAAATAAGTGAGACTTTGGAACGACGTAAAGTGTCAAGTTCGTCACCTTCACAAAGTTACTCCAGTCACGTAGTGAGGATAATATGTAAATATATAGAAGTAGGGAAGTAAATACAAGATGTACCTAGTTCACCCTAAGTTGGGTTACATCCACGAGGGTAGATGAGTTCTTATTAATAGCGAAGAGTTTACACAATACACACGTTAAAGCATGAAATTGGTTCCAAGTGGAATATTCTATAATTAAAATTCTATATATGCTTGACTGGCTAGTCATCAACACTTGTCAACTAAATCACGTTTGTCAGTTAACCAACAGTGGAAATAATCAATTTAAAAACTAGGTTTACAGAAATGTCCCTAGTTAACTGAGGTTCAATCTAGTATAAATGCAAACCTTGATAAGCTTAGATGCATGGACAAGTCTATATGCAAGTCAAGATGATCATGTATCATATACAAGATGTAAGAAATAAATCCAGGGAAGGCAATAATCAACAGAGGATTTTTTTGGCTGGAAAAAAGTCACCTCTAAGGTAAAAAACTGGGGACTTACCACTGAGTCCAATCCACTAGTGAAATCAAGATTCTTACAATGTAACCACACAAGCTCAATTCCTAGTTCCTAATCTATGGAGCAACTTGTACCTTTGTGCAACCTTGCCTTTCACGAGATGGATTCCTTCAGTCTTCACGAAGTGGCAGCTCCTTCTGTGCTCTTCATCTTATGGCACCGAAATCAAATCAACTTATGCAAATGATGTTATGATGAAGTTGATGGCTAGTCGGTTTCACCAGTCAAACACTTGAAAGATGAAACTAACATGAATCCAAAAAGCGGTCAACTCAAAGATTTGAAACTAGAAAAGCTTGACCTAAAACAAAGATCAAAATCACCAAAACAATGCTACCCTAATATGCAATGATCTGGATAATCAGAAAAATATAAATCTCCTAGTCAAGTTGAAAAGAACCCTAGATTAAATTTTTATAGTGGGCTTTGTTTTAGACAAGAAAGGGGACAAGAAAAGCCACATGTCATGTGTAAAAGCAAATTGGAAAGATCTAAGGCTGAAAAACCATTTTTAGGAAAAAGCATTCAGATGGCTCATGTGGGTTGTCTTAAAGTGTGTGTCCAGCTCGCGTTATAGCAACGAGAAGTTTTGACAACACAGAACCACTAGATAGAATGAACTGGAAATAATGACGTGAAATGGATATGAATGAACAAACCTTTAATAAGAGAAGTTAAGCTCTTGAAGTGATATTTCTAGCAGCATGATCCCAAAAGTTGGAATTTAACCCTAAATCTAACGAGAACATGTGTGGTACAATTGATTACATTTGACAAGGGAAGCCAAACAACAAAACTAGACTTCACAAAGCACAATCATTATGAGTGAGTTCTAATGACGAGTTTAAGTCCAATAATGGCATTAGGAATTAATTGTAGGAGAACAATCTCTTTTTATAGTTGAGGAGAGTCTTCGGCTCCCTTTCACAGTTGATATGGGACTCTAGGAGTTTTATTCTGATGTTAACACATGTTGTGTTGTGATTGGTCTCTTGATTGGAGAGGAACTCATGTGCTTTTGTAGGGGTGCCTACACTTGAATTCTTCAGTGGGCCCTTGAAGGTATGGAGTTGATCAGAGCTCGCTAGTTTCGAGAGTGATGAAGTATGGTACAAACAACAAATATCAAATTTTCGTAAAGCTCTTAAATCTCGATTTTATATATTTAGATGCGATTACTTTGCCTAATCTCCATTCTACTCATTTACTTTTGTAAATCTTGTTGATCCCTTCGAATCCATATAATATGGGCCAAAACTGACAAGATCACAACTACAGTTAACTTGAACAATTTAAACAGTCCAAAACATAAACTTTGGGGAATATGACAGTGATAAATAGCCTATGAACCTGTAAAATAACAATTCTTCAATCATTTTTGTTAATTCAACGTCCCTCCCTTCTTAAATGTTCAACCTAAGGACGACTGCAACATATAGGAGCACTGTCATGATTATCCATATCACTAAACCAATTTACCATCTTATTTACACAATAGATCAGATTTCAAATATGCAAATAGGTGACAGTCCATTAACCTTCGCCTGAAAAAGTAGGGATACCAAGATCTAATATGATACGAAGAAAGCAACGACGTGGTTTAGTTAAAAGATTACCTCCATACCTTTAATGGTAGCATCCTTTTCAACCTTTGATGCTTTATCCTGTGGGGACATTAGAGTCACCAGTAGATAGTTTGCCAACCTGAAGTGTACGCGGAGAACTACGAATCCCATTGTAATAAATTTGTGATTATATCAAATATAAAGAAATTAGCGATAATGATAATGTAAATCTCTATCGTAAGTAGCGGCGGTCTCTTATACAGATCAGAAATTAATGAAATGATTTGGAAGCTATATCAGTTATATAAACTGTTTAAATAACTTCTGAGTCTAAGCATTTTTCAGCATGGTTATTACTTTGAGGTTAAGTTGGTGTTGAAAAGGATTGTCGCAAGCCAATTGCATATGGATCAAAAACCTATAGAGACATACAACGGAGAGAAAAGTTTACTACAAAATATGTAAATAGTTATGATGGAAATGGCCACATAGATATACTTCACTAGTAGAAAAAATTACTTGCGCGACAATGAAAAAATCATCGCGCAAGATAGTTTTGCGCAATGGAAGAGGATATTAGTCGCGTAAGAAAGGTCAGCTTTGTGCGATGCATAACTTTGTTTTGCAAAAAAACTTTGCTCATCGAAAACAATACACTCATCGCGCAAAGTCAGTAAGAAAAACCGTGGGTAATTTTTTGGAGCGAAAAACATGCGTGACGAAGGGTGAATCTTTACGTGATGAAGGATTCGTCACGTAAGTCACTTTCAGTTTTGCCCCGACAATTCAGTGCATGTGAATCAAAGGAATCAATGCTGTATTTAGTGTAGATGTTTGCACGACAAAGCATTCGTCGTGCAAAGTTCCTAACCTTCCTATAAATATGCCCTTCTGCTCACATTATTCTTCACAATTCTGTTCGTGCTGTGATGGAAGATAAAAACCGGGATGAGATTGTGCCAGCCAACCCATATGATTTGAGACAACATGTGGAGTTTGCGCATGAGATTGCTGTAGCCATGGGGAATAATTGTCCTGTTGCTGAGTGGTGTTCTTGGAAATATGTTCTCAACAATGTCAAGAAGGTGATGATGAATGAATTATTAGTAAGTATGTTGTTGACGGATCGATAATTAATTTTGTGAATTTTTTTTTTGTTTTATGTTGGAATTAATTATTTGCATATACATGTAATAATGTAAGTATACTCTTGATGATGATACGAATGAAAAGTTGATGAAGTTGATGGAGGCGGCGTTGGAGGGATGTTACAATCGGTGGCGTTATGACGTTGAGCAGAATGGAGCACCATCGAAATAACAGTTTTAAATTTATGTTTTTGAGGACACTATTTAAATTCAAGGTTTTTTTTTTGGTAAGTTATGTATTTGGACTTAATTAGGCTTTAATTCCTGTCACATTCCGACTCGGGCGGGACCACTTCCTGGGCTCGACTCCGCCGTAGCACGATATTGTCTGCTTTAGGCCCCGAGCACGCCCTCACGGTTTTGTTTCTGGGAACTCACACGAGAACTTCCTAGTGGGTCACCCATCTTAGGATTGCTCTCGCGCAAACTCGTTTAACTTCGGAGTTCCTATGGAACCCGAAGCCAATGAGCTCCCAAAAGGCCTCGTGCTAATTGGAGGTGGAAATATACATATAAGGCTTACATGATCTTTACCTGTATGACTTATCTCATATCTCATTAGTCAATGCTAGCATTGATTGATGAGATATGAGTACAGTCGTACAGGTCACGTTAGGTGACTCTGGCTGATATATCATTTTATATTGATTAAGTTCATTTGGCCTACTTGTTAATGCATTGTAGAGTTGATGGATGTGGTATACTCGTGGTTTTGGCCATTTTTGTGTATTGTTTGGATATATAGATATATACATATATGTGTACTACTATTCTATGGAAAAACGACAATGGATTTATAGTGAGAGGTTGGTATTAGAAAGGTAATGGCTTTGGGAAGCTTGGTCTTATTGCTCACTTACACTCTCTATTTTGTGCCCCTCCAGGTTTTAGCTGTTGAGTTCGTATCGACGAGGATCTGTGGTAAATCTTAATGTTGGTGGCTATCTCTGAGGGTATGATTCTTACCCACATTACTATATTGTACTTATGCTCTAACATCGCGTGTGAAATGGGTTCACTCCCGCTCATAGCGCACTCTGGTATCTAGACACTTTAGGTTCAAATTTATTCACATTGTACACACTATCACATTTTATGGCTTCGTCACCTTCCAGGTGTCAGCCAGCACAACTCGATTCAGAGTCTAAGTGGACTTTTTGGGTCGGGGTGTGTCAATTTTTAGTTATTTCGCATATATGTGAGACCTATCTCGAGGACGAGCGCCAGCAATCGAGGCTCAGAGGCTACTTAGGAGACAGAAGATCAGATGAGAGAAATGTACCCAAGATTGTTTTATGATTCATGAGGTTGTATGTTGTTGTATAAATTTCGGGATGAAATTTTATTAAGGTGGGTAGATCCCACATTGCCCAGGGGTAAGGATCATATAAGCCTTATATGTACATTCCCACCTCCAATTAGCACGAGGCTTTTTGGGAGCTCACTGGCTTCGGGTTCCGTAGGAACTTCGAAGTTAAGCGAGTTTGCGTGAGAACAATCCCAGGATGGGTGACCCACTAGGAAGTTCTCGTGTGAGTTCCTAAAAACAAAACCGCGAGGGCGTGGTCAGGGCCCAAAATGGACAATATTGTGCTACGGTAGAGTCAAGCCCAGGAAGTGGTCCCGCCCGGGTCGGGATGTGAAATTCCTGTTTGAGTTTTTAAATAATTGAATGGATTAATTCAATTTATTTAAGGTTTTAATTATTTATAGAATAAATATTATAGCTGAATATTTGTTTGTAATTACTTAAGGGTTTTAATAATTTTGCGAAAAAGGTTTTTTTTTTTTTTTTTTTTTTTTTCTTCTATGCTTGTGCGACAAACAGCTATAATTGTCACACAAGATGATTTTGCACGATTAAGGATTTCGTCGCACAAGGCCACTTAGTGCAACAACTACTACTATTCGTCGCGCAAGGGGTTCTTAACACAGTCAGACTGTCAGTCACACATTAAACGCTTGCATTTATAGCAGGTAGTTATAACAACCTTGCGCAACAAAGGATTCGTTGCGCAAAGTGTGTCGAGTTTTATATAAACACAGTTTCAGAACCCTATTTTGCAAAGGTTTTATATTAAACGATGGCCGATTCGGTTTCAAAGTCAATTAAAGGTTGGGAGGGATAAGGCTCTCGTGAGGGGAAAGATAAAAAAAATTATTGTTGAGTTAATTGATTTACATTTGATATGGTTGAAAATATTGTTTTAATAGACTATTATATTTTAAATTTTTGTGGTAGGAAAAAAAATGCAGAAAGTTGTGGCGACATTAGAGAGGTACCAACGTAAGCGTTTGCCCTCGTTTGTTGACAAAAGTTTGGCTAAAGCTTACGGCGAACTTATTTGTGATATAAGGGGATTGGTGAGGGAGAAGTGTTCTATCGAGTTTAACTCTTGGAAAATGGTGCCCGTGCACGTGAAGAACTTCATGGTGCAGCAGTTATCAATAAGTTTATATTAAAGAATGTGGAATTGTTTTGTTTTAAAATAATATTTTTGTGATATTTAATTTAATTTTATTGCCATTATAGGTTGTTTGAGATGTTGGTGAAACCGATGAGAAGCAATGGAAGTATGTGGACGAGCTTTTCAAGAAAAAGTTCCAGAAGTGGAAGTTCGACGTACATCGGGTTGCAGAGCGTGCACAAGTTGACAATGCACTGTCGATGCCCTTACTGATGACGCAGAGGAAGAGTGAACCTAATTTGTTTTTTTGTTTGTTTATGAAATAAATTTTATTTGAACGTTATGTTGGAGTTATTTTTTTTATTTATGTTACATGCATGGAAGGCTTAAAGTTTACATTAATTATAATATATATTTTAGTTAAAAAAATTAGTTTTAATAAATATTTTGGTAATATATAATTTGGTTTGATAATTTTAATTGGATAAAAACAAATTTAGATTAAGAAAGAAAACAGAAAAAAAAAGTAACTTGTGCAACAAATATAGTGTTCATCCCGCAAATAGATTACATTATTAAAGTATAAAGAAAACAAAAAAGAGAATTTTAGGAAAAAAAGAAAAGAAAGATAGTTGTGTGACGAACATAATGTTTCGTCGCTAGAAGGAAACTTGTGCGACGAATTATGTGTTCGTCGCGCAAAGTGGTTCTTCCAAAAGTAATCTTTATAACTTGACGTTAGTTGCAGAGGGAGAAAACTACAAATTTCTCCCTGCAAATTTTCCCTTCGTTTTTCTTCAATTTGGGATCTGTCGGTCCCATTTTCTCTCAATTTCTTCCTCTAAAACTTCGTCCATCTAAATCTCTAGGTTGATCAATGAATTTTGTTGTGTTTGGTAAAGGTTTTTTTTTAAAATTATCAATGTCAATTCATACTAACACCGTCAAATTCGTTGTGTATAGGGATATTGTGTGTGACTAGCTGTTGATGGATAACGAGTTGGAAGGTATTTTCGTCATTTTATTTTTAAAAAATATGAATGAGTTAAAGTATATTGAAATTACGTTGTTAAATTTTTTTATATTAAGTTGTTAAATTATATTAATTTTTATGTTATAATTATGTATAATGTTGAATTTTATATGTACAAATTTGTACGTGACGTACAAATATGTGTTGTGATGTACTTATTTTCCTGTTTAAGGATTAGTTAGATGTCGCACATGGATGCAAAACATGACTGGGGTCCAATTGATTCTTGAATTGTCCCATTATTTAGACAGTTTGGGAATGCAAAGTTATGCCGCGTAATTTACGGTTGAAGGATTTAGTTTCAATCGTGGGGATTTCGGTGTCATCTCTATACGTTCTTTGGGTGGTACATCGGTATTTCATATCTATGTCGTGCACTTGAAGAACTGTACAGAGATGCTGCCGAAATTTCTCAACGTCGATATCTAATTCGAAGTAGTTGTAAATTACGTGACATAATTTTACATTCTCGAATGGGACAGGGCCCTTACCGGAGGCATAAGGTGAGAAAATCATGTAGAAGTTGTTGTGATTGTTGCACTGTTATTGTGGTTGTAGGAATGATGGACGGAACATGGATGCATAACCCAAATAGATGCGCCAACAAATACTTGAACGAGATCAAAATTTTTATTGACTTTGCACGTACACACAACACAGGTGCAACTAGAACCTGGTGCCCTTGTAGAAGGTGTAACAACACGTTAAGGGAAACTTTTGAAAATGTTCGATTTCATTTAGTAAGGAATGGAATGGTAGAGACCTATAATATTTGGAACCATCAGGGGGAACAATTACACAATGTGTTGTCTTCAAACGTGACAGCAATGGATAAGGGAGAATTCGAAGAATATAAAAAATTATTTAAAAATGCCAACCAAGAGTTATACCCCGAGGTGTGAGGGATTTTCCGTTCCCACAGCTATTGTGGAACTAATGCACGGGAAAATAAAGTATCGTATGTCGAACCAGTGTTTTGATTTTTTTTGGGGGGGGGGGGGGGGTTCAAGTGAATGCCACCAAAGGACAATTGTTTGTTGAAAGACCATAGAAATGCTCAAAAAGGTGTTGAATGGTCTCGAGTTGGATTATGAAAAAATTCTTGCTTGCAAAAACAATTGTGTATTATTCTATAAGGAAGCATTGGATAAATGCCTTGTATGAAATGAGTTGAGGTTCAAAATGACATCTCATAATAGATCGACGAAGATCCCACAAAAAGTCATGTGTTATTTACCTTTGAAGCCTAGGTTGAAGCAGTTGTATATGTCAATGCATACTGCCACTGATATCAGATGGCATAAGGAAAAACAAGTAGATGACGATGTCATGAGGCATCTTGCAGATGGAGAAACATGGAAATAGTTCGATCAAACGTTCCCTGATTTTGCTGCTGATCCTTAGAACATTAGATTAAGACTTGCCACTAATGGATTCAATATGTTCGGTGTTCTAAACCAACACCACAGTACTTGGCCAATTTTCCTATAATTTGCCGCCATGGAAATGTATGAAAAAAGAATACATGATGGTGATTCTATTGATAACTAAGGATCCTGATAGGTCAATCGATGTATACTTACAACCGTTGGTGGATGAGCTAAAGGATTTATGGACACACGATGTGTGCATATACGATAAGTGTATTAGCAAGATGTTCACTTTGCGGGTAGCAATGATGTGGACTGTGAACGATTTCCCCGCATATGCAACGGTTTTTGGGTGGAGCACTATGCTGTGTATGCAAGGAAGACGTAACATCTAGTTGGCACGCTAGAAAAGTTTGCTACCTTGGTCATTGGAGATGGTTGCCATGGAACCATAAGTGGTGAGAGAAGGCTAAAGAGTATGACGGAGAAAAAGAGCATCACCTCAAATCAAGAGACTGGTCCGATGATCAGATTTTAGAACAACTTAACTGGTTGGATTTTGCTCTGTTCAAGACCAATGTCAGTAGGACCAGACCTTCTATACATATGAACTCGATGCACAAGTCTATGTTTTTTGAGCTATCGTATTGTTTGAAACTAAAATTGAGACACAACCTTGATGTTATTCATGTTGAGAAAAATGTATTTGACACATTGTTTGGCACAATTCTAGATATTGAGGGCAAGACAAAGGACATGATCAATACTCGTCTTGATTTGGAACGAATGGGAATACTACGAGGTTTATTGATGAATAGGGACAGTGATAAAGTCATAAGGGATCTTGGGTTTTTTTTTCTTTTTGTGAAACCAAATGACAAAAAAGAATTTTTAAAGTTTTTATCGTCTGTAAAGTTTCCTGATGGGTATGCTTCAAATATCACATGTTGCGTGAACGTTGACAGGGGTAAATTAGCTGGCCTAAAGAGTCATGACTTTCCTTGTGGTTCTGCAACACCTACTTCCTGTTGGTATTCGACATCTCTTGCCAGCCGATGTAGTGAAACCAAGCATGTTGTTGTCTAGTAGAAAGGTATATATTCCTCGTCATTTTTATTAATCAATATGTTATGATTAGTAAAATTTGTATCGTATCATTTTATTTTGGCAGGCTTCTTGGAGACTTAAAGAAAAGTGTACGAAACAAAGCAAAGCCCGAAGGATTAATTATACAAGCTTGGGTGGCATATAAGGCGCTTACATTTTGTGGAATGTATTTAAAGGATGTTGAGACAACTTTCAATCGTCCTCCTTGCAATAATGATGAGGGTGTGAGAACGGAGAAACTTTCAATTTTTGCCCAAATTGCTCGACCATTTGGATATTCGAGACAAGGCGAGTCATTTTCCAAGAAGGACATGAATGTAGCATATTAGTTCGTACTTAACAATTGTGACGAGACACTGTCATACCTAGACGATCATAAACATATGATGAAGCAGGCACATCCTTCACATTTGTATGCAAAGAAACATCGTGAATTATTTCCATGGTTGTTTCTCGAATATGTAAGTTTGAAGTGTTTTGTATTGGACATATATATTGTACCAATTATTTTGCTCGAAATAACAAATTTAAATGTTTGTGTAATATTAGAAGAGTTATATAACTTGGCATTTGGACAAATTCATGTTGAATCGTACTAGGGTTGACATGCCAATGGCGTCAAGTTCTTAGTAGGTGCACGAGATGATAAGTTGTGTACACAAAACAGTGGTGTTCATGTCCCAAGTGGAGGTGAAAGTATAGACATTGAATTCTATGGCAAACTAACAAGTGTCTTGCAATTACTTTACAAAGACCGGTGCCAAGTGATCCTATTTATGTGTTGATGGTTTGATACAAACCCAAATAGGCAAGGAAGTGTGAAAATAGATCATGGATTACTATTAGTGAATACTACCAAAACTTGGTATGATGACGATCTTTACATGTTAGCAAATATGGCAAAATAAATTGTGTACCTAGATGATCCTAAAGCCAGGAGGGGTTGGAAAGTTGTTCAGAAGATGAATCTTAGAAACATGTATGCTATACTAGAACAAAACTCTACTGACGACGACATCGACAATGTTGCTGACAAACGTCTAGAATCTTCGATGGAAATTGGTGTGGAAACACTCCGAGATACTAATCTTATCCAATAACCATTTCAGATAGCAAGAGTATCTTCAATTGAAATACCGATTCAATCGATCATAATTGACCTCGATAATCTTCCACGATACGATGGTCTAGTGTGCACAAACGACAATGGTGACGTACCTATCGATGATGAGGAATGAGACACTGAAAGTGATGGTAGCGACGAAAGTGAAAGTTATTATAGTTCGGATAAAGATTAATGCAATTTATTTGTAACTTTTTTGTAAACACATTAAATGGTTAATGCATTATATACAGTGATGGAAACAATGGTATAAATGATTCCCATTTTATATGTGAATTACTTTGTAAATAAATTTATTTTATTTGTATTTTATAATAAATTGTAATAAAAAAATGAAAAATGAAAAATAAAAAATAAAAAAAACCATTTTGAAACATAATTGCACGACGAATACATATATTTTGTTGCTCAAATAATATCCTTTGCGTGATGAAATCTATGTATTCGTGTCACATCCCGGCCCGGGCGCAGCCACCTCCCGGGCCCGCTCCACCACCGTAGCACGATAATGTCCGCTTTGGGCCTTGACCACACCCTCATGGTTTTGTTTCTGGGAACTCACGAGCAACTTCCCAGTGGGTCACCCATCATGGGAGTGCTCCAGCCCCCTTCTCGCTTAACTTTGGAGTTCCAATAGAACCCGAAGCCAGTGAGCTCCCAAAAGGCCTTGTGCTAGGTAGGGATGGGAATATACATTTAAGGATCACTCCCCTGGGCGATGTGGGATGTCAAAATCCACCCCCCTTAGGGGCCTGACGTCCTCGTCGGCACACACGCGGCCAGGGTTAGGCTCTGATACCAATTGTCACATCTCGGCCCGGGCGCAGCCACCTCTCGGGCCCGCTCCACCACCGTAGCACGATATTGTCCGCTTTGGGCCCTGACCACGCCCTCACGGTTTTGTTTCTGGGAACTCACGAGCAACTTCCCGGTGAGTCACCCATCATGGGAGTGCTCCAGCCCCCTTCTCGCTTAACTTTGGAGTTCCAATGGAACCCGAGCCAGTGAGCTCCCAAAAAGCCTCGTGCTAGGTAGGGATGGGACTATACATTTAAGGATCACTCCCCTGGGCGATGTGGGATGTCACAATTCGTCATGTAAGTGTCTGAAAATTCAATTAAGGCGTTTTTTTCGCGGAAATTTTAAAAAACTTGCGAGACGAATTTTTTAACATTGCGCTACAAAGCCTCTGTTGCGCAAAATTCTATATTTTAAACCCTATGTGTCTCATTCCTCCCCTCACTTCCCTCCTCTTCCTTTTCTTCCCCATGCGATACTCTTTTTTTTTTCTCCTTTTCTCTCTGTCCTTCTCTCATTCGCTTACCTCATCTCTCCGTCCCTTTCTTCGGTCGTCGCGTGTTCGTATCCAAGAGGTAATTTCCTCTTCATTTTTTTTCAATTTTCCTTATTGACCATGTTAATTAGGGTTTATAGATTGAGGGTTGTTCTTTTTCTTTCTTTTTTTTTTTTTCAAATTGGGGGTTAGAATTAGGGCAGTGTGGGGGGGGGGGGGGGGGGTAAGATTTAGGGTTCGTAAATTGGGGGTTACATTTAGGTTCTTAAATTAGAGTTTTTAGGGTTCTTAATTGGGGGATTTAGGTCTGAAATTAGGGGAACAATTTTTGGTAATGAGGCTATATTAGGTTTTCTTGAATTGGGGGATAGATTTAGGGTGTTTCATTGGAGGTTAGATTATGGTTCCTAAATTAGGGGTTTTTTAATTTCAAGTAAATGGTTAAAATTAGGGCCATGGGGTTTTTTAATTTGAAGAACATAAATAGATTTAGTGTGGCAGCCTACTAATACTCCAGCATTATTAGTTATAACTATCTCTGTCCAATGAATGTATGCTACAGAGCAAGCAGGTGGCCCTTTTCGTTTCTTAGGTTCTTTCCAAGGCACGAGCATAGTTATATAAATCTTCCTCTCAATATACATGAACCAATTACTATGGGGAAACTAGTGTCAAGGAATTATTTTGAAATTCAATGAATAAAATATATAATTAACTATACATGAACGAAATCTTATGGGATTGTGAAATTGTTTGAGATCATGTTTTGAGCACCTAGTGTAATGAATACGAATTACATGGTGCTCAATACTTGAGCAAATGCTTTTAGCAGAGGGATGTTAGTAATTATACCTATAAATGTTTGGTGTTTTTAGCTTAAATTTGTGTTCTCTCAAATGCTATTATAAATTCACCTCTAATATGCCAAAGTAAAATCGAGTGGTCAGACTCCAAATGGCAAAAAGACTTGGCGGTGAAAAAGCTCGTAATTCATTTCGATTCTTAGCTAATCCCCAACCAAACAACCAGGGAGTACACGGAAAAGCATTCAAAGACTTACAACTTCACTTAAGTTCCGCGGGCAGACAACACCTATGTGGAAGCGCTAGTCGGCCTAGGCTCCGCCCTTGACCATAAACTCAAACGCTATATTTTGGTAGAGTATCTGGACAAGCCAAGCATAGAGGCAGAGCCAGTAGCTGAGGTGTCAGAGGTTAGTACAACTCCAAATTGGCAAGATTCCATTATAGTCACCTAGTCAATGGCACACTTGCCATGGAAAGATTGGAATCTAGAAAGCTTCAAACAAAGGAAACACACTACTATATGTGGAACGACATTCTTGTCCAAAAATCCTACACTAGACCACATCTCAACTGCCTAGCCCCTCCCGACGACCTAAAGGTTCTAAGTTCAATCCATGAAAAAGTTTGTGGAAATCACTCTAGAAGTCGATCCTTGGCACATAAAGCTTTTAACATAGGCTACTATTGGCCTACTATGCATCGAGACGTTAAGGAGTTAGTACCAAAATGCGACCGCTGCCAAAGTTACAAGTTGGTACCGGCATTGCCTACCAGTGAGCTACACCTGCAAACGTGTCCTTGGACGTTCATGCAGTGGGCAATCGACCTGGTAAGGCCAATGACGCTCGCTACTGTAGGTAGAGGCATGATGATCGTGGCAATTAATCACTTCCCCAAATGGGTGAAAGCAGAGCCCATGACAACCACAACTTAGACTGACAAAGTGCGTTTCATTTGGAAGAACATCATATGTCGATTTGGCATCCCTCAATCCATCGTCACAGACAATGGATCGTAATTTGTAGCAAAGATTTGGCGAAGTTCTTCCAGAAATATGGCATCAAGTAACACATGTCCACACTGAGCTATCCCAAGGCAGCGGGCAAGGTGAAGCATCCAACAAGACAATTCTCGAATGCCTCAAGAAATTACTCTCCGACAAGAAGTGAAAATGACGACGAACTGGTGAGACTCATTTCTCCTTGGCATTTGGTTTAAAAGCCATTATTCCTCCCAATGTCATCGTGCCAAGTATTAGCACTCTACTGCCAAACATTGAGCAGAATAGAAAGGGGATGGCTACAAACTTAGATCTGGCAGAGGAGAAATGCGAGAAGGTTATCACCCACACTTAAGCTTACTAGTAGTAGCTCCTCACGAGCTACAACAAAAGAGCTAAGATCCGGTAATTCTAGCCTGGAGATCTAGTCCTAAGAAAAGCCTTCATCATTGCCTATAGAGAAGGCTCCAAAAAGATGGATCCCATTTAGGAAGGTCTGTATAAGATTAGCATAGTAGGCGGCAAAGGTAACTACACCCTCGCCACCATGAACGATAAAGAGATCGAAAAACAGCGGAACGCCTACAATGTGAGGAAGTACTATACGTGACTTTTCGCTGCATCAAAGCCCGAAGACTTAAGCAGGTCGACGGGAACCACCTTGTAAGCCGATGACTATCTAGTTTTTATGCAGTTCCTACCTTACAGCTAAGTTCTCATTTGTTTCACTCGTTTTTCATTGAGGAATTTAGAAGTTATTCACAACTTGTCTCAGCTGCTTGCTTAAAGAAAAGATCACTCCTGTAATTCAAAAGAAGATCGCACCTTTTTTAGGAACTTATTGCGAGGACCAGCCATGCTTTCTAGTGCGATAGGGTAAATTAATCCCCCGACACCCATATGGGTCTGCTCTTCGATGCGAAAGGATAAATTATGTGCTATGAATATCTAGACGTGGATGAGTCGGGCTGCCCTAGTGTAACTATGAATATCTAGACGTGGATAAATTATGTGCTATGAATATCTAGAAGTAGCCATAATGGTATTTTTCAAGGCTTAGCTAACTGAAGGATTTTTGGTCTCTTGGCCTAATCTCTAGGGAACCAGGCCTTAGAGACGGAGGAGGCACATTATGCAGTACGCATATGGACGGCTACCCTAGAATACTAAAGCTACTATCGAGTGCATTAAGGTAGCCTACAATTTCCAAAAGATTGCCTACGGCTTGCCCTTCGAGCAGTAAGCCGCGCTAAACTTATATAACCGCACATTTTTGTGAAAGGTTAAACAGTTAGCATGCATTTACGAAGCTCTATCCACTGCCGACATGATATGCAGTCAATAAGCTTCATCTTTGCCAAGCGCAGAATGATCATTCAAATCTACACAAACTCTTAAAGTATTGTGATACTTGCTACGCAACTCACGAAATTGGTTACATAAAGAGCAAAGAGTTCTCTCGGACCATTGCCTATGAAATTCCATACAATCGAGTACTTTTGATACAAAAGGTTAGTGAATTTCATGTCCCAAAAATCTTTAGTATGCTGTGATGTAGGCCACACAGCTCAAAGAATTGAAGAAAGCCAAGGTTAACAGCCAAGTGGTCACGCGAACTCGTCTTCTTTTGTAAGTATTGTACATTAAAACCTATGGCTACATAGGCTATGTGGGCCTTTCTGTTTATAGAAATGCAGCACGCCTGCCGCTGGTCTAAAGGTTAAAGGTTGTGTGTAAACAAAAGAAGCAAAGATGAAGAAAAGTGAAGGAAGCAAGTTTTTTAAATTTTCTAGCAAAATTAATAGACAAATAGCAAAGGCCGGTGAAGTTTAAGCAAAGAAAAACACCAACAAGGAAAAAAAAATCATAAACGCTACTTAGAAGACCGCCCTCTAGCAGCTTGGACATCCCATTATTACTTGCTCGCCACACCTTCAGCTGCCGCCACACTCTTAGCAGCGGCATCATCCAACGCTTCACCTCCTGCTGCCACAGCCTGGGCACCAACTTCTCCAACTACTTTAACAATGGAAGCCTAAAAACTAAAGTGAAGCAAATCTTCTGGAGAAATAGAGAAGGTCTCGAAGTCTTTCCCAGCAAACTCAAAGTCAAACGGCCTACAAAAGAGGGCAACACTGAGGCGCTAGAACTCATCCATTTCCTTCTTCAAAATTTTGTTGATCTTCAACGCACCTGAGAGTTCCAACATGTGGGGTTGAAGCCTATTGATGGTTTTCTGGAAGTGGATTACTTGATTATAAGTAGCAATCAAGTCTTCATCATTTGCGTAAGCAGCAAAACGAAGCTTAGAAATGGAACGCTCAAGATCTTGAATTTGAGCCATGTAACAACTAATCTCCTTCTCTGCACTTATACTTAAATTGGATTGCGTCAAGCTTAGTCTTCAAGTCAACGATATCCTGGCAAGCAGTCTCAATCTGTAGATAAGTGGGGGCATAGATATTAGACCCCTTCAAAGCGACGAACTCATACTCCAACCTCGTAATCTGCCATCTCCTTGATAGCCTTGGTATCCTCTTGGTCAAGGAGCATATACTTGGCTGCCAGAATTGCCGTTTTCTGCATCATGGCAAGCAGAGCAGTCCTACTATATTGAGTTGTATGCTATGCAAAGGAACTTGGGCAAATAACCCTTCTAACGCCATCAACAAGCTTGGCACACACGTCCATGTCTTCAAGCATATCTAGCTTCAAAAGCACACATATCTATATAGCCTTACCAGAAACAGGCTTGGTGAATTTCTCACAACTGTTCATGCGAGCAGTTTCATCTTTCTCAACAAGTGAACTAGTCTCAGCAGTAAGAGGAGTAGGCCTTGGCACCACAACCCAAAGGGCGGGGGGGGGGGGGGCTTTACCCGACCATCGAATGCATTTATCCTAGTAAAAGACACAAATTAGATTATCGCAGTTCAAAAATTTTAGTAGCAGGGTCCACCTTATTGCTCTTCATAGTAACAAGCCTCTCTAAAGATGAACCATACTTAGCTCCCAACAGACGCCTTGGTACGAACTTCGACATTGGGGGCATGACGAAACCTCTACGTTAAGTAATCCTATCAGTAATCGTACTAGCTATCTTCGGCGTGACCGACGTCACCAGCTCAGATCTAGCAGCCTCATCTTTCTTCCCATTGGAATAAGTCAAGTCAATCACAAGCCTTTCAACAGTAGGCAGATTCTCACGAGCAGTGGAGGAAGCATTTTAAATATATTTTAATTATAAGATCTCAAGATAATGTAAGAAAAGAGAACGCATGAGCCGTATAGGTCAACTTGTTAAGAATATTCAACGCTTCCGCCACTTAGTATTACGGTCTGGTGGTATTCCTCTTTACTTGTAATTGAGAGGTCTTAGGTTTGAATCTCATAGATGTCGAATTCGATACCAAATTAGGCTGCCCATTGTGTGGCTTAACCAAACTTCCCCTCCCCTTGGTGTAAAATATATTGTTGTACTAAAAATAAAATAAAGAATATTCAACGCTCCCACACAAGATATATATCACCTGATACATTGTTCCTAATTAGGGACCTAGGCTTCAATTTTTTTTTTAATACATCGATATTTTTATACTAAATGGGAGGGAGAGTTCGGCTAAGCCACACAATGGGCAGCCTAATTTGGTATTGAATTCGTCATCCACGAGATTCGAACCTAAGACCTCTCACTTTCAAGGGAAGAAGAATACCACCAGACTGTAGTATAAATAGTGGAAAAAGATGTGGAAAGTAATAAAGATAATGAGAGAGGTGAAGGAAAAGACGACAGATCATACTTTGCTCCTCACCTGTCATTTCTTTCGTATTAAAAAATTATTAGTTAAAGAGAAAATTGTAGCAATGGTCTCTGATTTAACTCAATTGGAGTAATACTCTCTTAACTAAAAATTCATGACCATTAGTCCCTTCACTCCTTAAAGCGTGCAACTATGATCATTTTTTTCAGTTTCGTTAGAACTTCAAAATAAGTCACGTGTCATGCACATGAGGTTGAATCGAGGGGTAAATATGAAAAACCAAATAAGAAAAATTGTAGCAATGGTCCCTCAACTCTAACCGAACTAGAAAAAATGGTCCCCCAACTTTAACTCAATTGAAGCAATAGTCCCTCAACTTTAACCCAATTAGGGCAATGGTCCCTCAACTTAACTCAATTATAGCAATGATCCTTCCAACATAACTCATTTTGACAAAATTCTGATGGAGTTAACTAAAAGAACCATAGCTGCACGTTTTGATGAGTTAAGGGATCAATGGTCATGGATTTTTAGTTGAGGAGCCATTACTCCAATTATGTTAAAGTTGAGGGATCATTACTACAATTTATGTCTTCAATGAAGAAGTAAAGTGAAAGATGTAAGGAAAGCTCTTCAAATTGAGGTACGAGTCTTTTACAAACCTCTTCCCTCGCCTCCTCCATGCAATTCTCTTTCCCTCGCACTATTATGTCTCTGTCATTGTCCTCAACTCCAGAGAGAGAGAGAGAGAGAGAGAGAGATATGGGAAGAAAATATTTGGGAGGGTTTGCTAGGTTGGCGGTTTGTTTTGTTGGGAGAGAAATTCTTGAGTGCAACGACCATCAACCTATAACTGTTGCATTATATAACAATTCAAAGTTATTATATGGAAGGCCGTCAACCTAAACCGACGCATTCACAAATATTATAACACAACTGAGCAGATTATACCACACAACGTTGTTCCAAAACAGCACAATATTCATTACGTGTAATTTTTTTTAGCACAAAATGACTAATCAAACAAGGATTAAACCTTAAAACGGCTTCTTAACAGGTAACAGACAGTGCACACCAAGAAGAGTCCAAAAGAAAAAATGTAATTTGATCACCATAAACAGTGTTTAAATACATAGTTACACAAACTATCAACTTGCTGGACCGTTACAATAACAACTTAACAAAATCTGCAGATATCTAATGAATCGCAGTCTATCAGATAAATTTTTCCTTCTTTTATCACACAATGTTTCGTAACTAATAGGATTGAAGAAATACTTCAAAGATCAGAGAGGCACTTCCCATTAATAAAATCAATGACTTGGGTGACCTTCTCTTCAAGAGCAGCAGTTACAGCTACCAAAATTTCCAAGAATTCTTCTGCAGTTGGTTTTTCACTGTCTACTATATCGGTCACGGCTTTAAGAAATATTATGGGGACTTTCAATAGATCGGCCACATAAGCAACAGCTGCACCCTGAAACCCAAAAACATGTAGGAAAAGAGATGCTTAAATGAAAGTAAAATTCAAAAATTACTCTTTAAGAACCGCAAATAGATTCGATACTCTTTGCACGAAAAAAGCAGTAGTACCCTAATTTAATATGCTAAGATTACCTCCATGTCTTTAACTGTGGCATCATTTGCAAGGATTGATGCTTCGTCCTGTGGGGACATATCTAGAGAGTTTCCAGTAGACAGTTTGCCAACCTGAAGCATACGCAAAATGTCAATGACATTGTGAGTACTTGTGATGCTATCAAATAAAACAAGGAAATCCAAGATCATGATAAACAAAATCTATGCCATAAGTTACTTTCGTATGCCTGACCGCATTAGTGTAGATAATGGAGAATACCAATTTAAAAACTGTAAATCAATTTTAGAAGGTGCTAAACGTTTAAATAAGTCCAGCATTTTTCTGCATGGTAATTACCTTCAGGTTAAGTTCCTTTTGAAGATTCAGTGATACGCAGGCTTGCCGCAAACCAACTCCATATAGATCAAAGACCTGTAGATGACATACAATGCAGAAAAAAAAAAAACTAAGTAAAAAATTTCTAATACGTAACCACGCAAATGGAAACATCAAATTTCCAATACAGCAGGAAGGTGGTTCGTAAATTAACATTAATCCCATTAACTAGGAATATATATTGCATCTTCCACAGAGTAGGAAAAGTGTTATGAACTTGAGAGAGATTATTGTGGTTTAACAAATTATTAGTTCAAGGCTTTCTCCTCAACTTTCAATTTTATGTTTGGAGTATCAGAAGAGTAGATACTCAAAAGTTTAGTTGAGTTGAATGAAGGGGCATGGCTAAAGTGTCAACATCTTCCGATATACTATGACTGCTTTACCCCTTCCAATTAGGACACCAATGTTTTATTGCTTTAATCTTTCTAGGCCACATAATAGCAGCCACCATTTGATTCAGACTACAAGATCATACAAAAGTTCCTGGCATTTATTGAAGGCACTGGACTAAGATTTTGGGGCCTCTGTTGCGTGATAGTTGTAAAAGGACTGCTGTCATCAGAAAATACTGCAAACAGGAATTGTTATCTATCATCCAATTAAGCAAACAATTTCCTTACACTATCTTAAAGAATCAAACAGGTTTACCGTTAGACATGACAAACCCACTTATGTGCCAAATCATCGTACTAACAGAATTTTAAATGGAAGTTAACATCAAGGACCAATGGTGCATGTTTTGTTAAATTTAGGGACTTAAAATTAACAGATTTTAAGTTAAGGGACCAAATCCAAACTAGCATGAAGGTTCAGGGACCATCCATCTCCATCTCCCTTCCTTCCTCTGCCTGTGTTCTATTTATATATATTAATAAAGGCAGCCCACATCTGTATGCGCAAACATAAACTTAGATTATTTGCTCTCTTAAACAAGCATGAAAGTACTTTACTAAAAAAACCGAGGAACACTCACAGGAATAGGTATCCTTCTATCATGGTAAGCAAAATCACATGCGAGATACACATCACCGATGCAAACTCCTTTGGCCTGAAAGCATCCATCAATCAGTCATACATAATTTGTCAAGAAGCTTCATGAATACACATGATAAATAATTTGTGTTGGAATTGTGATTGCGTTCAATTATATCATGGTCCCTGACTCCCTGCAATATAATAGTTGAAAGCCTAAAAAATTTCAACGTCTTTTATAGGAAGCTACAGATTCTCCAATTATTATCGCACTGAGAGAGAATAAAAACAAAACAAAACACCTATCCTATAAGAAGAAGAGCAAAGTGGGTAATACCTTAAAACCACCAGCAGTGCCTGCATTGATAATTAGGTCTGGTTGGAATGCTTGAATGGAAGCATAGGTCACAAGAGACACAGAAACTGTGCCTACACAATCAACCCCTGCAAATAAATTTGATGATAAGGTACTGGACACTGAAACAAAAATCACTTCTTTCCTTTACTTCTGATTAAGCAAGAGTGACCAAAAGGAAGGAAGAAACAACCATAATATATGATGATTTGGAGGGAGTGGTAAAATTTCAAACACAAACCTGATCTCTCTTTTAATAGACTGATACAGTAGAATTGCAGAGTACTGAACTGAACTTTAAGGGTAATTAAGTTAATTACAGGTTAGGTCTGTCGTGCTATCAACTGTAAGTACAAATAAGTGATGTATATGGGATTTTCGTGGTCACCAAGTTGGCTTGTTTTGTTTTTTTCCTTGATAGTCCTACACAACTGACATATATGATTGGAACAATTACTTGCAGCGTCATGTTTATCTTTCTTTCTACATTTGCTTATAGATTCGCTTCCAAGCAGTTTTCCTTCCCAAAAATACTGAAAGCCTAGCCTTTTGTATACCTATTATAAGAGAAAGGTCAAACCATTTATAGAGCCAGTCACAAAGTGCATCCAGATTGGATCTAAAATTTTTTAGATCTTATTAACAGATTTAAGCCGTGTTAGAATCTTTCACTAATGTCCAGTCAGATGTTAAGGTCGTTGATGATGAATGGAAAACATGATAAACCAAGACAAATAATAAATTAATTGCAATCTACCTGAAAAGAAAAATCCAAACTCAAAAGTGCAAAAACTCACCCAAAGATGAATCTTTTCCAGGCCAAACTAGATTAATATGAAGATCTTTGTAAGAACCGTGATAGCGGACCCAAGGCACCCCATTTGGAAACCTGCACCATTCATGCATTTACATATCACAACATTTAAGACCAAGTAATTACAGAACGCCAATGACGATTTTCAATTTTCAGATAAAGAAACCATACGCGCGCACAAAAATGATAGCTTACCAAAGGATAAAAACCGATTTTAGCAATCACACCCGAAGTATAGAACTGTAAAGTGATCATATTAGTCTAAGATGTGCCATAGAAAAGTGCATAATATGCAAAGCAAGTAATTTGAAACATGGTCGTGTTTGGTAATGAGAACAATTCCCATTTCCTGTTTGTTTTCTAAAAACTGAAAACAAAACAAGCGAACTTTTTTCTGATCAGCAACAAAAGCACTATTGCTATATCAAAGAACTAATCGAAAAATAATAAACGAATCATCGACTGCCCAATTTACAAAATCAAAGTCTAAACCAGAGATTTTGTACTCACACGGAGTCAGGATCCTCTGTAAGATTGAACTTGTTCACCACTGGAAGCGCTTCAGTCTGCATAGCTGTTAATTTACTCCAAAAAATCACTATTTTACCCAACAAAATCGTAATAATAGCTGAAGAAGTTTGGAAACATCAAACAGAGAGAGCGGAAATATCAAAACGGAGCAAACTTGCCGATGACGAGGAGAACGGTGGAAATGGGGCGCTTCTCAGCTTCGGCAACCAAGGCTCCCCCGGCAGCGTACGATTTGTCGCCGTGAGGAGCCATGAAATTTTCTCTTTTCTGGTTTTTTTTCCTTCACTTTCTCGGCCGATTTTCTTTGCTGCCAAACAAACAGAATCGAACGCAGAGAGATAGTGGTGTTTGTGACTTTGTTTTACGGCTCGAAGACTGGAGAAGACGGAGGCAGAGAGTGGAGTGCGAAGGACAATTCGGTGACTAGCAAACCGGCAGGCGACGCGTCGGATTTGATCGGCGACCGTTGATTGGTGGTGGTGATGAAAATTCGATGATATTGGTCCACGTGTTCTAATCCGCACGATTGCCATTTACTTGGTTGTTTTATTTGGATTTTTTAAAGAAAATTTTTATTTAAATCTATTTAACTTATTTATACACACAAATTATTCTTTGAACTCATTTAATTTTTAACTAAATTATTAATATCTTGTTAAGCTCAAATTTAATACTTAAAATAACTTCATAAACCCAATTCATTAGGTAGATTTTTTTTACACCCATTAGATTTTTAAGTCCTAGAAAATTGAATTCGAAAGAAGAAGACAGGCCGAGGTTGCTTGTTGGTGGAGTGTTCTGATCTCCGTGAGCTTGAAACACCAAAGGCTTGAACAAAATATACATACTACGGAGAAAGTTGTGCATTTCTGTTAAATATAAAGGCTGGTTCACATCATGAATCGAAATTTGTATCCAGAACAGTGCTGGGAAGGTATCCCAAGGCTTGCAATTCAGAAGATCTAAAATATCATCAACCGATGCCTCCTGATACATGATAAGCTGGAAGCATCATTACGTGATCTTTCCTGGACAGGGAAAGTCCAAGCTTGTAAAGCTGCTCGGAAAACAGCCGATGGTTCGTTGAAAGAGCTTTCAAAAGAGATGAAGCCCTTGTTGGCATTCTTGCAATCTTCTCAGCAGGCTGCACAGATACTACCCAAGGTTGGTTCGCCTTTTAGTTGTAATTATAGTATCTTTTTGTTTGAGTACTGGATGTTGCTACGTTGGTGACTGTATTGCCTTTGCGTGCTGGGAATGGAGAAGTAAATATGGGGATGATGATTCATTGATGAGCTTGATGCAGTTGGAAGGTCAAGTTTCAGGGATTGGATCTTGGGACTGGAATCTGAACGGGGATAATTCTACATATCATGACCTTTTTCCAAGGGCTTGGTCTTTTTATGATGGTAAGATACATCGAATTTTATACATCTGAGTGTTATTATGTTCTTTCTGGGTCATAATTTTCTCTTTAATGCAGGTGAACCTGACCCAGCTCTCAAAATAGTTTGTCGTCAGATTTCACCTTTTATTCCTCATAATTACAAGGAGAGCAGCCTACCTGTTTCAGTTTTTACTTATACAGTAAGAACGATTCTGTGAGAAATGTGTTTTCATAAAATCTGGCACAGCTGTATCCGGAGTTTTCATGTTCTTTCTTTCCAGCTATAATTCTGGGAAGACTTCAGCTGATGTCACACTACTTTTCACCTGGGCCGTAAGTCATTTTTATTTTTTGTAAAATCACTTTATTTATCCTTTTCATTTGTATGTTTTCTTGGCAATCTTGAATCGAGACTTATCCCACGAGATGCCATTACAACTAATTCAAAATCATTTCGGCATGTCCCATTCAGAATTCTGTTGGAGGGCTTTCTGAATTTTCTGGTCATCACTGCAATTCAAGAGCAGTAAGAATTTATAGTAAAGATAACCATCAAGAGCACAAAGCTTGTGGGAAAAAAGTTCAATAATTTATTCATCAACCCCATGTAAAAATCAGGGTTTGGGACATGAAAAATATCGAAAGAAGGAGGAAGAAATGTGATGGTTTGGGGTTGGAGTTGCCATTTGGCAACATTGGGTAAGTGTCTGGTAAGGGCATCTCACAGTTTTCTCCATTGAAATATACTCTTCTAGGGAAACCCCATCCATTTTTTAATGTGAAGGAGTTAGAGTCCTTGTCCAGAAGTATCTCTGTTGAGACTGAACCCACTCCATCCTCAGTTGTTGCAATCAGCTCTTCATTGACGTAGGGTATGCCCCAGTACAGGGCAGCTGCATCTGCAAGAGTTCTCAATGAGAAACTAGAATTTGCTTGAATAAAGTGGTTATAGAATAAACATTAATGTTCTATAGTCAAATTTATGTTGCCAGACAAAACGTAACATAACTCCAATCATCACAAGTTGCCTATTGAGTATTGAAAGAGGGTTTTGACTATCTAGTAAGTCTTGGCCAAATCATCCGAACTCTCTCACAAGGTTGCAAGGTCTATGTGAACCTCACAATATCATGGTTCCACTTCAGGTGACCATAATCGTCATTACGATATATTTATATAGTTGTCAGGCTGTTTGGCAGCAAGACTCTGAATTTAAATTATTGATCAGGTTGATTCTATTTAACATGTGATCGAGATACACAATGTTATGATATAGACATATTCTTTCTACTAAAATTAATGTATAAAACCAACTTGATGTTCAAAATTTCTTAGTTTTACTTTCATGGTTATTGAAGCAAAAATATCAAATTGAGTAAGTACCTCTAAACCCAGTAGGAAGAATTGTACTGTTGAAACTGTATGTTCTGGCTTCCTTACTGACACCAGGGTGCTGGACCAGTACATTCCAATTTGAGAAGTTTTTCATATAGTTGTAGTTAGTAATTGTAAGTTTAACTCTCCAGTGAGTCAAGTAGTTAGTCTTAACATGCCAGTGAACACGAATCGGACACATATGATCAGTGCATTTCACCGTGTCAAGACCATCCCCATTATATTCTACTGACGTTCTTAAAGGGTAGGCTTGCCTGTTATCATAAAGAGGAAAGAGATACAGAAACGAAGGATTAGTGGAATTCAAAGTAACTTGCAAATTTGGATCTCTCAATGGTATGATGCAGTAAAAATAATTAACAGTGCACCTAATGCATTTATTCATCTTCTTGTCTGTTACTGGTCTGCATCCACAGCTACACTTGGGGCATGATGTGATCTCAGAATTATAAAATGAAGAGAGTGAAACACAACAGACAGGAGAATCACTAGCTAAAAAACTGGAATAAGTGCAAGTTGCTTTCCATGTTCCTGCAAACAAGTAGTTGATGGTGCTTTAACCTTAAAATAAGTTAATCAAAAGTAGCATGGTTAAAACGTCGTCAGACTATGAATCATATTCATGCATGACTCTATACAATCAACCATTATGATTCACAACCTGATCGCTAAAAATTATAGCTTTGTTCCATCCCCTCTGCATGCGGAGGCTCTAGCTCTAAAAGATGGTTTGGGTTTGGCCGCGACAAGGGGCTATCAAAATGTGATGTTCGAAAGCTATTCGCTTCAGGTCATCTCGGCATTGAAGGATTCTGCTATTAATATGTCTTCTATTGGCCATATTATTGAAGATTCCAAAGACATGTTTAGAAAGATCATCGAGGCTTCTTACAACCATGTCCGCAGCCAAGCCAATGGCGTTGCTCATCGTTTAGCCTCTTTTACTCTTGGAGCTGTTAGTCCATTTTTTTGGGTTTGATACACCTCCAGACTTTATAGCTGATGTGATTGTGGAAGATGTTCTGTAATTGTAAATGGTCTAACATTGTAATCTCTTTTTGTTCTACTTTTTGCAATGAAATGCAATACTATCGTTTTGATCAAAAAATAGACTTATGCATATTAAATTTGCTTACAATAACAGACTCTGAATATGAACCACGCGTACGTTCTAACAAAATTGACCTAATTCAGTTTTTCAGTCTTTGACATATGCATTTTATGTTATTAATCAGTCTGAAAAGAGAACATTTTGATTAATATACGTGCATGTAATGGCTAATTGAAGTGCTTACTGAAAACTGGACGTTGGCGTCTACCCCCAAAATCCGTAGAAACTGTGGGGTCAACATTCAAAAGAAGCCCACAGGTGTAACCAAGACCTGGTGCCTTCAAAGTAAGATTGAGAGGTGGATTTCCATTAAAAGGATATCCTCCCAAATTTCCGACTTTAATTCCAAACGAAGAGAATGACTGGGAAGGGGTGATAGCCCAAGCATCAAGAACACCACCCCGGCAGCAGTCCTCCGATTTGTTGTCCAACAAGGCGTCTGGCGTGAGGTCAACTATTTCAGGATTTTTCTTGCAGGAGTGTGGTATATCAGTCTGGTACGCGGAGCAATTTCCTTGATCGTTAGCAAACGCACCGGTTATTGACCAAATCACCTCATTCTGTTGCCAAACCCATCCAAGCTGCCAACCAGGTTTGTCCACATGACGATACTGATAGAAATTTTGGATGGTTACTTTTGCCTGAAATAAAAGTTTCTGTTAGTCTATTGCGTATTGTATATAATTAAGTTCAAGACTTGAAAAGCATCAAGTACATACACAAATGTACGGTAATAGTATTAAGGGTTTCTTTAGTGTTTCTAGGTCATGCAAGTGTTTTTCTGGAGAATTACTTCCCAAGTGCTTCATTAAGAAACACTTTCAAATGTCTTCTTCTTCAGGAAGGACATGAATTTTTAATCAAACTTTCAACATGTTTTAACTTTCAATAAAAATGCTTACGAGCAGAAGTGCTTGTGAGCAATCATATATATGGGGACTGCAAAAAAAAAAAAAAAAAAATTTCCTGCAGATATAATTGCACAAAATTCGATGTGTATGGTTTGAGCACAACCACATTATGGCATACTAACCAAATAACCATCATCTGCCCAATCATATGTGTCGAAAGTAACCGTAAAGTTTCCATTTGGGTCCAAGGGATCGTAGCAATCTGCAAAGGAAACAAAGCATCATCTAATTTAGAAAAATCATTCTCACCCAAAATCGGAATCAAGAAGCAGTACATAGGCTTATGATCAATATAATGGCTTGTTTTCATGCCTGATAAACTGCACGTAGCAATTAACAACATGGACACCATGGCAGAAGGCCACAAGCAAGAAAGGATGAGAGACATTTTTTGTTTGGGAATGAGAAACAAAAGTCAGAGATGGATAGAAGGTTGTTGTAGTGCAATGACGAAAAACCTGTTCCCCGATGCTTACGTTATAAACATGCTGAAAGGAAAGTTCTGCATAAATCTAGATGAAAACCCAAATTCCTATTTCATTCAAGATTTTCGGTTGCTCGAATCAAACAAGAAACATCGGAAATATCAACTGGATATGAGCAGACAAATCCAAATGAGCTGGTTCCTTGGAGATGACGACGGAAGATAACATTAAACCCAAAAAAGACACAAGATACCAATTGAAGACGAGGAGCTAGAAATTTTTTACTGGATGGACTGCTTAAAAATTTAAATCTTTATAAATAATGAAACTTGATACCGTATTTTTTAGAGTATCAGTTAGCTTAAAAAAATTCACAAGGTGAGCCAAATTTTTTTGTTATTAAACAAATACGTGTTAAAATTCAAACAAATCCAAACTTGTACATGTACAAGAAGCGATGAGAAAAACGATGTAAGAAAAAGATATGGTTTGTAACCTGTATTATATAAATTTATATAATTAAACCTAAAGAATTCGAATTAGTGACTAAATATATGATAGACTACATTCGAAAATCAATTAAAATTACATTTAAAATTTTATTTTGCACTGGGAGCTACTTGATCTACAGCCCAAGGCAGCCCTTAACTTGGAGAAAAACTTGTGTGGGGCTTGGTTTGCCACTAGACTTCGCTGAGTGACACTACAATCCACTCAAAACTCGCCACGTGGCAAGTCTTAAATATAATCTTTTATCTTTATTTTATATTTAAAATTTTTAAAATTATTTTTTTAACTAATTAATATATTATATATATGTTTCCTTTTTTATATCTTTCCAAATCCGCCCCCCCCCCCCCCAAAATTTTTTGCCGTATTATCTTTTTTTATTTCTTCCCAAATCTGCACCCACTCCCATGTTTTGCCATAGGTCTTAGGCTTCAGAACACCCTCCCCTTTTCTTTCTTCCCCAGTTTCGTTTCTTTCTTTCTTTAAAATTAAAAAAAAAAAGTTATGCACCCACTCAATGTTTTGTCGTGTCTAATAGTACTCTCTCCCCTTTCTTTCTTTCCCAATTTTATCGTGTCTTAGGTTTCAGTCATCTCTACCAAATATAATTAAGAACGGACTGCATAAACTTAAGCGTCAACCTACATGGGATTGCAAAAACAAGTAAACTCAAACTGTTGTTGTTAATCATGCAATTCACTAAAGCATAATGGTGACATTTTGATGTATATATCCATGTATTTGGATTCAAAAGCATTCATTTATTGAATATCGGAACGCTCTTCTCATTCTCTTTGCGTACCATTTTTCTTAAACAAATCATTTATGTCACACGAATATTTCATGTAACTTTGAAAGGAAACATAGATAGATGCCAAAGCTGATGACGTTATACGTGATGAAGATGCCCAGTTATAGTTGTTCCCTAATTTGCATATGATTGTGGATTTTTGTTTTGTACCATCGATTAGAGCATATCGAACTTGGAACCTTGAATGTTAAGGCGAACACTTTTAACCAAGTATGCTACACCCTTAGTGCATTCCAATCTATGTTAGATGTTGAAACCAAACTCGCGCACTACCGTAGATGTTGGAGGCACAAATCCGAGTAACCTGTAAAACAATAAACAACATAAGCAAGCCAAAGACTGGGGAGAGGGGTGTGCTAGACAAATGCTCTTCGATGGCCAAGTTAGAGAGAGAATTAAAGTACAATGATTGCTTTACCAAAGACGAGCCCTAGATGGGTATATTTATACTAGTCGGGAGAGAGACCTTTCTATGATAGAATCCTTGCTCTAAGCCAGGAGAATCCTACAGGATATTTAGAAGTATCATCTTTAGGAGTGTGATTACTTGTGGCGCACCAATTCCTAGATTTTAGGAACTTCAAGACATATAGAGGATCTGGCTAATACCATGCCGGATCAGATCCTCGTGTAAGCATGGTCATTCTCAATGAAATCACCCGGACTTCGCTCATTGCTCTTGAGGATGATGTTATCACCATTGCTACATTAATCTAGCTCTGCTAGGAGCTGTTGAGTCCATACTAGACTCTAAGGTAGCTTATTCCGATTTGACTTACTCTAACTCAGGAAAATTATGGTCCCACAACTACCCCTAACTATGTATCTAAAATGAACATGTTCCTATTAAGAATGGATAGTTATCCAAAGACCATGCCTTTTGGAGTAAGTTGAAAGATGCACCGTTTAGTCTTATGTCTTCATATGGCGATCTGCTACTTGTGGAGTAGTGGAGATGTTTTGAATTTAGACGTGTCTAAAGAGTCGTGCCATAAAGGTTGCAAGATGAAGTTTCCCTTTTTTGCGTGTGCACGAAAAACAAGAAAACTTACCTCCAATATTCTTCAGTAATTTTAACCATCAAATTCATTGATCCCGAGAGAAGCTGGTCCGTATTTAATGGGTAGATGATTTGAAATGTCTTTCTAAACATCCCTCGGACCTTACCTTCTCTTCTTTACCAAATCCTTAATTTTGGTATTTTTGACACGCCCGACCCTGATATTATCCCAAACACCTGGGTAGACACGTGCTAACTGACACCTGAAGGTGACGAAGCCATATTAGAATGCATGTGAACAAGAAATAAATAAGAGTTATAAATTTTAATATAATTAATCTGCAAATGAGGAAGTTTTAGAGCATACAACTAATCTAGAACCCTAAAAAGAAATTATGTAAAATTGAATAAATAAAGAGATGGGTCCTACACTTAGAGGACTCGAAGATGCCGATGCAGAAGTGACTTGACGTCGGAATTGTACATCTTGATTCTGAATCCTGAGGGGACGCAAAACAAACATGAGTGGACCAAGTTGATATATATATAGATATATATATATATAATACTAAAACAGTTATCAACATACAAACCCCTAAAGTTTTATGAAAACTCAATAACATAATATGTAATAGTTTTCTCCAAAAACCCTAGCATGCCATAAAACCTTTTATAAAACATATCTCATATATAATGTGCTAACTAGTGGTATCAGCATTGCCTATCGCACAAAATAGTGCCCTACACACGCCCACTCGAAGGCAATATAAGTATCATCTCCCATACGCACAGAATAGTGCCCTACACATGCTCGCCCGAAGGCAATATAAGTATCTTCTTCCTTACTCATAGAACAGTGCCCTACACACGCCTGCCTGAAGGCAATATAAGTATCATCGCCCGCAGGCAGAACAATGACCACTAGATAAGCACAAAATGTTGAATATAATTTTTCCAACATAAATACATATATCTCAAAAGCATCTTCATAGCATATAGTCATCCATCATATATACTACAAATAAGTGTAAAAACATGTTCATAAATAGTATATAGTCATCCATCATATATACTACAAAGAACATAAGTTCGATAAAGTATGGAATTCCAAAATATTCTCAGTAAAGCATGATAATCATAAAGCGTTTCATAAAACGTAACCATTAAATCATGCTTTTCATGTATGCATTTCTACTATTAACACATGCATTTTAGAAGGGGCCTATTCACAGATACTCTGACTTTGAAGAGCCGTACAAAATAGGAATGATGGAATCCCTGATAATAATTGCACCTAAGCACATAAAAGGTCCAATTAATAAAACTATACTCAAACAATTGAATTTCAGAAAACACACTTCATAAACTGATTCAAAATGTCAAAAAACGTAAAGGGGGACCTTGAGTACGCCCCATGGTCTCCCCACACACCCTCGGCGGCGGCTCCAGAGGCCATGTGCCGCCTTGGGTCACCGGAAAAGTCACCAGCGCCGTTGTGGATGGTGGCGCGTATGCTCTACGCGCCATCACTAGCAGGCACCTATGCGCCGGCCATACGCAAGCTCACGTATGGCTGGGCTTTTGGGTTGTACCGGGTTTAGGCTTGGGTTCATTGGGCCGAAGGCTTAATCTTGCACAGCCCAAAGGCCTAGGTCTGTAGGGTTTTGGGTCAAAGAACCAGGGCTTCAAAGGCTGACCCAAGGTAAAAGGATTTTGGGTTGGGAAATAGGCTGGCTTCCTTGGGTTTGTGCTCAGATGCAACGGCCCAAAAACCCAATTCTATACCTCCCCAAGGGCTTGGTACCGAAAGGGTTTAGTGGATAGGTTGGCTTGAAGGCCCAGCCCAAAGCTCTGATCTTAGAAGGCTTGGGCTCCGGGTGTGGATCAAAAACATGTTTCTGGTCGAGAACGAAGGCCGGAGCCTCCCGAGCTCCAGTCAACGACGATCGGCCAAACTAACCAATTATCTAACCTCCAAAATAAAGGTAGAGATGAGATGGAGTGTTTGTTACTTGAGATTCACCGTGAAATGACCGAAGGTTGCCAGACTTGAGCTTACACAGCCACAGCTCGTCGGACCTGGGTTAGGTGTTCTCTAGGTGCCCCAGAGCTTCACGAAGGCAATGAAGAGAGAGAGATGAGAGGTTTTGGGTTTGAGGGTTGGTATCTGTGGGGTGTGGGTTGGAAGGTTGGTGTGCGTGTGTGTCGATCGGGGACAATGAAAAAGTTCGTTGGAGGAAGGAGAAAGTGAAGGAGTGAACTCGGAGGGAAGAGAAGATATGAGAGAGGGCTCAGGGAGATTGCCATGTGGTAAGCAGGGAGAAAGAAACTAGGGATACAAAAACATAAGGTGGGCCCCTTGGCACACCAATTAAGATTTAAAAGCAAACCTATTTCAAAACAAATATCCCAAACTTAGTGAAATTACAAAATGCCCTTTTTGTTCTTTAATTCGCTACCCAGAAAAACATCAACTCACTACTACAAAAGTGGCTTATTATGTCAGAGACCGGTGTCGGTTTTATATAATATACTGGCGGATAAGACATTTCCGACAGCCTCTTTACATGGTGTTAGAAGTACTATCGGTTATAACCAACATAGACTATCAATATTGGATTAAACCGACATAGTTTTCAATTTTTAACCGACATAGACTATTTATATCGCTTATAATTGACATAGATTGTTAATGTTGCTTATAACCGACATAAAGTTAATGTTGGTTAAAGAACCATTACTTGGCCTTCTACCCAACAGTATATTTTTAATTTTTAAATATTTTCAAACTTCCTGGCAGTTGTAGCCAACAGGTTGGTGTTCTTTATTCACCCTGCCCCGTGTCTTCTTCTTCCTTTCTCACGTCTTTCTTATCTATTCTTCTTCATCTTCATTTATTCCTTCTTCTTCACAATAAGTTTTTCTTGCTCCTATTATTTTTATTTTCTCCCCTTATGTTTAATTTTTGTTTACAATTTAATTTTGTAGGGATTTTATTTGAGTTGGTTGAGTACATAAAGAATTGATCGATGACAGAATTCTTCTATAATTCAGGTTTCTATCACTAAATTCTTTAATTTTTAAATTATATAATACACAAGTTTATTTATTTAAATTTTTTAATTTAAGTAATTAGATAAATTTGTAGTATTTATGTTAAATTAATAAATATTTAGTCAAATTAATTGATTTTATCACTTGAATTGTTATAAGAAAATGCAAATAATAATATTTATAATTTCTGGAGGAAATTTTGTGGGGAAATTTAAAATTTTGAGGGAATTTTTAAATCGTGACAAAATTTTGGGAGGGAATTTTAGGATGACTTGTGCCACCATTCTTAGTGCCATCGATTATATTCGACGGTAATAGTTTAATTTTTTTTTTAAAAAGCTTGCTATCGATTTTAACCAATAGTAATACAAATTTTCCAAAATAAATCACCTCCCTCCCTTCCTTGCACCCCTGCCGTCTCCCTTCCCCCTTTCCTTCTCCTCTCCTCCTTCTTTCCTTCTCCTTCTCTTCTCCCCTTTTCCTTCTCGCTTCAATCATCATGGATGAACAATTCGAGGAGCAACATTCCAAAGCCAGTATGTTTTAAAATATTTGTAAATCGAGTTTGTATTTTGTATTTTGAATCTTGACTTGAGATACCTTTTGAAATATTATGCATAAATTGAAAATTGGTCTTTGTTTAGAGCTTTTAGTAGGTTTTGTTTTTGTAAATATGTATCACAATTTTTTTTTTGTTATTAACAAGGAGCAATGCCTCAACGGAGAACTCAAAGCTGTGAAATCCCAAATTGTATATTTTTCCTTTGATGAAGGATTGGCGCTTGATTAAGGAAAATGAAAAGAAAGTCGAATGTAGGTATTGTATAATTAGTAAAAGATTATGAACATAATTAATGAACTTATATATATATATATATATATATATATATATATATATCTATGAATATATGTTTCTTACAAATTGTATAATTAATGAACTTTTGAAAAAAGATCATTATCAGTTTGGAAACCGAGACAAGCTTTTTTTTTTTTTAATTTTATTTATTAATGGTTTGTGGTGTCGGTTATGGGCGACAATATAGTTATTTAATTTATTTATTAAATAGTTAAGTGGTGTCGGTTAGGGTTGACACTAATTTACTCCAATCTGACAGTCTTTCTCAGTATTTAGTGTCGCTTGTATCCGACATGAGTTTCAATATCACTTTTATCCGACACTACTATCCTTTTTTTAAAATTTTATATAGCTTTTCTTTTTATTGGCGGATTACAGGGACTAACCGACATCGAAAACCTTTTCATGACGTTAGCAATGGTGTCTGCTCTTTTATCCGACAATAAATGAGTTTATGTCGGATTTTTCCTAAATATTCGACATAAATGGGTTTGTCATGTCGCTTTTTAAAGTGACACTACTGGGTACTTTTGTAGTAGTGACTGCCATTTCACTCTTCAATTCAAATCCCTTACATCTTCGTTTCACCCAAATGGTTACCATTTCATTAGTTTATCCCACTTCTCATGCTAATTTTGATACTCACTTTGATCCTTTGATGATTAGGGTTCACAACAAGGAGGAAGAGAAGGCATTTCCGTCACACCCCAAATTTTTTTATTCCTTCTTCGATTAAGGGCATGATGAAAAAAAAATAATTTAAATATCTGTCAGTCAAAGATAATGTTCGAGTAGGTGTTGTATCTATTGAACATATTGATACAACCTTGATGATAGCTGATCCTCTTAAAACCCCTTATCAGTGGGAGTTTTCAAAGGGCATGTGGCGAATATGGGAATCTTGGAATCTTTTGAATCAGCAGAAATGTGGGAGTGAAAGTATGTCTTTTCAAACTTTCGAGTTCATAATTTCATGTTTTTAAGTTGTTTTCTCATGTATGAACTGATGTGAACATATGTTTACTGCATTGATTAAGTTTGCTAATTATGGTTTATGGGATTTTGCTTATAATTTATACATATATGCAAACATATATTATAAATATCAAGGAAGCAAAATCATGCCAAGACTGAGAAAGAATGAGGGTGATTAAGTGGGAGCATGAAGACAAGCTCTCATTCTTCAAAATGTAAATATTTCATCATGTGTGATAAGTAAAGAAAATTGTGATTTCAGAGTGCTTGCATTAAGATGTTATGCAAGATTTTCTGGAGTTCAATTTTACAAGTTGATCATGACTGATGTGTGAGGAGACAATTTGACTATGTATTAACTCATGTGATCACTAAGAATTGAACTCTATTGAAAGGATGTGATAATTATTTATATAATTATTATAATCCAAAGTGGGAGAATGTTGGAACTTATTTGGATTTTACTAATTATAATTAAGGTTAATTATCCATATCAGACACTAGAGTTCAGTTAGGAGTTAATGACTTGGTTAATTGAATCTCCTATAATGTAGGACCATAAGGATTACGTCATGAAGTAGAGAAACACCCCGCGATCGAAAGACAAGCGGAATTCTTGCAGTTATCAAACTGCCATCCTTAATAGGAAGAGGTAGTTATGATGAGATGTATGTAGATGTCTATATATATACTTGTTCCCTGCTCAAGGAAAGTCTGTTCCATTTTTTGAGATAAAATCTAGATCCATTACTAGAAAAGAACATAAGGTTTCCATTGAGTAGAAGATCTAAGTAAGAGGCTTCAATTTTTGTAATGGCTTCTTCAGGTAAAACCCTGAACTTTTGCTAACACCAGTTCGTAAAAAATATCACGTGTGCATGTCGCCAAAACCTTATAACATTAATCCTAGGTTTTATGGTACACTAGACTTCCACGCAGGAAGCCTTGTGCCCATGTCCGTAGCTTGCCAATCGTGTCCTCACTTATTACGGCTCAAGTCTCCCAAGCTTCTAACCAAACAATACTTGATGGGCTAAAAGAGATTTCTCTGACAGTGTTACTTTGAATTTTTAGACTTGCAATCATGCGAAGTTTTCAAAGTTTATTTTTTGCTCAAGTGATTAAGGTATTCCTTGCATTACCTAAAAGAGAAAGAAATAAACATTGATCATAAGATAATCGAACTTTAAAGTTTCTATATTGATAAAGGAAATAAGGTTGTCTGACAAAGAGGTGTAATTAAATCTAGAAATGATTGTCTATATATCTTCGGGAAAGATAATCAAATCACTAATGTAGTTTTAAGAAAAGATGATATAAGTATTACACCAGGGATCATCCTTGACGAACAGCCTATGGTGGGGTGTTAAGAAGATGAGTTCTCCATGGACTTGTCTTCTCACAGAGTGGCGTTGCAATTGAGTTTGGAATAGACGACCTGCATATCTTGGAGAAAGGAATCAAATCCCGTGTAGTTCGGGTGGTGTTTTTTCCTAATTGATTTGGATACGTATGCGAGGGTCCATCTCAGCGTGATAAGCAGTACTCATTTGAATTTTTCTTTGTCAAGTGCTCAATGAGGGGTTTTTGGTGTCAGAGGTACCATTTGTCTTTTATGTTGTGGATAGTGTTGATGGTGGTGTTCAGAGCAGTGTATTGCTTTGGTTTAGGAGAAGCTTGCCTGTCTTAGCGGCCTCTTATTAACCCAATTGGTAAGGTAGTCCGTGACATCAAAACATTCTGCCAGAGTAGCATTGTTATACGTGTTTTTGTTCAATTTCTGGGAGAGAAATAAGTGAACATATAGACCTTACTTGAATGCCATAGTGGCCTATTTGTTCTCTGACTTTTCCATTTTCGCCAACTAGATGTGGAAATGCTTTAGGTAAGTCTTAAGGCTTTTGTCCTTATACTGGGGAGTCATTCTAAACATAGCTTCGTGAAGCTTGCAAACATCACAGTATACTGAGTACGTATTGGTGAAGAGATCTGTCAGGCCTTCGAAAAAGTTAATGAACCTAGCTGGCAGCTCCACGAACCATCTCATGTCAGTCCTTTCAATGTGGATGGGAACATCTTGCACTTCCAATAATCATTGTTATTGTAAAGCGCCATGGCATTCCAGTAGTGCATAATGTGGTAACCCGGGTTAAAGTCTCCACAAAACAATTTGAATCATGGCTAGAAGAACTTCTCTGGTGGTGGCATGGATTCAATTGCCAATGAGGGAAGGTTCCTGAACCTAATTGTTAGCTTGATATAGGGATACGGGGGTGATTCTCTCTGGTTATGCCTTGGGGTTTTCCCTATCTAATAAGCATTGCCGTTCTTGCTATTTAAAAGATTTAGGTTCATTGAACCTCAGACGGTGGGGTTCTGCCCTCGGTGTCCCTGCCACATTCAAGGGAGTGTAACTCTGCGGGATCCGAGGCTTGCTTGTAGAGGTGATGATGGCAGCCTACTCATCGCGAGCCTCTTCTCAAATCTGTAATGCCCACTGGGTTCAGAGCAGCGATTTACACGACGATCGCTTTGTTGGGAGTTATGGTACTGATGTTCTTGTAGTTGAAAATGAGTTTGGGTTTGAGGAGTAGTCCCGTAAGTGGCTCTCAGCTTGAGAGGCCACTTAAGTGTTCTGCAATTTGTCAACAGAGGCGTTGATTTTCATTAGGGTATCCCAAATTTGGTCCATGGAAAAATGGGCATGTTGATTGAGTTCTCGTTGTTTCCAAGTGTGGTCATCGCTTCTAAATGACTGTTACTCGCTCTAGGGGTGGTGAAGACATTGGGAAGCGAGTTATCCGCCCTTAAAGCCGCAAAACATTAATGACTGATTGTCTCCTATAAATAGGTTAACATTAGTATTGACATAGCTTTCTTCGCATTCATGCTTGCAGTAGAGTGATTTAGTCAAGAGGAATATGAGTTCAACTCTCAATGAAAACACCAAACATTGGTACCAAATTCATGCACTGCCATGGATGATGGAGGCACAAATATGAGAAATCTGTAAGACAGCAAACAACCGTGAGCAAGCCAGAAACTGGGGGGTGTGCTGATCAAAAGCTTTCGACGATCAAGTTAGTAAACAAGTATAAGACTCAAGTAGTAGGTAAGAGAATTAAAATACAATGATTGCATTACCAGAGACAAACCTTTGATGGGTGTATTTATACCAATCGGGAGAAAGACCTTTTTAGGATAGAATCCTTATTCTACGCCAGGATAATCCTAGAAGATATCTAGAAGTAACCCATATTAGGTGCAAGATGGTATGATTAGAGTAGTGGTTCACAATGGCATCTCTCCCGTGCTCTCTATTTCTTTTAGGAATGATAAACATGTTCTAACTCCGATTTTCAATTGGAATTTCTCGAAATGCTTTATCAATAAGTAGGGGACAACACTGGTCGATGCCCCTTATTTCATCATTACAATGAAGATCAGCAGCAAGCATGTTAGGAACTCCCCAAAGATGTCTTATTCCTAGTTTCCATCAATAACAAGGATATTTTTGTAGCAATCCTTGTCTTGGTCGGGCGAATCAGTGATATACACAGGCCATCAGATTTGACCGAGATTCGAAAAAGTAGTGAGTATCGGCATTCCTCTACATTGCATAAATCATACGAAATTCCTGAAGATCAAAGTTGGCACCGTACCAGACATTCAAGCGCTCAGAGTTGATAATGATGTGAATAGAGGTATGTGTGAAATTGTAGATACTGAATTTGTGGCTGATTAAAATTTTTTTTTAGCAAAAGAGATACAGGTTTCAGGCCCAAAACTAAATACTAGGGATGAATTATGGTGCAATGACGATTGGGGTCGGAATGTGTTGGTAGATGACCTCGTACATTGTGACCAGCCTCCCACTAGACCTTACATCTATTCAGTAAGTAGTTGTGGACACTTAAGAATGTTTTTTCTTCTTTCTTATTACGAACCCTAACCAAAGGAGGACCAAAGTGGGAATCGTAATTAGCGTGGAGAGCAGGATGAACAATTAGAATGGCGGTCATTCCTCTGAAATTACAAGGTGAAAGTTTCAGATGAAACAAAGGTGGAAGAAGGTTCAAACGAAGAGTAAGAAGAAAGTTGATATTTGTATGGGTAAATACCAAATTAGAGAATAGAAAAGAGATCCACAGGGTATTTAAAGGTATTTCTAAATCATCCAACCATTAAATACGAACCGGCTTCTTTTAGGATTGGCGACTCTGACAATTTAAATTAGTTGATAATATTGAAAGAAACTTCTCATTTATGTGCACACGCAACTAAGACACTCTTCATCATTGCAATTTTTATGGCACGGCTCTCAAGATAAATAATCAATATGTATTCCAACCCATTCTAAAATGCATGGTCTTTGGATAACTATTCATCCTCAAAGGGAACAAGTTCCTCTGATACATAGTTAGGAGCAATTGTTTGACCATGATTTTCTAGGGCCAGAGTAAGGCAGGTCACAATACAAGTGCCTCAGAAGTCTTGTTATAGACTCAATAGTTCCGAGTAAAGCTGGATTAACGAAGCAATGGTGCCCTCATTATCTTAGTCCGGAGTAATGGGCGAAGTCTGAATGACTTTGCTGAGATTGGCCATGCTTGTTCTGCAAGATACGGGAACCAGATCTAACATAGAATCAGTTGGGTTTCTTATATTCTTGAAGTTTCTACAATCTAGGAATTGGCATGCGCCATAAGTAATCACACTCCCAAAAAGATGCAATATCTACTCATGGATATCATCTAGGATTTTCCTAGTTAAACACATGATTCTATCCTAAAAATGTCTTTTTCTCAACTGGTATAAATACATCATTCTAGATTCATCTATGGTAACGCAATCATTGACTCTAACTCACATGTCCACATATTTAGTCTTATTATTGCTTGCTCTTGATTGACGGAGAGCCTTTGGTCAGCACATTCATCCCCTCGGTCTCTGGTGCTTGAATTTGGTTCCAACAATATGATTCGCAAGGTAATGCGCCCAAATACAGAACGACCCAACATTCACAAAGTTCACAAGGTTTGAAGCCAGAATACCATGTGTCAGTCAGAAGAATTAAAATGGTACGTATTCTGACTTACTCCGAAAGGCATAGTCTTTAGGTAACTATCTACCCTCAAGGGGAACAAGTCCTTTAGATACATAGTTGGGGTAATTGTGAAACCATGATTTTCTAGGGTTGGAGTAAGATGGCTGAATAAGCATACCTCATAAGTTCGATGATAGACTTAACAGCCTACACTGTGGACCTGAATAAAATGAGTAACAATGCTACCATCATCTCGTTCTGGAATCAGTGCGTGAAGCTCGCTAAGATTTACCATGCTTATTCTGCAATATACGGAACCTAATCTAACAAGGAATCAGAGGGTTTCGGATGATTTGGAGTTCTTACAATCTAAGGATTCGTGTGCGCCGCAAGTAAGCACACTTTTAAGAGGATGTAATATCTATTTCCTAGATATCCTCTGGGATTCTCTTAGTTTAATAAGGATCCTACTATCCTAAAAGAATCCTAATATCTTAAAAGGTCCTCTCATCAATTGGTATAAATACATTATTCTATGGTCATCTTCGGGTAATGCAATTCTCATGTACTTATTCTCTTGCCCATTACTTGAGTCTTAATATTGGTTACTAATTCATCGTCAGAAAGCCTCTGATCGGCACATCCCCTTTCCAATCTTTAGCTTGCTTACGACTGTTTGCTCTATTACAAGTTACTTGGATTTGTGCATTTCCACCACCAAGGTGGTACGCGAATTTGCTTTTTTCAGAAGACAGCGCCTTGGGGATACACATGCCAATTATGGCAAGATGACATTTATATAAGTATTTTGTTCAAAATTTTAATTTCAAATTTTATTACACTTAAAAAATTTAAAATTATGATCGATAATTTTAATTGGTTTTCTTTTTGGTAGGTTTCTAAGTCACTGAACAAAGACGAGTACCTTGCCAACCTCTTTCAGCAGCAACCAAACACGCCACTGGGGCATCTAACACTTGATTTAGATGTGTCTCTACAGTTACTGATGGATAAGGTTGGGCAACAAGGCCAAGAACTTCGCGGCACAGGAGCAGAGTAAATTAGGGACCTCGAGTATTTTCTTCATCTGGCCCTCAGCTTCCAAGTGGGACATCTTCCAAACTGCAGCAGTTAAAGATGACGTTAAAGGTTATACGACACCAAGGAGAAGAAGAACGCCAGCGAGAAGAACTCGGGAAGAAGCTGTGCACCAGTGGGAGGATGAGTTTCGGCTGAACATAACTAGGATGCCGTAGACAATGGTAGGCTCTGGCATTTGCCTTCCTTGTCATACGAGCGACCTTCAACCACCACACTAAGAATAGTTAGTTTAGGATATTTTACATATACGTTTGTGCGATAATTTCAGTTTTAATATAGTTAAACAATTTTTGTAATATTGTGATTTCTTTTGAGATTAATATAATTTACATTACAATTTAAAAATAACATGTAAAGGTTTGCTCGACAAATTCTTTCGTCGATCATGTACTTTGTGTGGTTTTTTTTTTTTTTACTTTAAATTCCTTGCTGGATGACTATTTCATTGGGCAAATGTGTTTTTAATATTTTTATTTTCATAACCCAACGAAATACGGTTATTGAGCAAGTTCGTTTTGTCAGGCCAAGTTTGTCAACACATTTTGCTCAACGAAACTTTTCGTCGAAAAACATAGTTTGCCCAACAAAATTTTAAGAGTCTTCAGGCAAACATTCGCGCAACGATCTTTGCCCTACAAATGTCTGTTAGATAGAGATTTAGATGACAAAAATCTTATTTTGCCTGACGAAATTTCATTTTTTCTTTCTTCTGGAAGTGTTTAATTATGAAACTATATACAGCTATACTATTAATTAAGAAAACTCTCTTTGGTTGAGTAAAATGATCATCATGCACATTTTTAATTATGTGAGTTTAATTCCGACAAAAAAAATTATGTGAGTTTGTAGTACTTTTCATAATTAAGGATGAAATAGTAATTCTACCCTTACATATATATTCTCACACCTATTTATCTTCCCTTTTGGAACTTCTACTCCAATAACCTCTTGTATTGTATCACATGCATAGCCTGTGCAAAAGTAATTAGTCCGATCATTATTTATACAATTAAAAACATTTTTGTAGATTTGAATCAAATTAAAACAAGCATAATTACATTTGAGGTTAAATTAAGATTAGGGTTTGTGAGTGTTGTGTGAATGTTTAAGGGCAATTTGGTAACAAAGTGGTGTTTTTAGAAAAGTTAAAATTGAATTTTAATGGGGGTATAAATAGAATTCAGAGTGAACTTAAATAGGTGATGATGTTTAAATAGTAAAACTCTTCTTTTATGGTGTGTTTAATTAGAAATATAGAAGGCCTTTTAGTCAAAATAGTTTAATATTTTCATAACTTCTCACTTTGGGTTCTTGAGAATTAAAATCGATAGAAGTGAGTTTGTCCACCATCAATCATTTTGGTCATTCCGTGAAAAAAAATCTTTATTAAATAAGGATAAAATGACCTAAAAAAATACCCTCAATTTGTGTCAAATCATTGCGGTCCCTATCTAAAAAATTTTTTTACGGAATAACCAAAATGATTGATGATGAACAAATTCAATGACCACTTTTATTGATTTCAAAACTCAAGGACCATAATAAGGAATTATACAAATCTCAAAGATCATTTTAACTAAAAAGGGGAACAGAAATCATACTGTTTATATTTGGGATCCATAAAAAGTAGAAAATTGTTATTGTTTGCAACGTTGTCCTCTAATTATCATCAATAATTCTCATAACTCTGTTGTTGTTTTATATACTATATGTACAACAAATCATCTAGCCCAATGATCAAACCAAATCTTTTCATAGAAATTGGAGAGGTTCATGCCACAATTGCATCAAATCTTTGCAATGATGCTTCTTTCTTCAAGAAGAGGGCTAGGCTCCACGTCAAATGCAACATCTTTTGTTGCCAATGTGTAAAGCTCTAGGCTTTGGAATTGCTCATACTTTCTAATTAAGGAAAATTTTATTTTTAGAGTTGTAGAAAATTATCAAATTTAGAGATTGAAGCTTACATAAATGTAATGTTCTAAAAATAGAATTTTGCTCATGCTCTTGTGCTTGCAATTTCGGTAAGTGTTTGTTTTCTAAGATTCAATAATTCATAATCCTAAGTCAAACTATAATTTTTAGACTCCGACGAACTTTATATATTCTGTACACTCAATACACAACTCGAAGAAATAACAATGTGTGAAAATACGTAGGGGAATACTCATTTGTTAGGAATGTAAAGTAACTATCCGATTTCTATGCCTAAATGATAATGGTATTTGGGTTTTTATAGAATCCATGTACATTTATTAGAAGCACGGCCGATCCTGAGGATGTGTGAGTTGTGCGATTGCACAAGGGGCCTGAATTGTTAAGGCCTCCCAATGTTAATAACCTTTTGTGCAAGCAGTACATGTTAATGAAATGCGAGACAGTTAAACAAGGTAGTGCTTAGAGGAGTTATCAAGCATTATTTTTTCAATTATATTATTTTTACCACATATATTTATATCATGTCTTTGATAAATGTGAGACTTACATGTGTTGATGGGTCATATTTCTATTAAAATGACGATCAATATATAATAAGTGTAGCTCACTCTATTTTTTTCATTCATATCTGCACGATTTCGAATCCCTGCACGCCTTCATCTTTCTCTTTCCTTACATTGGGCATGTGCGGGGCCCATATTATTTTGGGGCCTTTAGGAGGATGAACAATTGAGCCAGGTTTTTTTTTCTTAACAATTGAGCCAGGTTTTTTTTTCTTTCTTCCTTTCTAAATATATGTAGTTTAATTTAAGAGTAAATTGTAGCTATGGTCTTTTAACTTTAACTCAATTGGAGCAATGGTCCTTCAACTAAAAATCCATTACCATTGGTCTCTCAACTTATCAAAACGTGCAACTATGGTCCCTCAACTAAAAATCTATTACCATTGGTCCCTCAACTTTAATTCAATGTCCTTTAACTTTAACCCAATTGTAGCAATGGTCCTTCCAATATAACTCATTTTGACAAATTTTTTGACATAGTTGACAAAAAGAACCATAATTATACACTTTGATGAGTTGAGAGACCCTAATTGTATAAATGGTCATTCCAACATGGCTTATTTTGACAAAATTTTGACAAAATTGATAAAAAGGACTATAGCTACACATTTTGATAAGTTGAGGGACCAATGGTAATGGATTTTTAGTTGAGGGACCATTGCTCCAATTTGATTAAAGTTAAGGGACCATTTGTACAATTTACTCTTAATTTAATTTATTAATTTTCAAATGAAATATTTTTATTGGTGCATGTTGTTGATATGACGATATGTTGGCGTCAGTCAGTTGATTGATTTTAAAAAGTTTAGTCTTTTAATTAAAAAATATAAATTTAAGCGTCGATTAGAAATGAGATGTTAATTCAAGAGGTAAAATCTATACTATTATATAAAGCCAGCAGCCCATTTGGGGTCACGGGTTTTACCAAAAATAATGAGACAAAAATGCCCTCCAAAAAAGTTTATAAACAACCCAAAATAATACAGAGATATTTTCGTTATATAAATAGTATTTTTTATAATTAAATTCTTTTGTGCATTTTCTTTATATATATATATATATATATATATATATATAATTAGTACCTCACAATGGGCTAATAATAATGTGATTCAATTAGTTGTTTATTAAGTATTATTTTCTCTATTTTTAAACACATTCAATACATCTTAAGAGTAGGGCTGGAAAAAAATCTCAAAAATCCCAAACCAAACCAAAAAAATCCTGAACCCAAACCGAAAAATCCCAAACCAAAATTATCTCGAAGTTCGGTAATCCCGTCCCAAAAAATACCGAAGTAATCAATATGGGATTGGTTTCCAAATCTCATTTTTTTTGGTATTCTCGAAATCCCGAAATGTTTTGTTTCTTTAGCTTTCAATTCCCACTTCCCAAGTCAAAAGCAGGAGCCTTTTGGCTCCCACTAACAGAAGACACCAAAATATTATTAAAAAAAATGGGAAAGGCACAAACTTGGCTTTGGGTTTCGGTTCAGACTTCCAACCTCAAAAGCAGGAGCCTTTTGGCTCATTCTAACAAAAGGCGCAGAAAGCAACACTTAAGGCAAAGAGCGTCACTCTTGGGGCAGAGAACATCACTCTTCATGTTAAGAAGCAGAGAGGAGAAGAGAAAGGAAGGAGCTACTGCTGAAAGCTCTTGAGTTTGGTTTTGACTCTTGAGGCAGAGAGCAGCATTATTCGTGTTGAGAAGCAGAGAGAGCAAGGAGCTACTGCCGAAAGCTCTCTCAAATCTTCGAAGCTCGACCCATCTCTTTCTCTATCCTCTCTAAAGCTTTCTCTGAATTAGGGTTTGAATGAGGATTTATAAATTAGGGATTTGCGATTTAGAGCTTTTGATTGTTTGGATTTGGATTTGGATTTGGATTTCTTGATTAATTTTATGGGGATTTCTGGATTAATTTTATGTGGATTTGGTTGATTTGGATTTCTAGACTTCCATGGTCGATTTCTGCTTTGCATGTTCGATTTCTTTTCTGCTTTGCATGCTCGATCTGCAGGTTTGAATCTTTTCTACTTTGCGTGCTCGATTTGCAAGTTTGAATTGAATTGAATTTATCAACTTCTTTTCTGCTTTGCGTGCTCGATTTGCAAGATTGAATTGAATTGAATTTATCAACTTCTTCCATTAACAAGAAGCCAAATTTTTATTGAATTGAAAACCAAAACCATACCGAAATCCTGAAAATATTTCGGGCCCGAAATTTCGGTTTGTGAACAGGATTTGGATTTTCATCCCAAAAAGGATCGGTTTGGGATTCGGAATCCCATACCAATCCAGCCCTACTTAAGAGGCGTAAAGGTCTTTCGCATGCGCATAATGATGTAATTCAATTAGTTGTCAAATGATTATTTTTTTTATTGAACAAACAATATTATGTACACTAAGGAAGAGAGGGATGAGTTTAGCCTCACAATGAACTAGCAATAATATGATTAAAAAAAATTGTAGTCATACATATCACACCGCAATTTAAAAAATGTTACGTGCGTGGATGAAAACTAGTCCTTATAAAGAAGGGTACAGGATATCCTATTTAGTAACTTTGACAGGATATCCTATTTTAATCTTGCACGGGACTTTCTAATACATAATCCGATCGCTAATATAGTAATACATTCTTTCCTATTTGGAAAGATTCTAAAGTGTAGTGCGACTTTAGAAACGGTGGCATGGCACCAATTGATTCAAACAAACTTTGCCGTTTGATGCGATACACTTACAACTGTATTTTCCATTCAAATATTAATTTTACTCATTAAGTATAATAACTTATAATATCCAACTAACTTCAGCTCAGTTAGACATCTGTCTCCTTGATAAGAGTTTGTCTAATTATCCTAGGACAGAAAGACTTCAAGAAAACAAGTGTAGTTCAGATGATAGAAGTACCCATAAATACAACAAAACATTATATATGAACTTCAAATTCATATAAACAAACTGGAATTATTATTAACACTTCAAAATATCTTATGTAATTTTTTTTTGTTCATCATTTCACTAAAGAGGAGCGCATATTGAAGTTTTGGGGACTATCGATAATTTGGTATTAGAAAGTAGTGTACATCACATAATAAATAAGTAGCGGGTGGCAAAATTAAATTTGTTATGTATAGATACACACATCTCTGAATTGACTAATTTTTTTTTAGTAAATTTTAGCAATGGTCCTTTAACTTTAATTCAATTGGAGCAATGGTCCCTTAACTTTATCATTGGTCCCTCAACTCATCAAAATGTGCAACTATGGTCCCTCAACTAAAAATTTATTACCATTGGTCCCTCAACTTTAATCAAACTGGAGAAATGGTCCCTCAACCCCAATTAGAGCAATGGTCCCTCAACTTTAACCCAATTGTAGCAATGGTCCTTCTAACATAACTCATTTTGACAAAATTCTGACAAAGTTGACGAAAATGACCATAACTACACGTTTTGGTGAGTTGAGTGACCCCAATTGTAGTAATGGTCCTTCCAACATAACTTATTTTGACAAAATTTTGACAAAGTTGACGAAAATGACCATAACTACACATTTTGATGAGTTGAGGGACCAATAGTAATGGATTTTTAGTTGAGGGATCATTGCTCCAATTTGATTAAAGTTGATGGACCATTGCTACAGTTTACTTTTCTTCTTCTTTTTTTGTGGCAGCTGCTGCTGCAAAAGGTTCTCATCCTCTTGTGGAGCTTGTGTTTGCTTGGGTGAGCCTGTTACTGGCGATGTAAAGGAGATTTCAAAATTTCATTCTTGGGTATGATTTGCTCCAGATTGTTGTTGCCCTTCGTGATACTTCTCCCTGCCTCTCCAATGTTGGGATTATTATTAAAGACTTATGGCTTCGATCATTGGAGTTTATTCTATCCATGTCCATCACCAAGCTAATAATGTGACTCATCAACTAGCCGTTTTACTTAGAAAACTATAATAATGAAACTGATAGTAGGCTTGAAGAATTGCAGACAGTGGTTGAATAGTTTTCTATATTCATCAATAGCAAAGAAGCGAAAATATATACAAATACATCAATCCAATCATGCCTTCTTCTACGGCATAGAAAACGTGATCCACCTAAAGTGGGATTTGGCCTACCTTATGTAAGAAAGTAAATATCCTGCAGTAATGATGACATATTACAAGGATTCTACAATATATTACAAGGATATTTCTGAATACTCCCCCTCAAGTTGGAGAGTGAATATCATGAAGTCTCAACTTGTCGCGTAATGTCACAAATTAATCTTTTCCCAAGGCCTTTGTAAATACATCTACCAACTAGAAGCGTGTAGGCACATATGTGGGATTAATCATTTCAGCTTGTAGTTTTTCTCGAATGATGTGACAATCTATTTCAATATGTTTCATGTGTTCATGAAAGACAAGATTTGCTGCAATGTATAAAGCTGATTGATTATCACAGAACAATGATGTAGGGGCTATATGTAGGACCTTTAAATCCTCTAATATATAACATAACCAAGTCAGCTCTAAGCATGTGTTGGTCATAGCTATATATTTAACTTCTGCGGAGGATCTAGAAACAGTGTTTTATTTTTTTGACTTCCATGAAATGAGAGAATTCCTAAGAAAAATACAATAGCATGTAACCAACCTTTTTGTAGCACGACAACCTCCCTAATCTGAATCACAAAACACTTTCAAGGCAAGACTATTGGAGGCGGGAAATAGTAAGCATTGACCAGGGGTTCCTTTGATGTATTTGAGAATTCGTAAGGCAGCATCTCAATGAGGTTTGCGAGTGAGGTTCATGCATGAATTAAATCAATGTGCGAATGGAATAGACTATGTCAGGCCTTGTAATAGTAAGGTAAATTAATCTGCCAACTAGTCTTCTGTACTTGGTTGGATCTCTAAGCAATGCTCCATCAGTAGGGGTGAGTTTCAAGTTCTGCTCCATGAGAAACTTGTATGGGCGTGCGCCTAAAAGCCCTGAATCTTGTAAAATATTGAGTGCATATTTCCTCTGAGACATGAAAATACCTTTCTTCGAACGGGTGAATTCTATGCCTAAAAATATTTCAAATTTCCAAGATCTTTGATGCAGAAGCCTTTGAGAAGAAATTGTTTGAGACGTTCCATTTCTTGGAGATCATTGCTAGTAAGAAGTATGTCATTGACATAGATAAGAACTGCAATAAATGAAGTACCTTCAGCCTTGGTGAAAAGAGAATAATCCGCTTTGGATTGTTGATAACCAGCTTTCTGAATGGTATCTAAAAGGTAGATAACCAATTTCTGGATGCTTGTTTGAGTCCATAGAGTGACTTACTAAGTCGACATACAAGAATTTCCCCATGTCATCGAAAACCAAGAGGAGGCTCCATATACACAACTTCATGTAAATCACCGCGAAGAAAAGCATTTTGAACATCCAATTGATGGATACACCAATGGCGAGCAGCTGTAACAGTAAGAAGGCAGCGGAGGGTAGTGAGTTTGGTTGTAGGTGAAAAAGTCTCCTAATAGTCAGCACCTTCAACCTGAGTGTATTCCTTAGCGACAAGATGAGCCTTGTATGTCTCAATGGTGCCATCAGACTTGTATTTAATTTTGTAAACCCAATTATAACCGATCGATTTCGGACCAATAGGTAAACGAACCATACTTCATGTGTTATTGTGTTGTAAAGCCTTTAATTCTGTATGCATAGCTTGGCACCAATTGGGATCAAAGATAGCCTGAGTATAGGAAGTAGACTCTGTTTGGCCTGTAACATTAGCTAGAAAAGCACAATGGTCTGAAGAATAACGAGAGTATGAAAGAAAATCAAAAAGTGGATAACGAGTACTTGAGGAAGAACGAGGCACCGGGGCAGAGTGATTGACTTGGTTTGCCATGTGATAGTCTTTATGCCATGTGGGGGGTTTGCCTAGGTCCAAGGGACTGTCATGAGGGTGTGATAGATTAGTGGGGAGGTGATGGATTATTTGATTCGGTGGGATAATCAGATTTTGTGGAATGGACGAGATGGGGTGACACAGGTGGTGTAGAGCTACTGATGGGCAGGTCAGCTGATGTGTGGAAAAGTAGGGCAGATGGGCTTTTTGGTGTGTCAGACTACTCTGGTGATGTGCATAGGAGATTGGCACGGATAATGGAGTCTAGGTATATGTATGTGGCGTTTGTTCAAGTAGAGTTGGTGAGATAGACGATGGGGTTTGTGTAGGTGGATTATTTAATGGAACACTAATCTGTGTAGGTGGACTGTTTAATTTCACATTGTTGTTAGAAAGAAGGTCTGATGGATGGGCATTGATGATATCATCATGGTAAGATGGAAAAAAAAAAATCAAAGTGGGAGCATGTGGCTTTGATATAGAAGAGAAAGGAAAGGTGTTTTCACAAAATTTTACATCACGACTTACGAAATTTTTTTGAGTCTCCAAGTCATAGTTTGTAACCTTTTTGACCCGTGGGGTAGCCAATAAAAATGCAACGTTTAGCACGGGAATTAATTGTGAGTAGAATGAACAACAGTTGCATAACAAAGACATCCAAAAACCTTCAGGTGATCAAAAGTTGGTGGACGATTTTACAATATCTCAAAAGGTGATTTAGTGGATAATATTGGTGATGGTAGGCGATTAATGAGATAGACGGTGGTTAAAACACATTCACCCCAGAAAGAAAATGGTAAGTGAGATTGGAAATGTAAGGCACAGGCTATAGTGATAATGTAGCGATGTTTGCGTTCGACAACTCCATTTTGTTGTGGAGTGTAAAGACATGTGCGTTGATGTTCAATGCCACTATTTTTGGAAAAATTCTCTCATGGACATGAATTCAGACCCATTGTCGACTCATATAGCTTTGATGTTGACATGAAATTGAGTGTAAGCAAAAGCGACAAAACATTTTAAACGGTGTTGAGTTTCAGACTTATGTTGCATCAAATATAACCATGTGCATATAGTATAATCATCAACAATTGTAAGGAAAAACCAGGCCCCTGAATGAGTGGGAACTTTATGTGGACCCCAAATATCACAATGCAACAAATTAAAATGAGCATGAGTTGCTATAGAGCTCAATGGAAATGGAAGTCTAGTTTGTTTGCCCATAGGACAAACACAACAATCATTATTAATAGAAATATCATGTGAAGATAAAAAGTGAGATACTAATTTAAGGTGAGAATGTGATGGGTGTCCAAGTCGCATATGCCACAAATTTAAAGGGTGAGAAACTTGGTTGGAAGTAGGCAAGCGTTGTAAAGGTGACATGTAATAAAGACCATCGTGTTGTATGAGCCAATTATCTTCCCCCGTAGTCAAGTTCTGTAAAACACAGAAAGTAGGGAACAAAATGGCACAACAATTTAGAGAATTAGTGACTTTACTGGCAGACATGAGATTTAAACGGAAGGAAGGGCACATAAAACCTTATCTAAAGTGATATCTAAATTGAATGGTATGGTACCAGTGAAAGTGACGGCAGCCGTAGAGCTGGTAGGTAAATTAACAATGGGTATTGATGTGTTATTTGTTTTAGTGAAAAGTGTGGAATCAAATATGATGTGGTCAGTAGCTCCACGACAATTCTGTTGCGTTGGTAGCCGGAAAAGAATGATGTGGTATGGCCCATTGGTTCCCACGGTGGCACTGATGCTTATGATTTGGTCTGCCACTTGGGGTTCCTGCACTGTTGGGAACCCACGTCCCATTCCTAATCCTGCATCGATCTTCAGTATGGCCTCTTTTGTCACAAAATTTGCTATAAAATTTTAGAGTTGTGAAATTTTCTATTGTATGCCCATCTTTGTCACAATGGTCACAATGCATATTTTTGAAATTTTTGGAGGAATTGTTTGGTGGTGCTACGGAACTGTTGTTGCTATTGTTTGAATTGTTGGAATTGAATGTTTTGTTGGTTGGTGGTGTTTGATCCATGGTGTTTTGAAACCTTGGTACAACTTGAGAAATTTGGAAATCAGGCATTAAGAGGGTGCTCTGATTCCATCTTAGAAAACTATAATAATGAAACTGATAGAAGGCTAGAAGAATTGCAGGCAGTGGTTGAATAGTTTTCTGTATTCATCAACAGCAAAGAAACGAAAATATATATAAATACATCAATCCAATCATGCCTTCTTCTATGGCATAGAAAACGTGATCCACCTAAAGTGGGATTTGACCTACCTAATATAAGAAAGTAAATATCCTACACTAATGATGACCTATTACAAGGATTCTACAATATATTACAAGGATATTTTTTCCTTCTAATTCTCTAATTTCAGCATATGGGTTAGGCCAATTGGTCAAAGCAGTGTGTATCTACCGTCTTTGCATTCAAGTTCAAATCTTTGTTTCTGTATAATAAAATAGCCTAGAATAGAATATCGTTTTATAAAAAGTAAAATTAAAAGAATTATCTAGTGTGCCATCGATTCTTCTGCAATTGATTTTGCAGGTCAGAGCATTGGAATGTGAAGGGAAGAAGCTCCATCATTTCAGGCTTCCACGAGTCATTTTCTTTGAAGATTAGCTTATATTGGGAATTAATATTTACATTAGTGATCACTTCATAGGAAATTTGTTAATTCATGTTCCTAATTAACTTTATGATTATGGATTAGTTAACTACAATTAAATGGTTCTTGCAACATGTATTAGTGGATTCATATGAGATATTCTAATTAACCTAAAATATGAGAAGAGAGATTCAAACTTAGATTTAGAGGAGATCACGCTGCTCTAGCTAACTTGGTAACATTCAAATGCACCACTGAAGGGTAGGTTACACCTATTTGAGACTTTGAATCCACCAAATTAGTAACAGGTGTGGAGAGCATCTCAGGCAGAGCTAGTTGGCACAGCAGTGCTTGTTTTTACTATAGACACAATAGTGATCTCCTCATATGAGACCAAAACCCCAATACCAAACCTCATCACAGTCGAAATTCTTCTCCACGCCACCAATCCCATTTTCGGCGGTCACATCAACCGCATTCTAACCTTAGTCAGACACTTATCGGCCTCATCTCCTTCTGACGGCTGCGGTCTACATCTTGAGCCAATGCGCCAGGGCGGTACTAGGTGTCATAGCACTCAAGGCAGTGGTAAACAACAGCATTGAAGGAACATTTTCACTTGGAGGTGCACATAATAGACATTGAGACCACCCAAGCCCTTTGGCTTGAGATAATTTGCACATTTTGTATTTCTCTTTGCTTCGATTTGGATAGCATTTGACCACCACCACCAAGTCCATAATTTGGGCCGAGTTGTAGTCTTCTCTGTCGTCGGAATAGTTGTCGGCCTCCTTGTTATAATCTCAACTACTGTAGGGTATGCTGGAGTCAGATGTACCCGGCTAGATGCTTCGACCTTACACTTATTTGGGGAGCTGCCTTTGGAATAGGTATTGGGCAATTTGGGTTGGGCCCATTATTTCTTGCATGGCGTTTTATTTGTACATTAAGATCATTCCATGTCAGCATTTTCACGCAGAAGGTAACAAGTATGATACTTTGAACATTGTGAAGACACTTCCTAAGGAAATGGGTTATAACTATTAAATCTATTTTTTGGAGGATCTTGTGTATTAAATTTGTGAGTATGACTCTTGTTTGTTATCAAATGTAGTTTCCTCACAATTAAAGTAGTGAGTTTGACTCCTAGGGAAAATGTTAGCAAAAGTTGTCAATGTAAATGACTCATAAATTCCTAATTGTTGATTGCTGCACGTCAAATGTTGAAACGGACTTTCATTCAACTAGATACTATCGTGGTAGTATCATAATCATGCATTATCACATTGTTTGGGCCCAAAATATTGCGAGGGTTTGAAGGAATATTCAGTTTGTGGGCCAACGAAAATGGGTCGGCCAAGTCCTGTTAGGAGAAGGAGTCATCCAGACGGAGATGAAGGAAACAAAGTCCATCTGTGAGACGGACGAAGAATCCCAGTGCGATAAGGAGTCTCGGCGAGGCCAGGATACGGAAGCAAGGAAGAACATGGCCAGAAGGGGGGTTAGGTTCAAATTCCTAGCAGAAAGAAGAGTGGCTGAGATAAAGTTTGATTAGGGTAGCGAGTCCCAGTCCGAGTATAGGTATAATTCGATCAAAGAAGGTTCAGTTCTTACAAATACAAAGGCAGTGGCAATGTTTAGATGACCTCCAACTCAACACACAAATCTGCCCTACGCAATTTCTCGTTCTACGCGAAACCCCTCAACAACCTTGATATTTTTATTTTCCTTTTGACCAACACATCTTTAGTTTGGATAAATAGCACTGTGAAGGCAACCGATGGTATCTTCAGTTTGGATAAACAGCACTACCGCTGTAGAATCAGCCGACCTCGGAGCACCTTCAGTTTGGATAAACAGCACTGCGTTGAGGCCGACTAATTATCTATCCAAGTCTCGGTCAAGAAGAATTTTCGAATCTTTTTTGGCAGAGGTCATCTCATTAGCCTTCTTAGCAAAGTGAGGTGTTACCAGGCTACTATATTCGGCACACCGAAAGCCGAATTTGATATTGAACTTTGTAATTGGTAGGCTTGTCTTCAGGCTTGAGGACCCAGAGGTCAACAACGCGTTCCTTTCTCGGCCGCAATCGTAAGACGTAGAAGTCAGCCTCGCACATCAACGCAACATCAACACATTTTACTCCTCGGCCGAGCTCGGTCAACGAGTTGGCACGCCCCACACATATTTGAAAGACATAGTTAGCTCACTAATTGCTCGGCCTGCATGCCGTGAAGGCTAGGTGAAGAAGAAGACTGGGATAAGAAGAAGACTGGGATAAGAAAGTCTACTACCTCACTAAAGTCACGAAGGAAAGTCTCGTCGAATGGATATTGGAAGATTGTGACGAGGACGGTGGTGACACTTCAAATCCACCATCCAGGTCGTTTTTCAAGAGACGACTGGAGGAACAATCTCGACAATTCGAGCAAACAGTTGGCCGGATCCTTGATAAAGTACGTGGGCAGAACGTTGTATAGACCAGATTGCTCGAAGCATTGGTCCACAATACCCAGAATTTGGGATTCAATGATCGGCCAAGACAATCCGTGCCTAGGAAAAATATGGCATCAACATCAACAGCCGACGCTGGATCCACTAAGCTTAAATCAATCGATTTGGAAAAGAATAGTAGATCGACCAGTAAAACAAATGAGTTCGAGCCCGGAACATCTACTGTGGATATGACGGAGATTCAACGAATGATTGATTCGGCTTTGAAGAAACGGCCAAAATTCCCTAAATTCATTCACTCGTACCCGGAATATGTCGAGCATTTTGAGTATCCGAAGGGTTTTAAAATCCCAGACTTTAGCCTGTTTGCGGGGGAGTCATCCTTATCTTCCCTAGAACACGCGGCTCGTTTTACCGCGCAATGTGGGGACGTTAATAATGACTTTTACAAGTTGCGATTGTTCAACTTCTCACTAACAGGCCCAGCATTCGCGTGGTATATTAATCTTCCCCCAAATTCCATTCAAAGTTGGGAAGAGCTAGTCGAGAAATTTCACAAAAAATTATATCAGCCAGGAATGGAGATGTCAGTATCTTCGTTAGCTAGGATGGCTCAGGCATCTGATGAGTCACCAATAGAGTCCCTAACGAGGTTTAAGTCGGCCAGGAATTAGTGCCGAGTACCTCTCCCCGAAGTTGAATTCATAAGAATCGCTCTCAACGGCCTAGATTTGGAATATAAAAAGAAGTTCTTGGGGGCAAATTATCGAGATATGTACGAATTGGCTCAGCACGTTGAACAGTATGAATACTTACTCCGAGAGAAGAAGGTTTCAAAATCCCCGGCCCGAGGAACTATATATAAGAACCCTTCGGTCAGCATTGCATCGACCGAAGATGGCTCCCAATGTGCCAACATAGATGCAGCTGAGATTGTCATTGATAAGCCGTACATTTGCAAGGCTTTAGCTCAATCTAAAGACATCAAAACTCGCACGGCACCTGAAGAAGCTGCAGCAAAAGCATTGAAGGTGTATACCTTTGACATTACCAAGGCCGACACAATTTTTGACCAGTTGTTAGCCGCAAAGATTATCAAGCTTCGGCCAGAACACAACATTCCCAAGGCCGAAGAATTTAAAGATAAAACATACTGCAAATACCACAACTCAAACAAGCATACGACCAACAACTGTGTGGTGTTCCGAGACGCTATTCAAAGCTAGATCAACAAGGGCAAGCTGAAGTTTCCAGAAAAACAGATGGTGGTCAATTCTAATCTATTCCCCTCGACAACAGTCGGCATGGTAGACACCCATCTACCCAAAGACAAGGGTAAAACAAAAGTCGAGTTCATACCAATGCAGCATGTTCTAAAACAGAATTCCAAGCCGCGCCTCAAGATCGACTTATTCATTAATAAACCACCGGCAGGGTTGTCAGGACCTGCAATAGTCCAAGCAATATCAGGATCGAGTGAAGAAGACTCTGACAGGCCGATCGTGCTGTGTAGCCGTTGCAAGACACAAGTGGTCATAGCTGAATCGAAATAGAGACCACCTCAAGTACCACCAACAAACACGGCAGCGGCTCGACAACCACCCATTGTCTCTACACCACCACCAAAGGTACTCGGTTCGAGCCAACGCCAAAAGGTGTTCGACCGACTTGGCCCTAAGCCGCGGACCGATGGATCATCTTCGGCCAAGCGACGACTTAATTTCAACGCTCCAGTAGTTCTGGTTCGACGCAAACTAAAAGACATTCAAGCTGCCGAAACCACGCCACCAACGATTGTACACCTACCATCTCCAACCAGCGTATATACCGCTCTGTCGAAATCTCAACAGCGTCGTCGCCAGAGGATAGATTACATGGCTTGACGACAGGCGGCACAAGCTCTTTCGGCTCCTAAGTGGCAGCCGAAAAAAGCAGGGGAGAATACTGACGACCGACAGGCCCCAGTTATCATGACCGAGTTACTTCAAGGCAAGAAAGCCACTAGTCATGACATCGAAACTGCCTTCGAATAATCTAAAAAGCGGATTAAACTCATTTTTCGACCAGGGGAAATGAAAGCTCGTTTCGAGCAAATAAAAAAAGAATCGGAGAGCAAACTCCTTCCATTGCTGTCACCAGAGCCATTAATCAAGATACGCCAGAATCTCCATCATCATTTCGTTGGCGAAGCTCTAGAATACATGCTAGAATTTCATAAGACACATTCGGCCATTAACCTATACGGCTTACCAAATGAGTGTTAATAGGCCCTCAACTTGGCCTTAACTTCACCAGATGCCGAGTAAATAATCCAAAAGACCACAAATCCAGCAATGAAGGCTAGATTCCAGCACATATGCGAGGCTCGGGTACTCAACTTTGAGGTAGATCCATACACTGATATAAACCTTGCTGAGCTTTCTTTTTCCCTGGAAGACCTCCAATTTCTGAGGTACCATTTCGAAGTCTTATCGGTAGTGGCCCTCTTCGGCCTTACGACTGATAAGAAAAAACGTGTGGCGCGATTAGATGCGTATCTTGATACAAAAAACGCTCGAATTGCTTACCAAGAGCAAGCCCGTAAGGCAGCACAAGTCTCAACGGCAAGTGGGCTCGAGGATAGCATCTGTGATTCCTCGACCCACAAGGATGATCCGCAACCCGCCGTCGATACTGTGGATGTCCCCGCCGAGGACGCTCAGGAACAAGATGCTTCGATCGATAACCCAAGAGAAGAAGATCATGACACACTAAGCCCTTCTGTCCTCGACAATATAGGGATCAGCATGGTTCACGTCTTACCCGTCGAATTCAGATAACTACTCCCCAGCCAACATCCTTGGATGACGATGTAGTTGCCGAGGAGGCGACACAAGTCTAGTTCGTCACTACCGAATAAGATGGGTCAGAAAGCAAGACAGACAAGCATACAGCAGCCCTCGCTGAGTTGTTCCCCCGATCCTCCACCACCAATCTGCAACATTTAAAACCGTTGTACGTCACGGCTCATATCGAATGATACCCAGTCTTCAAGGTATTCGTCGATTGTGAGGCCACCATCAACGTTCTGCCCGTGTCCGTCATGTGAGCCTTACAACAGTCAAACGACGAACTCATCCCGTCCGGGATAACTATGAGCATCTTTGTGGGAGATAAATCCCAGACGAAATGAGTGCTTCCTCTGGAAGTAACTGTAGTCGGCCGCCATCACATGACCGCGTTCTTCATTGTCGACTAAAAGATCAAGTATAACGCCCTGCTCGGCTGCGATTGGATCCATCAGACCGGCTGCATTCTGTTGTCACTATATCAAGTCCTTATTTTCTGGGATGGGAAATCGGTCATTGTCCATCCGGCCGACAACCAGCCATTTGAGGCCAACATGATCCAAGCCTGTTACTATGATGATCACGTCGGCTACATCATATTTTAAGAATTCAATGAGGAATAAGGGCCGGCTCGAATTTCCATACAGAATGTCATTGAGGTTGCCACTAAAATTATCCATCAGGATTCGACGAGACTCAGATTGGCCAACCTACTTAACAATATCGATGACTGACGCCAGCCAAGAAAGGCGTCAGGCCGCAATTTCCTCAACTATGGAACGACTGCTGGCCCATTGGTATGTTGTTTCCAAGAAACCGAACTCAGGAGTCAACCTGATTGAGTTTTTGGTCGAAAGAGATAACAGCCCAGCTCTATCGTTGGACAAAGTTTGGGCTGCACCGGCCGAACTTGAAGATAATTGGCCCCAGGTCAAGGACCCATTGGAAGAAATAAATGTTGGGACGGCCGAAGAACCACGGCCTTTATTTATTAGTGCTTTGTTGCCCCAACCCATGAAAACCGTGCTTTGTAATTTACTTAATGAATTCAAAGATTGTTTTGCTTGGAGCTATCATAAGATGCCTGGTTTAGATCGGAAACTCGCCAAACATGAATTGCGCATCAAGCCTGGATGCAAACCATTTTGTCAACCACCTCGACGATTCTCGATCGAAGTGCAGTTTGGCATAAAAGACGAGATTGTTCAACTTTTGAATGCTAGGTTCATTCGGACAGCTCGATACGTCGAATGGTTGGCAAATGTAGTTCCAGTTCTCAAGAAAAATGGAGCGTTGTGCATTTGTATCGATTTTTGGAATCTGAATCTGGCAACTCCCAAAGATGAATATACAATGCCGATTTCAGATCTTTTAATCGACGCAGCGGTGAGTCACGCCATTTTTCCTTTATGGATGGACACGTTGGTTATAACTAGATTTTCATTGCCGAGGTCGATGTCCACAAAACTGCTTTTCGATGCCCGGGGGCACTCGGTACATACGAGTGGGTTGTTATGCCATTCGGCCTAAACAATGCCGGTGTCACGTACCAACAAGCGATGAATGCTATTTTTCACGATTTGATTGGGACGACGATCGAAGTATACATCGACGACGTTGTAGTCAAGTTGAAACATCAGCAGACACACTTGGAAGATCTTCGCCAAACTTTCCTACGCATGCGCCGACATAACCTCAAGATGAATCCAACCAAGTGTGCTTTCGGCGTGTCGGCCGGCAATTTCTTAGGGTTCTTGGTCCATCACCGAGGCATTGAGATTGACGACAACAATGCTCGAGCAATCATCAACAGCCCACCCTCAGCGACCAAAAAGCAATTACAATCGTTGCTCAGCAAGATCAACTTTCTACGGCGATTTATCACAAATTCGGCAGGCAAAATGCAAGCTTTTTCCACCTTGCTAAAACTCAAGGACTCGGACAAGTTTGAGTGGCACACAGAGTATCACGAGGCCTTCACACAGATCAAGGTTGCTCTTTCAACCCCACCCGTCCTCGTTCCACCCTGACGTGGTAAACCTCTTAAGTTATACATCTCCGCGGCCGAGGAATCCATCGGTTGTCTTTTAGCGCAGGACAATGATGTTGGGCCCGAGTAGGCTATCTTTTACCTTAGCCGCAATCTTAATGCTCATGAGATCAACTATTCGGCTGTCGAAAAACTTTGCTTAGCGTTGTTTTTCACTGCGTCTAAACTCAGGCACTACATGCTCCCTTCCGTTACTCAAGTCATTACCCAAACCGACATCATTCGTTATATGCTTACAAGGCCGATTGTCAAAGGTCGCATCGGGAAGTGGACTATGGCGTTGTCTGAGTTCAGTTTGCAATACGTGCCCCAGAAAGCTGTCAAGGGCCAGGCATTGGCCGATTTCTTGGCTCAACGCCCATCCCCATACAACTTTGGGGGCAATGATCTCGAAATCGGCATGGTGGAAACTCGAGATAATTTTTAGACAATGTACTTTGATGGTTTGAGCATTTCCATTTCGGCCGGGGTAGGAATAGCTATTCAATCTCCCGAGCACTGTCGATAGTATTTTTCTCTCAAACTCGATTTCGACTGCACAAATAACCAGGCCGAATATGAAGCCCTTATTATCGGCCTCAGTATCTTTCACGACTTACAGGCACCTTGCGTCCTTGTCCTCGGTGACTCCGAACTGGTGATTAACCAACTCAATGGTACCTTTCGTTGCATGAGTTGCACTCTGGCTCCTTATCACACGGTCGCTAACTATTTGGCCGAGTCATTCGATGGCGTCACGTTTACGCACGTTTCTCGAGTCCACAACACTGATGTAGACGAGTTGGCCCAAATAGCCTCCGGCGCGCAACTCATGAAGGGCAAGATAGGCCGGGCAATACCTGTCATACGACAGTCGTACCCGGCCCTAGTTAATCAACAGGTTCTCGATCAGAATCATGTGATCCGAACGCGAGTCATGTCCTTACCTTCGTTGCTAGAACGAGAAGATCTCGTCAAAGTTTACACGGTCGAAGCATTGTCAGATGATTGGAGAAGAACGATCATGCGATATCTCAACAATCCCAATGGAAAACACAACTAAAGAACAAAGGTTCATGCCACAAATTATGTGTTGTACCAAAACGCATTATATAGGAAAGGCTAGGACGGCTTGTTGTTGCTATGTCTCGGCCCTGAAGAGGCTGCTCAAGCGATGGTCGAGGTCCACGAAGGGATATATGGAGCACATCAGTCCGGCTGAAGATGCGATGACTGCTTTGACGACATGGCTACTTTTGGCCAAGTGTTTTAAATGACTGTATTGAGTACGCGCGAAGATGTGTACAATGCCAGATTCATAGTTCTATACAGAGAGTCCCGGCCGAATCAGTGCATTCGGTCAGCAAACCATGGCCATTTAGAGGATGGGCTATGGACATAATCGACAAAATCACACCATATTCCGGCTCGGCAAAGCATGCTTGGATATTGGTAGCAACGAATTACTTCACCAAATAGGGCAAAGCAAAATCATATGCCGAGCAGACATCCAAGGAAGTGTGTGATTTCGTCGAGGAAAATATTGTGACCCGATTCGACGTCTCAGAGATGATTATAACGGATAACGACACAATCTTCACGTCTGACCGGTTCAAGGAATATACGGTGAATCTCAAAATTTGACTTGAACAATCTACGCCGTATTACCCACAAGCAAACGGACAAGCTGAAGCAAGCAATAAGGTTTTGATCGGCATCCTTGAAAAAATGGTGAGAGAGAGGCCTGGTAGTGGCATTTAAAGTTAAATGAAGCGTTTTGGGCCTATCGAACCTCACCATAATCAGCCACTGGGACGACTCCATATGGGTTGACCTATGGGCATAATGCCATGTTACTAGTCGAGTTAAGTATAAATTCAATGAGAATGATAGAGCACAGTAATTTGTTCAGTGATGAGTACAGTCAAGCCATAAGACAGGAGTTAGAAGACTTAGAAGGAGCTCGCCTTAACACTTACAACTTATTGGTGGCACAAAAGAAAATTGCCAAACGAGCGTACAATCAGCGAGTTAAACAAAAGACGTTCAGTGAAGGAGAGTTGGTTTGGCAGACGGTGTTGCCAGTAAGAGTAAAAGACCCTAAGTTCGACAAATGGTCGCCGAATTGGGAAGGGTCATTTTTTATTCACAAGGTCCTTAGCAATGGGGCATATCATCTGAAGGATCGAACTGGCATAGTTCACAAATTGCCAATTAATGGAAAGTTCTTAAAGAAATATTATCCAACGAACTGGGAAATGCAGGAATAAAAGTATTTCATTAATGGAAAAAGTTTTACAGCCTAAAAATTACAAGTCCTAAGGGGATGAATGAAGGTAAGCCTCAAGGGCAGCCTTCAGTTCCAGCCATCTCACTTCCCCCAGCGTAACTTCAGCCTGGCGCAGTCTTTTCTCCGACTTCATTTGCGCAATCCACCTCGCACCGGCTGCAAGCTCCGTCAATTTGGCCTTGTTCGCCTCAAAGGTCGCTTCAAGAGCAGAGACGACATCCAACCTTCGGTGTTAGAGCGCTGCGATCTGGTCGTCAAAAGCAACCAGTTCCAGTTTTTTCTCCTTTATTACTTCGATTTTCAATTGGGCAACTTTCTAAGCGGCCTCGGCAACCTTCAGATCGTCTTCGGCTCGAAGAGCTCTCTCGAAAATCTAAAAGAATTCTCGAGTCCTCTCTAAGATGGAAGACAATTGGGTAATGGGTGCATTATCCAGTTGACCTTCAGAGGCGAAAGCGTTCAGGTATTCCTCAACAGAGTCAAGGCCGTTGCGCTTTAAGACTTCCAAAGCTGAAAGAGAAATGAGATCTTGCAGCTGGGTAAAGGCAGAATATTCGACAGATGCGGCGGCATGCTTGGTCGATGAGGCAGAAGAGCCAACCACGCCAGAAGCTGTGTAAAACAGGGCATCGAGCTCGACCTGCCAGTAGGGCTGTACACAAGGAGTTAAGTAGGACATATTCCAAGCCAGAGGGTCGAGAACCTAAGGTAGAGAAGAGAAGAGTGATAGGAGCTTACAGTGGTCGGGGTGGTCTCTTGAGTAGGGATAGTAGAACCCTCGTCCTGTGGGGGGACCGGTGACTTCGTCGACGCATCGGGTTCGGTGAAAGTCCCCTTCCCCTTGTCCATCGCATGAGGGTTGACTGGGTTTTCTTCGGCCGCTCAAGGAGGATCTGGGGAAAATGGTCAATGACCGCCCGCCAACGGAGTCTCGTTGACATCATCATCCTAAGATAGAGGTATTTTTTAGTATTAGGATCAAAATGAAAAGAAAAAAAAGAAGTAACAACAGGCAATCATACCTCTTCCTCTTCCAGGACAACTGTTGACTGTTTTGGATGCTTAGGGGAAGACGTTGCGGCCAAGGGAGTCACCTCCTCCAAGATAGGGGCAGCGGAAGACCCCTGGACTATAGGAGCCTCAACCTGCAGCATAGTCATCAGCTCGACCGCGACCTAAGAAACGGGTCGAGTAAAGAGTGATGAATCAGCAGAGCGGATCTTGACTCCAGAAACAATTAGAGCCGACCGTTTTACCGTGGGAATTCTGACAACAGGATGAGAAGAATGACTTGAAGACGTGGCCCATGTCTTGGACGGCCTTCTAGTCATAACGTTCTCGGCCTAGGGGGCAGGTCGAACCACAGACACTGGCTTGGCAGTGCCAATTCTAAGCCCTGGATCAACTGGGGCAGACCGTTCCACCGATTAGCCGGAAATGACGAGAGTATCCCGATCCCTTTTATTCGCCAATTTCTTAACGCATTTTTTTGGGACGAGAAGACCCACCAGCTGTCTCGACCTCTTGGTGAGGCCTTTGCTCGACAGATCGGCCGCAAAGGCTGTGACGGTTTTGGGGAGAAAAGCAGCCTTTTTCTTGGTCGCAGCCGCAGTAGTCACGTCTGCTAGCCTTGACACACGACCGCCTGGATAAACAAAAGCAGGTTAGATGATTGTTTTTTTTTTAATATTCGAGAAGGCCGGTTGTGAGAAAATATACCTTCGGTCGTTTCTTTGGTATGTGGGGTGAAGGTCCTCCTAGGTCTGTTCTCAAAAACCTTGCCGACGACATCTTCGACCGGCGCACCGAAGAAGTCTTTGGTGAATCCTTCCTACCAATCACCGAAGGTGTCAATACAAAGGGTTTCAGGGGCAGCTGGTCGAAGACGGAACTTCTTGCACTGCTCCTGGAAGTCTTTCTCGACATCCCTATACTTCTTGTCGAGAGAGCCAGAAATGCGTCCTTGGCTTATGAGCAAGCGAGAAGAAAGGAAGGGTACTGGCGAACCCTGGACGAATCCGAGCTGCCGAGCGATAAAGTGAGGATGGTAGACTTCCTAGCTCGCTCGGCCAGCGTCGCAGCCAAGGCTTTCCGAATGACAGCATCGTCATCTTTGCTCCACGGTGATGTCGGGAGCTGAACAGATTCAGGGTATTTTCGACGACGGCAGATCAGCATTTCGTCGTCAGAGAGGGCATCGAGACCGAAGAAGTATTTAAAGACCTCTTCGGCTTTATGATGAGGCGCCGGTCGAGAGGCCAGCTGAAGGCCGAGGGCTTCGGAATGGGAGAAGATGACGTTCTCTGGCCGAAACGTGGCGAAGTAAACCTACAGCCAAAGCTGGAACACCCAGAGGGGCCCATTCTGGGGCAGGTCAACCTTGTGAAGGGTAGCCTTGGCTAAGCATCGAAACAGGTTAGCAAGGATGGCCGGGCTGAGTGGCAGGACGCGATCGCTTGCCAATGCCTCCGCCACCGGCACTTTCTCGACCAAGCACTTGTTGGACCTAGTACAACAAATAAATTTGTTATACCAGTAGAAAAGGAAGGCTTCATGTTCCCCTTTCGAGGGACTTCCTCCCCATGACCAGCAAAGTGGTAGATGAGGGTATTGTAGTTGAAAAAAATTTTATGCCTTTTCTGGATCTCTTCTTTTGAAGTATCCTTCTCTTCCTCCTTCAGAGACTCGATGGCCCGAAGGTCAAAGTGCGCCTTCAGATCCAGCTTTGACGGATGCCCAGAGAGGGCAGCGTCGATTAGAATGCCAAAGGGGGAGGTCCCCAAGATGGCAATAATATCAAGGACGGTGGGGCCGGCAGGGCCAAATGAGAGAACCATGGTGTTGGTGGCCGAACACCAGAATCTCAAAGCCGCCATAAGCAGCTCTTTGTCCATGGTAATTTCCATGGACGAAAGCCTAATGACATCATAGATGCCAAGAACTTTCCATTGCTCACCGAAAAGCTTCTCTATTCGGGCGACCCAGATTGCCCAGTTCACCGTGGTCAAAGGCCAGGAGCCTTGGGGCTTGGCCGAGTCCCACTTCGACCACTCAAACCTTTGCAGTAGGGGTGATAAACAGTGGTCCTTGCAGAGGCTGGTGATGGATGGAGGGACAGCTTCCCGGAAAAGTGGCCCGAGAATCTGGTGAGTGACACTCATGTCACTCTCGAAACGCACGGTTTTGATGGAAAATCGGTCGATGATATTCTTGCCCTTCTCACATTCTTCAGCGATCGTGGATATGGAAGAGGCCATTGGAGAGGGTTTTGAAGTTTCTGGGTAGAGAAAGCTTGAAGGAATTTTGAGATTCTTTCGAAGGCTGAGAGAGGATTTCGAAGGGCAAAAGCAAGAAGAGGGTTCAGAATTCTAGAAGCGTAAGAGTGTAAGAGAAGGAAAATTTGGGAATTTATAGGCGTTTTGGTGGGAAGGTCAGGCGTTTGATTTTCAAAATTAAGACAAAATCTATCGAGAAAAGCGCCAATCATTCCGAATATTTGAGGGAATCTAGGTGAAAATACCGAACGTCTCGCAAATTGAAGACACACGATTGCGTGTAGCGGCGAGCAATGATGGATAAATAGTTCAGTAGCCGCGTGTTTCGAGAAACATCATTAGAGCTGCTGAGAGCATTAGGGTGTCACCGTGTGGCAAGTATTTAATGAGGGTAAAGACCAACGATCGTGCCTTGAAAATGCCTATGATCCGAGGTTTCGAGGTAAGAATTGGTTTCACTTCTTCAAGGTCGAGGCCGATGACCTCAGAAGCGAGGGGGCAATGTTTGGGCCCAAAATATTGGTTTGGGCCGAGCACAAGGTGTTTCTCGGCCCAGAGGCTTAATTGCGAGGGTTTGAAGGAATATTCAGTTTGTGGGCCGACGGAAATGGGTCAGCCAAGTCCTGTTAGGATAAGGAGTCATCCAGACGGAGATGAAGGAAACAGAGTCCATCTGTGAGACAAAATGAGTGTTAGATTCCCAGTGTGATAGGGAGTCTCGACGAGGGCAGGATACGGAAGCAAGGAAGAACATGGCCAGAATGAGTGTTAGATTCAAAGTCCTAGCAGAAAGAGGAATGGCTGAGATAAAGTTTGATTAGGGTAGGGAGTCCCAGTCCAAGTAGAGGTATAATTCGATCAAAAGAAGTTCAATTATTATAAATACAAAGGCAGTGGCAACGTTCAGGGACCTCCAACTCAACACACAAATCTGCCCTGCGCAATTTCTCGCTATACGTGAAACCTCTCAACAACCTTGAGATTTTTATTTTGCCTTTTCGCCAACACATCTTCAGTTTGGATAAACAGCACTGTGAAGGCAACCGGCGGTATCTTCAGTTTGGATAAACAACACTACCGCCGTAGAATCAGCCGACCTCGGAGCACTTTCAGTTTGGATAAACAGCACTGCGTTGAGGCCGACTGATTATCTATCCAAGTCTTGGTCAAGAAGGATTTTCGAATCTTTTTTTGCAGAGGTCATCTCATTAGCCTTATCGGCGAAGTGAAGTGTTACCAGGTTACTACATTCGGTACACCGAAAGCCGAATTTGATATTGAACTTTGTAATTGGTAGCCTTGTCTTCAGGCTTGAGGACCCAGAGGCCAAGACATGTTCCTTTCTCGGCCGCAATCGCAAGACGTAGAAGTTAGCCGCGCACATCAATGCAACATCAACACATTTTACTCCCCGGCTAAGCTCGGCCGACGAGTTGGCATGCCCCACACATATTTGAAGGACATAGTTAGCTCACTAATTGTTCGGCCTGCGCGCCGTGTAGGCTAGGTGATTTTTGTAACCAACACACATATAAAACTAAAAACGCTTGATAGTGCATCACTTGTTTGAGATACTGCCATAATGACATTATGTTGTCTATAAAAAAATTTCTTTGGAAACGAGACTCACACTAACCAACAATTCTAAATTAATCACCTTCATGGATTAAATACCAATCACGGTTGAGAAAGAACTTGTTAATTCGATTGACAAGTAAAAATGTGATGAGATGTTGGGATTGGTTAACAAAGATAATGTGTTTATATGATGAATCGGTTATCTTTAATTGATGACTATATAACAATGAACTTTATTTAAATTTGGATCGCCTCCATATGCAAAGGAATTGAATCCAAAGATCAAATGATTCGGACTATTAAAATTTGATCCAACAGCTGCAATTTTTTTTTTTTAGAGAGGTCCCCTGTTTGTAACCGTTGACTCAAATTTCAATAGTCCAGATCATTGATGAGTGGGCTCAATTCCTTTTGGTCCGGAAGAGATTCGGCTCCAATTGCAAGAGATTGTCATTAATTTGGCACCATCCCAACTTGCAAATTCTAGCTTTGTTTTCTAGTCCACTGCATGTGTGTGCGTGCGCGTGTAGATGTATATATAGTTTTATCTTACTCTAATGTTCATCGATTTAAGCTCAGAATCTGGGTTTATGCAGAGTGAATATGCCTGCAATTATATTGCTTAAAAATCCTCCTCATATATTTCGGCTTCCACGTCCAAGGTATTAGCAAAAATTTCAGTCTAATTTACATATTAAAAGGCATGCATATGGCCGCTGCCTGTCTTCTTTGAAGAGCAAAAACCTAAGAGTTTTGGAATTTTTACAGATCAAAATCTTTCAGAAGGTTTTGGATAAATACTAAATACAAAACTCTTTGGCAACTTCCCTACAACTTATGTAATGGAAAAACATTCTACCCTGAATATTGTTCACCCCATTTTGTTTCAGTGACCGTTATTAAGAGTTCGGACTCACAATATATATCGTCTTATGTTCTTCTGTGTTTCTTTAAATATAAACCCTTCAACCCTTTTCTTTTCATCATCAATTTGAGGCTATGGCTGAGTTTGTCATAATCCAAACTGAAGCTGATCAAAAATTGCCCAAATCAGTTGGAGGAAGTTGTGACACAATCGGTGCCCGAAATTCCTTGGGGCCAAAGCTTCTTGCTGCAATTGGTGCCCATGAATACTTTTCACCAGAGGTCAGCTTGATTTATAATTTCATTTGCAACATAATGTCTAACAATTACTCCGTTGAATAGAAATACTTTGCGTATGATGCTTGTTCTTTATAAAAGCATTGTATCAACAATTTCAATATTTGTGTCGATAATATTGATGATGTAATGATAACACATCAATACATTTTGTTATTGACATGTTATATTTGTCAATGTGTAATCGACAGATTATCAACACCATATCCACAATCCGTCCTTGATAAAGAACGAACTGTCATGGGGAAGAACAGTTCTATTAGGATCTCAAATGTTCAATGATTTGTCATTGTTATAAACTTTAATGTTCTCATTTAAACCCATGTGTGCCCTGTTGATTCAAATTGTTTCAGATGTGGAGAGCAGCTCTGACAGAATTAGTAGCAACTGCTTCTCTAGTATTCACCCTAACCTCTTCCATCATATCATGCTTGGATTCAGGTGAAGTTGATCCGAAACTGCTTGTCCCCATTTCCGTCTTCATCATAGCCTTCCTCCTTCTCCTTGTGACAGTTCCGTTATCGGGCGGCCACATGAGCCCAGTTTTCACCTTTATAGCTGCCCTCAAGGGTGCCATAACCCTAGCTCGTGCTTCCGTCTACGTTTTGGCACAATGTTTTGGCTCAGTTTTAGGGTTTCTCATAATGAAGACTGTGATGGACCAACATGTAGTACAAAAGTACTCCTTAGGTGGCTGCACAATCCATGGAAGTGGACCCACATCTGGGGTGGGGACACAAACAGCTTTGGTACTAGAAGTTGCTTGCACTTTTGTGGTTCTCTTTGTTGGAGTCACAGTGGCATTTGACAAGAGAAGGAGCAAAGAATTAGGGTTACCAATGGTATGCGTTGTGGTGGCTGGGTCTATGGCACTTGCAGTGTTTGTGTCGGTAACGGTAACCGGGCGTGCTGGGTACGCCGGGGTAGGACTGTATCCGGCAAGGTGCTTAGGGGCAGCACTGTTGCAAGGAGGGATATTGTGGGATGGTCATTGGGTTTTTTGGGTTGGACCAATTTTGGCTTGTAGTGTGTACCATTGTTTGTCCGTGAACTTGCCAAAGCAGGATTTAACGTCAGTAGAAGAAGAGTGTGAGATTATGAAGGGAGAAAGAAATGTATGAAGGGCTTGAAATTAAACACGTAAAAATATTCTACCTTGAGCTCTAGCTACCTTAAGTGGTGTTTTGATCACCAATGTTAGTAGATCATAGGTTGGTATATTGTCTGTCTGGATTTTTACTGGGGTAGAGCTTAAGCATATTACAAATCAAAATTGAAAGATACTTTGAATCACTTACATACAAGCAAGCGCCATGGTTGCGGCCACCACAACATACACCCAATTCTCTGCACATTTTCTTGTCAAATGCAATTGCAACTCGAATTAAGACACACAAAGACTTTCTATGTTCTGGGGAAAATTATTTGTGTTATGCAAGTTAGTTACACAATCTTCTCACATATATTTAAACTTTTCGGCCCCATAAGACTATCATCTTAAGATGCTCTTTCATTTCTACGCACAGTAAAAACACAGCAGTGTTATAAAAGGGTAAATAAATTACCACAAGCTTCTTTTATATCTGGCACAGACCAATTACACCAAGTAGAGTTACCATGCATGAACACTTTGGCAGTTTCTGGCTCCATATGCTTTAGTACCAATTTCACTAATTAGCTCAAACCCTTGATGCCTTCAAAGTTCAGACATTCAGACATCGGAAATCAGTAACAACATAGTGGACATTCCCGATCTAAATTTGCACAGTAAGAGCATTTCATTAACGTTGTTACGATAACTAAGCAACACAAACTTGTGGTAGCAACCATTTCCTTAATCAAAAATTTTATTGCCGTTTTTATCTTTGTTACGCTTGATATATCCAGGAGAGCTATGACCTATAACTCGGGAGTTGGCTGCAGTAGAGTAGAAGCAGCGGTGAGGGGCTCGTGCACAACCGCATTTGAGTGAACTGAGATTGGGTTTCCCTCCAATTGCAACATGATACTCCCCAGGATTTCAGTCAGTGTCTTCTTGAACTCATCTTCTTTAAGCTGCTTTCCGTCATCTGCGTTAACCATGTTGAACACATCCTGCACAACCTTGTCCATCTGCAGATTTTCATTGTAAAAAATTTATGAACATCTGCCGAAGGTAAAAATGATCAAGCTTGGGAAGCACAGAAGGAAAACGCTGTCTGAGTTCAAATTTCAATTTAAAGAGAACCTGCTCAACTGCACCAAGTGGTGGCAGACCAGCTGTTGGAGCCACCGCTTCCAGTGCCACACGCAAATATTCTTTGGATAATTTCGCACTGCGGTCTTTTGGAACAGTTTCAATAGCTGCATTCAGTGTCTGCATTTCACAAGAGATTGTAATAAGCGATTTTGACAAGTCAGGGCACTCTAAGAAAATTAGGGAATACTTAAAAGGGCATAGATTCCAACAACATTTGTAAGTATAATTGGTCAGAGACAAAAGGATGAAGCATCTTTATGAGGCAAACCTTGTCTAATTCAAACTTGTTGGACAACAATCTCTTGATTTCGCTTCCATCAAAGTCATTCTCACTGTGAGCTACAATCACAGGCTGCTCCTGAAGACGATGAGCCACAAACTCTGCTACTTTTTTGAATTCTGCTAGGAACGTATCTTGAGAGACCGGCTTGTCCAAATCATGGCCAGTGCATGATTGCAGAGCAGGTTCCACAATATTGCTCACAACCTGAAGAACAAAAGAAACCAACAAAAGAGGAAAAGACGGAAAAAAGCAGTCAACAAAATGTGTAGGACGAACTGTTAGTACTGAAAAGCCTTAAATTAGAGAAGATCAATCACCCAAGAATCCGATGCAGGGGGCATCCCTTGGTCAACCGTGAGTTTTTCCAAAGCTTTGATTATACAGTCACGGAGAGTTCCATCAGCTGACTTTATTTCAGAATATGTAGCCACCAGCTCTGGTTCAAAAATTGGCCCATCGATGAATTCTAGGAGGTCTTCTCCATCAATACGGAGGATTACAATAGGGTCTCGCTTGAAACCAGTAGCCATGCCTATTAGAATATCCGAAAGAACCTCTTTGAACTCAGTCTTGCTCACTTTTTGTTGTTTCCCATGTGTGAACTCATTCAATACCTAAGAACAACGGAACAAAGCCATTAATGTTTTTCAAAGAAATCTAGTTTAACTGGTTTTGTTCAGTAAATGTTTATACAATCTACCAATAATTTTTCTAGTATGGATTCTCGGCTGATTAGCCAGCTTTCATTTTCAATGTGGTACAACACTAACGTGTGGCAATGGCATCACTCAAATCAAACATGTGGACATGAGAGTAACTGTGACCGTTGGACCCAACACGTATAGAGGCATACTACTAATATACTACTAATACAACGCTTCAATTTCCAAAGTAGGATAATACTCTCAATTGTTATGTCTAATCTGATCCAGACTTGCCAACCCTTAGATGTTAACTGTTACTTTTATCAAAAACTTCTCTGCGATGTAACATTGTATTGACTTTAGAACTGTTCCGATTCCTCAATCATTCACGCGCTGAACAGGGCGGCATTACTTTAGTAAGATGTCGTGTACTTGTATTAATATAAAGTGAAGCTACATTATGAGCTGATTAGGTAAGGTTGTTGCTTTGTTCAAAAGCAAGCCCCTCAAACAAATCTTTTTTTGACTTCTACTCCTTCCCCCACAGACCCACTGCCTTTTTTAAATTAGGCAGGCACCGGCTCCATCACAGAACATTATGGCATATTATTACGGATTTTGTCACGCTCAATCTTCTTGAATAATATAAATTTTCGACATGGTTCGTCACCAGTTCCTCTTGGCAGAGGAGGATAAAAGGGAAGAAAAAAAATATTCTAAGCAAAAAAAAAAAAAAGTAGGAAAGGGAGGTGGAACTGAAGAGTAAAGTCATATAATATCTGATGTAATTAAGATTGCTGCATTTCATATTAGAACTCTAACTTTGATTATCTGTCGTAAGTTTGCAGTATCATATGAGGATTTAGTAGATTAGTAGAGATTAGCCTGACCATAAAAAAAGATTAGTAGATATTGACAATCCAGTAGGCTTGGGCTATCCTGCCAAGAATTAACTATCATCTGTTTAATTCGACTCCTAAATAATTAGACAACAATTCAACGCAAGATCAAGGAAAATGGTAAGGCAAATATTCTTCCCCCAAACAATATTTCTGCATAATTTCAACCGTTGTTAATTACAAGTTTCCCTACCAAGCACAACATTCTAGTTTGACAAGAAAACAGTTGCCCATGCTGGCAGACAAAATATGAGTTATTTTCCTGAAAAATAAATAAATAAATATGTTCTGAAAATTAAGTAAGTAAAAGAAAAAGGGTAGTGAAGATAAGTAGATAATTAATGGATGACCGTGGAGGGGGCAACGTGGGAGAACGAGTAGCCAGATAACATATTAAAATTAGTGTGTCTAACACAAAATCAATTGGGAATCATTTGAGCGAACCAAATTTTTTAAAATAATAATAAAGGAAATAATTTCCGCATAGAAAATGATTTTCATTGAACCAAAGGGAGCTTTTACTTGAGAATACTCTCAACAGTCGACAAACCACATTATATTTAGAGCGTCCAACTCAAAATCAATTAAAAATCGGCTGCGACAGCCGAAATCTTAAGGAGGGGCAACTAAGTTAGTAGGTACCTCAGAATAGATGTGATCGGAGTCCCGGGAAGAACCCTGAGCCGGCAAGCCAAGAGCAAGGCCAATATCGGCGACAGCAGGGTGGAGCTCGTTCAAAGAGAGGTGGCCGTCTCTGTCCCTGTCGAGCTCCTCAAACTTATGCTCCACAAAGTTACTAAACACCTCCTCGTTCCCAACCAACTCCATTATATTCGAACCGTCCACCACCTGTCCACCACCACTCCCACTCTCACTTTTCTTCTCCATTCCCCCCCCCCCCCCCCCCCCCTCTCCTCTCTTTCTTGTGAGCCTTCTTTTCTTCCTTCCCCCCTGTTGTGACTCTCGTGATTCACACGAGTTGGAAGTGCTTTTGCCAAAAGAGCTTCTTCTTTCTGCTTTAGCTTTTTCAGGGATTACTCTTCTGAGTTCTGGCTTAGGCTTAAATATGAGAGAGATTGTACGGCCTTTAAACTAGAAACATTTTCAAATATACGTCTGGATTAAAAATAAATTTGCAAATACACGTGTCACCAATAAATAATAAGTACGCTAATTAATATTTAAATAATAATTTAATCATCAATCATCATGTTATTTGGTTTGAAAATTTAGTTTTCCTAGTATTATTATCCCTTGTTTATATCTTAATTCTAGCTGATTTGGTTCTCTATAAAAATCTAATTGATTGAGTAATGTTGCATACTTAAGGAAGTAACGCCAAATATATGTGACACATAAAAGTTTTATTTGCGCAATAAGTAATTATGATATTTTTTTTTAAACAAATAATATTATCTATACTAAGAGGGAGGGGTTCGGTTTAGCCTCACAATGTGCTAACAATAAAGTGGCTCAATTTTGTGTTTGATGAAAATCGAATCTAAGACTTCTTACTTACGAGTAATTATGATAATTCTATTATTAATTAAATACAAGACCAATAACCTTGTATAAATATATGGTGTTTTAGTTCTTGAATATCCTACGAGAGATGGTTTCCACAACTTCCACTTCTTTCTTTCGTGTTACATTTCACTTTTATTCCATTCACATATTAGAAATATTAGCATATTCCTCTCGTTACATGCAAATTGAAAACATTATGCTTGCCGTCTTTGGATTTAAATGCCAGTATTTTAGACAAGTGGTTGGGTACGAATTTTAGATCGTATTTCATACAGTATATTTTGAGTTCAATTTATAACACTGATAAATCATATGATGTTGGCGAGAAAGAAGTTAAAATGTCTTTGTGAGCTTTCTTTCTCTGTAAGAATGGATTGTCGTGGTAAGCTGGTCTATTTTAAAAAAAAAGAATATAAATAAATCCATTGAATTACACCTCGAGTATAGAATTGGGGATATTTATCCAAATTGTCACATAGTTATCTCCTACCAATTTAATATTGGTTAAAAAAACAAAAGATGAAAATCTTACAAAACGTGTCGGCATAAAATACCTTTCCACCACTAATCAATTTGTAACTTGTTATTACCAAAATAAAATATTGGAAATGGTCTGTCTTAGTTTCTCCCACGTCCTCCACGTCAACTTTTGTTTTGGTCGGTGCAGTTCACTTTTATATGTGGACCAAAAAGCCAAAAGAAAAATAAATTAGAAAAAGAGTAATGTTATTTATATCACATTTTTATACCATTTTATATGTTATTTGACGTTGACAGTCATATTATTTGAAAATTTTACAATACCCAAAAAAAGGAAAGAGCTAGATTATTCGTATATCACAATCATCATTTAATTAATTAATTTTTCTTAATTATTAGTTTATTAAATAATAAACTAAATTTAAAAATTTAATTAATTTAAATGAATGACTGTTCACATTAAATACTAATTAAAATGATATAAAAAATATAATATAAAAATATAGTATGACATTACTCTTAGAAGAATAGATACAGAAGCAACAAGAACTAAGAAAAAAGATAGGGTGGTCTGTGGTCGCAAATTCAGATGTGTTTGGATTCGACACGTGGGGAGGTTTGGGAGACTAAACTCAACCGACCAAACCCAAGGGCCAGCGACTGACGGAATATGTGGAGCCCACGGGGATGAGATTTTCGCTTTTTGCTTACTGTTGTCGACTCCTATTGGCCCAACACGTCGGTCTGCCAGTTAATCTACTTGGATTGCGTGTCATGTACGCACACTCGACACGTGGTGGTGCCAAATAAGCTAGGAGCTAATTCACTGTGGATGGAGGTGTGACGGCTCAGCGATGATAGGTGGATTTCATGAGGTTGGACGAGATGCACTGTGAGCGAGTTACTGTTGGGAGATATTACACTACAATTTGCCAGTGGCCTTTGATTGCCGTGGTAAAAAGGAGTGATCATTTACATCATGGTGTGGGTTTAAATTTTGTTATTAAACTAACAAAATTTATTATTTGACAAAATAAAATATCACACTACAGTTTATGTGGTAGGATTTTGTTCAAATATTATGATATGAGTTCGATTTTCCTCAAATATATGCCTCACAGGTGGTGGGAAACATATAGCATGTAATTTAGTTATATTATAATACATGAATTACGTTACGTTCTTAATACAATGATTTTTTTTATTAATACGGTGTGGGTTGCAAACAACCATCACATACTTTGTTATTAGTGAGTGCAAGTTTTTTTGGGGTAATTTGGCTTTCTTTTAATAGAAAACTTCATTTTAATTTTTTTTTAAATGAGTTTTAGACTATAAAATTGTGTAAGATAAATCCAATTTTAGTTCCTAGTACATTTAATCATATCATTTATTAGTTATATTTTGATGTTTTATTCACTGATTCGAATTCTCTCATCTTTTTTCTCATCGCTTCTTGTACATGTACAAGTTTGAATTTGTTTGAATAACGAAAGTTCTTGGCTCACCTTGTGAAAATTTACTTAAGCTAGCTGATACTGACACGCCCCGACCCGGAATGTCCACTGTGACTCCGAATCGAACTGTGCTGGCCAACACCTGGAAGGTGATGAAGTCATAAAGTGTAGTGATGTGGAAAATATGAATAAATTTAAACCTAAAAGTGCCTAAATACCAGAGTGCGCTAGTGAGCAGGAGTGAACCCATCTCACGCATGACGTTAGAGCATAAGTAAGGTACAGTAGAGTGGGTAAGTATCATACCCTCAAAGATAGCCACCTAAACTGAAATTCTTGAAGAATCCTCGTCGATATGAACTTCAGCAATGAACACCTGGAGGGGTGCAAAACAGAAAACGTGAGTGAGCAAAAACAAAGCTCTTAAAACACATTTCTCTTTTTAAAATATAATAACCCCTCACCGTAAATCCCGTATAATTTTCCAAAAAATAGTCGTATGTACATACATAAGAATCATGCTTAAAGCGGTGGAAATCTAAGTATATGCCATGTCTAGTCTCAACCAATATAAAAATGCAAGCCAAGTGATAATAAATCAATGTAAATGTTATGTCAGCCGAAGTCACCTAACGTGACCTGTACGGCTGAATTTATAGCTCATAATTTATTCCTACACACGAGTCGGAGTAACCTACTGTGGTCTGTACGACAAGGCTAGGTATATATATGTACGCTCCAGTGCTACGATCACATGAAGACTGTGCGAATAATCATGGGTCACCTACGAGTCAGAACTACCTAATGGGGTATGTACGACAGGACTGTGCACCAAACTTGGATCCAAGGTGAGCGTGTGGTGCGGGAGGTGAACATCACGTGAAGGACTGTGCCCTAGCCACGAGCGGGAACATTAACACCGAGGTGCAGGAAAATGAGCACTACATCCATCTCAACATAATCACACTCACCGTATTCACTATCATCATGATGTACTCACCTAGAACTTACCTAGGCCTCCACAACATCAATGCATATTGTGCATATCTAAGCTAATGTATATACTAAAATGTAATTCAATTGACATGACATTCAAATCACATTTCATTTAAACAAGTTCTGGGAAAAACGTAAAGCATATATATGTATATATATATATATAGAAAACCAAAAGCCCACTCACCTGGAGTCCGCGCTACAACTCCCTAGTACAAACATCGAGGCATTATGAATGATCGACTCCTAGAATAATTATCAAATCACATCTTAGAATTTGTATCGATAGAATACATAATTTACTTATAACATATCCCTATGTAATTCACTTTGAAAGATCCGTATATCAGATTTCAGATCTATAACTTTCAAAGATACACATTAAGCTTCTAGAACAAAATCCTAAAATTTCACTACGATTCAACGACTAGATCTCCGCCAATTGCCAAAACCAAGTGGCGGTTAACCTTTTATTTTACGAACTTATAAATCCAATTCAGGAAGATCCGTAAGTTCTTACATTCCTCAAATATTACAAATAATAACCTACTAAAGTTTGATGATGACCCAACGGTCAGATCGTCAATTCATATAATGACCTATTAACGTATCATGGAGAATTTAGTTTCTAACGATTAACCTACGTCATTCAATTCCCAAAACTGAACTCAAGGCATTTAATATAGCCTAAAAATAGCATTGACGGCCCTCTAGCCACGCGCCGCCGTGGATGGCGATCGGCTGGCCCGACTCGCTCGAAAATCCAACTATCTCCAAAAATTCTCAAAATTTACAGAATTGTAGGTCTCAATGAGTAGAGTAACTTTTATACCTGTGACCAAGGCTAATTTGGTCAGCAAGAGCTCCAATTTTGTTAAAACCCATCGGAAAACGCTATAATTGGGTGTGCTTGATTCGTCCTCAAATCAACACCAATGCTCCAACCAATGATTAGGCATTGTTCCTAAGGTTTAGAGAAGCCTATTGGTGGTATTAATTGGTTGAGTTAGCTTCACACTTTGGGGATTCGCCATCGTACACCCACACATCCTACCGTCTAGTTTTTCTCAAAACTACCATCAAAATCCTTCTAATTTTGGTTGGAATTGGGAGAAAGGGAGGCTAGATGATGATTGGGAGTGATGGATCGATCCAAATTGTTGGGAAAATGGTGGAAATCCGATGGAAAGTCGTCGGACTACGAGTCGGGTCGCTGGTCACAATGCCTAAAAGGGAATCCGGTGCTTCCCTTTCTCTCTCCCTTTTATCATTTCTCTTCTTTCCCATTGGGCACTCCCACTCACCCCTTCTCTCTCTCTCTCTCTCTCTCTCTCTCTCTCTCTCTCTCTCTTTCCTTTACTAATTGGTCTGTACCCTTCCTTATTTCTTATTTCTTTTCTTTGCTTTCCATCTTGACCGCATATGTGGCATCACCAGATTTTGCTCAAAAAATCTGGAGCCTTCCACAATTATTCAAATGACCATTTAGTCCCTAACTTCGTTCATTAATAACTCCTTCGTTATAGCTCCAAATTACATTATGTTTGCACCCACACATTCGTAGCGACGGGTACTACAAGGATATGCCAAGAAAACGAGTCTTACGTGACACAAAATGGCAGTCAACAAAAGTCAAAGTATTTGCATCGAAAGGCATTTTTCGTAAATTCACATTTTAAAATTATAAAAATCATAATTGTTAGGGACGGGCTGTTACAATCTACCCACCTTAAAAAAATTTCGTCCCTGAAATTTAAAATCATTTGTTAGACACAAGTAGTGAAAATACAGTAGAAAAATAAATACGTGAAAAAGATATCAAGTTAGAGCGGCTGCATAAAAAAGAATGTCATTCCGTCGCGATTGGATTGCAATTATTCATCTTTCATGCCTCCAAGCTCATACTTTTCTTTTCCTACAGTACAATCCTTCGATATAAAATCCTTTACGAAAAGATCAAATCAAAAATAGATATGTAAAAACAAAATGTCAAATTAGGTATATAAATAATAACGCAAAGTTAAAGTAATTGTGCTGAAATGAAGACCAAACATAGAAAGATTTCACCTATGATCTCGTAAACATACCTAGTTGCCCACTTGCTTAACGAACCCAACAATAAGTTATTGATATTTCAGCCTGCAGCCCGTAATACCAATAACTCACTGTCGTCTCGATAAGCAAGTAAGGAATTCCCGAAGGTGCAATATTACCATCTTGCACCTCATTGGAAAATACACATACATCGCCTAAACAAAGCTTCAATTGTGCTCACACACTATCTTTTCAGGCAACATCGTCAATATCATAAAATTTCCATGTCACAATCTTCATAATTCAAGACCTGCCCACAATACTCTTCTATAAATCACGTACTGCGTCTAAATATTTATACCATGCCTCAAACAATGGCATGCTCAAAATCAGGACCATAACCACAATTACACATAACCCTAACAAGGGTAAGTATCTATCAATTATGCATTGTGCATAAAATCTCTGTATATTAGCTCCAATGGTGTCGTAGCTAAGGCAAAATTGTAACCATAGTTACAACAAGCAACTAAAATAGAGATAATGGTATGTGACAACCATACTACTTGTGGGACGGACAACATGCAACACGTACCTTAAGGTCTGAGTAGCTCATTTCATACTAATCCTTAGTCTCAAGGTGGTAATGTGATACTAGACAAAATCTAGTACTCATAACCCTTGGAAAGACTTCCCAAAGCTTGGAAGTGAAACATGTAACACAATGAAATATAAATACATCCAAATAATAATCCAGTCTGATTTCTGTTTGCCTGAACTAGCATAGAAGTCCAAAAGTAGCTCTCTCATAATGCCATCATTCTCTAAAAGCAAACATAGAAGAAATTGTGGTTGTCCATAAAGTTTGAACTTTATTTCCGCAAACATCCTTTCTACTTTAACCAAAGTGTATGTTCTCTTCAAACACATCAAGTGGAGCTTCAATTTTAATTTCTTTCATATCTCTACATTTAATTAGATCATGAACAAGGGCTTTTAGATTACAAGGTGTAGAGAAATTAACAACTCACTTTTCTACCTTACTTGCCTTCACAAGTATCTTGTTGTTAAAATCCCATTGCCCATTTCGAGGAAAGAAATCATCGCAAAAACTGACTTTAAGCTTTGGGGCTGGAAAAATACAACTTTCCACTTAAGTAAAGCTACCACTATTTGAAACACCACATATGCGTAGCATTGGTTCAACATCATGGTTAGTGATGTTCATATTTTCTACATGTACCAAATAGTTCCTATATGGAGCGTATAGCAATGATTCCCCATCTCCAGTTGACCTCAATAAGTGATTAAAATCATTCTAACAATTCTTGGTAATCCAAAAATAGTGCCAAATCAATGTTGTGAACATCAGCTAAAATGGAATAGGGATGGTTGGAAATGTTCAGGGGTAATTATATCTTTTTGCGGTGGAAAACAATAGCTAAGTTTGCACAACGGGATGATACACGATAGTGCACTCTTAGATGTTGATTTAGTCCTTCTACTGCCGTTGTCAGAAACTTAGCTCATTTCGAAAATAAGTGTACTTAAAAAGTTCTAAGGTTGATAAAGATTTTGGACACGTTCTCCACAGAGAAATGTCATTCGATTTTCAAGCAAAGATGATAAATGTTGATTTTAAGTCATGGAAAAGATGGCTTATTCCAAACAGTTCTACACGTTGGAAATATAAGTGGTAATCCGTTATGCCGCCTCTACACAACTAAAATATCCAAGGACACGTCATCATGGATTTCAGAATGATCAACGTCATCGCAAGACATAGAATAAAGATGAGGTGAGACAACACTTTGGTTGTCAGAAACTTTATTCATATCCAACTTTCCAGACTAAACTAACTTTCTTCGGCCAAAAAGAGAAGAAGAATACTATAGTCGAAGAATCACTAACAAATTGTCAATAAGATCAACAAGACCAAGGATATCTCGAATGTCACCACTCTTTGGAAGAATGCCAACTTTTTTCCGCTACAACCTTTTTGGGAAAAGAAAAGAATCTCATCCACTGAGATCACATCTTCCAAGAAGAGTATTAATTTAATCAAAGTCTACAATCAAGAAATCTAGTATTAAGCTGACCAACAGAGCTTAGAGAATTTGGTTTCATTATCGAGGTAGATCAGAAGGTAGTTGATAAGACCACTATAAATTCGTTAGACCCTGGAGGAAAACTCGGATTACCAAGATTGGTTGATCGATCAAGTTGCTAAAATCTAGGTACAAACCTAAGATTCGGTCCTTCGTCCTCGCTAATAGGTTTAAAATTCTCTAAGTGTTTGATTGGGTAATCCCCTAATTGGTAAGCTTTAGTGACTAAGTTCTCTCAATGAAATAGGACTTGTTCGAAAAGTCACAAAGAAAATTGATATAAGAGTGGTTTGATAAGAAATAGGGAGAATAAATGTGGTGTTAACAAGGTGGGTCAATGGTGTATTCTACTTTTTGTATTCGGTGGCATCCCAAGTAGAATTTCAAGAAAAGATGCCAAAGGCATACCTCCTCGAAACGTACTAAATTGCTAACCAACTCTGTGCCACGAACTAAAAGGTCTTCACAATTTTCTTGACACTCAAAACATGCTAGCAGTGAGATGCCATTTCATATTTCGATCCTACTGCCTACCTGTGGAAGTGATCGAAAGTTGGCTAGTCAAAGATGTTTTGATTACCTAAATAGATAGTATGGTTAACTTAACCGTGAATTTACTATCTTAATACAAGATTTGCTACTAAGTTCCCACAATTTAGTTTCTTCGGCTCAAGTAGTCACTGTTAATCAGTCTACCAATCGCCCCGCTAATTGATGCATATACAATAATTTTAATTGCCTATTGTTTTATTTATTTGTTTTTCATATTTTTATTGAATTTGAATTGTACATATTAAAAAATAAATTGAGGGACCCTCCAAAGTGAGGGCCCTAAACCAGCGCCTACTTCAGCTATCCTTAGGCCCAACCTTGCTAGCAATTCTTAACCTAGTATACAATTTATGCTCTTATATGTAAAATTAATTATGAAATGTTGTAGGTCACTTAAAGAAATCCAATTAAAATTTTCTAGTAAGAAAGTTTACAAAAATATATTCGAGATGTTCATTGTTCAAGCGATTGCATAAGTTGATGACATAACTGCATAAGTTTGAACAAAATTAATGCTCTCATTGAAAATTGATTATGAAATGTGGTATCTCAAAAACGATTGAGATCCATATGTGTTTTTAAATTTCCTGAATATCAAATCTAATAGCTAACACATAAATCCTCTATTCATGTGTGTATTAGAATAATACTGCAAGGAGTGGCAGATCCAGGTTCAAATTTGGGGAATCTCAATGATAAAGGTCCAAGTTTTTTTTAAACAAAAATAAAGCGTGAAGCACACAAAAAAAAAAAAATTCAATTTATAAGCTAAGACATTTTGTAGAACAGTTGGTTGGCTTATTGTCGTTAGTCAGATTATGTTGCACACATATCAATAAATCTTGACATATGTCGAAACAATTTGATAAGTGATATTGATAGAATTTGTTGAGTGCTGTGGAAACAACTTATTGAGATATGTCTAGCAGATATTATATCAAACACTTAATAAATATAAAAAAGATTTGTATAAAATATTTGGAGATCTTCAAAAGACTTGCTCATGTATGTTTTTCAGACCCAGGGCCCAGGCAGTGTGCATCAGCCTTTGACTGCGTCCCTAGTTGTTTTCAAGGTACCATTTAGTTAATTGAATTTTTAACAAGAATATGATGTTTAATTGTTTTTTATTTCTCAAAGAGAGAAATAATATTAAATTCGAATAAAAAAATTTACATTTTCACCTAAAATATTAAATAGAAGAAGAGGACCAATACAATTCCACTCGAACGAGTCTCCTTTTTTAAAAGGGGTGTGTGGAAACGAGTCTTTTTTTTTTAAAGAGGTGAGTTATCCACACACCCCTTTTTACTTCTCACACATCCTAGTTAATTTCTATCCGTTAGATCTTTTTAATTTCATCCGATCCGACGGCTAAAAATTAGAAAAGTGTGTGAGAAGTAAAAAGGGGTGTGTGATATCACACCCGGACAAAACAAACGCCTCCATAGAGTGTGCCGCTCTATTGCCTTATCTCGACAAGAACACATTCAGGTTTCATCTCCTTATTCAGTACGCGAATCACCTCATGCGCATCAAACTCAATGATCAAGTCATGCACTTCTTTCCTACAGCATGCCCAAAGACGTTCGCGAATTGTTGCCATCTCTGCCATCTTCATTGTGTTCCTTCCCCACTCCCACCCCCCGCGGCGGCCCGGCCCCTGCAAATTTCAGTAACCCAACAAAATTAAGTTTTAAGTTTAAGTTTAATTGTTATATCCTCCCTAAACACCTTAAATTTCAAGATTATAATGTTTTCTCAAAATTGCTTTCTTTAAAAATTTCAGCCAAATTATTTCGAGAAAATTATAGTAATGGTTCTTCAACTTTAACTCAATTGGTCTAATGGTTTTTTTACTAAAAATTTATGACCATTGGTCCCTTAACTCCTTTAAATGTGCAGTTATGGTCCTTTTCAACAACTCCGTTAGAACTTCTGTCAAAATAAGTCACATGTCACACACATGAAGCTGAATCAAGGGGCAAATATGGAAAACCAAATAAGAAAAATTGTAGTAATGGTCCCTCAACTTTAACCCAACTAGAGAAATGGTTCCTCAATTTTAATCCAATTGGAGCAATGGTCCCTCAACTTTAACCCAACTAGCAGTAGTCCTTCCAACATAACTCATTTTGACGAAAAAGATCATATCTGCTCTTTTTTATATAAGTTAAGGAACCAATGGTCATATATTTTTAATTGATGGACCATTGCGCCAATTTGATTATAATTGATGGATCGTTACTACAATTTTCTCAATTATTTCCTTTACTCCTTATTGGACGAATATGCCTTAAATTAAAGGAAAATTTAATGAAAAACTCTAAGTACTGTTTACTTTAACGAAAAAATTACATTTTACACTAAAAAATCAATCATAGTACTATTCACTATTCACTTTACTCTTTATTTTGTTATTTTCATTAAAACTCAAAGTTTTCAAGTCATTTTCATTAGTTTTTCTTAAATTAAAATGTTCGTCTTAGATAAGAATTAATTAAGAAGATAAGATTAGGTTTTCTAGGAAAATATTATCTAGCACTTTAATTCCCTATGCATCCATGTTTTGTCTTAGTGAGTAAGAATTGGGTATAATTGGTTCAACATGGTATGAATAAAATGAAAATTCATGAAGTGCCTACCATGTGTGCTAACAAAAAATGGAATTCAATTTTCATACAAACTAGTATATTAGTAACTACATATGAATTTAGTAAAATTATGACAACAAAGAATGATAATTATCTAGGTTAGTTAGGGAAATTTGGCCCCCTCAACCATAAATTTCTAGTGTTAGTCATGGCTAGAAATATTAGGGGTCGCCAATGACAACGACTGTCGTTCGTTTTGTAGATGCTGCATTTGACTATAAAAATTACTCACGTGTCTTTAATCATGTGACAGGGACGATCATTTTGCTGATGATGAAGGTAAATATTGTTAAGTTACTAATGTTTTTCACATTTTGACACTTTATGGTTTATACACATGCCTTTCATAGTCACGCGTCTTCTATTATGTGCCAATGCCGATGATGAAGGTAATTATTTGAGTAATGCTAAAGAGAATAAATTTTTTAAATCACATGATGTGTAAGTACGTTAATTGACACTTAATTAATAATCTAATTATCTACAACCACATCATTTAGTTTACAAATTTAATTTAAAAAATTTAATTTCACTAACATTACTCTAATTATTAAGTTACACTTTTCACAATCTGACACATTTAGGGTTTATACACATACACAATTTCCGATTAATTTCTTTATATAAAATGTACCTTGGTGATGATAATGTCTATTAATATCATTTCCTAAACATACAAAAAATGATGCTGTTAATTAGGTACATATTACGTCTACACTTCTATCCTCACACGCATCATATATATAAAGGCTGATGCAGACTGGAATATCCTCCAATGCTTAATTCCCACGTACGCATGATCTCATGAACTTTCTTAACCATCGTTTTCTGTTGGGGGGAATTGGCATTCCATTTCCAGACGATGTCACTGATTCAGTTGGTTTCTCTTCAAATTTGCTTTCTCTTGTTCTTTGGTCTGTTTCTTCAGCATCAGACTGGCCAGTAGCAATTACTCTTTCAGTACACTCGTCTTGCTTCTGCAGAGACAACAAGATTACATGAAATTTCCATATACCTTAACATTAATATATATAGTATTTGGTGTATAAAAATGTTCATTTGCCACACTGTTTGCGATTGTTGATTATTTACACGAAATATGTATCTGTGGTCTTTAAACATAATTTTTTTCTCTTACAGCAAAACCCTAACAAAACAACACTAGCTAGGGTAACATCTACAAACCTGGTCGCGACGAGGCTGTGACGCCGAATGGGAAGACACAAACTGAAAAATCTCAGAAACACCTTTGTGGCCATAGCTCAGAGCCTTTTGGCAAAAGTAGTTTGCAATATCCCCAGTCTTAACCCTAAACTCTAATATTTTACTATCAATCTCTAACTCATGTTGTGAAACAAAATTCCGGAAGAAGTGATTGTAAAGATAGCTCGTTCCCTGCAAAGTTTATTAAAACATTCAGCATCATAAAACCAGTCGATAATATGGAGATTAGCCCGACCTCATCAAAGACACGTTTCTCATAAAAAAACATGATTAATTCTACGATAAATTTCAGAGGATTGAGGATGATGCTTACTTTCACTTTAGAAGACCAGAGATATATAAACAATGCCAATTTGGCTTCACAGTATATTGGTAACCTTTAAAACAAGAAAAAAAAGATGGAGAACAGTGAGTCAATAATGGGAAATTAAAGTATGTTGATAGCCTATGGAACAATAAATTCACATCACAAAAACTAGAAAATTATATAATAAAAAGTTATGTTAAGTTCTTTACCTTCGTAATGTAAATAATATCATATGTATTAAATATATATATATAGGAAGTTTTTAAGGGAAGGGTATAAAAATGAGGATTAGTTGTAGGGTCTACATCACATCGAACTTTAACGATAATTAAATAGACAAATGATTTCGGATTTAATTGAATTTTTACAAAGATGATCTATGAATCGAGACTTATAAAATAGATGTTACCTAATCTCCATTTTTTGGTCCCCTTGTATAAAGGGCCTATATATAATTATGAGACTCGATCTAATGTGACAATGTAAACAATTATTAGATGAAAAGGCTTAAAATTGAAAAGAATTAATTATGTATATCAAGTCAACACATAAGTTTACTAGCTACGTTCATTTTAACTATTCCCCACACGCATTATATGAGATACTCATCGATACAAAAGTGTATGAAAGTTTCATTGTACGTAACAAAAAATTACTAGAAATATCGCTGAGTTTTGTAAGCAAATTCTTTACCATGCAAATAAAGCATCCCCAACTCTCTCCAATACAGTAAGCATAGCAACTAGTATCCTGCAAAACAAACCCATATCGAAAGAGAAACCCTAATATCAATTCGAAAAATGAATGATCAAAATAATTTCAAAATATGAAAAGTGATTATCCATGTTCACTGCATACTACCAGTACTGGCACCAAAATACAAGTTGCTCAATCTCTGGCTTATTGTTCTCCAGAGTCTTATAGCACTCATACGCCGGGTAAGCGTAACCAAACACCATTCTGTAGTAAACAGAAACAAATTTGTATTACTAATTGATTAATTTCGAGGAAACTAAGAACGTACACCTGGGTTGGAACAAACCTAAACGGAGTTCATTTGATTACTTACACAAAAACCCTTGGAAGAAAAGATTCCACCATTGTGACTCTGATATCGCATGTACAGATTAATTGGCACCTTCTGTGTCTGCATTTGTGTGAGAAAAAAAAAATTACAGCGACGTAAAAGAAGTAATTTGTAAAGAAATTAACCAAATTGAAAACAAGAAGAGGATCAAGACCCTGAAGACTGAAGTGAGTGTGAGTTTCAGAAGGAAAGCTTCGTAGGGGAAGGAAAAACCGTCTCATATTAATAGGTCTTGTTCGGTTTGTTTCAAACACGTCGCACGAAAAGGCGCCACAGGCCGAAACGCTGCTACTCAAATTGCAGGCCCGGACAATTTTTAGCAGAATGTGGGCACCCCAAGAGCCATTAGAAAAAGGGCCGGTCCAGGAATCTTAACCCATGTGTTTATAGCGTAAAACTTCGATTTGTTTAAGAGAAATTAATGGTAAATTTTTTAAACAATATTACTTTCATTTTTAATCTTTAATTTATGATGATACAAGCTATAATTATTAATGACAAGCTTTTATATTTAATAACATTTTATTATAACTTCATTATCAATACGAGATAAATATCAATTATAATCCTATTTTGGTTGGTGCTAGAAAGCATTATAGCATCTCCGATTATGTTCGCTATTTTATAGCAATTTTTTTGTTGTTAAAATTGTCAAAATTTTCTTTAAGAGCTCTCTAAAAAAGTTGTATTCCAACCATACTCTTTACTGTAAAGAGTCATAATGACTATGAGTCAATAATTAGCCAATAAAAAATAATTATTTATTTACCATCTAGGCTAAAAAAAGTGATTCACGCTTTTCCTAAACTAGTATCTTAGTAACTAAATACAAATTAAGAAAGAACAATGACAACCTAGACTAATAACTTATTAGGTGGCTAGAGACACCTGTCTTTCTCAGTTCCAAATTCGATGTACTCGAAACACAATAAATACCTCCCTCACTACCACCAACTACACACAACAATCAATTGAAAGTGTTAGCCATGGCTAGGACGAGTAGGGGTCGCCAAAGAGTGCCAATGACAAAGATTACGAATGAGGCTAGTCTCCAAGTCACATTCTCCAAGAGGAGGAATGGCCTTTTCAAAAAGGCCAGTGAGCTCTGCACCCTGTGCGGTGCAGAAATTGCCCTCATGGTCTACTCACCGGGCAAGAAAGTCTTTTCCTTTGGTCACCCGTGCTTTGAGACGTTGATTGATAGGTTTGAGGGCAGACTCTCACTCACTCAGCCGACCATGGGTCATGATATGCAACAGATGCTTGAGGCTTACCGGAACGTGAGTTTGAATGTTTTGAGCCAAGACCTCACGAAGGTGATGGTGCTAGTGGACAACGAAAAAAAGCTCGGGGTCAACATAAGCCAAACAATGAAGGAGAGTATGTCAGAGAACTGGTGGGAGCGCCCGCTAGAGGAGATTGAGACCGACAGACTTGAGTTTTTAAAAACTTATATGGAGGAGCTCGGGTGCAAAGTGAACGAGACTAGAGGCAAAATGCTTTTGCCCCAAGTTTTCGAGACCGCTAATGATAATAATAAATTTTCTGTAGGGAGCTCTTCCTCAAATACTGCTGCTGGGCCTTATGATCAGATGATGCAGACTCATGCAAATCAGCCTAGTAATAGCAATGGTGGTGGGTTGAATGAAAACACTTTTACTTGGCCTTTCAGTGCTTGGAATCCTAGTCTTGGCGGAGGGTTTCTCTAAAGAATAGCAATCATTTTACAGTTCTTGCAATTAATTAAAAAAAAGTTAGTATGTGTTGCCTATCATGCGACAGTAATAACGATTTTGCAGTTTCTGCAATTAATTATAAAAAGTTTTTTTTTTTTTTTTTTTTTGCCGAAAAGTAAAATTTATTACTGTTCTAAAAATTCCCGCTTAGAGCCGCCTAGGCCCCGCCTAGGCGCTAGGCCCCTGACCACCGCCCCGATTAATGTCTAGGCGTTTGAAAATTAAGAAAGGGTGTCTAGACCTGCTAAAGCTCCTGCCTAGACCGCCTAGGCACCAGCGTAGCCCTCCCAAACCCGCATAGGTTGCGACTTACTTAGACAGAAAATATGTAACTTTCATTTTGGATTTTATTTTTTCAATAAATTGTAAGAAACTTGTTGAATACTTAAATGAGCACACATTATATGCTTGTTCCCCATGTTTTCATTATGTTCAAATACTTCATAATGTATATGTCGTTCTATTTTGTAGTTTGTGATGAAATTATATATATTTTAAGTATAAACAAACACTTATTTACACGAAATATAAAGGATTTAGTTAAATCCGCCTAGGTGCCCGCCTAGACCCCGCCTAGGCGCTAGGCCCTAGCCCACCACCCGATTAGCGCCTAGCGTCTTTTAGAACCTTGAAATTTATTAGAGATTAAATACGAACATATACATTTGCGTCTTCAGCAAGAATATTGAAAAGAAACTCTGGACCTAATTCATCCTAGCCAAATCTCCCGCCATGCGACGTACGCCTTGATCGAATAGTAGCAATCGTTTTGCAGATATTGCAGTTAATTATTAAGTTATTAATTATATCTTCACAGTCTCAGGTGCTTGCGGGTTTATATACACATACGTAATTTTTATTGTTTTCTTTATTGAGTAATAAAAACTATATATTTGAAATCGTGTAAATAGTGAGAAAAAGTGACAAAATAAACTAGTCTTCAAATAAAATAAGAGCACATTTCTTTCAATATAACCAATACGCAACAAAAAAATTATAATTTTCCTCAACAATATAACAATAAAAGGTTAGTAAAAGAATGGTTAAGGGGGATGAGGAGGATGAGTTTATTAGCCATCTTGATCCCGCTACAGAATAAGGAGGATGAGTTTATTTGAAGACCTTCTCGAAATGGATGTTTCTCTGTTAAATTAGTTATTTGGATCCAAATTGATAAGGATCGTAGTACACCTTTCAAAGACTTGCTAAACAAAGTATGGAAAACTTAATACACCACATAAAGTTAAATTTTCTGCTTGGTTTGTTATAAGAAAGAGACTTTCTACAAACAAAAGATTAGGTAAACACAACCCTAATGGTCAAACTCTTTGCCCTTTATGTAAGAATGCAAAGGAAGACCAGTTGCACCGTTTTGTTTATTGTACCCAAGCTCAAGAAGTTTGGAAATTATGTATTAATTTGTCTCCTTCACCCTCAATTACAAGCATTAAGGACTGGTTAAATAGGCTTTCAGGCTTAGATAATGATGATCTTTCTAATCGTAGTAAAGTTCTAATTCCTTGTTGTCAAATGTGGATTGATAGAAACGGCTTCGTGTAGCCTCATCCGACTCGTAGTCTAAGGACGAATGCTACAGTTGGCAAGGATTTCCAGAATGCAAACTTGAGCATAAATGTAATGATCTTTATATTTACCCAAGTATCTCTGTAAATTAATTTCACATTTCTCCAAAAAAAAAAAAAAAAAAAAAGAAGATACAAAAATTGATATCGGACTGGATATTTTTGGGCCTACAAAAGAAATCCTTGATCTTGGGCCCCAGTCCAAAAATAAGAATTCAAAGCAACGGCGCCCAAGACGGCAGGTGACGACGGTCCGCAAACCAAAAGCAATTCGTATCCAACAGAATGCAGAATAATAAAAGCCAAACCGGAACCAAGAATTTTGCCACGTCAGCAGCAAATGGATGAGCAACAAAAATAACGGATTAAATTAAAAGCAGAGGCGGTTGGTTAGTTTCTCCCTCAGTCCTCTCCTCACTCACCATTTCTGATCCTCCGCTCTTCTTCTTCCCTCTCTCTCTTCTCTCTCTCTCTAGGAGATGAGCTTCTCCGCGAAGCCTCAAACCCTTACCCTAATCTCATGCACTCCTCTCTCTTCTTCTTCCTATTCCCATCGCCCATCGATTCGTAGAGACTTTCTCGGCTGCGGCCACAGTCTCCGCCCGCTCGCCGGCGGTCTCCGCTCCCGCAGAAAACGCCGGAGCTTGGACGGAGGTCACCGCTTTCCTCCCTCGAAGTTTCTCATCAGAGCTTCTCTGGATTCGCATTCCCTCCTCCTCGTGGTCGCCGTCGTCACCTTCTCTGCTGCCTCCGTCGTCTACTTCAATCGCTCCGTCAAGCCCCGGAAGAATGTTGATGTTAGGGGCAGAGAGATTAGGGAGGTTAACGGGAAAGCTCCGATTGAAGAGAATCAGATTCTTGGTTTTGATGGTTTGAGCGGCAAAGTTGAAGAAATTGAGAAGCCGGCCCCGACGCCGGTGCTGCAATTTCACAATTCAGCGCAGGAGTCGCTTTCTCCTTTGGTGTTCGAATCAACCGCGGTGTTTGAACCGCTTCGTTTCTCTGCAGAATTGGCACAGCTGCAGCAACAGGAACGGTCTGAAGGTGTTGATTACGACCCAATTTCTGAGGAGTTCTCCAAATTAGTAGGCGAATCTAATTTCGGCGTAGCTTTGGAGCCTGATTCTGTGAGTGATGAGGAAACCGATGAAGGCGATGAAGAAGATGAAGTGGATGAAGTCAGTGAAGTGGGTGAAGCTACTGGATTTCCTTTGCTTCATAGAGAATCAGTGAGGGAAGAGCTTCACATGTTTTATGAGGCAAACAAGTCTGATACAAAATCAGAAGCAAGCATGAATGGTAAAAAATTATCTTCGTTTTTACGAAACAGCACCGTGATAGGGACAGGTTTACTGCCACAAGTTTCCGATCACACTACAGGTAATGCCATTGACAGAAGAAAAAGACCAAATTTTGATATCTATATGGTAATTTGAACAAGTAAATTTTTTTGGATTAATTTGCGAAGTCTTAGAAATTTGAGTTTTTTTTCCCATTTTACTGACTTTATAAAAAGGGTATTTGTTCAGAGTCTATGGAAGGAAAGATAGATAGTCACAGCAGAAATGACTTTGGAAATGGCAGTGGATATTCAAGCGACAAAGAAGTCAGACATTCGGCTAAAAAGAACTCTAGGGATATGACCCAGATTCCCCACCCAAATGGAGTTCTTACAAATGACAGAGATATTCTATCAGAGCAATTAGGTGCCTACCATCGTTTGCTTAAGGATGGGAGGTACATGTTATCTTTCACAAGCTCAATTTCAACTTACGAATTTATAAGAATGGTTTTGGATTTTTACAGTAACTTTACATTGGTTGAACAATAATAAAATTACTGAGTGTAATGTATTTGAAATGACTATACATTGAATTGAAATGACTAAATATAACCAATGTGAATTTTCATAATTTTTCGGTTATACCCCTCAATAACACAGTACTTTGCATTTTAAACATCCTTATGAACTTTAGATATTAACTTACTGAAATCCCTAGATATGAATTCTCAGATCCCAAATAGAGTTAATTTGACGTAAATTCTTGATTGTCCATATAAGTTTTTCTGTTTTCCATATATCTTATCTAATAGCTAATCGTTGAATAATGCGGGCTTTTTAGGTTAGCCAACTCTCTAAAGTTGCTTGAAGATTTGCAAAGAAGGGGTTTGTTGGATATGAATAAGGTAAGGATGTAATCAGTTAATGATTCGTTCTTGTTTGTTCAGTTTTTCTATTTTATTGAGTTTTCTTGCATCAGGTTTATCATGCAAGGTTTTTTGAAAACTGCAAATCAAAAAAGGCTGTTGATGAAGCTTTTCGTTTCATTGAACTGATTCCAAATCCAACATTGAGTACATACAATATGCTCATGACTGTCTGTGCAAGTTCTCAAGATTCAGAGGGTAAATTTTTCTATACACTATATCAGAGCTGTTAATCGTTTAGCGTAAAGTCAGTTCATGATGTCTTTGTTGTGGTTTTAGGAGCTTTCCAAGTTGTGAGACTTGCTCGGGAGGCTGGACTGAAGCCCGACTGCAAACTTTACACCACTCTGATATCAACATGTGGTAAAAGTGGAAAAGTGTACACGATGTTTGATGTATGATATCTTCCATTCGGTTTGTATTTTTAGATTGTTTGAATCTCTAACCGAAGTTTTCTCAAACAAAGTATTATCTCATTTAGTCCCAAATTCCCAATTACTGCCAGGGCTGGCAAGTTCTCCTCGTTTGGCTTGCTTTATAATTTATATGGAGAAGGAATTTCTAATACTCAGAATTTTTCTACTTGAAAAAATTGAAGCTGATATGCTCAGTCCTTTAAGTGAAGACCATCAAGTTGAGTTTCTGTTAGTAATCCCTGAGGATCGATATAAATTGATTCTCATCTACGCCTCAATTGGAATTCTAGTATCAGCTTTTATTTTTTTTCTGAAGCTTTAAATTTGATTTCGCTTAAAATAAGTATTGATATTTTCACCATCTTTTCCATTTATGACTTTTGTAATTAATGAATGCCCAGTTGGTAAATTGTTGTCTTCTTGTTACAATACGTCTTGAACAGAACATCTGCATAGGTGTCTTGCTCTGAGTTTCCCGTGGTATTTCAACTACGTGTTTATTTTTTTTCTGTCCCTAGGTCTTCCATGAGATGGTTAATGCTGGAGTGGAGCCAAACGTCAACACATATGGGGCACTGATTGATGGTTGTGGCAGAGCTGGGGAAGTGGCCAAGGCATTTGGTGCTTATGGGATAATGAGGTCTAAGGTACACTGAGACACTTTACAATCTCAATCTCTAGTTACTAATATTACTCCATCAACCTCTTGATTTCTGTGAAAGTGTATGGTTTCTTGTTTCTTCCTGCATAAAGTTTTCTTGCTGATAAAATGTTACATGCAGTAGAAAGTGAAGCCAGACCGAGTTGTATTCAATGCGCTTATTACTGCATGTGGTCAGTCAGGAGCAGTTGATCGTGCCTTTGACGTTTTAGGAGAAATGCTTGCAGAAACACAACCTATAGAACCTGATCACACTACCGTCGGTGCTCTAATAAAGGCATGCGCAAATGCTGGTCAGGTAAGGTTTATCATTTTCTTTCAAAAATTGCCGGGTCAACTTCTTGAAATTTATGGTGCATGCAGTGTTTCTACTTCAATGTTATTTCTTTTATGTTTAATCAATTTAGATTGATTCATTCTTGTAGGTTGATCGGGCACGAGAAGTATATAAGTTGGTCCATAAATATAAGATAAGGGGTTCCTCTGAGGTTTACACCATAGCTGTTAATTCTTGCAGCCAGACAGGTGATTGGGAATTTGCTTGCAATGTGTATAGTGACATGACTAGTAAAGGCGTGGTCCCTGATCAGGTATTTTTTTTTCAGCATTAGATCTTTCCCATGTCTTGTTGACTTGAGCAATAAATTTTAGTTGAAATTGTCTCAACATTGGTTGACTTGTTTCAGAATCTAGTTGTCACTAAATTTATTTGGTCTACATAAGATATGGAATCAAAATGGTCTGTAGAAGAAGTGCAAAATACAGATGAATTCCATTTCAATCAATTATTCCGAGCGTGTTAAGGAGAATATTTTTTATTGGTTTAGAGAGGTAGGAAATCACATGGGTCTTTAGGAGGGGAAGTTACCGCTGTGTTCTCTTTCAGTCTATCCTTGATTGTGTTTGGGAGGAAGGAAACAGATTCTAATGTGTTATGTGATCTTTTTATTCAGTCATATGAGATTTACTTTTCCGATACAATTCTTCCATAAGCTTTTGGCCTTAATGCAGATGTTTCTCAGTGCACTAATAGATGTTGCTGGGCATGCTGGAAAGCTAGATGCTGCCTTTGGTATCCTACACGAAGCTAGAAATCGGGGAATACAAGTTGGAACTGTATCTTACAGTTCATTGATGGGAGCCTGTAGCAATGTATGTCTTACATAGGCATTTCTGTGGTAAATTAATTTTTTTATTTTAATTTTAAATAGTTACGCGTAATTTGTTCATAGGCAAGTTAATATGGTCCAAACATGCAAACTGAAAATGAATAGAAATTCAAAACTATTAATAAAATCCCAAAATCAAGAAAACCAGACTGAATTTGTGCTATGTTTTTCATTTTGTATTGAATAAATTAATATTTATATGTATATTGTGTTTTCATACCTTCCATACCAAGTTCAAAGGCGAAGGCCTTTTATTTGTATTTCTCCCCATTGGTGCAGCTTGTGTAAATCTGAGGAGGAGAGTATTAATCATTTTTTTCACCATTGTTCTTACTCAATACACTTGTGGTGGAAATTGTTTCAGGAAGTTAGAGCTAGTTGGGTCATTCCAAAGGGTTATTTTGAGCTTCTGAGCACCAAGTTTGAGGCATTAGGAAAGGGGAGGAAAGCTAAAGCTTTGTGGGGCTGTTTGTGTTGGCAATTTTTTGGAACATTTGGTTGGAGCGAAGAGTTTTTGAGGATTATAAAGGAGTTGGGGTAGAGTAAGATATTGGGCAGCCCTCTGGGCATCAGTTTCAAATGAATTCAGGAATTATTCTTTTTCTCATATAGTGTGGGATATGTTAGCAGCCGTAAAGTGATTTTGGTTGAGGTTATGTTACTTGTAAATAGATCTTCTTGAGAGGTCTTAACTAGTTTTGCTAGTTGGTGGATTTCTTATCAACTATTTTGTAATTCATATTATTTTTTAATAAAGTGTTATTGTTTCTTCTCCAAAAAACAAAAAAAAAAAAAAAAATCCTCTGTATTTTGTATCTGAGTATTTGTCATTAAGAATGCTGCATAGTAGCTTCTAATAATTTCTTCGTTGTTTTTCAACCCAATACGATTGTAACATACTGTTTGAAATGTCACTTTTGCATGGTGCTTAGAGGTCTAGGTAAACCATACAAGGAGAGTAATTGTGCAATCAGGTGACGAGGAGAAAAATCTTGGGATTAACTTCCATACTTATTTCCATTTCATGTAGACCTTTTAATGCAGCTAAACATTCTTTAATTATAATTATAACACATTTCCTATTTTTGTTTCAGGCTAAAAACTGGCAGAAAGCACTGGAGCTCTATGAGTATCTCAAGTCCACCAAAATTGAGCAAACTGTTTCAACAGTCAATGCTTTAATCACTGCCTTGTGTAAGTCTCTACATGTTTCCGTACTGTCTTTCCAAAATAATGTGGGAATAGGTTGGATAACGTTTCCTTCTGTTTTGTGAAATCCTTAATTACCACATTTTCTGAGGCATTTTTGTAGAATACGTCTCTGTGCATTGGCAAACTTAATTGAGATACCAATATTCACACTTCAGGTGACGGGGATCAACTACAGAAGGCTATGGAAGTTCTATCGCAAATGAAGGGATTAGGATTGCGTCCAAACAGCATAACATACTCCATACTTATAGTGGCAAGTGAAAAGTGAGTCTTCTGGAGTTGATGTAGTGCTTATGATAATTACTGGTTTGTATGTCATTTCTAATGGAAATGCAAATGTGCACCTGTTTTTCTGTGCACCCTGTTTGTAGAAAGGATGACCTAGAATCTGGCCAAATGCTCCTTTCCCAAGCCGAAAAGGATGGGGTTGCTCCAAACCTTGTCATGTGTAGATGCATTATTGGTGAGTTTTATACAGTAGGTACTGAATTCTTTGTCCTTTTGGATTTGGCTTCTGAATGAATATAAATTCATTTTCCCCACATTGATTTGCAAACTGATACTCCATTGTAATAAGGGAATAACTTTGGAAGAAGATGCCAAAAAAGTCATCAATTATAACCTTCAATAGAACTTTTAACGCTTTACCAAACTTATGTTTATTTTGTTCATGAGATGCCTAGTCTTGCCAACAAATCACCAGCTTGAATTCCTACTATTGTGATGTCTCAAATTCATTTTCTAATCCTAGCCATCTTTAAAGTTAATCTCTATTATATTTAGGTTGTATTATTTTCCCTATTTGATGTGCATAGATACCAATTTAAGCTAATATTAGTTATGAGATGGTGTTTGGTTGAGCCTTTCTTGTTGTGTTAGTGATCTGGTAAAAATATGTAATCCTCTTACTGAGGCTTGACTTAGGTCGGTATTGTGAACTGGTTTACTTCAATGTTTTTCCCATAACAAGTTTCTCTTTGTAAGAAAGTTCAAAAAGAGATGATCTCTAAAGCGATGTTCATTTAGATGCAAAGAGAAGAAAAAGAAAAAGTACAACTTGAAAATTATAATCCATAATCATTACTGAGATAAAATATATGCACAGATATATTACGATTAATTATATCATTGTTAGGTAGTGGAGATACATATGATTTATAAATAAGATATGCATCTCCTTTTCCAATTGTTTTGATTCTGCGCTATTCTTTGATCTTTAAGGAATGATGAATTGGACAGTTGCACTGTTTGTTGTTCAAACATTCATTTGTTTAATTTCTAAATTTACGTTGCATGTGTATTGTCTTTTACACCTTTATATAACCTTTCATCTCTTTGAAGGCATGTGCTTACGGAGATCTGAGAAGGCACGTGCACTTGGTGAACCTGGTTTGTCGGTTGGTCAGCCTCAAGTTGATAGTGAATGGTATTTGACACTGACTTATGTGATGGTCATAAGACTTTTGGTTGTTGGAGTTCAGAAAAGTAAAATAATGTATTTGGAAAGTGTTCTCCAGTTGTTTGGTATGCATGAACATAAAAACACATAACGGAAAAAGCTATATTATTGATCTTCAGACTGTCACTTCTATACTCGTATGTAAAGGTATACCTTTATAAAGAGGTTTGTGATCCCTGAGCAGAAAACGGGGGAAGGAGAATAAGAACTAGTATCTCTGTGTTTGTCCTAAAAGTTCTACAGACCAAATAAAAAATCATAATTTATGTTTATAGGCTAAAATCAGTCGTCTGACCAGTTTCTATATATTGCATTGTTTCTATAGGGCATCTTTGGCCTTAATGGTCTACCGCAAAACTATTGTAGCTGGTAATGTTCCCACCATTGAAGTTATATCACAAGTCTTGGGATGCTTGCAGCTCCCTTACGATGCATCATTCAAGAATAGGCTGATAGAGAATCTTGGTGTATCTGCCGACACATCAGGACCTTCAAGACCTTCAAACCTTTGTTCATTGATAGATGGGTTTGGTGAATATGACCCTCGTGCATTCTCATTACTGGTGGTCAGTTAGAAGCTAAAATTTTCAGTGCTTTTCTTGAACTCTTTAGTTATTGCAAAACTAAATGGAAAACTTTTCATAATGTTCTGTAATTGAAGGAAGCTGCTTCACTTGGAATTGTTCCATGTGTATCCTTCAAAGCAAGTCCTGTTGTTATTGACGCAAGGAAGTTGCAAATGCATACTGCGGAGGTGAGTTCTTCCATTAGTTTCCATGCAACTTTCTCTTAACTGCAAAGGTAACAGTTTATGTTTTGTGATATTTCTGAAGACTCCTCAGAGAAAGTTATGTTAAGGGTTGATTTTTCACTCAGTAAACAGGCCTTTATTTACATCTTTTCTGGATTCTCTTTTTAATATTTGGCTTTTCTAGGAATCCATGTTTTCATTTACCTTTAAGATTTCCGAATTTGATAGCTTGTCTTTAGTAACATAAACATAGCTATCTGACGAGTATGTCAGAGAGATGAAAGAGAGAGAGACCCAGACCTCCCGAAAAAAAGGACAAGTGATACATGAATTACTCATGAAATCATGTTTCAAACTTGGCAGGTTTACATCTTGACCGTTTTGAGAGGTGTCAGACATCGACTTGCTGCTGGTAATAGAAACTACATATCTTTCTGCTTATTCGAGGAAAAAAAAACGATAATTGACTTTTGACTTTCCAGTCAGTTCAGTGCCAAGAACATTGAATTGAAAGAATTTGTGAAAATTAAGATTTCAAAGAACGGAAATTTAAGATAAAAAGGTGAGCTTTTCTTTTGCATGAAGCCGAAATCTTAATTGCTCCCTTACTGTGGTATATCTTGCAGGTGCAAAGTTACCCAACATGACCATTTTACTGCCTGTAGAGAAGACACAAATTGTGTCTACTAAAGGGAAGACAATCAACATTGCCGGAAGGTGAAAATTATTACTTAAACAGTTATAGTATGCAATCAAATGAGCCTTTATGCAACTTCTATTTTATTAGTCTGACAGCATTAAGTCTAGTAAGTTGAATTTACACCACACTGATAAGTGGACGCTAGTAACCAAGATAAGAAAAAGCGCCTATAAGATGTCAACATATATTCATAATTTGTAGCTATTTGTATTGAAGATCAAATCAATCGAATACATGGCTAATGAGTAATGACTACTCTCTAGGCTTTTCAAAATAGAAATCTAAATAAGCACAACAACTAAACCTACATGTATCAAATTCTGCTACACAAGTACGGAAGTCTTCAATCATGTTGAATACCAAATTATCAGCTACCTAATGCCATATAACATTTATTCGGATTTCCATTTTTGAGACATGCTCACAGATAGACCTTACTAATTCTTCTCAAAGGTCAAGCTTTATGTTAAACAGTCAATTAAACCAGGTTTCAGGTCCAAGTGAATGATTCCATAGGTCGATTTATAGGAAACGTTTTTTGGGGTAACATATGTACTAAAACTGCATGCACATCATCTGAACTCGCCCAAATTTCATGGATTCTCAGAGAAGTGTATATTGTTTATACTACTAATGTGAAGACATCTTTGTTTGACAGGATTGGTCAGTCAGTTGCAGCATTATTAAGAAGGCTTGGGTTACCCTACCAAGGAAATGAATCACATGGAAAAATTAAAATCAGTGGGTTAGCCATGAAAAGATGGTTTCAACCAAAGCTTGCTTCTTTCACTGGAAAACCAGGAGGATTTGGCTCCTCGCAGTTACAGCTGGGGAAGGGAATCACACACCAGCAGCGGGACATTCGAACTGGCAATCTGTCCTTGGAGTAAAGGGGGCATAACTTAAGTAGACATTTTAGAAGCATCTAATCCAGTTTTCCTAACCTCGGCTGATGCTCTATACAGTACACATGCATGCCTTCCGGCAACCCCAATCTCATAAATTCCTTCAAACTTGGGACACAGGATTTGGAAGCTTCTTTCTTGCATAGAGTTTGTAGAAGAGTAACGGGAGTTTTTTAGAGTGAGTAGAGCGACAGCCGAGGAGTAATGGAGCGCAAAGAACATCAGGTTGCAAAGGGAGAGAGGTGTAACTTACGCAGGTCATCATTCCAGTGTCTGTGGTACCTTGGAGTTGGAACTTGGTGATGACCCTTTCATAAATGTATGCTTTTTTTTAATTTTTTTTTGTTTTTGTAAGTCATAAATGTATGCTTTAAGACAATAAAAAGTGAGGGAAAACAGCGGTACAGAGTTGTACTTGTGCGTTCAATACCATCACGGAAGTTGAAATGTATGCTTATGACAGTGTCAACTTTATTTATATATACCAGTATAGAGTTATCCCTCTCTCTCTCTCTCTCTCTCTCTCTCTCTCTCTCTCTCTCTCTCTCTCTCTCTCTCTCTCTCTCTCTCTCTACTTTGTTTGATATACAATTGTTATAGTAAGACAAGAAAACTGATTTATGTGTGTTGGAGTGTAATTTCTCACGAGAAGAAGTACCTCCACAGATTTGTTGACTGCAATCCACACGTTCCGAATCCGTCCTTTGGGGTGTCCCGAAGTAATCGTCTTTCGCAACTCGCCAGAGATACCTGCAAAAAACGCTCCGATGCTTAAGTCAGTTCAATCCTCTCTCCCTTTTCTTTTTCTCCTCCCATGCTGATGGGATTATTGCCCTTTTATAGGCGTTCAAGTCTTGGGCTCCAAGTTCCGCTCCCCTACTTCCTTGGTGGTTCTCCGTCACACGTCCGCACGTCCGCATGTTTTGGGAATAAGTGCCTTGACAGGATACTCCCACTTCTCTTCCGTAATTATCTTCTGGAGTGGGTAGTTAACTTAGGCATTTCCTTGCGTCTCTGGTGAGCTTTCGGGTTTTCTGCCCCGTTACGGGCCCATGAGTCGAAAAACCGGATTTTATCCTCCCACAATGCCCCATTTTCTCCTTTTTTACGTATGTAAAATAGGGGAAAACTAAAGTTTTTCGATCGTATGGCCTCAAAATCACACTTCGCATGCCACAAAAGTTTTCACAAAAATAGACCGAATATCGAGTACCGTCCCATTTTGAACTTGACGTGGATTTGCGAACGAGGATTTACGAAAGAGGATGACTTCAGTAAGAGCTTACGAAAGTTCGACATTACGAACGTTCTAATATTTTACGACTGACACTACTGAAACTGCGAAGGAGAAGAAAGGACTGACACTACGAAGGAGGACTGACATTACGAAGGAGGACTGACAACTTACGGAAGAGGATGAGAAGGAGGACTGGCATTACGAATGAGAACTTACGAAGGAATTTACGGAGGGGGACTGACACTACGAAGGAGAACTGACAACTTACGGAAGAGGATGACATTACGAATGAGGACTGACGAACGGAAGAGGACTGACATTACGAAAGAGAACTGACAACTTACGGAAGAGGATGACATTACGAAGGAGGACTGATGAACGGAAGAAGACTGACATTACGAAAGAGGACTGACATCACGAAGGAGAACTGACGAACGGAAGAGGACTGACTACGAAGGAGGACTGACATTACGAAGGAGAACTGACAACTTACGGAAGAGGACGACATTACGAAGGAGGACTGACGAACGGAAGAGGACTGACACTACGAAGGAGGACTGACATTACGAAGGAGAACTGACAACTTACGGAAGAAGATGACATTATGAAGGAGGTCTGACATTACGAAGGAGGACTGCCATTACGAAAGAGAACTGACAACTTACGGAAGAGGACTGAGACTGACATTACGAAGGAGAACTGACAACTTACGGAAGAGGATGACATTACGAAGGAGGACTGACGAACGGAAGAGGACTGACACTACGAAGGAGGACTGACATTACGAAGGAGGACTGACGAATGGAAGAGGACTGACAAGAACTGACAACTTACGGAAGAGGACTGACATGAGCGCAGAAGTTTTGAAAACGCAACGCGTTCATATGATCTTTGTATGCTTCTGCACAGTTTTCTGCGCTTTTATCTATATACACACACGCATACACACTGGCACATTGTTCACTTAGCAGACATCACATCTTTACCTAACTTGCACATGGCCACTTTTATATATATATACCTATTTCTCCTACGGATCTTAGACCTCTGCAGGCTTTTATTTTCAAGCTATTGCATGCTTTTGCTTTTCAAGCTGCTGCATGCTTTTACATTTGCATGCCTTTGCATGCTTTTGTTTTTCAAGCTGCAGCATGCTTTTGCATGCCTTTTTCGGTTTTTTTTTCTTTTTTTCTTTTTTTTTTTTGTGTCAAAAGTCAAACTAGTCTGAAAAAACTTATCTCAAGTTGGGTGGCGCATCGAAATTGCCAACAATGGCTGTACTCGACAAACTTATCTGTATAGATATATATATTTATTCGTTTATATTTAGGTATATATATATATTTATTTATTTACTTATCTGTATATACATATAGCGACAAACTTTTGCATGTGCCCACGCACGCATGCATATGCGCATATCCTTGCATACTGTTCATATATTCATGTATATCTCTATATGCACGCGTGTATATATATATATATATGTGTGTGTGTGTGTGTGTGTGTGTCATTACCTTGCGTTTCTTATCCTGCTTTTCTTTACTTTCTTTTCTACCATCTTTTCTGCTTTCTTCCTTTCTTTGCTTAGTTCTTTCTTCAAGCTCTCATTTCAGAGTCAAGCTCTCATTTCAGAGTGACCTTAGCTCACAGGTAATTTTCCATTTCTGGCCTTCTCGCAAGAATACCTCAAACTTTCCACTTACGAGCACACAAATTTTTCTTTCGTCTTATTTTGTCTTACTTCACCAATTTCGGTCGGTAAATCTCCACCTACTTATCATGTCAAGACGTGCACCCTGGTCTAAATACGGTGGTACTCCCCCGCCCTTTGAAATTGTCAAGGCTCATGACTTGGGTCGTGTTCCAGATGATGTAAACATTAATCCTCTTCCCGCCGGAGTCGACATGTATTCGGGCCTCGGTGTCCCAGCTGGGTCTACCATTTTATCTCCGGATCACTTAGGTGTTATCAGTTTCCCACTCCACCCCATGATCCATCTCATCTTATTCTTTACCAATACTCACCCTATGCAACTGAACCCCAACTCCTACTTGCTTATGTCGACCTTTTTAGCGTTGGGTCTGAAGCTAGGCGTGTCCTTAGGTTTTGGGGATTTTTTATATCTCTTCGACTTGACGGTCATTAAGGGCGAGACTAACTTCTTTAACTTCAAACCCAGATATCGCCAGAAATTCTTGTCACTGGGTCCCTCGAGAGCTAGAGATTGGAAGAACCGCCCTCTTCTGATTTCAGGGAACTGGAAAGCTCTCGAGCTGTTTCAACTATCTGTCCCTTCTGCTTTCGGTGACAAACCTGGTATATAAACTCGCATTTATTATTTGTTTTCCATAAGTATGTGGACTTTACTTACCATGAATTTTGTCGCAGATTTATCGAATGGTCCTGACCGGGTAATCTCTACTGACCGGAAATGCTGGCTAAAGAAATTTGTGACAAGGAAGATATGGAGCTCTAGCGAACTCGCCGACTCTCTTACTTAGATCACCTCTCTCCGCAACTCCATCATTTATTTCCCATATTGTTTGGTAGACAGGTCGTTGCCCCCAGACCCCTTGGTTAAATCTATCTTTGCCCTCGACCTTGATCTTCAGTTCAACACAGAGTCCTCCGTACTGGTGTCTGACTCCCAATCAGAAGGCTCCGAAGAGGAAAATGGAGGAGAAGAAGACGAGGAGTCAAAAATGGACCCAGATTCTAACTCAGACTATTCTCCTACAATGGCCTCACCACCTGATACTCCACTGCCCCGCCGCGTCGCATCACCTCCTCGTGACCTTCCTGTGCCCAGAATTGCAAGCAGGTCGGATAAACGTCCTCAAGGGGATTGCCCCAAAAGACCTAGGCGTGGCCCACCGAATATCTTCGGCGTAACCCCTAGGCCCATGCCATGGCAATCAGCTCCTCCTACCTTCGGCTCAACTAACGGTGGTTCTAGTAATTCGTCTCAGGCTTGGAGGCCTGAATTCACAAAGAAAGACGGGAGTCTCGTCACCCTTGGCGAGGATCTGTGGGACAATGCGAGCGCTGCTACTGCTGTGGCTAGAGGCTTGACTCATCCTAACGATGCCAGTCGCTTCGAGGCAATGCTTGACGACGAAGTTGACTCCTACGAATCTCATTGCCTTATGAAGGTACTCTTTCATCTTCGTATTTGCTTTCTGCGTAAGCTCTAACTCAACCATTGTTTTCAGTTGGCTTTACTTCAAAAGGAAAAATCAGACAGACGGGTTGCCAGGTTGGACACCTTCAACCTCAACCGGCAGCAGGTTAAAGAGTGCCAAGCTAAACTTCACGGATATGAGGAAGAGATCGCAAGTCTGAAAGGAGCTCGCGATGCTGCGGCGTCCGAAACACGCCGCACGAGGGAAGAGCTGACCGAGGTCAAGCGAGCGAGAGCTACTAAGCGTGGGATGAACACACAGCAAATACGCAAGGAGATGGCGTCCAACTTCAGATTTGGTTGGGTGCAAAGTCAGCAATATCCGGAACATCGATTTGTAGCTGACCCCGACGCATATGACCATCACATGGGGATTGAGCCTGGTGGATATGAGCGGTACGAGGGAATGGATCCTAAAGATCAACGACACCCAGACCAACCTGCCTCCTCTGATCCTGTCCCAGGCAGCGGATTTGCTACTTCTTCCGGACCCATCTCGGGTTTAGGTTTTGGAGGTTTTCAATCCAGCTTTTACTTTGGGGCCAAGTAGCTTTCGCGTTACCCATTCTCATGGGCCAAAACCCATATATATTTGTATTTATTGTATTTTCTTATTGTCTGTCGTTCAAGTGGGGCCTTCGCCCTTGCGTTACCCAACCTTGGCCGTTCTTTTTTATTTTCAGTTTCAATTGAACGTGATTAAGATCTTCCATCCTTGAGTTTGAGCTTTCAAACTAAAGATTAGCCTATCTCAACAAGATACGATCACCTTAAGTTTGAGTTTTCAAAATATAGATTAGCCTAACTCAATAAGATACGATCACCTTAAATTTTGAATTGTTGTTTCTATCAAACCTCGAACTGTCTCTATATAAATCGATGTTTGCGAGTCAATAAGTAGTACCTGGATCTCATGGCCAACAATCGAAGAGTGAAGCTCAACTTTCGGCTTTATGCTGATGTCCTTAAAAGAGGAAGTTCCCGGAGGAGGGGTTCCGAGGGTTCTAGGAACGTCATCGAGTTACGTTCTGACTCCCCTTCTCGTTCACCAAGGAGGGCTTCTCATTCTTCTGAGGTCCCCAACACTTTTCGTGAATCCACGCACCGGTCTCGAACAAGATCGGGTGAACGGGCTTTAGACTCCATTGCCGGTGGAAGGACCTCTCCAAGGCTAAATTACTCTGCTCGAGTCCATAATTCTGTTATTGATGGTATGGTTTCTCCGGGGAGGAGTTACGCAACTCGGGCTCCTGACGGCATCGCTCATTCTCCCGACCCTTATGCCAGGGATGAAGCGGGTCCTTCTCACGTACTTCCCCATCGCCACCCACACTGTCCTCGGTGCCTTGACTACTCCCTGCTTTTGGATGAGCGCGGAACTCTGAAAGGGTACTTGCAACGTGCTGAACATCAAGTGGATCGCCTTAGGGGGGATTTGATGGCTGCTGATCGCGCAGTGTCCGCTGCTCATTCGGATGGTGTCCATGACGACTTTAAACAGGGCATTCAATATTTTCGCTTTAAGGCGAAAGCGGCCTTCCCTTTTGTAAACTGGGATAGTCTCTTCACCCCGTTAGACTAGATGTCACTTTGCTTATAATAAGTTGGACCCTTAGCAGGCTTATTTTTCTATTCTTATATTTTATCGTAATATGTAGCCAACATCCAAGAGGTTTTCCTCTTTTAAATCAAAGATGCTCTGTTTTACAGCAGGAAAACAACGTTCCTCAGCTTTTACTTTTGCACACGCAACGCCTCATTTTCCTTTGCAAACACGAGGAGGAAAACCAAACTTACTAGATTTGCCATCTCGTTATCGATCTCAAAACTGTTCATCTTTGAATCTACAAAATCAGATTTATTATGAGACTGTCAAAATGAACTAACCATGTCATTATTGACTTTTTATCAATTTTCACCTATTCAGTCCTGAATTTTCAATCTTGGATGGATCTTCGTCCATTCGATCACGGGTTATCTTTTTCCACCCGATCTTTAGGCTTTCGATCTTGATTGGGTCTCTGCCCATCTGATCTGGGGTTTTCTGTTCCCACTCACTTCAACAACTCTTCGACTTCCGCATCAGATAGGAGGGAACCCACCCATACTCGTTTCTCAGGATCGGTTGGATCCAAAACCTCTTCCTTCAGTGGTTCTAAAGTCGGGGGTTCTTGATCGTCGTTTTTCTGATCCTGTTGTGGTGGGTCCTCCGTTAATTGCTATAACGGTTTATTTTCACGCGGGTCCGTGTTCTGTTGCATTTCTCCAGTTACCTCGATGTTTGTCGCCATGCTATAGCACCTTCTGGCTTCCAGCTGGTCCCCTTTGATGTCGATTGTCGTTTGCCCATCCGCCGACAGACACCTCATTACTTGACATCTGGTAGATGCTTCACCATCCATTCGATGGATCCAATCTCTTCCCATGATGGCATTATACGCGCTAGGTGCCTCGATGATAACAAAAGTGATGAAAAGAGTCTTACCTGCCGCCGTGACGGGAAGGGTCGCGTCTCTAATAGGCCGAGCCTTAATTCCTTCAAACGCATAGACGGGAGTTGGGTTTAGCCTTATCTCTTTCTCATTTAATTTCATCCTCTTAAATGTGCTCCAAAATAGAACGTCTGTGCTACTTCCCCCATCTATCATTATTCTTTTCACTCTTGAATTGGCAACGCGCAGCGTCACAACTAGCACGTCATTGTGAGGGAATTGAATTCCTTCGAGGTCTTTCTGACTAAAGGAGATGACTCTGAGGTTCTCTAATGCTTTGGATGCTTCAGGGGCTGATGTTATGTTATGTACGCGTCTAGACTTCTCAGCTTCCCGACCGAGAACGTGCCTCATGTCCCTCAGGGGGTTGGGGTCCACCATGTATGACATTGATATCCAGCAACCTCTCGTTCGCTCCGATGTTCCCTGCTATTTTTAGCCCCCCGTCGTTTTCACGTTCGTCCCTTGATTCCACGCGGTACTGTGACAACATCCCCTTCTTTAGCATAGCTTCTACCTGGTTCCTGAGGCTTCGACAATCATTGGTGGCATGACCAAAGTCGTTATGATGAGCACATATCTTGTTCCTGCCTCGCATTTCTGGTGGCGTTCGAATCGGTGCCGGCGCACGAAATATTCCTTTCCCCTTGTTCTCGTGGAAAATTTTGCCCAAGCTCACTGTTAGCTTGGTGTTTGGGCGATCAAGTCTAGATCTTTCATTAAACCTCTCATTCGGACCACGCGTGAATCTTCCCTCCTGTCCTGGTTGAGCCATGGATTTCAACGTAGGCGCAGCAGTGCCCGCTGGAGACGCAACAATAGTCGCGGTGGCCTGCTTCGATTGGACAAGTTCCTCTTCTTCTAGTCGAATGATTCCATCAGCTCGTGCCATCACTTCCCTCATGTCCAACGGTGGTGTTTCGATTAATGACCTACGCATCTTAGTTCCAGGTAACACCTCTTCTCGAAATGCTAAAGACGCAGTATGGGAATCACATTCTTCTAGGGTGGACATCTCTTCAGTGAACCTAGTCATGTAACTTTTGAGGCTCTCGCCAACATTCTGCTTGGTGCTGAACAAGATCGTAACATCTTTTTTTGGCCTCCGATTGCAGACGTATTGGGATATAAACGCCTCGCAAAGCTCCATGAAACTTCCGATAGACTTTGGTTTCAGCTGTCTGAACCAAGTTAACGATGATCCCGAAAGGCTTGAGGGGAATAACTTGCAAAGGAGGGCCTCGTCATCCCCTTCAAGCGCCATCTGCTGTTGAAAGTGGTAAATGTGTTCGACGGGATCAGTTGCGCCTTCAAATAGCCTAAACTTTGGTTGGGTGAACTTGGCGGGTTTTTTGGCCTTCAGGATGTCCTCCGTGAATGGCGATCTGCGAATCCCTCTGGCCGCTTCCAAGGCGAGTTCTGCGGGGGTCTGCGGCTTGTACCCCTTCACAATCTTCTCAATTTGTTCTTGCAAATCAACATCAGTTATCTTTTTCGCCCCTTTTCTCCTATCACTCCTTTCGTCATGATTCTTCATCCCATCTACACGGTCGCTGGATGGCGCGCTACTAGAACTGCCCTCCTTATATTCCTCTTCTCCACGCTGTCTCTTGGTGCCGGTTGCACCTTCTACTGCATTTTTCGCTTTAGCCTTCCTCAACGCCTCATCTGTTGTCTTTTTCGTTTCACGCAATTCCCTTGTTAGCCTTCTTAGTTGTTCAATGGCGAGACTGGGTTCACTACTTTGGGACTGGGAACTTACATGCGCTGGTCGAGTCCCCGTGTCCTCGGAGGGATTCAGAGCTTCTTGTGCGGATCCAGTCATGTTTGTAACTTGATTTTGTTTCCTTCCCACAGACGGCGCCAACTATTGGAGTGTAATTTCTCACGAGAAGAAGTACCTCCACAGATTTGTTGACTGCAATCCACACGTTCCGAATCCGTCCTTTGGGGTGTCCCGAAGTAATCGTCCTTTGCAACTCGCCGGAGATACCTGCAAAAAACGCTCCGATGCTTAAGTCAGTTCACTCCTCTCTCCCTTTTCTTTTTCTTCTCCCATGCTGATGGGATTATTGCCCTTTTATAGGCGTTCAAGTCTTGGGCTCCAAGTTCCGCTCCCCTACTTCCTTGGTGGTTCTCCGTCACACGTCCGCACGTCTGCATGTTTTGGGAATAAGTGCCTTGACAGGATACTCCCACTTCTCTTCCGTAATTATCTTCCGGAGTGGGTAGTTAACTTAGGCATTTCCTTGCGTCTCTGGGGGGCTTTCGGGTTTTCTGCCCCGTTACAGGCCCATGAGTCGAAAAACCGAATTTTATCCTCCCACAATGTGACACTCTTAAACTCAAAATAAGTCAGGAAAACAACGATATTTTTCTTTTTTGAACAAACGATATTATCTACATAAGTGGAAGGGGATTGAGTTTAGCCTCACAATGAGCTAGCAATAATGTGGTTGAAATTCGCTTTTGGCGAAATTGAATCTAATACCTCTCACTTACAAGTGAAAAAAAATACCACTAAATTGTGAAAACAATGATGTTAAATTAGTACGCAAGTCAGTTTTGATATGCAATTGTAATTGAAACTGAAAGATATGAAACCAGTTTTAATTAGAAATTATTGGATAAAAAATTAAATTTTAATCAATTATAATGGAGGTAAAATGTCAAATGGGCTCCGAAATAGTTTCGGGTTTTAGCTGAGCCCATTGAGCCAGACCCACTTATAACAACTGAAGTCAAATACATTTGCCCTTAACCTCTTGTGCTGCCCCTACATGTTCCATTGCTGAAGTATCAAATTGAAGAAAATGTGAGGCTGCTGCGAGCACGTTCCTAAGTAAATTCAAGAGCAGCCTGCATGGACCGAATAAAAGAAAACAAAACCATGTGATGCTGTTGTGCTAAAGAAACAGAGGCAATACATAATTAAGCTGTTGGTGCAACATTTCAACAATATGGATGTTCTAGTTATAGACCATCGATCTCCTGGAAATATAATATATATATATATATATATATATATATATATATATATATATATATATATATATATATATATATATATATATATATATAGAGCTTAAGGAGAGAGATTCTTATTTTTTTTTTTAAAAAGGGACACGCTCCCCACCGTTAGATTTACTTTAATGAAATTGTGTGGCTTGTGTTTTAATCTCAACCACACAATTTCATTAAAGTTAAATCCAACAATCTCAACCACACAATTTCATTAAAGTTAAATCCAAGGGTGGAGAGCGTGTCCCCATTTTTTTGAAAAAATGGGGATCCCTCCCCTTAAGCAATTCCTATATATATATATGTGTGTGTATAATTAGTAAGGTAACACAGCATCAACAAATTAAGTTAATACATTGTAAGGTAATGCCGCATTAACTAGCCGTTTGAGTCATTCTACAAAATAATTTTATGATCCATACTGTTTATTTTTAAGTTATCAATAAAATATTATTCTTGCAAAAATTCACTCAAATCCAAGCAGTTTAGCCAATATTTGATTTATTATTATAAATATTTCCTTGCAAAAATTTATCAATATTGTGTTCATTTATTCAATAATCGGGAATAGTGAAATATTGACAAACACGATTACTTGGCTCTATATTAAATTACTAAGGCCATCTCTAACCGAAGGGTCCAGAGGGCCGAAAATGGCCCTAAAACCGTCTCCAACCGAGGGCTAGGCTAGAGGGCTCTGGAATCTGGGAGGGCCCCACGGGATCGGAGAGGGCTGGAGGGCTGGCTGCTTTTGGCCAGCCAGCCAGTCCCGGGCTGGCTATTTTTTTATTTATTATTTTCTTACTGCTGTCGGTTGTAACCGACAACATTAATAAAGGTTTATTAATACTGTCGGTTATAACCGACAGTAATAAGAATGCAAGGCAAAATTTTTTTTTTTGAATTACTATTAGTGTCGGTTGTAACCGACACTAATAGTTTGAATTTTTTTAATTCAACGGCTAGTAGTTTGAATTTCCTATAACTTCTATTTCACAAAATTTGTTTCATATATTTTTTTTAAATTCCATTTTTTTCCTATAACTTATATTTCACAAAATTTGATTAATATTTTTTTTCATATAACTTCTATTTTACAAAATTTGTTTCATATTTTTTTTAAATTCTATTTTTTTTCCTATAACTTCTATTTCACAAAATTTGTTTCATTTTTTTTCCTATAACTTATATTTCACAAAATTTGATTAATATTTTTTTTCATATAACTTCTATTTTACAAAATTTGTTTCATATTTTTTTTAATACTATTTTTTTCCTATAACTTCCTAGGCCATTATACCACATTAAATTAAATTAAGTAACATGAAACTTTGGCCCTCGGTTGAATTTAAGTTGTAGTTTTTAAATAATAAATTATGTTTGGCCCTATGGCCCTTTGACCCTCGGTTGGAGACGGTTTTTTGTGATAGGGCTAAAACGAGCCCTTTGACCCTCTGGCCCTCGGTTGGAGACGGAGGCAAATATGGCCCTGCACTGTTCATTAAAATATTAATATCTTGAAGAATCTTGGAGGGCCAGAGGGCTAAAATGAGCCCTCTGGCCAGCCATCGGTTGGAGATGGCCTAACTGATTAACGTTATATTAGCATACTAACTTATTAGCGCCGTATTATATATGCTTCAAATTGTACAAAGTTAAATTAAATACATGTAAGTATTGTAGTTAAATCCTAAAATTAATTAACAAGGACCTCAGTCACCAAATCATAATTCAATTCGAACTTTCCCTCCTAGCTACTAAATACATGTACAAAAATCTTATATGAGGTCTCCACCATTCCGAAGTCTACCAAAAATCTCCATCATCTTTGTTGTAATCTGGCAAGTCCCAGCTCGTAAATGAGACTAATGAAAGTCTCTTCTTTGCATGGAATTGTTAGACCCCCCATTGGATGGTTGAAGCCAAACTCTTCTTCTGCGCTCTTAAGCAGGACCCTAAACGAAGGATGGTTCAAGTAAGCCACTGGAACCGCATACCTCTTCTTTCCAAATTCTCCAACATAAACTGCAACATGGCCCTTCGGGACTTCATGAGATGACGACCTAGACTGCAGTTTGAGAATGTGCTTCATCATACCCATGATATATGAAACCCTAAAGCGACTTGAAAATTTACAGTTGAACTTGGAATGATGGGGTTTTCTAGCTAAATTTGCTTGATATAAAAGCTGTTTTTTTTTTCCTTAGTTGCTTGTTATAAAAGCTATAGTAGTAGTGTGAAACCCAAATGTTTGCGCCTCTATTTATAGAGTTGTCAAATTTTTGAGTAAGTTGGAGTATGAGGTCAGGGATCAAAGACAGTCACATGGGTTTGCTCATCTCGGCCTATCTAACCGACTTTAAATATGCAGAAAAGCCCCACTTGTTCGTCTGAATATCCTTACATTATGTAATGGTCCAAATAATAAAGAAAAACTCATGGCTGCTGCCACGGCCACAGTCCACAAATAGGTCCATATGTCACATAACTTTAATGCGTATCAAAACCAGGGATGCCCTACGCCGGAAACCATGGAATTGGAAAGCAACTCGGCATTCAGCAACATCCATGTGAATTTGTAAATCTTATTAACAATTGGAATGATCATCATATGAATCTGCTATAATACTAATTTAAAATTTTAGAATTATGCTAACGACTCGCTACTAATCCCACTAATATTAAACCTACATAATTCAGCATGTGTTAAATCTGATCGCAAAAATCTTGATATTGTTAGTTACTATATAAAGAAGAATTGACTTATTCAAACGAGTTCAACGTCTGACTATTTTCTTACTCTAACCAACCCCGGCAGCGGTCTAATATTTGGTCTCATCTGTCCTCATTATCCAATGCTCACTACTCCGTGCTTATCCATATAAATATGAGAATAACTTATTAATAATCGAATTGTTGAAACCATTGGCAGTTGAAAACATTAGCTGATGAAGCCATCGGCTATCTAATGAATGCCTACTTAAATTTATTTGTCAATACCCACATAAAAATGATGAAGACTTTGGAAACAAAATTTTGCATTTTCAAAGTCATGAGTTGTAAGTTTCAAACCTTAAGAATTTGTACATATGGATTCGCTCTATAAATAGAGCACTCACCTGATGTTAAATCATATAGAGAGAATACATAAAGAAAGAATTCTCAATAACATCATCCATCCCTCCCTCTTTTACTTGCCATCTTTTGTGCTCTAATAATAGTGTGATATTTTACCTCTGCTTCGCTTCACTTACTATAAAGGTTATCTCTCTAACTTTTACATATTTATAACACGAATCAATATTTATGGTTTTTTTCTTTCTTTTGCCGTCTAAATGAAGACATAATTGTTAGACTATGGAAGTATAATATTATATAATAGTGTACTATATCTGTTCTCTAGATTAAGATTTAGATCCTCTTCGAATCCCCTCACCGGGGATTTTGGAGATCAATACATAGTAACCGTTTATTAAAGATTGTGCGGCCATAATTTTTTATTTTTTATTTATATTTTTCACACAAAACGAGGTTGCTTTACTTTTAAAAATATAAATAAAAAAACATTTAATTGTGGCCGCACGATCTTTGATGAACGGTTACTATGCATTAATCTCCGAGATTCCCAATGAGAGGATCTGGAGAGGATCTAAATCCCTCTGGATTATGCAAAGTGCTAACTAGCGGCTTGGTTTTATGACTCGGCGCTAGTGTGTTTTTTAAGTGGTCAATGTTCCTCTTTAGTGTAGCCTATTTTTTCAATATTTGGAATCTCACCGCTTTCTATTATGGGTCCATCTTTTATTCTAGTCATTTGGAGGTTGCCAATGATTGGATGACTCAAGGTTAATATGATGGGTCTTGTACCAACACATGTGCAGGATTTTGGTGGATTTTTTGCTCTGGCGGTGCACTTGGTGCTTTTGCATCACACACAAAATTTGTTGTTGCATAAATTCTTGCTTTGATTGCGATCATGTTATGGCTTGAGTAAGAGATTTTTAACATTTATGGATTGAAACAGACTCCATAGTTATTCACTATCTTTTTAAGGCTCTTAATACTGTCCTTGGTTTTTTATGGTGGATTAGAAAATATTTCTCTTGCGACTTTGTCAAATGCTATTTATGTGTACACATATTTATAGAGAAAAAAAATCAGGTTGCATATGTTTTATCTTCATTTGGGGGAGATAGTCATACTTATTACTGGTGGTTTACGATTTCAAATTAATTTCTAACCTTTGCACATGCTTGTGACATTTCGCTTTGTCCTTATTATTGTTTTCGTTGACCGTTTTGTCTTTGCGAATCTTGGCATGGTCCTCTTGCTTGTATTTTTTTTTTTCGTTTACTTTCATTATTATCAGTAAATTTGGTGGAGGAGGGACGAGCAGCGGGCTTTTGGATGTAATGGTCCTCTCTTCTTTGTGTTATGGTAGGTGTCTCCCACACGACCATTGTCGAAGTGCTAATCTCACTTAATCTTTCTTTATCGAATATATATATATATGTGTGTGTGTGTGTGTGTGTTTAACATGTTACCCCTCGTGTTATCTCATGACCAAAGGTGTGTACACTTGGACACGAGGGCAACGGAAAAAATAACCCTATGTATAATAGCCTGTCCCTAAAAATTATGATTTTTGTAATTTTAATAAGTGAGTTTACGAAAATGCCCTTCGAGGCACATACATCGTTTGATGTTGACCGCCTTGTAGTGGCACGTAAGGTTCATTTTCTTGACATATCCTTGTAGTACTCGTTGCTACGGACGTGTGGGCGCAGACGGAACGTGATTTGGAGTTATAACGAAGAAGTTATTAATGTTTGAAGTTAGGGACTAAATGGTTAATTGAATAAGTGTGGAAGGCTCCAGATTTTTGAAACAAAATCTGGTGATGCCACATGTGTGGCCAGGATGGAAAAGGAAGGGGAGAAAGGAGAGATTGGGGGGGTTCAAATTGCCCAATCAGAAAATAGAGCAAGGAGGGGAAATGAAGGAGAAAAAGAAAGGGGGAAACAAGTTTTTTGAAGATCTGCGACCCAACCAACTTGATTTCCATGGATTCCGGTGATTTTCACCCATTTTTCCAGCAAGACTAACCCATCTATAACTTGTAACCTCTTCCATAACCTCTCCTTTACCTATTCCACCCCAAATATTAACGAAATTAACCTTGAAATTGTGAAACCCGCACCGGTGGGTGTGAGAGTTTCTTGTGTTCAAATCAGCCAAATCCAAAATGATTTCATTAAATTACCACCACCATTAGAATTCCCTTGAGGCCTAGAATAAATTCCAAGGAATGGTTGAGGCGTCGGAGTCGCTTTGGAGGTCGAATTGGAGCACACCCAATTCTAGGGTTCCGACGAGTTTTGATGAAATTGGAGCCTTTCTAGGCCAAATTGGCTTTGGTCATAGGTATGAAAGTTTCTCTACTCATTGAGTTCTTAAATTTTGTAAATTTTGAGAAAGTTGAATTTTTCCGGCGAGTCGGGGCGACTGACCGCCACCCACGGCGGCGCGTGCGGCGGCGAGTGGCCAGAGGGCCGCAAATGTTATTTTTAGGTGTTATTAAATGCCTTGAGTTTATTTTTGAGAATGGATTGATGTGGATTGATCGTTAGAACCTAAATTCGCTACGATACGTTAATAGGTCATCGTATGAATCGACGATTCGACTATTGGATTGTCACCAAAATTTAATAGGTTTTTATTCATAATTTTTGAGGAATGTAGGAATACGGATCAGAAATCCGTCGTACGGATCTTCCCGAATTGGAATTGTAAGTACGTAAATAAAATGTTAACCGCCACTTGGTTTTGGCAATTGGCGGAGATCCAACCGTTGGATCGTAATGAAACTTTGGGGTATTGTTCTAGAAGCATAATGTGGATCTTTGAAAGTAATGTATCAAAGATTCGTTATACGGATCTTCCGGATCGAATTACGTTGGGATGCATTATATGTAAATTACATGTTCTCTCAGTAAGGATTCTGAGATGTGATTTGATATTTGTTCTAGGAGATGATCGTTCAAGACATCTCGATATTCATGCTAGGGAGTTGTAGCGCAGAATCCAGGTGAGTGGGCTTTTATTTTTAGTATATACGTATATACTTGGTATTTTCCCCTGAAAATATGTTTAAATGGTTTTATAGATTAAACTGCCATGTCAAATGATCTCTATGTTTGGTTATGAATTATTATGATTATATATTATTTCTTAGCACTGCGGACGCTCAGGTAAGCTTCAGGTGAGTATACGTTGATGGTAGTGATAGTAATGAGTATGATTGTGTTGAGATGCATGTACAGCTCATTATCCCGCACCTCAGTGTTAATGCCCCGCCAGAGGTTAGGGCCTAGCTTTCGCGTGATTCTTCACCTCATGCACCACACGCTCACCTTAGATCCAAGGCAGGTGCCAGCTTGTCGTACAGACCACTTTAGGTGGTTCCGACTCGTGTGCAGGAATTGGTTGAGGAGCTATAAACTCAGTCATACATGTCACGTTAGGTGACTTCGGCTGACGTATTACATTTATTGATTTCTCTCACCTGATTGCGCATATTTCATAACTGGATATTTGACATGGCATACTTGTGGATTTATCATTGTTATTAGTATGATTATGAGTTATGGTTATGCATAATATTTTCTGGGAAAGTATACAAGTTTTACTGTGAGGGGTTATTACTTTGATAAAGAAAAGGTTTTGGAAAGCTTTGTTTTTGCCCACTCACACTTTTTGTTTTGCACCCCTTTAGGTTTTAGCTGTCGAGGTTCGTATCGACGAGGATTCTTGGAAAAATCTCAGGATTGGTGGCTAATTTTGAAGGTATGATTCTTACCCGCTCTACTTTACTTTACTTATGCTCTGACATCATGTGTGAGATGGTTTCACTCCCGCTCACCAGCGCACTCTGGTATTTAGGCACTTTTAGGTTTAAATTTATTCACATTTTCCACATCACTACACTTAATGGCTTCGCCACCTTCCAGATGTCGGCGAGCACAACTCGACTTCGGAGTCCTAGTGGAAATTTCGAGTCAGGGTGTGTCAGTTTGGTATCAGAGCATAAGTTAGGCAGTATTGCATCCATCACATGCGTGATGAGAGCATTCTGGGCTCTTGAGCCTAATTTTCGAATCTTGCCACATTGTCAAATATAAAAAATGTGTTAGTTTCTCCTAAGTTTTGGGCAGTTTTGCTGACTTCCTGACATTTTAGGAGATTGCTTGGCAAACGTTTTTAGTCTTAGAGCGAGGAACTTTCCTATCAAGAAAAGAGGTAGATTTGAGACTAGTTGATGATCCTAAAGCAGGGTGAATGTATTGATATGGCGTATCACCAGGGATCTATAAGTCGATTGCATCACTATTCTTTGGTCATTGTTACTAAACCTTTTGAGTTTGGAAATTAGAAATAGTTTTGGTTGCTGAGCAGAGTTCGTTAGAATACTACCTGTTAGAATTCATACGAAGTCTACTTTCGTCAAGATTCCAAAAAATGTCTGGAGTGACATTGTGATGCTACAAGGGTAGCACTCGATGGAAAAACGTCTTGAGATGATTACTTTTGGTCCCTAATAACACTAATCCTTCCAATTGCACTAGTGATTATTCTGAATTTTTAGGAGGAATATCGACTTTTGTCTAAGTTCGTCCTAAAGCAGATTATTAGAAAATCCTATTTTTCTGGCTTTAGGACATTGTAACCAATTTTAATTTCCAAAATTTCTTGGTGTTATACTTGTCAATTCGATGAGTATAGACTTGTATGTGAGTTGTTGCACCTATGGTTAGGAGAAATTCCCGAAGTAGAAAGTATCTTTTCCTAGAATTAATGAACTACCTTCTAGGACCAATTTCTTACCCATTATCCAAATCAACTACCTAAGTGGGCTCTAACTTATAATCAGCCTATGGTGGCGCTACTAATTGGCGACACTGCCCAATATCCAGAAACTGTTAAGTAGTATTCAGGTGGTATGATTTTTGGCACCAGACACCTGCTAGTATCTGGAAGTGATACCATTATGCCAAGACGCCGGTTTACAGTTTCAGGGTAATGAACAATATTAGGATTATTGTATATGCGTTAAATAACGGCACAATGGATAGGCTGATTAACAGTGACTATCTGAGCCGAAGAAACTAAATCGTGGAAACTTAGGAGCAGAACTTTGTTGATCATACTACCTATTTAAGTAATTAAAACTTCTTAGACTAGCCATCTTTCGATCACTTCCACAGATACTAGGGTCGAAAAATGAAGTGGCATCTCGTTGCTAGCATGTTATAAATGTTGAGAAATTGTGAAGACCTTTTAGTTTGTGGAGCAGAGTTTGTTAGCAGTTTGAGACGTTTCGAAGAAGTATACTTTTGGACGTCTTTTCTCAACATTCTACTTGGATGTCATTGAATACGAGAAATGGAATACACCAGTGATCCATCTTGTTAACTCCGCATTTCCTTTCCTTATTCCTTCTCAAACCACTCTTATATCGGTTTTCCTGGTGACTTTCGAATGAGTCTCACTTTGTTAAGAGGATTTAGTCACTGAAGCTTATTGGTTAGAGAATTACCCAATCAAACACCATATCTAGGGAACTCAAACCTATTTGCGAAGACGAAGGTCAGAACCTTAGGTGTTTATTTCCAAAATCCGACAAAGTTCGAATCGATTTACGGCAAACTTTGACACGGCTGACCTTATTCTGATCCTCATCTTAGTATAATCTTACATCATTTTCTTCTCAGCATCATTTTTTATGTTTAGATTATACGTTTTATTTTAGTTTTAGGTCTATACCAGAATCGGGAATAATTTCAGTGAGCTCCCAAAAGGCCTTGTGCTATATGGAGGTGAGAATGTACATATAAGGCTTACAGGATCCTCATCCCTAGGTGATGTGGGATCTTACAATCCACTCCCCGTAGGGGTCCGACATCCTCGTCGGCACACTTCTGGCTAGGGAGTGGCTCTGATACCAAATTGTCACATCCCGGCTCGAGCCCCCACCACATCCCGGGCTCGACTCTGCCGTAGCATGATATTGTTCACTTTGGGCCCCGATCACGACCTCACGGTTTTGTTTCTGGGAACTCACACAAGAACTTCCCAGTGGGTCACCCATCTTGGGATTGCTCTTGCGCGAACTCGCTTAACTTTGGAGTTCTGATGGAACTCGAAGCCAGTGAGCTCCTCGTGCTATATAGAGGTGAGTATGTACATATGAGGCTTACAAGATCCTCATCCATGGGTGATGTGGGATCTTACACTATGCTTGTTGTGTGAGTAAAAATAAAATAAAACAAAATAGTTCTCTATACAAATAATTCGAGAAACCTTACAAGTGTATAAAAATAAAACAAAATCATAAATCTCTCCTCTAACACAACCTTAGCTCGTATACTCTTCATTAATCTCGTACCAAACCTACAAAGTCTAAAATGTACAAGGTGAGCAATACCATGGCTCAATAGGGACATAAGTATTATCAAGGATAATTGTCAAGGCTAAATCAAATGTGAGGCAACATGTAAATCAATTATATCATGTTAACAAACAAAAATTATATTTCATGAATGCAACTTAACTTCAATTACCTAACCCATTAATTTATATAATAAAACACGTGGACATGCACGTCACATACCATGCATTTACCACTGCAGCGGTGGTCCGTAAGCTTTATCATGTAAACTTAACACCCGTAACTGTCATTCCAAATTTCCCTTTTTTTTGTCATCTAATTCTTCTCTTGATCGCCAGAGTCCCGACTACTTGATACAATTTGTCCAAAATATTTTGTACGTTGTATGTAGTTTGCATGCAAAGTATTAGTTTGAATATTTGTGGTTCTGTTTATGTGTGTGTGTGTGTGTGTATATATATATATATATAAAAGAAAAGAAAAGAGTGGGAGAAATTCATGGTGTCAGGAGATTGTTCGTGAAGCTTGGCACTTGGATTTGAAAACAAAGTTAGGCACTAGCTTTAGAATTGAGATAGAGGTTTTTTGGGGAACTTATCATTATTGGAGTATTTGTCTTGCTTAAGTTTTGTGAAATATGTGTTCTACTTGGTATGTTTATAAGTGATATAATTGTTTATATTGGAACTTTGACATATTATAGTTATTTTCAATAATGTGGATATCATGATAATGCTGATTATATGCATATATCATTGTATATTGGAGTGGATGGACTTTAATGGCATATTTGAAATTGAGATATAAAAATGGACTATCTTTTGTGTGGTTGAGTTTGACAATCGTAAGGACCAGCATGGATGGCAAAAGTGAAATTAGGAAAAAAGCTAGATTGATGAATCTAGTATAGCATGGGACATGCTCGATCAGGTATAACAAATTATACATGGCCGTTTCGCACATACGTAATGGAAGTATGGAACTGCTTCCTTCTAATGTTTGGCACATGTTCTTGACCTCTGGCCAAACTAGCCATAAATATATATATCTGATGAGTACGTATTTTGTAGCTCCACATAGCATATGGCCTTCTCTACATATGCATATAATGCATTTGATCAGATCATCAGAGTGAGCAAGTGCGTGATGTGAGTGTGAAATTAGTAAACAAACTCATAAGGATAATGGTAGGAAAATCAAATGTTGTAAATTAAATTTGCAAACCAAATAATGTTGCCGTTGATAATTAGATTATTACTTAAGCGTTGATTAACATGTTTATTTTCTATTGGCGACACATTATTTAGTTTGCCAATTTAATTTAAAATTTTGGTCTACTTAGCAATCCCCAATTCATAAATGCTAAAAGAAAATGATGTGTCAGTTACATGCGGGAGTCCATGTGTGATGAATTTCAAAAATTAATCATTACCCTGATACAGCTAGCTAGCTTGGGACAACGTCTCACGTAGTCACATGTTACTGAAAACTGAAAATTGAAAATAGCTAGTTTAATTTGCCCACCGTTTTCGGCATACACACTGGTGGCCACTGTAAGTGCATGTTGAGATTTTGCGGTTTGAAACAAGCCGCGAAGGAGATGAACAAGGTAATAACATCGTCTTGGTGGGTAGATTGAGCCTGTCTACAAGATTAATATTGACATTCATTGGCTCTAAAACCATCCTTGAACAGCCTTAACTATGGTAACTACCTAATGGAGCCTAACAAGAAATTTTGTTATATTCAGAACGCCATATAAAACACCATGATTTATAATATAAATGAATCACAAGATTAATATGTCTCACTTTATGGTTAAGCTGAAAACAACTCTTTTTTGAATTATAGTTGAACCTTTATAAGCTAATAGCTTTGGGCCCTTTACCACAGTGGTGGAAACCTGTTGAGCCATTACATGACAATGCGAGTTCAAACTCTGTCGGTGGCTAATCTAACATCTAATCTAACAAAATCTATTGTTTGACAAAAAAAAAAAAAAAACTTTGGGACCAAAGAAATATTTTAATTTATCAAAGTATTCCTTATTTTTTAAATATTGTACATTGTATTTAGTTTTTCGTTGATGAACAATTCTATTTATTTTTTTAACCAAGTAAAATTCATTAATCTACTTTTTCTCTCTCAAAAATAAATTATACATTGTTCAATCACTACATTATTCTATTTTATTATCGTAATGGAATGGATGTCAAGGACCTCTTGAACTACCCTGGAGAAAACACAACTTCAAAGTTGTTGACTGACGAACATATAATTGAGAACACCATGAGAAGATCAAGAAGGTGAAGTCGAAGATGATATTTCTAATATGAAGCCCATTTCGTAAAACGAAGCTCTCAAAGCGGTGATGGCATTGAATAATATTTTGTTGCAGTATGAGAAAACCACATAGGAACTTCTCATGTTGAAACAATGATTGAGTCATATTTTAGCAAGGTCTCACACTCGAATCATAAGCACTGTATATTAGGAAATTATTAATTTATATATTATGTGGAACATGTATGAATTTTTTTATAATATATTATCTTATAAATTAACAAATTATTAGTTTAGTGTTGCAATCATATTTAGAATAGGAATGTGATTGTGTAAATCCTAGTAGATATGGGAATGTATCTTATATTCCTATTAGGAGTAGATTACCTATTAAATTTTGTAATCCTAAAGGGAAAGATTTTTGTGACACACACCGACCCGAAATGTCGAGGCGTGCTGGCCGTCACATGAGGGTGACGTAGCCAAGTGCGCAGTGCGAAAGAGCAAATATGAAAGATGTGTGGAAACAGAAACCAAGCAGGATCATTTACAATAAGATATAAGTGAGAGTGAGTGATGAAGCGGAAACATAATATCACAACATCAGAGTGCACCCCTAGGTGCAGTCCAAATAAAACAAAACACTAAAATGATAACTAGAGAAATCCTACATGGATGACGTTTTGTCAGAATTGCCTTGATGCCTCGTTCGTCACCAACGTCACAGCTACTAGAACTTGGAGGGGCGCAAAACAGAAAACATGAGTGGGCAAAAACAAAGCTTTTCCAAAACCGTTTCACACATCAAAGTAGTAACCCCTCTCCGTAAAACAAGAATATTTTCCCATAAAATATCATATGTATTCGTATACCAAAATCATGCTGGAAAATGGTAAATCTCAAATATATCAAATTAGAATACACCATGTCGAAGTACCCAAATCAAACTGAATAAGCATCAAGCAGGTGAGATAAATCACATCATAATATGCAGGCAATATCAATGCATTAGCCAGAGTCACCGAATGTGACCTGTACGATTGAATCTATAGCTCCTTAACCAAATCCTGCACACGAGTCGGAACCACCTATAGTGGTTTGTATGATAGGTTGGGTGTATAATATTACACTTAGTGCTACGATCACGTGAATGTTGTGCAACGAATCACGAGTCACCTACGAGTCGGAACCACCTATAGTGGTCTGTATGACAGGTTGGCACCTGCCTTGGATCCAAGGTGAGTGTACGGTGCGGGAGGTGAACGATCACATGAAGGCTAGGCCCTACTCTGGCAGAGCACAAACACCGGGGTGCAATAATATGAGCTATATCTCAATCTCATCACCATGCTAACACTTACAAGTATACTCACTTGACTTACTTGAGCATCCACGACACTAAAACATAACTAGCATAATCATAATAATAGTATCAATGGTATTCGACATGGCATTTCAATCATAAAATCATTCGACTCTAAAATCATTTAAAACGAAGTTTCCGGGAAAAACATCAATCATATATATATATATACTGAAAACAAAAGCCCACTCACTGATGGGTGGAAGGGTCGTATCCCCCGAGCCTGGCGTGGCTGCGCTCGTCCTCTGGATAGGTCTCACCTACATATATATATATATATATATATATATATATATATATATATATATATATTGAAAACAAAAGCCCACTCACTGATGGGTGGAAGGGTCGTATCCCCTGAGCCTGGCGTGGCTACGCTCGTCCTTTATACCAACATGCTGTACTCAATCCCACGAACACCCCCAAATTTTTAGAAATTTTTTTTGATAACCCACGCGCCGGCGAGGGCAACGTCAGACGCGCTCCCACGTGCGGCTAACCCTAACTGAATAACTAACGGCAGTTAGGAATATTCCGTTAAAAACCTAACAGATTTTGTTAAATCTAACTAACGCCGTTAGAATATTTCGTCAGACTTGACGAAATATTCTTCGTCCACTACCTCAAGTCGCCGGAGACCGGCGCCGGCGACCGCTGTTATCGCCGGGATCTGGAAATTTGTTTAAAACTTGATTTCTCACTCAATTCTCAACCAATTTTTACGAAATTTATACCAAAATGAAGCCCACGACGATTAGAACAAAACCTTACCACTTTGAAGGTCAAAACTCGTCGGAATCTCGCCAGAGAATTTCCATGTAATAGGAGCATTGTTCAGACAAGCTTTGCCTTTGTGGTGATTTCCATTTTTAAAGCTCGGGCCTGAATTTTGCCTTGGAATCTGGTTGTGAAACTGACCACCATGATTCTTGCCTTTCCTGTTCCACCGGCTTCCCTTGTGGTCACGTCATCGTTTATGATTATCGCCACCAGAGGATGTGGCGTTCACTCTGAGGGAAGCAACATTCACTTATGGGAATGATGCAGATCCAATAGGTTGGGATTGATGATTCTTCATCAAGAGCTCATTGTTTTGTTCAGCTACCAGGAGCACAGATATCAGCTGGTTGTATTCAGTGAAGCCTCGATCTTTATACTACTGCTGCAAGAGCACGTTAGAGGCATGAAATATGCTGAAGGTCTTTTCCAACATAGCTTCCTCAGTAATGATATCTCCACAAAGCTTCATCTGAGAGGTAATTCTGAACATCACAGAATTGTATTCAGCCACTGATTTAAAATCCTGGATCCTTAGGTAAGTCCACTCATAGCGAGCCCTTGGAAGAATCACAATTGTCTGATCATTGTATCTGTTTCTCAATGCCTTCCAGAGAGCTAACGGATCTTCAATGTTAAGTACTCGCTCTTTAGTCCGTCATCAAGGTGGTGACGAATAAAGATCATGGCCTTCGCCTGATCTTGAGAAGATGAGTTGTTTTCTTCCCTAATGGTATCTCCAAGATTCCCTGCTTCTAGATGGATCTTAGTATCCAGTACCCAAGTAAGGTAATTCTTCCCAGTAATGTCCAGGGCAACAAAATCAAGTTTTGCCAAGGTCACCATTTTCTTTTCTTTATGAAAGAAAAAAAATGAGATGTGTAAGAACTTGCAATAATATGTATTCTTGGAGGAATATAGTGTTAGAACTTTCTGGTTCTTACAAATTTTTCATTTTGATCTTCAGGTCAAAAATGATAAGCACTCGAAACTTCAGGCTCGAGATTTTCATGATTAATGAGAAGGGCGATTGTACCGCACCATTTTCATCGAAACAAGCATAGGATGGGCGAGCATTCTGCACCACCTAAAATTGCAGTAAAATTAAATTGCAGAAGAATTTAAATATGCAGAGCAGGGTGAACGATTATGCCGCACCACCTAAAATTGCAGTAAAATTAAATTGTAGGAAACCGCACCACCTAAAATTGCAAAAAATTTAAATATACAAAGCAGGGTGGACGATTATACCCCACCACCTAAATTTGCAGTAAAATTAAATTGCAGAAAATTTAAATATGCAGTTCAAGATGGGCGATTATACCGCACCATCTTTGATTACAGTAAAAATAACATAATTAAATACTAGGTTAGTAATAAGGAACTAAACCAAACAAGAAACCAAAGATTTAAGTAACTGTTAAATTTAGAACAAGAAGTAGGCATGGTGCTAGTAGTTCATCGCGAGGGTGCATCATGCAGAGGAAGCAAAGGAAGAAGAAGAATATGAAAAACTTTGGAGGAAGCATTTTTTTTTTCTTTCGGTTAAGGGAGATGAGAATTATTTAAGGTTAGAGTGTCGTGCTGATAACATGTTATAAATAGGCAAAAGTTAGAGAAATAACCTTTGCTAAGATCGAGGGCGAAATATCACACTGTTTAGTTTTGTACTACCACTACAAAAGTATTGCGGGTAAATGAGAAATAGGACAATGCTGAAAATATTGTTTTCTCTCTTCTCTTATTGCTTTTCTATTTCTCTTTTGATATCTTCAAATTTTGAACAATCTAAGTGCTCTATTTATAGAGCCACTTCATTGAATACTTACAAAAAATACTATTTAGCATGTGAATCTTTACTATACACATGTGGGCAAACATACCCATTATTGGAGGAGGATTGTCTGCCCTCCTCCTTTTCGTGCCCTCCCGTACCCTCCTGTTTTGTGTGGGCACGGTTAAGCCACGTCAACATTTTATATTTTTTTTATAGAGATAATAAAACAAAAATGAATAGTAATATAAAATGTTGATGTGGCTTAACCGTGACCACACAAACAAGAGGGCACGGAAAGGAGGAGGGCAGACAATCCTCCTCCCCCATTATTTACAACATTGTAAGTTTTTTAAATTATATATGTTAATGTTTTCCGTAGTGGTAAAGCTTTATACACTAAAATCATTTACAAAGTAGGGAAGTGGTAAGATCTTACATTACCAAAAAGCATCACATGTATGACTTTGCTAAGAAGGTTGTCTTGCAATACCGAATTCACATTCATAGTTAGCAAATAGTCTACATATGTGAAGAAGCACCCCAGTTTACCAAGTTTATCAAATGATTTAAACATCATTTGGCAAGAACAAATGTCATGAAATTGCATGTGTCAGATATGATTCAAAACTGTATGTTACCATGCACTCTCACCTACTTGAGTAAGAATTGAGGTTAAGGAGTTTATATTCACTGCAAGGGATTGTGATACCACCCACTGGATGATCATATCCAAACTCTTCTTCAGCCTGACTTAGCAAGTCTTGGAATGAAGAGTGGTTCAAGTATGAGATCGGAATCACAAACCGCTTCCATTGGCTTTCCCAATACAGACTGCAAAATAGCTCTTTGGAACATCTATGGCTTCCGAAGCAGCTTGGTTTGAGGTCGATTGTTGAAGATTTTTCTTAGCGCAAGTAATACCAGGCAAACGAAAACCCGTGCTTCTATAATATTTTACAGGAAGAACAAGCAAAAGATATCAAAAAAATTGCAGAACAATTGAAGTGTGTAAATGCATGCATAATCAAGAATGTGAGACTTTTTTGTTGCTTGAGAAACCTATTGGGAAATATATATTAAAATGGTCAAGGTAGACACCAGCTCACATATGAATTAGTTTGCCAACTATTTTGATAAGAACTTCACCTGGTATTAGCCAAATTGTAACTTGCAGAGAAACAAACCCAAGTTTCCCATGTAACCCAAGTCCTCACATCTCTTCCACCGTCACAACTTTTTTTCTTATCTCCAAAGATATCACAACTTTTTTTCTTGTTGTTGCTCATCCGGCGATCTCTCTTGATTTCTAAGCAATCGAGTATGGCCACAACGAATGCCCCAAAAGGTCACTTAGCTGTTTATGTAGGAGAGGAACAGAAGAAGAAACTTGTCGTTCCTATGTCATACTTGAACCACCAATGGTTCCAAGACTAGCTAAGTTGTGAAGAGAAGTTCGGATTCACTCATTGGATGGGTGTCATCACTATTCCATGCATTGAAGAGGCCTTCATTGGTCTCAGATCTTGTTTGCATGCCTTGTATATCCAATGGAAGTCTGTAATTAGCGACTTCCACTCTCACTTTTGAGTATTCATTTAAGGACATAAAGGAAATCTTTGCGTCCTAAAGGAAATATTACCTCAAATGGGAGTCCTTATAGAAGAATTCCTAAATTTGAAAGTACTTTTATGATTTTATTTGATAATTTGATTAGGCGCACATTGTTTGTTTATGTTAACTTTTTTTTAAAATTAATTACTAGCATTAAAATTAAAAGTAATAAAATCTTTAATCAACATTGTGGGCCGTTTTCCACTCGAGATGTACATTTTTTTTTGTTTATGTTAACATTTTTTTAGTTAATTAAAAACATTAAAATTTAAAGTAATAAAAGCATTAAAAGCTTCAATCAAGATTGTGGGTTCCAGTTTCCACTCAAGGTAGGTAGTCCTTATATAGTCCCTATATGTGAGGACATACACTATGTATCCGGCGAGTCCCTATACTTTAGGGACTCACTTTCTGATCCAGTGGAGATTCATTTTGTCATATATTTATTTTATACCCATTTTATACGGTGGTTGTTCTTGTTTAGAGACTCCACTAGAGATGCTTCAATTGAATCAAACCCCTCAATTTGTGAGGTGAAGAGTTGACAAAATCACTTGTAATGTCCTCATTGCATTTTGATTATGGAAAATTAATTCAAAAACTTTATTCAATATTATTTTATTCCCTAACCTTGAAAAATTATGAAAATGCATGTGACGGGTGGAAATCCTCTGTGGACATTTGAGTCCTTATCACTCCTTTTTCCTTTGCACATATTTCTAGGTGGTACTTGTTCTTACGAACACGTGAGCGTTAATAGGCATAAATCGGACAATTTATGCACGTTTCCCAATGAAGGGACAATGGTAATTTTGCACTCTTGAAAATTTATTACTTGTTTATTGAGACAACAGTGAGTTATCAGTATTGCGGGCTGTAAACCATAATATCAATGGCTTATTGTTGGGTTCGTTAAACAAGTGGGCAAGTAGGCATGTTGACGTTAGTATTTTATCTCGTACCTAATTAATTATTATATGGGCTTGATCCAAAGACACACACACATATTCTCGAATGATTCGATGATACGAATGGGTGGGCGCAAGCAGAATTGAATTTAGAGTTATAACGAAGATTTTACAAAACATCAAATACCGAAGGTAAATTGGTAATTTGATGTTGGGAAGATATTTTGTATTTTGTTTTGTGAGTCGCATGGGGCCCACACCCCAGTCTTTCCTTGTCCCCATGTCCCTTTCCAGAAACTCTCGAACCTCTCTCTTGCTGCCACCTCACTTCTTTCTCTTTAAGGGCTGGTTTGGTATTGTTGTGCTTTGAAAAAAAAACTGCTTCTGCTATGCTATGAGAATAAGCAGCTGTGAAATAAAGCAGCAGAGTGTTTGGTAAACTTTTTTGTAAAAGTGCTTTTGAAAAAAAGAAAAAAAAGAAGTATTATAGTGTTTGGTAAACTTTTATGTAAAACAGATGTGAAAAAAATCGGTTTTTCAAAGCTGGGTTTTGCAGCTTCTTGTTTTTGGCCTTTTTTCACCCAAAACTGTGAAAAAAAACTGAAGCTGAATGTTTACCAAACACTAAAAAGCTGCCAGCTTTTTTTATAGCAATTTTTATTTTTATTTTTATTTTTTAGAATCACCTCAGTACCAAACCAGGCTTAACTCTCTTACTCTCTCTCGTTTTATTTTTTTTAAAACTCTCACATTCTTTTCTTCATCTCTGTAAAAATGAGAAGCCAAGAACCACACCACCCTCCACTTCTCCGGCAAGCTTCACCATAGACCACCAAGACACTATATCTCCCCCTTTTTCTGTAAAAAAACAGACAACAAAGTCTGACACGCCCCGATCCCGATATTCCCCGAATACCAGGAAATGCACGTGTTGGCCGACACCTGAGGGTGACGAAAGCCATTTATTGAGTGTAAATGCTGAGAATAAGGAATAAATAAGACTTATGAGTATCAAAGAATAGGGAATAGACATTTAAGGAACATGTTCAGAGCATACAACTAACTAGAACACTAAAAGAAATAATATAAAATTTAATGAATAAAAGAATGGGTCCTACACTAAGAGGACTCAAAGATGCCATTGCGGAGATGCCTTGACGGCGGGATTGTATGCCTCGATTTTAAATCTTGAAGGGGGCGCAAAACAATGGTGAGTGGACCAAGTTTATATACATACATAGTACGAAAATAATTATGAACATACTAACCCCCAGTTTTATATATAATGAAAACTACTACCATAATAAGTGACAGCTTTTCAAAAACTCTAGCATGCCATAAAACAATTCATAAATCAATGCATAAGATCATCACATAAATCATTCTCGCATAATCAACTTAGGAACTAGTTCACAAGTCATCATATATCTATAGTATGCTACTAGTTAGTTCAGTGAATAATAATAACTCCCGGCCCAATGCCTACTTCGTGGTCTCTGCGCCCGTGGCCAGAGATTATTTACTCTCAGCCTAATGCCTGCTCCGTGTCCCTCAACCCGTAGCTAGGGATTATTTCTCCTAGCCTAACTGCCAACACTAGATCCTCACCCTAGGCGGCATAGTGTCCACTAGGTACGCACAAAACATAATACATTTCTAAAACTCAACTTCATAGTATAGAGTCATCCATCATCTATACTATAAAGAGGGGTTTCTAAAACATGTTCTAGCCTCTTATCGTCATCCATCAGATAGTCTAATAGTTCATGGTTTTTATAGAAAATACAATATATTAAAATATAGCTCAATATAGGCCAACAATTAATTCCCAATATATAATATTCAAAACAGATTCCAGATAATTATGCTTCCTGTAAAACATTATCCAAGACATAAATCTGTAAGGCATGCTATTAATATGTGCAATTCTGTAATTAAATCATGCAAATTTTTGAAAGGATCCACTCACAGGTAAGTAGAGCGTCTTTCCTCGATAGCCTTCTTGCCTGAATCCTTTTTATCCTTAATTATGCAACACCAAAAGAACTAAGAACAGGTCTTGGGTTCTGCATGCGCCACCACGCATCGTCGTAGTTGGGTGAGTAAGGGTCGCCATCATCATCATTGATGCCATGCACTGGTTGTTGGTGATACTAAAGAGAGTTAACGGAATATACTTTTTTCGTCGTTGGATTCCTTTAAAGTTAACTGAATTGCTGACGTCACCGTTAGTCATAACGGTGACTGCTGTCTGCTATCGCTTGCCTACTCCGGAACCTTGCCGGAAACTGCAAAATGCACAGAACATAATTCCAAGCTCGGATAAGTTCGATTCCACGTTTTAATACCCCAAATCCAACCAAAAACACGAATTAGGCCCCAGGGAATGGGAACTCGGAATACCCCAAATGCACATAATTTAAATTTGTAGGTTTGAGTTCATAAGCCTCACCTGAGTCTTGAAATGGGAACTTGGAGCTCTCGAGCTTGACCTCTTCCACTTCACTAATCACACATGCGAGGGTACCAGCAAAATACCCAAAGCATGAGGATGTATAAAATGGTGGTGGCGGCGACTTGGTTTCGTGCATAGAGAAGTGGAGATGGTGATGGTGGTTCTCGGTGACACAAAGAGTGATAATGTAGAAAGTGAGAGCTGAGAGAGAGGTCTCGGGGTGAGGAAAGGAAAGGAAGTGCTGGTGTGCTGCCACGTGGCAACTTGAGGGAGTTTGAGAATCAAGATAGAGTGTCCAAATTCGGTTAAGATAGGGGACTAAATTGAAGTTTTGATAAAATGTTAAGGAACTTACGAAATTGTACATATATTTGGGGGTGAGGTGTAACAAATTCAAATCGGGCCAGGAGCCTTATACCACGTAGTGGCTTACACCATTGTTCACTGTCCCGTTCAATGAACTCCAACAAGTTTGTGATTTTTCCAATTAGGGTAAGCCTTGGGAAGTCTTTCTCTCTTACTTTTTCATTTCCTGTAAAGGATCTTAAGGTTTTAGACATGTTTTCGTAAGGTTTTGGGACAGATAGAACGCGGGGGAAGAAATTTCCCAGTTTTCTGACAATAAAAACTGTGGCAATCAGGTCATTTTAAGGCTATTTTTCCAACCAACTCCGATCATGACTCGACCTTAACTTGGTACAACTTGTTCCTCTTGTGCTAAGCTTCATTTTCATATAAATTATGTTGATTTTATTGAGATTCCGGCTTGAAATGAGCTTTGGGAGTTGGACCAAAAACTTGCAAAAATGCAGGCCTTCACTAGAAAAGTGAGTACCAGCATACTTGCAGGCTCGTGATCGTGCGTAGGGAGCCATTGCAAGTGGCGCATGCAACGCGTGGCTACCAGTACAGCCACCTTGTGGCAGCGTGGAAGAACCTGAGGTCCCACCTTAGGTTTCTCAACGTGCTGAATTTGAATCCGCCCTCCATTTTTTTGACATTATGTTGTTTTAAAATAGTTCCTCTATTAGTCGTACTTTGTATGGATATGCGAATTTGTAGGAGTTTTGAGACTCCTCTTGTCCACATCGAGAAACATTGAATTGTCACTAGCCTTTATATAAGTCTTGTCCTTTATACTAGTAGTTAGGATTTGGACCATTTGGAAAAGGATTGAAGGCTTGGGCCTTATGGTTGTGTGGATTAGGTTTGTATAATTTAGCCTAATACAATTAATATTAATTAATCAAGACAAGGGCCTTGGGCCTTGGAAGTTAAAACTAATCAGATTTATTAATTAAAAAATATTTTGATTAAGAGACACAACTTTTAGAAAGAGTTGTATATTTTCAAATACGCTGAACAAGTATTTGAAAGGGTGCAAAACAACCTATATATCTACAATCACAGTTTCCAAGTAAAATCATATTTTCTTCCTCATTATCTTCCATACAAATTTTTCAGAGAGTAAACACACAAAGTAATTTGCTAGAATTCAATAATCCGATGTGGGTTGTAGAATTATGTAGTTGTATCCTGGTCGAGCAGACGTTGTAGAATTACAAGCACAAGAGTGGGATGGAAAACTGTTCGAAGAGCATAGCTTTTGCGCTAGCCCCTACCTATTGTAATCAAGTTAGTACCATTGATATTCCTGTATTTATTTCTGTATTTCATTCTGTATAGCAAGTATTTTTTGAATTGTTATTTATGTTATTTTTTGAGTTTTGTTATTTCTGTTATTTTTTATTTATTTCTGAATTGTTCTCCAATAGAATTTACGTTAGTTCGTTATATAATTATGTAAATGGTTTCATTTTTAGGTGAAACAGAATCGCAAGGATCTTCGATGCCCGCGAGAATGGTTCGACCCAATGACATGATTTGTGAGTGGGTCTTTGCTTTTAAATATTATATATTTATTTAGTTTCAATTTATATATTTAATAAAGAATTTCTACATTACGCCTAGATTAGATTAACGTTTATAAGAATTAGTGCATTGGCGGAATTTATGAAAACATTCTACATCCTACAGGATGCACATGTATGGGTATTACTATGGGATGACTTAATTATATTTGCTGCCATAAATAGTATTTTATTGACTAGATTTATTGAAATACCATTGCATGATCATATTTACGTTATCTGCTCATCGTGTGCTACACTGGTGTTAGTACATGTCCGGGCTAGAGCCAGCCATCACATGTATGTTCACATCGCATTGGTACGCTCATTTTGGATCCATTGTAGACGTTAGTCTTGTCCTATATTGCTATAGGTAATTAGGACTAGTGTGTGATGCACATAGCGATAGTCTTCACGTGATTGTAGTACTAGAGCGTAAATCATTATTACACCCAATCATGTTTATGTTAGAATACCTCAGCATGAACTCATGTGTCAACATATGTCGATGAGCACCTGATATTATACGTTTGTTTATGCGAGATATTGTGATTACCGTTTGTTATATGTTTATATATGAAATATTGTGATTTATCATATATCTGAAATATTACGGATTACGGTAAGTGTCTACATACTATATGTAGTGTGTGTGTGTGTGTGTGTGTGTGTGTGTGTGTGTGTGTGTATATATATATATTAGGAAACTATACTTGTTTTACGGCGAGGGGTTATACGTTTTCAAAAAGGTTTTTACGACACTTTATTTTCAGGCCCACTCACCCTTGTTTTTCGCCCCTCCATGATTTAGGAGCAGTACTTTTATGTCAACGAGGATTCATGGCAAAAACTTGGTATATGAGACTACTTCCGATGATATAGTTCTTATTCTCCTTTACTGTATTTTATTTATGCTCTGACATCACGTGTGAAATGAGTTTAATCATGCTCATATGTGCACTCTTGCCTTTAGTCACTTTTAGGTTTAAATTTACTCACATTTTCCACATAACCACACTTTATAGCTTCGTCACTTTCCTAGTGTCGGTCAGCACAACTCGATTCGGAGTCTAGGTAGACATTTTGGGTCGGAATGTGTTAACTCAAAGTCTCAAACTTACAGTCATGATCCTCAACAAGGAATGTTACATACAAAATTTATGTTAATTTAGTTCTCTTCTAATATTCATGCATTCCTAATCCTTTCTAAAAATAGTTTAATTTACAACAAACCTAATGAAATTATCTTTGGACTAGCTAACAGAATCTTATATGCAGATATCATGGATGGTACCAAAAAATATGACTTGCAAAACAATACAATTTGACAGAACCCGGTGTATGGGCTTCAGATGCTTCAGAAGTACATAATAAACAATATAAACCACAGGAAATCAAACAGTTGTTTACAAAAAGTACAAAATAAAATAATAATAAAAAGAGAGAAATTTACTTATATTTGAAATGAGATAAGATTGTTATTTGAAAAGCTTGTTGAGATTTCTTGGATGATATGATTAGTTCAACTCTACTCACTCCACCAAGACTGTCCATGTGAATGGATGAGCATCCTTTCCGGATTCTATTTGTGATGATTTTAAGGATATTCATATTCTATCCGTTTATCGTACATCGTGTGATGAGTTTTTCGTTAGATACTATTTATGTTTAATTTTAAAAAAAAATTAAAATAATTAATGACCGCACAATATATGATGATCGGATAAAATATAAAGATCCCTAAGATCCTCACAAAGGATCCGAATGGGATCCAAATCCCATGTGAATGAGTCAAGAGGGGTCCCAAGTAATGGTTTAGCTAATCCAAAGGGAAAGTCTAAGCAGAAAGTAGACAACCAATATATTGGCTTAATTTTGGGAGCTTGTCACCACAAAAAGGCTTATTTGCTGATTGTCACTACAAAAAAGCTACTGAATAGCCCCAAATACGTCCAAGTTCAGTGCTTTCAGTATGTGCCCAATGAGTCACAGACTCGGAATATCCTCTTTAATTGGATACTGGCCTCTAATGTCAAGAACATGGCTAGCATCAGAAAGATCTCTGCTTTATTAGTTGAAACATTACTCAGATGACTCTATAGGTTCACTTAAGGGATATCGGTCAAATATGCTTATTTGAAGGGCTGTTTTATGGTGTCACTTTTCATTCAATTTTAATGATCTGAACAGTCTATTTTTGAGGTCTTTCTTTAAAGATTATCGTTGCAACAAATTACTCAAGTTCAAAATTAACCACTCAAATTAATTAGTTATCATTTTAGCGTTTTCTTGAAATACCGTGTTCATCTATTTAACTTTTTAGCCTATATGTCTCGTTGGTTTCGGACTTGTCTGATTTTCTTACTAGGATGATTGTTGAATAAAGAATGAAACATACAATCTCCATGGCAAGATTATTGAAATAAAATTCCGAAGAAGTCCCCACAAGGCGTGCATTAGGGGGGCTCACTCTATATATCCCTCAATTTGCACCACTCTTTATTGGTTCCTAAAGTTCTGTAGGGCAGGATGTCTTGGCTAATTAAGGCACAGTCCATGTGAAACTTCACCAAGTCCTTCACCTGACATGTTTCTCACAACATTCTCAATAGGGACCTTACAATTTTATCCATTTGAAGGTTTGAAGTCCTCCCCTATATATTTGGGTACTAACAAGCCAATTCAAGCCAAATCCGCATTTCTCACTTAATCACTCAGGGTCTCAAACTTTTCTATTTGATCTTCGTGGTACATTTGTTTATTTAACATTCCTAAAGATGGGAATCAAGTTGATGGGGATAGCTCATGCCAGGCAGAAACTCCAGAGAACTCTTTCAGCGAGATATGGATCAGCTGCAGACAGTACTAGTACTGAGGTTCCGAAAGGCCACTTTGCGGTTTATGTGGGTGAAGATGAAAAGAAGAGATTTGTGATTCCGATATCATATTTGAACCACCCTTTGTTCCAAGACTTGTTAAACAAGGCTGAGGAAGAGTTTGGATATGATCACCCTACTGGGGGGCTCTCAATTCCATGCAGTGAAGACTACTTCATCAGTCTAACTTCATGTCTAAATTGTTCGTAAATAATCATTGACTCTGTATATGACCTGAATCCTGATGATGGTCAATTGTTTAACCAATTCATTCTTGTTTCCAACTTCTATTCAAGCGAAAGCAATAGACTTGAGGCCACTGAGTTATCAGTCTGTTATTTATTTTTTTAATTGTAAGTTCTTGGAAATACTATTCCCTAATATTTATGTAATTTTTAGTTAAATTCTTCATCCTTGTATATTTCTTAATGTCTACCTCCTTATGGTCTAATTCTGAAGTAACAACGTAGAAACAACAAAATGGATAACAGCAAAAAGCAGAAGGCTAACCAGAATATGATGTTTGTGGTAAAATTTGATTGCCCAACAGTGGATGCAATTCTAGTCCAATTCACTGAAGGCTTCCTTGATCTCGTTGGTTTGAGGCATTACATTGTAATAATTCATGGTTGCCATTGTTCTTCTCAGGCGGCAGGAATACAAACCAACTCCTATACAAGTATTACAAAAGCAAAAGTTTGTAAAGTTTCAGATTTATCTGCAATGACCTTGATAAGGAAATGATAAACATATCCTTGTTAGCCTTCTACACTCCTATTTAATCATGCTAGTTATTTTCGTTTGATACATTGAATTTAACAGTTATAAATAAAGAGTGGTGTGTGAGAAATTAAGAATAGTGTGTGAAAATTATTAATTTTGATTTATTTATGTGATCCCACATTGAGAGATGAAATTTTTGCAAGAGCTAATAAGAAATTGGGCTACTCCACACGTATTATTCATTAAATTTTAAGATGAAATTGAAATTTTTAGAATTTATTTTATACAAAATTTGGATGGAATTATTGGATTGTGTAATGTGACCCTATTGGTCTCTCCTGGCCTAACAGGCCTGTAAGTAGGGGTCGCTTCAACATGAGAAAAGGGTAGGTAAATTTTATTTATTTTATTTTTATTGTCTGACAATAGTGTATTAAAAATTGTTCCTTATTCTTTGCATGCATTACGGCCTGGACGAGGGTTCTTTCCAAATTCTTTTTGTGAGGAACCTCGTCGTACGTCATGTGGTTAGTTTTTATCAGATACTATTTATATGGAGATGTGTTGGCCCTAAAAACTACTTAGCCTACATGGCGCGCAGGCCAAGTAACTAATAAGCTAACTACGTCATTCAAATGTGTGCGGGGTGTGCCAACTCGTCGGCCGAGCTCGGCCGGGGAGTAAAATATGTTGATGTTGTGTTGAGTGCGCTGCCGACTTCTATGTCTCGCGATTGCGGCCGAGTGATAGGAGCATATTTATGCGACTTAGCTTGCTTGTTTTCTTGCATTTTGGTTATTATTTAGTATTTATTATAGTGTTTAAAGTTAAATTCGTGTGTTTGTAGGTTTTATGGGCTAAGGGTGCATTATGAGCCAATTTGGAGTAGTTTGAAGTGTTTTTGGGCCCAAGTTGGAGTGCTTATGATCCAAGCAAGATGGATGGACGAATTTGATGCAAAGAAGCCCAAGAATTTGATGCAAAGAAGCCCAAAAATCTGATGCAAAGAAGCCCAAAAATCTGTTGCAATGGGCCTAAAAATGTGATGTAATGCTTAGCTCACCATGACATTTGAGTGGATGATGCAATGCTTAACTCACCATGACATGTGAGTGGATGATGCAATGCTTAACTCACCATGACATGTGAAGTGGATGACTCAAAACCTAACCCACCAACAATTCTTAATTCTTGCCGTGAGTTCCATGTAAATCCCACCAGAAATTTGCATTAAACAAGTCCATCTCCATCCCTATAAATACCATGGTAGCAACCTCATTCAAATCATCCAAGAATCAACCATTCTACAAGCCTTCCCTTGCCTCTCCCTACATATCTAAACTCCTCCCATCCAATCCTCTATATAACCAACCCTTCAACATCATTCCAACCTTGTGTGGCGGCAAAGAAGAAGAGGAAAGTGCTTGGACGTGCTTGCTATCCAACAAGGATCGTTGGAACGTTTAGGTGTTTTCTTTCTTTTGTTTTCAATGTCTAAATTTGTTTATCTTTGTTTTATGCTTATGAGGAACTAAACCCCCCTTAGCTAGGGGGGAATTCGAAACCATGTTCTTGCTTGCTATATAATTTGATTACTTTTAATTGTGTTTCATAAGTTGTGATTTCAATTTACTTATCTTCTTGAACTATAACTTATTTATGTATGGTTGTTAAGAGTGCACGCTTAATCTTCATGCATAAATTGAATGCTAGGATATAAGGGAATTTCACCTAATCGTTATGAACTTATATTCACAAGTAGTAAAGGTTGTTGATCACAATCATGTTAAGTAAATTCTTGGCATAAGTTTCATGCAATTCATAGTAACAAGTGCCTCGTCAATGCTTATGGTTTTCATAGAACTTAATGATTCTTGCTTGTATCTCTTTTATATGCAATTCATTGAGGGAACTTGTGGGGAATGCCTTGGGTTGTCGTATGCAATCATCCAATCCATTAACTTAAGGAAAATCTGAGAATTAATCTATGCAATTCATGGTTAATTTGGGGCGTTGAGAATTCATAAGTTATTGAAATACAATTAGAAATCATTTTGTATGCAAGCAAGACATGTGTGGAGAAGAACCCCTTAGCTAGCCTTCCATCCATTCATTCAAACCAATTTCATTTTAAAATCTGTTTTGTTTTACAAGTTTAATTGTTCAATTTCACCAAATCCAAATCCCCCTTTTACTTTCTTGTTTTAAAGTCTTTTATTTACATTTTTTTTAACTTTGTTTTTATGTTTTTTTGAATTAGTTTAGAGGTATTAGCAAGCCCTCCTAATCCCCGGTTTAGAACGATCCCTACTTATACATATACTACAATTGTCAAAAGAGGGTTAATTTGCGCGTTAACTAATTTTAGCGCATCACCGAGGAAGGAACACATCTCGGCCTTTGGATTCTAAAACTTGAAGACAAGGCTGCTATTTCTGTGAAGTTCAATATCAAATTCAGCTTTCAATGTGCCGAATGTAGTAACCTGGTAACACCTCACTTCGCCGAAAAGTCTAATGAGATGACCTCTGCCAAAAAAGACTCGAAAATCCTTCTTAACCGAGACTTGGATAGATAACCAGTCGGCCTCTACGCAGTACTATTTATCCAAACTGAAGGTGCTCCGAGGTTGGCTGATTCTACGGCAACAGTGCTATTTATCCAAACTGAAGATGTCACCAGTTGCAGTCACAGTGCTGTTTATCCAAACTGAAGATGTGAAGGCAGAGAAAGAAAATAAAAATCTCAAAGGTGTTGAGAGGTTTCGCGTAGAGCGAGAAATTACGCAAGGCAGATTTGTGGGTTGAGTTGGAGGTCCCCTGAATTGTGCACTAAATCTTGTATTTACAGGGTTGAATGTTGTGTGGCGCGGCCAGATAATTTTGTAGAGTCTAACTACAACTCCAATTTAGCAGAATGAAATCCAGTCCACGACATAGGTGCTAAAGCCTATCTACAAATGGCTGACTCTTTAAGGATAATAAAAGCCCATCCTGACTTATCACATCATGACTAAAAGCCTAGCTAGGCTAAGCTTTCTTTTATTGTCATAATTCCATCCAAGCAGCCTGATCCCCATTTAATGAATTTCAAATTCATTTTAAATTCATTTATGACTACTTGCCAATCTGTCACCCGCACCACACGCCAGATATCCTAAATCAATTTGAACTGTACCGCTTGCTTGGGGATATAATCTGCATCCTATTTATCCTGTTTAAAAATATGCCAAGATAATTCATATTAAAAGATAATTATTATGGTAAAAATCATAATATTATCCTTTAATAATAACAAAATTTTCTTCACTTTTTCATCCAACGGTTCGGAGTTATGCCTACTTAACGGCCTTGATTGAACGGGCCGAAGGTGTAAATTCGGGTCCAAACAAGAGGATCCTCTCATTTACTGCTTCACTCAGAGCCTCAAAGATGAATCTCATCTACAGCGGCAAATGGTAGTTGCGTCTTCTTCTTCCATATTAGATCATGACAATGATTGCATGCCCACATCCACATGCACTGCATATTATCTGTGGATGCAAATATTCGCCGCTTTCTTCTTGGACAAAATTGCACCTACAAAACAATTAACACCTTTGGGCAAAGCCAAAAGCCTCATGCACCCACGATGAATTTGGGGGGGGGGGGGCTTTGGCCGAAGAACCTCCGATGCCAAAGTTAGAATTTAGAGAGAAAAGTGTTTGAAGAGTTTTTGGGATTTTTGCAAGAGTGTTGGAATGATTTTTTTGGTGAAAATGGGAGCCTATTTATAGGGATAGGCCGGTCCTCTTTGGAGAAAGGGAGGCCGGCCACTTTGTTATTTTTGTGGTTGAATTTTGGTTTAATTAGCCAATTCATTATGATTAATTGGCTAATTAAACCTAAAGGGAAGGTTTTGGAAGTTATAGGGTTTATTGGCTAATTAATTTGTGTAATAAAAAAGGGAGAAATGATAAAAAAGGGTAGAAAGCATGTGGATCCCTTTTTGAATAAGGATAACCGGCCTTGGCATGTATTTGGGTATACTTTGTGGCTAATTAGGTGAGTTAATTGATATTTAATGGATTACTTTGGTAATTAATCCATTAATTACTCAATTAACATATTTTTGGAATAAATATGTTGAAGGTTATGTAATGATTTATCTAAAAAGGTAAGAAATATATGGAATGAAATAGGTTTAAAATTATTACCTATTTTGGGTATTTCTGGCTTGGTTGAGGATGATTACCTGTTACCCGCGCGTAGGGATTCTAAAACACCTCAAGGGTATTTTTGTCTTCTTCACTAGAAAATCCACGTGTCTCTTTGTGATTATTTTTGGCTCCACAAATGCTCCCACACCTGTTGGACTGCTCGCAGAAAAGGGCAACAGGTGTAGAGATTTTCTTGCTTTAAGAAACTTTGAACTGTTTCCTATTTTGATGTTGATTCTCTCTTTAAAATAGGAAATTAGATCCTTCTAAGAAAGGGAAATAAATTTCTCTTAAAGCCTATTTAAGTCCACCTTAAGTGGGTTATTAAATCAACTTTGAAGAGCAATTTATTCTACCCTACAAGAGAGAGAAAGCTTAGAGGATATTTGTTCCCCCTCCTCTAGCAATCTTCTACATTTTTCCCGTGCAAAGGACCGTCTTTCTTTGCTTTCTTCGTCTTCTCCGTGCTGCACTGATGTAAGAAAATTTTAATTTTTCTTGTCTTCTTCTTAGATAGTGCTGTCGCAGGGCAGTCGTCGGGGTGGTGCGACACTTCGGCTGGCAGGGGCCAGGAGTCGGTTCGGCATGGGCCGATGAGGTGTTGTGGCAGGGACCACTGCTTTAGGCTACTCGGCTTGGCTAGAGCCAAGGGTAGCTTGTGCAGCTGGGGTCGCAGATTGTAGCGCTGAGGCGCAGTGCTAGGCGAGTCGCATGGCTCATGTTCTTTGGGCTATTGGACCTGACACGGGCCAGATCGGCGATTAGGAGAAATGAAGAGGTCGCAGGTCTCATGGGCTGCTGGAACGCTAGGCATGCAGGCTTCCTGCCTGCTAATCTGAGAGAAAATATTAGAGAAAAGCCAGTATGGGTTGAGCTCCCTTACTAAGTACTGTGAACGGCATTGGCTGCTTAGTTCTATTCGCCAGAAAAAAGGTGGGCTACTTCTGAGAGATGAGATGAATAGGATCAAGGTAGATGCATTAGCTCGCTCAACCACTGTTGTGGATCTCGCCGTAAGTGAATGTGGGAAAAGAGGTCTTCCCCGTCTGCTCAAGAGATGCAGGTTGAGAAGAAATTGAAGACTTCTTCTGTTGCTTGTGAGGATCCGTCTGCTGCTGAAAGACTTGTGATTGGCATGACTTCTTCCAATGAAAAGAAAAATGAGGTTGCTAGATTTGAGCCCGTGGTGTCTGCCATGCCAAATATGGCTAGTTCGATTGCTGATAGGATTGCTCAACGTAGATGTCATGTCATGTCCCAGTGCTGAAGTCTGTACCAAGACGTCTGTTGGGAGCTAAGTCTGATTCACCTTTGGAAATGCTTAGTATTATGAAGAGTGATAAGGTGGACTCTGCTGCTGAAGCGGTGCCAATGCCGACTTCTCCTGCTGCTAAGACTGAATCGTCTGCTGGGAAGGATGAGACTGCTCGCGTGGGCAGTTGTGAGAAATTCACTAAGCCTACTTCTGGGGAGGCTGGTGAAATCTGTGCGCTTTTGAAACCAAATCTGCCTGAAGACATGGACGCTTGTGCCAAGTTTGTCGATGACATCAAAGGGTTTGTTTACCCGAGTTTCTTTGCGAAGCGTACGACCAAGTATAGGAGGACTGCTTTGCTGGCCATGGTGTAGAAAACGGAGACTCTGGCATCCAAGTCAATATTCCTTGATTAAAAGGATACCAAGGCTGCCAAGGAGGTGGCAAAGGCTGTGGCAGCTGAAGCTTATTCTTCTGCTGAAAAGATTAAGAGGTTGGGATCTGAGCTCGTTGCTTTGAAGGGGTCTAATATCTCTGCCCCCACTTCTCTGCCGCTTGAGATCGCAAACCAAGAGGTCGTTGACTTGAAGACTAGGCTGATGTGAAAATTAGATTGACACTCAAATTAAACCCTATGGATGACAATTGTAGTATATGAGCAAATAGGGATCGTTCTAGACCGGGGATTAACTAGGGATGCTAACCAATGTGAAACTGACTCAAAAACGTAAAAACACAATTTAGAACACTAAACTAGACTCAAAGAATGCAAAACTAGAGTTTAAAACACCTAAACAAACCTAAAGACTCAAAACAGCCCAGAAACACTCAGAACTGCCTCAAAATCACTTTCTGGGCAGTTTTGAGCACAAACCCAATTTTGGACGAAAATAGGTTCTATCTTGACTCAAGACTCTTCAAAACACAAACTAAATGGATTTCTAACTAATCTAGCAACTTAAAGTAAATGGGGGATTGGTTTTGACGAATTTAAAATTAAAACAGAAACTTGGAAATAAAACAGATTCTAAAACCGATTTTGGTGAATTGAATGGATGAGACACTAGTTAGAGGGTTCCTTATCCACACATGAACATATGCATATAACTTGATTCCCAGTTATGATTTCAACAAACTTATGAATGACGATGTCCCAAATTAATTGTATTGAACTAATTAATTCTCAGATTTCCCTAGATTCATTGAATTGAATGGAATACGCATCGCAACCAAATTATTCCTCATCAAAGTCCCTAACTATGGAATACGCATGATAGAGACATTCAACAAGAATCATTAAGTTCCATGGAAATCATAAACAACGACTAGACATTCATAACTATGGAATACGCATGTTAATCCAACCTAGGGTTTACTAAACACAATCGTGACTAGCGATCTTTACTACTCATGAATATAAGTTAATAACGATTAGGTGAAATTCCCTTATATCCCAGCATCAAGTTTAAGCATGCAAATTAAGTGTCGACCTTCAACCCACATACATAAACAAGTTCTTAATCAAAACAGAAAAGTAAACCACATCCAAAGTTTATGAACTCATAACTGGAGTAAATCAAATCATAACCAACATATGTCCATGGCTTCAAATTCGCCTCTAACTAAACAGAAATTAGTTCCACATGTTTAACATAATTGAACAACGAATTAAATTAAACATGAAAACAGAAACAAGGAAAGAAAGAACTCCAAACACTCTAATGGTGGCAGATTGTTGCATGAGCCTTCTTCTCCCCCTTGGACTGCACGGTGCACTCTCCTTCTAGTCTCCAAAGGTGGCGCGCACGGTGGTGTGGTGGTAGCAAGGTACAGTGATGGATGGTTGAGTGGTGGTAGGCACGGTGGAGAATGGTGGAGTGTATAGAAGCTTGCGGCAATGGTTGAATTTCTAGAGAATGGATGGATGGATGTATGGAAGAGAGGATGGTGCAGCCCTTTGTAATTTCTGAGTGAATCAATGATAAAAAGGTGCGGCACACATAAGGGAAATATATATAGGCACCCTAAACCCTAGGTCAATTCAGATTAGGGCTTGGATTTCATTTAATTGATGGATTAGGCCCCTAAGTCTAGCAAGAATTGTAAGTCCAATAAGGAAAAGGGTTTATGGCCCAATTAACCCAAATCCACAAGGAATAGGGCTAATTAAATATGAAATCCAAGGGGAAATAGGTGAATAGGTGCGGCAGATAGGGTAAGGCTTCTAGAAAGCCTTGCAAGGCAAGGAACAAGTGACTTCTAGAAGGGAAGGGTGCGTCACCTTTGTAGGGATTAGGATAGACCTTCTAGAAAGCCTAATCCCATGGAAAATAGGTGAACTTACAGCCAAGGCAAGGGAAAGCTGTAGAATCTTCCAATTGTTTCCAACAATGCATAGGGAACCTTTGTGCACTAGGATTAGGAAAACTAATCCTTCTTCATCTTGGAATTCTTTTTCCTTCTAGGACTAGGAAAACTTCATTGTTGCTGCAACTTGAGGCCATTTGGGGTTTAACTTTCCTACTTCAAGTAGGAAACCTTGTTTGAGTAGGAAACTTCATTCTTCTAGAAATCCTAATTCAACTAGGAGACCAATTTCAACTAGGAATCCTAATTCAACTAGGATTCCATTTCCATTAGGGATTTTCCTACTCCAACTAGGAAACCTTGCTCAAGTAGGACTCATCATCTTCAAGTCTTCAATTTCGTCCATCCTTTTGGCTCCAAGCATACGAAATCCATTCCAAGCTCTAATTTGCTCCAAAAAGCTCCAAAATGCCTCCTTTTGCATACTTTGCCCTTAAAACCTGAAAATACATAAAACTAGCTTAAAAGACTACTTTAACTAAGGAAAACAATATAAATGTACAAGAACAAGCTAAACTAAGGTGCATAAATATGCCCCTATCAAATTCCCCCACACTTAGCTTTTGCTAGTCCTCGAGCAAAACAAATAAACAAAACATAACCTAAACCTTCCAACGTTCGTCTCAGGGATTTCCAATGGTACATAACATGCCAAAGATCATTATTCCCACAGATTTTAGTCATCTCTACTCTTGAGCATATACTTAACCATAATTACCATTCACTAGCTCCCATTTAATCGTTTAAAACAATATTTTGAATGTAGTAACATGCCTTAGAGAATCCACTCAATTCCTTACCAGATACACTTTTATTCTTCACACAGATTTTCTAACTACACTCCATACACTAGGTATATGTGAGAAGATTGATGTAAACATGAAAACAAACACTCACATATGTTTATAACGAAAGAAGCACTTTTCTGCAATTATTAAACATGTTTAGATATGATCTCATGAACGGAATGCTACTACTTAGATGCGAGAACCAGTGACACCATATGCTCAAACCAATCCCAACCTCCACATATTGAAACACATAACACTCAAGATAGAAGTTAAGGGTTGTAAGGAGGCTATGGGGTATTTGCTACCAAATAAAGGTTAAGAAGGATAAACAAAGGTTCTTAAAGCATTAGCAACAAATGAATGAAACGGACACTTAGAATTCACTTTTGAGTGCAGAAAATCACTTAGACATACAAGGGGTAAAATACATAATACTTAGGGTCTAATTTAACTTTTTGGACCCCTTCTTCAACAACCAACACTTGTGAGTTCTTTCTCACTTATTTTGAACTCTTTTTCATTCTTTTCACATTTTTTTTTCTCATGCCCAATTCATGTTTTTGGCACACAATCACATACATAATCAAATTCCCCCACACTTGTTTTCTGCACACAAACAATCAAAAGGAATTCATTCTAAGTCATGTTCACTATGCTTTAAGAACAAGGGAATGGATGGTCCTATTCTAGGCTAGGTAAGGGTAACTTGGGTGAACAAAGAACATAGGCTAAACAAGGCTCAACGGGGTTTAAACCTACAAAATAAATGAACATGGGGTACGGCTATTTGGCTCTGTGTTTACTAAACAACTTCATCTTGTTATGTGTTATGCTAATCAATTTTATGCTTTGAAATGAAACGGGCATGAGTTCTAGTATTTGGAACTAAATGATGAAACGCCTTCTAAGTAGTAACCAAGCAAAGAATAATGAGATCATGCAACGACTTTAGAAGACAACAAATGCACAGATTCTTAACTCTCCAAAGAACGTTAAAAGCTCAAGTCTCTCAGGGTTGTAGCGTTAGTTTGAGTTTCTTCCTTCAAGCATGTTACAAAAACTAATTTTTTTTTTTTCTTTTGATTACATGTGAATTCATGAACTATACTTACAACTAAGCATAAACCAAAGAGCATATCAAACTTTCATCCATGTTTGTAACTTACTTTGACAGTTATGCAATTAAAAACCAAATCCTCATCATTGTGTTGGAAGGTACCCTAAGACACAAAAACGACTCAAAAACGACTCTTTTTGGTATTTTTCAAACTTTTTCGATTTTTTCTTGCTTTTTCTGTTATATGACACTAAAACACATCAAAACACACTAAAAACACTTAAAACAGAGAGAAACAACATTCTAAGTGATAGGTGATAAAATCCTACGAATTTCATGCAAAAACAGCTTGTTTACCCCCCCACACTTAAACCAAACATTGTCCTCAATGTTTCAAGCATAGATTAACACAAAAACAAAAAAATAACACAACTAGCAAACTGAACACAAATGGCAAAGTATAAGCAATAAAGAGAAAGGTGAGGAACGCAAATCTGGTTTTGGAGTGAAAGTTCCTTCGTTCGCTTGTTTCAACACATGGGTTGGCTCCCAAGAAGCGCTTGCTTTAACGTCTTCCAGCCGGACGGTATCTCCGTTTAAGCTTGACTAGGCCCCACGGCATGGATGGGTACATCCTCCACGACATGCTCCTCAAACGCGTCGTAATAAGGCTTCAATCGATGCCCATTCACTTTGAATTCTTGCTGCGTCCTTGAACTTTTTATTTGCACTGCACCATGGGGGAAAACATTAGTGACAATAAAAGGACCAACCCATTTGGAACGCAACTTACCCGGAAACAACCGAAGGCGAGAATTGAACAACAACACTTTCTGCCTAATAAAGAATGTCTTGGCACGAATCATCTTGTCATGGAACGCCTTCATTTTTTCCTTGTAAATCCGGGCATTCTCATATGCTTCATTCCGGATTTCATCAAGCTCACACAATTGAAGCTTCCTATGTAAACCTGCGACATCAATGTCCATGTTGAATGTTTTCACGGCCCAATGTGCACGATGCTCTAACTCGACAGGAAGATGGCATGGCTTCCCATAGATGAGCCGAAAAGGTGACATCCCAATTGGGGTTTTGTAGGCAGTGCGATACGCCCACAATGCATCGTTTAAGCGTAAACTCCAATCCTTCCTTGTAGGCCCAACGGTCTTCTCAAGAATTTGCTTGATTTCCCTATTCGAAATCTCGGCTTGCCCACTTGTTTGAGGATGATAAGGTGTGGCCACCTTATGCGTGACATTGTACTTCTTGAGCAACGCATCGATGGTTCGATTACAAAAATGGGAACCTCCATCACTAATTAGCACTCTTGGCATTCCAAACCTTGCAAAAATGTTAGTTTTCACAAAATCTGCAACCACTCGAGAATCATTAGTCCGGGTGGCTTTTGCTTCCACCCATTTTGACACATAATTCACAGCAAGCAAAATATAAAGAAAACCATGTGACGAAGGAAATGGACCCATAAAATAAATACCCCAAACATCAAAGATTTCAACACTAAATATTGGGGTTTGCGGCATTTGTTGTTTAGGACCAATATTGCCCGTTCTTTGGCATCTATCACAAGACATGCAAAACGTTCTAGCATCCCTAAAGATGGTAGGCCAATAAAAACCACATTCTAACACCTTAAGTGCTGTTCTTTGTGTGCCAAAGTGTCCCCCACAAGCATAAATGTGACAAAAAGTTAAGATAACATTAAACTCAGAATCGTGCACACACCTACGTATAACTTGATCAGGGAAATATTTCCATAAATACGGGTCATCCCACACATCAAACCGTGCCTCTTTCTTCAATTTATCACATTGGTGTTTAAGTAATTCACTAGGAACATGTTTAGACACCAAATAATTCACCAAATCAGCATACCATGGTTCACTTACCTTGATGGACATCAATTGCTCATCTGGGAATGTCTCTATGATAGGCACGGCATCTGACGGGATTTTAAACCGCACAAATTTAACCCTCTTTTTGACAGTTGTAGTATAGGTGTAAGTAGGGTATCGTTCTAGGCCGGGGATTAGGAGGGCTTGCTAAAACCTCTAAAATAATTTAAAAACGTAAAAACAAAGTTTAAAACACTAAACTAAAATAAAAACACTTAACTAAAATAACTCAAAATAAAACTAACAAATAAACTAAAACAAATCAAAAGACTCAAAACAACTCAAGACTCTAGAAAATACAAACTAAGCTAAAAACTCGAAACACACTAAAAATGACTCAAAATAATGAAAACAATTTAAATTAAACACTAGGAATTGAAATGGACGGAAATTGAATTAAAAGATTAAAAATAATAAAAACTAACTAAATAATAATATTTTAATAATGGGGGGGTTTGGTTTGGATAAAACGTAAATTAAACTTAAATAAATTACAGAATTGACAAAAACATAAAATTAAGGTGAACGGAAAGGCTACGGATTGGCTAGATGGTTTTTCTCCACACATGACACAAATGCAACCTAAATTGATTTTCAGTTGTTCTTTCAATAAATTGTAAATTTCAACACTCCAAATTAATTAGGTACGCTTAAATTAATCTTCAGATTTTCCTTATATTATTGAATTGGATGAACAGCATACAACAATTCAACACATTCTCTAAAAGTTCCCTACGTGAAAAGCACAATAGAGATACGATTAAAGATCATTATGTTCTATGAAAATCATAAGTGCTGACAAGGCATTCGTAACTATGAACAGCATGATACGTTTGCCAGGAATTTACTTAACGCAATTGTGGATAACAACCTTCACTACTCATGAATATAAGTTCATAACGATTAGGTGAAATTCACTTATATTCTAGCATCAAATTCATGCATGCAAACTAAGTATGCATCCTTAATCGACATACACAAATAAGTTATCTATCAAGCAGTTAAGCAAATTGAATCACAACTCAGAAATCACAACTGAAGGTATCAATTTAAATTACAAATATAATCATGGTTTCGAATTAACCTCTAGCCAAAATAAATTAATTATACATTATTTATAACTTAAAACAGAAATAAAAATATGAGTTTGGGGAGATTAAACCGAATTGAGAGTGTGCAAGGATTTCTGTGAGCTCTCTGTGCTCTGTGCAAGTTTGCACCGTGCGTTCTTAAGCTGCTTGGCAGCTGCCCTTAGACTTTGTTTCCCCGTGCGAGCTGACTGGCGTGGCACACTCTGCTTCCGTGTGCACTGTGCTTTAGTCTTCCAATTGGCTGCCTGCTCGCTGCTCTCAAAACTCTCTTTTGTGTTGCTGCCCAAATTGGCAGCTTATTTCCCCTTAATTCCCGAGAGTCTCCCTGACCCGAGACCTGCGCCTTTTAATTGGCTGCCAAAGGCAGCACTGCCTTAATTCCTGAGCTGCCTTCCTGCACCGTCAGTCTATCTGTTTCCTCCGAGACTTCTCTCCCTCAGTGCTTCTTCAGCTGCCATTTGGCAGCAGGCAGCTCATCAATTTCGCTGCTTTGACTCCCCCCGTGCCCAAAGCTGCCTAATGGCAGCTTTCTGTTTCTGATTTTTCCCCGAAGTTCTCTTGAATCCGTGCGCCACTCCTTAAGCTGCAAAGGCAGCTTTTCTTTTTATTGGCTCCCGTCTCTCACTTCTGACTCTCTCCCTTTAATTTCCGCGCCTCTCTCCAAGTTGCTTTCAATTGGCTGCCAAGGCAGCTTAATTTTAAAACCGAGAGGGCCGCCCCTCTATTTCTTTTCCTCTTTTCAGCTCCGAGGAGCTCCCCTAGGAGCTCCCCCTCCTTCTGTTCTTCTTCCTCCTCAGCTTTATTCTTTTTTTTTGTATTTTCTCGCTGCCTAAAAGCAGCTCCCTTCTCTCTGTTTCCAGAGGCTCTTATTATACTCCTCCGAGGCTTTTTCCTTTTCTGCTAGCTTGTGCTGCTCAATGGCAGCCTTGCTGTTTTCATCATTTCCTGCACTCACGTTTCCACTGCTTTTAGACTTTCTGGATGGCCTCCCTTTATTTATTTTTCTTTTGTTCCTCTGCCTTCCAGCTGCAAGGCAGCTCTTTTGTTTTTCTTTTATTTCTATCCCATCTTCTCAGCTGCCAAAGGCAGCTTATCTTATCTCCACCGTTTCCTTTTTTTTTTAAATGGCAGATGGAATTATGATTTGGGGCTGTGTCCCTACACCTTTGTATTTCTGTTTTAATTTTATTTTAAAAATAAAATAAACCAACCCAATTACAATCACACCAAACCGAATCGAAAATATAAACAAAGAAAATAAGTGAGTAAGGTAGTTTTGACGAATTTATTATTTAAAACTTCACTTATTCTATTTTTATTTTCTTTGCTTGATAAATCTATAAAACACAAAATCAACGTAAAAAGCTCAAAATATAACGAACTAACTAAGAAAAGACGAGTGAATTTGATGTAAAAATATATATAACTAAGATCCGATCAGCATCCTCTTCATGCACCATACGGCTCAAGTGGTCAGCCACCACGTTTTCACTTCCTTTCTTATCCCGGATTTCGATATCGAACTCTTGGAGAAGAAGCATCCAACGAATGAGGCGTGGTTTGGCCTCTTTCTTGGTGAACAAGTACTTCAACGCTGCATGGTTAGTATAAATAATAACTTTAGTACCAAGCAAATAACAACGGAATTTATCTAAAGCAAACACAATAGCTAAAAGTTCTTTTCAGTGGTAGAATAATTCAATTATGCATCATTTAGAGTCCGAGAGGCATAATAGATAACATGCGGCCTCTTTTCCTTCCTTTGCCCCAAAACAGCTCCTAATGCATAATCGGATGCATCACACATAAGTTCAAAAGGAAGGCTCCAATCCGGTGGCACTATGATAGGGGCCGAAGTTAGCATTTCCTTGAGGTGTTTGAACGCCTTCTCACACTCCTCGTTAAAGTCAAACGCCACGTCTTTTTGGAGGAGACGGCAAAGAGGATTTGAGATCTTGGAGAAGTCCTTGATGAATCGCCTATAAAATCCTGCATGACCAAGAAACGAACGAACCTCTCGAACCTAAGTAGGAGAGGGTAAGTAGCGTATAAGATCTATTTTCGATTTATCCACTTCAATTCCTCTTTCTGAAACAATATGCCCTAAAACTATGCCTTGTCTAACCATAAAATGACATTTTTCCCAATTAAGCACAAGATTAGTTTCTACACATTGTTTCAAGATTATTGTGAGATTTTCCAAACAACCATCAAATGAATCACCAAATACACTGAAATCATCCATAAATACCTCAATTATCTTTTTCACAAAATCTGAAAAGATACTTACCATACACCTTTGAAACGTGGCCGGAGCATTGCATAAACCAAAAGGTATGCGACGATAGGCAAAGGTACCAAAGGGGCATGTGAAAGTAGTCTTTTCTTGGTCATCCGGAGCTATGACAATCTGATTATATACAGAATAACCATCAAGGAAACAATAGAAAGAATGACCGGCTAACCTTTCAAGCATTTGATCGATGACCGGCAAAGGGAAGTGGTTCTTCCTTGTAGTGGCGTTGAGCTTCCTATAATCGATGCATACGCGCCAACCTGTTTGGATCCGGGTTGGCACAAGCTCACTCTCGGCATTCTTCACCACTGTCACTCCGGATTTCTTTGGAACACATTGCACCGGTGACACCCAACGGCTATCAGAGATCGGATAAATCACTCCACAATCAAGAAGTTTGATAATCTCCTTCTTCACAACTTCCATCATTGGAGGGTTGAGACGGCGCTGAGCCTCTCGAGTGGGTTTAGCCCCCTCCTCTAGAAGTATGCGATGCATGCACGTCGTAGGGCTAATTCCCCTAATGTCGGCCAAAGTCCACCCAATGGCCGTTTTGTGCTCTTGCAACACACGGATCAACTTCTCCTCCTCTAAGGCCGTGAGTGAGGAGGAGACAATAACTGGCAACGTCTCGTTGTCTCCCAAAAAGACGTACTTTAAATGATCGGGCAATGGTTTAAGTTCAAGTACGGGTGCCTGAATCACTGAGGGTAACAACTTATTAGTGGAAACGGGAATTGAATTTAGGTTAGAAGGCTTACCATAGTGTTGAGGTAGTGACTCAAGGGCAGCCACTATCTCGGCCTCCTCTTCACTTCTAGGTACGGCAAAACCAGATTTTTGCCCAATTCCTTGTGCAATGGTTGTTTCAAGTGTATTCCTCTCCAAGGAATCAAGGAAATCCTGCGCCAAATCATCAATTATATCAATAGAAAAACAAGAATGATCGTCCTTAGGAAATTTAATACTTTGAGAAAGATTGAAATCAATGACTTCCCCATCAAATTCCATCGTTAAAGTTCCTTTAAACACATCTATCTTGGTGCGGGCTGTTTTCATGAAGGGTCTCCCTAACAAAATCGGCAATGGGGTAGAATGGGGTGCATCCTCCATGTCAAGTACGTAGAAATCCGCTGGAAATATCAAATTACCAACCTGCACCAAAACATCTTCCAAAACACCCTTTGGATATGCATTAGAACGATCGGCTAATTGAATAATCACACCATCGTTTTTAAGCTCACCTAAGTTCATAGATGCATAAACAGAGTATGGCATAACATTAATCGAAGCCCCTAAGTCTAACATGCATTGTTCAAACTTAGTATTACCAATAACGCACGGAATTGTAAAACTGCCCGGATCTTTGCATTTAGGGGGTAATTTCCTTTGTAACACAGCAGAAACATTCTCACTTACCTGAACCACCTCTTTGTTTGAAATCCTTCTCCTTGTTGTACAAAGTTCTTTTAAAAACTTAGCATACCTCGGGATTTGCTTAATTGCATCAAGGAGCGGGATATTGACTTGAACTTTCCGAAAGGTCTCTAGAATGTCCTTCTCGGCTTCTTCCTTCTTTGATTGCCTAAACCTGCCAGGAAAGGGCACATTTAGTGGAATAGAACTAGAAAAAGTCAAATTGGAACTTACCTTGGTGGTTTGGGACGGTTTAAGAGGGCTAGATGAACTCGACAAAGTTGGATCATCCTTGGCCATGGGCTTTAGTCCCTGTGCTTCCTCTTGCAGCAACTTGTCCTCCTCATCTTGACTTGATTTGGATGGATTTGAGTTATTTCCAACCTGCTTACCACTTCTTAACAAGATTGCCTTAGCGGTTTCAAATCCACCCTTAGGATTCATCACGGTTGAACTAGGCAATTTGCCTTGTTCTCTAATCTGCCCCATAAACTCGGCAATTTGACCCATTTGTTTCTCCAAATTGTCCACTCGTTTGTCTTGGATTTGTCTCTCCTTGTTTTGAGTTTGTACTTCCTGCGTCAAAGTAGTAAGTAACTTAACAACTTGATCATTATCTAAAGACATACCTGAGCTTGTTGGGGCAGATTGCACTTGGGTTTGATTTGGGACGAATGGCTTCGTATAAAAGCCCAGTGGTTGCTGCCTAAATCCTCCTTGTTGTTGGGGTTGTTGAGGATCCCGCCATTTGAAATTTGGATGGTCCCTCAACCCCGGATTGTAGGTGTTTGAGTATGGATCATGGCGTGGTTGATTTTGGCTTCCAAAACCCACGGTATTGGCAGATTCCCATCCCCCACTCTCAATCAATTGAGGGCATTGATCGTTGGCATGTCCTTGTATGGAGCACATGCCACAAACACTTGGTCCATGAAGGGGTCTAATATCTCTGCCCCCACTTCTCTGCAGCTTGAGATCGCTCACCAAGAGGTCGTTGACTTGAAGACTAGGCTTGATGCGATCCAACTTTAAGTATGAAAGTGCATGGAAGAAGATCATAAGTCACATACCTCAGATTCAAGATCTTGATCATGCCCTTTTTTTAGATTTGTTCTGCTGCATATGCAAAAGATGAAGAGTTGATTGCTGCTTATAACTAAGCGATCCATTTCAAGAAGGTTGTTGATAGGCTTGAACCCAAGTGTTGGAACCCTAAGGTGCACTGAAGATCAATGAAAATTTGAAGAAAGAAGTGGATGAGCTGCGGCGCATCCATGTTGGTCTGTTCGAGGATATCGGGCAATTGAAAGGTGAAAAGGCTAGGCTCGAGGCTCCGTTTGTTCAGAGTGAGGCCAATTTCTTCAAGCTATGATATGTAGATCATCTCTATGGTAGGCTATCTGACTTTGAGTTTACTGGGAAAGACTTCGAAACCTTATCTATTTCTCTGAAAGACTTGTTTGCCTTTACTTTTAAGGCCTCTACTGGTGAAGTAGCCGAAGATATTAGTGCCCAGGCTAGAGTAACCGAGAGTGAAGCGCCAGATGGTGCCACTGCTGAGAATATTGTGGCTGCTGAAGGTGTGGCGACCGAGTAGTCATGGAGTGTCTAAGCTGCTAAAAAAGAGTATTATAGGTAGTCTTTTAAGATTTTCTTTCTTTACCAAACTTGTTTCCTTCGCTTTTCTCCATCTTCACTTCTTTTGTTCATGCCCTAACCTTTAGACTTTATAGACTACTGGCAGACGTGCTACTTTTCTATAAGCAGACAAGCCCGCGTAGCCGATGCAGCCGTAGGTGTTGGTGTAAAACTTGGCAAAGTTGTTAGCCATAGGGTCGGCAGCCAGATGCCTTAGTTACAGAAGAAGGCAACTTCGCGTGACCACTAGATTGTTAACCTTGGCTTTTTCTAATTTCGTAGGTTGCATAGCAAGTATCACAGCACTTTAGGAATTGGTGTAGATTGTTCCGCGCTTGGCAGATATGAAGCTTATCAACTACGTAGCATGTCGGAAGTTGATAAAGCTTCATATATGCACATTAGCTTGTTTAACCTTTCACAAGAATGTGCATTTATATAAGTCTAGCTTAGCTTTACTGCTCGAAGGGCAAGCCGTAGGTAGTCTTCTGGAAACCATAGGCTACCTTAAATCACTCGGTAGCAGCTTTACGCTTCCAGGCCAGCCATCTCTAGGGCGTACTGCGTAATGTGCCTCCTCCGTCTCTAGGGCTTGATTCTCTGCGGATTAGGCCAAGAGACCCAAAATTCTTCAGTTAGTTAGGCCTTGAAAAAGACCATTGTGGCTACTTCTAGGAATCCCGGCGCAAGCCATCGTGCTTCTAGTTATACTAGGGCAGCCTGGCTCATCCACGTCTGGATATTTGGAGTGTGGAGTTTATCCTCCCGCCTTGGAGAGCATGGTTGGTCCCTCGGGGGGGTGCAATCTTCTTTTGAAGTGCAGGTATGATCAGTTGTTGTAGGCATGTAGTTGAGCCAAGTTGCAAATTACTTCTGAATTCCTCATTGAAAAAACGAGTGAAACTAACGAATAACTTAGCTGTAAAAGACTACGTAACAACTGGATAGTTCTCGGCTTGCGAGGTAGTGCCCATTGAGCTACTTCAGTCTTCGGGCTTTGATGTAGCGGGAGGTCTCACATGGTACTTCCTTAAACTGTAGGCGTTCCACTGCTTTTCGATCTTTCTGTCGTTTTATGGTGGAGTGGGTGTAATTGCTCTTGCCGCCTAGTCTGCTGATTTTATACGGACTTTCCCAGATGAGATCCATCTTTTTGGAGCCTTATTCTACTTAATGCTTGGTAGTAGAGCGGTGATACTTCGCTTGATGACATTAGGATGAATGATTGCTTTTGAGCTAAATGCCAAAGAGAAATGAGTCTCATCGGTTACTTTTTTTTTGTGTGGTGTGATATGCCCATAGACATCTAGGAAGTTCGTCTGGCCACTTTCCTTTCTTGTTAGTGAGGGATTTCTTAAGGCAATCGAGGATCGTCGTGTTGGATGCGTCGTCGATATGCAAATGCCAGAAATCTCCATCGAGTGGACCAGGTGCGGCTAGGGCGTGCTCGACTTGTTAGGTCGCTCTGTTGCGTCGCCTAGTCTAGGCGTGAATGCACGGTAGGGAGCCGTGGAGTTGGGTCATGTTACACATAACAGAAGGTGGTGTTCAACCGCCGATACATGTTGCTCCTAAGTAGAATCTTTTAGGGCGACGAGGACAAAACTTGCTTCCGAGTGTGTCCTTTTAGTGTTCGTCTGCCATTGGCGTGATTTTTGGGCCAAATTGTTGCGTTTGTCGAAAAATTTTGCATCCGCTAGCGTCTACGCCTTTATCATTGCGCGTCTAGATTGGGCGAAATAGTGCGTCATAAGGATGACTGCTAGCGTCTAGATTGGTTGCAATAACTATTGCCAGACCTAGCTTTTGAATTTCTGGTAACATCGATGAGAGCTTTTGAACTGTGGAATACATAGTCGGGCTCCCAGCTCTTCTCGTATGATGATAGAGCTTATTGCTATTCTTGAGACTGCCAAGTGAATGTACAAGTCATCGGCTGCTTCTAGCTTGGATAGTAAGGGAGGTGATGTGAGATACTTCTTCAGGTCTTGGAAAGCTCTTTCGCAATTTTCATCCCATTTGTCTCGTTGTGCCCTCTTGACGACCTTGAAAAATGGCGCATTGATCGGTGGGCCGCGAAAGAAAACGGTTAAGGGCAACTGCTCGTCCGGTCAAGCTTTGGATCTCCTTCAAGGTAGTTGTGGGAGATTTCACCTTTAGGATCACTCGGATTTGTTTGAGATGTGCTTCGATTCCTCGTAGCGTTACTAGGTATCCTAAGAATCTGCCTGAAGATACTCCGAACGTACATTTGGTGGGGTTAGGATCAAGAACTTAGAGTAGTTCTTGGTCGTCGGGCTTCCTCGAGGATTGGTCCCTACGCTTGGGCCCCTGCTTACTTTTGTTGTTCAGCTACATTTCGTCCTCCTTCTTTATTGCTAGTTCTTTTTTAGGCTGCTCGGGTGCCTTGTCTGCTTGCTAAGCTTCGTCCCAAAGTGTGTGTTTCTCTACTAGAATGAAAGAGTCTGCTAGGGTTAGATATTCCCTCATGATCAATTCCCCAAACAACAGGTAGTCTGCTGTAAATTCTTTTTGGAAGGCTGCTATAGCTATCAGGTCGTTGCATCCGACTATCCTTGCCTTCTCTGCTTTGAACCTCTTCACATAGTCGCGAAGTGACTCGTTTGGGTTCTTCTTGATGTTGAACAAATGGTCAGATTTCTTCTTGATCGAGCGATAGGATGAATGTTCTTTGGTGAAAACCAAATAAAGTTCAAAATTATGGATGAATTGTGGCGGCAGAGTGTAGAACCAATCTTGCGCCTCACCTTATAGAGTGGTGGCGAATATCTTGCACATAAGATCATCGTTGTTTTGATAGAGGATCATTGTGCTTCGATAGTGCTTTAAGTGTTTCTCTAGGTCTTCTTCCCCTTTGAAAGATGTGAAATGTGGCATGCTAAACTCGCGTGGAGGCTCTGCCTACTCGATCTCATATGTGAAGGGTGACTTGCTTATGTTGGTCATGTTCCATCGTAGTGCCTCGTCGGTGACCTCGCTATGTCGAAAATTACGCAATCGCTTGGCCAAGAGACTCTCTACTTCTTCTTGAATTTGCCTATGGGGTAACAGAGCTCTCGGCTGCCCCCAATCATAACTTGTTGGTCTAGGCTGCTCTTCTATGTATTTGGCTCTTCTATACCGCGGATGCGGTTCTTGTGGTGCGTTCCTAGCAGGCGAGCGAGTTCTTCGCAGGCTACTAGTTGAACTTGAGCTGGATTGAGTGACTGCTTCTCTCCGTCCGTCTGCCTACTCTAATGTGAGGTGGAGGATGCTCTTTGCAGGTTTAGCCGTGAATGAACACTTCGCTTGGAAGGTTGCTCAAGTCAACTATCGGAGTGTAACCCCAATGATCGGATCATATTTATACATATTTTTATATCAAATTCACTCGTCTTTTCTTAGTTAGTTCGTTATATTTTGAGCTATTTACGTTATTTTTATGTTTTATAAGTTTTTCAAGAAAAGAAAATAAAAATAGAATAAGTGAAGTGTTAAACAATTAATTCGTTTAAATTATCTTGCTTGTTGATTAGAATTTATCATTTGGAAAATAATATATATATATATATATATATTTATATTTATATTTATAAATATAATATGTGTGCATGTAGTCGGTGGAAGTCATGATGAAGGCAGATTGGAACATGATAATGATGCTCTCGGTGGGGGAAAAGGAAAAATAATAAAAGTGAAACCATTTGAGCTGGAAGGCACGGTGTGCCATTAGGAAAGGAATAAAGGAAAGATGCCATTTTGGCAGCTTGAATCCAAAGAAAGTTTCAGGAGCTTGGCGGCTGGAGTTGGCGAGGAGTTATAAAAAAGTAATATAAGACCGAGAGCTGGAAGGCAGCGAAAAAGAGAGTGACAAAAGAATAAGCAGGAGGCGCACCGAAGGAGGACTGTGGCCACTTGGCAGCTAGCAGAAAAACCAGCTGCTGGGCAGCTGCGGAAAGGACCGAGAGGGAGAAAACAGGGTTGGCTTGCGGCAGAGGGAAGCTGCCAATCAAAAGGCAGCGCCTGGAAGCATACGAAGTCAGCCTCGGGGGAGAATAAGGCAGAAGCGCAGAGAACAAATCTGCGGTGCAAGGGCAGCTGGCGAGCTGGGGAGGCAGTGGCTTCCTCGGAATTAGGAAAGAAAATCTGAAAACAGAGCACAGAAGCACTACCCTCTTTTGGTTAAATCTCTCCAAACTTATATTTTTATTTCTGTTTAATTTCTGTTTTAATTTATAAATATGTGTAATTAAATTTGTGTTGGCTAGAGGTTAATTCAAAGTTATGGATATATTTGTAATTTAAATTGGTAACTTCAGTTGTGATTTCTGAGTTGTGGTTTAATTTGCTTAACTGCTTGATTGATAACTTATTTATGTATGTTGATTAAGAATGCATACTTAATTTACATGCATAAATTTGATGCTAGAATATAAGTGAATTTCACCTAATCGCTATGAACTTATATTCATGAGTAGTGAAGGTTGTTATCCAGAATCGCGTTAAGTAAATTCTTGGCAGGAGTATCATGCTTTTCATAGTTACGAATGCCTCGTCAGTATTTATAGTTTTCACAAAGTTTAATGATCTTTAATTGTATCTCTATTGTGCTTTTCACGTAGGGGACTTTTAGAGAATGTGTTGAATTGTTGTATGCTGTTCATCCAATTCAATAACTTAAGGAAAACTTGAAGATTAAAAAAGTGCTGTTCACGGTTAATCTGGAGTATTGAAATTTACAATTTATTGAAAGAACAACTGAAAATCAATTTAGATTGCATATGTGTCTTGTGTGGAGAAAAACCCTCTAGCCAATCCATCGCCCATCCATTCACTCTTATTTTATGTTTTTGTCAATTTTGTAATTTATTTAAGTTTAATTTACTTCGTCAAAAACCAAACCCCCCCATTATTAAATTATATTATTTAGTTAATTTTTATTAGTTTTTATCTTTTAATTTAATTTCCGTCCATTTTAATTTCCTAGTTTTTATTTTAAATTGTTTTCATTATTTTGAGTCATTTTTAGTGTGTTTCGAGTTTTTAAGCTTAGTTTGTATTTTCTAGAGTCTTGAGTCGTTTTGAGTCTTTTGAGTTGTTTTAGTTTATTTGTTAGTTTGATTTTGAGTTATTTTAGTTAAGTATTTTTATTTTAGTTTAGTGTTTTTAAACTTTGTTTTTACGTTTTTAAATTATTTTAGAGGTTTTAGCAAGCCCTCCTAATCCCCGGCCTAGAACGATACCCTACTTACATCTATACTACAACTGTCAAAAAGAGGGTTAAATTTGTGCGGTTTAAAATCCCGTCAAGCTCAATTGGCGCCGTTGCCGGGGATTAGTAACTTTGCTAATCCCTTTATTTTTTTTGTTTTGTTTGTGTTTAATTTTTGTTTGTTTGTTTGTTTGTGTTTGTGTTTGTTTTTGTGTTTGTGTATTTTACTTTTGATATTTGATTTATTTTTCTTTCTTTAATTTTAGGTACTAATGGAGCAAGATATGGCAACCATTCAAGCTCAATTGGCGCAACTCACTGCTCAATTGACTCATAATGCCGAACGAACCACAATGCCAAGTGTCCCTACACTTGATGTGCCTTATGGGCAAGGATATCAAACTCAGCAATATCCTCAATTTTCTGCATATGAAGATGATTGGGGATATCAAGGCCACAGCCAATCAAGGGGCAACATGTTTTCCAACGCTTGTAATTCGGATTGGAGGGGTTATTCAGATCAAATGTGGGATGAACTTCAGCAATTTCAACAAAGTGGATATTGGCAGGAAGATGAGTTCTATTCAAGACCTATGCAGCCACCACAACATCCCCCACAACAATTCCAATCAAATTCAAGTATGCCCGTGGATTATAATCAAATTCTTAACGAATTAAACTCTTTGGTGCAGGGGTCACAAAATCAAGCTGAAGAGACTTACCAAGGAGAATATTGGCAGCCGTATGATGAGTTCTATACATCACCACCACAGCCTCCGCAACAATTTGCCCAATTCGATTCAGGTACTTCTCTGGATAATGATACATTTAATAAGTTACTCTCCTCTTTGAATCAGGGAGTGGAAAATCGAATCCAGGAGATGCAAGACCGGACCAACAAGGTGGATGAATTGGAGAGGCAAGTTGGGCAGATTATGGAGATCATGGCACAGATTCAAGATCAAAGTGAACTCTCCAACTCACCTATTGAAAATTCAAAGGGAGAAGTGGAAATCGATGAAGCCATAAGTGATGTGGAGGATGAAGCTATCCTAGAACCATCCAAACACAGCCCAAACTTGGACGAATTGCCGCTGCAAGCAGAAGATGAGGAGGACGACTTGGGCAGTTTAGACGAATTCTTTTCTCAAACCCCTCAAGTCCCTATGTCGTCCAACTATGGTGAGGTTGTTCCAAGTTCAATTCATTCTAACAGTCTTCCACCGAATGTTCTTTTTCCTTGCAGAATTTTGATTCCAAATATCGAAGAAAGTGAAAAAGACATTATGGAAACTCTTCTAGAGGTCCAAGGTGATATCTCGATTCTTGGTGCACCAAAACAATTTCCCGAACCTTGCACACCAAGAAAAGAGATTCAAGATATCGAAGTGGCTGGAGAATGCGTTGCATTTCAAGAATACATCAAAGAGGCTGTGCAGACAACAAAGGCCCAAGCAATTGAGTTTGCTGACACGGAACAGGCCACAACCATCATAGTCAATCTGGCCAAGTTCAAAATCCCGAAAATATCCAAAAATATGGTTTTTGTTATTGAGTTTGTGTCGGAGAGATGCAGTAAGCCATTTTCTCCAATTTTAATTTTATTTTCTACTAACATGCTAATTTTAATGATTCAGGCACCCACCCGAGAATTCAGACCATTGCCGAATCATTTCAAGTATCACCTCCCATTAAAAGATAAATTTCATGCTTTGGAGCCGAGGGGAGGATAATGGAAAGATTCGTCCGGCTAAAGACGTTAAAGCAAGCGCTTCTTGGGAGGCAACCCAAGCAATCAGATTTGCATTTCTAATCCTCTTCTTTTCCTTTACTTTGCATTTTTTGTTTTGTTTTGTTAGTTGTGTTATTTGGTTAATTTTTGTTTAGTTTGTGTTTAAATAAATTAAGGACCTTGTTTATTTTAAGTGCGGGTAAATAAAGCCTTTTTACATTAATTTACATATTTTAATTTACATATTTTATTTTGCTTAAAATATCCTAAAAAAAAATTAATAATAATACTAATAATATTAGTAATATATATATATATATATTTAAATAAACATTAAAAGCATAAATAAATTTACAATAATACAAAAACTGATAGAATTCATTGGTCATTAGTTAGGTGGCGCCCCAGAGGTCGACGGAGCTCCGGGAAGACGAAGAGCCAAAGTTGGAATCTCCGGAGCCGGAACGCTTGGTGCAACTCCAGAGGACGAAGGCAACATAAACCTCGGGAGTAGCGCCATGAACCTTTCATGATCGCTCTGAATCCGACCGTCCGACTCCTGCAGCTGGTCCAGCTTCCTCTTCATGCTGGTCGAGTAACTAGTTGCAAGCATGTGCAACTCCTTGTTCTCGTGCCTGAGTCCTCTGACTTCTTGCCGAAGACTGGCCACCTCTGCCATCAGAGACTCCACTTGACGAGACCGGGCAAGCAGGCGCTGGCCCATGTTCGAAACTGAGCCTGCACTTTGGACGCTGAGGGCCAGAGATTCCTGAACGGCCAGCTCGTCCGACCGCCTAGATAGCATCCTATTGTCCCTTGGAGTGAGCAGATTTCTGGCAATCACCGTAGCGGTGATTTCATTCCTCATCATTGTGTCCCCGACTGTAAGTGGACCATTGGGGGATATGAAGGATGGATTCCAAATATTGTTCGGAGAAGACGAGTCATCGTCTTCCCCGACATTCAAGTTTAGGCGACGGTCGGAAGGGCAAGACATTTTTAGAGGGGGTTGAGGAAGAAAAGAGTTCGGAAAGATTAAGATTGCTGAAGCGGAAGAAGAGAGCGGAAAGATTAAGAGTGCAGAAGTGCAAAAATAGTTCGGAAGGATTATGAGTGTTTACAGAAGAGAGTATTTTCAGAAGGAAGTGTTTGAGGGAGTTCAAGTGTGAGGTGGAGCAGAATTAGCGCCTCTATAAAAAGAAGCAAATCAAAGAGGCGCCCGTTCCTCAGAGGTGAAGACGCGTCCTCACGCAAATCGGAAAAGCTGGACGCTCCTTTCTCAAATGCCGGAGTCCTGTCTCAAAAGAGCCGTTTCCTTTCTCAAAAGCTGGGCTTGACTCAGCAATCACGTGGCCTCAGCTTTTCCAATTTTGTCGTGACTCATCACGTGCAGCGTGGAGCGCTGCGAAAACCACGAGCTGCACCCGGTTTTGAACCCCGGTTTTCAAAAGATCATCATTCCAATTTGTCGTCACTCGTCGCATGCGCAGTCAGCTTCGCGGAAATTACGGACGCGTTGTCAGAAAGCGCGTAACGGGCACTGTTCATCCATCCACCGGCTGCCGACAAATAGTGCGAGAATAGTTCCGGTTGAGGAAGCAAAATTTCTATAAGTCTCGACCTTCGCCTTCCACATCAAAGGCACACCTCCACACCCTCTCAACCTCTCAACCTCTCTTAATCTCCGATAATGTCTTCCCAAAGAAAGCTTTCGAGTCACTCAGTGTTCTTCATCCCTTGGATCACCCCAGAAAACAAATCATCCAGAGCAAAAGTATTTCATATCAAAAAGGTTAAAAGCAAAAGTATCTCAAATCACGCTTTCTCCTCACTTTCATCTGAAGAACATGGAGAAAGTGAGATCCTGATTGCTTACCTAGTCTTGCTCTCGAGTACTCATCTCAGACCCCTCCCAACCCACTTCAAAAATAAACCTGTGTTGAGGTACTTCTTCAAAAACAAAAGTACCTCACAGACGAAGCAGGAGGAGTCTGAGGTGCATCCTGATGAAGGCGGAGGGTGAGATGATCCAAGAGTTCAAGAAGATGCCACACCTGCGTGGAGACCGGACTACTTGAAGCATGTGGAGACAACGTGCTGATTCATCCTCAACTAAGCTGATGAGCACTTGCAAGAAAGAAGGCCCATCCAGTTCAAGATGAAAGCTGTGGAAAATCAACAATCATGACCAATGACCGCCTATTAGTTCTTTTCGTTATCTTTTATTATCATTTTCAATTTTCGTTTACTTTATTTTCTATTTTTTCTTGCGTGCTTAACTGTTTATTTCTGTTCTTTGCAGGAACGTTTGGTTATTTTCTCCCTTGAAGTTGATTGCAAAATTTACGCTTGGGGGTCATCGCTTGAGTTTTCTGCAAATTAGGGAAGTTTTCAGCCCTTTTGCTTTATTTTGTTTCTTTTCATTTAGTAATTTTATTTTATTTTATTTTTTTTTAAATTTTTTTATTTGCATATTTTTGTTTTATGACATTGGGGACAATATCTAGTTTAAGTGTGGGGGTATCAAGTATAAAAAATGACCAAATTGAAATTTTTTGTACCTTCGACTTTGAACTGGTTTCATTTGTTTCCATGTTATTGCTTTTTGTTTTCTTAATTAGCTTTGTGTTTTACTTAATTTTTTTCGGAGTTTTGTGTTTTATTTAATTTTTCTCGAAAAATTTAAAAAAAATCCAAAAATATTGTCTTGTTTTCCTTATGGTTTTAAATTAGATTTTTGTTAGTTTCCCGACCCAATGATATAACTGGATGAAATTTGAACCATGATTATCAAGAACTTAGTTAACATGTGTTATGTGAAATTCCTTATTCTCTTGTTAGTATTGTACATGTTTGATCATCTTTGAAAAAAAACTAAATGCACATAGCCTTGTTGATGTGAAACTAAAGCATGAATTAAAGCTTCATATGTGAATTTAGTGACCATATACATCCTATGTGAGTTTTTGAGCCTATTGAAAGTGTGTGCATTTTTCATACACTCCCATTCTTTTATGTGTGATGAACTTATGTGAGATGCATATTTAGAACTTGCGTAACGATCTTTTGAAATATTTGTCATTGATTGCATGAACTTGAAAATGATAGAGGCATTAGGTTCACCACCATGGCCCAAATAACCTTATTTCCCAAAGAAAAAAAAATGACATCATTAGATTGCCAATTTGAGCCGTATATGTTGAGCCTTTTATTTCTTATCACCAGATATGTCTACCCTTATACCTCAAAACATGTTTCCTTAACCTTTCCAAGCGAGCAATTTGAGATTGTCTTGTAAGAAATGTTTGTGAAGTACTTGGAAGGAATTTGGCAAAAGAATAAGTGTGGGGGTATTTCATGTTTGTATTTATAAAAAAAAAAAAAAAAGAGAAAAGAGAAGAAAAGAAAAGAAAAAAAAAGAAGAAGATTGTATTCGAAGAAAATAAAAAGTTTAAAGTTTCAGTTTAAGGGTGTGATGGGAGGTGTTAGAAGAATCGTTGGAGAGCTTGAGTTTTTATAAATCTCAACAAAAGAATCGCTTGCGATGTAGCTTGGAACTTGTGCTTTCCTATTCTTTCGTTTCAATAGCCCTATCCCTAAGCCTCATTACATCCAATAAAAGTCCTCTTGATTTAAGTTTTGCAATTATGATTGTGGAGAAGTGACCTTTATGCAAGCTTATGGTAGAACTTTCACATTTGTTTATTTGAGCGAAACACATTAAAACTAAACACATGTGTGATTGAGTGCATATCCCGTGAGAAGGTTGCTAGTTTGCATATGATGATTTTAAAAATAAAAACTTGAAATTGCATTAGCATGGCTATCTCACACACTACACTTCAAGGATGATTTAAAGATTACTGCTAATATTTGAATAAGGAAGATGAACTGGGATTAGTTGTTTTGTGCTAGCTTTGGTTCTTGATGATTTGCGTTTTCGAACGAAATCTTTGAGGGTCAAATAGGTGGAAGCTAATGTTTTTCATGTTATTACTTTTTCTGTTTTCTTTGTTTTGCTCGAGGACTAGCAAAAGCTAAGTGTGGGGGTATTTGATCGGATCATATTTATACATATTTTTATATCAAATTCACTCGTCTTTTCTTAGTTAGTTCGTTATATTTTGAGCTATTTACGTTATTTTTATGTTTTATAAGTTTTTCAAGAAAAGAAAATAAAAATAGAATAAGTGAAGTGTTAAACAATTAATTCGTTTAAATTATCTTGCTTGTTGATTAGAATTTATCATTTGGAAAATAATATATATATATATATATATATATTTATATTTATAAATATAATATGTGTGCATGTAGTCGGTGGAAGTCATGATGAAGGCAGATTGGAACATGATAATGATGCTCTCGGTGGGGGAAAAGGAAAAATAATAAAAGTGAAACCATTTGAGCTGGAAGGCACGGTGTGCCATTAGGAAAGGAATAAAGGAAAGATGCCATTTTGGCAGCTTGAAGCCAAAGAAAGTTTCAGGAGCTTGGCGGCTGGAGTTGGCGAGGAGTTATAAAAAAGTAATATAAGACCGAGAGCTGGAAGGCAGCGAAAAAGAGAGTGACAAAAGAATAAGCAGGAGGCGCACCGAAGGAGGGCTGTGGCCACTTGGCAGCTAGCAGAAAAACCAGCTGCTGGGCAGCTGCAGAAAGGACCGAGAGGGAGAAAACAGGGTTGGCTTGCGGCAGAGGGAAGCTGCCAATCAAAAGGCAGCGCCTGGAAGCATACGAAGTCAGCCTCGGGGGAGAATAAGGCAGAAGCGCAGAGAACAAATCTGCGGTGCAAGGGCAGCTGGCGAGCTGGGGAGGCAGTGGCTTCCTCGGAATTAGGAAAGAAAATCTGAAAACAGAGCACAGAAGCACTACCCTCTTTTGGTTAAATCTCTCCAAACTTATATTTTTATTTCTGTTTAATTTCTGTTTTAATTTATAAATATGTGTAATTAAATTTGTGTTGGCTAGAGGTTAATTCAAAGTTATGGATATATTTGTAATTTAAATTGGTAACTTCAGTTGTGATTTCTGAGTTCTGATTTAATTTGCTTAACTGCTTGATTGATAACTTATTTGTGTATGTTGATTAAGAATGCATACTTAATTTACATGCATAAATTTGATGCTAGAATATAAGTGAATTTCACCTAATCGCTATGAACTTATATTCATGAGTAGTGAAGGTTGTTATCCAGAATCGCGTTAAGTAAATTCTTGGCAGGAGTATCATGCTTTTCATAGTTACGAATGCCTCGTCAGTATTTATAGTTTTCACAAAGTTTAATGATCTTTGATTGTATCTCTATTGTGCTTTTCACGTAGGGGACTTTTAGAGAATGTGTTGAATTGTTGTATGCTGTTCATCCAATTCAATAACTTAAGGAAAACTTGAAGATTAAAAAAGTGCTGTTCACTGTTAATCTGGAGTATTGAAATTTACAATTTATTGAAAGAACAACTGAAAATCAATTTAGATTGCATATGTGTCTTGTGTGGAGAAAAACCCTCTAGCCAATCCATCGCCCATCCATTCACTCTTATTTTATGTTTTTGTCAATTTTGTAATTTATTTAAGTTTAATTTACTTCGTCAAAAACCAAACCCCCCCCCCATTATTAAATTATATTATTTAGTTAATTTTTATTAGTTTTTATCTTTTAATTTAATTTCCGTCCATTTTAATTTCCTAGTTTTTATTTTAAATTGTTTTCATTATTTTGAGTCATTTTTAGTGTGTTTCGAGTTTTTAAGCTTAGTTTGTATTTTCTAGAGTCTTGAGTCGTTTTGAGTCTTTTGAGTTGTTTTAGTTTATTTCTTAGTTTTATTTTGAGTTATTTTAGTTAAGTGTTTTTATTTTAGTTTAGTGTTTTTAAACTTTGTTTTTACGTTTTTAAATTATTTTAGAGGTTTTAGCAAGCCCTCCTAATCCCCGGCCTAGAACGATACCCTACTTACATCTATACTACAACTGTCAAAAAGAGGGTTAAATTTGTGCGGTTTAAAATCCCGTCACCCAACCGTGAATGTATGTTCGTCCATGGGCCTAGTCAAGAGTGCACACTCCTTCGCGCGCTAAGACGGGAGTATACGCTATCTCGAGGGCCCAGTCGGGAGAGTACACTGCCAGAACGCTTGGTTCGTGGCCGATCGAGTGGCTGCTTTTCCGGGACGCTGCTGGAGAGATTCCTCGTATGCCCTTGTCCTACTTCGGAACACCTCACCTAGGGCACATTGCATCTTGGTGCACTGCAAGAGCTGGTTCACCAAGGTCGTCTGCTGTGTGAGGGCGCTTGTCAACTTTATGACTTGTCAAGACAAGTGTTGTTCTTCATTTGGGTTAGAAGAGCTTGGAATGAATGTACCTCATTAAGCAGTGGAAGTGTGGTAGACCCCGGGCGCGAGATTTGAGTTGGGAAATGTCAAATCTGCCGAGAAGTGTGGTGAAAATACCCCTGATTCGATTGTGGTCCTGAAACTTGGAGTCGAGACAGTTGTGCTACTTTTGAGCCGACTTGGGCTGCTTGGGAAGCCATGGGAGCAAGCTGGGCCGCGTGAGCAAATTGGGCCTCTGGAGAAAGCTAGGTCGTAGGAGCAGGCTGGGCCTCTGGAGCAGGTTGGGCCACGGGAGCAGGCAGGGCTGCGTGAGCAAACTGGACCTCTGGAGCAAGCTGGGTCGCAAGAGCAGGCTGGTTAGTGCGTGATGCATTCGAGTGCGAGGCTTGGGCTCAGGCCCGTGCAAGCTTGGATGACATGGCTTAGGCTATGATGGTGGTGCCATGGATATTGTGGTGGTGCCACTCCACCCCATGACCACATCTAGCCTCATGGATCGTCGCGGTCCCATTTCTTGAATATAAGAATTTTCACTTGTGGAATTTTCTAAATTTCTAGCCATTATATTTTCCTTTCATGTTTTATCAAATAATCTTTGCAAATAAAAAAATTCTAACAATAAGAACATATGAAAAATATTCAAATGGACTAAAAATTAGAGAAAAAAACCTTTTTATGCGAGAGTCTTCTACGAGTATGGATTTTCAACTCTCAATGAAAGTACCAATTTGTGGATGCAAATTTCCGCCGCTTTCTTCTTGGACAAAATTGCACCTACAAAACAATTAACACCTTTGGTCAAGGCCAAAAGCCTCACGCGCTCACGATGAATTGGGGGGGGGGGGGTGGGGCTTTGGCCGAATAACCTCCGATGCCAAAGTTAGAATTTAGAGAGAAAAGTGTTTGAAGAGTTTTTGGGATTTTTGCAAGAGTGTTGGAATGATTTTTTGGTGAAAATGAGAGCCTATTTATAAGGATAGGCCGGTCTTCTTTGGAGAAAGAGAGGCCAGCCACTTTGTTAATTTTGTGGTTTAATTTTGGTTTAATTAGCCAATTCATTATGATTAATTGGCTAATTAAACCTAAAAGGAAGGTTTTGGGAATTATAGGGTTTATTGGCTAATTAATTTGTGTAATAAAAAAGGGAGAAATGATAAAAATAAAAAAAATAAAAAAAATAAAAAAAGGGTAGAAAGCATGTGGATCCCTTTTTGAATAAGGATAACCGGCCTTGGCATGTATTTGGGTATACTTTGTGGCTAATTAGGTGAGTTAATTGATATTTAATGGATTAATTTGGTAATTAATCTATTAATTACTCAATTAACATAATTTTGGAATAAATATGTTGAAGGTTATGTAATGATTTAGCTAAAAAGGTAAGAAATATATGGAATGAAATAGGTTTTAAATTATTACCTATTTTGGGTATTTCTGGCTTGGTTGAGGATGATTACCGGCTACCCGCGCGTAGTGATTCTAAAACACCTCAAGGGTATTTTTGTCTTCTTCACTAGAAAATCCACGTGTCGCCTTGTGATTATTTTTGACTCCACATTATCGATTATTGATTCTCTTAGGAATGCACTAAACCTGGACTATATCAACTTATATAGGAACCAAAATTCTATTAGATATATTATATTTTCTGACAAATTGAAAATTTTTATTTGCTCATTGACTAGAAATCTAATGCTAAAATCCTGATCTAAAAAATAACCGGCGGCAACATATAGTAGCTATATAACCTCTAATATGAGATCCAATATTTCCAAACAAGAGACATGCGCAGTGGAGGGCAACACATTGGCACCAACTGTAATTGAACTTAGATAATTTAATACTCAATAAGTTAATAACTTTAGTTAAAGAATATTTTTTATCGATTCCGATTTGAGGATAATGTGCTAAATGTTGTAGGCCTATTTGATTGAACGATCTAGGGTTTAGAGAAAGAGGGGGCCGGCCACAATTAGAGAGAAAAGAGATTGATTTAATTGTGAGGTGTGTTTGATTCACCCAATTGTGCCTTTATTTATAGTAGTAGGATAGGAAAAAATATTTTCCTTTAGGATTACAACAATCACATTCCTATTTTAAATATGACTGAAACACTCCCCCTTGAGTGTGTAAATACTGAACGCACCATCGCATCAGATCTTCAACATATAAGGTAGAATAGTTGATGAAGTCATTTGGCACAACGGGTGATCGCGAGTCTCAAATTTATGTGAAATATGTATTTGTAGTAAAACTCACAAAACCTCGCTATGGTAAAACCCAAGGCATAGCGAAAAACCCAGACTAAGGAGAAAAGTGAGAAGTATGCATAAGGTCTAAAACAAACGTCAAACAGGACGAAAGTAATGAACTCAACGGAGTATGATCATCCCAGGATGGGTCCCTCATCAAAACCTCATTAAGATCCTGTGAGTATGCTTTTGGATACTCCCCCTGAGTTAGACATAACTTCTAAATAAGAGAACTACAAGTGATTCAACTAAGATAATTTACGCATACCGATTCCTTGGACAAGCTTCTGAAAAGTAGACTTGGGCAATGACTTGGTGAAGAGATCGGCCAGGTTGTCCTGGGAATTGATTTTCTTGACTTCAATGTTTTGATACTGCTGCTATTGGTGTGAGTAAAAGAACTTTGGCGCCATGTGCTTGGTGTTGTCTCCCTTGATGTATCCCTTCTTTAACCACTCGATACATACTGCATTGTCTTCAAAGGTCGTCGTAGGAAGGTCAACGACTGATGTAAGACCACTAGTACTTCGAATATGTTCCATAACTTCTCTTAGCCAAAAGCATTCACGTTTTGCTTCATGTAGGGCGAGAATCTCAACATGGTTAGACGAAGTCATAACTAGCGTTTGCTCGGTAGACCTCCAAGATATAGCGATGTCTCCAACGATAAAGACATAACCCGTTTAAGAACATACTCTTTCTGGGTCAGACAGATATCCAGCATCTGCATAACCAACAAGGCGAGAATTAACCCGATGACCATAAGGGGAGGCAATACTCGAAGATTCGTGAGTATAGAACAAGCCCAAATAAATTGTACCCTTAAGGTAGCGAAAAATGTCTTTAACACCATTTTAGTGCTTGCATGTTGGCACATTGTTGTATCTTGCCAAAAGATTCACAGCGAAGGAGATGTCGGGTCTAGTGCACTGAGCCAAGTACAATAAAGCCCCAATTGCACTCAAGTAAGGAACTTCGGGTTCCAAAATCTCTTCCTCATCCTCTTTTAAACGGAAGGGATCTCGTTTAGCATCTAGAGTCTGAACGACTATGGGTGTACTCGAAGGCTTTGCTTTATTCTCATTAAAATGACGCAACATACTTTGGGTGTAGTTCGATTGATGTATTAGGATTCCATCCGAACAATGCTTGATCTCCAGGGCGAGACACTATCGAGTTTTTCCAAGATCCTTCATCTCAAATTTTGATTTCAAGTGTGCATCAATTTCTTCAAGCTCTGCGGGAGTCCTGATGAGGTTCATGTCGTCGACATAAGCTGCAACGATTGGAAATCTAGAATATGACTTCTTTATGAACACGCATAGGCATAATTCGTTGTTCACATAACCTTGACTTGTCAAATATTCACTCAGATAGTTATACCACATCCGCCGGGATTGTTTCAATCCGTAGAGTGGCTTCCTCAACCTAATTGAGAGAATGTTTCATGGTCTAAAACTATTTGAACTAGTCAATGGAAGTCCTATAACTTTCATGTATATTTATGTATCTAGATCCCCATAGAGATACGCGGTTACCACGTCCATAAGCTATATATTCATTTTTTTGGGAACTACCAAAATGATTAGGTAGCGGAACATTATAACATCCATTATGGGGGAATACGTCTCCTCGTAATCAATTCCAAAGCGCTGAGAGAAGCCTTACACTATGAGGCATGCTTTGTATCGCATTATTTCATTCTTCTCATTACTCTTACTCATGAAAGCCCACTTGTAGCCAATGGGCTTCACATGTGGTGGTGTAAGAACGGTACATCCAAACACTTTACGTTTCGTAAGTGAATCGAGTTCGACCTGGATTGCTTGTTTCCAGTTTGACTAATCGGTTCTACGTCAGTATTCATCGACGGAACATGGTTCAATGTCATCACTGAGCATGACGTCAATAACTATTGAGTACGAAAATGCATTCTTGACGATCATCTCATTTATATTCCAAACCTTATCCAATACTGCGTAATGGACTAAAATTTCACGATTCTCGGGAGGCCGGCATGTTTCGTCTGAAGCATAACTATACTCTAGAATAACCTCATGCGTTGGAACGAATGATTGAGCAATGGTCAAATTTAAACTAGGGTCATTAATTGGTGTTGTTTTCCTCTTTTGGGGTTGTGAATCCTTTTAACCATAGGGTCTGCCACGCTTCAGGGTCGAAGCAGATGATTGGCTAGCCGCCAATGTATCTTACCACATGAAGGGTGCGGCCTCCCCACTTTCTAGGACGATCTGACCTTCCCAGGTGGGTTATTGACGTACGCAAGGTACATCTATCCTTGCAGGTGTGTTTGCAGCAGGTATATGTGATCTTGTCACCTTTGCTAGATCATTAAAAGCATCCAGCATGCTTTGAGCAATTCTCTGAAGATCTATAATTTGTCGCACCTCAGTTTCAAACTGGGCAGTGTGGGGATCTAAATGAGACATAGTGGGAGCATACCACGACAATTCGCAGTGTTTTACAGGAATGTTAGCATGCTTATCTCCCCTAACGATGGGAATATTGTCTTATCAAAGTGATAATTCACAAAATGTGCAGTAAAGAGATCTCTTGTCAAGGGTTCTAAGTAGCGAACAATTGATGGCAAATCATAATCGGCATAAATTCCCATTTTTCTCTAAGGACCCATTTTGGTATGTAGTGGCGGCGATATTGGCACATAAATCGCGCACCCAAACACCCATAAATGCGAGACGTCAGGCTCGTATCCAGTGACCAACTGTAACGGTGAATGTGGTTAAGTAGCGGTAGGCCTCAGACGGACCAACATAGCTGCGTGTAATATTGCATAGGCCCAGGCAGATACCGGCAGTTTGGTTCTCATAACCAAAGTCCGAGTTATCAATTAAAGGCGCTTTATGAAAGCTTCTATCAGGCCGTTTTGGGTGTGAACATAGGGTACATGATGTTCCACATCAATCCCTACTGACATGCAATAATCGTCAAAAGTCTGTGACGTAAACTCTCCAGCGTTATCCAGTCAAATCAACTTAATCAGATAATCAGGGTGGTGAGCCCTTAGCTTAATGATTTGAGCTAAGAGTTTAGCAAACACGGCGTTGCATGTAGACAACAAGCAAACATGTGACCATTGTGTCGATGCATTAACCAACACCATAAAGTATTTAAATAGTTCGCATGTTGGTTGGATAGGTCCATAAATGTCCCCTTGAATCATCTGAACAAATTTAGGGGGGTCATAAATAATCTTTATATATGAAGGTTGAGTATTGAATTTCCCTAAAGAACACACTTTGCATGGTAGGAGTCCAACATAGGGATGTAACTTATGCCCGTGTGAAGATTCGAGGATACAACGCTTCATGTCACGTTCAGGATGTCCCAAATGGTCATGCCAAAGCAACAAAGTGTCCTGGAACTCTGGCATAGGGCCGACCACACTACGAACTTTTATGCTGCGAATGGCTGTGATGTATAACCCACTCGGCAGATGCTCCAACTTCTCGTGAATACGTTTCTGGCCATATTCATATGAAGTGATACAAAGAAATTCATATCCATGAGCTTCAGTGGTTTCAATATGATATTGATTATCTCAAATATCTCTAAAACTCAGCAACATTCTTCCGGAACGTGGAGAATAAAGTGCCTCCTTAATGGTCAAGATAGTACCATTGGACAACATGATACATGCCTTTCCGTATCCTTCAATCAGGTTAGATGGGCCTAAGAGAGTTCTCAAATGAGCTTTCTTGGGTATTAAATTAGTAAAATTGTGTCGTTAACTCAAGATGGTGTGCATGGTTGCACTATTTGCTAGACAACTAACTTCGCCACTAGACATACCTAGAAATAAATTGATTGAATTGGTCACATCTATAAATATAAGTCCATTCATTCAATTAAGCAATTCAAGAAAACAATATCCATTCAAATAACAATCCATAATTCAAAACAATCCAAAACCAAACAAATTATTCCAAATATTGAGAAAACTTGTTCAAAATTAAACCATAAACCTAGAAAATAAGGGGGTAGGGGCCGGCCACTCCTAATGGGTTCGACCAATAGGGGTAAATGCCCTAAAAATATGTCTAATTTATTCATCCATAGGAGCTGACACCTCTTGAAAATTCGATATCTCCATTTAGGGGTGGGTTCAAAAAACTGAAAATTGAAAATCGAAAACCAAACCGAACCGAAACCAAAATTGAACCGAACTGAATTCTTTTGGTTCGGTTTGGTTTTAGAGGTCTAGAAACCAAACCAAACCAAACTGAATCGAATTAATATTTTTTTAATTTTATTTATTTAATTATTTGTTTTGGGTATTATTTTTTAAACCCAATTTTATTTGTTTAATTATTTATTTTGGGTATTATTTTTTAAACCCAATTTGTAAGCCCAATGTGTTGCCAAATACTTACTACCCTTTTCTCATTTTTCTCACACTCCAATTATACTTCTAATTTTGGATGGTTTGTTTGTTTCATCACTAAACCAGTTACTTTCCATTTGTCTCTTGATCAATCATGTTCTTCTTTGTTTGTGTTTTTATTGTTTGAATTGAAATTATGAGTGATTTGGAGTAATAATCACAGGGTAATCAAATCTACTTGTACAACTTCTCTCTCTCTACACTCCAGTCCATTTACTTTCATATCTCTGCTGGGTAAAAATTGAAGGGGAGATAGGGGGGAGAGAGAGAGTTAAATATTTTAAATTTCATTTTTTGTTGCTTGACTTTGTAAAAGACTGAAACTTTCACTGTATTCTCTTAGAAAACTAAACATACCATTGGATTTGATGGTTGTTTGTGATTTGGGTTTTACTGCTTTGTTTGCCCTTTATTAATAATCATGTAATGTTTGAGTGATCTGTTATGCTCAAAAGTTTTAGGACTTTCCTTGATATTTCCTAAGGAACCAAACAAGGATTAACCCTATATATACTTTGTTTGTTTGCTTGATGTGAAAAAAAAAATCCAAAACAAATAATTAAATAAATAATACTAAGAAAAAGAGAATTTAAAACATTATTACTTTTTAAACCCAATTTCTCAAGAACCAAACAAGGATTAACCCTGTGTATACGTTTTTTTTAGAACTTTACCGTGATGTGAAAAAAACGGAAACCGAACCAAAACTGAACCGAAAAAAAACTGAATAAAAAAAATGAACCGAATCGAACAGAACCGAACCAAAATTTCGATTTGGTTTCAATTTTGGCAAAAAACCAAACCGATTTAAACCGAACCCACCCCTATCTCCATTGATGTAGTATCATCTTCCGAATGATCCACAACTGCAAAGTTAGACTCATGATGGGAATGATACTTGGCAATAGCCTCAGGGGAAGCTCGGCATACGCGTGACCAATGATCATTTAATCCACAACGATAACACATGTCTAGTTCAGTAAAAGCAAGCTGAACGGGAGCTTTGCCCTTGTTCTTGAAGTCTAGGGCCTGAGGAGCAAGTGGCGAACGTTGCTGGGTCACATTTCTTCCCTTAGGTGTGGCACTCTGTTGACCTTGGGCCCGTGGCGGGGCTTGTTGCCTATTGCCACGGCCATGATGATTCTTTTGTCGTTTATGGCTATTAAAATGAGTCGCATGCGCTTGAGGCACGGCATTCGAGTCAGTTGGTCGAGCTTGATGATTCTTCATCAAAAGTTAGTTCTGCTTTTCAGCAAGAAGTAAAACAGAAATCAAATCCTAAAATTTGGTGAATTTATGTGCCCTATATTGTTGCTGCCAGACAATATTGGTGGCATGGAAGGTTGAATAGGTTTTCTCCAGAATATCTAATTTGGTTAGTTCCACTTTGCAGAATTTCAACAATGAACGGATTCTACAAACTTCAGAGTTGTATTCATTCACAGACTTAAAGTCTGGTGATCGAAACGGTCGGCCAGAGAAAGCTAGAGGGTATGTGGGTCCTCTTCAGTGAGGTACTCGGTCTGTAATGCATCATCAGTTTCTTCCAGAGACTTCTAGAGCGGCGCAATCGAGCTTGTTCAAGTTCGACATGTCCCTAAAACGGAGGGAGAAAAACGTGATTAGTCATATGGTAAGCCATAGACATAGATCGTAGAACATACAAGTTCTATAAACATGTATTGGTTTAATTGATGCATGAAAACTACAGGTTTCATGTGGTATGTTTTGAATGAAAACTTCGAATTTCAAAGGCACTAAATTTGAAACTACAGGTTTAATTTAGTTTTATGAACAATTAGTTCATAATGAGAGGTTCATACAAGAAACACATAATGCACTATACAAATTTACATATAATGGATTTGAGGTTCTTCGGGAACTCAAGTGTAAGATATTCGTTACTACGAAAGTATGTGACGGTTCAAAGTATAAAAATAAATTATTGAATCGTTAATGTCTAAAAGTGATCTTTAAGTCAATAATTTTGGATTCATTATCCGATTAATGGACTTCAAGTCACTTTTAATTAATTCAATAAATCGAGCCATATAAGGTCGATTGTAAAAGAAAAATAATATTAACATACAGGTTAAATTATTTAGAATGCTAAAATAATAGCATGTGGGTTAAAGAAAAAATAAATTGCCCCGAAAAAATATTTGGGCTCGGGTTAGGTGCCTTGAGTAAAAGGCATAGCCCAAAAGGACCTCAGTTGTGAGCTAGGCCACAGGTCAGGGAGAAACACCAGCCGCAGCTGGGTTTCATATTTGGGCCGAGAGGGGAACACGGAGCAAAGCTCAGCGAACGCTGGCCTTTGATTTTTGGCTCGAGAAGCTCAGCCGCATGAGATTGCATCATCTTGAGTCGCAGGGATAACCCAGCATAGGCTTGCTATAGGCAGTCCAATGGCACGTGGGATAAGGACCCAGCAAGCATGACAACTTGCTGGTATGGGCCGAGGGCAAATGAAAGGTCCAAAAAAGGAAGGCTTCAGACTTCTTTGATGAATAGGGGCGACGGGCCTGAGACAACCCCACCAGGCCAAAGACCTGGGGTGTCCTTCTACGCGCAGTAAGGCTACTGTCAAGGTCCATGAGAATACAACAAAGGTCAGAGGGCTGCTGCCCAGTTTGTGTTGGTAGGATGGTGTCCACATAACAATTTAATTGTGCGATTCATGAAACAAATATATATATATATATATATATATATTGACAAATATACGAACATATACAATATATATCGTAAGGAAAATATAAACATAGATGGGTTCATGCATTATGGGGAATGTTTTCATGCTTTGTGGACGTTTCTAATATCTTCTTTTATTTTAAGCGTACATGATTAGTAGAAAACAAATATAAGCCTTTGAATTTTGTGGATGAAAGCCTCCTCCTACAATGAGTCAATTCCTCAGCTTCTGGCAATATATATATACTGAAAACAAAAGCCCACTCACTGATAGGTAGAAGGGTCGTATCCCCTGAGCCTGGCGTGGCTGCGCTCGTCCTCTAGATAGGTCTCACCTATATGTGAAACAACTATAAAACCGTCAATTAAACGCACATAATTGAACTTAGGTAATAACTTCTCATACATTGCTCAATTGGGGTGTTTGAATATACCAACATGCTCTACTCAATCCCACGAACACCCCCAAAATTTTAGAAATTTTTTTTGATGGCCCATGTGCCGCCATGCGCCGGCGAGGGCATGGCCAGATGCGCCCCCACACGCTGCCAACCCTAATGGAATAACTAACAGCAATTAAGAATATTTTGTTAAAACCTAACAGATTCCATTAAATCTAACTAACGCCGTTAGAATATTATGTCAGACTCGACGGAATATTCTTCGTCCCCTACCTCAAGTCGCTGGAGACCGGCGTCGACGATCGTTGCTATCGCCAAAATCTAGGAATTTTTAAAACTTGGTTTTCTTACTCAATTCTCAACCAATTTTTATGAAATTTATACCAAAATGAAGCCCACGACGATTAGAACAAAACCTTACCACTTTAAAGGTCAAAACCATGGATTTAAATATCGATATTATCGGCGAAATATCGCCGATAATATCGATTTTTCGCGGGATGGATATTTTAATAGGTATCCGTGTGGTTTTCGACAAAATATCGCGATATTTTGGAAATATCGAGATATTTCGTTGAACGGTGCAATCGGACTCCGATATCGAACGCCGGAGTTGGTGTGCCTATTCCCGAGCCGATTTCGTCCCAAAAACCTTGCAAAAACACGATTTTTAACTTCAATTTCATATATAAGCTTCAAATTTCACGCATGCATCAACGATTCAACATATGTGATGTCGGTTTAGGGCTTAGGGTTTCAATGGAATCTCACCTGAAAAATCGATGACTGGGCCAACTCCTTGCTCAGCGGCGCACCACCAGAGACGACTGAGCCAAGTCCGACTAAGCCAGAGCCACGATCAACGGCGGCGAAGGATCGAGAGAGTGGGCGAAGGATCGAGAGAGTGGGAGAAGGGGGAGATCTGTGTGTGTGTGGGTCGAATGGAGAAGGGGGAGAAGAAAGGTCGGGGAGAAGAGAAGAAGAGAGAAAGATCGAGGGCCTCAGAGAAGAAGAGAGAAGGATCGAGAAGGGGGAGATCTCTGTGTGTGTGGGTCGAATGGAGAAGGGGGGAAGAGAGGTCAGCGCCTCAGAGAAGAAGAAAGAAGGATCGAGGGCCTCTGTGTGTGTGTGGGTCGAATGGAGAAGGCAGAGAAGAGAGGTCAGGCGCCTCAGAGAAGAAGAGAGAAGGATCGAGAGAGAGAGAGAGAGAGAGAGAGAGAGAGAGCCATATGCGTGTGAGATATATGTGCGTGTGTTGTGTGCGTGTGTGATGGCATGTCTGTGTGTGTGTGCCTCTGTGGTTGAGTGACCCCATCTGACTCACCTCATGAATTTTTCAATCACTTTTTACAATTGCAGACAATGGACAACGAAATAATAGCATGTCTATGTGTGTGCCTCTGTGGTTGATTAACCCCATCTGACTCACCTCACTAATTTTTCAATCACTTTTTACAATTGCAGACAATGGACAACGAATAATAGAACTTTAATAATGAAACCGTGTGTCACTGTGAGTCTGTGATATGCTTTCACATGCAAAACCATGTGCCACTCTCTGTTATATACTTATATTCTTCCACCTTATCAGAGGTGGAGTATCAGAGGCATTCCCTCAGAGCATTTTCGTTTCTTCTTCTTCCCTTACCATTTTCAAAGTCATTCCAGATCCATTCCAAAGCTTGAACACAAAGGGTTCCGTATTTAAGGTAAGTTTACAAACTTATATTTATATTATTGTAATTTATACAACAACAAATAAATTTGTATGGACTCGTATGTTAATTTTTTTAAGTAATTAATACTTGCATGTTAATTTTTGTAAGTAATTAAGTAATGTTAACAATTACATGTTAATTTTTTTAAGTAATTAAGTAATGTTGTATAATTATTCCCTAGGATTATTTTAATATGTTTAATGTTATTTATTATTTTATTAATATTAGGTTTTATTATCAAATTGGATTATTATTCATTAAATTAGATTATTATCAAATTGGATTATTCATTAAATTGGCTTATTATCAAATTGGACTATTCATTAAATTGGATTATTGTTAAATTGGATTATTATTCATTAAATTGGATTATTCATTAAATTGGCTTATTATCAAATTGGACTATTCATTAAATTGGATTATTGTTAAATTGGATTCTTATTCATTAAATTGGCTTATTATCAAATTGGACTATTCATTAAATTGGATTATTATTAAATTGGATTATTATCAAATTGGATTATTATTCATCACTATGTTTTATATTAGGATTATTTTTTTATCAAATTAGATTATTATTCATTAATATTAGGTTTTTTTTATTATCAAATTGGATTATTCATTAAATTGGATTATTATCAAATTGGATTATTATTCATCACTATGTTTTATATTAGGATTTTTTTTTATCAAATTGGATTATTATTCATTAATATTAGGTTTTTTATTATTATCAAATTGGATTATTCATTAAATTGGATTATTATCAAATTGGATTATTCATTAAATTGGATTATTATTCATCACTATGTTTTATATTAGGATTATTTTTTTATCAAATTGGATTATTATTCATTAATATTAGGTTTTTTTTTATTATCAAATTGGATTATTCATTAAATTGGATTATTCATTAAATTGGATTATTATCAAATTGGATTATTATTCATCACTATGTTTTATATTAGGATTATTTTTTTATCAAATTGGATTATTATTCATTAATATTAGGTTTTATTAATCCATATTATTTTTTTAATTACTTAAATTTTTACAATCATTTTCTTTACTTCGTATTTAATTCTTCTGTACAATAACTTTATTATTTAGGTTCTCTTATATAACCGTCATCACTACTATATTTTTTGGCCAAAAAATATTTGTCTAATTTTCATGAAAAATAAATGTAGGTACGTTTAAGATGTCTAGTGGAGCTACTAAACGTGATCCAGCTTGGGAACATGGAGACCCAATAGACGGAAACAAACATGGCACAATTTGCAAATATTGTGGTCGGGTAATGAAGAGTGGTGGAGTGACACAACTTAAGTACCATCTTAGTGGATTAGATCCAGCAAAAAATGTCCAATGATGCGATAATGTCCCCCCAGAAGTGAAGGCATTCATCAGCACATTATTAAAAAATAAAAAACAGCAGAAGGAAAAGAGAACACAAGGAATGGAAAATATTCGAGCTGGGCTACGAGGAGAAGTCATTGGCCAAGCGGTTGACAGTGATGATGACGACGATGAGGACGAATGTGATGATGACATGGGACCTGAAGAACAACGCAATTTGAAACAAGCATTACGTGCCTCCAAACAGTCAGCATGGGAAAGAGAACACCTTCATAAAATTCCTAATAGAGCACAAGGTTCCGGGACAAGTGGTGGTGCACAAATGAGACAGGGAGGCAGTCTTAGAGAATCACAACCAACACCACCAATAGCCCCAAGTTTATATAAGTCATCCAACGCACGTCAAAATAGTGTTTGGAGTTATTTCAAGGGAGGTAATGTGAAGGAGGGAATGGGGCGTCTAATTAGCAAGTTCTTTATCTATGAAAATGTCCCTCTTGTAAAGGCATCATCACATCAAAAATATGGTAGTGGGATGTCAACAAGCCGGTGTTGGAGTACAACCTCCCACTCCCTATGAGATAAGAAACAAATATTTGGATTGGGAGTATAACGACATTGGCGACTATGTTAACAAGTTGAGGTCAAAGTGGGAAACACATGGTTGCACAATCATGTGTGACAGATGGACTGGGCCGACCAGATTGTCTATCATAAACTTCATGGTATACTCCAAGGGAAAAACAGTTTTTTTGAAGTCTGTTGATGCTTCAGACCATATAAAGAACTACAAGTATATTTACAAATTATTGAGGGATGTAATCATGGAAGTGGGAGAGCATAATGTTGTCCAAGTCGTGACCGACAACGGTTCTGCATTTGTCAAGGCTGGAAAAAAGTTAATGAAGCATCATAATGTGTTTTGGACATCATGTGCAGCACATTGTATTGATCTCATGTTTGAGGCAATGGGGAAGAGAGAGAATGTTGCTACTGTGGTCAAAAGAGCTAGAACGATCACAAATTATATTTATAATCACAGTTGGTTGTTGGCAAAGATGCATGAATTTTGCAAGGGAGAAATTATTCGTCCAGCTACCACTCGATTTGCCACCAATTATATTGCATTAGACAGCCTAGTTAAGAAGAAAGCAGGGTTGAAGCAACTATTCACTAGTGACGATTGGGCCAACCACAATTTCAGCCGCTCAAGTACAGGTCGTATGGTGGAAAGTATAGTGCTTGATCATGCTTTTTGGACTGAATCAGAACATGTGTGCCAAGTGTTTGAACCTCTATACAAAGTTTTACTGATCGTTGACACAGAAGTGTATCCTACTATGGGGGCAGTATATGAGTTGATGCGTGTAGTGAAGGATGAATTGCAAAGAAAACATGGTGCAAGGTGGGTCATAAAGATAATTGATGACCGATGGTATAAAACATTATACCACGATTTGCATGCAGCAGGTATAAATTATGTCATAATTTGCAATTCATTTCTTTAGCTGCATAAGTATTATTTCTCTTATTAGAGTATGTGTTTCTTTGAACAACATATTATTTGAATCCCCGATACCAATACAGACCCGGTGTTGGAGATGATGGTACCCTTATACGTGCTATACATAATGTATTCTCTAAATTAGACCCTGCATCACCAGCAGTTGGCCAATTTGGAAATGAGGTACACAATTACTTAAATTATAATAATTACTTTGTTGGATTAAACTAACACGATTTATTGAATTCAGCTAACATGGTTTAAAGATGCAAGAAGAACTTTTGGAGAACCAACATCAGTTGCTGCTCGAACAAATATGTCTCCTAGTGAGTATAAACATATTTCACTATAAGTTTATAATAGAATTTGTTGGAGTTATTAGGCTTATCAACATTGTTTTTCATTGTAGCTGAATGGTGGATCATGTATGGGACCGATGCACCAACTGTGAGAAAGTTAGCAATCAAAGTATTATCACAAACAGCTTCCTCATCTGCTTGTGAAAGAAATTGGAGCACATTTGCACTCATACACACAAAGCAAAGAAATAAGTTGGCTCATAGTAGCTTGGAAAAATTAGTTTATTGCTACTACAACATGAAGCTTTAACTTCGAGATAAGGAAGCAGAAATAGATCATGTCGACCGTGGTGACCCACTAGATGTGTTTGATATTGTTGGTGCAGATGATGATACACAGGATAACCAACTTTATCAATGGATTAGACCTCTTCATTTAGATGATGATGAAGGCAACCCAGCTCCCAGAGTTGTTGAAGAAGCACGTAATGAAGGGATAAATGTAGAAAGAGTATTAGAAGAGGAGGTGGGATCTAGCAGCACTGACTCTTTGGAAGAACATTTGCGCCCAAGACCAAGAAACACTGGAATTCCACCTTCTTCCAATCCTACACAACCACAACATCGTGCTGATACTAATGATAGCTCTAGTACAAGATCAGGAGACTCACCTACCACCGGAGGTGGGAATGATGAAGGATACAGTGGAGCTGGAGGTAGTGGTGGTGGATATGGAAACTATTATGGACCACCTCCCGGATTTATGACCCCCTTCACTGGTGAGGCAAACTTCACGCATGCAACACAGGATGATGACCATGGCAGTAGGCGGGCAGGACCAGGAATTGGTGCCATAGGGAAGGACTATACTCATAGAGAAAGAGGCAAGGGGATTTTGTCAAGTCAAGAAGATGACTCGTTATCTAGAACTTCAGACTCTGTTGGTGTGGGAAGTAGTAACTATGGTTATACTCATAGCCAACCATTTCCCTACCCTTCATATCCCATTCCTGTTGGGATGGAATCGAGCGAGTCATGGAAACAATCCCAGCCTCAATCTTCAAATGATTTTGCTTATGGACAACCTCAACCAATCTCGGATCCATATGGGTGGCATGTTAACAATTACATGCAAAACTATTTTAGGGATTTATCATTTGATAACTACTCTTCACAATACACTCACTCTACACGTAGAGATGATGAAGATAGTGAAAATTTTGAACCTCATAGGAACTCTATGTGGTACTAAAGTGTAAAATTTTGTGCTAATTCATTATATATAAATGATTTATGGTGTGTTTAGACTTCTTTCATTAATTACTACATATTTTCTACACTCACAATGTTTGTCAGCTCGCTATATAATCAACTTGATAATGTTAAATCCATCATGCAATGCATTTCCTTCCAATTTTTTGTGATAAACTAATATATAATTGACTAAATAAACATCCTGCAAAGTTTCAATAAAAATTTCCAAGTTTTTCTTACAATTTCCGTGGTTTCCATGTTATTTTTATCGATATCGATATTTTATCGATATTTCCGTCGATATTTCCGTGTTTTCGGACTACCGATATTTCCGATATTACCAATATTTAAATCTTTGGTCAAAACTCGCCGGAGAATTTCCATGTAAATCGGCCAACGCTCAAACTCGTGATCCCAACGTCCAAAACACCTCAACAATACTCCTCGAGCTTCACAAGGAAGTTCTAAGACCTCATATGATCTTAAAATTCACTTAAAACGTCACGATCAAGAGTGCATGAACAGTATCTTCGACGGAGCTTCACGGTTTTAGGGTTTTCGAAGGTTTCGAGCCAAACCAAGGGTACCACTAAGTTCCTGAGCTACAAAGTAGTACAAAGGTGGCTTCTAAAATCTCGATCCATGACTAGATCAAGAGGTGCATGGGTGTCCGCACGAAAATGGTGAAGATGGAAGAAACATCGTGAAGGAGAGAGAGAGAAAAGGTTACTGAAAATGGGTGTGCACATGTCTGTGTGGGGGTGTGTGTGTGTTTAAGTTTACCACCAATCACAAAATCCAACCCCAAGTTCCCTATTGGATCCAAATAGATAGGAAGAAACCCAATTATACACATAACCACAAACGTTCAAGGGCAAAAACGTCATTTCACATAGTTGATCAATTAATCTCGAATGGGCTGTCACATTTTGCCTATCCTACTACTATATATATATGATTTATGTTTTTCCCAGAAACTTCGTTTTAAATGATTTTAGAGTCGAATGATTTTATGATTGAAATGCCATGTCGAATACCATTGATACTATTATTATGATTATGCTGATTATGTTTTGGTGCCATGGACGCTCAAGTAAGTCAGGTGAGTATACTTGTTAATGTTAGCGTGGTGATAAGATTGAGATATAGCTCATATTCCTACACCCTGGTGTTTGTGCTCTGCCAGAGTAGGGCCTAGCCTTCACGTGATCGTTCACCTCGGTGTTTGTGCTCCGCCATAGTAGGGCCTAACCTTCACGTGATCGTTCACCTCACGCACTGTATGCTCACCTATGATAAAAGCAAAGGTCAGGCGTCGCAGGGACCCCAAAAGATTCAGAGTTTCAAAAGAAGTGGGGTTAGTTCGAGTTCATCCAGTGGAGGTGTGAGTTCACTAGGTCAAAGGAGAGGGGGTAGGTTCACCGGAGGTCCACATTTTCCGAGGTAGCGCAGTGCTAGCGGTTCTGGTGGTTTAGCAGCACCGTATTATCGAAGGTGTAACAGTCGGCATGTTGGCAAGTATAGACAGTGCAGTCGAGGATGCTTCACCTGTGGACAGGTTGGACATCAAGCAGCGAATTATCTACATAGTCAGCAGAAACCCCAACTACCTTCCTTACGACAACCACCAGTTTTGAGCCAGCAGACTCTAGCTCCGAGTGGCTCTGGTCAGTCAAGTTGTAGGGGTACTTATCATTATCAGGGAGATGTCATCCCTTATTCAGCAGTGCCATACCCGTATCCTCATGATCCGTATTATACAGGTGGTTATCATAGTGGGGACCCTAAGTACCCTAGAGGATACACTTCTTATCCTCCTTATCCTGTCAGTGGATCGCAGTGGTATTCTGGAATGCAGCTACAACAGGGAGATGTTTCCTCTAGTAGCGTAGGGTCGTCCAGATAGCTTAACCAGACATGGCAGAGCCGTAGTACACCTGGACGTAGTGGTCAGACTAGTAGAGGTCGAGGTAGACGGTAGCAGTCTCAGGGCCATATCCATAATCTCTCAATGCATGATGCTTAAAACAATCCCGATTTGATAATGGGTACGTTAAATGTTCTTGGTCACTTCACTAGAGTATTGATAGATTATGGTGCTACTCATTCGGTTATTTCTCATATATTTGCTCAATTGACCCAACCTAACTCCGCGCTTCTCGGGTTTGAGTTAGAGGTTTCAATGCCTAGAGGCGAAACGTGTCAGGTCAGTTGGATGTATCCAGTGTGCCCCATGTTGGTAAAAGATGTGGTTATGCCAGCTAACCTCATCCCGTTCGATATTGTTGAGTTTGATGTCATTTTGGGCACTGATTGGTTACACTACAATCGAGCCAACATTGATTTCTATGAAAAGAAAGTCACGTTTCATCGCCCGGGGCTACCTATAGTTACTTTTTTTTACGAGCGTAGCGGCGTGAGACAAGGCATCATTTCGTCTATGAGAGCTAAGAAGTTGTTACAGAAGGGTTGTCAAGGGTATCTGGCACATGTGGTGTTAAATGATAGTGTTCTTAACAGTGTGGAGAATGTTAGGGTAGTCAGGCATTTTTCTGACGTATTTCCTGATGATTTACCAGGCTTACTACCGGACCAAGATGTAAAGTTTGCTATCGATTTATTGCCAGGTACGGACCCCATATCTTTGACTCCGTATCGGATGGCTCCCATTGAGTTGTGATAGTTGAAAATTCAGTTGCAGGAGTTATTGGATAAAGATTTTATACAGCCTAGTACTTCAACTTGGGGAGCCCCAGTTCTGTTTGTATGAAAGACGAATGGTACTTTAAGGCTGTGTATAGACTATCGACAACTGAATAGGGTAACGATTAAGAACCGTTATCCGTTGCCACATATTGACGATTTATTTGATTAGTTGCGAGGAGCTTGTGTGTTCACGAAGATTGATTTGTGGTCTGGCCACTATCAACTAAAGATTAAGAGTGAGGATGTCCCTAAAACGGCGTTCAAGACCCGATATGGTCACTATGAGTTCTTAGTGATGCCGTTCAGGTTGACTAACGCACCAGCTGCTTTTATGGATTTGATGAACCAGGTATTTCAGCAGTACTTGGATCGGTTTGTCATTGTCTTCATCGATGAAATTCTAGTCTACTCTAAGTCGAAGGTAGATCATGTACGACATCTTTCTTTGGTGCTGAATAAGCTGAGGGAACATCGGCTATATGCAAAGTTCAGTAAATGTCAATTCTGGTTAGACCAGGTCGCATTTTTGGGACATGTCATCTCAGATCAAGATATACAGGTGGATCCCCATAAAGTAGCAGCAATGGAAAATTAGGAGCAGCCACGAACTGTCTTTAAGGTACGAAGTTTCCTTAGTTTAGCTGGCTACTACAGACGGTTTGCTCAGGATTTGTCAGTGATTGCGTTACCACTTACGAGACTAACCAGAAAAGATGTGAGATTTGAGTGGGATGATAACTGTGAGCAGAGCTTTCAATAATTAAAATATTATCTCACTCATGCACTGGTATTAACACTTCCGGACGATAGTGGTAACTTTCAGATCTACAGTGACGCATCGTTGAACGGCTTGGGTTGAGTTTTGATGCAACACGGCAGAGTGATCACTTACGCGTCGAGGTAGCTGAAGCCGCATGAGATAATCTATCATATGTATGATCTTGAGTTAGCGGCGATCGTATTTGCATTGAAGATCTGGAGATATTACCTCTATGGTGAGAGGTGTAGGATCTTCACAGATCACAAGAGTCTCCAGTACCTATTTACTCAGAGAGATTTAAACATTCGTCAACGAAGGTGAATTGAGCTGCTGAGTGATTATGACTGCACGATCGAGTATCACCCGAGTCGTGCGAATGTAGTGGCTGATGCCCTTAGCAGGAAGTCTCATGGTAGAGTTAACGATCTTCATGCGAGTCGTGTTCCTCTTCTTGTCGAGTTGAGATCGACTAGAGTAGAGTTGGAGTTAGAAAACTCAGAGGTAGAGAATCGAAATGAAGCCTTACTCGCTTACTTTCAGGTCAAGCCAACTCTGATTAACTGTATTCTTGAGGCCCAGATGGATGACGACGAGACCTAGGAGCTGATTCGGCTAAGAAATGAAGGTAAAAATAAAGATCTTCGGATTCGAGAAACAGACGGCATGCTCATGCAAGAGGGCAGAATGTATGTACTGGACAATGCAGAATTAAATAAGACTATTCTTGATGAGGCTCACGTTTCTGCCTACGCAATGCATCTGGGTAGTACTAAAATGTATCATACCATTCGGCCATTCTACTATTGGCCGAGTATGAAGAGAGAGATTGTTGAATACTTGAGCAGGTGTATTGTATGCCAGCAGGTTAAAGCCGAGAGGAAGAAACTGTTTGGACGGATACAGCCAATTCCCGTTCCACAGTGGAAATGGGAAGATATCACCATGGATTTTGTCTATAAGCTACCTCGTACGCAGAACGGTTATGATGGCATTTGGGTAGTAGTTGATCGGCTTACCAAGTCGGCTTACCAAATCTTAATTAATTATTTAAAAACAAAGATTGGAAAAAATTGATTTTGGAATTTTAAATAATAAAAACGAATTTAATAAAAACAATAGAAATTAACTGTAAAACAATTTAAAGAAAATCAATTTGTAAAAGCCTAGGGTTCCGCCGTCATCTTAACAATCCTATGCAATTTTACCAACTACTTATGAATTTCTACATACATGCTTTGAAGGTTAGGTTTTCCTAATTTATATTCTACTTGGAACCTCCAACATAGAACGTATATCTAACATGCAACCCGTCCGGACGTTCGGATCAAATCTGAACATGAGAGACTCATTATGCTTTATGAAAACCCTTTGAAAAACCATGCAACCCTTAAGACGTGGTGTTCATCTTAAGTGAAATTACAATTATCAATCACAAGAAGCCAGCGTCAATTTCAGGGAACCTTCCGACCAAAATTGCATCAAATTACTTATCTAAAAATCCTAATGGTAGCTAAGCATTAAGACAATTAGACAGTTTAAAACGGTGATTAATAATTCAAAGCAAACATGCATCCATTCATAAGCAAATTAATAAAATTACATATTCATGCTAAGGTTCAAGGCTTCGCCCTATAAAACAAAAATTAGTTACGAAGAACCATCAACAAAGTATAAAAAATAAGGATAGAAAACACCTTAAAGTAGAAAATCTCTAAGAACCCTAACAAAGTTCTCTGTCTCCAAAATTAAATAATAACAAGCTCCCCAAAACTTGGCAAGGCAAAAGCCTTATAAACCCTAACTAAAAACCAACGCCAAACCCTAGTGTTTGGTCTTCCTCTCTAATTAGGAAACTAATAATAAATAAAATAATAAATTAAAGTCCTAATTAAGCTAGGAAATCTGCACAGAAACTGTCCAGCCACGGTTTAGCCTCAAATCTCCTCCAAATCCGGCCCAATATAGCTTGTTTTGAAGATTAGGACGTTCCGAACACATCTCCAGAAGGCCACGAACCCATCCGAAGTCATCTTGGGCTCCAAAAACACAATTCAAGCCCTAAACGTCACTTTTCCAACACTGCGCATCGCTCCTTTATTTTGTTGCCAGAAAATCATCGCTTAGTAGAAAAATCTGATATTTTGATACAATCAAGCTTAGTGACTCACGAACGTCCTCCAACTGGAATTACTCCAAAATTCATCCGTTTGGCCATGTTTTGCTCTAGAGGAAGTCGAAAGTCCTATATTGAAAATACAATTCAAAGTATCAAAATTCTTTCAAAATATTAACCAAAATATAATAAGAATAGGGTTAAATATATAATATAAAATCCACTCATCAATGGCATTTGGGTAGTAGTTGATCGGCTTACCAAGTCTGCGCATTTTATTCCAGTTCGAGAGAAGTTTTCCCTGAACCGGTTGGCTGAACTTTTTATGTCGAAGATCGTTAAATACTATGCTATACTAGTCAGCATCGTTTCTGATCGAGATCCGAGGTTCACTTCCAAATTTTGGACGGTATTTCAGGCAACCCTTGGTATAAGACTACTTTTTAGTACGGCATTTCATCCACAGACTGGCGGGCAGTCTGAGAGGACTATTCAGACGTTTGAAGATATGTTGAGATCTTCCGTACTACAGTTTGGCAATGCATGGCATAAACACTTGGATCTAATGGAATTTGCCTATAATAATAGCGATCACTCAAGCAGCGGTATGTCACCGTTCGAGGCGTTGTACGGTAAATCCTGTCGTACGCTATTATGTTGGTCTGAGGTCGGTGAAAGAGTGTTGGAGGGCCTGGAGATAGTGGACGAAACTACATAGAATATTCAGGTGATTAAGTCTAACCTGAAAGTGGCCTAGGATCGCCAGAAGAGCTTAGCATATCGACATGCCACGAATCAGGTTTATAAAGTAAGTGATTAGGTGTTCCTAAAATTATCGCCGTGGAAGGGCATTGTACGATTTGGCAAAATGGGGAAGCTAAGTCCCAAGTACATCGGACCGTACCAGATCACTAAACGGATCGGCGAAGTAGTGTACAGACTTGAGTTACCTCCGGAGTTATCTAGAGTGCACGACGTGTTTCACGTTTCGATGCTTCGTAACTATGTTTCAGATCCATCTCACGTTCTACCTTCGCAGCCGTTAGAGGTTAATCCTGACTTGTCGTACGAGGAGGACCCGGTGACTATCTTAGACTGGAAAGATAAGGTTCTACGGAACAAGACAGTGCGATTGGTAAAGGTTATGTGGAGAAACCACTCGGTAGATGAGGCTACCTGGGAGACCGAAGAGCGGATGAGAGAAATGTATCCACGCCTATTTTATATATTTTAGTGATTAGCATGTATTGTATAAATTTTGAGAACAAAATTTCTTTAAGGAGGGTAGGTTGTGACAGCCCGTTTGGGATTAATTAATCAACTATGTGAAATGACATTTTTGCCTTTGAACGTTTGTGGTTGTGTGTATAATTTGTGCCAAGTTTTGAGCCATTTGGGTTTCTTCCCATCTATTTGGACCCAATGGGGAACTTGGGGTTGGATTTTGTGATTGGTGATAAACTTAAACACACACACACCCACACAGACAAATGCACACCCATTTTCAATAACTTTTTTTTTTCTCTCTCTCTCTCTCTCTTTCTCGACATTTCTTCCGAATTCACCATTTTCGTACGGACACCCATCCACCTCTTGATCTAGTCACGGATCGATATTTTAAAAGCCACATTCGTACTCCTTGGTAGCTCAGGAGCTTAGTGGTACCCTTGATTTGGCTCGAAACCTTCGAAAACCCTAGAACCGTGAAGCTCCGTCAAAGGTACTGTTCATGCACTCTTGATCGTGACGTTTTTAGTGGATTTTAAGATCATAGGAGGTCATGGACCCTGCCATAGGTGTGATGGCGATGGGCACTGGGCGCGTACCTATCGTACCCCAAAACATCTGGTGGATCTATAGCAAGCCTCCCTCAAAGAGAAGAGTGTTGAGACTAATTTCCTCGACCAGGCTAGACCAATGGATATACCTGATCCAGTGCGTGACTTATCAGGACAGTTGAACACAACCCACCTAGATGTCTCGGACTTCATTGAGGAAAGGGGGAATGAAGTGTATCGGTACGAATGAATCATTTATATTTGATGTACTTTTATTATTCCGAACTTGTAAAACTAGCATTTCAATTCAACAAAAGTGGCATGTAAATTTCCCATTATAAGTTGTTTTTAACTGTGATCCCATTTACTCAGAAAGTATGGATAAAAAACTATGATTATAGAAATGGCGGAGATATTTGTCTTGCAGACAGTGTAACCACACATACAATACTTCGTGATCGAAATTATTTCTTAAGCTTGATACTTAAAAGAGTAAGGGTAACAACAATATCAGGCAAATCAGATATAATTGAAGGCTCAGGGAAAGCTCAGATTATGTTACCAAATGGAACAATATTGTCCATACAAAATGTGTTGTATGCTACTCGATCTACTCATAATTTGTTGAGTTTCAAAGACATACATTTAAATGGATACCACGTTGAAATGAAAAGTGCATAAAATGTGGAGTATTAATGCATTACCTCTAATGATACCCAGAAACGTATATTGGAGAAGTTGCGTGGTTTGTCGAGTGGATTGTATTATACATACATAAGGACAATTGAATCATATACTGTCATGAACCAGAAGTTCATTGATTCAAAGGTTTACATGCTTTGGCATGACCATCTAGGTCATTCAGGATCCACTATGATGCGTAGGATCATTACCAACTCTAATGGACATCCATTATTGAGCAGAGACATTGCTATCTCAAATGATAACCCTTACAAGGCTTGTTCTCAAGGAAAGTTGGTAATTAGACCATCACAACTAAATGTTGATGCTGAATCCCTATCATTTTTGCTAAGAATTCAAGGGGATATTTGTGGACCTATTTAACCATCTTGTGGACCATTTCGATATTTTATGGTTTTGGTTGATGCATTTAGCAAATGGTCACATGTTTGTCTCTTGTCTATTAGGAATGTAGCTTTTGTGAGACTTCTTGCTCAGATAATTAAGTTGTGAGCATAGTTCCCAGATTACCCTATTAAGTCAATCCGACTTGATAACGCTGGTGAATTTACGTCTCAAACCTTTGATGATTACTGCATGACATTGGGCATTGATGTTGAACACCCTGTTCCTCATGTCCATACTCAAAATGGTTTAGCAGAAGCATTGATCAAATGGCTTCAGTTAATAGTTCGCACTCTGCTCATGAAAACAAAATTGCCAGTTTCTGCATGGGGACATGCCATCTTACATGCTACATCATTGGTTCGATTAAAACCTATAGTTAACCACCAATACTCCTCAATACAACTCGTATTTAGGCATCAGCCAAATATTTCATATTTACGAGTTTTTGGTTGTGCTGTTTATGTGCCTATTGCACTGCTGCAACGTACTAAAATGGGACCTCAGCGTAGACTGGGAATTTATGTGGGTTTTGATTCACCATTTATCATTAGATATTTGGAACCCCTGACAGGTGATATGTTTACAGCTTGTTTTGCTGATTGTCACTTTGATGAGACAGTCTTCCCATTATTAGAGGGAGAAAAGACCGTTCCAGAAGAACTAAATAAGCTGACATGGGTTGTATTCACCTTGTCTCATTTTGATCCACGTAGCACTCAATGTGAAAATGAAGTGAAAAGAATCGTTCATCTTCAAAGCATTGCTAATCAAATGCCAGATGCTTTTAATGATGCTATGAAAGTGACAAAATCACATATACCAGCTGTAAATGCACCTGCAAGAATTGATGTCCCTATTGGACAAAATAAAGTGGCTGCGAATGATTCATCTATTACACGCCTGAAGCGTGGTAGACCCACAGGTTCAAAAGATTCAACCCCCCCCCCCCCCCGAAAGAGAAAGACAAGGGCACAGCTGAATCCAAATGAAATCATTCAGGAAGAGAAAATGAATGACAAATCCACAATTCATGATTCTGTACTTCCAGAAAAAGAAAATGTTCTTGATGAGACACATATCCTTGAAGAGACAGCAGTACATGAAAGTAAAGAAATCATCGATGATATGTTTGCATTCGCAGTATCCACTGAAATTATATTAAGTGATGATATTGAGCCCTGCTCTGTTGATGAATGCAAACAGAGACAAGATTGGCCTAAGTGGAAAGATGCAATCCAGGCAGAATTAAATTCCTTGGAAAGGCGATGTGTTTTTGGACCAGTAGTCCAAACTCCGCCTGATGTAAAACCCGTGGGTTACAAATGGGTATTCACAAGAAAACGCAATGAGAAAAACGAGATTGCAAGATACAAAGCACGACTCGTTGCATAAGGCTTTTCACAAAGACTTGTAATTGATTATGAGGAGACATACTCTCCTGTAATGTACGCAATTACGTTCCGTTACTTAATAAGTTTAGTGGTTTCATAAAAGCTTGACATGCGACTTATGGATGTCATCACTACGTATCTATATGGAGAATTAGATACTGACATATACATGAAGGTCCCAGAAGGACTTAAGTTGCCTGAAACAACTAACAAACCACGAAATATGCACTCGATCAAATTAAGGTGATCATTAAATGGGCTGAAACAATCTGGACGAATGTGGTATAATCGTCTCAGTGAATACTTGATCAAAGAAGGGTATATCAACAATGTTATTTGCCCTTGTGTGTTCATTAAGAAATCCAATTCTGGATTTGCTATAGTGGTAGTATATGTCGATAATATGAACCTAGTTGTAATTCCTGAAGAGCTCAATAAAACTGCTGAATATCTGAAAAGCAAATTTGAAATGAAAAACCTTGGGAAAACAAAATATTGTCTCGGCCTGCAGATCGAGCAGTGTGTGCTAATGGAATTTTGGTCCACCAATCAACTTACATTGAAAAAATCCTAAAGCGATTTGGCATGGACAAGGCTTATCCACTTAGCACGGCAATGGTCATTCGTTCTTTGGACATTAAGAAAGATCCATCCATCCAAAAGAAGATGATGAAATGGTTCTTGGTCCAGAAGTACCATATCTGAGTGCAATAGGTGCTTTATTGTATTTGGCACAATGTACTAGACCAGATATAACTTTTTTAGTAAACTTGTTAGCCAGGTATAGCTCTGCTCTAACAATTCGTCATTGGAAATGAGTCAAAGATGTTCTATGATACCTTCGTGGGACAACAGACATGGCTCTCTTCTACTCAGAGAAATCCACAAATGACCAGATCCTTGTTGGATATGTAGATGCTGGTTTTCTCTTTGATCCGCATAAAGCCCGCTCATAAACTGGATATGTGTTCATTAATTGAAATACAGTAATCTTATGGCGCTCAACAAAGCAAACACTAATTGCTACATCTTCCAATCACTCAGAAATACTTGCTTTGCATGAAGCAAGTCATGAATGTTCTTGGTTAAGATCAATGATCCATCACATCCGGAATTCATGTGGTCTACCATCGAAGACAGACAATCAAACTGTCTATGAGTATAATGCAGCCTGTGTTGCCCAAATGAAGGAATGATTCATTAAGGGCGATAAGACTAAACACATATTTCCAAAGTTTTTCAGTGCATATGAGCTTCAGAAGGCTAAAGTTATTAAAGTCAAACAAATACGTTCCAATGAAAATATGGCAGACCTATTCACCAAGTCTCTACCAAAGTGCACGTTTCAGAAGTTAGTGCAGAGTATCGGATTACATCGAGTTACTAATCAACTAAATTTGAAGAATGCGGAATTAAGGGGAGATAAATATTAGGGGAGCATTCACGATACATGCTTGTTGTACTCTTTTTCCTTCAATTAGGATTTTTCCCACTGAGTTTTTCCTATCAAAGTTTTAACAAGGCAACATAAGAACACTTAACACTATATCAACAATTCAGGTAAAGTTGTACTCTTTTTCCTTTGCTTTTTTCCCACTGGGCTTTTCCGAGCAAGGTTTTAATGAGGCAACTGATGTTGATATGTGGGCTTCCAAGGGGGAGTGTTGTAAATAATGGGTATATTTTCCCACATGTGTATAGTAAAGCTTCACATGCTAAATAGTATTTTTTGTAAGTATTCAATGAAGTGGCTCTATAAATAAAGCACTTAGATTGTTCAAAATTTGAAGATATCAGAAGAGAGATAGAAAAGCAATAAGAGAAGAGAGAAAAGAATATTTTCAGCATTGTCATATTTCTCATTTACCTGCAATACTTTTGTGGTGGTAGTACATAACTAAACAGTGTGATATTTCGCCCTCGATCTTAGCAAATGTTATTTCTCTAACTTTTCCCTATTTACAACATACAAGTATTACTATGGTGCTTTTCTAAGTATTGTCAATAAGCAATACAAGAAAGCTTTCTCATTTAGTCCAAACGAATGCCTAGGGTTAAAAGGATATACCCTAATTAAGTTAATAATTGAATACCTGTAATAATTTTAAGATGAGATACATAAAAAGAAAAGTATTTCATAAGTCATTGTTTCTGTCGTTGACTTATACCAAAATGCAGTAATAGGAGAATTATCAGAGAGACAGGTCATACGGCCCACTTCTAACAACACTGATATTGTCCCCAACTTGGTAATTACCACCTGCACAATCCGTCAGGTGTGAGGTTTTATCACAAAATGCCTCGGTATTAGTTAGAATGGGGTTAGGACATTTAAACCCTTCTTTTCTCATTGATACGGTCGATGTGTGACATTTCAACACACATGAGAGATAGAATTATCAGAGAGACGGGCCATACAGCCCACTTCCAACACCGATATTGTTCCCAACTTGGTAATTACCACCTGCACAATTCGTCAGGTGTGGGGTTTTATCACAAAAGACCTTGGTATTAGTTAGAGTGAGGTTAGGACATTTAAACTCTTCTTTTCTCATTGATATAGGACATTTCAACAGTAATGCTATCCAGGATTAATTCTACATTTTCACCTCTATATATATATATAAGTGTTATCACCTGTCATTGTTTCTCTCGCTGACTCGTACCAAAATGCAGTAATGCTATCTGGGATTAATTCTACATTTTCACCTATATATATATATATATATAGGGATAGGATCAAGGGACAAATATTTTTACAAACATTCTTACACTTTTTTATGGCCTTTAGATTTTAAAACATCCAAGGGTTCCTATTTATTCATTAAATGACATGGATACTTATTTGGATTTTAATTAATATTAAAAAAAATTGAAAAAAAACATAAAATCTAGAAGAAAATTAAAACTAAAATTAAAAGGGAAGAAACCTAGGATCATGGGTGTTTTATTCCTTCCATGGTCGCTGCTACCATTTTCTTTTGTTGCTCAAATTCATGATGGTAGTCGATGATGACCCTTTGATTCCAACTCCCATGATTACTTTGAAAACCCTAGTTGTAATCGTTAAAAATAAAGAAGAAGAAAGGATTGAGAGATCTGCAACCTCCGTCTACCCCTTTGCTGATGTGCTTTTGTATTGAAGCTGGAAATATTTATAATAGCCAATTGGGAAGGACGTTAGGGTTCGTATCGTGTAGTTTGGTTTCCACAGAACTACCAAGAAATTAGAGTAACCTAACCGCATAAGCAAACATAATTTTTTTTGTTTAATTTGAATTCCTTTTTCTATATTTCCAGTTGAATGCAAGTGGTCGGATGAGCTAAGAAGAATTGGTTCTTAGGTCGCGTGTGCAATGTAGTTAAGAAGAAATTTTTTATAGTGTTTTGATTGCTCATGCATGTGATTGCTTGGGTTCAAAGTCTGAATCCAAGTCTTGATCAAAATGGGAATGGAAGAACCAATTTCAATTAAATTATCTTCCTTTTTTAATTATATTTTTAATTTTTCAAATTTTATTTTATTTTTCAATTTTATTTTATCTTTAATATTAATTAAAATCCACATAAGTATCTAAGTCATTTAATGAATAAATAGGAACCCTTGAATGTTATAAAATCTAAAGGCTATAAAGAAGTGTAAGAAGGTTTGTAAAAATATTTGTCCCTTGATATTATCACTGCAGATCTTTTATTGAAGGATGTGGAGTTCAGATTTACTGGGAATTAGCGAAATAGTTTTAACATCTAGGCAAAATTCTATCTAATGATTTAACATCTAGATAAAGTTAAATCTATATGATAAAAACACAAGCAGTACAATAATTATGAAAGAGAATTAATATAAGAACTGGTTTAAACTAATTTTTTCAGTGTCAGAATACAAAAGTGGATATTTACAAAGTGAATTTGTCAATTCTTCAGGCTACAACGTTGAAGAGTTTGGTTTAGTCATTTCATTAGAAGGATTGTAAACAAGAACTGTGACTTGTGAAGGCCTCTTCGGTGCATGGAATGGTGATGCCGCCCATCGGATGAGTGAATCCAAACTTTTCCTCACTGCAACTTAACAAGTCTTGAAACCACTGGTGGTTCAAGTATGATATAGGAACTACAAGTCTCCTTTTCTGTTCCTCTCCGACATAAACAGCAAAGTGGCCCTTTGGGACAGTCCTTGAAGCCATGCTCGATTGCTTAGACGTCAAGATAGATCGCCGGATGATCGATAGCAAGCTCAGACCCATGGTTTCTGTGGAATATTGTTATGCGTAAGACTTGAGGAGATTATTGGATGAGAAAAAGTTGTGACAAAGGAAGAGGATGTGAGGACTTGGGGTGATGGATTTGTATAGGCTCGTAGATATAAAGGGATGGCATATTTAAGAGGGTACATGCTTCTGTCCTCTTACTAATTTTTCTAAAAGTTGATTAGCCAATTAATCAGTTGTAAAAAGGTTGCAACTTGCAAACATCATGCCCTACTCTATGAGGACTTCCATGGACATTGGTCCCAGACCAATTAATCATGCGGTGCCGTATGAGACATGACATTGTATTATTGTCCTGGAATTGCCACTGTGGTATCCCAGAGGGTGTACGTAAGTCCTTTTACAAACCTACCCCTCACATTTCCATGCCAAATTCCACTGTCTTCTAGACTATGGATAAGTTTGATCTTTCATGTATGGCCAATATATTGGGATATCAAACTTGACCAAATGAAAGGAGAACAAAAAAACCAAAGAAAGAAGAAACCCATATCTTTCAATGCATTATATATCACAGAAAGATATCATGCCAACTAGGTTGGTTATGTGCTTCGATCAACCTTACCATCCACTTCAGTTTTAGCCGAGTTTATATCATGTTTTAGTCACAATACACCACACATGGGGTGATGACCTTGTTCCTTGTTCGATCGACAAATTCGAAAACCCGGGTCTGAAGGGAGATCTTCTATTTGCTAGAAAAATACCCACAGTTTGATCACCCTATTAAGTCTCTAGTTCCTGAGTTCTCTAGGTTATATGTTGTATTCAGCACGTGGTACATAGGAAATGGATTAAATTCTGCAGCCATAGTGCGTTCATTGATGGTAGGCCATGAAATAACTTTTAAGCAGTATGAAATCTGTCAAGTCTCATAACATTAGTTAGTAGACAAAACTATGTGATATCTCATGATATATGTCGTAAGAAAATCCTAATAATATAAAGGGTCAGGTACCTAAAGTTTCCATTTGTATACCCAGTTCCTTGCAAAACTAGTTCACAAGGAAAAGGGTGCCTATATATGCTCACATATACACTACATATACTCATTTGCTTATATGCTCCTATACTACAGGTCCGTTTCCGTTTGTGAATGCTTCTCGATGAAGCATTTCTCGATCGTACGTAAGTATTTTTCTAGAAGCAGTTTTGTTAGAAGCATAACAATTAAAAAACCAAGTGCTGAAGCATCTGGCATTGCAATTGTGTTTCCATGTTTTTGTTGCTCAAGTTGGTTTATGTGCAGTGATGGGATGAGACTGATGCGTACTAGGGCATGCTTCATGTGACTTTCAGGAAGCTTGGTTTGCAACTTGATGAATCTAGAACTAATGACAGTTTTCTATGTTCTTGTTCGTAATTCCATGACTTTGGACATGTGCCGCCTCCTCTAACAATCTGCTAAATATCTCCAGTCCAAAAGGCAAAAGTTAAAGTCGTATTTTGAGTGAGATAACTTTTGACTTCAAATTTTCTCCTCATTAGAGATAGCCTAAAATCTTCACAAGTACGTCTCAAACTTTTCTTTCATATTTACCAAACAATATACTTGCTTTTACATTCAAAATCACTTGGGTCTTGTTTGGTGTGTTGAAATGGAATTGATCGGATAACTCCCTAGACTCTATGTATCAAGAAGAAATCGTATGTCAATCTCTTATTTGTATTAATGAAGATAGATGCCTGATTAGATATGAAGAAAACATTTCCCTTCCATTTTGAGAGGGTTGGACAGGCGAAGTTTAATTTATTGTTAATCCAGCTTTGACCTTTAACTAGGACAAAAATTGAAGGTTAGCATCCACTTCTTGATTCAAGACACATCAAGGGACTTATCCAATCCATTTCAATCCCAAAAGCCAAAGCACTACTGTTTGGAAGAAAAAGCACCTTTTGATCTAACTATTATAATTTGATTCTTGACGTCATTAACTGTTCTCAATGGAGCCACACTAATTGACTACTTGCCCATGGTTTGCTTGCAGCAACACGTCTCCTTATTTAATGCTTTTGTTATAAGTTGTCATATCAGATAGCTAGATGTCTCAACCGGGTCTCTAATCTTAAGTTTATATACTTTTGTAAATGAGGTAGGGCTAAGATGTTCTCTGGAACGTACAGCCTTACAAGTTTGGCCAGTATCAAATGAAGTCCACATAACGATAGTGGACAGACCAAACCATGTGAATTGTCTTAAGAGGACAGCTCCATTCACTTCTTTAATAGAGAATTTAACTCGTACCTTTTCATCTATATAAACTCACTTGGTTTCACAAGCAACACAAGTCTCACGTTCTTCACCATTTTATCCACTTCCATAGTTCTGCAATTTCTTTGAAATCTTTTTCTTGTTCTTCCTCTAGACAAATAAAAAAACCATGGGTTTCCATTTGCCCGGAAAGAAAAATCATCGACACTCAACAGTAAACCAGGAAGTTTCAAAAGCCAATGATGTTCCGAAGGGCTACTTTGCGGTCTATGTTGGGGAAAGTCAAAGGAAGCGGTTTGTGATTCCGATATCGTACTTGAACGAGCCTTCTTTCCAAGACTTGCTAAGTCAGGCTGAAGAGGAATTTGGATATGATCATCCTATGGGTGGAATCACAATCCCTTGCAGTGAAGACAGATTCTTTCACCTCATTTCTAGCTCAAGTGGATGAGATCATGAGAGTGGATGCTAACGTTTTGACATCAAGGACAGCTGCAAGATAACCTGTTGACATCAATTTTTTGCCGAAAAGGAGGTTCTTTTTGCTGAAGTGGAGGAGAAGCGGCGGTTAACAATATGGACTTGAGTACAGCTACGGTAACAGATATTCGGAAGGATATGCCTACCATTACCGATGTATCTGAAACTCACTAATCAGAAGGAGCTGGGATTATGAGCCAATTATGATTGTATAAGAGACATAGCAACTTTTGTAAACTTCATCTTAATCAGATTGATAATTTTTCTCCTTTTCCATCAATGTTTCGCTTTAATGCCTATTTCTCACATATTTATTTTATGGATGCCCAGAAATACAAATCCGATATTCATCTAGATAACTCATTTAATTGTTGACTACTTATATACTAAAAGTAAACAAATTCACAATCTTTTATTTATTTTTGCCGAGCCTTAACAGGCAACTGAACAGCAATAAAATGCGAGTACAAGCTACAGATGGTTACATACAAGAGCAATACTGTCAGCTCTGCTGGATTCCGCCATGTCTGATTCTTCACCGGTCTGGGAATATCTTCAATTTCTGCTAGAGTTTTCTCATCCTTGCCATTGGTCCCAAGCTGCACAGCAGCAGCAACATTTTCCTTAACCTGATTACTTAAATGATCATGTAAAACAGTGGCGGAGCCAAGATTCTGAATGAGGAGGGTCTTTCACAAATATATAACATGTTGACTTATGCAATTTGTGTAATCCTCACAAAACTGAAAAAAAATTCTCTTAAATTCAATACTAAGAAGAAAAAAATGTAAAAACCCAGACAACCAAGTAAGAGGTAAGTTGTGGAAGGCTAAAGAAAATACAAAGAAGTAAAAAAAGAAGGAAAATGGGGAGAGGTCTGCAAATAAAGAAGGTGGGTTGCTTTAGAAAATTATAGGGTGTATATTACTGTTAGGTGAGAGAATCGAACCAAAAATGAGGTTGCTTTTTCCATTTAAAATTGCACATCTCTTTTAAAAACTTCTCTGCCAAACTTATCATTTCATTAAACAGTCGAAAAGATTTAAAATCTAAGAGCTTAACGACGTCGTTTGCTTCATCTTCTTCCATGAGGTTCACACCTCAGCTAAAGTCAGGATGGGCCTGGGAGTACTCTAGTCCCTTGGTGGCTCCGCCCCTGATGTAAAACTTAAGACGGAAGAATGATCTTTATAAACGTAGACATTTTATAACATAATATAAAAAAATGGGGGCTTTCTATGTGATGCCTATGTGACAGGAGTGATGCAGGTAATTCATTTACTTGACATGATCATGCGTTAATTCCAGTAAAAAGCCATAAGAGCCGGGCGAAATCTAAAGTCCTTAACTCTTCAATCCTAATAGAATGCGGAAGTTATTGTCCTTGGTTTTCATTGCCTACCTCTAAAAAGTAGCTGCCTCGTAATGTACCATCATCTTGGGCAATAGAAATCAAGGAACAAAAAAAATCAACCGATACAAGATCACATGATGATATCAGTAACTTGTCCCATATTCCTCTTAGCCACTATAGCTGCCCCCAGAAGCAATATAAATTAGTTAATTAAATGAGAGACAATTCAAAGGATGTGCACATCATATATAAAACTTGGTGAGCTGGCTAGGAGTCCTCTTCACACACACTCACACACATATATATAGACCACTAAAATGCAGTAATGTAAGAGTAATGCTAGGTAGGCGAAACGACTAAAATTGCAAATTAAATGATGTGTCACCAATAAAAAATAAGCACGTTAATCAACACTAATTTAACTATCAACTTCCATGTTATTTAGTTTACAAAATTTAGTCTATAGATTTAGTCTCCCTAGCAATACCAATTAAGTATATCGCCTGAAGTTGTGTCACCGGTGGACTATGAGGACTAGATTATTGTAGTCTATTACAAATGTTTCTCAGCTGTCTCTGCAGTATGTGAATAAGAACCCTAAAAATAACTATTTAGCTAAAATACATACAGTAGGCAAGGAACTAATGAAAGAGAGCTAATATAAACAAATATTAAAGTTAAATTATTTTCTCAGTATCAGGATACAATGGGGATATTTACAATGGGAGTATTGTCAACCCTTCGGGAAACAAAATTGAAGAGTTTTGTTTAGTGATGTTGGCCATGACATTAGAAGGAATGCAAACAAGAACTGTGGCCAGTGACGGCCTCTTCAGTGCACGGAATAGTGATGCCACCCATCGGATGAGTGAATCCAAACTTTTCTTCACTTCAGCTTAGCAAGTCTTTGAACCACTAGTGGTTCAAGTATGATATTGGTACTACAAGTCTCTTCTTCTGTTCCTCTCCTACATATACAGCAAAGTAGCCTTTTGGGACATTCGCTGTACTCATCCTCGATTGGTTACCCATCAAGAAAGATCGCCGGATGATTGATAGCAAGCTCAAACCCACGTTTTATGTGGAATATTGATATGCCTTCAATGATTGAGAGATTTTTAATGAGAAATTTATGTGATAATAGAGGATGTGAAAACTTGGGGTGAAGATTTGTAAATCTACTTTGCAGCATATATAGGGATGGAAATAATACGGATGATATATAGTAATCAGATGCTTCTGTCCTCTCACTAATTTCTCAAAAGTTGATTGGTCAATTAATCTGATGTATAAAGGTAGCAAGTTGCAAAATCATGCTTGCTCAACCCTACCCTACCCCTCTCATTTCTCTTTCAAACCCTAATTCAAATGTCTTGTAGACTAAAGTACCTTATCTTCTTGGATAAGCCTAATCCCAATAAATCATAATACGCAGGGTGTGAAAATCGCTTCCCTTGGCATATCAAACTTGACTAAATGGAGAGAAGAAAAAAACAAGAAAAGAAAAATGAAAACTCTATCTTTCAATGCATTACATATCACAGAAAGATATCATGTCAGCTTACGTTGGTTCTGTGCTTCCCATCAACCTTACCATCAACTTCAATTCTGGCCCCAAGTTTAATCGCCATGTTTTTGTCACAGTACACATCACATGGGGCGATAACTATGATGCACAGATACTTCTGTTTGGTTCCGTATCCCGTATTCGATACTTGATCGGATACGATACTTGCCCGATACTCTCGGATACTCGTCCGACACGTATTTTGGTTGATGGACACAAATTTGACATGATAGATACGCGTATCCTACATTTAGGATACACGTATCCGACTTTTAAGAAACATTTACACTTTCAAAAAAAGGTAATGAGGAGGAGAAATTAATAATAGACATCTATAATTGAAAGTTGCTGAATACAAAGAGCTTCCCTCTAATTAAAACCATGAATACAACTCTCCCTTCTTCTACTGTGTAAAGAAGATTAGATTTAGAACTTTTCTTCTCTAACAACTCAAATGTACTTGAATTTGAATGACGAATTATGTTTTAAAATGTATATTTTTGTTGCTATAAACATTTTTATTTGCCGTATCCACTACGTATCGTATCTTAATTTTTAGAGATTGTCTGTATCGCCGTATCGTGTCGTGTCGTATCGCCGTATCTGTATCCGTATCCATGCTTCATAGGGCGATAATCTAGCTTGTTCCTTGCCCGGTTGACATTTCGAAAACCCGGGGCCGAGAACTTCTGTTTGCTGGAAGAAAGAATGCCCACAGTTAATTTTATCTATCTTATTAGAGTCCCTAGTTCCTGTGTTCTCTAGGTTATATGTTGTATTCAGCTGGTGGTATATACAAAGCGGAATAATTTCTGCAGCCAGTATGTGTTCATTGGTAGTAGGCCATGATATATCATATAATTGTGAAGTTGTATGAAATCTGTCATGTCTTATATCATTAGTTGGGAAACAACGCCATGTGATTCCTCATGAAATATGTCCAGAAACAAATCCAAATAATACATGGAGAACATTCAGGTACTCTAACGTAAAGTTTCCATTTGGATTCTCTGTTGATTTCGGTGTTAAATTCACGGTTAGAACCTATCCTTACAAAACCATCTTAACGAAAAGGTGCCTGTGTTCAAACCACGGAGAGAAATTGGAACTATGTTAACATAGCTCCGTGGTGTTAATCTGCCCGCCTTCAACATACATTCAAGCTCCAAGTGACAGAAAGCGAGATAAGTGGTGTAGAGCTAACAAGTTAAAAGTATTGTAAACATGCTAAAACATAGCCGATCTTGAGATTTTCGGGGGCTTTAGATATGAGGGCCCTGTGCAAACGCTCCACCTGCATCGCCCCAGGGCCAGCCCTGTGTTGAAACATTTCTATACACGAAGCATTACTAGTATTTACTATTTTTTTGTTTAACTTTGTAAGATTTTTGTTTTATTTTCTTTGTTTTTTAATTTGTATCATCTAAGGCTACTTTGGTTTTATCTAAATGAGGTAGGGCAAGATGCTTGTCTGGAAGGTTACAGGTTTGGCCAATACCAGATGAAGGGCCACAAAAACAAAAAAGTGGACAGACCAAACCATGTGAATCCTCATGGCCAATATCCTACCCTTTTCATCTATATAAACTCAATTTGTTACACAACCAACACAAGTCTCACATTAGTTCTTCACCATTTATCCACTTCCATTGTTCTACAATTTCTTTGCACTCTTTTGCTTGCCTCTAGACCACCATGGGTTTTCGTTTGCCCGGAAAGAAAAATCATCGACACTCAACCTCAAACCAGGCTGCTTCAAGAGCCGTCGATGTTCCCAAGGGCTACTTTGCAGTCTATGTTGGGGAAAGCCAAAGAAAGCGGTTTGTGATTCCGATATCATACTTGAACGACTCTTCATTCCAAGACTTGCTGAGTCAGGCTGAAGAAGAATTTGGATATGATCATCCAATGGGCGGAATCACAATCCCGTGCAGTGAAGACAGATTCCTTCACCTCATTACTAACTCCAGTGGATGCTAACATACAGTTTTGACATCAAGGAGAGCTGAAAGATAACTTCTTGACATCGATTTTTGCCAAAGCAGATGAGAACCGGAGGCTAACAATGTGGATTTTAGTACAGCTAGGGTAACAGATATTCAGAAGGATGCTTACCCATGTATCCGAAATTCGGATTTTCTAATCCATATTTTTTTTGTCTGGGGACCTCTCTAATCAATAAGTGACAAGATTATGAGCCAATTATGAATGTATGAGACGTAACTACTGTTGTAAACTTCATCTTAATCAGATTTATTGAATTTTTCTTCCTTTTCCATTGATGTTTATTATTTTATCTTTAATCTGTTTTTCTCACAAATAATGGATGCACAGAAACACAATCCATCGATCTACATATATGATAATTTGGCTGTTGACTACTTATATACTGAAACATACTTTTTGGGGATCTAATTAATCTGGCTCATGATTCTCTTTGCCTCTACATCTCACCCAAACGACAAATTCACAATCCTTTATTTATTTTTGACAAACCTTAACAGGTGACCAAAAAGCAATTAAAATAAGTACAGGAACAGATGGTTACATACAAGAGCAAAGTTGTCAGCTCTGCTGGATTCCGCTAGGCCATGTCTGATTCTTCACCGGTTTCAGAATAGCTTCAACCTCTGCTAGAGTTTTCTCATTCTTGCCAATGGTCGAGAGCTCCACAGCAGCAGCGACATTTTCCTCAACCTGATTATTTAAACAATCATGTAGAACTTAAGATGGATGAATGATCTTTATGAACGTAGGCATTTTATAACATAATAAAAAGGGTTTTCTATGTCATGTCAATGCGACAGGACCAAGTAGGTATTCATTTACTTGACATGATCACGAGTTTGTGCTACTATAAAACTATAGAGCTGGGTGGAATCTATATTCCCCGACTCTGAAATCAGAACGGAAAGAGCAAGTTAAATGCAAATGATGGATGGGAACCTGTTTAATAGAGTTCATGCCGACCAGCACTGATGAGATATCCTTATTGGACAAGCTGTATTGCAAAGCTAACTTTGAAATATTATTCCCTCTCTCTTTACAATAGACAGCAGCAGCTCGGCAAGCAGACTGTAAGAACATAAAACACATTAAATCAGTTATGATTTCCAAATCACATTAAAGAAGACAGGATTGCACGAATATAGCACCAGCTGGAATTCATGCATCGAGAATGTTAACCTTCAGTTCAGCAGATGCAGGGTGCCATTCTGGAGGACCCCTCTCAGTAAGCAGACCCATTGCAAGTGGAGAAGCACTAATGATTCCAACACCTTTGCTCTTGAGGTATGGTAGTAGATCCTCCAATGTTGAATCATTAATACCGTAGTGGCAATATGACAGGACCACGTCCACCGTGCCAGCTGGTACGCGATCAAGAACATATGTGAAAATTCCCAATGGAAGTCCTGTGATACCAATGAAACGAATCTTCCCGGCTTCTTTCAGTTTCTTTAAGGCAGGGATTGTCTCATTTACAATCTGTTAACCAAAATAAACGGGAACACACAAGCTTGATCATTACGACGTATCAATTGAGATGATATTCCCTAACAGACAAGAAGGGAAAAAAAGAACAACTCTACATATCACACTGTGAATTAAAGCAAATAAACCAACACAAATTGAAGAATACAAACAAGAAATGCCAAAGCACCTGGTCCAGAGACCCAAATTCAATGTCATGGCATTGCAGTATATCGACGTAATCTAGCTGCAATCTCTCCAAGCTCTCATCAATGCTCTTAGTCACTCTATCAGAACTGAAATCAAAACCGTCAGCATAGCGTCCACACTTGGTTGCCACAACGTACTCGCTTCTCGGCACACCTAGAGCTTTTAGCGTTTTACCAAGCACCTTTTCTGACAAAGTCCCTCCATAATACCTAAATATTTGGAAGAAAAAGGGTAAAATGAACATATAAAAAGTTCTATGACTTCTGCCTTAGAACAAATACAAGATCATATTTGCTCATCAAATTTTAATGTCTATTTACATCTCATCTCTCCAACCAAACAGGTTTTTCTGGATCACAAACAATGGGAACTCTAAAAGTATCAAAATTTTCCTTTTGATCATCAGTCATATAAATCCCAACTCTTCATTTACTCAGCAACCAAACAGAAGCATCAGAAAAGTAATTCCCTTTAAATTCCCGCGAATCATCTCCAAACACACCATTACAATTTACAAAGTTTCAATTTTTGTGGCTGCATTATAAATTAAGTTTACTCTTTAATCTAACCATGAGAAAACATGCTCAATTTTACGAAAGTTTCCTTAAATTCCTCAAATTTTCTTGGTATCCATACAGAACAAGAATAAGGATTACCCACAAAATTTAAAACTTGAGAGATGATCAAAAGTTACATACGGAGAGGTGTCAAAGAAGTTGATGCCTCGGCGGAAGGCTTCGCGGACAGAGCCGATGGCCACGTCATCGGAGACGGGACCGAAGACGTTGCCGAGAGGGGAGGCACCGAAGCCGACGCAGCTGAGCTTGAGGCCTGTGTTGCCAAGCTCTCGGAGTTCAACCTTTGGCAGCGGTTGTGAAGCCATTGTTTTGTTGTTTTGTTGTTTTGTTGGATGATGTTGTTGAGAGGTTTGATTCAAGAATGCTGGGAAGCACCCAAGTGGAAGTGAAGTGAGAGTACGTCCCGATCGGGTAAAACAACCGAAAACTGACATTTATGTTTTTTGCATTCCCACTTTTTTTTTCTTTTTTTTTTTTAAAGAATTTTGCATTCCCACTTAGAAAATAATTTTTTTTTCCAAGATGAAACCGTTTAATATTTTAATTTTCATTTGAACAATATTATAAAAAAATTATTTGAATTAAAATTTATTTAGCATTCAAATATATCAAATAAATGAATGGTTTATTATTTATATGTTACTTGGTACTTATGGTCGATTTATTTGGTACATTTGGATGATTAAAGGATTTCTGATTCGAATGACTTTTTACAAGGGTGATCTTCAAATTGAACTCATGAGTTCAATACATTAAACTCATGAGTGTGATACTTAGAAAATAATAGGTTCTAAAGTGACTTTCACAGTTATTGAATTTAACAATAGTATAACAGTAGTGTAATACGTTTTAAAATCAAGTTGCCTGATTCTTATTTATTGGTATAACACTCACTCAAACTAGTTTGAGACGCCTTAAATACTACGATCCAATGGAATTCATCTTTACTTGTAAATGAAAGATCTTATATTTGAAGCTTGTAGATGATGAATTCGAAACCAACTTATTGACAACACCTCTTAGTGTCAATGTATCATTGTGAAAGAAAATGCAAAACAATACTAAACTAGGTTAGCATAAATATTAAAACTTCTTGCTATAAGCACTTCAAACTAGTCTACTTTGCCTTCTCTATTCACCCGAGCCAAACTAGAAAAATAAGGTCATTTGAAAGCCATCTGAGCTGGAACTCAAAAAAATTTAAATCAAGCTTGAGCACAGCTTTAGGAGCTTTGTTCGAGTTGTGCTGAGCTTCAGCTCAAATGAAATAATATTAATCGAGCCGACCTTAAACACCTTGGTATTCGACTTGGCTCAGTTCATGATATGTGGTCATGGAACAGAATTAACTTGACGGTAGAGTCATGAAAACACTTGTTTATTTATACTTTGGACATTATCTCTTCATGTAACAATATACTAACTACTGTGAAACATGGAAGAATTGAAATTTTAGATCAAAACATTATGTATGGATGGTATGAACTGCCTAAACAAGAATTTTTGAACAACGAACAACCAGAACTATTACTCACTACAACAACAAAAGTTTCATTAATGAAAGATGTAACATGCAAATAATATGGTGGTTGATGGATTTTCCAAATAGGGCACATGCATCTTCATTCATATATTTGACTTACTAAACTTTTAAACGTAATTTTTCTTAGACTAAGATTTGACTTGTTAGGTTTGTAACGTTCATTTCATCTTTCGTAAAAACAAAATATTTCTCGAAGAGAGTGAGTGAACCAAACTTATCAAACGTTTGCTATTCAATTGTATGGTTAGCAAGAAATGAGAGAGAGAGAGAGAGAGAGAGAGAGAGAGAGAGAGAGAGAGAGAGAGAGAGTTTGTTGACAACGAAATTTTGGTCCTCTTGGTCATGCATAAATTTGGTCTAAGGTTAGAGATGATGTACTTGTACAGCTTGAAAACCTACAAAATATGATCACAAAGAAATGTGCTGTAGTCGATTGACACGATTTGTACAACTAAATTGCAGGAAACTTGTGCAACAAATTAGGTAGGAAACTTCCCAATGCAAAGATACTTCCATTGAATTTTTGTCCTCCCTTGGCCAACATGACGCTTCACCGCTTTCATTTTTGTTTGCTAGTAATGGCATATCTTATTTACTATGTTGGTACATAAACCCCCTCCCCCAGAAAAGAGAACGAGAAAGCGTGTACTTATTAATTCATATGTTCCATAACTTAATTTAGCCGATTACTCCTTATTTGAATTTGGATCTTAAATTGAAATAGGTGAACCGAAACGATCACATGAATCAAGTCACAAGGAAGGCTAATAAAATGGTTGTAAACACGAAAATTTCTAAAACAAGAACATGTGTACAAAATAATATTTTGTATTAATTTTGGGGTTACAATCTCTTTTACAATTTGATCATTTGATTCTATCTTCATAAGGTGCAAATTTATGAGTGTAGATTTGTTGATATTGATCCAAATGACCGTCAGGGCTTGATCTTAAGATGAATGAGGATGAACAGATCTTCAAGGGGGCCGTTGGGCTTGATCTTGATAAACGGATGAATAGATCTTCAAGGGCCTTTGGGCTTGATCATAATGAATAGTTGTGGATTTCTTCAAGGGCCGTTGAGGCTTGATCTTGATGAAAGTTTCTCCAAGGATTTTAAGAAGAACGAAGAAAGCTTTCTTGATCCTTCGGGATTCTTGGAAATTTGGGAGGTTGGATGCTTGAAAGCTTTAGAACTTCAAAGCTTCAAGGATTTGGAGAATTCTCTTCCAATTTGGGAGTAGAGAAATGTATTTGTGAATTGGTCCATGAAATGAAATGTTTAGCCTTCTACTTATAGAGTTTTTCAAGGCCTGATTTAAATATAATATTCCATGAAATGAAATGTTTGATGATTTTTTTGACTTTTTTTTTATTTTTCATTGAGTCACATGCTACATGTAAAATTTATGTGACATGTGAGCATTGAAATTTTAATTATTGGTCAACATTTATTTCACCAAAATTTCAATATCTACAAATGCCCCCACTTCAAGGCATCTCATATACATGTGTTTGTCACGTGTAAAAGATGTGTTTTGAAGTCCCTAAATGTAGACGAATCGACACTTGTATTTGTTGTGCTTGTTGACACTGGCTTGATCTTGAACTGGGCTGGAGGGTTTTTTTTTTTTTTGGTTTCCTCCAAAGGACTGAATTTACTTTCCACGGACTTAATCTTGAACTGGACTTGATTCAAGGGTGGTGGACACTTAATCTTGAATCGAGCTTGTGATTTCTTCAAGGGTCGTTGGGGCTTGATCTTGAAGGAAGGCTAATGAAATGGCTGTAAACACGACAATTTCTGAAACAAGAACATGTGTACAAAATAATATTTTGTATTAATTTTGGGGTTACAATCTCTTTTACAATTTAATCCTCTGATTCTATCTTCGTAAGGCACAGATTTATGAGTGGGCATTGATCCAAAGGGCCGTCGGAGATTAATCTTAGGATGAATAGTGGTGTAGATTTGTTGATGTTGATCCAAAGGGTCGTCGGGGCGTGATCTTAGGATGAACGAGGATGAATGGATGAGTGGATCTTCAAGGAGGCCGTTGGGCTTGATCTTGATGAACGGATGAACAGATCTTTAAGGGCCGTTGGGCTTGATCTTGATGAACGGATGAACGGATCTTCAAGGGCCTTTGGGCTCGATCTTGATGAACAGTTGTGGATTTCCGTTGGGGCTTGATCTTGATGAACGTTTCTTCAAGGATTTTATGAAGAACGAAGAGAGCTTTCTTGATCATTTGGGATTCTTGGGAATTTGGCAGGTTGGATGCTTGAAAGCATTAGAACTTCAAAGCTTCAAGGATTGGGGGAATTCTCTTCCAATTTGGGAGTAGAGAAATGTATTTGTGAATTGGTCCATGAAACAAAATGTTTAGCCTTCTATTTATAGAGTTTTTCAAGGCCTAATTTTGAATATAATATTTAGATGAAATAAATCATTTCTGTCAGGTGTTAACATGTATCTTGTGTGACACGTGAGCGTTGAAATTTTAATTATTGGTCAACATTTATTTCACTAAAATTTCGATGTCTACAAATGCCCCCACTTTAAGGCGCATCATATACATGTTCTTGTCACGTGTAAAAGAAGCATTTTGAAGTCCCTAAATGTAGACAAATCGGCACATGTATTTGTTGTGCTTGTTGACTTTCCACAGGCTTGATCTTGAATTAGGATGGATGGTTTTTTTTTTTCCTCCAAAAGACTGAATTTACTTTCCGTAGACTTAATCTTGAACTGGATTTGATTCAAGGGTGGTGGACACTTGATCTTGAATCGAACTTGTAATTTCTTCAAGGGTCGTTGAGGCTTGATCTTGAAGGATTTGATTCAAGGGTGGTAGACACTTGATCTTGAATCGGACTTGTAATTTCTTCAAGGGCCGTTGGTGGCTTGACCTTGAAGGATTTGTTTCAAGGGTGGTGGACACTTGATCTTGAATCAGGCTTGTGATTTCTTTAACGGCCGTTGGGGCTTGATCTGAAATGATTTGATTCAAGTGAGGTGGACACTTGATCTTGAATCGGACATGTGATTTCTTCAAGGCCGTCTTGATCTTTAAGAATTTGAAATTGAACCACGAGCAACTCCATGTGGCCAATAATCTTTGGCTCCCTCGGGGATGAATCGGCACATGCAGTTCACAACGCCTTAGCGAGTCGACTCAAGAATTTGAGGGTCAAAACAAGACCTCCAAATCTAGAGTACTTGCAACCCTGATGATATAAGATACTTTTACTTTTGAAGAAGTAGCGGATGAATCAACACATGCTTTGTTGTGCTTGTCTCTACATGTTTCAATGTATCATTTTTACTTGCCTTATATGTTCTCCAAGTAGAAGCAATGTCTTCTCTAGAAGTACATCAGCAGTTGAAGATGAGTACTCGAGAGTAATGCTACGTAAGCAATCAGGAAAGGGGTTCCAAGCAGTTGGTTCTAGATCGGAAGGTTGATTCCAAGTGTCGGTTGATTGCTCTCTTTTTCCTTGTCCTGCAAGTGAGAATAAGGACAAAGACAAGAACAAGGATGATAGGAGCATATTTATGCACCTTGGTTTAGCTTGTTCTTGTGCATTTAGAGTGTTTTTCCTTAGTAAAGTAGTCTTTTAAGCTAGTTTTATGTATTTTCAGGTTTTAAGGGCAAAGTAAGCAAAAGGATGCATTTTGGAGCCTTTTGGAGCCTTTTGGAGCCTTTTGGAGCCTTTTGGAGCAATTTAGAGCTTGGTGGATATCATATGCTTAGAGCCAAGAGGATGGACGAAATTGATGACTTGAAGATGATGATTCCTACTTAAGCAAGGTTTCCTAGTTGAAGTAGGAAAATCCCTAATGGAAGTGGAATCCTAGTTGAATTAGGATTCCTAGTTGAAATTGGTTTCCTAGTGGAATTAGGATTCCTAGTTGAATTAGGATTCCTAGTTGAATTGGGATTCCTAGAAGATTGAAGTTTTCTACTCAAACAAGGTTTCCTACTTGAAGTAGGAAAGGCAAATCCCAATGGCCTCAAGTTGCAACAAGAAGAAAGTTTTCCAAGTTCAAGAAGGAGAAGAATTACAAGATGAAGAAGGATTAATTTTCCTAGTGCATGAAGGTCTCCTAAACATTGTTGGACACAAGGGAAGGTTCTAGAACACCTTATCCCTTCTAGTAGCCTTATCCCCTACTTGCCGTGGGTTTCACCTAGTTCCCTTAGGTTTTGGGTCTTCTAGAACACCTTATCCCTCCTTGCCGCACCTAGCTTCTAGGAAACCTGATTTCCTTGCCTTGTGTTTGTTTTCTAGAAGCTCTTATCCTAATCCCTACAAAGGTGGCGCCTATTTCCTTAGGTGTAGCTTCTAGAAACTTGATTTGGTGCCTTGCATTTACACTCTAGAAACTTAAAAGAACCTGCACCTAATTCCTTCTAGAAAGCCCTAAATAGGTGGCGCCTAAACCCTTCTAGAAACCTTGCAAATTTGCCGCAAGTCTCCCTTGTCCTTTGGGGTTTCCTACCTTCTAGATGGCCTAGTCCTATGGGGTTTAGATGATGTATTCCTTCTCTGATTCCTAAGCCTAAACCCTGCACCCTAAACCTTATAAATAGACCCCCTTGCCACACCATTTAATTCATTCACTCATCCACATTCAGAAATTCATAATTCACTCTCCTTTTGCCGCAGAAATCAACCACCATTCTCCATATTTTCCAAGCCTTTGCCGCACCCCCCATCCCTCCTAAACACTACCATACCACTCCATATCCCTTCATCCATACACATACCATCCAAAACCTGTCCCTAGACCTTGTGTCGTAACAAAGAGAAGGAGAAGAGGGCTTGGACGTTCATGCAATTCAAGTTCGAGTCGCTGGAATTTTTAGGTGTTTCCTCTCCTTTGATTTCAATGTTTAAATTTAATTCTCTTTGTCTTGTACGTATGAGGAACTAAAACCCCCCTTGGCTAGGGGGGATTCGAAACCATGATCATGCTTGCTATATGATTTGATTACCTCTAATTGCGTTTCATAAGTTGTGAATTCAATTTACTTATCTATTTGAATTAAATTGATTTGTGTGTGTTGGTTGAGAGTGCACGCTTAATTGTCATGCATAAATCTAATGCTAGGATATAAGGAAGTTTCACCTAATCGTTACAAACTTATCTTCACAAGTGGTAAAGGTTGATGATCTCAATCGTGTTAAGTAAATTCTTGGCATAAGTTTCATGCAATTCATAGTAACGAGTGCTTCGTCAATGCTTATGGTTTTCAAAGAACTTAATGATTCTTGCTTGTATCTCTATTATGCAATTCATGTACGGAACTTGTGGGGAGTGCTTTGGGTTGTCGTATGCAATCATCCAATTCAATAACGTTAGGAAAATCTGAGGGTTAATTAGTGCAATTCACAGTTAATCTGGGGCGTTGAGAATTCATGGTTTATTGAAAAGCAATTAGAAATCGTTTTGTATGCAAGTATGGCATGTGTGGAGATGAACCCCTTAGCTATCCTTCCATCCATTGATTTAAACCAATTTCGTTTTAAAATCTGTTCGTTTTACAAAGTTTTAAGTTTTGTTTTCAAATTCGTCAAAACCAAAATCCCCATTTACTTTCTTGTTTAAAAGTGCTTAGAATCTGTTTAGTTTGTGTTTTTAAAGTGTCTTGAGTCAAGTTATAACAATTTTCGTCCAAATTCTTCTTTAGTGTTCAAAACTGCCCAGAAAGTGGTTTTAAGGCTGTTTTGAGTGTTTTCTTGCTGTTTTGAGTCTTTTGGTTTGTTTTAGTGTTTTAAAGTTTGATTTTGCATTCTTTGAGTCTAGTTTAGTGGTTTATACTTTGTTTTTACGTTTTTGAGTCATATCCAAGTGATTAACAATCCAACCTAATCCCCGGTCCAGAACGATCCCTACTTACATTCTTCACTACAATTGATAAAATAGGGTTTAATTTGTGTGCTTATATATTTCACATCAAAGGAGAAAGCATGATATGAGATACTCTTTCTTTCGACCCTAATGATATAAGATATTCTTTCTTTCGACCCTAATGATATAAGATACTCTTGCTCTGGTGTGATTTATTTGCAAAGGTATTCCAGAGGATGAGGAACACTGAGTATTTCGAGAGGCTTCGTTGGGAGTGCACTCTCAGAGATAAGGAAGAGCTTGGCATTTTTGTAGGTCTACCTTGCCATGGAAGACAAAGGTTGGCATATATAGGGATTTTCCAATAGCAGGTAGTGGTGTTGTTCCTTTAATCTTGCCAGCAACAATGGGGTAATTAGTACAGTAAAGTTCACGTGTTTTCGACGTCAGAGATTTTTATTTTTATTTTTGAACAAGTTGCATGTGAAATGTGCCGACAAACTTTGATTCAAAAAATATGGCTTTTGGATTTCAGAGAATGGTGCCTCTTTGATCTTTGAACAAGCAGCCCGGCTTTTGAGGTTTGGAAAGAGACGACAAGCCCCTTTGATTTTTTCTGCGACTTCCTTAAAGCTGAGATCACATATGAAAGGTGCTGACAAACTTTGATCCAAAAAATCTGACTTTTGAATTCACAGAGCGGTGCCTCTTCGATCTTTGAACAAGCGACCTGGCTTTTGAGGTTTGGAAAAAGACGACAAGCCCCTTTGATTTTTGAATAGGTGGCCTTGTTGCCTCTTCTTTTTATGGAGGCATCGATTGCGTTCCAAAAGCATGCTCGAGAGTTGTTGCTTGTAAAAGCTCTCATCTTGTACTTATGAGATTTTGATTTATTCGACCTTTTCTTTTCCTTCAACATCTTTGGAAATGGCTTGCCCATCTAACCGTCATCTTGATTTGAACATTGGGGAAGATGCTGACATGTCTTCTTAAGACAACATATGGCACCCATCATTCTGATTGCTTAACAGTCCTCTTACAATTGGGGATTCTGTGATGAAGAATGACATAACCGATACGGTGGTAGCGAAGAATCTTCTCACCCTCAAGGATAGTAAGATCATTTCTAAGCTGTCTGATGAGCTAGCTGTTCAAGACTCTTTGGCCTTCAGTGTCCAATGTGCAGGCTCTGTATCGAACATGGGCCAACACCTTCTTACTCAAACTCGTCAAGTTGAGTCACTGATGGCTGAGGTGACGAGTCTTAAGTAGAAGATCAGAGGGCTTAAGCACGAAAATAGAGAGTTGCACATGTTTGCCAATAGTTACTCGACGAGCATGAAGAGAAAACTTAACCAGCTGCAGAAGTCTGAAAGTCGAATTCAAAGTGACCATCAGAGGTTTGTGGCTTTGTTCCAGAGGCAGCTTTTGCCTTGGCCATCTGGAGCTGCACCAAGTGTTGAGGCTCCGAATAATCAACCTCATGTGTTTCCTCTTTCTGTAACTCCACCGAGTACTGAGGCGCCAAATGATCTACCTTTGTGAAGGCTCACTCTTCTTTGTTTAATTTTTTTTTAAATGTTGTAAATGCACACTCTGTAATTTCTCAAAGACATCAATAAATGAGTTTTATTTCATTTAGATGTATATTTGTTTTCGTTCTCGGTGTGTTTGACACCATGTGAGTTTCAAACTTGTATATAACAAATATATCCACATATGGCACCATCACCCTTTTTTCTCTCTTGTAATTACTCTTGGTGAGCCTAACACCATCAATACTTATCTTCTTTATTATTTATTTTTTTATTCTTTTCCCAATTTGCATGTTTGTCCACTTTGCTTTCCGCACGCTACCTTGCTTTTTTCTTTTTTCTTTTCTACCTCAAGCTAAAGCCTTTTCTCTTTAGTCCTCTTTTTTTCTTTTCTTTTCTTTTTTTAAATTTAATTTTATTTATTTTTTATATATAGTGGTGGTTCTGCTCCCTCCATGTGCTTAACCAAAAGGTTGTGAGTGCGACTTGGAAAGGTAGCAATACATGTGTGTGCAAGCTGTCCAAAGTTGTTGCATGCATGAACACCATCATTCATTACATGTGCTTTGTATTATTTATCAAGTTTTTTTTTCAATTTAATATATACATAATATATGTATATAGGGGATGGAGATAGAGTTTTCAAAGAAGGACGAAGAGGGACGGAAAGCTGGAGTCGAACTTGGCAGTAGTGCAAAGCGTTGAGCTTCACGACCGACTAGTCGTTTGACAACGGTCATTGAAGTTCTTCGCCAATTTTGATCATGGTGGCCAAAATGATGAGCTCGAGGTAGTGTAAGGCGCCGAGCTTTATGACCGGCTAGTCGTTTGACGACGGTCACTAACTTTGAAGGACCCACAGAGTCTTACTGAATGTAGACCTTTGCAGCCCTCAGAAAGAAGAAACATGCCCACATCTTGCACGCCATTCCTCCAACCGTTTCAACACATTCAATAACTCGGCCGAGTCGCATAAGCTCAAACAACTTCAACCTCTCGTTGAACTCATTGACTCAAACTATAGTTTCAATCATCACACAGATCTAGTCCTTATCCACCGTCATCTTCTACCATCAGAAATTTCACGGGTCAAATTGAAAAATGAAGACATCACTGCAAGGGAGAGATAGATTGACAGCTCTTCCAAAGCTTCTTCGTCGCTGTCAACTACACCAATCTTCGCTTTTTCAATTCAGCAAAATCTTCAGGATCATCAGCAAGTCCAAATGGGTTAAAAGCACTTCATAGTTTCCTCTGTGGGCTTGAAGGACGATGGGTTGTTGTATTTCCCTGCTGCATTGTTCCTGCTGCAGACGTGATATGTTGTAAAGGACAACGTTCATCGCTGGAGACACTGCTCGCTGCACAGAAGAATGCCCATTGTGAGGGTGGTGCATGCATGGCCTCTGCAGTCTGTTGTTGCTGTTCTTATTCTTACTCTTTTGGGAGGGTGAAGAGTCTCTAGGTCCAGTTAGAGTGGAAGGCCTTGCTGAGTCGATTCGTAACTTATCCCCAGGCTCGGTAGCTCCATTATCTCCCCCAGCTTATCCGGCATTCTCATGTCCTTGCTCGTACTTATTGTACTCACCATTGAGGATAATGATGAGGAATGTGACAATGTTGACAACGACAAAGACGAATACGACGGTGGTAGGGTTAGAGTTTCCATGGAAGCTGTCTTGGCAGCCGTGACTTGTATGACTTGGGGTGAGTTTGAATCAGGTCGAGGCAGCAAATCGAATGATGGGTATTCCAGTTTGCACAAGAGTCATGGCCTAGCGTAGAGCATCTTCTCCAACGCAATGAAGGATAAGGAAAGCATGAGGAGGCGGGCTTCGTTGGCACTGAGGAGCTGCTGTTGTTGCCGACGCCTAAGCAAGTGGTGGAAGAAGATGATGAGTCAGCCGTGACGATCGAATCTTCAAACCAGGAGGGCTGAATATGGGTGGTGATGTTGAAGCTGAGGGACTCAACTGACTGTGATATGGACTCAAATTGCAAATTGTTGTCATTAAACCAAATCCCAACAACTATGGCAAGCAAACTCTCCAACTTCTCCTTGAGATTTTTTGGTTGGAAAGATGGTGCGAATTGTTGGGCTTGGGGAATCCGGCTGCGTTGATGATGATCCGCCTGAGAATTCTCGCCCAACTTCTCTTGATGATTACTGATGCTTCTGTTTCTTTGGTTTGGCACGGGTCTGAAATGTAGAAAGACCCACTTTAACATGTATACATTTTTTTTTGTAATAAAATTGACTTTCTTTAATAAAACATTTATTTTTTTATTTTGATGTGACTGAACTCGGAGTTGAATGTTTGAGCTATCTACGTACCCTTCAAAAAAGAGATCAAGTCATAACGTAGTTCCAAATACTTTTTTTTTTTTGGTATTTTCTTTTGGTGCTGTACGCAGTTTATACTCTTGTAGGCCAAGAACATTTGGCGTCGCCTTTTAGACTCGTGCGAACGAGGAGCAGTATTGACGTGTGCAGTTTAGGCTCATGCAGGCGAGGAGCTGTACGTGGATTTGTCAAGCGATTTTGGAAAGGTTTTCCTCGCAATCTTTGTAGTAAGGTGTCTAGACTGAATGGTTGAAGAACTTTTCAAGAAAGAAATCACGCATCGTGATGGGGATGGACAATCTTTATGTCAAAATTTCATCATCCTCAACACTTTCATGTTGCTTTGGAGATTGACAAGAGCTACTTTGCTCCCTTTCCAATTGGTGAACTTATGGAGGAGACGTATGCTTCTTGTACAATTTCATTGGTGTGACATGAGTCAATCCTTCAACTTCGTTTGACTTGGAGCATGCCCCCAACGGTTAAGGTAAAGACTTTGAGTCAAAAGAGCAAGAAGTGACAGAGGTATAGTTTGACTTCACCACATCGTCACGATTTAGCTCGATGATTCCTTTCTAGGCTAGCTTCACGATGAGATCTTTTAGCATGAAGCACTTTTTCATTGGATGACTGATGAAGCAGTGGTGCTTATAGTACCTTGGGTTGTCGGTGCCATTTATTTCTTCCGGCCATTTGCACTCGAGTAAATCAATCACCTTATTCTCTAACAGGTCTTCTAGCATTGCGGCCACATCAGAGTCTAAAAAAGGATGTCTTTTGCTCTAATTCCCTCCAGGTGTTTTTGTACCTGTCTTGGGAACAAGAAGGCTCACCTCTCTTTATCTCCCTCGTTTTGTTCTTAGAGGAAATCTTGATAAGCGATGAGGAGGTTTTGATGGGTGTAATGTTGATGGTAAAAGCTTCATTGGCAGGCTTCTTTCTAGTATTGTCCACCTTTGGAGCAAACACCTTGTCCTTCTTGAAGTCAGTGATTGGTTCTTTCTTCCCATGATGGGCGATGCTTAACTCCATGTTGCAGGCGTGAGTAGCTAACTCTTCAAAGGTCTGCAGTTTGATGCCTTTGAGGATGTAGTGTAATCCTCATTGCATGCCTTGGACGCATATCTCGATTAAGAAGATCTTTGAAAGTTTGTCTTTGTAGTCGAGGCTTAGAGTGTGCCATCGATTGATGTAGTCAACGACTGGCTCGTCCTTCCATTGTTTTGTACTTGTCAGCTCCAACATGCTTTCAGTGCGGAGGGTGTTATAGAAGCGGTTGAGAAATTCCCGCTCCAATTACTTCCAGCTGTTGATGAACTCGGGCTCTAGGTCCGTGTAACAAACGAATGCATTCCCCTTTAGCGAGCGCACAAACTGCTTTGCGAGGTAGTCTCCTCCAGTCCCTACATTGTTGCAAGTTTCAACGAAATGGGTGACGTGTTGCTTTAGGTTTCCTTTTTTGTCAAACTGCATGAACTTTAGTGGTTGATAACCCCTCGGCATCTTCAAGGCGCCAAGCTTCTTGGAGTAGGGCTTTGAGTACAACATGGAGGTATGTAAGCTCTCTTCGTACTGCGCCTTGATGGTGCTGGTGATCATCTTCTGCAGCTGCTGGAAAGAGAGAAATCCCATAAGAGCCGCTCCTTGGTCTGGCTTTTCCTCGACTTTTTCTATCGGAGACTCCTCATCCTCGTTGTCTTCTTTCTTTGGGCCAAAGCCAACTCTTTCATCATGTTGTGCCCCTAACTTGTCCATGAGCATATCAATCTGCAAGTCTTTCTCTTTTGCATTCTTTGTGAGCATTGCAATCGTTTCCTTCATTTGAGCCAAACTACTCTTCCATGTAGGTAGCACCGATAGTCATGACTTGTTCCTTGTTTTAAGTCATTGCATTTGGAGTGTGCTTGGATTTTTTTTTTTTTTTAATGGAGAAAGAGATGAGAGGTAGAGATTGTCTCAATGGGCGTGCCAAATTTGTAAACACAAAAATTCCTGAAACAAGAACACGTGTACAAAATAATATTTTGTATTAATTTTGGGGTTACAATCTCTTTTGCAATTTGATCCTCTGATTCTATCTTTATAAGGTGCAGATTTATGGGTGGGTTGTTGATCCAAAGGGTCATCGAGGCTTGATCTTGGGATGAACAGTGATGCAGATTTGTTGATGTTGATCCAAAGAGCTGTCGGGGTGTGAGGATGAATGGATGAACGGATCTTCAAGGGGGCCGTTGGGCTTGATCTTGATGAACGGATGAACAAATCTTCAAGGGCCATTGGGCTTGATCTTGATGAATGGATCTTCAAGGGCAGTTGGGCTTGATCTTGATGAACAGATGAATAGATCTTCAAGGGCCTTTGGGCTCGATCTTGATGAACAGTTGTGGATTTCTTCAAAGGCCGTTGGGGCTTGATCTTGATGAACGTTTCTCCAAGGATTTTACGAAGAACGACGAGAGCTTTCTTGATCCTTTGGGATTCTTGGGAATTTGGGAGGTTAGATGCTTGAAAGCTTTAGAACTTCAAAGCTTCAAGGATTTGGGGAATTCTCTTATAATTTGGGAGTAGAGAAATGTATTTGTGAATTGGTCCATGAAACAAAATGTTTAGCCTTCTATTTATAGAGTTTTTAAAGGCCTAATTTTGAATATAATATTTAGATGAAATAAATCATTTGTCAGGTGTTGACACATGTTCTGTTTGATGATTTTTCTGACTTTTTTTATATTTTTTATTGAGTCACATGCTACGTGCAAAATTTATGTGACATGTAAGCGTTAAAATTTTAATTATTAGTCAACATTTATTTCACCGAAATTTCGATGTCTACGATGGTGTCACAACTCCAACATGTTGCTAAAAAAGCAAGACCATGGAGAAGATGCATAATTGCACACACTAGGAATAAAGTCCAAACAAAAAGATGTACAAAGTGAACTAGTGAAAGAGAAGAAGAAGAAAACAAAATATGTTTGTCACACATTAGGGATAAAATTACATTTTTGCGTTCAAACAATTGCCATGTGCCGTGCGCGTGACCAAGATGGATAGAAAATTGGATAAAAATTTCAAAATCTAACACAAGTTTGAACAATATGAATTTATAATGAAAAAATTTATACCATGTGCGTGAAAATTTTAAGGAGGATGACAACTTCAGTCCAATAAACGTACGTCTGACATAATTTCACTTCAATTCATGTAGTTTTAGTCATATGTATCTCAATCAAATTCTCCTTAAAATTTGCTACAATCAAGTAAGATGTAAAGGCCATTTAATCCATTATTTTGTTGGTTTATTAGCTCATTAAGCTTGCCGGCTACAACCGGAATTCACAAGCAACACAGCTTAGGAATCTCCATATTCTTCTAGATGCATGTATATTTGAATTTGATTTCCAAGTGGTTGACATCAAGGTGCATCCTGTAAAGTTTTAAAGTATACGTTATAAGTAGCGTTGTTATATATCGTCACCACACGGTTTAGTACTATCTTTGTCAACGCTGTCATTCTCTTCTGTGTACCTTTGAGTTGGTTTCCAGTACCCAAAAAGTTGCCACGCATATAAGAAATCATTTGCAAACACCATGCATTGACATGTTTACTCGTATTTTTATCAATAGAAAAGCCTTTTAATATCCCATGCATTGACACTCATTTTGTAGGATCTTAAACTTAGGAGATCGCCTTTGTCAAAGACAATAAAATCTTCCCGGCGTTCCTTATTCCGGCCGGCCCAAGTGACACCGAATGAGCTCAAGTCCGATCTGTCGAAGCATGCTATGCATTAATAGCACATTGAGTTTTAGGGTATGGTTGGTTTTACAATGTCATGAATCTTTATCTTGTTATGTATGTAGTTTTCACATCAAACACCACGTGGGTTAAGGGAACAAAATTATAAGGTATTGTTTGGGGGGAGGGGGTGTTTCGACAAAAAATGTCTCAGCATTATTAGTAATAGAATTATTTTGTTTTACCAATTCGAACTTAGTATTTTAAATCAGACCATGTGCATAAAATGTTGTATTGGGGTTGAAATCACCTTGAGTTTGAATCCAACATGGCCTTCTTCCTTAACCCATAATCCATAATCCATAATCCATAATCCATAATCCATAATCCATAATCCAAATTAATTAATCCTTAAATCAAAGATTTCCACTTTTGATTTGCATTTCAAGTTTTTCTATTCCCAATATGACCCAACATACAAGCGGCATTTGAAAAATTGAAAGGTAAAGAGAATTCCTTGAGTCCAACAATTCGAACTCGAAAAAAAAAAAAGAAAAAAAAAAGCAGCTTTGAATGTGAATGAAAGAGAGAAAATATATGTATGCATGCAAGCAAAAATCCATATTCAACAAGATACTTAAATTTTAAATAGAAAATTAGAAAAGGAATATGAACCAGTTTTAGTCATGATCACACGTGAGCCGACCTCGTAATGGGCCGGTTTGACGGAGCATGTCGGCCCAACAATAAACCCATAAAGTAGCCGAATGTAGCGTTCCATATGACGCGTCAATGATCTACTGAGGCAGAACCCAAATAGTCAATGGGAGAAGAGATTTTTCAATGTGATCGGAACACGAGATGGTATATCACATATTACTATATAAATACTAGAATATGTGTGTTAAAATTTAATAACTTAAAAAAAAATACAATTTCTCACCACTTATATAAAAACACATATGTAAAACACCTGTGTTCCAGTCACAATAAAAAATTTCTCCAAAAGGAGGTTCCAAAACATAGTCAACATCACAAAGACATTTTAACGTCTCCTGACCACTATCATGTGATTCACTAGTATCAGAAATTAAAACCAAAACATGTTGTGTGGAATACGAATTTGAATTTTGTTGTCCCCCACATTGGGCCACCTTGTGGTTTATCACCAACTTCAATTAGATAGCACAAGAGACGCTGAATTACTGATCTAATTTTAAAATGCTAACGAATATGACATTGTTTCATTATTGGGTTGCAATTTAATCACTAACAATACTAAATAAATTAAGTTATTTTACCAAATTTTAAAATATTAACTGATGTGACAATTTTTCGTCTGCTTTACATTTGGGCTCATTTTCAAACTTATTTATTCACAGCAATAAAAAAAAAATTACATCCTTAAATAACTAAAAGTTTGTGTATAAGTTGACGTCTCTAGGATGTTTTCTCATATTTTTTTTCAATCATCATTGCCCTTGAATTTGAATGTGGAAAAGAATAATCATTTATCCAACTATGCAAGGTTGGCTTTGGTGATAAGGACGTTGTGGAGGACCACATGTCTAAATTCCAACATTGTTGGTTGCTTCATTAGCAACTTCGTGAAAATTTCAACGCCTAGATTGTTGGTGAAAGATCCTCCTAAAAGTCCACAAAGCAACAAAATTGGATTTCTATATATTTAATCAGCTTAAAGCAACCCATATTTCAGCATTAAACAAATTAATAATCTACTTTCCTTGGTAGCTATAGTCAGCATTCAAACAATTCATGAGGAACAACAGTACCAACTTAGAATAATAATGGGAACATTAGTAATCAAATCATGCTACCTATGAGAGAGAGAGAGAGAGAGAGAGAGAGAGAGAGAGGATTTATTCAAAGGTGGGGTACTGACAGATGAACTACGTACACAAGCAACTCAGCAAGAGCTATATACAAAAGCTTGAAGCTGCAGGTCAAGGTCTTGTACGCTCTCTAAGGGAGAGAGACTCACTTGGGAGAAGAACAAGCTTTGGTCATTAATTGTTAGATCGAGTGTAAGCTTTCTTCTAATACTATTTATTACTTGCTATTTGTCGTCTGATTCAGCTTCTTCTTCCAAAGCTTAGGGTTGTTTGTTTCTGCACAATTTTAGAGTTTTTACTTGCATATTTTGTACCGAAAGGGAATTTGTTGAGAGTATCCCGCATTAGAGATGGTAGTATTGCATAAGTGCTTAAAATATTCTTTTAATATTTCCCTTTACCAAATTGTTTTTTTGGTTTAACGCATTGTTTTGTACGGGGCCAGTAACATTTTACAATGATTTTGTTTTTCCAGGACCCTTCCTTGAGCTCTAGATCATAGAGAAAAATAAAAAGGAGCAAATTTGATGGAGATTTCATCAAGAGGAGGATTATCTGAGCTGGTAAGACAATTCTGCAGCAACCCTTGGTGTCTTTTCCTGTTGGACAAAGATAAACATGTGCAACAAAGCTTCTGTTTTTTATGTTTGACAATTCAAGAATTATATAGCACATAATTAATAATTTGAGATTGTATTAATGTTGATGTTGGACTTGTTTGCAACAGCTTCATTCATTGTATTTGATTAAATATTGTCTATACTTAATTTGATAATCAAGAAGGAAATTGTTTAACTTACAGGGAATGGAGGATCCCTTCTTCATCAACCAGTGGCAGTACATGAACTCTTTGGATGAGCTTGGTATGCCCCCGTTAGCAGCTGCATTTGGAGAGAATTTACAACACTCTCAGTTCCACCCAATTTTCAACCTCAAAACTCCTATCGATAATTCTCATACGGCCATTGACAGACCAACGAAACAGCTCAAAACTGATGGATGGACTTCATGCAAAACTGATCATCTTGTAGCAAATTTACAAGTTGCTTCCTTGCCTCCAAACAGTCTTTCGTTCGTCAATTCTCATCATGCAAACCAAATGCCGGTGCTTAAGCCTAAGGAGGAGGCAGCAGCAGTGTGTTCAAAGAGCACCAATACTCTCCCTTCTGATATATTGCTATCTCAGGGTTCATTTGGAAACCGAAATTATTCATCAAATGGGATCAGCACAACCACTCGGCTTTCTCAGACCCAAGATCACATTATCGCAGAAAGGAAGCGCAGAGAGAAGCTCAGCCAACGGTTCATAGCTTTATCTGCAATCATTCCTGGTCTAAAGAAGGTAACAGAAATTATATCCTGTATCTGTTAATCCACTGCAAGTTTTATTCAAGACATTCTTTTAAATTTGATTGTCTTGCTTATACTCCAAATAATCGGTAGGTTTTGGGATGGCATCAATTCCGAGAAATTTGGATGTTTTTTACCTGCTGAATTGTGTTTCTAAACGTAAATCATACTTCATGCTATGACAGATGGACAAGGCTTCTGTTCTGGGAGATTCAATTAAGTACATCAAACAACTGCAGGACAAGGTAAAGACGCTTGAGGAACAGACGAGAAACAAAAACATGGAATCGGTCGTGTTTGTGAAGAAAACACAGCTCTTTGCCAACGGCGACAATTCTTCCTCTGACAAAAACAGCTCCACAGGCCCGTTTGACACGACACTGCCTGAAATTGAGGCAAGGTTCTGTGACAACAATGTCTTGATAAGAATCCACTGTGAGAAAGGAAAAGGAATTGTGCAAAAAACAATAGCAGAGGTTGAGAAGCTCCAATTAAAATTCATCAATAGTAGTGTGATGACATTCGGGAGCTGTGCTCTTGATGTTACCATTATTGCTCAGGTAAACTTCCTTCTCAGTTATATGAATGAAATTTGTTGCTTCGTAATATTTGCAATAGAAATGATTTCCATACACTCGTGTCTCCTTCGACAAACTAATGTTTATTTTTGTCCCTTAGACTCTCTTAATTTATTCAATCCAAAAAATAGAAATAAACAGCCGCGTGTTGGGGGTAAAATGGGCGTGCGAATATCTCTTCCCCACTTTTAATCCAAAGTCATTTGATACCACATCTCGATCTTTGCAGATGGAAGCGGAATTCAGCCTCTCGGTGAAGGATCTCGTCAAGAATCTACGCGCAGCCTTTGAGCTGTTCATGTGAAAATAATCTACTCGCAGCTTTCGATCTGTTCCTTGCTGCAGAAGCTTCACAATAAGTAGGAGTATTTCCTCAAATATACCAGTCCAAGTTTAAGTACCTTTTTCAGAATTTCTGTTTACAAGGCCTGCAATCCTTCACCAAGTTAGATTACCAGTACCTTCAAGCTTGTTTGCTGTCAGGTTAAGATTTTGCAGGAGGGTTTTTTCACTTCAACTTTTTTTGCATGGTTAACTTGTTTACCATGCTTATTTACCCACCTGTTTAAGCAAGTTATCTCACAGCTTTTGTTTTACTTCAAGGAATTTGTGAAATGCGACTCATCCCTTTGTGTCCCCTAGGGTTTTTTTTTACAGATAAAGAGAGATTTTTCAGTGTGACCAGAACATGGGGTGATATATCACGTGTCACTATACAAATGGTGGAATATGTGTGTTAAAAAGCTAATAACTTAAAAAAAAAAAAAAATTCCCACCACTTACATAAAAACGCATGATCCTCTGTATTCTCGTCACAATAAAAAATTTCTCATAGGTGAGGATAAAAGCAGGCATTTGTTTGGTCAGTGTTTTAGATGCATCCTGAACATCTAATTTCTTGAGCCTCTTTTTCTTGTAATCTTCTCTTTATATGCAACCCCTTTGTTGCCAATGTAATGGAAAATAAGTAATTTCATGTTACCTTTACTCACAAGTGTCTGTTATTTTATGTGACAAGATAATGTCCTGTTATTTTTAATTGGCCCCCTATAGTTTGGGCGAAGTTCCACTTTAGTTTCTACAATTTACGTTTTATCGAATGCAATCACTTAATTCACTAATTGTTGAGTACAAGCTTAATTTTCATAAAAAATTTCCACAAAATTAGCACGAGTATGAAATCCAAGGGGTAAATTGGAATTGCCTCATATGTCCGTTAAACATGTTACACAAATTGATGTGAAACAAGTAATAAACTCCATGCCTACAATCGCAAAAAATGATACTTCGCCCAAACTATAGGAATCAAATCATCGTTTCGCCTTTTTAACTTTGCTTGTCCAAATGATTGTGTATGCTCTCTAAACAAAGGGAAAACACACACACACAAGGCCATCACAAGGATAATAGTTGAATACCATCATAGCATATATCAAAATTATTGGAGATTAGTTGGGAATATAGTTAATTAATTAAGCTTGCTGGTTTTTGGTATTGGTGGATGCTGGAGAGTAGAGTGGACAAATAAGACTTTGAAAGATTGACACTGAAAAATTGACACTAACTAGAGACTCAAACTTGGAATTTTGGAGGTCTTATTATCTTATAAGTTTAGGTGAATGATTAGCGGAGCTTAATATTCTCTGCTAGCCCCACTAAGATTGTGATCTTTGGTATGACTTTATGGCAACAACCTCTCTCAAGTTTCAAAAGAATAATCCCCCTTCATTATGATCATGAATTAAGATACTTTAGAGGGGGAGAATTAAACAAGTCAGGCAAATGTAGCCATTGATTGAATGAGACTTAATATTGAATAACTATAAGCTTACTATTCACTTGAGTCACAGAATCTCGTGTTAATTTTGTCTGTTAATCTTATAGTCTCATATTAATTAATGACTAGCAATGAGGACACACTTTGTGTGTGAACAATTTCATTTTATTTTTTGTTTTTGATTAAGGAGTGTGATTAGTTTTTAAAATTAAAAAAAAAGTATGAGACAATGATGATGTGACAGTTTTTCTTAATAAGAGGAGCATATTTTTCTTAATATTACATAATTACTTTTTTGTCCTCGTTATGTAGATATTCTGTATAAAAATGAGGGTGAAACAGGAAAAAATGGTGATATGATTGTCATTTTGAGAAAAAGTTAAGGGTAAAGTAGGAAAAATGGGGATATGAATGTCATTTTCTCAAAAGATACAAAATTACTCTTTTGCCCTCATCATGTCAACATTGTTGAGGGCAAAATTGGAAAGAATGTGGCAAAAAGTTGACAAGGAGGGTTCTCTTAATAATAATATAGATTAAAATTTGGCTATAACATAAGTGTAGAAGAATAATAAGATAATAAATTAAGACTATATAAGTTCAGAGTTTGATTTCATGTTGTAAGATAAAAAAATGAATAGCCTAATCCTATGATAATTCTATGCGTGTACACATAGAGCATAAGAACTAACAAAGCAAATTCCTCAAATAGTATTAGGGGAATTAGGCATGCCATTGTTCAATGAAATTTCTGTTTTTTGTCACAAACAACTAGATTTTGTTGTTGATTGGTTTTGAATTCAATTAGGCTGCTTCTTTCATTACATTTACACTTGAAATAATTTTTTTTTTCTTTCAAAAAATAAGCCAGCAAGGTGTTGTGGTGTAGTTGGTTATAACTTCAGTCTAAGGCCATCTTTAATCGAAAGGGCTAAACATTGTCTCATCTCGAATTATAGCCCTATAAAAAATTATTTTTAAATGAACAGTGTCAGATAATAGTTGTCATCTCCAACCGAAGGAGTTAAACATAGCTCCCTCTATAATTTATTAGTTTTAAGTTTATACTATAAATTTATTAGTTAATTTAATTAAACTGTCATTGGATGTTTTCAAATCTAACCGTTGAATTTGAATCCATTATTGCAATTGAGGAGCTGGCCCAAAAAAATTGCTAAGAGATGTCTACATTTGGCTAGCCTGATACTCCTTTGGCCATAATGGTCAATGAGCTCTATAGAATTATAGCATAGCCATCGATTGTAGATGAGATCATAGAAAAATCATGTCATTTTTTAACATTTGGACCTTTAGCCCTCTCCGTTTGTGATGGCCTAACACGTTGAAGGCATTTTTGATTGGCTTCTCTAAGTTTCACTGGACTGTCTAGGATACTTAGACCGTGTTTGGTGCAAGCAGGGATTGTGTTTAATGAGACTAAACCGGACTCGCTGGGATTAAACACTTCGCTAAAGGGCCTTAGCGGGACCCCTTGAAAATGAGAGGATTGCTAATCCTGTCTCCTACACTTGCTTTGCTTTGTCTCAGGGTCATTTAGGACTTTGGTATGCTTTGCATCGTCCTCGTAGTTGTTCGACGATCGACAATGAACATGCATCACCGTCGAAACCCAAATCCTCAAAAGATGAGATATTTGAAAGAAAGCCGTCAGAGGAGTGTTGCTACAAGTGCAACGACGACCATAAGTGTCCCCAATCCTCGCTTTAATGACAGCACTGCAAGCACAAACCACCACTTCAACGAGGTCAGACTCAAAATCAAACGGATCTAGGCCAACCAAGCTCACCCATTCGGGATTCCCCGCCCACCGAACAAAAACCCGAAAAACCAAGCTCAATTCTTCATTTTGCAGAAAAAAATTGGCAATTAATCGGAAAAAAAAGGGAAGGGAATAAGAGTGTGGGACGAAGAGAACGAGGGAGGTAAAGAGAGAGAAAATGATGGAGGCTTCCAGAGAGGGAGAGTTTTTTTAGAATAAAAAAGGTAGAATTAATTAATATAATATTATTAGATATGAATTAAATAATATAATAATGTAGTTTTTGTTATAGGCCTAATCGACTGAACTATATTTAGGACTAGAGATGGATAGGGCTGGCGGCAAGAAAAAGAGAAGAGAGAGATGTAATTCAAAGGTGTGTGTTGTATCACTCTATTGTGCCTTTATTTATAGTAGTAGGATAGGTTAAATCCTTACCCTAATAGAATAATATCTACTAAATAAGATATTCTAAGATATCCCTAGATACACTAGGATTTACACAATTACATTCCTAATCCAATAGGACTGCAACACTTCCCCTTGAGTGTGTAAATACTCAAACAAAACATTGCATTAGGTCTTCAACAATTGAGGTAGAACAGTTAATGAAGTCGTCGGCATAACGGGCGAATGTGAATCTCAAATTCAAAAGAAAGTAAAACTCACAAAACCTCGTTATAGTAAAACCTAAGGTAGGCAAAAACCCATAGTCTAAGGAGAAAAGTGAGAAGTATGCATAATGTCTAAAACAAACGTCAAATAGGACGAAAGTAGTGAACTCAACGGAATATGATCATCCCAGGATGGATGCCTCATCAAAACTTCGTTAGGTAGCAAAAACCCAGTGGGAAAAATGCTCCTAATCGTAGGAAAAAGAGTACATTAAGATCAAGTGAGTATGTTTCGGGATACTCCTCCTGAGTTAGACATAACTTCCAAATAAGAGAACAAAAAGCAATACTTCTCAGATAATTTACACGTACCGATTCATTGGACGAGTTTCTGAAAAGTAGACTTGGGCAATGACTTGGTAAAGAGATTGGCCATGTTGTCCTGGGAATGAATTTGCTTGACTTCAATGTTCTGATGCTATTATTGCTGGTGAGAATAAAAGAACTTCGGTGCTATGTGCTTGGTGTTGTTTCCCTTGATGTATTCCTTCTTTAACTGCTTGATACATGCTGCATTGTTTTCAAATATCGTCATAGGAAGATCATTAACGGTAATAAAATCACTAGTGCTTTGAATAGGTTCCATAACTTTTCTCAACCAAAAGCACTCATGCGAGGCTTCATGCAAGGCGAGAATCTCAGCATGGTTCGAAGAAGTCGCAACTAGAGTTTGCTTGGTAGACCTCCAAAATATGATAATGTCTCTAACGAAAAAGGCATAAGTCGTTTGAGAAAGTGCCCTATGTGGGTCAGACAAATAATCAACATCTGCATAACCAACGAGGCGGGAATCGGCTCTAGGATCGAGGAGGTGGCAGCTTCTCTCAAGGATTCGTGGGTGTAAAACAAGCCCAAATCTGTCGTACCCTTAAGGTAGGGGAAAATATCTTTAACATCATTCCAGTGTCTGCGTGTAGGCGTATTGCTGTATTTAGGCAACAGATTAACAACGAAGGAGATGTCGGGTCTAGTGCATTGAACCAAGTACAATAAAGCACCAATTGCACTTAGGTATGGAACTTTAGGCTCTAAAATCTCTTCCTCATCCTTATTGGGACAGAAGGGATCTCGTTTGGCATCTAGAGTACGAACAACCATAGGAGTACTCGAAGGCTTTGTTTTATCCTTATTAAAACATCGCAACACCTTCTGGGTCTCGATTGATGTACTAGGATTCCATCAGAAAAATGCTCAATCTTCAGGCCAAAATAATATCGAATTTTCCCAAGATCTTTCATCTCAAATTCTAATTTCAAGTTAACAGCAATTTCCTCAAGCTATGCGAGAGTTTCGATGAGGTTCATGTCGTCGACCTAAACTACAACGATCGCAAATCCAGAATATGACTTCTTGATGAACACGCATGGGCATATTACGTTGTTCATGTCGTCCACCCAGATTGTTTCAATTCGTAGAGTGATCTCCTTAATATAATCGAGAAAGTGTTTTGTGGTCTAGAACTATTTCAACCAGTCAATGGAAGTCCTTCTAGAACTTTCATATAGATTTCTGTATCTAGATCCCCATAAAGATACGCGGTTACCACATCTATAAATTACAGATTCAGTTTTTTGGAAACTACCAAACTGATAAAGTAACGGAACGTTATGACGTCCATTATGGGGGAATACGTTTCCTCGTAATTGATTCAAAGGCGTTAAGAGAAACCTTGCACTACGAGGCGTGCTTTCTATCGCACTATTTCATTCTTCTCATTACGCTTCCTCACGAAAACCCATTTGTAGCCCACATGCTTCACATGTGGTGGAGTAGTAGCTGCATGCCCAAACACCTTCCGTTTCGCAAGGGAATCGAGTTCGACCTAGATTGCTTGTTTCCAGTTTGACCAATTCGTTTTACGTCGACATTCATCAAAGGAACGTGGTTTAATGTCATTGCTAAGCATGATGTCGAAAACAACTATATACACGAATGCATCATCGACAATCATCTCATTCCTATTCCAAACCTTATATAATACTACGTAATGGACCGAAATCTTGCGATTCTCGATAAGGCGATATGTCTCGTCTAAGACACCACCGCAATCTTGAATAACCTCATGCGTTGGAATAGATGAGTAAGCAATGGTTGGATTCAGACTAGGATCACTAGTTTGTGCCGTTTTCTTCTTCAGGGATTGTGAATTCTTTGAATCAGGAGGTCCGCCACGCTTAAGGGTAGGAGCAGATGATTGGCTAGCAACCAGTGTAACGTGTCGTGTGGGAGGTATGGCCACCCCACCCTCAGGGATGCTCCAGCCTTCCACGACGGTGTTACGGCGTACGTTAAGTATGTCTATCCTTGCAGGTGCGTTTGCAGCGGGTATATGTGATCTAGCCACCTTTGCTAGATTAGTAAAAGCATCCGGCATGACTTGAGCGATGCTTTGAAGATCTAGAATATGTCGCACTTTAGTTTCAGACTGAGAAGTGCAGAGTTCTAAATGAAACATAATGGGAGTAATCCACGACAATTCGTAGCGTTTTACAGGAACGTTAGTGATCCTCTGAAGAAATTTAGGAGGGTTGTAAATAATTTTTGTAATTGAGGGTTGAATGTTCAACTTCCCTAGAGAGCATGCTTTGCAAAGCGAATAGCCGGGATAAGATTTTAAGTGATGCCCATGTGATACTTTGAGGATGTGGTGCATCATATCTCGTTCGGGGTTTCCCATTTGATCATGCCAAAGTAGTAGAATGCTCTGGAACCCATCCATAAGCCCGGCTACATGGTGTGTCTCGAGAGCTCGAATGGTTGTTATGTACAACCTACTCAAGAGACATTCCAACTTCTCATGAATACGCTTTTAGCCACATTTGTAAGAAGTGATACAAAGAAATTTAGAACCATTCTCTTCAGTGGTTTCAACATGATATTGATTATCTTGAATATCTCTAAAACTCAGCAATGTTCTTCCGGAACATGGAGAATAGTAAAATAGTGTTTCTCACGCAGGATGGTGTGCTTGGTTGCACTATTAGCCAGACAACTAACTTCCCCACTGGTCATACCTAGAAATAAATTAATTGAATTGATCACATGCATAAATATAATTCCATTCATTTAATTAATTGATTCGAGAAATAATGTCCATAATAATTATCCATAATTCAAAACAAACCAAACAAATAATTCCAAAGACATAGAAAAATTGTCCAAAAATTAAACCATAAACCTAGAAAAATAGGGGGAGGGGGATGTTCGGCCACTCCTAGTGGGTTCGGCCCTAGTGTGTAAAACGCCCTAACATGTCTTAGAAAAATAAAACTTTATTTTTCCATAGGAGCGGATGCCTCCTGAAAATCTGAAACCTTCATAGTTGCAGTAACATCGTTGGGATGTACCATGGCCATGACGGGATTTTCGTTGGTTATGGCTGCTAGAATTAGCCGCATGCGCTTCAGGCGAAGCGTTCGAGCTAGTGGGTCGAGCTTGATGACTCTTCATCAAAAGCTGGTTCTGCTTTTCAGCGAGAAGTAAAATAAAGATCAAATCTGAAAATTTAGTGAACTTATGTGCCTTATATTGTTGGTGCAGGACAATATTGGTGGCAATGAAGGTCAAATAGGTTTTCTCCAGGAGATCCTGTTCAGTTAAGTCTTCTTTACAAAACTTAAGCAGTGATCGAATTGTACAAACTTCAAAGTTATATTCATTCACATACTTAAAGTCTTGGAAGCGTAAATGTTGCCAGTATTGTCGTGCTTCAGGCAAGTAGGTGTCTTTCTGGTGATCAAAATGATTGACTAGAGCGAGCCAGAGGGTACGTGGATCCTCCTTTGCGAGGTATTAGGTCTGCAGTGCATCATGGATGTCTCTTCGAATGAAGATCGTAGTAGTAGCTTTTTCAGCTTCGTTGACGGGTTCATCGTCGGTTGGTTCCTCGATTGTAGCTCTAAGACTCTTTGCAGTAAGATGAAGCTTCACTTCTTGAAACCACTTTAGGTAGTTTCTTCCAGATACTTCCAGATCGGTGAAATAGAGCTTGTTCAAGTTCGACATGTCCCCTAAAACAGAGGGTACAACAAAACGTGGTTAGTCATATGGAAAGTCATAGACATATATTGTAGAACATGCAGGTTCTATAGATATGTATTGGTTTAATTTGAGCACGAAAACTACGAGTTTCATGTGGTAAGTTTTGAATGAAAACTTCGGGTTTCAAAGGTATTAAATTCGAAACTCCAAGTTCTATTTAGTTATGAATGTTTGGTTCATATATAGGGGTACCTGCAAGAACACATAATACAATATACAATAAAGTGTAGTGAATTTGTGGATTGCTTCAGGAACCCAAGTGTGAGTGCGTCGGGACTACGAAAGACAGTCAACGGTTAAAAAAAAAAACGAAATAATTTATTGAATCGTTAATTGCCAAAAAGTGAACTTCAAGTCAATAGTTTTAGATTAATTGTCAGATTAGTGGGCTGTTGGTCACTTTAATTAATTCAATAGATCATAACCATTCAGGTTTGATCGTGGAAGCAAAAAATAATTATAACATTCGGGTTAAAATTATTGGGAACGCTAAAAATAACACTGGGGTTCAAAAAAAAAATATAGCCCATGCACGAGTGGGCTTCAGTGTTGTGTATAGAGCAAGACCCTAAGGTCCAATTGGGCCATTGGTGGGCTGCAGGCCACGGGCCGAGGGTGTGGATAAAAAACCCAACAGTAGGGCTGCTGGTTTTGGGCCTCAAAAAGCGCCCGGGGCGAGAGAAGAGGGGATGAGGAGAGACTCGGGCCTAGTATATGGCTGGCCTAGGTTTGCGGGTGAAGCCCAGCCGTGGGCTGCCTTCATTGTTGGGCTGGGGCAGAGCAAGCCTAATAGCCTAAGCTGCTAGCGAGTTTGGTCGAGCAAGCAAGGCTTGCTGAGGGCTTGGGCGCATACTAGGCAAAAGCCCAGCAAGTAGAAGGTTTGCCATAAATAGGCTGGAGCGAGGACAAGCCCAATAAGCTCATGGCTTGCTGGTGGGGTGGGCCAAGCTATAGGAAGACGACCCATCATGGTTGTAAGCCTGCTGGTGGGCTCGATGACTTCAGGTCCATGGTGAACCCAACCCAGGCCGAAACCAGGTGGTTAGTGCAGGGGCTGCCGTGGTGGTGGTCCATAACGTCAAATGACGTCGTCCTGGTGATGGCATGGCTCCGGGCCAGTCGTGGTGGCTCGGCGTTGGTGCCCATAATGGCGCAGCGGTGAGCCGCGGCCAATATTGCAAAAAAATTCCTATTTTTTTTTAATTTTAGGGTTAAAAACCATAATTGCTTCTAAATTAATTTCAATTTTTTGACTCACAAATTGCACATAGCAAAATTGCGCATTGAATGAACAAATATATATATATATATATATATATATTGATGAAAAATATGAACACATTTGCAATATATATAATTGAAAGGAAAATATAAATATATGGGGTTTATGCATAATGGAGAATGTTTTCATGCTTCAAGGTTGTTTCAAATATCTTAATTTATTTTAAAGGAACCTGATTGGTAGAAAATAATTGAAAGCCTTTGATTTTGTACAAGAAATACTCCTCCACGATCCTTCAGTTCTTTAGCTTCTGGCAAGAGCTTGCTGATAATGTGTTGTAGGCCTAATCGACTGAACTATTTTTAGGACTAGAAAGGGAGAGGGCCGACGGGAAGAGAGAGATGTAATTATGAGGTGTGTGTTGTATCACCCCATTGCGCCTTTATTTATAGTAGTAGGATAGATTAAAGGGAACTTTAACAAAAAGCTCCCGGTATTGTTCACTTTAACGAAAAACCACATTTTTACACTAAAAAGTCAATCCTGATACTATTCACTTTACCCTTTATTTTGTCATTATCGTTAAAACTCAAATTTTCAAGTCATTTTCATTAGTTTTCCTTAGATTAAATCCTTACCCTAATATGATTACAAGTCTAATAGGATATTATCTACTAAAGAGGATATTCTAAGATATCTATAGATACATTATAATTTGCACAATCACATTCCTAATCTAATAGGATTGCAACTGTTTGTTATTATTATTCTTTTTAGTTTGACACTGCACCCAAAGTTCTAAAAGACGCTAGGAGCTAGTCGGGTGGTGGACTAGGACTAGCGCCTAGGCGACTAGGCAGAGCTTAGACAGGTGCCAGACGGATTTAAGTAAATTCATTATATTTCGTGTAAATAAGTGTTTGTTTATACTTAATATATATAATTTCATCATAAACTACAATAAAAAAAATTACATATATGTTATGAAGTATTGGAACATAATGAAAAAATGAGACACACGCATATAATGTGTGTTCATTTAAGTATTCAACAAGTTTTTTACAATTTATTGAGAAAAATCAAATGCAAAATGAAAGTTATCTATTTTCTGTCTAAGTGAGTTGCAACCTAGACAAGTTTGGGCGAGTTAGGTGAGTGCCTAGGTGGGCACCTTAGTAGGTCTAGGCGATCTTTCTTAATTTTCAAACGCCTAGGCATTAATCGGGATTGTGGCCAGTCGCCTAGCGCCTAAGCGGGGCCTAGGTGGCTATGGGTGGGGATTTTATGAACAGTGACGGCACCAAATGCTTTATTAAGTTAATCCAGTTTAATGTAATCTAAGTCAGTCTAATTTAGTTCCTAAAACTAGTTTAATCCGAGATAATCCGATGCAACAAACACACCCTGAATGTATCCTGTTCGAACATGGGCGACGCCATTTTTATTTTCAGTAATCAAGGGTAACCTATACGTTATTCCCCCCCTAACGGTATTACGAACTGATCCAAGCATAGAAACCCCGCGAAACACGCGGCGGGCTAACGCAAAATTTGCCTGATCCACGTCATCGTGAGAGGCCTCCACCAAACCTCAGCCAATCACACGAGCCGTTGCCATAACTTCCTCCCTTCCCATTGGTCCGTTTCCTCCACGTCATCACCCTCTAGATTCCACACCACTCAAATTTTCCCAAGAAAATTAAGAAAAAGGAATTTTCTCGAGAAAAAACGCCCCCACTTTCCCAAACATAAAAGATTAAACCCCGAATCCAAAATCTAATACAAACCCACCACCGATTTCATTCCCAAAATCGCAACTGTCCAATTCCCAGTTCTTCCAAATATTCAAAATCCAAAAACAATGGCTCTCAAAACGCTGCTTTTGATCTTCCTGACTGTGCAATTCCTCCCGTCTTCTCTCTCTGTGATTTCCACGCCGGAGCTCCGCCCTCCCTACGCCACCCCCAGAGCCATCTCCGTACGCCCCCTCTTTCTCTCTCTACAATTGAAATTTTGGATTCGGATTGTTTGATTGATTGATTGAGATTTGGTTGGTTGATTTGCAGGATTTGAAGGAGGCGATTGTGAAGGGATTAGGGTTTCAAGCGGAGGATCTGAAGGTGTCGGGGTTCGATTTGAGGGACGCGCAGGTGGGGCATTCGGTGGCGTACGAGTTCGACGTGGAGGTGGACAACAAGGTCCTGCCTTTCAAGCTTCTGGAGGACGTCGACCGCTGGGACTACGTCGACTTACCCATTTTTAGGGTCGAGGACGAAAATGGGTTGGTCCAGAAAGGAAAATCGGGTGGTGGGTTGCCTCCTGTTTTGGCTCCATTTCAGCTGGCTGGGCCCATGGAGCTCTGGATTCAGGACGCCAAAGATATGAGGATTTCGCTTCCTGTAAGTATAGGCTATTAGATTTCGAATTTTTAGCTCCAAGTCTTTTAATTTGTAATACACGAACCATACTTTACTTTAAACTAATATAGAATCTGCGGATTTGATGAATCATATAAAATTTTAACTTGGTCCTAATTTGAAAGGTATGATTTACGGAATTATAATCACGGAAGCCAAGTTGCAATGTGGCCTGTTGTTCATGATTAAAATTTGGAGTTTTGGGAACTGATTTGTTGAATGTTATGCAGCATGATGTGGATGCTGGTGTGTTGAAGAAGGTGATATTGGCAGAAGGGGCTGTGGTCACAGTGAAGGGTGCCAGGTCTGTGAGTCTTCGCCACCCTCTTCAGCTCCCATTGCCATTGAACCGAACCAACAATGGGTTTGCTTCTGGTCTTGTGACCTTGGCTGAATGGCTGCGCCGTGCTTCTCGAACCCAATCATCTCCACTGCTGTCTCTCCGCATTGTTGGTCCGACTTCCCTCGCATCACCTTCCTCGACCTCTCCCTCCGTGAACAACAAGCTCAAACTAAAGCGCCTTGCCCCAGGCCTTGTGGAGTTGTCCTCACGATCAAACACCAAGCCCGTTTCTGTTGAGCTGCAAAACCAAGAGACCACCGCCATTTTAACCCCTAGCTACTTCAGCACGGTCTGGCCCCTTGCTTCCATCAATGGCTCAAACCCTAACTTGGTTGGTTTCGAATCACTGCTTGCATCCGTGCTGGGTCCTAAGGCCAATAAGAAAGGATCTTTCAAATTATTGAAGGCAGATGTGTCTGCACAGACATTTTTGAAGATCGGGTTTGGGGTGGAGAAGAAGCTCAAAGAAGGAGATGGGATGGATTTGAAGGGTTTTCCAGAGTGGAGGACAAAGCCTGAGACCGTGAGGATGCATTTTGAGGTGCTAGCTAAGGTTGACGGGGATAAGATCATTCCAGAGAGAGTGGTTCCGGTTAACCCTGTATTAGTGGAGGACACCGTGGCACCGAGTGAGCTATTAGGCAATGTCTCCATGTCCACAGTCCCCATCATTCATCCTCCGGCGAGCCCCTATACTTTGTAAAGTTTTCCGGTTTAGGGTTTACTGATACAAAATCTGAAAGTGTAAAGATAAAAATGATTTTGTTCTTTTTTTTCTTTTCTTGGAACATGAGGAGTTAGATGGGGTGTGGTTATACTACAAAAAATTTATGTAACGGAGTTACCGAGCGTTTAAATTAATTTACGAAAACTTGATTTATATATATATATAGCATGAGTTCAACTTAGTCAGAAGGACTTAATGTTTGAAATGACAATTTAATCCAACTGGATTCTAAGTACAACAGCAAACTAAATACAAATCTTTGTAGGAAACTTGAGAATTTAGTAAATTTTACTTCTTGATGAACGAAACCCCTTTCTGGATGCTTGCTGCTAACTCCGTTTTCGCCTTCTCTAATCCGACCCTGTCGACAAACCACGAAGAATGTTTTAAGTTGTTCTAAGCTATTTAGCAGCAGCACAACTGTGGAGTGTGCATAAGTAAGAACTGTTTTACCTCTCATACTCATTCAGAGGCCCGAGTTGATAGATTTCCTCGGCTCCGCCACGACCAAGCCGAACCTTGGTTGCGAAGAAAGGAAGTTCGGTTACCTGCCACAAAGATTAGGCATTGTGCTTGGTTAGTAGGAGTTCAGAACTTGATTTTATGACAACGTTGATGCCCCATAAGGCTAGAACAGAGTACCTCGGAGGCAACAAAAGCGCATTCAACTACGCCAGCATCTCCTCTCAAGCCACGGAGGCATGCATCCGCAAATTTCACAGCTGCATATGCCTGCACATTGTTTTAGTCAATTCCAAGACTTGATAATCCTGAAAGAAATTATGTGTATACAATTGAGCGAATTGAAATGACTAACCATTGACAGTGTTGCCGAACCAGCCCCAGCTTTTGCCTGCAAAATTGCGAATGATAAAGTGGTCGGAGTTTTGTATATGATTTTGTGGAAGAATAAACACACAAGAACAACGCCTGGACTCAACAGTAATATGGAAGAACAATATGCGTCGAACCAGATTCATAGCTTTCCAGATAAAAAGTGAAGAAGATTCACAAGCTAAGAGGCATTACCTCAACAACTTCTGTTCCACCGTTTTGAATCCGGTTTGTTAGGTATTCTGTTTCTTCTTTGGTGAAGGAGCAAGGAGGCTTGACCTGCATACACAGGCACTGTCTTTAGAATTTTGCGCGCTTGTACGGCAACCAGTTTAGTATTTGAAGGCAACATAAGAAAACAACTAAAGATGCCGAAACTTGTATCCTTGTATACAACCTGCGACAGAAGCGGCAAAATGGTCACTCCGGCATGACCACCAACAACTGGAACATCGACTTCCCTAGGATCAAGTCCAAGAACTTCCGCCTGGAAGAAAATTACGTGAGTGGAAAATGACAAAAACCACCAACATAAATGATAGGAAGCGAACACAAACTTGTTTGACTAGTACTTACAACAAAAGTATTTGCTCTCACGACATCAAGCGTCGTGACTCCTAGAAGACGCTTTGGGTCATAAGTCCCGGCTTTCTTGAAAACCTCTGCTGCAATAGGAACCGTCGAGTTCACTGGATTACTGATCAAGTTGACGATTGCCTTAGGACAGGCTTTCGCAATTCCTTCACAGATGGTCCTGACAATTCCCGCGTTTATTTTGAAAAGATCATCCCTTGTCATTCCAGGCTTCCTTGGAACACCGGCAGGTATGATCACAAGGTCCATGCCCGTGAGAGCGCTCTCAAGCTGTGGCTGCCCCAAGAAACCGCGCACCTGAACTCCAAGCACCAGATTTTCTTAATCTAAACACTTGACTTGAAGACTTGAATATGAGAAAATGAATTAAAAATTGTACGGCTCATTCTGTTATCTAATCCAACGGTTCATAAAGTTCTAAATCAAGTATCTCGGATTAGGTTCGCGTTAGAAATTTAGAATGCTTCCGTAACTTACAAACATCATTGTCATTAACAAGGAATCAAAACACTGCTATAGAATGTAACGAACATTTCATCGAAAACAAATTGAAGATAAAAGTTGATGAAGAATTCGTTACCACAGCTCCGGTATCCATGTGGCTAATGTCCGCTGTGACACCGGGGGCATTAACGACATCATAGAGATGAAGAACTGAAACCAGTGGGTTCATCTTCATGAGCATTGCAAGAGGTTGGCCAATGCCTCCAGCAGCACCCACAATCGCCACTTTAAAGCCCGGCGCCCCGCCCTTGGCTCTGCAATCAGCTCTGCTCAAAGTAGAACCATCCTCCACCTTCACACAACCCATAATCCCGACATCATTATTTGGCACCGCAACAGCAAAAACCAAGCCAAATTTGAAAACCGAAAAACGTAACTTTGAGCTTTCAGTAACGAAATGGTTATCAACGGGCTCCTAAGAAAATCTTGGTCGTAAATTTCAAATAAACCCAATGTTAACCATCGTATAGTACTAATTGCTACTTCATCAACAGTCACAAACTTTTTTATGAAATAGTACATCAGAAAATAAGTTAGCTCAAGTCATGTAACGCATTTTTATGGAGCCAAAGGTAAACCCGAGCGGAGTAGGCTCTCCCTCGCACCCGAGTTCAAATCCTTTCTCCGTACAGTAAATTAGTATAGAATATCGCTTTGTCAAAAGAAACAAGGAAAATCCAAGAGAGAAAACCTGGGAATTTGGTGGAAACAGATGAGCTGAAATCCTTGCAATGCGTCCATTAGCTTCCACACTCGACTCCATATTCTCTGTGCTTTTTTTCAGACAAAGGGAGAGTGAGAGTTTTTAAGTGTACCGAGCTAACCTGCTTGCATTGCAATTTGCATGCAATCGACAATAAATAATTAAAAAATCCAAAAAATCCCACTAACAAAAAAAAAACAAAGAGATAATTGGAAGGAGCGATACATATTTTTTTTTCTCAATATTTAAAATGTGTGGAAACTAATTGTTTAGAGCTCTTATCCTATCCATTTTTCTCAATTGTGGCTCTCACAAATTTTGAACTAACAACTTACATCCGTCTGAGTATGATCCAGATTTGTTTATACTGATGTGGTGACGTGGCACCATGGCTCTCCCTTTCCTAAACTTGGCCCACAATTTTTTTCATGGATCAATATCCAACCCAGAGAGGAATTTGCAGGATTCGGGCCATCAAGGGCCCAAAATACCAAGTAATGAGACTTGAGGTCCATTGGACTCTATTATTTATCATCCAAAGAACAAGAAAAAGTATTTATTTTTTAAGAAAAACTAATGAAAATGACTTAAAAACTTTGAGTTTTAACGATAAGGACAAAATAAAAAGGTAAAATGATTAGTACAAGGATTGACTTTTTAGTGTAAAAATGTAGTTTTTCTGTTAAAGTGAACAGTGCCGGGAGCTTTTCGTTAAAGTTCTCTATTTTTTATGAGTAAATGTTATAGAGACCACATTTTTGAACTAGATTTTAATAACACGTGATGCCACCCATACAATGTAACCAATAATACTTTTTTTTTTTAACAAACGATATTATCTACACTAAAGGATAGGGGTGGCTCACAATGAACTAGTAATAATGTGGTTCAAATTTGTCTTTGAAGAAAATCAAAGACTTCTTACTTATAAGAATGGAAACTATAGGTAAGATGGACATATGAAATCCAAGGTGTAAGATCGCCAAACATTAAGGTGTAATTTCAATAAAAAGAAATTGGGGTGTATACAATTGCAAACTTGATTTTATTGAACATCTTTTAATATGATTATACAAGTCATATTCTATTTTATACAACTTTAAATTACAGCCAAAAAGATTAGAACTCGAAGATATAGGGGAGAACACAACCGTTCTAATCAACATAGTTAGGTCCACATTTGTGAGTAGAGATAAACATTAATCGGTGACTTTGAAGTTTCAAGTACAATTTTGAACAACCTACATACAAACGCTTGTCAACTAATTGTACTAGTGTAGCATTCTTTTTTAACTTATTGTTTTTGACATTTTGTTACAAAAGTTGGGGATGTTAAGAAAAAAGGGAAATGATCCTTTCCGGATCCCTTCCTCTTAATCTATCAAGTTCGGGAATTCGAACCGTTGAAATTTGATTCAACGGTTAAAGTTATTATAACTTTTAAAGTGGACCCCTGTTTGTAGCCGTTGGATCAAATTTTAACGATTCGGATCTCCTGACTTGGTGGATGGATTCGGAGAGTATCCATTTCCAGAAAAAAAAAGACACACCAAAAGAAAAAATAAATGGAAACAATTAGGCTTTTTAGTCAAATTAGTTTATGAAATTGACGTAATTTTTGAAATTAAAAATCGATCAAAGTGGTTCCTGAGATTATTCACCGTCAATCATTTTTGTCCTTTTATGAAAAATTCCGTTAAATTAAGGATATTTTTGTTAAATCAATCCCGCTACTTGAAATAGTGGTTTGTTCAATTAACAGAGATTTTTGATAGAATGATTAAAATAACTGATGGTTAACAATCTCATAAACTGCTTGTATTGATTTTAAATTTTAAAGAGTCGGAATAAGGAGTTATGACTATCTACCACAATAGATTTTGGGTAAAATTCCAAACAATTATACGAGACACCATATCAAAGTGGGATGGCTTTGAAGCATATGATTTGATAAAGTCCACAATATACATACAAATGTAACCATATGGTTGTTGGTACATGGACCCACAAGTTTGATCTTTCTTTTTTTTTTTTTTTTTTGGAAAGGGTTTGATCTTTCTTTGATTCTCTTGCATACACTGAATTAGTTTCCCAATCTTCCACCTTCCTTACTCCTTAGTCAAATTGACAAGTCAACTTTTTTTTTTTTTTTTTTTTTTTTTTTTTTTGACAAATGATATCATCTACGCTAAGGGAGGGAATAGATTTAGCCTCACAATGAGCTAACAATAATGTGATTCAAACTTTCCTTTTGGCGAGAATCGAACCTAAAATCTCTTACTTACAAGTTACAAGTGAAGATGAATGTCACTAGACCGTAATACTAAGTGGTAGTCAAGTGATATTTTATATACCATCATTTGTTATTTGAATGTATTCAAAGAGTGTGACTTCAATGCTATTATTTAATGATACGAGCGTATAATTACATTTAAATTTTATAATTATTTGAATATTTTATTTTTAATTTTAGTTATTCATTCGCATATTAATTTTTTTTTTATACCAAATTCGCGTATCATTTAATGTTGCAAAGTAGTTTTAAAGAAGTTTTATATAAAAAAAATTTGAAAAGAAATACCTAACTTTGATGATCTCGTGGGATGCTTAGAACAAAAAGAAAATGATTAAACTAGGGTTTCACGGGAGAGAGATCATAAGAGATGTGGTTGTTGGCTTTTCAATATATATCTCACCCTAAATTTGTTGACGAAAGCACGTCTTACAACTCTTTAATTATTTAAATGGATACTAATATATCGGCCACTATATATTGTTTTTAAGAAATTAAGGTTCAATCGCCACTATATATCGCCTATCTTCTTTTCTAAAAGTAAAACTTGCACGAAAAATTGTGTAAAACCAGTGTCATGCATTCGAGTTTTATTTTTAGAAGAGAAGATAGCAGCAACTTGATAAAACAAATTCATTCTCATATTGCGTTCGATTCAATAATGTGTGACATGCGAGTCTCAATTGTAAGAGAGATTCAAACCATTTGCAGTGTTGCAGTCAACATTGTATTGTCCATTTTCCTTGCGACTCTGATTGTTAATGGTTATTACAGACAATGTCCTAATCATGCAGCCATACACTCAGACTTTGAACTATAATTAATCATGGTTAATAAAATTGCAATTAGGTTGCTAGCGTAATCCAACTCTGTCAACTTCAATCTGCTATTTATCTATACCTGTATGTTTTTCTCTAACCAGATTTTGTAAACCAAATGATGTAAATGTTGATGATTAAATTATTATTTAAGTATTGATTAACGTACTCATTTTTTTTTTATTGTTGACACATTGATTGATTTGTAAATTTTGTTTAAAATTTCGGTCCGTATTATATTAACGGATCCATGCAGGCTTCCAGGTAATTTACCAGGGGATGCTGACATGGCAGTTTATGATTCAACACTGGCGGCCTAGTAGACCACATTCTCTGCCTCTCTGTCCTAATCAGGCATTTTATTTCCTAATCCACATATGCATAAATATTTGAAGATTTTGTCTTTAATAATCCGAATTATTAAAACCCATATTACTGAGGAATCTGATTTTTTTTATTAATTACATTATTTGAGCGTTTGTCTTCCAATTATTTGTTACTTGAGATTTGAGAGTCCAAAAGAAAATTAATTGCGATATTTATACTATGACACCGCCAACTAAAATAGAATTTACGCACATTTGGACTGATTGGGCGGTTTGGTAGGTGGGAGAAAAGAAAATGTTCTTTTTCCTGACAAAAAAGGATAGCGCCAGAATGACTTGATTTATCAAATATTATAATAAACTTAATTAGAAATTTAAATTTTTTTAACCAATTATATAAAGGAAAACTAATAAAAGGGCTTCAAATCTTTGCATTTTAATAAAAAAAACCATACACAAACTTTATTTAATGATAAGGACAAAAAGATAAAAATGAGGGTAAATTACAAAAAACTACTTCAACTATTAGGTCGAAAACAGTTTCATACCTTATCTTCAAAAAGTTTCAATATCATACATTTACTTACGAATTTGTTTCAATGTCATACCTCCCGTCAATTGACTGTTAATTCCTCAGTTAAATACTGACGTGACATACTTTTTATTAAAAAGTTTCCTTCGCAGACCACAAAATACAAAGCTTAGTGGGAAGATCAAGCACCACATCATGAACATCAACCCGGGCACTACCACCAAGCTTCACAAACTCATCCCTTTGTTCTTGCTATACAATGCGCTTTCGTTTCGGCTTTACCATTTTTGATAGTATCCTACAAAAATATAACAGCATAAACAAACCCAAATGAACAGAAATGCGGTGTGTCATACTAAGTACTGAGATATACCTGCAAACGTGTACCCAAGGGAGAGTGGAGGAGGAGCGCATGACATGTTTGCAGAAGGTGGACTTGCCGGTTCCTGGCGCACCCACCAATATTACTACGACAGGCTTTCCCTGCTTTTCTTCCCATGCCAAAAGCGCATACCGGTTTTGCAATCACCGAAGGTGACGACGACACAGAATGATATCCATGTCCATGTTTTAGAAGACTCTGTGTGGCACGTTTGAATTAACAGTATACTAAGTTTTATAAACAGTGCCGTAGTTTCATAAACAGTGTCATAAGTTTTCATAAACAGTGCAGTAAGTTTTATAAACAGTGTCGTAAGTTTTATAAACAATATAGAAGTTTCATAAACAGTGTGAGGACGTGTAGGTCAACGCGTCAGATTTTTATTTTTTTATTTTTTAATATTAAAATTATGTATTTTTCATTAAAATTTAAGTTCTTTTGTCATTTTTATTAAAACTTAAAGGTTTTTCATTAAAATTTAAGTCTTTTTCATGAAATAAAGTTATAACATAGTTTTTTTTTTATTAAAATAAACTTGATCCAAGCCCTTTTCATGAAATTTCCCATTATATAATGATATATGGTATAATAGATCATGCTTAGGCACACTGAAAAATCTATCATCTCTCTGAAAATGAACTCGTTCTTTCATTCGAATAATAGTCTGAGTGTAAAACTTTTATAATAGGAGTTATTCAAATTTTTAATATCTATTTGAAGATGACTCTTACAAAACTTTATTTCAACAGGAGATCATTTGGTCACTCAAATCTCAAGTACAAATCGATAGTTTAGGCACCAACATATTTATGATCAGCAATCCATTTATTTGATATGTTTAGATGATTAAACGATCTCAAATTCAAATTATGTTTTGGAATAATGATTTACAAATAAAGATTAATAAATTGAACGGTTTCAATAGTTGAATTTTTTCGGTCAATATATACATTTTTCACAAATACGGAGTGCAGGTAATCCATTAAGATGGAAAGTAAGCAAACTAATTAGTACAAAATTTTTTTTTCTTTCTTTCTAATAAGTAGGTGATTAGACAGAATTAGTTCCTCATTGGGTATCAAGTTGTAAAACATCTACAATTAAATTCAGAGATGAGACCCTACATTTTAGAGATAATCGTCATCCCCTATTTTCATTAGCAAAAGAAGCACAGAGATACGATTTGTGAGTTAAACTAGTTAGTTAAGAAAACATATAACCTCTTGCATCTAAGTTCGAATCTCTCTGATGGTAAACCAAACCGGACAATTAATTAATTTATGGAATCCGATCCGATTTATGAAACCCATGCTTAATTCCAACTTCAACATTCCGTGCCAAAATTTTCTTCCCCCATACTGCTTACTACACACGTGAATTCCCTCTCATCGTGTGAACACATGAACTCGTATTCCAAGCCACCTTTTTCCCTCTCGACTTCCAACTTGCCACTCCATCGAGTCCATTCACCATAACCAAAAGCTGGCACATCCACCTTAGCCACCACCTCCAGCAGACCTCATGTCTTTCCGGCAGAGATTACCTCCGACGACGACAACCATCCTCCCCCCTCTGCTCTTTCTCTTCCTCTCCCTGTTTTCTCCATCCACATCCAACGAGCTTCAACCTCTCTTAAACCTCAAGCAATCCCTTGAAACCTCAAACCCAAGTCTTTTCACTACTTGGGCACCAGCCAATTGGGTCTGCAACTTCACCGGGATCGTCTGCGACTCCGACGGCTTCGTCTCCGAAATCAACCTCCCGCAGCAAAACCTTTCCGGGTTTCTTCCGTTGCACGCAATCTGCTCGCTTCCTTCGTTAAAAAAGCTTTCTTTGGGCTCCAATGGGGTGTATGGAAGCCTTACGGATGACCTGAAAAACTGCTCGAGCTTGGAGCAGTTGGATTTGGGTAAAAATTCGTTTACCGGAAAAGTTCCAGACTTGTCTTCTTTGACAAAATTAACCCTCCTCAATCTCAATGGCAGCGGATTTTCCGGGAAATTTCCATGGAAATCGCTGGAAAATCTCACCAGCTTAGCGTTCTTGAGCCTCGGCGACAACCCTTTTGATCAAACTCCATTTCCTGAAGAAGTTGTGAAGCTTGAAAAGCTTTACTGGCTGTACCTCACGAATTGCAGCATCGCCGGAAAAATCCCAGAGGAGATCGGAAACCTCACTCTGCTCGAAAACCTCGAGCTTGCGGGCAACCAACTGTTGGGAGAAATTCCCCAGAGAATTTCAAATCTCGGGAAGCTTTGGCAGCTCGAGCTTTACAACAATTCTCTGACCGGAAAAATCCCGGTTGGATTCGGCAACCTCACAAGCCTTGTCAATTTTGATGCCTCAGCTAACAAGCTTGAAGGTGGCCTCTCTGAGCTGAGGTTTTTGAAAAGGCTTGAGTCTCTGCATTTGTTCGAAAACCGGTTAGAAGGCGAGGTTCCGGCGGAGTTTGGGGAGTTGAAGAGCCTTTCCAAGCTCTCACTTTACACGAACAATCTCACCGGTGCACTTCCTCAAAAGCTCGGTTCTTGGGCGGGATTGGATTACATTGACGTGTCGGAGAACTATCTGAGTGGTGCTATACCTCCCGGAATGTGCAACAATGGGAAGATGATTGATTTTCTCCTTCTGCAGAACAATTTCACAGGTGGGATTCCTGAGAGCTATGCCAATTGTAAGTCTTTGGTTCGGATTCGTGTGAGCAAAAATTCGCTTTCGGGCACTGTTCCTGCTGGATTATGGAGCTTGCCAAATGTTATTCTCATCGATCTTTCTATGAATCAATTTGAAGGTCCTCTGGCACCAGAGATTGGTAAGGCAAACTCTTTGTCACTATTACTTTTAGCGAATAATCGATTTTCGGGTGAATTGCCTGGTGCCTTGTCTGAAGCTACCTCATTGGTCGCAATTCAAATGAGTGTGAACCAATTTAGTGGGAAAATCCCGGAAGCAATTGGGAAATTGACAAAATTAAGCAGTCTTGATTTGGACCAAAATATGTTGTCTGGTACAATACCAGAATCGTTAGGCTCATGTTTTGGTATTTCTGAAATAAACCTTGCTCACAATTATATTTCTGGCCAAATCCCATCAAGTCTTGGATCATTGCATAATCTGAATTCCTTGAACTTATCTGGAAACCGCCTTTCCAGCGAAATTCCTGCTACTTTTTCGTCCCTAAAGCTCAGCCTTCTTGATCTGACAAACAACCAGTTGACTGGTCGAATCCCCGAATCACTGTCCATTCAGGCCTTCAATGAAAGCTTTGATGGAAATCCGGGTTTGTGCAGTCAGAACATGGAAAATGTGCGGTCTTGTTCCTCAAGTCCTGGCACTTCTAGCCGGCCCCGAATTTTCCTGTCCAGTTTCATTGCTTCAATACTTGTTGTGCTTCTTGTGCTTGGTTTGCTCTTGCTGTTGAAGCTGAGGAAGAGCAAACTTGACCGTCCGCTAAAGAGTGATTCGTGGACTATGAAGCAGTACCATGTGCTAAGCTTCACAGAGAAGGAAATCTTAGATTCAGTGAAAGCTGAGAACTTGATTGGCAAAGGAGGGTCAGGGAATGTATACAAAGCTGTGCTAAGTGATGGGAGAGAATTTGCCGTAAAGCACATTTGGACCACTTCAGACTCCGGTGACAGAAAAAGTTACCGAGGCAGTGCTTCCATGTTGAAGAAAACTAAATCCGAGTCATCAGAGTACGGTGCAGAAGTGGCCACACTGAGCTCTCTGAGGCATGTGAATGTGGTGAAGCTCTACTGCAGCATATCAAGTGAGGACAGCAACCTGCTGGTTTACGAGTACTTTCCGAACGGGAGCTTATATGATCAGCTACACACATGTAAAAAGATGGAGATGGGGTGGGAGGTGAGGTATGGGATTGCGTTGGGGGCTGCAAGGGGTTTGGAGTATCTTCACCATGGAAGCAGTCATAGACCTGTGATACACAGGGATGTGAAGTCGAGTAATATTCTGCTGGATGGAGATTGGAAGCCAAGAATTGCTGATTTTGGACTTGCAAAGATTATGCAGGCTGGTGTAGATTGCTCGCATGTCATTGCCGGGACACTTGGGTACATAGCTCCAGGTAGTTCTTGTCATACAAACGATGTTTTACTTTAAACTAATCTAAACTGCAGGAAGGGAGATTCGGACCCAGGTGTTGCCACATCTTCACAAATAGTTTATTTCCATGAGTTGGAATGTAACAATGTAATGGGCGATTTTAATTATGACACTGAAATCTGATAAAATATATTTCTGTTTTGGTTGTTCAGAGTATGCATATACCTGCAAGATCAATGAGAAGAGTGACGTTTATAGCTTCGGGGTGGTGTTGATGGAGTTGGTCACTGGAAAGAAGCCGGTTGAGGCTGAGTTCGGAGAGAACACAGATATAGTGAGCTGGGTCTGCTGCAAAATGCGGTGCGTTGATAGTGAGCTTGTATTGGTGGACACGAGCATTTCTGACGATCTAAAACAAGATGCCATCAATGTTTTGAGCATAGCAGTCCGCTGCACTGCCAAGGTGCCGGTTCTAAGACCCTCCATGAGAATGGTGGTTCAGATGCTGGAAGAGGCGGAGCCTTATAAACTCAACTGCATAAACATTGCCAAAGAAGCTGACAGATAGCCACAAGGTGGAACACAAGTACCACAGTTGATATACAAAACTTACTTCTAGTTGGGAGGTGAATGTAGCAGTCTTCGGTACCATGTGTCTGTTTTTCTTGGAGGTGTGGGAAACATCCGGGGCACTGAAATAAAATCCGGAGCGGATCCCATCCCACTAAGTACCCCTCGAAGAAACGCTAACGAAGGGGACTATATATGAATGGTTAGTTTGTAAACTGCAATTGGCTTTCCCTTGGCTAAGAGAGAAGCTACTATCTGAAAAAGCTTGGAAGGAGCTGTGTAGTATTTAGATCTCTGTTTGCAAGAGACATGGGATGGATTAGGTTTTTTATTTTATTTTATTTTATCTCCTCTTTGCTGCAGATTCAGAGGGGGTACTTTGTAACATATAGAATTGCAATGAATACAACCATTTTCTCAGTTTGTTTGGATCCTCGTCAAGCCGAGCGCTAAAACCAAACCATTTGATTCCAGCATACCCTTTTTTTAATGGTTTGGTTTGATTCAGTTGCTTTAGAAAATCATCTCATCCAAATCAAATCAAACAAATTGCATCATGTAAGTTTTACTTAACCGCTGGCGATTTAACGACGAAATTGTACCAAACCGACATATGTTCAACCCTAATTATTGGTGCAATGCAATGACATGGCAAAGAAAACATATAATATAGAATCTAAAGCAAAATATGATCAAGTGAAACAACAATGATAATATAAAATTATGGATTTTTCTTGTTTTAATTTTGGATTCCTCTCCATCCTAATTTTATTTCCCTCCTCTTTTAACCTAATATTCCATTTTGTTTTTATTTTAGGGTAAATCTTAGTTTACTACTCTCAAGTTTCGTGGTTTTCAACATTTGGTACATGAAATTTTTTTCGTCCCAAAGTCATATCTAAAATGTTAATTTTGGGACAGTCTCATACATATGTTAGTTTGGCTGTTAAGTCTCCTGTTAATTGATGATGTGGTGCCCATGTGGACAATTATTGGGTGCCACGTGTCATTAAGGGGTTCATGCGGAATTTTTTTTTTGTTGAAGAAGGGGTTAAAAATTCAAAAAAAAAAAACCTTCAAAATTCAAAATTTAGAATGGGAACAGTTAAAAGTAAAAACCACTTTTCACTCCCCCAGAAATCTCGATCCCCTAACTCTGTCCAAAACCCTACCAACTCGTTGTCACTCCTCGTCGTCAGTCTAACTCGCCGTCACTCAACCTCATCATCACTCCACCTCACTGTTGGTCGCACGCCGTGCTACGTTGCGCACACCTTTGCACATCAAAGAAAGGGCATCGTTTCTGGGCAACGTTGTCGTGAAGACATCGCTGGCGATGGGGTGGCAAAAAAAGAGGATTGGAGTAGCTGAAACACCAATTTATTGTAAGTAACCTACCGTTTTTGAAGTGTAGATAATATGGGTTTAGGTTTTCCGATTTTTCAATTTTGAATTTTAGGGATTTGTGAGTTCCAATCTTTTTTTTCTTCTTCTATGGTTTCTGGAATTGTGTTTTGTAGTGGGTTTCCTGCATTGTTAATTGTTTTCAATGTGCATGTGGTTTTGTCTTCATTTGTGGTCTCAATTGCAGCCTTTAAAAAAAACTTTATATTCATGGTCCCTATGGTTTTGTTTTCAATCTTTTTGTCTTCATGGTCCTACAAGTTAGTGTTTTGGGTTAACTTTTTGGGTTTTAAAACCTTTTTCCTTGACTTTGCAAGCATGCTTGAATTATTTACACTTAAAATTAACCACGGTGGGAAGTGATCTGAAAATGCATACACGGAAGGGTTCGAGGCTTGGTTTGATTACGTAGATAAAGACTTCATGTCTTTTTTCAAGATTGATGAAATGGTTAAGGAGTTAGGATATGATGGGTTTATCTTGTATCACTATAGTATTCCTAAGATGTCTTATAGGGAGGGATTAAGGCTTATTGAATGGGACCAAGATGTGGGTACAAGTATGTTCCAGGGACTAGGGAAATAGAAATGTACCTAGAACATCTAAGTCTAAAGCAAGCTGCCATGAAACATAAGCTTTTGATGAATCTAGATGAGAGTGTCATATTAAAAAAAAAAAAAAAAGGTGTCACTACAGAAGATATTGAGGAATTGAGGGTGGCAATTTCGATTACAAAGGTAAGTGGATCAAAACTGAAGAAGGCTAGAGCAAAAGGGGGTGTTAGCACTTAGAAAAATGGCTATGTCTTTTGAATGTCATAGCCTACAATGGTGATGATGAACATGAGGCTGAAGCAATTGAGGAAGGACAAGGAAGTGGAGATGAGGCTGAAGATGGTTCTCTCAATGCTAATAAAGAATGTAATGAAGATGATGAAGGTGATGAAGCTGAAGAAGTTAATGAAGGGGCTGAACTATAAGCTAATGAAGGTAAAATTTTTGAAACATTTATTTTTGCAATTTTAATTTCAGTATTAAATTATTTTTTCAAAGTTTAAGTTTTTAACAAATATGCATTGTTTGTGGCAATAAATGCAGATGATGGCACTACTGATAGTGAGTTTGTGGACAATGACTATAGTTTGCAAGAGATGTAGAAGATGTTCCCCTTAATGATGAGAGAGAAGACTCAAATAGCCTGCACAGTGTTGACGATTCAGGTTTAGAATGTGATGAGAAGGTCATCTACCCTGAGTTCAATGAAGAAGCCGACAGGATGATCCAAAGTTTGAAAAGGGATTGAAGTTCAGAGATGTTGCATAGTTAAGAGAGGCAGTGTGGTCTCACTCCATTAAGCATGGTGCACCTACTATTAAGCTAAAAAGGAATGAGAAGTGGAATATTAGTGCAAAGTGTGAGAAAAATTGTCCATAGAGATTGTATGCTTCCAGGATGTACAATGAAGATTCAATGCAAGTGAAAACTTATGTTAGGAAACATGAATGTCCGAGGATTTGGAGGGAAAATCCTAATTGCAAAGTGGCATGGCTTGTGAAGAGGTATGTGAACAAGTTCAGACTCAACCCAAGCATGCCCATCACTACATTTATGGAGACAATGAAGGAGGAAAGAATGGTTGAGATCCACCTCAAGACAGCCTACAGAGTGAGAGCATAATGTTTGAAAATCCTTAAAGGGAGTAACGTGGATCAGTACACAAAGTTGTGGGAGTATTGTGATCAGCTTAGGAGGACAAACCCTGATAGTACAGTTTAGATGAAGGTGTTGCCCCATGATGATGCTCATGTGATATTTCAAAGGATTTATATTTGTTTGGGGGTTTACAAAAATGGATTTAAGAATGAATGTAGGCAGCTTGTATGATTGGATGGTTGTCACTTGAAAAGAGTTTTCAAGGGTCAGTTACTGTTTGCAGTGGGAATGGATGCAAATAAGGATGAACAATAGTTCTGGCGGGCGGGTAACCGCGGTTATTTAGCCATAACCGTTTATACTCATACCCGCATAACCGTTTACCCGTTGGGTAATTGCCTAAACAGTTATACTCATACCCATAACCGTTTATAAACGGTTAACCATACCCATAACTGCGTACTCATTTAACCGTAACTGTATACCCATTTAACCGTAACCGTTTACCCGTTTATCCATTTTTAACCCATTTATCCTTTTTTACGCCTAATTACATATATCTTTTAACCGTAACCATATACAACTCCAATAATTAAAATAATAAAAACGAACGATAGTTTTAATCGTGGGGTTTAGGCATAATCCTTACTTGAGCATAAAGCTCAGAACTTTTACTCACATAATATGGAATTGAAGAAAGTAACTTTTTTTTTCAGGTGTGGAGTTTCAGGAAGCTTTTATGAAGCTGATGGTCCACAAATCAAAAGAGAATGAATGGGTTTTCATGATGCCGGAGAGAATGGAATTTTTCAAATTACAGGGTTCTAAGCTTTGCATGAGCTCTGGTTATCACCCACAGAGTGATGGGCAGACGGAAGTAGTCAATAGGTGTTTGGAGACTTATCTTCGGTGTTTTACTAGTGGCAACCTAAGAAATGGCTGGAATGGCTACCATGGGCTGAGTGGAGCTACAATACATCTTATCACACTTCTGTTTTTTCACATATAATTGATGCTTCCTCAGTAAATCAAAGACCAAGCGGAGATGAGATAAATGGTCTTCCCAGCTCTTGCTATACACTAGGATATCGTCAAAGAACACTAGCACACATTTTCTCAGTAAGGGCTTGAATATGTCATTCATTAGATTCTGGAAGGTGGCAGGGGCGTTGGTCAAACCAAAAGGCATCACAAGGAACTCGTAGTGCCCTTCGTGTGTTCCAAATGCGGTTTTTTCAATGTCTGGAGGATGCATTCGAATCTGGTGATATCCAGCTCTCAAGTCTAATTTGGAGAAATACTGTGCCCCAAACAACTCATCTAGCAAATCATCGATTAAGGGGATTGGATACTTGTCCTTCATTATGATTGCATTCAACTCTCGGTAATCCATACAAAGTCGCCAAGTTCCGTCTTTCTTTCTAACTAACAAAACGGGGAAAGAGAAGGGACTGCGGCTGTGTCGAATGAGTCCAGATTGCATGAGCTCTTGAACTGCTTTTTCAATCTCATTTTTCTGTGTAGGACCGTAATGATATGGCCTGATATTAGGTGGTTTAGAACCTGGAAGTAACAGAATCTAGTGATCATGCTATCTCGGTGGAGGCAGTGAGGAAGGGAGCACAAAAATCTCCTCAAAGCTCCCCAATAAAGCCTGTAATTCCCTGAGCTGCAATGGAGTAAGTTCTGAGGCTTCAAGCTTTTCAGTTTCCATGGAGTACAATAAAATGCCCATATTCGAATTGTAGAATTCCTTGGCAAGATGCTGAAGAGATATTTCCTGTATGGAAGGGTGAGGAAGTGCACTGTGTTCCAATCTATACTTCTTGCCATCTACTTCAAACTCCATGGTAAGGAGTTGAAAATCCCGTAGTACCAGGCTCACCGAGGATAGCCACTAAACTCCAAGGACTACATCGCAACTCCCTAAGGGCAAAGAATAGAGGTCAGTAGCAAAATGGTAGCTCCCTATGTCCATAGTCACCTGCTTGCAATATCCTTGACTTCGAACCCGACCCTTATCCGCAATCATCACGTCGAAGGGTTTAGTGCTCTGTATATGCCAACCTAATTTCTTAACCAACCGACTATCCACAAAATTATGAGTGCTCCCAGAATCAAGGAGTATGCGTACTGTATGATCATTCACTAATCCATCTACTTTCATAGTGTGTAAAGGTTGAAGAGGAGTTGTGCCATAGAAGGCACTCTCACTCATCTCTATGTTTTGCAATTCAGGTTGATTAGGAGGTGGAAGGCCATCCAAATCCTCCAAGACCAATTCATCAGCAAGGATATCAAGCATGAGTAGTTGTTTATGTGCACACTTATGTCCGTATACCCATTTAGCATCACAAAACCAGCATTCACCCTTCTCTTTCTTCCTTTGGACCTCCTCGGGTGTGAGTTTCTTGAATGGCAAAGCAAAAGGTTTAGGCTGAAGCAAGGAAGCATTAGATGCAGGGGTAGGGCTGGCTCGAGGATGAGGAACAAGTTTGGATGTTGGGGTTTTTAACTCAGACAATTTAGCATCAAATTGTAAGGCGAGAGCGATGGCATCGTGCACATTAGAAGGTTTGAACAACTTAACATCAAACTTCAACTCTTTTTGTAAACCGCCGAGAAAACAACTGGTCAACAAGCGAGGCCCGACATCAGATGTTCGATTAGCCAAACGGCAGAACTCAGTAATATAATCTCGGAGACTATCGGTTTGCCTGAGCTTAAACAGCGCCTCGGTGCAATCTTCAAACTCCGAAGGCCCAAATTCTTGACAAATGGCCTTTGAAAATTCGCCCCAAGTTGGAGTGGAGTTCAAACAATCGCGCTAGCGAAACCACTGCATGGCCTCATTTTCCAGGTGAAAAGAGACTGTAAGGACCTTGTGAGCGTCAGGAACAGTGTAGAGGTTGAAATACTACTCAACTCTATAGATCCAAGCAAGAGGATCATCACCCTCGGTGAATTTAGGAAAATCGAGGCGGTGCGGCCAAGGAGGGCGGTGAGGGAAACCACCGCCATCAAACTGATCACGGCGAGGGAATCGAGTGGTGGGTGAGCCGCGAAGCTCAACATCCCCAGGCGGAATCGGGGGAGGAACGCCCAATTCGGGAACGAAAATTCCAGGATCTGAAGACGAGGTACCACTGGTCTGCAGAAAAGGAAGCTCACAGCAGAATTGCTCAAATCCGACCGCGAGTTTAGTGTCCATGTCGTGGGAATGAGCTTGCAGAGCAGTGGAAATGGAGGAATGGATCATCTGATGAAGAGATTCCAGAGAAGACTCCACGGCAGCTAAGCGAGCATCCATGGCGGTTTGGCGAGAGGTGTTGGAAGGGCGGGGCATACAAGAGGGACACCAGGAAAGAAAGGCTGATACCAAATGCCAGATCTAGTTTGGAGTGCACAGCCATTTCCTATCCCTATTTTGGATGGTTGGATGACCTCAGAAGGAGTCTTGAGAATGATCCGTGGGTTTCCCAGAAAATTAGTGAAGTGAAAACTTCGCTGCTGAACCATAACTCCCTATTGGATCCTGTGCTATCTAAATACCAACTAGACAATGGCTTTTTGAAGTACAAAACCAGAATTGTGATTGGTCCAACTTCTCCCTGGAAAAAGACCATATTCGAAGAACATCACTCCAGTCCTGCAGCGGGACATGAAGGCGTTCTGAAGACCTACCACAGGATTAAACGCAGTTTCTACTGGGTAGGTATGAAGAAGGACATAAAGACTTGGGTGGCTGAATGTCGGGTTTGCCAACAAAATAAGTATGAGACCATTGCCCCTCCCGGTCTATTACAGCCACTCCCAATACCTTCTAAGGTGTGGACATACATAAGCATGGACTTTGTGGTTGGGTTACCCATTTGCAAAGGTAAATCAGTCATCATGGTGGTGGTCGACAGGTTATCTAAGTACAGTCATTTCATTGCCATAAGTCATCCATACACGACTGTTATTGTGGCTCAAGAATTTGTGGATAAAGTCTTCAAATTACATGGCATGCCAGCCACAATTGTGAGTGATAGGGACACGGTATTTCTTAGTTCATTTTGGAAGGAATTTTTCAAATTACAGGGTTCTAAGCTTTGCATGAGCTCTGGTTATCACCCACAGAGTGATGGGCAGACGAAAGTAGTCAATAGGTGTTTAGAGACTTATCTTCGGTGTTTTACTAGTGGACAACCTAAGAAATGGCTGGAATGGCTACCATGGGCTGAGTGGAGCTACAATACATCTTATCACACTTCTGCAAAAATGTGTCCTTTTGAGATTGTGTATGGATACCCCCCACCTCACATTAGGTCCTCTGAAATTGGTACAGCTAAGTTAGACATGATTGAACAAAGCCTTATTGCTAGGGACAAATTGCTTGCCATGCTCAAAACAAATCTGACGGTTGCACAGAATCGAATGCAAATGCAGGCTGATAAGCATAGGAGTGAAAGAGAGTTTGCAGTGGGGAATTTAGTGTACTTGAAATTGATCCCTTATCAGTTACAGTCACTAGCTTCACACTCCTATCACAAACTCCATCCAAAATTTTATGGGCCATTTGAGGTTTTGGAAAGAATTGGGAAAGTAGCCTACAAATTGAAACTCCCTGATACTACAAAGATACACCTTGTCTTTCATGTGAGTTGTCTGAAGAGGCACTTGGGTCCAGCTGCCAACCCTCTTCCAGTTCTACCAATAGTCACAGATGATGGATTGCTCCCTCAAGAACCTCTTCAGGTGTTGCAGCGAAGGATGTATAAGAAGGGCAATGTGGCGGATGTCCAGCTTCTCATTCACTGGAAATGAGGCAATTTGGAAGATGCAACTTGGGAAGATTTTGATGAGTTCACTGCACAATTTCCTGGTTTCAGTTTTTAACCTTGAGGACAAGGTTAATTCTTCAAGGGGTCGGCAATGTTATGAATTAGTCTATTAAGTAAGTAATTGTAATGGCCAGCTGGCAATTTAGGGGTTGCTAAAGTTGTATAAGACTTTATTCATTTGTCGGTGAAAACATTATTGAATGAATTAAGAAAATATTCTCCAAAAAAAAATACTCTCTCTCTGCGTGTCTCCTTCCTTCATCCCCACACCATTTTTACCTCAGTGCGACTTGCAGGTTTGAGATAAGGTCAAGGTGTTGATCTTATCACGGAGATGAGCAGTGCAAACATGAGTCCCCTGCAGAGATGGAAGCTTTTTCAGAGGTCGTCGTCGACAGTTCCGTCGAAAACTTCAAAGCCGCAAGCTCCCAAAGAGTTCGTCTGTCCAATCTCCGGTTCTCTCATGGCGGACCCAATCATCGTCTCGTCCGGCCACACCTTCAAGCGCGCCTGCGTCCAAGCCTGCAAGTCCCTCAGCTTCACGCCTGCTCTCTCGGACTCTCCGCCGCCAGATTTCTCCTCCGTAATCTCCAACCTCGCCCTCAAGTCCGCCATTCTCAACTGGTGCCACAAGTCCTCCGTCGATCCTCCCGAGAGGCTCGCGAGTGGTTTTTTGTTTTTTTTTAAAATTTTATATATCTATTAAAATAGACGGTAACCGTTATAACTGCGGTTAATACCCATAACCGCCCATTTAAATTTCACGGTTAAACGGTTATACTCATAACCATTTAATTATCTAAACGGTTACCCATAACCGTAACCGAAAAATTTAAATGGGCGGATAACCGCGGTTACCCATAACCGATGGGTATTTGCCCATCCCTATCCACTCTGTTGGTAATTTTATAGTTTTCTGTTCTAGAAAAAACACTTAGTTATAGAGTACTAGTAGTAGCAACTGAGATTTGATATTGCATGAAATATTGATCTTTACTTTATAACAATGCACTTGCAAATTTTCCCATGCATTCATTTTGACACTGAACACCAAAAAAATCTTAATTAAAAAAGAAGAAAAATACCTGTCAACAGTGGTGGATTCAGAAGTTTTGTTCTGGGTGGGCGAAGTATAACACACAAGTTATTTTGGACAGCAAAGTTTTTTTGAACTTTGAAATTTGAGATTTAGGTTATATAATACATACATGGTGTGGTGTTCTTGACCAAGTTGTCTTCTTGGTGGGTGGACCATAGCGATTGTGGCGCTAAACGGATTGAGGAAGAAAGTTGAGATGGAAAAATGGATTGATGAAGCGGTTGAATTTGGGTGCACATAACATTCTTTAGGGTTTCTCACCCAATAATGACACTAAGTACATGTAACATTCTTCAAGTTTTCTTGTCAAAATAATGAAAGATTATATAAAGAGCACATTTATACTTCGAAGTGAGTTTTGCCATGCTAAACAATTTAGACATTCCTTTAAAATAAGAACTGAAGCTTTCTTCTTTGGTCTTTCCTCGGCTGAAGCAGTCTCTGCTGCCATGCCCTTCCCCAGCTGCTGGGTGGGCAAAAACCGGCTAGTAGGGAGAAATTTCGATGTTTGGTGCCCACCCTTGCCATACTGTGGATCCGCCACTGCCCGTGAACAGGCGGTTTGTCATTAGAGTGTTATAACCTTAGATAACCAGAAAGCTTTCATTTTTGTTTTACTCAACTCTTTGCAAACAATAAAGGGATCCTCGAATTGAAACGATTTATCCTTTCTTTTCTACTTTAGAGTTGAAATAACTAAACTACTGACTTTACAGGGAAGATATGATATGTGTTGCCCCATGATCTCAGCTTGGGATCTTCATAAAGCATGGCCGGAAGCTGATTTTAAGGTAAATAGGCCATTCATCGCTGTGACTAAATATTTGGTGGGTTATATTCGAAAATCAATCAAAATTACATGTAAAATTTTATTTTTCACTGCAAGCTACCTGGGCTACAGCCATGGCAGCCCTTAACTTGGCCAATAAAGCCACTGTAATATATATGAACTGTGTAAGATGCATGGCATCCTGCATCATGTGTACCGTTAATTGCACTCACCTTAATTGCAGTAGTCTTTCCATCTTTCTGCTATATATTATCACTGAATCATTTTGCTCTTGACAGGTTATTCCAGATGCAGGACATTCTGCTAATGAACCAGGAACAGCTGCAGAACTTGTGGCTGCAACTGAGAAGCTGAAACACATAAAGAAAGGACAATAGAAAGACATACAAAAACTCGTACCAGAGAATAAGCAACGGTCTTCCCGTTTGGGTGCAGACTCCAGTTAGAAACCGTGCATGCATGTTCTCAAGGAGTTCATACATCCACAAACAAGCAGGTTGCAAACAAGTCGGTTCCACTTCAATGCACATAATTGCATGTAAGTATTGGACTCTTCTATCAAACTGTGTAGCATTCCCCTGGGATTCGGGTACCCAAAACCCAGAAACCCTTAGTTTCCTAGGCGGGGAATTGGATGGGAGCCGTCGAGTATGTAAACATTCTACTGATTGATGTACTCCTACTTCTCACCCCTCAGTGTGAGGCAGAGAGGGGAGCCAATGAATAGTGAATAGAAAATGTTGTTTTTCAAATCAGAAAATTGGGAAGGATATCAATTCTCTCTCTTCTTTTTCAAGAAAACTTATTGCCAGCAAATAATGAAGAAAGACAAGTTCCTCGAACCGTCGAGGTTCTCTAAATATTGCATGTTTCTTTTAAATGAATAAATACAATTCAATCCTCTCATTTCTCATTGACTGACAAGTACATTGCCTCTGCCCTTCAAATGAATACAATTCAATACTCTTATGAACAAACAATTCCCGAAACCCTAACACAACCAGAATGCATTCAAGCAAAGCAAGCAAATACAATTCAATGATGTTATTGAACAAACAATAATTGATCACACAACAACACAAGGCTTAATTTTGTTGAGCTTCCAATGAGTCATTTTCCTTGCGCAGTCCCGTGCAGGTCTTCGGTACATGGATATTGTAAAAATGTGGCTCTTTCGGAATGGTTGTAGGCCTTCGTCCCCTTGACAATGATCTGGAAGGGGCAGAAGTGGAACCTTTGGTTGCCGGAGAAGCACTGCAGGGTGCTACTGCTTTCTTGGGTCTTATCTTTGTTGATGAAGTTTCCTTTATTACACTAAGCTGACAAGGTGTCTTGGAGGAAACCATTGCTCTCTTCCTACTTGAATCTACCCTGCAAAAGAAATGCCAGTATGATTAAGTTTTGATGAATACACATCGTTTGTCATTAAAGATGATAAATGAGGAAACGAAGTTAGTACTGACCCTCTCGGTCTCACAGACTTCTGCTGCATCATTGGTGATTTCGCCTTTTCTTTCTCTGAATTTTGTGCTCTTTCAGGGCTCGAATTTTCAAAAGTAGAAAGTTTGCGTCTTAGAGGAGTCACCACAGATGCTTTTCGTTCACAGTCTTCTTTTGGGGTCTTCAAACAAGTAGCTCCTTTCATTCCCTGCATAATACCAGAAGAGCTTGGTCAGATCTCTATGCAAGGAACCTTCAAGAATATGCCATATCCATCTTCCCTATGACAACAGAATTACATTTTCTTTAAGTCGTGTTCTTTTGTCTAATCTCTTTTCACAGCTTCCCCGGGTATCATTTTCATGTTCACTTTGTCCAAGGTAATCTTTAGTTATCTGATCAGAAACGAAGAATGCATAAGCTGGGAGCTTTACTCATGACAAGATAGAAAGAAGTGATCGAAAGTTTCAACTACGGACTTACCCGTATCACTTTCTGATGTTTGCTTGTTGACTTTGCCCTTGGAGTCCTGACTAATGTGATCTCCTTCAGCGGTGCATGAACTGTTTTCTCCAAAGTTGCTTCCTTAAGCATCCCTCTTTCCTAAAAGGAACCCAAAACATATCAGATAAAGCATCAACGCTATAACTGCTAATCAAAGAAACTGGTCACAACAGGTTTCACATACATCGGTTCTAAACCTAAAAGGCTTTGGATTTGTAGGCTTTGGTTTCCTATACTTCACCCCTTGAGCATTGCTGGCAACAGATGTGGAGTTTTCTTTCTGAATCTTATCTGCTTGATTGACCTGCATCATTGTTCAAGTGCTAACAGGAATTAAAAGCCATGAGGGAGAATTGAATGAACATAAACACTTAGAAGATATGATATTCTCATTTCTCATATACACTTAAAAGCCATGAGGGAGAATTGAATGAACATAAACACTTAGAAGATATGATATTCTCATTTCTCATATATCTTAAAGGGGTTATAAGAAGCAACCTTTTGTGAGTTTTTTGAAGCATCATGCTTGCCCAGATTTATCCTCTTGGAATGACCATTGATATTCAGTTCCCTGCATCAATTGACAAAATTTCATTACAATGGAGTTCTAAGAAAAAGAATATTTGTAGAAAAATGAAAAGTAAACCACACCTGTTATCACCAGAGGCGGTATTATTTTCTTTATCATCACTCTCCAAGACCTCATTGTCATTCGCTTTGCTGTCAGAAGCCAAAGCATTTTCTTTATCATCATCGTCGTCCACATGTTCAAGGGTGTTCCTCTTCTCTGATCTTAACTTTGTTTTCTCTTGATGACCGTTTCCGTCATTGGCGTTTTCGTTATTGTAATTCTCTTCCGAATTCCTCTCTTCAGAACTCGACAATGAGGTAGTATCACCTTTCGATGTCTCGGATAGGATTTCAACTTGATTCTTACCATTCAATCTACCACTCTTACAAGTGCCTGATATGGAGAACCCTTCTTGTGTACCTTTCCTTGATTTTTCATCAATTTCCATGTCACTGGAATCATTGTCATCAACCTCTTCACGAGGCACAGGATCACAACACTGTTTCAAGTCTTTTTCCATGTTCTTTCTTTTCATGGATTTAGCTTCCTGGCCCTTGCAATTATTAGAATGCAAAGAATTGAAAACCCGGCTTTTGACCTCTCGCCCTCTAAATTGTTTTCTTGAAGTATCTAAAGGCAATGGTTTGTTACACTCCAACACATGTTTCTTTCCACTAGTGATCTCAAGTTTCTTCATGGCTGAACAAATTTTTCCCGTACCCCACTCCGTTGAAGCCTTGGTTCTCACAGGCTTCTTCGGAGAGTGAAAGACCAGAGCTTTGGCTACCACCCTATTCTTTGGCACCACAACATTCTTTGGTTTGGGGTTCCTAACACTTCGAAATGTATCTGGATTTGAGACGGGCTTCCGATTCCTTGGAGTAGTGAGAGCCTTGGACAGAGCAGACGGTTGTTTTGCCTTAACATTTGGTGTTGCACAGATCTTATGAAGAGGTTTTCTGGATTTATCTTCGGCATCGACCATCTTACGAGAGAAGGAAGAAATCAGGGCCAGCCTTGATACTCTAGGCTTGGAAGATTTTGCGGGAGCTGTCAGTGGGCATTTCAAACTAGTACATAGCAAACACAAGGAGAATCGTATTGTTAGAAGCCCAATCACAGAAGTAGGAAAAGGAATTGGAATTTACTCCATTTAGAGCTTTGCTTTTGCATGTATACCTTGGTGCTTTTCTGGCCAGTGCTTTTCTAAGTTTCAAATTAGGACTTCTTGCTGCCATAACCTGCAAAACTCCAATACTTTCATATCTCAATAAAGTGAACTAATGTGATGCCACTTCAAACGAAAACCGGAACTTATAAACTCACCCGAAGAACGAAGTTCTTGTAAATCACTTCCGAGTCTAGTTCTTCTTCATGCTTCTGATCACATCCTACAAAACAAACCCCAACATACTAAAAATTCATTACCACAACAAAAAAGGGGTTTTTATACCAAAGCCAACTGGATCAACCACTCAAAGTATTAAACTCAAATTAATGATCTTTAAGTTGATTTTGTTCATTTTCTAAAAACCCATCACCTAATTTAATACTTTATCCCCTCAATTTTCTCAGCATCCAAACAGAGTGCTTCACTCATCTTTGAGTCGCTTTTGTTCATTTCCTTAAAACCCATCACCTAATTTAGTAATTTATCCCCTCAATTTTCCCAGCAACCAAACAGAGAGCTCCAAATCAAACAAACCAGAGCAGAAATCAAATTCAAAACAGATCAGAAGCTAAAATCCACACTTAACCAGTCAATCAATAACATGAAGTTCATCTTCAAGCTTAAAAATCTAAAAAAAATTCTTCAAAATTTGAAAGCAATAGAGCTTTTTCTGATTACTGAAAATAAAGGGAAGAAATTAAACTTGTGGATTACTGGGTTAGAGTGAAACGAACCGACTCGCATGCAGAACCAGTAACGGTCGTCGGGCCGGTACGGGTCGGGTTCGGTGAAATCAACGAACTTGGGCGCCTCAATCTTCTCGTAGAACTCGTCCCCACCTTCGTGGACGCCGTCGATCTGCACGCTCTGAGTTTCTTCTTCCATTTCCGCGAAGCGAGGGAGAGAGCGAGAGAGGAGGGTACGATTGCGTGAGCGGCAGCGAAAGCGAGATTGGTCAGTAAAGAGTGAAAGAGTCGTTAAGTTTTAAATTTGGCTGTCTTTCTGTAAGTAGCCGTTGGGGAAAGATTCCGATTTTCGGACAAGAAGGTCACTGAAACGGTCTCTCAGGGGTGTTTTCGTCATTTTCTATTTCTGTCGCCAACTATCGGATCTTCTAACGGGTTTGTCGGTTTTGACAAAACTGTGTGTGAGGCCCAAGCCCACTTCTTTACGGTTAGACTATTGTATCTCTTTATTTTTTTAAAAAAAGGTAACTGTACTTTTTAATTCGAACAATGATTTTGTAATGCAATTGCATCTACGCATAACAAAAAAGCATAACCTTACCTTGTATTATTGTGTAACTTTAGACTAAATTGCAATGATTAAAGTATAACCTTAACATTACTAAATGTAATTTTATGACGTGCACTAATTAAGAGTTCATATCAACTAATTATCTGTTAAGAGTTGTTTGGGAAAGACGGGATCTTGTATGTGTTTATGAGTAGTTAAGCTACTCTCATATTGCTAATTAGGTTCATGGTGAAATCTCAACTTCTTTCATCACCACTACAAAAGGGATATTACTGGCGGTGACAAAACCGACAAGAAACCCTAATTATTATTGGATTTTTGGTAAAAATCCGACATTAAATCTTGCAATGTCAGATAAAGGAACTAACACCAATACTACCGTCACGAAAAAGGTATTGACGTCGCTTAACCCCCTTAATCCGTCACCAAGAAGTAAAGTAATATAAAATAAAAAAGAACAACAATGTCGCTTCAAAGTCACATCAAAACTTGCGTCAGATACAAGCGACATTAAGTACTGACAATAGAGTCGCTTAAAAGCAACACCACCTGATTTGAATATATAAAATAACCACTATAATGTCGCCCATAAGCGACACCACTTAATAATTGGTTTTTTTTTTCTTTCAAGAACTCCTTTTTCTTTTTCATCGTCTTCTTCTCCCTCTGTCAATCCTCACCTTCTTCTCTTCACTGTTTCCAGTAAATCAACATTGCTTGCATCCTATTTTGCTTCTCTGTGTCACCTTCCCCTCGCCTCCTGCATCTTAGATTTCAATACAAGTAAATTTGTTTGTCTCAAGCAGAAAATCAATCAAGCCAACTCATTAAACACCCCAAAACCCGATCTTTACCCCCATCCTACCCATCCCTAATCCCTACTTTTCTTCACCCAACAAAAAACGCCCATAATGCTTTTTTTTTCTTTTTCTTTTTTTAAACTGCCGGTTATGCTTCTTTTTTTTTTTTTTTTTTATAGCAATCTCCTGAAAATAAGAGAATTTATTAGAGAAATTTCAAGTTATAATAAAATAAATCATAAATGGAAGATTTATGTGATCTCTAACCTCTACCACTCCATGTTTTGAAAAAGCACTAGAATTATCACTAATGCATTTTCCAGACGAATCAAATGAACAAGGCTATTCTTTCCAATTGGGAATTGAGGATTTGCATCTCCGTTAATTTGATCCTTATAAATACAGAAAAAAAAAATTAAAAACTAAGAAACGAAAATCAATTTTCAATTTAAACATAATACTAGTTAGAATACAAAACTGAAACTGAAATTAATAATCGTAATAATTTAATAATGAACCACCTTCGAACTCTTCATCTTTGAAATGGAGTTTCTCAGAATGTTGATCTTCAAAATGTTGATCCATAGCAAAAGTTACTGGAAGGAGAAGGAGAAAAACTGAAATGAGAAGGAGAAGGAGAAGGAGAATGAGAAAGACTAAAATTGGGGAAGAAATGAAAGCACAGATGAAATGGGGAAGAAATGGGTTTAAATATGGATACTGAGTTGGCGTCGGTTAAAATCGACATTGATTAAGCTTAGTGTCAAATTAAAAGCCACTGGCGTCGAATTAAATTAAGCTTGGTGTTGGTTAACACCGACACCAACTTCTGGCACACTTTACTGATATGCACTTCGAATTAAATGAAGGAGTATGATTCTCTACCCTCTTATTCCCATCCCCTTCCATGCCCTACTCTCACACATTACTTTTTGTCTTATTATCTCTATAAAAAAATGAATATAAGATGTTGACATGGCTTAACCGTGACTGTTCAAATAAGAGGGCATGGAAGGGTAGATAGATTAGGAGGGTAGAGAATCCCACTCGTTAAATGAAGGCTCTTCCTAACACACTTTATTGAAATTCACGTGGCATCGATTTAGATAGAACCGACACCATCTTCTGACACACTTTACAGATACTGAAACTTGCGTCAAATTAAATGTACTTGGTGTCGGTTAAAACCGACACTAAGTCTGACACTGATTGCAAACTGTTCTCAATCCATTTCCTCGTGCAAAACAAACAGGAAAATTCCCGCCTAAATATTTCAAATTATCCATGTCGGCTACAACTGACACAGACTTTGAAAACATTATGAAAATATTTAAAAACTTTCATTAGTGTCAGATATAAGTGACACTAGTCTTCTTTTAGCCGACACTAACTTTATGTCGATTACAAGCGACACGATTTTTTTTTATGCGACACCAGTATTTAAAAAATATTAAAAGTTTATGTCGCTTATAACCGACAAACCGACAGTAATTTCGACACCATGTTAAGTAGGTGTCGGAAATATCTTATCCGCCACTATGTTATATAAAACCGACACAATAAGGCCTTTTTGTAGTAGTGCATGATATCAAAGTAGGTTGTCATATGTGTAAGCCAACGGCTACACATGCTTTACGACAATTTTTGTACACGTGTTAAGCTTCAAAATTGCCACACATGAGGGGGCCAGCTTATTGAGAGTATGAATGAAGGTACCTTGCATGTGCTTATAAATAATTGAATTATTCATTATATTGCCAATTAGTTTTGTAGTTGGATTCAAGGGTGGATGCATTAAGGGGCAAGGATGGTCAGCTGACCCTCTGAACTCTTATGAATTTTCATAGATAACTTGGGTGCTGCCCTTTTGAAGGTTGGAATTGCCCTTCATACATTTGACAAAATCGGCAAGTTATCGCCCAAAACATAATCCAAAGTTTGAAATTTGAAAAAGATTTCCCTTGTGTTTCACTGAGATCGTCGTCAGTTACTGGGTTGCAGTCTTGCAGAGTATGAGGCGTTGAGCGATTCGAAGAGGATATAACTTGAAACCCTATTTTTCTATTTTGTGAACGACGTCATCTTGTATTATTTTGATACGTGGCATAATCTGTTGAGTATAGAGTCCTATCAGCACAATGAGTGTAATTATTCTATGAGAAATTTTATTTGAACCCATATAACCTCTTTCTACACCCAACTTACTATCTACACCCATATCATTTTTAATTAAAGAATCAATAACTCTTCAAACCCAAATTTACTACCAAAATTACCCTCACAAACCCAATTCAAAATGTCAATTTATTTTTGCACCCATTTAAAAAATAAAATAAAAAATTACTAATTTGGTGAAATTTCTACTTGTTTATGAGAATGAAAACTTTCGAGTTTCTACTAAACACCTTTACTCATACTTTCTCTGAAAGAGTGAGGATCTTCACCGAATCCTCTTTGTGAGGATCCCCATACATTGTTCAGTCAGTTTTCGTTAGATACTGTTTATATTCAATTTTAAATAAAAAATTTACAATGATTTCTGACCGCATGATGTACGATAAACGAATGTGATTTGAGAATTCCAGAATCTTCACAAAGATGATCCGGTGAGGATTCTCTCTCAAGCTCTTGTCACATCAGAGCTCCCTATTGCAATTCACATAACTGCTCATAGTGAAATCAATTATCAATGTAATTTTATATTATGTTAGTTTAAGTTTCCGAATCTCCCTCTATATCCAACCTCCAATGTTCCTCATGTAATTCTCACCACTACTAGTTGAGTGGCTTCGTCCGCATCAGTTGGTTGGTTGTGTAATGGACAAGACTCTACAAATTTTTTTTGCTCACTTTGTAAAACCCCACCAGGACTTGCTGAGAATCATCTATATCTTCTTCGTCGAAATGTTACTTAGAATCTTTTCATAATGAAGTATTAAAGTATCATATTGGAAATACATCTCAGGCGGGGCATAATCATAACTAACAGTTATGTTTTGAAGGTGCTATTGGAAAGGGTATATATGGTGAGACGAAAATGGATGCCTTCTCTATACCATTTTCTGCTCCTTCTGCAGTAGCCATAATAATGCGCATGCCGCCTCAAAAACACTCACCTCATTCTTAAGTTGCGCAAACACTTCATCTCATTTGAAATATTTAACCAAGAACACAGTCCACATCCAAGGGGAGACTTTGCCACCATCTACACAGTGAAACCCAAAAAATTCATCCTCTCAGCTTCCCATGTTGAAGGCATGATTTGAAACTCAAAACCTATCTTTCCAACTCTAAGAAAATTTGAAATCAAACAAAAAAAAAATTGAATAAATCGATTCATGCCTTAGTTGGATGATTCAAAACTTCAAATTCAAAATCACCATACATCGATACAAAAAACTTGTTTTCTCCACGAGGGCTCTTAGGATTTTAGCAGAATGAATGTAAGATAAACATTGCTTGATATTAGTGTTTAGTTTGGGTGTGGTGTGAGATCCCACATCTCCTAGGGGAGTGAAACCTCTACGCCTTATATGTACATTCCCACCTCTAATTAGAACAAGGCCTTTTGGGAGCTCATTAGCTTCAAAGTTCGTCAGAACTCCAAAGTTACGCGAGTTCGCGCGAGAACAATCCCAAGATGGGTGACCCACTGGGAAGTTCTTGTGTGAGTTCCCAGAAACAAAACCGTGAGGGTGTTGTTGGTGCCCAAAGTGGACAATATCGTGTTATGGCGGAGTTGAGCCGGGGAAGTGGCGGAGCGGAATCGGGTCGGGCTGTGACAATTTGGTATCAGAGCCAATCCCTGGCCGAAAATGTGCCAACGAGGACGCCGGGCCCTTAAGGGGGGATGGATTGTGAGATCCCACATCGCCTAGGGGAGTGGATCCTCTACTCCTTATATGTACATTCCCACCTCCAATTAGCACGAGGCCTTTTGAGAGTCACTAGCTTCGGAGTTCTTCAGAACTCCAAAGTTAAGCGAGTTCACGCAAGAGCAATCCCAGGATAGGTGACCCACTGGGAAGTTCTCCTGTGAGTTCCCATAAACAAAACCATAAGGGTGTGGTTGGGGTCCAAAGTGGACAATATCGTGCTATGGTGGAGTTGAGCTCGGGAAGTGGTGGAGTCCAGGCCGGGATGTGACATGTGGATTTATTGATCAATTTTAGTTTATTGTTAATTTCATCTTGTACTTGATGGTAATTATACAATAGGGTAAAAATGATGATTCACATTTTAAATTTAAGTTGGGTGTAGAAAGAAGTTATATGGATTCAAATAAAATTTCCCTAACTCTATTCTTTATGTACAAAGAATAATAATGAATAATAATATTCATCCTTTTTGTAATTAATAATAATATTCATCCTTTTTGTAATTATATTTCAACAAATAATATACACTATGTTTTTTTAGTTGCTTGACTTTATGTTTTATAGCTCCATTTCAATTTGTGTTGATAAATTGATGAAAGTTTTTATCTAGATATTGAATGAGTTAAGTTTTGTGTGAGAAGTTGGTTTGTATGAGTTTATAACCATATGCATTTGCTAATTACATTGGTTTTGGTTATACTTGTAGCTACTGCTTCAGCCTTCGATGTAGAAACCATTTTTTCACTCTGAATATTTTGAAAAGTCCATTGATAATGAGAATAATTGTCATGAGCAATGTTTTTTCTTCCATTGATAATGAGGATAATTGTAACTTGTATTGTTATTTCTTGTATAAATTACAAATGATGGAAACATAGTTTAATTTTTAAGGTTATATGTCTAAAAAATATTTGTGAATATTTAACATATGACCCTCCAAATATTTTTTCCTAGATCCGCCATTGATTGGACTTCACATCTTTCTTCAGTATCAACACAAGTACACAAATTTTGTGCCAAGTTCGAGTTGCATTACGGTATCTTGTTAAAATTTATCACCTTCTTCAGTGCGACAAATGTTTTGTGAGAATGAAGGAATTGTAAGTGGAGAGATGGTAGGTTGATGCACGTTTAGCCACACTTGCACAATTTGGACCAAGCTGTGTAATTGATTATTATTTTGGTATACAATGGATTGATTTAGGAGAAACCGAAGCTCCATAACTAGTGTTTTTACATCATGTTAAATCATAAATGAATCTTACACTCGTCACTTTAGTCTAGCCCTGACAATTTCTGACACGACCCGATAACACGACACGACACGACACGAAATTAACAGGTGTTCGGGTCGACACGATAACGAATCGGGTCGTTGTCGGGTAACTCGATAGCACCTGTTAAGATAACGGGTAAATTCGGGTATACACGTGGGTAACACGATACATGATAAGCAGAATATTAATTTCATAATTTTATAACCCTAAAAAAAATACTAGTATAATTATATATATTAATTTAACAATTTTATACCCCTAAAAACTATAATAAATAAATTAATATATATTAAATTAAGTTAATTAACTATAATAAATAAATCAAAAAAATTTAACTATAATAATTATACCCCAAAATATTAATCATCTATAATAATTATATATATATATATATATATATTAAATTTTATAAAACTATAATAATTATTAATTAATAATATGCATGAATCGATGAGCAATGCATGATGCATCCAATATTCCAATCCAAGTCCAACCATCGGACAGACAATCCATTCATTTTGATTCCATTTAAACTTTAAAGTGCCGCCCTTTTTGAAGAAAAATGGAGGGAAAATAAAAATGATAAAACAAGTTGAAAATGAAATAAAAATGAGAGGGAATTATGAAAAGATGGGTAGGCTACCGGAGGGAAAAGTGAAAATTATAAGAAAAGTTGAAAAGAAAACAAAAAAGAGACGGAAAAATGAAAATTAATAAAAGTGGTGAGAATTTTTTTTTTTAAGTTATTAACTTTTTATCACACATATATCATATCCCACTATTTTTATAATGATTAACACGTGTTAATTTAATTATACGTACAAAATAAATGGATTTAAATCTACTTAATAAATATATATCTACATACACACACACACACATCACTAACACATAATACACACTATTGATTCATTGAAACTTGATGGGATACGAATTCTCCAAAACTAATTTCAACGATCGCAACCGTCAAACTTGTATGTATATGCTTCGAGATCACATCAGCAAAAAATCACAAAAAACAAACATTCAGAGATCAAGTAACGGGACAAAGCTTTTCGACGGTTATAAACGAAAAATCACGATTTAACGGTTATTTTAACTCTGATTTTGATGATTTTTTACATATGCACTCCTTGATCCTATATGAATACAATGAATGAATTCGACCTTCAATTTAAAATATTTATACAAGTGGATACCACAAAATCTTATGTTATACTTAATGAAAGTATAAATAAACTTTAAGTGTTAGTGAATCTATCGTTTTAATGGGATACGAATTCTCCAAAACTAATTTCAACGATCGCAACCGTCAAACTTGTATGTATATGCTTCGAGATCACATCAGCAAAAAATCACAAAAAACAAACATTCAGAGATCAAGTAACGGGCCAAAGTTTTTCGACGGTTATAAACTAAAAATCACGATTTAACGGTTATTTTAACTCTGATTTTGATGATTTTTTACAGATACACTCCTTGATCCTATATGTGGCGACCCGTCCCAAATTTTCTATGTAAATCCTCCCCGTACGTGTAAATTGGCGATTATACCCTTATCGTTGAATGATATGAACACGTTATATTAAGTTTAGTTCGATTAAACTATAGTATTATAATACCTACGCTATTAGAAATTATTATTGAGGGATCCGTATTACCCTCACCAGCTCACCCCATTACCTCCTCACCAAACCTATTCCACTAACTCAACCATTCTTTCTTTTCTCTGTTATCTAAAACCCCATCCCCCGTCCCTTACAACTCACCATTCCATCGAGTTGCTGTCATACAATCATCACACTGCGAAAAACCGAATTATACAACTCACTCCTCTCTCTCCCACGGTCCCAGACTTTATCTCTCTCGAGCTCTCAGACACCCTCTCTCTCTCATCAAACTCTCAGACTTCGAACTCTCTCTCTCTACCATTCCTTACGGAGCAAATTAGAAAACCACTTAAACCTTGATGATTTGAAGATCCAAGGCTACCTTTGGATTGCTTGAGACCTCACGAGTCCATCTACATCATTTTTAGGTAAGGAATCGAACGTTTTTACGTTGAATTATCAAATTCCGATTTTGGCACTATTCATCAAGTTTTAAATGGCTGTGTTTTAAAGGAAACCAAGATCACCACCATTCTTAAAATTCCCCCAGGAACCCCGGAGTAGTTCGTTGGAAGGAATTGGACGTTGGGATCGCAGGTTTCAACGTTGGCCGAACTTCGTGATTTTATTCCGACAATATTTCGAAGGATTTGAAGCTTTAAAGAGGTATAAACCTATTCTACGTGTTAAGGGCTTCATTTTGGTATAAAGAACGTGAAAATGGATGAAAAATGACAAAGTTATAGCATTTTGAAATTTTTTCCAGAAACCGGCAAAGTCACCGGCGACCGGCGACTCGCCGGAGAAGACGACGGAATATTCCGTCAAATTTGACAGAATATTCCGACGCCGTCAGTCAAAGATAACGGTCCCAGTTAAGACTTAACGGAATATTTCGAAGAATATTCCGACGCCGTCAGTCAAAACTAACGGTTTCCGTTAAGACTTAACGGAATATTCCGAAGAATATTCCTGACGGCGTTGACAGAAACCGTCAGAGTGCGTGGCACGTGACCGCGCGTGGGGGCGCATAGGTCCGTGCCATTTTTTGGCGCGTGGGGGCGCGTGACAAGTCCAAAAATTATTTTAAAATTATGGGTGTGTTTGTGATGACGAGTAGATCAATTTGGTATATTTAAACCTTAGGATTGAGCAATCTATGGGAGTTTTATTTAAGTTTCTGTGTCTAATCTTTAATTAATTCGTTATAAATTATGTATAAATAGGAGAAACATATCCGGAGGAATTACAAGGCCAAGCTAGGCCCGGAGACTACGACCCAACAACGTACTTGTGAGTGGGCAGTTTTTTTTTGTACTTATACGTATTTATAGTTTCCAGAATGCATGAATGTACGTATACATTGTCAAATAAATGTTACGTACGATATAATTGTGATAAATGCTGCTATATGGTTGAGATATACTTGTCATGATATTCATATATGTTTATATACATACTCATCTGCTGCACCGGTGTTAGTACTCGCCCTAGGGCCAGGGCCAGTCCTTCACGTGTATGTTCACATCGCACCGTTCGCTCGTCTGGATCCAGGTTAGGTGCCAGTCCTGTCGGGTAGATTGCATTAGGCAATCCGACTTGTATGTGATGTGCTTTTGCACCAGTCTTCACGTGATCGTAGTACTTGAGCGTATTGATTACACCCAGTCCTGTTCGTGTCAGATTTCGTCTGTTCGAACTTGTGTGCAAGCATTAGATAGATGAGAATTGCATTATATCATTGCCACATGATTATACTACTGCAGCATCGATCATATCATGATTTGACTTGCATATTGTCATTTATACTTGGCTTTAGTATTGTGGACATATATATATATATATATATATATATATATATATATATATATATATATATATATATACGTACTTACTCATAATGTATTTCTTATTAAAGGAAACTATAATTGTTTTACGACGAGGGGTTAGTATATTCAAAACCAAAGGATTTCATATAAGTTTGTTTTGCTGACCCACTCAACTTTGTTTTTCGCCCCTCCAGGACCTAAATAGCTGTTCTTCGTGGCATTCGAGGAATCTTGAAAGTTTCTGACATTCGGCATCAGCTTCTGATGTATGAACTTATCACTATGTGTAATAAGCGTACTTTAGTTGCTGACTACTCTTCAGTAGTCATCCTATCTTTAAGCTCTGAATAACTATAGTGGGCTATGCCTACGTTTGTGCACTTTGTCACTATTTTAATTGAATTAATCCTAAGTTCGATTTAAATTTATGCACTTTTCACATCACTTACCCCTATGATTACGTCACTTCACAGTGATGGCCAGCATGCGTCGACCTTTCCGGGTCGGGGCGTGTCACTATATGAATACAATGAATGAATTCGATCTTCAATTTAAAATATTTATACAAGTGGATACCACAAAATCTTATGTTATACTTAATGAAAGTATAAATAAACTCTAAGTGTTAGTGAATCTATTGTTTTAATGGGATACGAATTCTCCAAAACTAATTTCAACGATCACAACCGTCAAACTTGTATGTATATGCTTCGAGATCACATCAGCAAAAAATCACAAAAAACAAACATTCAGAGATCAAGTAACGGGCCAAAGTTTTTCGACGGTTATAAACTAAAAATCACGATTTAACGGTTACTTTAACTCTGATTTTGATGATTTTTTTTTACAGATACACTCCTTGATCCTATATAAATACAATGAATAAATTCGATCTTCAATTTAAAATATTTATACAAGTGGATACCACAAAATCTTATGTTATACTTAATGAAAGTATAAATAAACTGTAAGTGTTAGTGAATCTATCGTTTTAATGGGATACGAATTCTCCAAAACTAATTTCAACGATCACAACCGTCAAACTTGTATGTATATGCTTCGAGATCACATCAGCAAAAAATCACAAAAAAAAAAACATTCAGAGATCAAGTAACGGGACAAAGTTTTTCGACGGTTATAAACTAAAAATCACGATTTAACGGTTATTTTAAATCCGATTTTGATGATTTTTTACAGCTACACTCCTTGACCCTATATGAATACAATGAATGTATTCGATCTTCAATTTAAAATATTTATACAAGTGGATACCACAAAATCTTATGTTATACTTAATGAAAGTATAAATAAACTCTAAGTGTTAGTGAATCTATCGTTTTAATGGGATACGAATTCTCCAAAACTAATTTCAACGATCACAACCGTCAAACTTGTATGTATATGCTTCGAGATCAAATCAGCAAAAAATCACAAAAAACAAACATTCAGAGATCAAGTAACGGGCCAAAGTTTTTCGACGGTTATAAACTAAAAATCACGATTTAACGGTTATTTTAAATCCGATTTTGATGATTTTTTACAGCTGCACTCCTTGACCCTATATGAATACAATGAATGAATTCGATCTTCAATTTAAAATATTTACACTAGTGGACGTGGACAGTGGATATCACAAAATCTTATGTTATATACTTAATAAAAGTATGAATCAACTATAATAATTATATATATTAATTTAACAATTTTAAACCTCTAAAAAAACTATAATAATTATATATATTAAATTAAATTTTAAAAATTGATGACCATTGGATGATCTTTTTGGTGTGTACTTGGAAAAACTGACACACCCCGTCCCGAAGGAGGCATGCTGGCCGTCACGTGGGAGTGACGTAACCATTTACACAGTACGGAAGCTTTAATTATATCACTTCTAAGATGAAACACCCGAAGGTGAGACCTAATTTTGTCCATTCTGTCAGAACCCCGGTGAATTTCCTCGTAGTCACCACATCTCTGCTATCTTGAACCTGGAGGGGCGCAAAACAAAAGAGAGTGGGTCAGCAAAAACAATTCTTTTCTCAAAATCCATATTTTCTCAAAAGTTTAACCCCTCTCCGTAAAACCTGTATAGTTCCCAGAAAATAATACGTACATATATATTTCAATCTTTCTCAGCATAAAACCATTTTGTACGAATCTTAACTATGCCATGCTATGCAATTCAATGCCATCAAAGTCTCCTAAACAATGCTATGCTATGCATTTCGATACTCATCTCATTTCTATCGTCTCAGTTCTCGGCTATATCTATAGCTCATAGCATTTCTATCATCTATCAGGTGGAAGAAAATAATCAACCGGAGACCCTCTAATGGCCCTGTACGGCTGAATCTAGAGCTCAAAATCTCATCTTGCCGGAGTCACCACATGTGACCTGTACGGCCTTCTGCACATAAGTCGGAACCACCTAATGTAATCTGTACGACTTAATGGTTAATATTACGCTCTAGTGCTTTTCTCATCAATCATTTCTCATCAATCATCTGTGCACATAATCTAAGGTCACCCACCAGTCGGAACCTCTCTAAAGGTCTGTACGACTGGCCTGTCGGAACCACCTCTTGTGGTCTGTACGACTAGCATCTACTTGGATCCAAGGCGAGCGTGCGATGCGGTGAATAATATAAGCACTAATACCATGGTGCAGGTTATCAGCTCAACATATCTCAACATTATCATAACAGTCATATATACTCACCTGATACTCACCTGTGCGTCCACCGCACCAATTCATACATAGGCATCATATATCAATTCATAACTTTCATATCATTTCATGCATAGCATTTCGATTCACATTTCTATATACTTTTCACATACTTCTATGCATAGCATTTCGAATCATATTTCTATATACTTTTCATATTGTTTCTATGCATGGCATTTCAATTCCCATTTTTCAATCACTTATACACATTTCATTTTAAGCATTTTCATTCAAATTCAATTTCTGGGAAGACGTCAAGTATATATATATATACGGAAAATAAAACTGCCCACTCACAGTATACATCGACGTCTCGTAGGTCTCTGAGCCTCCCTTAGCCATGCCCAACGTCCGTATAATCCTCGCCTATACGAGAAGTAATCAAAGTGACGTTATTAGCGCATAATCCAATTCTTAGCTAATAACTCCTCATATATTGCTCAAATTGGGTATATGAATATACCACTGTGACCTACACAACCTCAGGATCATCCCCATATTTTTAAAATAATTTTTGGACCCTTCACGCGCCCCCACGCGCCTGACGTGGCACGGACCTACGCGCTCCCCACGCGCGGCCACGTGCCAAGCACACTGACGGCACAGTAACGGCAGTTAGGGAATATTCCGTTAAATCTTAGCATATTCCGTTAAATAATTAACGGCGTCAGTCAACGCCGTTAGCATATTCTGTCAAAACTGACGGAATATCCCCTGTCTTCTCCGGCGAGACGCCGGTCGCCGGCGACTGTTCGCCGGTTTCTGGAAAAATTTCAAACTCGCTATTCTCCTTCGTTTTTCATCCAATTTTCTCGAATTTTATACCAAATTGAAGCCCTTAACATGTAGAATCACGTTGGACTAGTTTTAGGGTCTAAAAACTACGGGATCAAACTTTTCAAAAATATGAAAATTCGGCCTACCTTCGAACTGGGTGATCCCGACGTCCAATTCATGCCAACGAAGCACTCCGAGCTTCCTTAGGACCTCACCAAGCTTCCTGTGATCTTAGTTTGGCCTAAAACACAACCATTTCAAAACTCATGAACAGTGCATATCACGGGGACTTTGAAATCTAAGTTTTCCGAAGTCAAACTTACCTGAAATGGGTACCATCGTGATCGTGAAGTCCTCAGGGTTCTATTGGTGGTCTTAAACTGGACGTTCGTATAGGTTTTGGGTGGGTTGTGGCTTGTCCGTGTGGTTTCGAAGGAGAGAGAGAGTGAGAGAACTGAGAAGAAGAGAGAGAGAGTGTTACGGAAAATGGGGAAGAAAGGAGGGTGGGGAGGTCCTACCTAAACCCCATACACAAAATTACATCCCAAAAATATTAATCTAAGCCTAAGTTTGAGTTCCAAAAACTAATGAATAATCCACTTAACAATAGTTTAGGAACCTTAGGTAAAACCAATGCCAAATTTATGCACCTTAATTCCGTTTAAGGGCCATTTCGTAACTTCACGTCCTCGAAATTAAAATTTTCGGGACGGGCTGTGACAAAAACTTCCGCATCTTGATAATTCAAATATTGCAGTGAATTCAGTGCCTATTCATCAAACAAAATCTGTAGAAGTTATCCTTGAGGTAACAACCTAAGTTTGTTTTTATTTACTTTATATATTTGTAGATTGTAGTATTAGTACTATAAAAAGTGTTGATATTATATTTGAAATTGACATGATGCTTGATTTTTTATGATGTAGGATTTTGATAATAATTATGATGGTTCAAGTTCGATTGAAAAAAATGAATTGCAAAAGTATTTGGAGGATAAAAGAATAGATAGAAAAGTAGACATAGCTGTTCTTTCTTGGTGGCAAATGGAGCGTTTTCATTATCCGGTACTTTCTCAGTTAGCACGAGATGTGTTAACAATTCCCATTTCAACTGTTGCATCAGAATCTGCATTTAGTATTGGGGGTAGAGTACTAGATCAGTATCGAAGTTCATTGTTACCAGAAACAGTTCAAGCTTTGTTGTGCACACGAGATTGGCTATTTGGAAAAGGAGGTAATATATTTTTATATGGTATAGTACTATTATTTTATTTCTTTTCATAATTATTTATTTTGTTAAACTTTTTATAATTTGAATGATTTTTAATGTTTGGTTTTTCTATACTTAGTTTATGCGGAAGAAAGTTCTGACGTGGAAAATCTTACTGAAAACATCATCAACATAACTCTTGAAGGCAATAGATCAAGTCAAAGTTCCAATACAATTTCATGATGATCGATGTAAATTGAAGATTTTGTAAATTGAGGTTTAAACTTTTGAGAAAGACTTAGAACCTTGAAAACAAAAACTCTTTCATTTTGCATATGCTTGCACATTTAATATTTGTAATAAATTAGTAGTGTATGTATTATTTTTTATTAGGTTCTTATTTTCGAGTGTAGATATAGTACTTAAATGACAAATGTTTTAATGTTTTGAACTAATATATAATAATATATGTGGTATGTGCAAATTTAAAAAAAAATATATATTTTTCTTAACGGGTCATAACGGGTCACGACCCGTTAAGATAACAGGTGTTACACAAAAACGACACGAACACGACAGACACGACACGTTTGCCAGACCTACTTTAGTCCATACACAACTCAAAGATATAAGTTGATATGATTTTAAAACTTAAAGTAGAATATAATTAAGAAAATTAAAATTAATTGACCCTTTCTAAAAATCACTTCAAACTTGGAAGATGTAAAAATACAGTTTGTATATAAAGTCCTTTAAATGCTAGGTATATATGCATGAAGCTTTGTCATGATTTGAATGTTAAGCGCATGTGGAATTCAATTGCCAAACACATGTTATCTTGGTCGGAGAAATTTCGAAAGCAAACAACGAATACATGCATGACCCATGCAATTGCAAGGTAGAAAATAATAGAGGGGAAGAGTGACGATCGAGTCAGATTTTTCAAAGAACGGGGGCTATATAGCTGAATGGGTTGAAAGAAAAAAATTTGGGGTCTCAAATGCGGGAGATGATGCACATCAACATTTCACCAGGCTTATCCCCTGATCATACAATGAGGTCTCGTTTGGCAGCTCGAATTGTACTAACTATTTCTATCGGATATGATAAATAGCCACTGGACTATACTGACTAAATTAATTAGGTGTTTGGTGCAGTATCGGACTAAGGGCCGTATTATTTATACTGTGTTTGGTACTGAACCAGATAAGAAAATGGAAGAAAAAAAAATTGACAAATCTTTGTTTGTTTGTTGAACTTTTCTCATATTTATGCCAATTGAAAGCCACTCAAATTTTCAAATAACAAAGAAAAATAATAAATTCCGTACATCAAATTCAAAATATTTTCCTTTAACATAAAAGAAGGTTCACAAAACATAACTACAGTCGTTACATTATATAGATTAATCCAATTACATATCAAAGTTCACAAAATATACAAATACAAGTTGGTTTCAATAAGAAAGTTTGTCTAGATAGCCATGCATGCTGCTGCTTTGCTTTCAGTAAAAAGCAATTTAATTGCATAGCCTGATTCACTTTGATTTAATTGCATTGCTGGGTTTCCTAGTCACCTGGTGTTTTACCCTCCTAGAATTACATCACATAAGAATTTAACTAGAGCATTGGGAACTGGAACATTGCAACATTTATTCAATAAATACAAATCGGAATTTAAGATTTCGAGTGCATACAATGAGTGTTGTGTTGTACTTTACTCGTATAAAAATATGGAGGAAATTCGAATCTTCTGTAAATTTTCCACATGGTACGATTCTGTTAGATTTTGTTAGTGCATCATTTGCCACATCATGATATACGTCAATGTGATACATAAATATGATTTTTTTAACATTATCTTGATAAATTTATTCTAATTAATATCTAAAGTAAGGTTCTAAAGACGCTAGGCGCTAGTCGGGCAGCGGGTTAGGGCCTAGCACCTAGGCAGCTACGCGGACTAGGCAAATTTAAGTAAATCTATTGTATTTCGTGTAAATAAGTTGTTTATACTTAAAATATATATAATTTCATCATAAACTAGAAAATAGAATGACATATATTATGAAGTACTGGAACATAATAAAAACATGGAGGAGCAATGTGTGTTTATTTAAGTGTTCAATAAGTCTCTTACAATTTATTGGAAACAATAAAATGTAAAAAGAAAGTTATCTATTTTCTATTTAAGTGAGTTGCAACTTAGGTGGGTGTCTAGGCGGGCTAGGTGGGTGCTTAGACAGTCTAGGCGCCATTTATTAATTTTCAAACGACTAAGTATTAATCGAGGCGGTAGCCAACCGCCTAGCACCTAGGTGAGAATTTTTAAAACAATGATCCGGAGTAATCATAATAATTTTCATATGTAATGGATTTTGCCCAAAAGGTTCACTGCCATCTTTTCTTAATAGTGATTTTTTTTTTCTTCCGGCTAAATCATCCATATGCTGTCATTCAAGAAATGCACGAGATTCGTGTAAAATGTTGAAGATATGTGTCTTGTTTTTGCAGTCTAACTAAGATTTATTTCTTATACATGCTGATAAATTTTGTTATCGATTTTAACTAAAGAGAATGCAATTTCTGAATAGTGAATGACAAATATTTCTATAATTCTGCTGAACTTCCTAGTTGGTAACATTAATTTTTTAAACCAAAAACAAAAGAAAATGTCATCGTGATTAACTTGACAAAGTATTACTCCACTTCGATGTTGACTAGACCCAGCTTCCCCGTTGCCCTCAAGTCTCCATCTCAACACGAATATAAAAGTCACGTAGACTTAATGTTTAATTGATCATTTCCTTGTAAACTTCTAACGAGAAAGACTAAATATATACACACGCTTCCGAAGGACTACTTATTTAATTAAGAGTTCTTTTGTTTTGCTTACCATGGTTTTGAAAAGAAAAGAAAAACCTTTTAAAATACATCGCTGGTTGTAAATTATTATGTGCACATCTGGTGACCAAGTAAGTATCGTCCAGCAAAGCAGTAGTATTTGACCAAACTTAATTGGTCTCAGTTGGAGAGCTAGCTAGGAAGGTCTCAGTTGGAGAGCTAGCTAGGAAGCTCTCAGTCCAAGTCAACTCTGTGAATAAGTTTTTTTTTTAAATTTTATTTTATTTTTTTTTATAAATAAAATCCCGCATGTGTTTCACTCTCTACTATCTCCGTTAGGAGAAATTCTTTGTGATCTTAAATCAACCACCCATTAATCAAAGTGTTACTAAAATATTAGAAACAAATAAATACATATATAGATTTCAATATCTCTTGTGTTCAATAGCATGAGAATTTCTTCGTTCGAAGTGTGGCAAATTTAAACATAACATATATATATTGGACATTTCAGTACTAATTCACATATTTAAGCATAAAATATGTTTATATATGGGACTATTTTATGTTTATTCACAAATTTAAACATAAAATATATCATACTTTTTTTAGTGCATAAAAGATGAAAAAAATTATTTGTTACATGTAAGCCACTGATAACATGACACTTTAAAATAGAAGGAAAAAAAAACCTTCTTCAAACTCAATATCATGGAAAAAAAAACTCACTTACTATCACATCCCGGCCCGAGGTCCACCACATCCCGGGCCCGACTTCCACAGTGAGTCACCCACCATGGGAGTGCTCTCGCACGCTACTCGAAATTAGCTAGTTAATTGTTGAAAATATAGTATCGATTCTACATATCCCCTTATCTCTAAACCATGCATCTTCTTTCGTGCTAATCAAATTAGATGTACGTCTTTTGTAGTTGAAAAAATTTATCGTATCCATAATGAGTTTGTAATTTTAAAATTGTAGTGTTCCCTTAGGCATGTGTGACATTTTGGTTATATTTGACATGTCTATTCTATCTACATTCCTGATCGGTTCTTAAATAAGTTTTTATTAATTACCTTGAAAAAAATATAATATCAACTATGACAGACCATTTTTTTTTTTATTATTTTTTTTTATACAATACAAGAAAGCTACGCTACAACCCACCTACAATGAGCTTAAACTGATCACCATATATGTATGATCCTCTCGTTTACATGATTTGACCATTATAACATGGTCCAACTAAGTGAAAATAGTTATCACTAACCAAATCCTAGTGCGAAAATTGGTTTCAAATACATGATATACAAATATCAAGTTAAGTTAAAATCATATTTAATAAGTCCTGATTCAACAATTTATTTTCGGAAACCCAAATTGATACACATTAACAGATAATTACCTTCTAGGCCCTAGTCGGGTAGCGGGTTGAGGCCTAGCGCCTAGGCGGCTAAGCGAGGTCAAGCAGACGCTTAGGCGGATTATACGGATTTAATTAAATATATTATATTATATTTTATGTAAATAATTGTCTATTTATACTTAAAATATATATAATTTCATTTAAACTACAAAATAGAATGACATATATATTATAAGCTATTGGAACATAATGAAAGCATGTGAAACAAGCATATAATGTGTGTTTATTTAAGTATTCAATAAGTCTCTTACAATTTATTGAAAAAAATTAAATGCAAAATGAAAGTTATCTATTTTCTGTCTAAATGAGTCACAACCTAAGTGAGTCTTGGCGGGCTTCTAGGCGGGCGCCTCAATAAGTCTAGGCACCTTTTCTTAATTTTCAAACACCTATGCATTAATCGAGGCGATGTTGGAAATGTGCCCTAAAACCAATCATATGATAATATTTTATGGACATTTCACATGTTAAACTAATATGGTTTAATATAAAGGGCATATATTATTGTTTAAAGCTGTCTCATATAAATGTTATATGCTTAAACGATAAGTCCAAGGAATATGTAATTGGGAGAATGTGATCTAAAAAAGTTAGATTCATGAGACTATTCTCTTTCGTATACATATCCTAAACGTTCATGAGACTATTCATGTAGGTACTTAATAGAGAATGAGTCCACTGAACACGATCAACGAGGAGTTCTCATACTCATGTCACATAAGAATTCATGGTTGGGATAATGCAAAGTAGTCCTTTGACCTGAGGCATCATAGTTTTCTTGTGGTTAGGTCCTTGATCTTTGAGTATATCAAAGTCATTCCATCAGAGGGTGTCCACGACATAGTTGGGGTTAAGCCACATAGCCATAGAGGCAAGTGAATGCACAACAAGGGATCTCTAACCTTCAAACAGTTTGAGGGAGAATACTCTATGATATGATTAAGAATCTCTGGCCAGAGTATGAATGAGATTTAGGAAGTCGTTCCAAATCACATTCAAGGTAATCATATAAGTAAAATAATCACATTGGATAGTAGACATGAATAAACTATCAAACCAAACAATGTGGTCAAGAGTATTGTATTAGAGAAAGAGTGTATTGCATTGAAATCCTAAACTGAATAGGTTCTTCACCTCTTCTGATTAGCTTGGGTAGCCATGATATACTGCTAAGTGTCACTCATGATTTGTGGAAGCCCTAAAGGTGTATAATCACTAAAGGGAGAATTGAAATTATGTTTCAATTCACAATTGATTTGAAAGAGTTCTTGTTGGAAGTATGCCCACAAAGCCACTCATTTGATGTAATAGCTTTTTGGAATACTTGTTGTATTAAACTTATATATATGTTTAATAGAGGGCAAAGCTTATTGTTAATCACTGTTTATTGTATCTTGTGTTTAATCAATAAGGGAATCCAAGGAATGTATTTGATCTAAGAGATAAGTGATCTAAGTAAGTTAGATTTTCGAGACCTTTCTCTTATGATCATTCCTAAAACGTTCCTAGCCATAGGGTTGCCAATTGGGCATTGACAATCCGTTAAGGTTAGTATGTGTTATGTCGACTCAAGCGTGGATATGACAAGTCTCAAGTCATTTAGTGTTGGACACTAAGACAAACACATAGGTGCTTGAAAGAGTAATCGAGTACACTGAACTACGATCAAAAAGAGAGTTCAAACATACATGTCATGTAAGAACTCAAGGTTACAATATGCAAAGTAGTCATTTGACCTGAGGCATCATTGATGTCTAATGGTTAGGTCCTTGATCTTTGATCGTGTCAAATGGCGTTCCTTTGGAGTGTCCACGGCATGGTTGGGGTCAAGCTATCTAGTCATGTAGACATATGAATGTACAACAAGGGATCTCTAACCTTATGGAAGGATAATACTCTAAGATATGATTCGAGAGTCTTTGGCCAAAGCATATGAATATGACTAAGGAAGTTTGTTCCAAATCTTATTCAAGCGAATCATATAGAGAAGTATCACATTGGATAGTAGACATGAAACAAACTATCACTTAAACGATGTGATTAAGAGTATTGTATTAGAGAAGGACCGTATTGCATTGTAATTGTAACTGGATAGGTTCTCCAACCACTTCTACTTAGCTTGGGTAACCATGACATGCTGCTAGGTGTCACTCATGGTTTGTGGTAGCCCTAAAGATTGGCAAACACTAATCTTAAGGGAGAATTGAAATGTGATTTCAATTCACAATCGATAGTTAAGAGTAACATCGCCCACTGCCTCGCTAATTGGAACCTAATGGATCGTACACCGAGTAAAGATGAAAGTGAAGTAATTAAATGAAATGGATAAGCAATTAAATAGTTAATTGAAGAATGGTCAAAATTAATTAATTAGTTAATTAATTATACGAAACGTTCGTATTGGGCTTCTAAGTTAGTTTTGGGTTTCGGGGCCCAAAAGTGTTTTGGTCCACAAGGCCCATTATGTTTAAGTTGTATGACAACTAAAACAAATTGGGCAATTAGCCCAATAACAAAGACAAGGCCGGCCATAAGGGTGAGGGTAGGCAAACTTGTGTTATTTACAAGTTTGCCACTCACTAGAAATGAAGTATAAATATAACATTATAGCTTTATTTCATTTAGGGTTTTTCTAATAGAAATTTGGGGAAAACATCTTCTCTCTATTTTCTATAGGAGGCCGGCCACTTAGGGGGGAGACATCTAGCAATCTCTTCTTCCCTAAGTCATCCATCTTATCTTCACTAATTTATCTTTGGTGTAGAGACTTGGAGACATCAAACTTTTGAAGTTTTGGAGAACATATCCTCAAGGAAGCAAGGAGGTGACTTGAAGGCCCTCCACTTGGGTGAATCCCTTGTGTAATCAAGGATGAGCTTCAAAGGTAATATTCTCTAAATCTTCATTCTCTTTAAGGTTGTTAAAGAGTCTTGGTTCACCATCTACTAGGCTTTGAAAGTCATGGGTTTTATGAATTGATTTTGGATGCATGTTTAATTTAATTTGTTAATATTATGCATATGTATTCAAATGTTCTTTAATGTTCTTAACTAGGACATAAATTTTCCTTCAGTTCTAATCGCCCACTGCCTCGCTAAAAGGAAACTAATGGATCGTACACTGTGTAAGGTAGAGATTGAAGAAACAACGGAGATGAGTAAGGATAATTGAATGGTTCAATTATTTATGGCTAGGATTAATTAATATGTTAATTAATCAAACAAATAAGTTCGTTATAGACCTTGGGTTAGTTTTTGGTCTCAAGGCCCAATGAGATTTAAATGTCAAGTCCAATAACTCATGTTGTAAGACAACTTGAAAAACACAAAGAGCTTCAAAGCCCAAATAACCTACAATGGCCGGCCATATAGAGAGGGGTATTGAACTTGCCTGAATTGCAAGTTTGCCACTCCATTGTGAGGTGGTATAAAGGAAACTTTATAGCCATTTCATCCTTAGGGTTTTCTAAGGTAAGAAAAGAGAACACAAATCTCTCTTTTCTCTAATGAAGGCCGGCCACCCTAGAGGATCACAGTTAGCAACCTTGCTTCCTCTAGGTCACTCATCTCTTCATCAATGCTCTGCTTTGTGTGGAGACTAAGAGGTTCTCTATTTTGGGAACATGGAGAATCCATTCTACCATCCTCATCCAAGAAATCCATGGAGCTAAGAAGTAAGGAATGAAGGCCCTATCTCTTGGGTGATTAGCCTTTGCTTATGCAATGAGGAATCAACAAAGGTATAATATTTCTCAACTCATTTTGTTCTTGAGTTGAGTCTTGGTTCACCATAACTACTAGGCTTTGAATTTCATGGGTAAATTTTTGTTTAGAGTGCATACAAGCATGATTCTGCCTTTAATTGTTAATTGCATGTTGTAGATGTTGCTCAAATGAACTTGTTTTTCACAAATTTTCCTTCAGTTGGGGCCTAGGTGGCGCTAGGCGGAGATTTTTAGAATAGTGCTAGAAGGTAGAGGAAAAAAAACCTAACCGCTAGAGAGAAAAACCAAAGAAAAAAAATGTACTGCTACCAACCCTAAGCTAAAACGCTGGGTTCGAGACAACGTGAACTATTGCTTCTCTTTCTGTTATATGGAATTTTGTTGAGCTTTTCAAGTGATGGACTTTTACGAATTTAGTAGTTTTTTTACTGAGTATTATAATTTATACACTCCATAAATTTCATAGGCATTTAAATATATATATATATATATTTATATATATATATATATATGTGTGTGTGTGGAAAAGAATTGAGTTTAATGATGAAACTTTATAGAATACTAGAGAGTTCAATGGTAGAATTATTTTGAATTATGTGGATTTTCGAAGACTTTTTAATACCAATTAAGTTTTCATGATTAAAATGGTGATCATGACCTTGAAAAAGAGGTGACGATGGCAGCGATGGTGATGGTATGGTGATTGTGGTGGTGGGGTTGTATTGGCGTGGTAGAGGAGTAGGGATAGGGGTGGTGGTGATGGGGGTGGTGATGATGGTGGTAGACATGGCGGTCAGGGTCATGGTGGTGTAGGTGGTGGCCATAGCAGGTAGTGATGACACTCATGGCAATGATGGATAGTGGTGGCAATGGTTTTTATGTGGCGATGGGAGTGGAAGAGATGGTTATGGTAAGGTGGTGGTAGCAACATAGTGGTGGAAGTGGTGATAATTATAGTCATTACATTATGGTAGGTGGTGGAGTATATCATAAGAGAATTGAGAAAAATGAAATCCACTAATCTTAGGGAGAGATTGGATTTACTATGACAACAAACTTAATATAAAAGCACTCAAAGTCCATCAAAATCCATGACTTTTTAAAATAAGTGAAGTTTTGAATACAATTGATTTTTGTAAATTCATAAAAGTCATAAATAAATATCACAATGTTGTAAATGGTTGTGAATGCCCACATAAAAAGCAACTGAAATAAAAGAACGGAAGTCAAAGAAGTTTGGTATTTACTATTTAGGTGTATAGAATTTCAACATTCAATATTTGGTATTGTAGACTTTTGCATGTTAAGTGCTCTATATAAAGAGCATGCAATATATGATAAAGAACACGACAAGAAACAGAAGAAGAGAAAGAAAGAAAAGGGAGAAAATAAATAAGAGAGAGAGAGATAATGAGAGTTATCTTTGTACTTTTATTATTTCAAATAATGAATGAAAGCACTATTGATGCCTCAAGGATGTAGGCATACTTGTTGAACTTCGTAAATATTGTTTCTTATTTACTTTATATTCTGCTACATATATCCTTAATTTCACAACATACACCGAATTTTCATATACTATTTAGAAGTTATAAAAAGTCTTTATTCAATACAGGGTGATTTTTGTTGACTCTTTAAAAGCCTATATATATTGAATACACTTGAATTTGAGAGTCAAGTAAAGTCCATTAAACTCTATACACAATAACCTTCGTAATATTTATGATAGTAGCCGCTCTCTCGCTATGTTGAGAGAGCCTTTTGTAGCAGATATAAATGACTTACTGCTTAACCCTTAATCGTAGAGCGACAAATGTTCTTCAAATATGGTATATGTTGGTTTTATAGTTTTTGGGATTGGCAAGAACTATGAAAATGCCTCGTACTAAGATTGTTGCCAACATGCATGATCAACAAATGGTGTTGTGATCTTACCCTTGAGATGCCGTTTTAGTGGTTTGAGGGATTCAAGCCATGTTCTTGTCGTGTGTGTTATTGCAAGGTCTTCGTATGATGGTATGTTCTCTGGTGACTAAATTATTGTAGGGCTTGAGTTGTGTTGTTATTTTTTTTTCTCAAAGAAAAATTGACACTTATTAAGAGCATGATTATCGTAATACAATAACAACTATTATATGTACGTAAATTAAAAAAATACCTCCGATCCTTACTCAATGAATTAATTAGAAAAATTGCTCGTATCAAAACTCCCATCCATTATGCCATTTCTTACTAAGAAAATCAATCTGAATCTACAATATATGACGATGATGATGATGATTGTGTGCATTATATAGTCAATCATAGTAGAGTTAAAGTCCAACAAAAACTGACCGTTGATTTGCATTATGTTGCGATTGACACCTTTAAATTGTCCACAAGTGACTCTATCTTTGTCCTCTCTCTCTCTATCCCACATCATTCTGTCCTGGGATCACCCACACCCTACCACAACCTCACATGAATATTAAAAAATGGTCCCATAACTTCATCGGTAGGCGCCAACCCTCAAAGCTTATAGCTTTTGCTCAACAACTCTCTATATAAACGCTTTCAAGTTCCCATTGCTGTCTCACAACCATAAGCACTTTCTCTCCTCTTCACATTCACAACCAAAAACCACCACGTAAGTTTACAGATTGTGCACAGCCAAAACCAAAATCCCCATTCTTCCAAATTTTCAATTTTAGTGGTATATATATATTTTATTTTGATATCAAAGATGGATTACCAGTATGTTCTTGGTGGGGTGTTGGTTTCTCTGCTGGGGTCTGTTTTCTTCATGATCATCAACACCACTCTCAGCGGAGAGAAGAAGAAGGTGGTGGAGAAAGATTCCCGCGGCATTAACGGAGATGGGTACGTGAGGATGCCGTCCCAGAACGGCAGTTTTCAACCGGAGATTGCCAGCGGCACGGATGTTGTCATTGTCGGTGCCGGAGTTGCCGGTGCTGCCCTTGCTTACACTCTTGGAAAGGTGACAAAATAATTCTCTCTACATATAAAATGAATGTTACACTGTTTGGATGAGAGAAATAAACTTAGAATTTGGATCAAAGTTAGAATTTATAAATTGACATGCATCAATTTTTTTGTTTGGATTCATAAATATAAAAATTTATAATTTTTGCATGGAAAAAAACTTGGAATTTAGGACATCCAATTTCTAAGTTTAAATTCTATGTAAATAGGTGTCATTTCACAATTTCTATGATTGAGAGTTTAAAAATAACAAATTATGTATCCAATTCCATCTTTTTTTTGTTAACCAAACAAGAAAATTCACAAATTTTAAAAAATTAAATATTGTCATTTCAATTTCTGTCATTTTAAAATTATTTAGTAATCTTAAATTTTTTCATCTAAACATAGTGTTATGGTTTTTAAACAATTCCCAAGTTCCAAGTTCTAAGTTTTAATTTTTTTTAATTTTATAAATTTAAAAATTTAGAAATTTGCATTTCCTTGCTTTTTGAACAGTCGTTTAATCATTATTTATTAATTAAAATGTTATTACCTTTTAAAATCTATTTTCCTCCGTTTTCAAAAAAATCTATTTTCCTCCGTTTTTGAACAGTCAAAGCTTCAAAGCCGTGTTTTCTGACATTTTCGTTTTTTATTGTTCTCTCTATTTTTAGCGAATAAACAATTAAACTTATATTGAATTTTAAATAAAAGTTTTTTCCGCCCTTTTGGGGTGATGATTTCAATAGTGCAGTCCAAGCCATTTTTAGTTTCGTTTTTTACAGTGCAAATAAACTGAGAAGGCTAGTTCAAATCTTCTTTAATTTCTTGGCTGATCATGTGAACTTTTGAGTCTAAACATTTGTTACTCTTCCTTGTTACAGGAAGGACGCCGCGTACATGTGATCGAAAGAGACTTGAGTGAGCCAGACAGAATTGTTGGTGAGCTGTTGCAGCCTGGAGGCTATCTCAAATTGATTGAGTTGGGTCTTGAGGGTAAGCAATTGCTTAAAATTGTTTAATTGGTTTAATCTTTTTTCATATTTCTATTCCAACTGATTAATTAGTACCAAATTTATGTTCATCGATTTTGATCAACAAGTTATATTTGTGACATGCAGACTGTGCAAATGAGTCTATTGATGCTCAGAAAGTGTTTGGTTATGCTCTTTACAAAAATGGAAACGACACAAAACTGTCTTATCCCTTGGAAAACTATACTTCAGATATCGCCGGGAGAAGTTTTCATAATGGGCGTTTCATCCAAAAAATGCGTGAAAGGGTTGCAACTCTTAAAAAGTAATTCCCATTTATCCCTGTGTTTGTGATGTTTCGATTGTTTTAATTTATATTAATATTTTTCAAATTGTTATTCATGTTTGTCGAATTTTCTCATCAGCGTGACACTAGAACAAGGAACTGTGACAACCCTAATTGAAGAAAAGGGCACCGTCAAGGGTGTGATGTACAAGAACAGGGCTGGAGAGGAGATGAGATCGTATGCTCCACTGACAATAGTATGCGATGGGTGCTTTTCAAATCTCCGCCGCAATCTCTGTACTCCAAAGGTTGACAATCCTTCTTGCTTCGTTGGTTTGATCTTGGAGAATTGTGACCTTCCTCATGCAAACCATGGACATGTGATTTTGGGAGACCCTTCACCCATCTTATTTTACCCTATCAGTAGTACCGAGGTTCGTTGCTTGGTAGATGTTCCCGGCACGAAAGTACCTTCAGTAGCTAACGGTGAAATGGCCAAGTACTTGAAAACTGTGGTGGCTCCTCAGGTATCTATTGCTTACTTGACTTGTTAGTGTCAATTTCATTGTGACAAATATTATCAATTGAAAGGAACTAACCAGACGACTTTGGTATTTCAGGTCCCCCCCCAACTCTTGAAGTCTTTTCTAGCGGCGGTGGAGAAGGGAAATATCAGAACAATGCAAAATAAAAGCATGCCTGCTACTCCTGTTCCCACTCCTGGTGCAATTTTATTGGGTGATGCATTCAACATGAGACACCCTTTAACAGGAGGAGGAATGACTGTGGCTCTTTCAGACATTGTTCTTCTAAGGGATCTTCTTAGACCCCTAACTGATCTCAGTGACGCATCAGCTTTGTGTGAATATCTCGAATCATTCTACACATTGCGCAAGGTATAAATCATTACTCAGACATGCGATAAAAAAAAAAATTCTGGCTAGACAATATGATATGTTATGTTGTATTGTCTGACCCTAATTGAGAATCACATTACGTATATTGATGAACAAGCACTATCTTGTATGTGAAATGTATGATGTGTTCGATTGTGTTTGTTTGCAATTTCTACTTTGCTGATAGTTGTTGTGCTTGGTTTTGTTTGCAGCCCGTTTCATCTACTATAAACACATTGGCCGGTGCCTTGTACAAGGTATTTTGTGCCTCACCTGACCCGGCAAGACAGGAAATGCGAGAAGCATGTTTCGACTATTTGAGCCTTGGAGGCATATGTTCATACGGACCTATATCGCTTCTCTCTGGGCTTAACCCTCGTCCGATCCATCTGTTTCTCCATTTCTTTGCTGTGGCTGTCTATGGAATTGGCCGCTTAATGATTCCATTCCCTACGCCTAAACGTGTATGGCTCGGGACTAGGTTGATCTTGGTATGTTCACTAAAATTGTCAATATACTTCCTCTTTATCAACATACTTGTCTTTCGCAAATTAATACATACGTAACTTTTCACTTGAACTAAAATTTTGTTTTTCCTTTTATTTTCAGGGTGCATCAGGAATCATATTCCCCATTATTAAGGGTGAAGGAGTTAGACAAATGTTCTTTCCTGCAACAATCCCGGCATATTACAATGTTCCTCCTCTTCAATGAAGGATCGGGAAGAAGCAATATTGAAGTATACATGGACACAAAAAAACAATGACTATGAAGAAATATGGTTTCAAGCAGAGCAATTCAATTCATACTCTTATTTCTGACTACCGTAGAGTAAAGAGACAACATTCATAATTAATGTACATGATATTCATAGTCTTTTGTTTTATTCTATTGCAATTAGAATTAGATCAGAACTTTGTCACAAACATTTGTTTTAGTAAATTTTTGGTGATATAGTGTGATCAAATCATATAATACTAAAGAACTTCAATGAAAACCCCCATTTTAGTAAATTTGCTTTGTTTTAGGTTTTTATTCTTTTAGTGTGGTGGTATCCACACATTTGTTATTACCTTCCACACACACCCTGTTAAACTTTACCTTCAAGTTAATCGATCAAATGACAGAAAATTAAGAGGCGTGTGTGGAAAGTAAAAAAAAAGTGTTGATATCACCATCCTTTTTGTAACACTATATTTAAGCACAATGAGAATAAGTAGTAGGGATTGATATATATATGAATGTCTAATAAATGGTTTAGGGACTAATTTATATATTAGTGTTTAAAAATACTAAAAAGTTAGTCGCTTAGTACTACGGTCTGATGGTATTTCTCTTCACTTGGAATTGAGAGGTCTTAGGTTCGAATCTTGTGGCTGATGGATTCAATACCAAACTAGGTTGCCCATTGCGTGGCTTAGCCGAACTCCCCTTCCCCTAGTGTAAAAATATCGATGAACTAAAAAAGTCACATATATCTATGCCTTTTTCCATCTCAGGATTAGGGACGGAATGGCATGCCAGTTGACTTTATATGTGTGCTAACGTGAGACAACGAATAAGGGAAATGAAGAAGGCTTCTCTTCAAACTAAAGTCGAAGAGCTGGAAGCTCAGAACAACAAAATAGCAATCTAAACAACAAAACAACAAAAAACCCATTTTCTTGTTTTGAGCCCAGAACGTGGTTGATCAGTTTGCTGGCATATTTCTCTATGTTTGACTAGGAGATTGTTCCGTAGTTCCTCTTAATTTATTTTGTTTCCTAGGTTCTAAGACCTTTTCTAAGAAGGATTTCAATTATAGTAGTATAATTTTGGCCAGCACTAGTTCTTCTTCTCTATGCGATTTTTGAGAAAGGAATTTAGCCAAAGCTTAGAGATTTCAGACTTTTACTTTCAAGGTGTTTTCATTCTTTATTTATTTCACTAAAACTCATTTTGAAATCAATTATGAATTATGAATATATTTAACAACCCGTCCCTAACTTTATGATTTTATTACTTTTAAAAGAGTGAATTAACGAAAATGGCCCTAGAGGTGAGATCATTAACTTTCATTGACCATCATTTCATGACACGTATGAGCTATTATTTTACAATATTCATGTAGTAATCATTGCTACAAACGCGCGGGCGCAAGTGGAATTGAAATCGGAGTTACAGCTAAAATTTTACAAAATTACAAATGTGAAGGTACTTTAGTAATTTTATATTTTTGAATTTTGGTCCTTGATTATTTAATATTTTGTGGTGGGATATTTTATTATTTTAATAATATTTCTGACCCATGGGGCCCACACCTCATCCATCCTCTCCTATCCTCTCTTGCTGCGTGTCCCTTCCTCTTCTTGCTAACCTCTCGTGCTCTCTTTTCCCACATACTTTCTCTCTCTCTGATAACTCTCTCTCTTTTCACTCACCTTCACTCTTTGATGCATCATTGGGCACCTCCAAAACCACCATGTCGTCGCCACTCCGGCAAGCACCAACGTAACACCACCTGACTATCTATATCATGAACCCCGAACCCTGGACTGGCCACTCTATCTCTCATCTGTTTGCACAATGGCACTGCCATTGTTCAAGATTCTTTCCCGGCGATTTCTCATCGTCCCTGACGAAGGTAAACCTCAAAAACCCCAAAATCTTTTTATATTTTGTTTTGGAGTATGTTTAGGGAAATTTTGAGATGTTTTGGTGATGTTTGGATGCATGAATCAACGTGGGGAAAGTTCCCTAACTTTTCTGTAGAGATCTGGCGGCTTTCGACCCATTTTTAGCCAACTCCAGCCATAGCGCGGCCCTATTTAGGTAGATTCTTGTTCCTCATGTCTTTAGCTACATTTTGGTTTTTGAATCATTAATAATGATTAAGGTTTGGACTCTAATCGGAGCTCGTGAAGTTTCGTAGCGAAATCCTTAGATTCCGGAGGTTGCAGCGGCAATCGAAAAAACAAAAAAAAACAAAAAAACAAAAAAAGGGATCCAAGCCCAATCCGTGGGCTAGATGTGACCCGAATCTATGGGCTAGGGGTGGGTTCGATTCAAATCGGTTCGGTTTTTTGCCAAAACCGAAATCGAACCGAAATTTGAGTTCGGTTCATTTTTGTTTCAGTTTGATTTTTTTTCAGTTTGGTTTTTTTGGTTCGGTTTCCGTTTTTTTTTCACATCACGGTTGGGTTTAAAAAAAAAAAACAAAGTATACACATGATTAATCCTTGTTTGGTTCTTGAGAAATTGGGTTTAAAAATAATGATATTTTAAATTCTCTTTTTCTCGGCATTATTTATTTAATTATTTGTTTTGGGTATTATTTTTTTTCACATCAAGCAAACAAACAAAGTATACACAGGGTTAATCCTTGTTTGGTTCCTGAGAAAATAACAAGGAAAGTCCCAATTTTTTTTAATAGAATAGATCACTAAAACATTTCATGATTATTAATAAGGGGCAAACAAAGCAGTAAAACCCAAATCACAAACAACCATCAAATCCAATGGTATGTTTAGTTTTCTAAGAGAATGCAGTGAAAGTTTCAGTCTTTTACAAAGTCAAGCAACAAAAAAATGAAATTTAAGATGTTTAACTCTCTCTCCCCCTCACTTCCCCTCAATTTTTGCCCAGCAGAGATATGAAAGTAAATGGACTGGAGTGCAGAGATATGAAAGTAAATGGACTGAAGTGCAGAGAGAGATAAGTTGTACAAGCAGATTTGATTGCTCTGTGATTATTACTCCAAATCACTCATAATTTCAATTCAAACAATAAAAACACAAACAAAGAAGAACATAATTGATCAAGAGACAAATGGAAAACAACTGGTTTAGTGATGAAACAAACAAACCATAAAAAATTAGAAGTAAAATTAGAGTGAGAAAAATGAGAAAAAGGTAGTAAGTATTTGGCAACACATTGGGCTTACAAATTGGGTTTAAAAAATAATACCCAAAACAAATAATTAAACAAATAAAATTGGGTTTAAAAATATTACAAATTGGGTTTAATAAATAATACCCAAAACAAATAATTAAATAAATAAAATTAAAAAAATATTAATTTAATTAATTCGGTTCGGTTTGGTTTTTTCGGTTTTAGTTCGGTTTGGTTTTCGGTTTTTTGAACCCACCCTTACTATGGGCTAGATCTGACATGGATCCGTGAAATTTTCTCGAAAATCCGCCTAGGCTAATATCGACGCCCCGAGTCTATTTTTGACATCCATTTAGTGAAATTTTGAAGTTTTAACGTAGTTGACCAACTCGACGTCTTGGTTGACTTTTTAGGATTTATCGTTGACTTTTCGTTGACTTCTTACGAAAATTACCCCAAACTCTTCTTAGCATATTTCGACGTCATGGTTCCAAATCCGTACTCCGTTTTCACAATAATCATTTTAGTGGAGTTTTACTAATGAGTTCCAATATTATGCTTAGGTGCGATTACTATCGGAGACTTCGACTTTCCTAGTTCGAACAACTGCGACCTCATAAGTATCTATGAGTGGGTCTTTTTTTTATATATAGTATATATATTTGTTAGTTTCCACATATGTATATATTTATTAATGAATTTCGACGTGATTGCCATAATTAAATTAACGTTTACAAGGAATGTCGTATTGTTGGGAAATTATGAAATAATCCTACTGGATGCACATGTAAGCTTACTGTAAGGGGATGCTTGAATTAGATTTATGGCTATGAATAGTATTATGTTGATTAGAATTATTGATTTACCGTTATATGATTATAATTACGTTATTTGCTCATCGTGTGTTACACTAGTGCTTGTACTTGCTCGGGCCAGGGCCAGGCTTCACGTGTATATTCACATCGTACCCTATGCTCACTTTGGATCTATTATAGGTGTCAGTCTTGTCCTAGATTGCTATAGGTAATTAGGACTCGTATATAAGGCGCATAGCGCCAGTATTCATGTGATTGTAGTACTAGAGCATAAATCATTATTACACCCAATCCTGTTCATGTCAGAATATCGCTGCATGAACTCGTGTGCCAGCATATGTCTATGAGCACTTGATATGATATGTTTGTTTATGCGAAATTATGTGATTACCGAACATTAGGTGTTTATTTACGAAATACTGTGACGTATTGAATTCTTGAGATATTATAGGCTACGGTAAGTATTTTTATATTAGACGTAATATGTTGTATTTGGAAACTATACTTCTTTATGGGGAGGGGTTATTATGTTTCAAAAAGGTTTTTCAAAGCTTTATTTTTACGCCTACTCACCCTTATTTTTTTGCCCCTCCACGTTTTAGTAGCCGAGCTTTCGTGTCGACAAGGATTCTAGGCAAATCTTGGTACATGTGATTATCTCTGATGGTATAATTCTCATTCTACTTTTACTGTATTTTACTTATGCTCTGACATCACGTGTGAAATGATTTTATCCTTGCTCACATGTGCACTCTTCCATTTAGACACTTCTAGGTTTAAATTTATTCACATTTTCCACCTCACTACACTTTATGACTTCATCACCTTCTGGATGTCGGCCAGCATAGCTCGATTCGGAGTCCAAGTAGACATTCCGGGTCGTGGTGTGTCAGAGAACATGTGATATATGTTTTGAGGATTATACTGTTGTAGAGAAACTCGATCAAAATCATATCGTATCATTATATTAAGTTTCATTTTTCATTTAGAATAAAAAATAGTATTCCATTATATAATCATTTTCATTTTTTAGTTTGTAGAAGTAGAAACTATAGTTTTTTGTTTCGTTGAACGCAACTTTTTAGAAGGGGAGTGGAGAGATATCCTAACTAATCCTAAACACAAGTCTTGTGCAATGCACATGACTTATTTTGGATGTAAAACTTAACGGAGTTAAAGGTATATGACAAATTTATGATTTCTAAAAGTTGATATGACAAATCGCTTAAAAGTTTAGTTCATATGACAAATTAATAAAAATGTATAGGTTCATATGACATTAATTTTTTTTCTTATAATAATATAACAATTGAAATCTACTAAGGCTTAAGAGTACGCTAGTTTATTTTGTTTTTTTTTTATAAAAAGAGTACCCAAGTTTATAGTATTAATTAAGAAGTTGGCCAACATATTTCAACTAAAACGTTTTTCTAATGATCTATTAATAACTAAATGGTATAGAAACAAACAATACAAGAATTCAAATTATTTTATGGTATATATAAAAAAAAACTTCCCTTTTATTGGTTGTGAGCAAGCGTGTTATGTGGGTGTATGGTTAGTATAGTTTAGTATATCGATATCTTTTTACAAACAACAATATTCTGTTACAAGAAGATATAACACATTAACAATACAATTACGTCATATAAACTGTAATGCATCTTCTAGTTAGCTAGATGGCAACTTCAAGAAATTAAGCAAAATAATTATAGTGGCCCCAAATTACGACTCTGTCAACTGCCTCCCACCCACCTCTGTACAGTGGCAGGACAATGTTGACAATTGCGTAAGATTAACGATGTCTCTTTCTTTTGGTTCCTACGTACACCCACATCATTCGAAGGATATAATCCAAAACAAAATATGTATTACTAATCACCAAGAGGCATGAGTGTTATATAACTGGAAATTTCTTGTGGCATGTATTAAGCATATATTACATGTTAAGCATGAAAAGAAAAGGTATGTACGTGAGAAATTAAGAGAAAAGTAAGTGTAATGTGAATATGATTGACATATAATCCTCTTTAACTGACAATCTTGACTAATTTGAGTGTAGATATATTCAGGTCCTATTGCGATGACAAACTCAGATTTTCACGCTGAATTGATTGCAGCTCGTCGTGCTGTGCTGTTGGCCCAGATTCATTGCCCTTATGGTATGAAGGTTATTTTCGAAGGAGATTCTAGTGTGGTGATGGCTGCTATGAATGGTCAAGAGGATGATTGTTCATCTTTTGGCCCTATAATAAATGACTTGCGTTTCTTTCTCAAAGGATTGCCTCAATCGGTGATCAACCATGTTAATTGGGAATGTAATTTGGCAGCACATCGACTTGCTCATATGGGACTTAGTAGTTCTCAAGAGTTTGTGTGGTTCGAGAAGCCTCTGAATTTGCTTAGGGACATTTTATTTGAAGATGGCTTGTAACTTTTTTTTTCTATTGTTCATTTGAGAATAGGTTCTATTGTTGTGAGGGACACTCTTTTTCTCTTTGACCGGATTGAAATCTTAGACAAAATTTTTATGGAAGCCCATTATGCACACTATTCTTAGTTTGTACGTATTTTAATTTGCTTAATGAATATCGTACATTTTCTTAAAATAAAAATACAAATAACTTTTAAGTTCCACAATAATTAGATTTTCTAGATACATATCCACCCCTTATTATTTCCACCATTCACACCATGAAGTCCACGAGTGTGCTGTACAGTGTCACCAACAACGGCTGAGACTTCATCTACGATCGCTCTTTAATGTACCAGTGAATCCATCTTCCCAAATTCAAATCCCCTATTTCGGCATAGGCTGATAATGGTGCCCACCTGATTCAATTCAACACCAGGCCTCCTCATTTGACCAAACAAAGACAAAGCCTGCTTATAACAATCATGCTGATCCATGAAAAATTCTCGGTGCACCATCAACATCCAGACACCATACATAGCGCACAAGCAGTGAATTCCAGACACCGTAGATAGCCAGCAAGCATCGAATTCCAACTCGCAACATTCCTCTCACTCATACAATCAAACACCCGGCTTGCATACTCGATACCACCCCCAAACCCACTTACCAGAACCCTCCTGTGCACCTGTTCCCCTTCTATCACCAACCCCGAGCACTAAAACATACGAATAAGAAAACCCGTCAGCCTCCGCCTCCAAACCCACGAGCCATTTATACAATTCAACCGACTTCTACGAAGTTTCGCTCCGAGCGTGGCCTCTGATCATATGGTTCCCCACAGTAGTACCCGTGTCTTCAACATTTTTGAAAAATTTGAGGGAGTGATTGAGACACCCAAAAGCAACGTAGAATGATAAAATCCGGGGTAAATGATAAAAAATTACCTAAATTATTAGTGTCACGATACTTTTATACCTTATCTTTAAAACGTGACAATGTCATACCGCATCTTACGAATTCGTGACAATGTCATACCTCCGTCAAATTTTCTGTTAGTTTTTCTGTTAAGTGCTGACGTGGCAAGATATGGGGACCACTCACTAATACAGCTGGATTAAAAAATAATTAAATATATTTTTAATAATTAAAATAAAAATTTTAAAATTTTAAATATAAAAATAAAAAAAATTAATTTTTTTAATTTTTAATTATTTTTTAATCCAGCTGTATTAGTGAGTGGTCCCCATCTCTTGCCACGTCAGCATTTAACAGAAAAACTAACAGAAAAATTGACGGAGGTATGACATTGTCACAAATTCGTAAGATGCGGTATGACATTGTCACGTTTTAAAGATGAGGTATGAAAGTGTCGTGACACCAATAACTAAGGTAGTTTTTTGTAATTTACCCTAAAATCCGAGCAAGAATGTAGCTTTTTTGTGAGTCCATGAATTGTTAATTTGGGTGTGAATTTAGGGTGTGCTTGCCTGGAAGCAACTAGTGTTTTGCTTTGTCCTTATATGTCATTTTACAGGAGGTTAAAATTGACATTAAAAAAATTATTGAAAGATGGGTGGAGAAATAAGAAAGCAAAGTTGGTTTATCAGCACTCTTGACCAAATCAATATATTTTAGGGTAAAAGACATTTTACTACCCTGATGTTTGGTTGTTTTCAACATTTAGTACATCAATTTTTTTTCATCTCAGAGTCATACCTAAAGTGTAAATTTTGGGACAGTTTCATACATCCGTTAGTCAAACTGTTAGTTCTCCCGTTAAGTGATGACGTGTCACTCTGATTGAGTGCCACGTGTCATTAAAAATATTTAAATAAAAAATATTTAAAAAATTAGTATTTAAATAAAAAAATATTTAAATAATAATAAAAAATTCTTCTTCTCCCCTCTTCCTCCTTCTTCTTCCTTTTTCTTCTTCCCTCTTCCTTTCCCTTCGTCTTCTGCTGCCCAGATTTCTTTTTTTTTTTTTTTCTTTTCTTCTTCTTTTTCTTCTTCCTTCTTCTTCCCTCTTCTTCTTCCCTCTTCCTTCCTCTTCTTCTTCTGCTGCCCAGATTTCGGTTTTTCCTTCTTTTTTTTTTCTTTTCTTCTTCTTTTTCTTCATTCCTCTTCTTCCTTTTTCTTCATTCCTCTTCTTCTTCTGCTGCCCAGATTTCGGTTTTTACTTTTTTTTTTTTCTTTTTTTCTTCTTCTTCTTCCTTTTTCTTCATTCCTCCTCTTCTTCCCTTTTCCTTCATCTTCTTCTTCTGCTGCCCAGATTTCGGTTTTTCCTTTTTTTTTTTTTTTTTCTTTTCTTCTTCTTCTTCTTTCTTTTTCTTCTTCCCTCTTCCTTCCTTTTCTTCTTCTGCTGCCCAGATTTCGGTTTTCCTTTTTTTTTTCTTCTCCTTCTTCTTCCTTCTTCTTCCTTTTTCGTCCTTCATCTTCTTCTTCCCTCTTCCTTCCTCTTCTTCTTCTGCTGCCCAGATTTCGGTTTTTCCTTTTTTTTTTTTTCTTTTCTTCTTCCTTCTTCTTCCTTTTTCTTCTTCCCTCTTCTTCTTCCCTCTTCCTTCCTCTTCTTCTTCTGCTGCCCAGATTTAGGTTTTCCTTTTTTTTCTTCTTTTTCTTCTTCTTCCTTCTTCTTCCTTTTTCTTCCTTCCTCTTCTTCTTCCCTCTTCCTTCATCTTCTTCTTCTGCTGCCCAGATTTCGGTTTTTCCTTTTTTTTTTCTTTTCTTCTTCTTCTTCCCTCTTCTTCTTCCCTCTTCCTTCGTCTTCTTCTTCTGTTGCCCAGATTTCGAATTTTTTTTTCTTTTTTCTTTTCTTCTTCCTTCTTCTTATTAGGGGAGAAGAAGAAAAAAAAATTTAAATATTTTTTAAATAATTTTTTATTTAAATACTAATTTTTTAAATATTTTTTTATTTAAATATTTTTAATGACACGTGGGACTCAATCAGGGCGCCACGTCATCACTTAACGGGAGAACTAACAGTTTGACTAACGGATGTATGAGACTGTCCCAAAATTTACACTTTAGGTATGACTCTGCGATGAAAAAAAATTGATGTACTAAATGTTGAAAACCACCAAACATCAGGGTAGTAAAATGTCTTTTACCCTATATTTTATGTAATCGATAAACTACTGAGTAGATCTTAGATAGGAATGGTCCAAAATTCGTGGGAGTACATTTAACAATTTTTCATCTGCTATGTTGATATTGAGAGAGATTAGATGATTTTTTATGAACTAGTGGTAAAGGAGTGGCCGCTTTGGGGAAGCGAACTATCCGACTATACAGGGCCACAAAATTTAGGAGCCCTAAAAATATTTTCTATCTAATATAGAGAATATTATGTCACTTAGTACTATGATTTAGTGATATTTTTTTTACTTATAAGTGAGAGGTCTTATGTTCGATTCTCGCTAAAAGCGAATTTGAACCACATTATTGCTAGTCATTGTGAGGGTAAGCTCACCTCCTTCCCCTTAGTGTAGATAATATCATTTGTTTGGAATATACAAAATCATTATATCTGATGTGATTCGAAAAAAGAAAAATCAGGTGGGACTTACAATTGCCTTTTTCCAATTTTCCCTCTTTTCTTTGGAAACAATTTTTTTTTTCTTTCACTTTTCTAATTTTTCTAGCAACTTAATAATACTTTTGTTTTGCAAGTAGCCATTTACTACAATGGTGGAAAAAGTGTCGAGCTCTTGCATGATGACGTGGTTCAAACCCGTCGATAGCTAATCTAACAAAATCTATCATTTGACAAAAAAAAAAAACTTTTGTAGTTGTGTGGGCCCTACAACAACTACAATCATATTTACAATCAACCATGTTGTAAGAACAGTTAAATGGGCTTACTTTGATATGATTGAAAGTGGCTTTTAGCCAAAATTGATTATGAAGGTTTCATTGATGATTTTATAGCAACAAATGGACGAAGAACCATCTTTAAGTGAAACTTCAATTTTGGACTTTTTGAAGCTTTTGTTCATTTAGTTTCTTAAGATTGAACTGATCAGGAAGACTAAATTTGTAGATAAAACTTTGGAAGCTAAAGAACATAGAAGTTGATGATTGATTTATTACTTAAGCGTTGATAAATGTGCTAATTCCTATTGGTGACCATCATTTAGTTTGCAAATTTTGTTTTCCTAACATTACCCATAGTATTATGGTAATTTTTGTAACTTTCTTTGCATTTAATGATATTTAAAAAGTGATAATTAGTGAGAGTTTTAAAATTTGTTTTAGTTATTACCTTTTAACATCAATACACTATTCAGTTTTGCAAAGACCAAAAGAAGTAAATGTGCTAATTAACAGCTTTCTTAGATCCATCATTTTCTTTTGTTTTGCTTTTTCCTACTAAAATTATGGGGTTAATTAACACGCAACGATTAGAAAAGAATGAATTTTACCTTTTGAGTTGGTATTATAGTCACTTTCATAGTGGACTCGAATAGGTACCACTAAAATATATCAAACCCACAATTTTCTTGTTAAACAAGAAAATGAGAAATAAGTATTGCTGGTGAAAGGAAACAAAAATGTGATTAAGTATTCTTTATATAAATATATGTGTATAGCTGATGTGGAACCTAAAATAATCTCAAAACTTCTAGAGGCGACAAGTGAATTTTTATTCAAAAAAGACATGATTGCCTTCAATAAATGAGCATGCTTCTCAGATACTCCCACGCAACTCACATCCCTGAATGTCCAAGCAACTGAATACGACTGCCCACAGCTCACCTGCCCTTGGCAAGAAAAAGTCAAAGTATTAAAGATAAGGATTAATTATCCAAATCCTATCTTTAATACATTTGCCAATTGAAGATTAACTCCAATCAAGTAAGTAATCCCAATTTAAATAAATTAAGGATAATTACACCATTATCTAAAGATATTATTTCCTATTTAATAACTTGAGAATATTTCTCCATAAACACCTTGGTCAATATGATGCTGCCATGCGTAAGGTAAAACCCAAACATTGTGGCCGACCCTATCCCTATAAATACTCCATATTCTACCAAATTTTCAGAGCTTTTACTACCCCTAAAAAAGTCCTAAACACTTTACTCGCTCAAAGAAATCGACTTAGGCATTGGAGATCCATTGACCTAACTTTCACCTCGTGGGCGCGTGAGGCTTAGGTCTTTGATCAAAGATGTTGATTGTTTTGCTAACTTTCACCTCGTGGGCGCGTGAGGCTTAGGTCTTTGATCAAAGATGTTGATTGTTTTGCAGGTGCATTTTCATCAAGACTGAAGATGGCGGAAATTTGCATTGACAACTTGTGCTTTCATCGAGAGTTAATTCAAATACTTGAAGAAGTCTCTTGCATTGGTTTCTTAAATTATCTGTTACGTTGAATTTCCCACACGTCATATCAATTAATTTTTCCTAGAAAACTTTATTGATCAATCCTTAGGGAAAGGATACAATGGTAGGAAATTCGAAAACCGTGACGAAAAAAACCACATACATACAAGGATTTGGACCGAAGAGTGGAGACGAGTACATAACCTCACGATGATGATCTTCAAGGCTAAACGCGACGACTGGAGGAGCTCTACTGCTGTAAAGCCGCACCACTACCATTGCCGTGACCCAACAGCCACGACAAGGCCACCAAGCCACGACACTAATCCCACTACCACTGTACTTGCAGCGCCGCATCCAACCAAACCCTGGGCAGAAGGCCCATGTCCACTTCCAAGCCCATGGGTAGGAGGCCCAAAACCCGCCAGCTACCATAACAGGCCCAGTGCAGGAGGCTCAACCCTTTATAGCAGCAAGCCTTACTGTACAACAAGCCCAAAGTAACTCAACTGGCCCAAGCCCAAGCCACCTAGCCAGCAGACCACAATGTGGTAGCTTAACGACTAGGAAGGTCCACGATTATGCAGGCCTATGGCTAGCGGGCGCCGGTCCAATGCACCCCGTGACCCACTCCGATGACCTGGCCTGTGGCCCAATCCATTCCAAAACCATCTCCGATGATCCAGATTCTAACCACCGGTCATGCGATTGATTTAGGGTTATTTTCACCCAACTTTTCTATAGGAATGCCTACTATAGGCTTAAGTTTTGTACTTGAAATTCACTACACTTCCACCACACATGAAGACGCTCATTATCCAGACCCTTCTAATCAAAATAGCTAACACCACCTGCCCTATCAAATTGCCAATTTGACGGGCACCCTTGTGCAACATACCGCTTTGGTGAGCCAGCTTATCGAGTGCATCGAGATGCAGTGCGCCCTTGACGAGGTGTCCCAAAGTAGGACAAGGGCGGAAGAACGTGACTCATTCTAGCAACATCCTGGAAAAGAGCCCATAAGGAAATCTTCATTCCAAGATAAGCGTCTACACGAGGCTAGGCCTATAAGGAGATCATTCTATGAGACACTGGAGTAGGCAGTTGCATGACGAACAGAGAAGAGCACGAGAGTAGTCTAGTTCAAGTTCCACAGGCAGCCCTTGCTAAGTGCGACGACGATTAGTATAGAGCGAACCACGTAAACCACATATGTGGCATAGACGAGCAGGACATGCTGAAGAGCAACATAGACCAGTAGGTCAACATCGGGGGTAGCTGGAGGCTCTGCTGCCCCCATCAAGCGTAAATCCAGGAGGAAGTACAAAGGCTTGTAGTAGAGCAGTTGCACGGATTCTAGTGCATTGACACTACCAATGATGCTCTTCATAGAGACAGCCAACCTGAGAAGGTCATATTTTACAGACGAGATCGAGTAGATAGAGCCACCGTAGAAATTTAGCCCGCCAAATTTCCTCTTGTTAAAAAGAGATGAAGACCCAAACAAGCACTTGATGCACTACCAAAGTGCCATGACCCTCTAGGTCAAAAATAATGCTCTCATGTGCAAACTTTTTGCCATGACGCTCTAAAGAGAGGCGCAAGATTGGTTATACACCCTGCCATCGTGCTCGATCCAAAACTTTAATGAACTTTCCTTAGTTTTCACCAAGGAATATTCGTCTTACCTCTTGATCAAGAAGTCTGACCACCTCTTCAACATCAAAAGTGACCCGAATGAGTCACTTCGCAAATATGTCAAGACGTTTAAGACAGAAAAAGGCGAAGATCATCAGATGTGATGACAGCATCGCATGCTCAACTTTCAGAAAGGGGCTCCCAGCAAATTACCCAGTTTTTGAAAAATTGATCATGGGCAGAGAGCTGACCTTGGCAACTTTATACGCTTTGGCAAAGAAGCATGCACTATGGGATGAGGCCAAACAGTCCATCAAGAACGAGCAAAAAAAGAGATGATGCAATACCTATGGTGTTCACCAAGTTCACAGTTCCGATTGGCCAAATTCTCCGTAAACTCAAGAATGAACCATGGTTCAAACTACCACCACCAATGAAGGGTAATCTTACCAAGTTGGATTAGACAAAGTATTGGGCATTCCACCAAGGGTCGGGTCATATTACCAACAGCTGCTTGAAATGGAAGTAGTACCTCAAGGAGCTGACGAAGGAAGCTTGGTGCGACGAGTACCTCGATAAGCTAGCTGCACGGCCTATGCAAGCAGTAGAAGTTGACACTGAACCCTTATTGAAGATGATGTGGATTAATGGCAACTTTGCCAGGTTAGAGCACTCTCAGTCCACATTTAGCGATGTGAAGTAATGCTTGGGGAAATCTCCCATCACTTCTTGAACTCTGTTTAGGCCTATCCAAATAAGTTCGAAGTCTCAAGCAGTTCGATGACCAAGACCTCGTAGGCCGAGGATTATCCCAATTGTTAAGCAGTTTCTACCTTCCAACATAGTTGATGCGTTTCTTTATTCTCAATAAAGATCCAAAAAGTTATTCACAAACCTGGCTCAACTGTTGCCTATAACAACTACTTAAAGCCCCACCTGGGTAAACTCTTTAGCACAAGAAGATAAACTAATCCCCCGACACCCATTTGGATAAGTTCTCCAGAGCAAGAGGGTAAACTAATCCCCTGACACCCATCTGGGTAAGCTCTCCAATGTGAGAGGGTACATTAATCACCTAACACTCATATGGGTAAGCTAACTAATGTGAGAGGGTAAACTGATTCCTTGATCAACCTTGTGATAAAGAGAAGATACTCTCCACGCTGCAGACATGGCATACGCTCTCCAATAAGGAGATGGTAAACCAATCCAGAATATCCAGACATGGATGAGTGGTACGACTGCTCAGTTTCCCTTGAATGTAGCGACTACCTGAGCCGGACGACTCCTAGAATTAGCCAAGATAGTCATTCTTTTGGAATAGACTTAGTTGAGTGAAGGATTCCATTTCGCAAGATCCCGTGTCTCTAACCAGATGAGACGCTAAGTGCAGGACACATGCCCATGAAAGAATTCACGTGTCTAGATGGTCCGTCCTCTGCAAGTCTTCATGAAAGTAGCTTGGTTTTAAAGTGTTGCAATACCAGTTAAACAACTTGCGAAATCAAGTTACGACTCAGAAGGATATAGCCTTTGAGGCGCAATTCCACATACACCTCATGGTTAAAACGCCTCCGATAGCTAGGGACGACGCTTGAGATGGTTACACAAGTTGTCTACTTCTGCATGTAAGATGCCCGGCCGACAACTAAACTGCTGGTAGCCCAAGGCCATCCGTAAGCCGAGACTTACACTTGCTATGACTATGCGGACTGGTCTATTTATTTAAAAGCAGCACTTCCGGCCGACAGTTTACGATTTAAGTCTTGCAGAGACCAAAGATGAGGTATGGCTATAACAGCTATGTGGACCTTTTCTGCTTTTTATGAGAAGGGTAAGTCTGGTCGACAGCTCTATAAGTTAAAAACCTTGTAATACACTCTGGGAAGGCCATAGCTCAAATTGCTACTCAAATCCAAAATACACCCATAGTAGCTACACAGATTCCTTTGCTTTCTATGAGAAGCACGAGTCTGGTCGCCAGCTCTATAAGTGTAAAATTTCACAATACGCCCTAGGAGGGCTAAAACTTTTGAAGCCATTCAAAGCCAGATTCGTAACTATAGCAGCTACATGAACTAGCCTGCTTCCTACAGAGGCGACAAGTTCGGTCGTATGCTTTATAAGTTAGAAATCTCGCATTTTTTCCTTTTGTAGGTAAAGCTCTAGAAGCTTCGAAGACAAAACTAAAACCTAAGTGGCGATGTGTGATCGGTTGCCACCCAACCAATTGTCCTAGAATAGTTTTACAAAAAACATGGCGAAATAGAAAGATAAAGCAAAAGCAAGGAAAGTTGTTTATTAAATTTATAGCAAATTAAAAAATTGGATCAAAGGCTAACAAAGTTCAAATAAAGTAGAACAAAAAGGAAAAGAAGAAAATTCATAAGTTTAAGCAAAAAGACTACTCCTTGGCTGTCTGTGCAACCACTGGTTCCTTGACTACCATGCTTTCAGCAACCGCACTGCTTCTAGCAGCCAAAGCTTCCATCAGCTCAACCTTAGCCACCCCTGCTTGTACTACTTGACCTTCAGCTGCTCCACCAAAGGCAGCTTCAAATGAGAAATCAAGTAAATCAACTGGAGAAATAGAGAAAGTCTCGAAGTTTTTCTCTAAAAACTCATAATCTGACGGCCTGCCCTAAAGATGGTCTACATAGCCAAGCTTGTAGAAATCAACCTGACAAGAAGCAAGCGCCACTTCATTACCAGCTTTCCAATTCTTTAGCTGCATATTCTCTTCAACAAGCCCAGTATGAGCATCTGTAGCTTATCTAGTTCATTTTTCAGGTTCTCACTAGCAGACAGCACACCTTGCAGATCCACTTCCTTGGACTCAAGCTTACTAGTAACCTCCTTGAGATGAGACACTTCAACATGCATGAAAATAAACTCATCGTCCTTGGCACCAACCCCACAAATCTACTTTGCCTTCCCTATCACACTTGATAACATCCTGATCAACGCACATAAACGCAGCTGCCGAGATCAAAGTCTTATGCATTGTGGCAATTAAGGAGGACCTCTTCGAGTAGGCAGAATGTTTTAGAAAGGAATCTGAGTGAATGACAACTTTCCCAACACTGTCAACAAACTTGGCGCATGCATCGATGTCCTTAAGCAAGTCAGCCTTTAGTAGTGCACAAGCCTCAAGAAACTTTCCAGCCTCAGACTCGGTGGATCTCTCACAACTACCCATACGAGTAGATTTCCCCTTCTCAGCAGACGAGTTAGTAACGGCAGAAGCAGGAACAAGCCCAAGCGCACCTTAGCAGCAGAATATACCTTTTCGCTCTTCATAGCGACGAGCCTCTTAGAAGTCGAACCAGACTTATCTACCGAAGGATGCTTCGATACAAACCCAGACACTGGGGCCCCCACTAAACCCTTTCGCTGGGCAAGTCTCATAACAATTGATGTGGTCACTTACCGAGTAGCAGGTTTTACAGGCTCAGGCTCAACAAACTTTTTCATCCCATTTAGAGAAGTTAAGTCAATGACAAGCTTCTTAGCAGCAGACGAGCTCTCGCTAGCAGCAGAAGAAGTCTTTGGCTTTTTCTCAGCTAAAGGCTCATCTACAGGTGAGGAAGATATCTTTTTCCACCCTCATTAGCAGCATGCTCTACAGCAGCGATTAGGCAAGCCAACACCTCATCCTTTATCTACTTTATCTCTTCATTCGGAGGCATGCCTTTTTTCTCTCGACAAAGATGACTGAGCAACCAACACCACTTGTGGTACTCTGCAGGAATGCCCAAGGCAATGTGCACTTTCTTCATATTTGCTGAAGTCCTTAGAGTTGACCAAAACTTCAAATCTACATAAAGTAAGAAGGACGATCAATAAATTGAAGCCATGAAGCAGCTCAACAAAAACTCAAGCAGGACAAAAATGAAATAGTTCACTTACCACTGATAAAGGTAGTTGAGGCATGTAGCTCAAGAGAAGAGTCAAACTCCTACTCCCCGCTTACCTCCAAGGTGTCTTTCACCCACTTATGATCACCTTGGCAAAAACTATCAAGCAGCCTATGGCGAGACCTTAGCTGCCCCACACATTCCTTCTGTCAAATCTCAAAGAAATACCAAAATTCATTTATGGTCAAGCCTAGATCGAATAACCTGTTCAAGTTTGAGAACCCCACCATCGCACGAACAACATTCGGGGAACATTGAGCAGGCACACCTTTCATGGAGCAGATCACCTCCTGAAAAAGACACGACATGGGAAAAATAAATCCTAACATAAAGTAATACAGATGGAATTTGATGGCCCTCTTCCTAGTAGTGGCGCCATCATCACATGATTCATGATCGCTATCATTTTTCACCCGCGTGACGCAAACCCCCGATGGAATCGCATGCTTGTATGCCTCAAGAAAATCCCGAAATAACTCGTCGAAGTTGATTTGGACATGTGCAGCCTTGAAATACCCCACCTTGTCGGAAGAACTACCTTGACGGTATAAGGGTGGAGGATATTCATCACTTTTGCGATCGGATGAAGACATCTTAAAGTTTCTGTATATATATATAAAATAAAATAAAAATAAAATAAACACCGCAGAGCCTAGTACTAGGCCACACGGTCTACATGCCACCAAGGCCAGGCCACAAAGGCCCAGCTTTCTCTTTCACAGCATGGCCCAAAGACCTCAGACCCCTATGCATGCGCCCGATTCCACCCAACCTAGCAAAAGATGAGGCTCACACCTCATCTCTATCTCATTCTTTTGCGCCAAGCGCGCCCCAAAAAAGGTCCAGGCCACTCAGCCCAGGTCACAAACACTAAAGAGTTGGCTCATATCGGTCTCTCCCGCTCTTCTCCGACTTTTAGAGGGCTCGAGCCCAGCACCGTGCCCTTGCTCCTTCGGTCCGTGTCGAGTTGTCACTTGGCCTACGCTAGCGGCACGTTGAGCCCAGCTCACGCCACCAGCACCTCGGCGCAAGCCAATCCGACCCATGCCACGCCACTAAGCAGCCCTGTGGCTTCCTTGCTGTGTGTCACCCATATCCACGGCCACAACCGAGCCAATTTTTCAAGTCCCAAAACTCCCAAAAATTCAAGAAGAAGAAAATTTAAAATTTTCTTACCTTGGTGTGGCATGGAGAAGAAGAACAACAACGAGAGACGACTCTTTGCAAGGGCAAGAAAAAAAGAAAGCTAGGGGATGGGGAAGAAAAATTTCCTCTGGCTTTTCTTCCTTGTTGGAATAATGATTGCTCTCCAAATTTATTTAATCCCTTGCTTAAGGCAGAGTTAAATAGGTATTGGGGGCAATTGGCTTTGTTTTCATAGAAGTCTATCTCTAAAAACAAGAAAGGACATCAAGTCCAAATTGGGAAATAACTCTACAAGCCTAAGCAGTTTGGGATTTCTACACTTACTATCCTTGCTTGTGTGCAGCCTAGCAAGTGTGGGGGCATTGGTGGAGCCTAAAATAACCCCAAAAATTCTAAAGGCGGGAAGTGGATTTTTATTCAAGAAATATAAGATTGCCCTCAATAAATGGGTAGGCTTCTTAGATACTCCCACGCGCAGGTCACATCCCTAAAGGTCTAAGCAGCTGAATACGACTGTCCATAGCTCACCTGCCATTGGCAAGGAAAAGTTGACACGCCCGCACCCGAGAATGGGGCGTGCTGGCCGTCACGTGTGTGTGACGTAGCCATGTGCGATGTGCGGAAGCTAGGATCGAAAACTAAGAACGAACTAATTAAAACCAGAACCACTAGCAACCTAGGTACGATAGTGTACTAGATGCATAAAACAATACTTATACATAATCAGAGCGTTCTAAGTTTAACTGCAGTCAAGCATAAACAAAAGGGTTTAATTACACCTTCGAGTACCATACATATATGTATAGAGCTGTCAGAAAGCCGGGAGTCCTCGAAGTGCCAAACTCGTAACTCTCGTTACCTAGAACCTGGAGGGGCGAAAAACAAAACTGAGTGGGTCAGTAAAACAATTCCTTTTTCAAACCATTCTTTATTCAAATCGTATAGCCCCTCACCGTAAAACCTGTATAATTTCCCAGAATCAAAATATATACTCAATATACGTAGATTCTCAAAATCATGCTGAAAGAGTATGTATGCCATGCCAAAATATTCAAAACAGAAACTCAATCATAAACTAATGATGTGATTAAATGTCAGGTAATCATCTCAGCCCTCGGCTGCATATAAATCTCATAATCATCTCGGCTCTCGGCCGCGTATATGTCTCGTAATCATCTCAGCCCTCGGCTGCCTATATATCTCATAATTATCTCAGCCCTCGGCTGCACATATATCTCATAATCATCTCAGCCTTCGGCTGCACATATATATCTTATTCCTTCTCATCAGTCTCATCACTGCTAGTTTATCGATTCTCATTAATGCATGCCCTCACCTGGCACTTACCTGTGCGTCCGCCGCACCAACATGCGAATATGCAATCATTAATGCACAAACATAATATATGAATACTTTGCATGGCATTAAATTCTCAAAAACGATCATTTATTTCTTTCTGGGAAAAAAATAATAATAAAATATAGGAAATACGGTAAAAACTGCCCACTCACTGATAGGTCGCCGGGTCGTAGCCCCCGCGTCTAGCCTGGCTACGCTTGTCCTCGGTGTATGTCTCACCTATATGAGAAATTACTATAAATACGTCATTTAAGCACATACACGTAACTACGAAATTAACTTCTCATACATAGCTCAATTTTGGCATACGAATATACCAACGCGACCTACTCGATGTCACGAGCGTCGCTATATTTTTAAAATAATTTTTTGGAGTCTCACGCGCCCCCACGCGCCAGCACAGGCACGGGGCTACGCGCCCCCCACGCGCAGGCGCGTGCGCGCCACGCGTCGTCAACCTCGAGCTCGCCGGAGCTCCGCCGGCGCCGGCCACCGGTTGCCGGAAACCTGCAACCTCGGTTTTCTCGGCCATTTTTGCACCATTTTGTCTCATTTTTCTTCCTACGTGCTCTAAATTAAGTGTAGAACAAGTCTATACCTTCAAAAACTTCGAAAACCAACGAGAATCTCGTCGGGAAATTCTCCAAAACCGGCCACCTCCGTTCTCGACGATCCCGACGTCAACGCTTAGCCAACGAACGTCTCCGAGCTTCCTTGGGACCTTCTAAGACTCGTGGTGAGCTTAGTTTTGCCTAAAACACAACGTATGAAAAGTTCATGAACAGTGCCAAAACCGTACATCGAGAGAACGGCATGAAAACGAACGAAACCTTACCTGAAATGGGTGTCAACGTACTCGTAGGAGGCTCAGGAGTCGAATGGTGGTGATGGATGGTTCGATCTGTGAAGTTTTGAGGGTTTCTGGGCTTGGCCGTACGTTTTGGCGAGGGAGGGAGAGAGAGACTGTCGAGGGAGGAGAGAGAGAGTGACTGAGGAGAGAGAGAAACAGTGTAGGGTGTCGGTGGGGTGTCAAAAATAATGTGTGTGGTCCAATACACACACACACAACACACGTACTAAATTCCCCGGAGGGGTAATTCCGTCATTTCACCGTTAATATTTAATATATGTCGGGACGGGTCGTCACAAAAGTCAAAGCAGTAAAGATAATGATTAATTACCCAAATCCTATCTTTAATACATTCCCAATTGAAGATTAATCAAGTAAGTAAGCCCAATTTAAATAAATTAGGGAAAATTACACCATTATCTCAAGATATTATTTCCTATTTAATATCTTGAGAATATTTTGAGAATTTCTCCATAAACACATTGGCCAATAGGATGCCGCCACATGTAGGGTAAAACCCTAACATTGTGGCCGATCCTATCCCTATAAATACCCCCATATTCTACCAAATTTTTAGAGCTTTTGCTACCCCTAAAAAAGCCCTAAACACTTTACTCTCTTGGAGAAACTGACTTAGGCATCGGAGATCCATTGGCCTAACCCCCCCCCCTCCACCTCGTGGGCACGTGATGCTTAGGTCTTTGATCAAAGGTGTTGATTATTTTACAAGTGTATTTTTGCCAAGACTGAAGATGACGGAAATTTACATCGACAGTTGATGTGACAACTTAACATTTTGAAAAACCGATGTCAAATTAAAATTTTGTTTGGTTATTTATAAAATCAATTGGATCAGAATTTAATAATAAAAAGTTTAAAAAAAAAGATAAAGAAATATGTGGGCCTAACATTAAAAAAAGAAAAAGAAAAAGCGTTGCCTCCAAATTTGAAAGAAAGTGGAGAATGTCAATTCATATAGGATTTTGGCACCTCCTTTGAAACCAAAAAACCTTTTTATTTTTATTTTTTTATTATCAAAATAGTTCACAAAATTTTTAACCTTTAGAAAATCGTTAATAAGTTAACATGTCCGTAATATTTTTATTTCTCATAGTTGTTTTTCATGTTGACAAATGAAGCGAAAATTAATGTTTTTTATTTATTTTTAAAATCATTTTACGAAAGAGAAACAAATGGGAGTCGAATATTTCATGTATTGATTCCTGAATGGAGATAACAAACTTTAAGATGGTGCTAATGCCTCTATCTGTAAGAATGGTACAAGAAACATCCTTCATATCAAGGCGGAGCCACATACAAAGCTCCCCTAGGCTATAGCATAGGGAGAGTTTGGTTCTTCAAGCTTAAAAATATTAATTTTTGGGTTAATTTGTGATTTTTAATTGTCATATTCCACTTAACAAATGATGTTTTTTTAATTAGTAAGGTTGTTTTTAAGAATAATAAAACCTAATAGATGTTAAATAAACTCATTACTTTAACTAATATAATATTTATTAGTAATAATTAAAACTTCCATACCACAAATGGTTCCTTATTTTTTTCACTTGAAAACTTTGAAGGCTAAAAACCTAGAAAACATAGCATAAAATTCTTGCTTCAAATTACTACATTCAATATAACTTTATGTAGGCAACATAGGATTAAAAATTTGATTTCATAGTAACAAGTTTAGCTTAGCCCACCCGCTGAATAATTTTTAGCTACGCCATTGCTTCATATAACCTTCTTAATGCAAAAGATAACGGTCTATCCGGTAAAGTTTTACAAAATAATTTTTGTAAAAAGAAAACAACAAATAGGATTTTGTATTTTTATGATTTGAGAATGCACCTAGTATATAGTTTATTCTGAGAATAATTTTAGAGAATGAAAATGTTGAATACCTTTGTGTTTCCTAATATTGGTGGCGGTGGTGGTAAGGATGCACTAGTACAAAAAGACGTAGGACCTTCATCACGCAAAGTCAAAAAAATGTCGCGCAAAAATTAGCCCAACGAACCTTCATTGTGTATTCATCGTTGCGCCAAGGCCGTGAAAGCAGGGTTTGTGCGACGAAGAAGTGACCTATGTCGCGCAAAGTGGTCTTGTGCGACGCATGACCTCCGTTGCGCAAAGTCACTTTGCGCGACGAAGAAGTGACCTGCGTGGCGCAAACCCTTTTTTTTTCTTTTTTTTTTTGCCAAAGAATTTTTTAATTTAATTTTTAATAAATATTGTAATTAAATTCTAAACAATAATTTTTAAGTCAAGAAAAAGTATTGAATTATAAAATATATAAAAATGAACACACAAGATGTCTGAACAAAAAAAAAAAACTACAAGTCTTCTAGGATACATCATGCTACTGGGTATCGGCTGGGTGAAGTGGCTGGGAAGTTGAAGGTGTAGCAACATTACATGCTGGCATCGAGATTTGGAGGCCGGACATCGCTAAGGCTTGTACAATCATACTCATCCTCTCGTCCTGCGCCCGAATATGCTCGTCCTGGGCCCTAATGTGCTCGCCCTGGGCAGCAAGCTGACCTTTTAGGGTTGTCACTTCCTTCTTCAAGGCATTGACCTCTCCTGTGGATGATCTGGAATAGAAGGCACCTGTCTCACGAACCTCCGCCTTCCTCATACATCGAACAACCTTGCCATGATGACGACCCAACTTCTAATCCAGGACCTCAGTCACAATCTGACTATCTGCATCCTCGGGTACAATGACGTCCTCGATCGGGGTCTCCAGGGGAAGCTGTGATGTTGCTTCTTGGAGAACAGCAGTGGACTTTTCCACCATAACACCCTATAATAATAAAGAGAAAACATATAATGTTTAATAACAAAATATAAGTAATATTTGAACAATTCATAAAAATAAGAATAATAAGAATTATATATACTTACATGAAGCTGCTCAGCGGTCTCATTGCCGAGTCGAACGTAAACGTCCTGAAACAGGTCAATCTGTGGGAACTTAGAACCCTCTTGAAGAAAAAATCATTAAGATACTTTTACTTGATGTTGTGCCTCAAGCTTGTACAAAAAGGACTTCGAACCAGAATGGTGGAGAAATGTCTTTAAGTCCCGAGCTTTCTTGCCAGCAATAGATTTCTTCTGTTAAGCATACAATATACATGTTAGTGCGACTATTTGAAAGAAATTATTAAAAAAAGCTTAAAAATAACAAAAACAGTAAATTATTATTAAAGTATTATGTACATACCACAAATTTTGGATCCGTAAAATGTTTACAGAGCCACTCCCAATCCTTCGGCCGGTCCTTCAACTCATCTGGGCAACCCTCTAGGCAAGTAATCTCCGGATCATCCCATAGCTGAAAATACGTGTGAAAAGTGCTCTTCCAATCTTTGTATCGGTTTGCTAAGGTCCCATCTAAGTAGGCACTGAACTCAGGGGATAAGTCCTGAAGATCAAAATTGACCTACAAATATAAAAAAATAATAAAATAATATTAAGATAATATACTTTAGTTTATAATATTTGTAAACAAAATTTTAAAAAAAATGATAAAGGCTAAAAATTAATATACTAACTGACAACTTGTCTCGCACCAGTTTCTTCGTCTCCTCGAGAATTTCTGCCCAATGCTCGCACCGCATAGGACAACAATTCCGAATAACATAACCACATCTAGTAACAACACTGCTATGCTGCTGTGAGGTAGCCACTCCACGATGTTACGAGTCATATGCAATCTTGACCAAGGAGGTGGACATACGTACGGCCTATGCCTCCTTTAGCATTCGATTAGGCCCCCTAGTGTTTTTTTTAGCTGCCCAAAAAAACTTAAATGGTAAAAGCTTAAATTTGTACAAAAAATTGGGCAAAACCTCCCCTAGTAGTATATCATTTCCCAAAACCTTAACACAGTAATTTACAACCCGCAACACATTTTCACAACCCAACAAATTTTCACAATCATAAAAATAACAGTTTTAAAATGAAAAAAAAAATACAACGTAGTGAGAATTAGAAAAAAAACCTACCTAGTTAGGAGGCCCTACCATCGACTCTGGAGAACGAAGAAGCGTGATCAAAAGGTTCCGGCTCGCGGCAGCGCCGGTGAGGCAGCTGTGCCTTGAGGGTTTGAATTGACACTGATGACGTTGATGATACGGGCATCTGGGATGCCATAGGAGCAGCCTCAGTAAGGGGTGTAGGCTCCCTAATCAATGGAGCACTCACGCCTGGAGCAGTAGATGCTGATAATGCAGGAGCCGCATTGGACACACTCCGACGACGAGTGATCAACTGCGAGATCTATACACTTTTTGAACCATAAAAATATAACATTAGAAACTAATCATTTCTTGCATTTGAAACTAGTAAATTAGCAACCAAAGTAATATAAGTAATTAGAGCAATAATATCAATACAAGATTATTTAAAAAAACCAATGGTTCAAGAAACTAAACAAGCAGCTTCATACTTGGAACATTGATATACTTTGCCTTTGATATGGTCAAGGATATCATAAACTATAAGTTTTATATCTAAGAACTCTCAGCCTAGCTTACCTCCAATATGTGAAACTGATCACTCAGTTGCAGACATACTGTAGCGAAATTGATCACTCGGTTGTAGACTCCAAAACATTAAGCCGGGTGAAAACAGAAGGAACCCGCATACCAAAATGAACAAAATAGTCTTGAAGCCAAGCCACTACCAATAAGCTAAAACCAACCACTTTGGACAAGTTTTCCATTTTGTTTTCATACAGAGGTTATCCAATTAACTGGTCCTAAGCTGAACTACGCAAAAAAGAACCCATATGCGAAAATGACCAAAATATTTTTCAAAAAATCCAACTTTCTTCATTTTTTTGGGGATGAATTGGGACTTTGATTTATTTGCAGCTGCCTACATCCAAATTTATATGAAGGAATGTCGTGGAAGAAATAAGGATTCCTGTCAATTGGGCAAATGGGGAAATTAGGAGTTATAGAAGGACATATGGCACCAAAGTAGCAATACAACGTGGACGAAAAAGAAAAGAAAAAAACAAACTAAAACCAAACTTGGATTTAGGCAGCGTCCTTAATGTCAAAACCAAACTTGGATAAAAATAAACTAAAACCAAATGTGGATAAATTTCATTGAGATTTTAGGCAGTGTCCTTAATGTCAAAAGGACAGGTCTTGGATTTGGGTTTGTACCCAAAACTTGCTGTAGGATTTGCAATTTGCAGTCCCAAGTTTCTTCCTTTGTGTTCACATTTCCACAGACAAATTGAATCAATACAAATAGAACTGATAATACAGACAAGTTTCTTCCTCATATGCCACTGGGACAACTCGAACTGATAATACAATGCTTATTGAATTAATACAAATAGAACCCACATGCCGAAATTATCAAAATATTCTTCAAAGAACAAACTTTCATGGAAAAATTTACAAAATTTCAGATTGGCAACCAAAATTCCACAATCAGAAATGCCTAAAACGTTGAAAAATCAAAATATTCTCCAAAAGAGCCGAAAACAACTGAGACCCTGCGCTTACACATATCAATACGCATATACATATATAGATAGAGAGAGAAACATATCAATTGCTTGAACCAGTTTTGAAGCCACTACCAATTAACTGCTCCTAAGCTGAACTATGCAAAAAGAACCCACATGCAAAAATGACCACAAAATCAAGAACAAATAAGCCTTGATATCAAAATCCACCAAAGAATCAAGAACAAATTGATTCCATTTTGAGATCTATGGCTGGTTACAGCGGGTGAAGAATCCACCACTACCATTGAAGGACTTCGCCAGTATTGAATCCTAACCCTAAAATTCGATTTAACACTAAAACCCCCAATATCTAATTTAACTTTCCAAATTGAATCTAATTACAATACCAGAATCTTCAACTAAAAGCATTAAAACCTGATTCTGACCTTAGAAAGAAGAAAAATTAAGAATTAAGAAAAGATAGATACCTGATTTTGATATGAATCTATGGCACGGTTTGTAGTCGGAAGTGGTTGAGATGAGCAATGGAAAGAAGCGATGAGCGATAAGGAAGGATGAGGAGGATGAGGACCGGCTGAGATGAGCGACGAGGAGGAAGGATGAGGAGGAAGGTACGGGAAGATGAGAGAGACCGAGTGAGAGAGGGAAGACATACTGACCTTTTCAATTGCGCGGGGGTATACATTTTGGGAAAATTAAAAAAAAGTGCTTTTTTTTTTACATGGCATGACGCATGTATACAGTTGGACGTTGCGCAAAGTGGTTTTGCGCAAGGATCGCATTACGACGCTGCGCAAGGTATTTTAAAAATAATTATAAAATATACTAAAAATATAATTTTACTCCCTTCAAATTTTTAAAAATAAAACCCACAATAATATATTTTTCCAACAAAAACTTGACCCGAACTACAATAATAAATTTAAAGCTACTTAATAAATTTATATACTGTTAAATATTTTAAGTGTTATACATACAAAATAAATAAATTGAAATCTACTTAGTTAAATTTTAGTTGAATTGAGACTGAATAATAGGATCGTAGAGTAAATATGAGAGCTGATTAATTTTGTGAATTAGGACATTGATGGTTCTTGCTCACCGAGACTATGAATAATACGTAAGAAAATCATAAGATATTGACATGATTTAAACTTTACATTTTGTCTTTCTTCTTTCTTTTTCTCTTTCTAGTCTCCTCTCTCTTTCTCCTTTCTTCTCAAACTTTACATTTTATATTTCTTCCTATAAAAATTAATATATAAGATATTGACGTGATTTAATTGTGACTGTTCAAATAAGAAGAAAGGGAAAAAAAAAAGAGAGAATCCTACTTCGTCTCGGTGAGCAACTGTTCAAATAACTAATTAGGCAATGTGAGCAGTTGCTCATCGAGATGGAGTATGATTGTCTCTCTTCTTTTTATTTTTATTATTTATTATTTTTATTTTTTAACTAAGTAGATTTCAATCTACTTTACAAAAGTGCATACCACAAAATCTTATGTTATACTTAATGGAAGTATAAATAAACTCCAAGTGTTAGTGAATCTAATGTTTTGATGGGATACGCATTGTACGAAACTAGTTTCAACGATCCAACCGTCAAACTTGTTTGTATATGCTTCCAGATCGCATACGCCAAAAATCGCAAAAAACAAACATTCAGAGATCAAGTAACGAGACAAACCTTTTTTACAGCTATAAAGGAAAAAGCCACGATTTAACGGTTATTTTAACTCCGATTTTGATGATTTTTTTACAGCTACAATCCTTGACCCTATATGAATACAACAAACTAATTCGATCGTTAATTTAAAATATTTACAAAAGTGCATACCACAAAATCTTATGTTATACTTAATGAAAGTATAAATAAACACCAAGTGTTAGTGAATCTAATGTTTTGATGGGATACGCATTGTACGAAACTAGTTTCAACGATCCAACCGTCAAACTTGTTTGTATATGCTTCGAGATCGCATACGCCAAAAATCGTAAAAAATAAACATTTAGAGATCAAGTAACGGGACAAATCTTTTCGACAGCTATAAATGAAAAAATCACGATTTAACAGTTATTTTAACTCTGATTTTGATGATTTTTTATAGCTACACTTTTTAACCCTATATGAATACAATGAACTAATTTGATCGTCAATTGAAAACATTTACATAAGTGGATACTACAAAAGGAAAAGGCAATGCAAGAACCCCAAAAGAAAAGCAAAAGGAAAAAAAAAGACTTTGCGCGATGTAGGTACAACTACGTCGTGCAAAACAGCTTTGCGCGATGCAGATGCACCTACGTTGCGCAAAACGTCTTTACGCGACGTAGGTGGATTTGCATTGTGCGACGCCAGCCTTCCTGCGTTGTGCAAAGTTAGAAAAAGGGGGTATAGATTCTTCGTTTGGCGCCAAAATCAATGGCTTTTGTGCAACGAAATTTTGCGTGACGAAGGCTTCGTCGCGCAAAAGCCGTTTGCGCGACGTTTTATGTTTAATGTTGCACAAACACACTTTGCGCGACGAAATTTGCTGCGTTGCGCAAATTTCTGTCGCACAAATTGATTTTTGTACTAGTGATGGTGGTTGAGACGAGAGTCACGTTGGTAGCAATGGTGGTTGGAGTAGTGACAATAGTGGTGACGATAAAGTTTTTAATAGTGGTAGAATATATGTGGTGGTAATAGCAGGGTCGAGGGCAACAATAAAGGGAGTGATAGTGGTGGTTAATGCCATTGTGGTAGAAAACAGTTGTTAACATTGGTTACGAGGGATGGTTACGAAAATGGTGGCTGAAAGGTGGGGATCAATGTGATGATAATGCGATGGAAATGTGATGATGGTGGTGGTGGCAACGGTGGCATTGGTGGTGGCCACAATGGTGAGACGGCGAAGGTGGTGGTGCCCACCATGGCGGGGGTGATGGCAATAGATAATATGGTGGTGATGGTAGTGGTGGTGGCGGCGGAAGTACAGGTGGTGGTGATCATGGTGAGATAGGGGCGGTAATATCAGTTGTGGCGATGGTGAGATGTTGAGGTGGTGGTGATCATGGTGACGAGGGTGATGGTAGTGGAAGGTGGGTGTCAAAGATGGTGGCCATAATGGTGATGATGGTAAGATATTGGAGAATGTGGTGGTGATAGTGGCAGCAACATTGGTGGCGGTAATTGTGGCATACATGACTTTATTTTTAATTAAGACTCTAATTTTGTTTTATAATGTATCTTTTATTTATAATTATTTTGAAAGTTGTTTTTGAGAAAGAGTCAACTTAATGTTTTTCAGAACTTAGGCTTGTGAAATTTAGATTTTCTCATAAATGAGGTGAAGGCGTTGTTAATTTCTCTTATTTTTTGTTCCATTTGTGTCCCATTTTTTGAGGCAAGCTAATTATTTATTCTAGAAAAATCCAGGTTTGTGACAAATATTATTGGCTGTATGTACTATTTAATATGACAATTTTGGTTTCACTGAAGCTAAAGAAACATTTTTTTTTAAACAAACAATATTAACTACAATAAGGAGGATGGGGATGGCCTTACCCTCACAATGGGCTGGCAATAATGTGGTTCGAATTCGCTTTTGGAGAGAATCAAACCTAGGACTTCTTACTTACAAGTGAAGATGAATACCATTAGACCATAGTACTAAGTGGCTAAAGAAACTACTGGTGATTAATCAAATATGTCTCATACAGGGGCTTGAAAATTTCATGATTTTGAGTAGTCATAGTGAAATTCATAAAGGATTTCAAAAAACAAAAATGTAAGAAAAAAGGTGTATCGTTCCATATGTGATCAATGTTTTTAAGAAACACATAATATTAATCAAATTTCCAGTATTTTAGTTTATTTATTGTCCTAAAAGATTTGTGTCTTATACATGTCTTAATGTAGTGTTTTAAGTTCTTAATTTCTTAATCTTCATTTGAAAATCATCCCTACAATTTATATTTGAATTAGAGATTGTTTAGTCATCCAAATGTAACAAATGAATAAAAGGTTAATCATGAATATATTATGACTTTGTACTTACACTGTCAATTTGTTGAATACATTTGTGTTAGGACCAAATTTTGGCGTCACCATGGATGGAGGTGAATAAGAATGGTCACCTGCAAAAGATATTAAACAACTGTGAAATTCCTAAGGTACCAATGTGGTACCAACCAAAGGTTCTCTAACTATTAAGTTATTAAAGGTCTTAGACTCAAACAATATACTAGAAAGTGATATGCATGCAGAGTGCACGATATCAAAATATCTTTGATGAACCTTAGACGACTGTATGTATACTAGTTGTAAGATAGTCATTTTAGGATAGTGAATATGTATAAAGCCGGGAGAATCCTAAATAGTATTTAGCATTTGATTTTTTTTTTTTTATAAGAGTGTCATTACTTGTGACTCAAATCAAGCATAGTCATTCTCAACAAGACCTGTAGGCCTTGCTTACTATTCCGGAGCCAACAGGGTGCGGTGGCACCATTGGTCTGTTTGTGGTGCGTAGCCTAATCAAAGCTGTTTAATACATGGTCGGATTATGAAGGCGTTTATATTTCGATCTACCTTACTTTAGCCCAAGAAAATGTTGGAGAGTTGACCTTTTATAATTAGTTTAGTTACTTATTTGAGTCCTTGTTATCAAATTGTAATTAGGTTATTTGATGTTTCTTTCCTTGTAAATCACTCTTGTACATTATATATTTTTCTACTTGGTGAAAAGAATGTATCAGAAAATTAAACACCAAAATAAGCCCTAATTAGCATGGTATCAAAGTAGAGATCCTAGGATTTGTACTCTACCCATTCCTTCAAGCAAACTCGGCCCTCCCATGGAGAACCTACCACCACTCCACTGTGGAAACAACTTCATCCTAACCAATTCTACTCCTACACTAAACACTACTACCCTAACCTACCCTACCATGAATACTACTCCACCTATACCTCAAGTTGTTACACAGATTGTCTGATTCGTCTACTGCTTCGATTGACATCAAACTAAATGATGCCAATTATGGAGTTTGGTCTCAGATTGTTGAGATGTTTGTTGCTGAAAAAGACAAGTTGGGCTACTTGTTTGGGAGTAATCCCCAACCATCTATCAATGATCCGGCCTTCACCAAATGGAGTACGGAGAACGCTATTGTGAAGAGTTGTCTCATCAACTCTATGGAACCTAATTTGATTAGGTATTTTCGTCGACTACTGATGATAAATGAAGTGTGTGGCTCAGTAGCTCGCACGTATTATGACAGCTTCGATATAGCTCAAGTCTATGATCTTACCAGCAAGGCCTCTCGGATGAGGCAAGATGACGACCTGTGGAGACATACTATAGTGATCTTCAATCCTTGTGGCAGGAGATTGATTATCGTCGACCCAATCTAATGAAGTACGATACTGATATTGAAATTTTTAATAAAACTGTTCAAACGGATCATGCATGCACTTTGCTTGTAGGATTGGATGAGATGTTTGATAAAATTCATAGTGATATTCTACGAACTGAGGTCTTTCCTTCCGTTAAACAAAATTTTGCCTATGTTCACCAGGAAGGAATGCGACAAGCTGTGATGAATATCGGAGGATAGCTGCCAAGTGGGGTAGCTATGGTGGCTCAGCCTGCCACATGAGCTGCAGCTTCACCTCGTCCCTGCACCATCGAGAAGTCACATGTATCAAGCCCAGGACTCCAACCCCGGGCTATTGCCTCAAGCCCAACAAAGAGCTTGCTCTTTGTTGCTAGGACAGCCCCATGGCTCACCACGAATCCTCGTTATCCTCATCCTAAACCACTTATCTCGGCTGGTGGTTGTATTTACTGCAGTAGTGAGAACCAAGGCCGTGATAATTGCTTCCAATTGCATGGCTATCCTGACTAGTGGGAACCGTTAAAGCTTAAAAACAACGGGAATGAGACGATCAAGCCAATCTTACCACCTGCATGTCCTATTTATCTTTGATATCTTAAGTTGGTCATCCTCTTGTTTCGAGTTCTTTTGACATGTCTTCGGAGTCCTCAGGTAATTGTGGTTATGTTTTAATATGAATAGTGATGCTACTCCATCCATATGGGTCATTGACTCCAGTGCCACATACTATATGACTTATGATCCCACTGATTTAGCTTGTGATACCATTCCACTTTGACATAATATTACTAATGCTAATGGAGTCATCTCACCGGTAATTGATGCTGGCACTGTGTGCCTTATGTTTACTCTCTCGTTGCCTCATACATTACTTGTACCTTCACTAAAACATAAATTGATGTCTCTTGGCCAAGCTATTAAACAATTGAACTGTTGCATGCTAATGTATCCAAAGTTTTGTCTTATATAGGATATTCTCACAAAGAAGATAATTGGTCGTGGTACTAATAAAGGGGATCTCTATTTACTGGATGATGTCAATACAGGATGGGTCAATCTCGCCCAATGAGTTGTTGATCACAAACGGTGTCAGATATGGCTATGGCATCACTGTTTGGGTCATCCATCTTTCAGTTATTTGCAGCATATGTTTCCAGATTTATTTGTTGGTTGTTCAGTTTCAGACTTTAAATGTGACACTTGCATACTCGTCAAGGGTCACCGTGTTTCTTATCCGGTGAATTCTAACAAAAAAGTTATGGGAACTTTAACGAAAAACTCTCAGTACTGTTCATTTTAACGAAAAACCACATTTTTACACTAAAAAGTAAATCCTCCCACTATTCACTTTACCCTTTATTTTGTTTTTATCATTAAAACTCAAAGTTTTCAAGCCCTTTTCCTTAGTTCTCCTAAAATTTATTCCTTTTGGTCTTGTTCATTCAAATGTTTAAGGACCATCTCTAATTACTACTTCATTTGGTATTCAATGGTTTGTAATGTTCATAGATGATTGCACACGAATGACATGGTTATATTTTCTTAAGCATAAAAGTGATGTTTTTTTTTCCGGCTTTTAAGACCATCCACACCATGGTTCAGACACAGTTTTCTACTAAAATACAAATTTTGCTCTTTGATAATGATGGTGAATGTATTAATAATGATTTTTCCCATTATTTAACTAATCACATAATTCTTCATGAAACTACCTGTCCTTAGACTCCTTAATAGAATGGGATGGCTGAGCACAAAAATCGTCATCACTTAGAAATGGCTCGCTCACTCTTGATTGGGGTGTCTATTCCTTGCTCACTCTTGGGTTTTTAGATGTGTTGCATTTGTTCATCTTCATAAAAATCAATGGACAAAACTTAAATTGTGTGCACTTCGTTGTATTTTTATGGGGCACGAACTCCATTAGAAAAGGTACCGTTGCTACCACCCTCATTCTCGTCGAATATATGATACTATGGATGTCACTTTTTTCAAGTCTGAGATGTATTACCCTTCAGATTCTTCCAATCCTCCTCCTCAGGAGAAGACATGGCATGACGAAAAGGATTGGATCATGAATGATACTGTTAATGTTCCGCTACCATTAGCCGAGCCAGCAACTTGGACCATGAATGATACTGTTGATCTTCCGTTACCACTATCAGAGCTAATAGTTGAGCCTATAGCGGTTGCGCTGCTAGCCTAGCCAACAACAGCCATAGTGCTACCCACAAAATCATCAGCAGGCACATCAATGCCGTGTTCACCAATGGTAACAATGATGCCACTTGTTAACTTTGAGACTTCTACTGATTCTACTCCCCTCGTCTCCAAATATAGTACCACCAGATGACTATACTCCTAAGAATATTCCTAAGGTAAGCTCTACTATCCTTGTTGATGTATCTGTTGTTTCGAATTATCAATTACCTTTCAGGCACAACTGGGGAAAGCCACCCAATCGATATTCACCAGACACAACGAAAGGCTCTAAATACCCCATTGCCAACTGTGTGTCATCACAGAAGTTATCAGAACCCGGCAAAGCTTTTGTACAACAAATATCCAATGATAGCACACCAAGTTCATTAAAGGAGGCACTATTTGATGATCGATGGACCAAGGTAATGGAGGAAGAAATGGCTGCACTCCAAAAAAAATCAAACATGGGATTTAGTTTCACTTCCCAGAGGAAAGAAGAGAGTTGGGTGTCAATTGGTGTATGGGTCCTTTAAATGATACAAAGCACGATTAGTGTCCAAGGGATACACTCAAACGTATGGTGTTGATTATACAGAGACATTTTCCCTAGTAGCGAAGATTAATACGGTAAGAGTATTGCTTTCATTGGTGGCCAACTTAGATCGACTATTACAACATTTGATATGAAAAATGCTTTCTTACATGGTAATCTTAAAGAAGAAGTGTATATGGATATTCCACCTAACTATGCATCAGATTTACAACCTGAAGTAGTGTGCAAGTTGAATAAAGCATTGTATGGGTTGAAACAATCACCTCGAGCATGGTTTGGTAGGTTCCAGACGGCTATGAGGAAATATGGGTTCATGCAGAGCAATTCTGATCATACATTGTTCTTGAAACGTCGAATGGGAAAATTGACGGCACTTATCATCTATGTAGACGATATGATTGTTATGGGTGACGACAAAGAGGAAATCTCAAGGCTCAAAGATTACCTAGCAACCGAGTTTGAGATGAAAGATCTTGGTGGTTTGAAATATTTCTTGGGGATAGAAGTAGCTTGATCTAAACAGGGTATATTTCTGTCTCAAAGAAAATATGTTCTAGACTTATTAGCTGAAACTGGAATGCTTGATTGTAATTCAGCTGACACTCGCATCGTCCAAAATCACCCTAATTAGCAGAAAATTCATGATCCCACAATTTGGAAGGGCCAACGTTCTTTGATTCAAAAATTGATATTTTTTGTATCATTAATCATCAAATGAAGATTGATAAATGAGGTGAATTCCGCTTAGGAAATGAGTCTCAATGAAGAAAGTTCGTGAAGGATTTCAGCCCCGAATAAAATTGAACCAACATGTATTAGGTCTAAATCCATTAACCGGATAAGGTGAATTCCGACGGAATCTTGATCCGAGTTACATAATAATTGGTTAGACAAAATCATGTTCGGAAAACAATTCAATCTGAGTTAGATACTATAAATTTATGTCTTCAAGCGTATGTGGTCTAATATCCTAATGAATAGAATGTTGGGTTTTCGTCTATACGTCTAGAATTCAAAACTTTCCATTCCTTTAAAAAAAAAAAAATACAAGACTTCATGTGATGAAGGAAAAGTCTTTACAGTTTTTACTACTAATTTCTTAGGTTCGATTTTAATCAAAAGCGAATTTGAATCACATTATTGCTAGTCTATTATGAGCCTAAACCCACCATCTCCCCTTTAGTGTAGATAATATCATTTGTCTAAAAAAAAAAAAACTATTGGTCATAATGTTGTTACTTTAATGCGCTTGAACTTCTAAATACTCAATACTAGCTAGTACGTCAACATAAGGTTTAGGGTAAAGGACAGTTTACTACCCTAATATTTGGTGGTTTTCAACATTTAGTACATCAAGTTTTTTTCATCCCAGAGTCATACTTAAAATGTAAATTTTGGGACAGTCTCATACATTCGTTAGTCAAACTGTTAGTTCTCCCGTTAAGTGATGACGTGGCGCCTGTCATTAAAAAATATTAAAAAAATTATTTAAAAAAAAATAATGAACCCAGAAAAGAAAAGGAAAAAGAAGGAAGAAGAATGAGGAGGAGGAGGAGGAGGAGGAGAAAAAGGAGGAGGAAGAAGAAGGAGGAGGAGGAGAAGGAGAAGAAGGAGGAAGAAGAAGAAAAAGAAGGAGGAGGAGGAAGAAAAAAAAATCTGGGATCTGAGTGGATGCGCAGGGGGGTGGGGAGGAAGAAAAAAAAATTTGGGATTTGGGTAGGTGCGCGGTGGGAGGGAAGAAGAAGGAGAAGGAGGAAGAGGAAGAAAAAAACTGGAATCTGGGTGGGTGTGCAGGAGGGGGGAGGAGAAGGGAGGAGGAAGAAAAAGGAAGAAGAAGAAGAAGAAGAAGAAGAAGAAGAAGAAGGAGAAGGAGGAAGAAAAAAAGAAAAAACTGAAATCTGGGTGGGTGCGCAGGAGGGGGGAAAGAAGAATGAGAAGGGAGGAGGAAGAAGAAGGAAGAAGAAGGAGGAGGAGGAAGAAAAAAAAAATCTGGAGAGAAACCGAACCAGAAGGAAGAAGAAGAAGAAAAAGAAGAGAGAAGAAAAAAAATATTTTAATAATAATTTTTTAAATATTTTTAAATAAAATTTTTATTTAATTTTTTAAATATTATTTTTATTTAAATAATTTTTTAATATTTTTAATGACACGTGGCGCCCAATCAGGGTGCCACGTCATCACTTAACGGGAGAACTAACAGTTTGACTAACGGATGTATGAGACTGTCCCAAAATTTACACTTTAGGTATGACTCTGAGATGAAAAAAAATTGATGTACTAAATGTTGAAAACCACTAAACATTAGGGTAAAAAAATGAGATATGTCCTAAGTTTTATATCAATTGTTTGATAATTGTCACAATTTATGGTTATAGAGTAGATCAAGGCCCCACTTGTTTCACCTTCTCAGCTAGGATTGAGGTTAGTTTCAGAAACTAAGCTAAACTGTTGACTTGGACTAAACAAGATGAAAATATCTAATTTTACTTTAAATAATATATAGAAAAATAATTAATTTTACCTTTAGAAGACCAAATATACTTCATTTTACACCATTTAAATTTCGTGTGGTTTTTAAAATGGGCTATGAGCTTTCAACTTTCTCCTCATTGTACATGATGAGTCAATTTCATATTATATATTTTACTCTATTTTTAGTATGTTTTGGTAATTATTTTGGTAGAATTTTTGATACTTTGCTTTATATTTTTAATGTATAACATTCTAATTCCTCTAGAGCAAAACATGATCAAACGAACGAATTTTGAAGTGATTTAAATTGGAGGACATTCATGTGTCCCTTGGTGTATTCATGTCGAAATTTTGGCTTTTTTCTACCAAACAGTTATTTTCTTTGATGGAATAAAGAAACAATGTGCAGTACTGGAAAATGACATTTCTAGGCTTAACTGTGATTTTTGGAGCCCAAGATGACATCTGATGGGTTCGTAGCATTCTGGAAAAATGTTTAGAATATTTCAAGCTTCAAATCTAGCTATATTGGGACAGTTTTGGAGTAGATATGGGTCTAAAATGTGGTTGTGCAGATTTTTTGCAAATTTTACTATTTAACTTAAGGTTATGTTTCCTATTTTATTTTAATTTATTTGGTTTCCCAGTCTTATTGAAGACCTTTTATTAGGAGAATTGAATTATAGTAGTTTAAATAAGCTTGTCCTGCCCTAACTTTGCTGCTTCTTCTATGTGTGATATCTAACAGAGGAAATTAACCAAGCGTAGAGATTTTCAAACTTTAACATTCAAGGTGTTTTTGATCTTTTATTATTTCAATACAATTCCTTTTTATTTTAATTATGAATATGCGAAACTAATTCCTTTTTTGCTAGGGTGAGGCCACTGGTCTTTGTAAGAAATGTAGTTTCTTTTTAAAATTTGCTTATGATAATATGCATGCAGGTTTTTGAATTATTAATCACCGATTTAAACTATTTAAGTGTCTTGATTATTCGCGACCATTAGGATATTTAGAAAAGTAACTTGATGAAAATTTGGTTGGAGGTTGGTCCCTGAAACTGACGAAGACTTCTTATGGTTAATATATGCAAGTTCACTAAGAATGAATACCACGTCTTAAGAGTTGCATGTTTTTTCAGAAGGCTTTCACAAATGTAATGAGTCATGCATGTTTAGATTTGATCTAAATAACATAGACGGATTACATATTTGATATACGCTCTATATTGGGGTCCATGTAAGCATATATTAGGAAAATCTAACCTTCAAAATATGCATGTATAGGTAATAAGTAAATGGGAGAACTATATAGGATTGTTAAGGTGATGGTGGAACCCTAGTGCTTTCTCATTTTGATTTCTAAAAACAATTTATTTCCCCTCATCTCTAATATTGCAGATTGTTCAATTCTCATTTATTAAATTCATTTTTATTTAATTATGTCATAAAATCAATCATCCCAAATCTTTGGTTTGCAATAGTTAATTGGAATTTGGTTTGTTACGAATTATTTTATAATCCTTGCGGAGAACGAACTTGCTAGAACAATTTGTACTACAATAACCTTGTCATTCTTGCAAGTTTTATAGCTGTTTTAACCCTTTTGCTCGTATGGTAAATATCCTATTAGTACCATTAGGTTTTAAAATTATCAATTTATACGATTGTATGTTGAAATGTTGGGTGCGTGGTAGCAAATGTCCTTGTACTTTACCCCATGTTTAGTTTTCATTGCTAAACTCTTATATTAGTTTCTCTCGTCCTCCAACTTAACTATGGTTGCATGAGTGGTCATCCCGTCAAATCTGTCTTCCTTTCCGTCAAATTTAAGAGTATGGTAATCTTTTCATGCATAAAAAATCTAATTTATTTTAAAAAGAGAAGCGCTCGGCTCTTTAAGGTGAAAAAGGAGTTCCTCCTCAAAATATTTTGTTGTTTATTAACATAATTTTCGTGCTTATAGTTATAACCGTTCGTATTATAAATCACTATGTAAAGATCATCTCTACAAAAAAAAAAATCAAATCAAATAAGGTCGTTTAGTCAATCCTTAAGGGATTATAACTATAAGCACGAAATTCTGTGAATAGGCCTTTAAAATATTCATTTTCTTTTTTTTTGAGATGAAATTCCTATTTTATTCCTCAACTTAAAAGAGAAGTTGACGGAGTCAATAAAAGAGATTACTAGTGTAACAAATGGCATAATGCGAGGACGGAAGAACCTATTAGTAGAGTCGGTGACAAAAACTAAACTCGTGGTATAAATCAGGGATCTTTGCTACTATTCAGCCTTGGAATGTTTAATACTATGTCAATTTGATGATGTAGTTCGAGGATGAGAGAACCTATTTGTAGAGTCAAGGACGAAAACTAAACTCGAGGTATAAATCAAGGATCTTTGCTACTATTCAGCCTTGGAATATTTAATATTATGTCAATTTGATGACGTGCAACATATGAAATGGTAGGTTGATGCACGTATTGCCACACTTGCACAATTTGGACCAAGTTGTGTAATTGGTTATCATTTCTGTATATAATGCATCCATCTAGGAGAAATCGAGCTTCGTAGTGTTTTTTACATCATGATAAATCATAAATGAATCTCACACTCATCACTTTAGCCCATACATAACTCAAAAATATAAATTCATACGTTTTCAAAACTTAAAGTAGAATATAATAAAGAAAATTAAAATTAATTGACCCTTCCTAAAAAACACTAAAAATACAGTTTGTATATAAAGTCCTTTAAATGTCTGGTAAATATGCATGAAGCTATTTGAATCTTAAGCGCATGTGGAATTCAATAGCCAAAACACATGTTATCTTGTTCGGAGAAATTTCGAAAGCAAAACAACGAATACATGCCCATTTATTACATGCATGGCCCGACGATCGAGTAAGATTTTTCAAAGAAAGGGGGCTCTATATAGCTGAATGGGTTGAAAAAATAATAATAATTTGTGGTCTCAAATGTGGGAGATGATGCACATCAACATCTCACCAGGCTTATTCCCCGATGATACAATGCGTATTGTGTTGTACTTACTCATATAAAAATATGGAGAAATTCAAATCTCCAGTAAATTTTCCATATAGTAGGATTCTGTTAGATTTTGTTAGTGCATTATTTGTCACATCATGTTATACATCAAGGTGATACATAAATATGATTTTTTTAACATTAGTCTCATATGTGTAATGTGCTAAACTTTCTAATGGAAAAGATAAATGAGTGAATGTGACATCCCGTCCCTAATTTTCTATTCGTTCGATGTGTAATGACGAAATTGCCCTTGACCTCGCGTGAACGGATACGTTTCGGATACGAAAATGGGCTTTGGGTGTCCGGAATATTAAGCCCAAAGATTTGGGCTGATGAAGTGACACGTTTGCTGCACATGCACACACCCATGTTTTCATTTCACCTTTTCTGTTTCTTCTTCCTTATCTCTCCCTCTCTCAAACTCTCACTCTCTCTCTCGACTTCTCCCTACGGAACACACACACACAACTCGATTCGACATCAACCAAGACTTAAGGTAAGTCTTTTTGAACTCGTGGGACCTTGATGAATTCATTGATACTAGTTTTAAGGTTTGAAACCCTTGGAAACCTATCGAAACCGTGACTTAAACTTTGAGCACTATTCATGTACTTTTGTTTCAGAGTGTTTTAGACAAAACTAAGATCACCAATCATCTTAGAATTGTCCCACGAAGCTCGGAGTGCCTCGGTGACAAGGTTTGGACGTCGGGATCACTGAGTTCTAGACTTGGCCGAATTTGAAGAATTTTCCCATCGAGATTTTGGACGTTTTTCGAAGGATTTGAAGGTACAAATGTGTTCTATGTTGAATTTGGAGCATTTTGGTATAAATTTCACGAATTTTGGATGAAAAATGAATAAGATAGGAGGATTTGAAATTTGGCCGGAATCGGTCGCCGGCGCCGGCGACGGTCGCCGGAAAAACCAGTCCGGCCGGCGACCTGAGGTAGGGGGTGACGGAATATTCCGTCAAAGTTGACGGAATATTCCTCACGCCGTCAGTTAACTCTAACGGAATCCGTTAGAAGTTAACGAAATATTCCCAACGGAATATTCCTTTGCTGTTAGGGTTAACCGCGCGTGCACAGCACGTGACAGCGCGTGGGGGCGCGTCTGTCCGTGCTATTCCCGGCGCGTGGGGGCGCGTGAGTAGTCCTAAAATTATTCTAAAAATATCACGACGCTCGTGACGTCGTGTAGGTCGCGTTGGTATATTCAAATGCCAAAATTGACCTTCGTATGAAAAGTTATTTACGTAGGTCGTTTATGTGCTGTTAATGACGGTTTTGCGATTAATTCACGTATAGGTGAGACGTATCCGGCGGACGAGCGCAGTCACTCTAGGCTCGGGGGATACGACCCGTCGACATACCAGTGAGTGGGCTTTTGTTTTCAGTATATATATATATATATATATGACGTTTTTCCCAGAAACGTAAATTGATTGATTTACGAATTGATTGGATGTGATAATTGAATTGCCATGTCGTATGCCAATTATGTTTCATGCCTGTGATTATGATTGCATTCATTATGCACTGATGCCGAGGACGGCCAGGTAAGTAATGTGGTAGTGTTTGAAATGATGATAGATTGTAATTAGTTAATCACCTGCACCTCGGGTGTTGTGCTCCACCAGAGTAGGGCCTAGCCTTCACGTGATCGTTCACCTCACGCACTGTACGCTCAACTTGGATCCAAGATAGGTGCCTAGCCTGTCGTACAGACCACAATAGGTGGTTCCGACTCGTTGGTGACCCGCGATTCGTCGCACAGCCTTCACGTGATCGTAGCACAGAGCGTAATATTATACACCTAGCCTGTCGTACAGACCACAATAGGTGGTTCCGACTCGTGTGCAGGATGATGACGATAGTGATAATGATGATTGATATGATTGAGTATGTTTGTTGAGCTATAGATTCGGCCGTACAGGTCATTAGGGTTGACTCCGGCTGATAGGGCACTAGGGACACCCTAGTTTTATATTACTTGCCTGATAATGATAATGATGTCTGAATTCGTACATCGACATGACATATTATTACGTTTTGATAGCAAGATTTGACGTTAAGACGAGTTTTCGTATATAAGTTTATATACGTACTATTTTCTGGGAAAATTATACTGATTTACAGCGAGGGGTTATTTATGGATCTTATGAAATGGTTTTGGAAAACTTTGTTTTTGCCCACTCACCTTTTATGTTTTACGCCCCTCCAGGTACTAGGTAGCAACGTTGTGGACGTTAGCGAGGCACCAAGGCAGTTCTGACAGACTACCACTTATGTAGGATTTTCTTTCGTAGTTGTAATGTTTGTTTAAACTTGACTGCACCTAGGATCGGCTCTGTATCATATGTATATTATAAACTTAACTTTCACTGCTGCACTTTATACCAAAATCGCTTCCGCTGACGCACACGGCTACGTCACTCACACGTGACGGCCGGCACGCCTCGGTTTCCGGATCGGGGTGTGTCAGTGAAGGTGTTGTTAATTTCTGTTATTTTTGTTGTTCAATTCCGTATGACTTTTGTGGAGGCATGCTAAGAACAATCCAGGCATATGACAATATTATTGAAGATTTGAGAAGGCTAAACCAGCTACTGTTGATTAATCAAATATTTATCGCATATAAATGACTCATAAATTCATGATCTTGATAAGTTTATACTAATTAATATCGAGAGAGTAATCATAAAGAATTTCCTATATAATGGATTTCCTAAAAGGTTCACTGCCATCTTTTCTTAATAGTTTTTTTTGTTACAAATGATATTAACACTAAATACTATGCTAAGGAGTGGAAAATGTTGGAATCTGGGATTTATCGAGTTAAAGAAAAAGCCCCTATCTACTTGGACAATCAACTGCATACAAAAATGTACATCACACATATGCTATCAATCAAGAAATGCACGAGATTGGTGAAAAATGTTGAAGATACGTGTCTTGTTTTTCCAGTCTAATTAAGAGAATGTCTTCTATACGTCTTGACGTGCTGTTAAATTATGTTATCGATTTTGACGAAAGATAATGCAATTTCTGAATAGTGAATGATAAAGAGTTCTATAATTCTACTAAAACTCCTGGTTGCTGGTAACATTAATTTTTCAAACTAAAAACAAAAGAAAATGCCATCGTGATTAACTTGACAAAGTATTACTCTACTTTGATGTTGACTAGACCCAGTTTCCCCGTTGCCCTCAAGTCTCCATCTCAATACATATAAAAGTCACGTAGACTTAATGTTTAATTCAGGGCTAACCACGGGTTGGTTTGAGTCGATTTTGGGCCAAAATTGAAACCAAACCGACCTAATCGGTTGGGCCAAAATTGCAAACTGAAACTAATCAAGCTGGGTCTAAAACCGATTGGTTTAGGTCAGTTCTCGGTTTGTGCGAAGACGAAAATACATAATAAATTTCTCTCCAAAAGCTACATAACGTAGCACCAATATGAGTGATTGTTCAAAGGAAAACACAAATGGAGCCTAAGAAGAGCACCAAAGCAGCCGCTGCTGTGTTCTCCAAATGGTCCCCTTGTTCTTCTCCAAAGGGACTCTTTAACTAGTTAGGTTTTATTTTCATGTGGTAGAAAAACAGTAACTCTTAAATAATTAACTAACCGTTTATATTACTACACGTATTAATTATGGTTAAAAAAATAAAAACAAAAATATGCGGGTTGGTTTGATTAACCGCACCCTAAGAATTTTGAGAACCGATTGTCAACCCGATTAAAGTCGGTGCGGTTCGGTTTAACCACTAAAAAAAAAAAAAAAAGAACCGAACCAAACCAAACCATCGGTACAGTTCGGGCGGTTCACTTGGGGGTTTTTTTTTAAATGCCCAGCCCTAGTTTAATTGATCATTTCCTTGTTAACTTCTAACGAGAGACTCTACGTATATATACACACAGACGTATGAAAGATTACTTATTTAATCAAGTGTTTGTTTTGCTTCCCATGATTTTGAAAAAAAAAAAATTCTTTTAAAATACAACGCTAGTTCTAAATTATCATGTACTGCACTACTAAATTAAACAGTTTACGCGACGAGAAATATTTTGTTGCACAAAGCATTCTTTGGTCGCACAAAAACTATGGCGACCACAAAATTGTCGCGTAGATTTTGTCGCACAAAGCTCATGAAAAAAGACATTGCGTGACGAACATTTTCAAATTCGTCCTGCATCTAAACAATTGCGCGACACTTTACTCATCGTCGCGCGAAAGTTATGTGGACAAAGGTTTTCGTCGTACGATATAAATGGGTACAAGTGCGTATTGTCACTAATTTATCTCAAAAAATTTTGCGCGACAAAAGGTGTAAGAGGCACGCTTAATTTTGCCCAATGACGAGTGTAATTTTTAATAAAAAAATAAATAGAATAAAAGGAAAAAAAAATTGCATACTAATGATAAAAAAGTAAATTAACGAATAATTATTTTTTTATATTTATAATATAAATAAAAATGTACGTACAGATATAAAGTTAAAAACAAAAAAAGGAAACAAAACTATGAAAGCAGAGGCAGAATCTATAGGCATGTCTTTCAGAAGTGCTTGGTAATCTTGCTGCTGGTTGGGGAAGGGGTCGGAGGTTGATGGGCCTGATTTCTGTGCTTGCTCGGTGTGGAAGGACTGTGAGGGCAACGGTGCAGAAAAACCAGGGAGATGTATTTTGGAGGAATTGAGGGCTTGTACAAGCATTAACATTTGAGATTTGTATGATGCCAGCTCACTCCTCAGCCCATAGACTTCCTGCGTCAAAGCCGTAACCTGGCTCTTTAACTGCGAAGATGACTAGGCTCTAGTCTCCCGCCGGTTGGCATTTCCCATCCCCCGACAATATGTCCCTAGCCTCCGATCGAAAGTCTGGTCCAACGTCTCTGTGACGATGTGAAACCCTGCATCTTCAGGGGGATCCACAGACTAAATCAGCGTATCTAGGGGAAGCTGGGAGGCGGACTCTTGAAGCACCACCTAACTCCTCTCCACCATAGTCGCCTGTGAAAAAACACATGGATTATTAATAGAAAAAAATTTGAAAGAATTAGTATAAATGTTTAATGCATAAGAAAGTACTTACATGAAGGGACTCGGTCAACTTATTCCCAGGCCGAACACAAACATTAGCAAAGACGTCGATCTTCGGAAGTTTTGAACCCTCCTAAAATCGAAAAAGATAAGGAAAATGTTAGTACGAAAAAAAAATATTAGCGACATTTTAAAATTACAGAAAGTTGTAATATATACCTTTCGTCGCACCTTCATCCTATAGGAGAAAGGCCTCGAACTCGAATGGTGGAGAAGAGTCTTCTTCTCCCGATTGATCTTGTTCACATTTGCCTTCTTCTGTTATACAAAAAATAAACGTATTAATTGTAATACTTAAAGAAAATAAAAAAAATAAACATTAGTAAAAATAAAAATAAAATAAAAATCAAAGAAGTCGTAATTAAAAACGCACCACATATGTCGGCTCTTGAAAATGGCCGCAAAGCCAAACCCAACTATCTTGTCGGTCCTCCAACTCCTTCGGACATCCCTCCTCGAGAGCAGCCTACGGATCATCAAACTGCTAGAAATATTGGTGTAGGTCACTCTTCCACTGCTTGTAGCATTCGAAGAAGAGCCGATTAACGTACACGAACATGTCCCCGTCCATGTCCTCCAAATTGTGGTTTGTCTGCAATGTAACAAATATTTTGAAAGTATTAGTAATAAAAGACAGTAACAAATATAAATATATAAATTTCACATGAAAAGCATTAAAAAGGCGATGCTACTTACGGACAATTGAATGCGAACTATGTTCTTCGTCTCCTTTGGAATCGCCTTCCAAGACCTTCCACAGCATTGGGCAAAACGTCTACACGGCATGCCCAATGTCGTGGGCCAATGCACTATGCTGTGCCGCCATTGGTGTTGCCCGATGTCGGTCATCGTATTCGATTGGGATACGACCGTTGGTCACCTGGGTGACCTTCACCGTCTTCAATTGCCGACAAGGTCCCCGAGTGTTTTTATTCACTGCAAAGAGATGAAAAAAAAAGTCATTAACCCAAAACTAATAACAAATCCTACTAAAATTTCGGCATAACCTCCCTTATAGTTAAAACATTTCCCAAAACCTTGAAAATAACATAAAAAATATACGTATCCAACACAATGATCACAACAGTTTAATAGACACAGTCTTTTTGTGCCCAGCTCAGTAGAGCTTTTGTGGGGAGGAGAGGTTTAGAACTATAACTTTTTAATCCTTACATGACATAATAAATTGAACCTAAAATAACAAAACTCAGTTAACATTGGAATGAGGGAGTGAATTAGAATTGTATTCCTGACCATGTACACGAGGCATCGGTTGTGGATCCCGATGGCGACATCTGGTCCGTAGTGCAAGGCACTGGTGAATACGTCGACGTTAATAGGTAACGCCACCAAAGAAGACGATGATGCCTGCCTCTGTGGGACTGTATGACCAACTGGGTCAACCGGATTGACAAGACTATGGTCCATCTCTGCCGGAGCAGTGGCAACAATAGTAGGTATAGTCGTCAGACTAGGTGTAGCCGTCAGACTAGGTGTAGCAGTCATCAGCCTCTGGGTTTTAATGAGGTGAGACATCTACAAAATTGGCAACCAATTTGTTTATTACATAAAGATTTAATTTACCATACACATGCTAATAATTTGAACTTAAATTTAAAATTAAATTTAAAGACCTTAATTCTAAACCCAATTCAAGTTTGGGAGAAACAAAACTTCAAACTAATATACGATACACAAACTAATCAATTCAGATAGGATATAGACTAAGCAATTATAACTTATAAGAAGAAACAAGCATAAAGGAGTAGACACATGAGCGAATTCAGCCCAAGGACAAAACATGGCACAGAAAAATAGGGAGAGAACAAGAAAATACGCTGGTGTTGACATATTTACTTGGAAAAGGAAAGTAGACATATTGACTTAAGATATCCTAAAATATGGTGTAGATAATTCAACATCAGAAATTTAAAACCTAGCATAGCAATATATAAGATATTTGGCCTCTCCAAATGTTGCTAATTGGTTTGGATTGAACGCTCTAATTTTATCACAAACTAAAGCATCAGCGATCAAAGTAAACAGAACAGGCTAATACCCTGTATTCTATTGAATAATGAAATTGGGTCTCAGATTGAACGATGCTGACTTGAAGTAAAAATGGATGTCCTAACTTATGAGGACTGTTGTGATGATACATAGTAATGGTTTTTATGAAGAAGACAAGGACTGGTCAAAGATCTGCAGGATCTGAGTTCTAAATTAAATTCCTTCCCACCCAGATCAATAACCTGAAGCAATACTGAACCATTCAAAGCAATAAAAGCATTAAGATTAATCGCCACATCTAGATTAACAAAATAAAAGCATTAAGATTAATCGCCACATCTAGATTAACAAGTATTAACAAAATTTTCATATTCCAATGGAGAGAATTAAAAGCACTCAAATTTTGTTATGCGGCCATGATAAAACTAAAGCAAAAACTCTGCAAAACATCAACCTTGCCAAAAGAATAACTTCAAAGTAATAATTCTGCATAAGAGTAACAAATAACCCCAAAAAGGAACAACATTTCACCTATATAAGCAACGCCAACCCAAATATACAACTTCCACAAGAGAACTCAAAGTTCCCAAGAAAAAAAATATATAAGAATAACTTCAAAGTAAAAAAAAAAACCACAATTTACCCAAATGAAAAAGTATAAAACTGATTTATGCAAAACCCAGTTGAAGACTAACTAAGAAGAACACAAACCAAGTATAAGCTCATGAAAAAAAAAATTGAATAGTATTCCCACAAACCAGAAGGTACAGAACCTAATGAAAAATTGAAGGAATTAAACAATGCCCAAAATTTCTTCTCTATGAAACTTCATAAAGAAGTCAAAAAACAATACTTGAAAGCAATCGAAGGTAACAAAATTATGGAAATAGTAATTAAAATTACCATAAAGTAATGCAGGTGACCAAAGTGTAAGTCCAAAAGCTAGTGGATTTTTCTCTTGAAAATTAAAAAAATCAAGAATGACAATCTTATCATAGGAAAGTATTTTTGTTAAAGAATGACATTCTCCAGGAAACACAAATTTGGATGAAAAAAAAATCCCAAATTGCTGACCCTTTCTCTAGAAAACGAAATTTTGAAATATGAAAAATCCCAACTTGCTCAACCCATGTTCTAGATGTGCACTTTCCATCCTCAAACCTATGAAACCTATTGTTATCCCTCACTATGATAACCCTTCCTGAGCACTTGGACATAAACTTGATTGCAGTATGAGAATAGCCACCAATTTCAGAACCCTCAATCTAACCCCCAATTTAAGAAAACCTAATCTAACCTCACTACCTAAAACTGTTCCCCTAATTTAAGACCTAAATCTAGCCCCAATTAAGAACCCTAAAAACTCTAATTTAAAAATACCAACCCGACTGCCCTAATTCTAACCCCAATTTGAAAAAGAAAAAAAAAGCCTAATTCTAACCCCCAATTTTTAAATAAAGAAAATTGAAAATAAAAACTAAAGAGGAAATTACCTCTTAGAGACGTAGTCTCGACAACTGGAGAGAGGCTCTGAGAGAAAGATGGAGATACAAAGGAAGGAGAGAGAAGGTATTGTGCAAGGAAAAATAAAGAAGAGGGAAGTGAGGGGAAGAAGGGGAGACGAGGTTAAAATATAGAATCTTGCGCGATAGAGTCTTTGTCTCGCAAGGCTAAAAAATCGTCACACAAGTTTTTTAAAACTTCCACAAAAAAATGCCTTAATTGAAATTTCAGGCACTTGCGCGACGAATACTATATTTCGTCGCGCAAATACACTTTGTGCGACAAAATATATGTATTCGTCATGCAATATTTCTGCCTAAATTTAAAATAACTATTAAATTGTGATTTTTCATTTATAACCGTCAAAAAGTTTTGTCCCTTTACTTGATCTCTGAATGTTTGTTTTCTGTAATTTTTGGCGTATGCAATCTAGAACCATATAAAAACAAGTTTGACGTTGGATAGTTGAAATTAGTTTCGTCGAATGCGTATCCCATTAAATTCAATGGTGTGTGTATATATATTTATTTATTTATTAAGTACATTTAAATTTATTTATTTTGTACGTATAACACTTAAGAAATTGAATGGCATGTATAATTATTATAGTTTTTAGGGGTATAAATTTGTTAAATTAATATATATATATATATATAATTATTATAGTATTTTTTAGGGTTATAAAATTATAAAATTAATATTTTGCTTGTCGTGTCGGGTTATCGGGTCATGTCAGGAATTGCCAGACCTAACTTGTGCAACCAAAAATTGTTATACGTGTCGCAATTATGTTTTAAAACAATTTTTAAATTTTTTTTATTTTGTTTACAATTTATTATAAAGTACAAACAAAACAAATTTGTTTACAAAGTAATTCAGATGTAAAATGGGAATCATTCATACCATTTTTTTCATCACTCTATATAATGCTTTAACCATTTCATGTGTTTTACAAAAAAAAAGTACAAATAAATTGCCTTAATCTTCATCCAAACTATAATAATTTTCACTTTTGTCGCTATCATCATTTTCAATGTCCCATTCCTCATCATCGATAGGTACGTCACCATCGTCGTTTGTGCTTAGTAGACCATCGTATCTTGGAATATTACTGAGGTCAATTGTGATCAACTGAATCAGTATTTCGATTAAAGATACTCATTCTATCTGAAGTGGTTCTTGGATAAGATTAGTATCTCGGAGTGTTTCTGCACCACTTCCATGAAAGATTCAAGATGTTAGTCAACAACATTGTCAATACGGTCTTGTTCTGGTATACCATACACGTTCCTATGATCTATTTTCTGAACAACTTTCCAAACCCTACCAGCTTTAGGGTCATCTAGATACACAATTTGTTTTGCCATGGTTGCTAATATGTAAGGGTCGTCATCGTACCAAGTTTTAGTAGTGTTCACTGATAGTAATCCATGATCTCTTTTCACACTTCCATGCCTATTTGGGTTTGTATTAAACCATCGACATTGAAATAGGATCACTTAGAACTGGTCTTTGTAAAGCAATTGCACGACACTTGTTAGTTTGCCATAGAATTCAATGTCTGTACTTTCGCTTCCCCCGAGGACATGAACACCACTGTTTTGTGTACACAACTTGTCATCTCGTGCACTCGCTAAGAACTTGACGCCATTGACATGGCAACCTGAGTACAATTCAACACGAATTTGTCCAAAAGCCAAGTTATATAACTTTTTACTGTACAAGGGGAAATTCGATGCTTTCAGTTGATTCACCTAGTATTAGACAAACATTTAAATTTGTTAGTTCGAGCAACTTAATTGGTACAATATATATGGCCAATAAAAAACACTTCAAACTTACATATTCGAGAAACTATTGCAAAAACAATTCACGGTGTTTCTTGGCATACAAATGTGAAGGATCTGCCTGCTTCATCATATTTTCATGCTTGTCTAGGCGTGACAGTGTCTCATCACAATTGTTGAGTATGAACCAATGTGCTACCTCTATGTCCTTCTTGGAAAACAACTCACCACAAATTAGATCTCCGAATGGTCAAGCGATCTGGGCAAAAACTGAAAGTTTCTCCTTTCTCACATCCCCATCATTATTGCGAGGAGGACGATTGAAAGTTATCTCAGCATCCTTTAAATACATTCCACAAAATATAAGTGCCTCACATGCCACCCAAGCTTGTATAATGGATCATTCAGGCTTAGCTTTGTTTCATACACTTTTCTTCAAGTCTCCGAGAAGCCTGCCAAAAGAAAATGATACGATACACATATTACTAATCGTACTATATTTAATATCAATTAATAAAAAATGAGGAATATATACCTTTCTATTAGATACATCCATTGAAAATTGACTCGTCCAGCAAGCAATGCATTTTCTGGTAAGTGAACTACCATGTGTATCATACTTGTGAAGAAAGCTAGAGAAAATATCATCTCAAAATTGCATAAAACTTGCACAATGTCATGGCACAACTGATTAACGTCCGTTTTTCATAACGTTCTTGACGTCAATTGTAAAAAAAAAATTGAACAACAACATGATTGGTTTCATTACATCGGCTGGCAAGATATGTCGAATACCCACTGGAAGTAGGCGTTGCAGAACCACATGGCAATCATAACTATTTAAGCTAGTTAATATATCCCTGTCAACGTTCACACAACGCGCAATATTTGAAGCATACCCATCGGGAAACTTTATTGATGATAAAAACTTTAAAAATTCTTTCTTGTCATTCGGTTTCATTGAAAAAAATGCAAGATCCCTTATAACTTTATCATTGTCCCTATTCATCCATAAACCCCGTCGTATTCCCATTCGTTCGAAATTAAGATGAGCTTTGATCGTGTCCTTTGTCTTGCCTTCAATATCTAGAATTATGCCGACCAATGTGTCAAATACATTTTTCGCAACATGCATAACATCGAGGTTGTGTCTCAATTTTAGTTTGGACCAATACGAGAGCTTAAAAAACATAGACTTATGCATCCAGTTCATATGTGTAGAAGGTCTTGTCCTACTGACATTGGTCCTGAAAAGAGCAAAATCCAAATAGTTAAGCTATTCCAAAATCTGAGCACCGGACCATTCTTTGGGTCTGAGGCAATGCTCTTTCTCCCCGTCAAACTTTTTATCCTTCTCTTGCCACTCATGGTCCCAAGGCAACCATCTTCGATGACCAAGGTACCAAACTTTTTCCGGCGTGCCAACTAGATGTTACGTCTTCCTTGCATACAGGGCATGCCATATAACCCCTAGTGCTTCACCCGGAAACCATTGCATATACGGGGAAATTATTCACAGTCCACATCACTATAGCCCGCAAAGTGAACATCTTGCCAATACATTTATCGTATGTGCGCACACCGTGTGTCCATAAATGTTTTAGCTTATCCACCAACAGTTGTAAGTATACATCGATTGACCTACCAGGATCCTCAGCTATCAATAGAGTCATCATCATGTATTATTTTTGCTAAGTACTGTGGTATTGGTTTAAAACCCCAAACAGATTAAATCTGTCAGTGGCAAGTCACAATCTAACACTACGAGAATCAATAGTAAACTTGGGGAACGTTCGATCGAACTCTTTCCATGCCTCCATATCTGCAGGATGCTGCATCACATTGTCATCTACCCATTTTTCCTTATGCCATCTCATGTCTATGGCAGTATGTGTCTACATATACTATCATTGCAACCTAGGTTTCAGGGGCAGATAGCGCATGACTTTTTGTGGGATATTAGTCGTTCTATTTTGAGATGTCATTTTGAACCTCAACTCATTGCATACAAGGCATTTATCCAGTGTTTTATACTCTTTGTAGAATAAAATATAATTATTTTTACAAGTGTGAATTTTTTCATTACCCAATCCAAGACCTTTCAACACCTTTTGTGCGTGTCTATGGTTTTTCGACAAACAATTGTCTTTCAGAAGCATTCTCTTGAGAACCCCCAAAAAGTAATTGAAACACTAGTTCGACATACGATACTTTATTTTTATGTGCATTAGTTCCACAATGACCGTGAGAACAGAAAAACTCTCGCACCCTAGGTATAACTCTTGGTTGGCATTTTTTAATAGTTTTTCATATTGTTCGAACTTTGCATTGTCCATTGGTGCAGGCACATTATCTTCCCCTTCTAATTGGTGTTTGTCTATGTAAATGGAAAAGCATCATTTATAATATCCCTGACTTGTTCTTTAGGATCCACAATAGGTTCAACATTATCCACTCTTGCGGTGTTTTAAGATGAAGCATTGTCTTATTGTTCCCCATGATGGTTCCAAGTATTATATGTCTTAATCATTCCATTCCTTACTAAATGAAATCAAAGATTTTCAATTGTCTCCCTAAACGTGCTGTTACACCTCCTACAAGGACACCAGATTCTAATTGAACCCGTGTTGTGTGTGCGTGCAAAGTCAATAAAATCCTCGATTCCATCCAAGTATTCGTCCGCGCATCTATTCGAGTTCTGTATCCACGTTTTGTCCATAATTCCTTGAACCACAATAACAATACAACAATCACAACAACTTCATACAAAATGATAATGTCACCTTATGCCTCCGGTAAGGGCCCTATCTCATTCGGGAATGCATAGTCATGTCTTGTAATTTACGGCTACATCAAATTAGATTTCGACGTGGATGAATTTCGGCAGCATCTCGATACAGTTCTTTAGGTGTAACCTGAAGAACGTACAAAGATGACACCGAAACCTCTACAACTGAAACCTAATCCTTCAACCATAAACTATGCATCATAATTGTGCATCCCCAAATTGTCCAAATAATGGGCAACTCAATAATTAATTGGACCACAGTCATGCTTTCGCATCCATGCGCGAAATCCAACTAATCCTCGAACGGGAAACTAAGTTTTACTAAAAATACAAAAACAAGTATGAAGTTAATTTCAATTAACTCTGTACACCAAAACACATATTTGTACGTCAAGTACAAATTTAACAACATAATATAAATATAATTTCATAACACAATATAAACATAACAAACTATGTTCAACATAATTTAATTAATTTAATATGTTTAAAAAATAAAATGAAGAAAATACTTTCTCAATCATTATCCATAAATTGCTAATCACACACAATATCCTTATAGACAACGAAATTAATGGCATTAGTATGAATTTACATTAATACTTTTATCGTAACGACAAAAAACGCATACTAGACACACCGAGATAGCTCGATCAACCTAGTGAAGAAGATGGAGGGAGTATTTAAATGATGAAATTGAGAGAAAATGGAAGTGACGGATGCCGAATTGAGAAAAATCGAAGGGATGAGTGCAGAGGCACAATCTGCAGCTTTTTGTTGTTTGCCTTTGCACATGACTGAATCCAAATTAAAAAGGACGAACGAGTTTGTGCGACGAATAGTTCTTTTTCGTCGCGCAAATTTTTTCGTCGCATAAATGGCATTTGCACGATGAAGACTATGTTAGTCGGGCAAGAAATCTTTGAGCGACAAAGTACATGTCTTTCGTCGCGCAAGACACCTTTACGCGACGAAAAATGTACTTTATTGCACAAATATTTCTTCCACGACTAACATAGTCTTCGTTGTGAAAATGTTTGCATGACGAAAAAGAACCGTTCGTTGCACAATACATTTTTATTTTATTATAAATCAAAAACTCAAACCTAATTAAACATTAAATTAATGAACAAAACTAATTTACTATGCCAAATAGAAATTTAATTAATGCAAATATTAATACTCATCCACATAACATAAATTTATTCATTACATTAAATATAAAGTCCATATAATCTTATTTAAAAAAATAAAAAATAATCCTCATCAACTTCAATCCTCCCTCACCCACAACACATCAAACTTCCATTGCCAGAAACTTTGCTTGAAAAGCCCATCCACATAAAACTGTTGCTTCTCATCAGTTTCATCAACATCCCAATCAACCTACATTAATGCCAATAACAATAAATTAGTAATTTAAAAAATATTATGTTTTAACAAAAATAATTGTTCATTATTTACCACAAACTTACCGATAACTCTCTCAACATGGACTTCTTCAACTCCTCAGGGTCCTTGTTCCAAGACTCAAACTCAGCAGAACAATCCATCCACACCAAATTCCTAATGTCATACTTAAATCAGAGTATAGCTCAACCAACTTTTTGCCTTCAAAGTACAGCACTTGTTTCCGTTTATACCTCTCTAATTGCACTACAACTTTCTTTTTGCGAGAACCTTCTCCAAAATTGGCCATTCTTTTTGAAACACAAATTTTTTGAAAACTAGGCCTCTGAAACTGTGTTTATATAGCACCAAAACAGCTTTGCGTGACAAATATTTCGTCACGTAAACATATAAGTCCTTCGCGCAAAATGTGTCATAAATGGGCATTAAATTGGAAGGTCTGAACGCAGTTAGACTGTGCTTTGCGCAACCAACACATTTATTCGTTGCGCAAAGATGCCTTGCGCGATGAAGTACAATCGCGCAAAATATTGAGCGACGAAGTTTCTGTTGAACAATATCTTGAGCGACGAAAAAATAAATAATTGTAATTACAAACGATTTAATATCTTAAATATTTATTCTGAAATTAATTAATACTTTAAATATTTATTCTATAAATAATTAATACCTAATATATTATTCTATAAATAGTTAATACCTTAAATAATTATTCTACAAATAATTAATGTCTTAATTCATACACTTATTTTCAACATAAGTACGAAATTCATTAAAGATTAAAAACACATAAACTGAGGATAGCTTGGGTGCTTACATTGGGTCACAACAAAAAAAATCCAATAGGAATTGAAACCTAATTAAGTCCAAATACATAAATAATAATAATAATAATAATAATAATAATAAACCTTAAATTTAAAATTGTCATTCAAAACATAAGCGTTAAATTGCTATTTGGATGATCCTGCTCCATTCCGCAAGACTTCATAACGCCATCGATTGTAACCTCCCTCCAGCGCATCCTCCAGCAACTTCATCAGTTGTTGTTTCGATTCATCATCAAAAACATACTTACACTGATACACATATATGCAAATAATTAATTCCAACATATAACTAAAAATTTCACAAACTTAATTATTGATCCATCAACAATATAGATACTAATAGTTCATCCATCATAGCCTTCTTCACATTCCTAGGCACATCTTTCCATGAACGCCACTCAACATTGGGGCAATTATTTCCCATAGCTACAACAATCGCATGAGCAAACTCAAAATGCTCTCTCAAATCATGCGGGTTGGCATCGCGTACACTCTCATTATTGTTTTTATCTGCCTTCTTAACATGAACATAATTGTTAAGAATAAGGTTATGAAGACTAAGGACCGTACAAGCGCCTATTTATAGCAAAGTTAGGATCTTTGCGTGACGAACGCTTTGTCGCACAAACATCTATATTAAATGTCCTCTTATTTACTTGATTCACTTGCATTAAATGGTCAAAACTGACTGGAACTTGTGCGACAAACCTTTCGTAGCGCAAAGGTCCCTTTTCATCGCGCAAGTTTTCGCACCAAAATAAACTATCCCACATTTTCTTGCTAACTTTAAGCGACAACAAAAAAATATTCATCGCGCTAAGTATTCTTGTGCGACAAAAGTTTCGTTGCACAAGTTTTTTTTTCCCTACGTTTTCTATTTTGCGTGACAAATAAATTTTTCTGTCGTGCAAGTCCGTCTTGTGTGACGAATTGTTGTTCGTCACGCAAGTTGTTTTTTTACTAGTGTTGTAAATTATTATTTGCTCATCTTGTGACCACGTAAGTATCATCCTACAAAGCAATAGACTTTGAGCAAACTTAATTGGTCTCAATTGGAGAGCTAGCTTTTTATTTTTTTAGTCGAGTAATAGCGTCAGTAAGTTAAATCTTAGATTAGTTACCGATAGAGTTCGAACTCATGCAAATGTAAGGACACAACACTTTTTCACCACCTAATTATTAGAGAGCTAGCTAGCTCTCAATCAAAGTCAACTCTTAAAATAAGTTCCTTTTTTTTTTTATAAATAAAAGTCCACATGTGTTTCACTCTCTACTATCTCCGTTAGGAGAAATTCTTATTGATCTTAAATCAACCACCCATTAATCCAGTGTTACTAAAATATTAGAAACAATTAAATACATATATAGATTTCAATATCTCTTGTGTTCAATAGCATGAGAATCTGTTCGTTCAAAGTGTGGCAAGTTTAAACATAACCTATATATAGATAGATATATATACATTTTAGTACTAATTCACAAATTTAAGAATAAAATATGTTTATATATGGGACTATTTTATGTTTATTCACAAATTTAAACATAGAATATAGGGTAAATTACAAAAAACTACCTCCACTATGGGTGTCACGACACTTTCATACCTCATCCTTAAAACGTGACAATGTCATACCGCATCTTACGAATTTGTGACAATGTCATACCTCCGTCAATTTTTCTGTTAAGTGCTGACGTGGCAAGAGATGGGGACCACTCACTAATACAGCTGGATTAAAAAATAATTAAATATATTTTTAATAATTAAAAATTAAAAAAATTTAAAATTTTTATTTTTATATTATCTCTCTCTCTCTCCTTCTTCTTCTTCTCCTGGGCCGAAAATGGATGTCACTTTTTTTTTTTTTTTTTGTTCTTCTTCTTCTCTGCCAAAACTGGATTTCATTTTTTTTTTCATTCTTCTTCTCTCTTCTTCTCTCTTCTTCTTCTTCTTTTTCTCCTAGGGCGAAACTGTATGTCAAATTTTTTTTTTGTTCTTCTTCTTCTCTGCCGAAACTGGATTTCACTTTTTTTTTTTTTTTTTTTCGTTCTTCTTCTCTCTTCTTCTCTTCTTCTTCTTCTCTCTTCTTCTTCTTCTTCTTCTCCTGGGCCAAAACTGGATGTCACTTTTTTTTTTCTGGGTTGCAAGTAAAGGGAAAAGGAGATGAAGATGAAGATGGGGAGGAGACAAAGAGGGTTCTTCTTCTTGGGGCGAAACTGGGTTCGAATTTTTTTATTTTATTTTATTTTATTTTTTATTTTTTGTTTCTGGGTTGCAGGTAGAGAGAAAGGGGGAAGAAGATGAAGATGAAGATGGTGGAGGAGAGATGAGTGCGCGTTGGGTTTGGGGGGGGGGACAAACTGGGTTGAGGTGGGGGTGGGGGGTTGCACGGAAGGGGAACGGGAAGGGGTCGGGGTGGTTGGGGGGGGAGATGGGAATGGGTTCTGGGCAGAGAAGAGAGAGAGAGGCGAGAGAGAGAGAGAGAGAGAGAGAGAGAGAGAGAGAGAGAGAGAGAGAGAGAGAGAGAGAGAGAGAGAGAAATTTAATATAAAAATAAAAAATTTAATTTTTTTAATTTTTAATTATTAAAAATATATTTAATTATTTTTTAATCCAGCTCTATTAGTGAGTGGTCCCCATATCTTGCCACGTCAGCACTTAACAGAAAAACTAACAGAAAAATTGACGGAGGTATGACATTGTCACAAATTCGTAAGATGCGGTATGACATTGTCACGTTTTAAAGATGAGGTATGAAAGTGTCGTGACACCAATAGTTGAGGTAGTTTTTTGTCATTTACTCTAGAATATATCATACTTTATTTTGTGCATAAAAGATGAAAAATTTATTTGTTACATGTAAGCCACTGATAACATGACACCTTAAAATAGAAGAAAGAGATGTGTTTTTTTTTCCTTCTCAAATATTATGATATATAGAAGTATTTTTCTATAAAACTTAAAGTTTTCAGAGTGTTTGGATAATGCTTGTGGTTGCCTCGCGGGGACTTACTTGTCTTTCTTACTTATGATTAACAAACATTTATTGTCCGAACGTTATAATAAAAATACGTTGCCTTTTTTTTATAATCATGTAAAGATCATGTCTGCAAAAATTAATTCAATTTGGAGATTAGTAATCCATACGTGTTCAACCAATTAATGATTTTAGTAACAAGTAGCATCCTTATTAAAGGGTCTCCAAATTGAATAAATTTTTATAGATATGATCTTTAGATGATGACAAAGAGAACGTATAGTTTCGATTATGATATTCAAACGGTAAAAATTTGTTAACCATGAGTGAAGTGACAAGTAAGTCCCCCATTTGAAGGACACAAGCATTGTCATTTTTGGCTTACATTTAGCCACGTGAAGCCTATTTATAGGTATTTCAAAGCAACACCATTTTCTTTTTGTAAGGGTACTTGAAAGAAAAGTTCGAAATTAGTTAATTGTTGAAAGTTAATATAGTATCGATTCTAGATATACTCTTATCTCTAAACCATGCATATTATTTCGTGCTAATCAAACACTAATACGTTTAACTATTTGCACGATGAACAAAAGTTGGTCGCGCAAAGTATATTTCCATCGTACAAAATTTCGAGAGGAACACACGTGAGAAAGAAGAAATGCGTTTAAATTGCAATTAAAAAAATGTAATGAAGAGAAAAATAATTTATTTAAATAAATATAAATGTATGGACAAGGAAAATGTTTAAAAAGTAAGGGAGTAAAAAACTAAGAAAATAATGCGGCGTGATCTATGGAGTCGTCATTTAGAGGTGACTATAAGGTCTCGAGGTTTGGGACGGGCTCAGAGCTTGAAGGGGCAGATTTATGGGCATGCTCAGGTTGGAAGGGCTCAGATGTTGTCGGGGGACGAAGATTCAGAAGATGAATGCCAGACTTCTGGCTCTTATACGAGGCGAGATCAGTTCTAAGGTCGGCCATCTCTACTGTCAAAGTTGTCACCCAACTTTTTGACTGCGATGATGAAGAGGCTCTAGGTTCCCACCGTCGGGCATTCCCCATCCCTCTACAATATGTCCCCGGCCTCCGCCTGAGAGTCTGGTCCAAGGTTTCTATGAGGATCTAAAACCCCGCATTCTGTGGGGGATCCACAAACTCAAGCGGAGTCTCGAGAGGAAGTTGAGAGGCGGACTCTTGAAAAACCAATTGCCTCTTCTTCATCATCGTCACCTGTGTAATATAACATGAAATATTATTAATAACATTCAAATAATAACCATGATACTTGAATGCGTAAGATAGTAATTACAATTGAAGAATACTTACATCTCGAACATAAACGTCACTAAAGACATCGATCTTCGGGAATTTTAAACCTCCCCTAAATAGAACAAGAGAAGAAAAATGTTAGTATGAAAAAAAAAAAAGAATTAATGTGATTGACATATTAAAAATTGAATATGAAGACTTTATTATTACCTGTCGCCGCACCTCCATCCTATATGAGAAGGGCCTCGAATCGGACATATGAGTTCTAATTTAAATGAAGTATAAAAAAAAATCAATAAACATTAGTAAGAAACGTATAATACTTTTTATACTTAATATAAAAAACGTACTACATAGCCGGGCTTCTCAAAATGACTGCAAAGCCACATCTAATTATCTACCAGGTCAGCAAACTCCTTCGGGCAACTCTCCTTAAGAGCGACCTGTGGATCATCAAATATCTCAAAATATTGGTGCAGGTCACTCTTCCACTGCTTGTACTGTTTAGCAAAGAGCTTATTGATGTACGTCAACATATTGTCGAAATTGTAGTTCGTCTGAAATGTAACAAATTAATTAGACACATTAAGTAATATAAATATATAGTATTTAAAAGAAAAAACAATTAAAAGGTAGGATACTTATCAACAACTGTGCACGCACCTTTGTCCTCAGCACATCTGGCATCGCCTTCCAAGACTTCCATTGCATAGGGAATAAGTCCAAATGACATGACCAATGTCGTGGGCCAATGTGCTATGCTACTCCACGGTCGGTGCAGCCCGATTCTAGGCGTCGTAGTCGATCGTGATAAGTTCGTTGGCCACCCAGGTGATCTTTGCCGTCTTTAATTGGTGACAAGGCCCCATGGTGTTTTTCTTGGCTGCAAAGAAATGTAAAATTAACGTTAACCCAAAATTAATAACAAATCCTACTAAAATTTTGGCATAACCACCTTATAATTAAAACATTTCCCCAAACCCTGCAAATAACAAAAACAATATATGTATCCAACACAATGATCACAATTGTTTAATAATAGGTTTGGAACAATGACAACAATAAACACTATATATAATAACTTTTTAATCCTTAAATGACATAACTTAACAAATTGAACCTAAAATAACAAAACTAAGTTAACCAAAATTTCTTTCTACTTTAATTACTAGCGGTGGAGGCACATCACAACTATTGGACTCTAAAAACATATAACAGAACAAAAATATATTCAACAGTAGTGATGAAAAGGACAAAGTAGGCATTAAAGATAAAGGTGAAACACTGCAAAAATAACCATACTAAAAGACGCATTTTATTGCCTAAGAACTCAAACATTTAGCTTTTTCTTCATGATACTCTACCATGCACAAGTTGAAATAAGAACACAAATTATACCTGATGAAAAGGCATGAGAAAAACACAACTGAGAAATGTTCCAAAAAATCGATAAAGAACCGATGATAGCCACCACCCATTTTATGTCCTGGAAAATGTCTCTCGCTCATTGCTAGACCAAATGGGCTCAATCACACAGTCAACCACCAAATAATTCATATAAAATCATAACAATACCTTAACCAAATACTTTTCCAACTACGGAATTGCAAATAATATCTTTGCGCAACTGCCTCAAAACTAATAACCGTCACTAGGTAATTCTTTACTAATTTGCAATGTCATTCGACAACCAAATTCTTATCATATTTCATATTTGGTATTCCTTATAAGGTTTGTGCTTTGCCAACATCATATGCACTGTTACAAAATCTAAATACAATTCGACTCCACAATTTTGATAAGTAAACAACAATTACTTTCAGTTCATGCAAGCATATGCATTTCAAAAGCACAATGATACGTCCGCTTTACACATTTTCTTTGTACTTATCTAACTAACTAAAGATCAAACTTAGAGCAACTGCAGCTCAAATTTTGAACAAAATCAAACTAATAAAACTTGGAATTAAGCAGAAAAATTAAACAAACATTTTTAGAGACACATTGTTCCCTATAAAGAACTAATGACCACCCTCCTAGCATCATTAGGCAATCCAATATCACGTAGAACAGTCTACATGGAGAAATCACCAAAGCACTATAGAAAGAAAAAAAAACAGTTATCAACGTGCAGGGCATTATTAAACTTTACCTTGTTGTGACCCCGAGGCATCAGTAGTGGATGCCGATAGTGTGTCGAGTTGTGCAGTGGCGGCAGTGACCACTCCTGGCACTAACAGGTAGCGCCACTGATGAGGCTGATGACGCCGGCACCTGGGAGACCCCGAGACCAACTAGATTAACCAGCCTATGGTCCATTTTTGCTGGAGTAATGGCAGCCGATGGAAGAGAGGGAATCGAATGGGGTACGATTGTCACTGCCTTACGACTTTTAATAAGGTTTGACATCTGCACAATTAGAAAAAAAATCATTAAGTATACATAAATCCCATCACATGTCTAATTATGTGGTATATCACTCACACCAACCCCATGCATAACTAAATCAAGCATTTGAACCATATATATGCTATTAAAAATAAAATCAACCATTAAACCATAAAAGCATCTTGACCTATATGCATTTCATTAAAGGAGAAACCAAAAACCAATCCTCTAACCTATATACATTTCCCCATTCAATTAAACAACAATAAAATAGAAATATATACAGTACTTAAAGCCAATTGGCTTGGGCAGAACATAAAAACAAGGGGTGTGATATACACACACCCCATTTTACTTCTCACACACCCTTTTAATTTTCGGACGTCAGATCAGATGAATTGAAGAAGATCAACGGATTGAAATTAATAAGGAGTGTGTGAGAAGTAATTTGGGGTGTGTGGATAGCACACCCCTAAAAACAAACATATCCTTCACTAGTTTTTCAAATTCATATGAGTTCCCCTCCTTTCAACTAAGACTACAAAAAAAAAAAAAAAAAACTATGTCTATGTTTCTCATATGTGGAGAAACTGATATAAATGTGATGGATGCCCTAATTACAATTCTAGTTCTGAAGCCTCAAGATGAAATTCATATATAATTAGGAGAGTTCCACTTAAGTAGACATACCTAATAAACACAAGTGAGAAAGAAGAAAGCTTACTTTATACTTTTTTATCTTTTTTTTGTTTTGTTTTGTTTGGGCAAAATGTGCATACCACCATTGGGTGTGACCATATAACAATGCACGGATATAACAAATGATGAGGAATAAAGCAACACGAAACTTTATTAAAGAAAGCAACATGAATATGAGCATGTATTTCATCCTTGTGTTCAATCAGTTAAACTGAATATATAACAATGCACGGATATGACAACTTGTAAAACCTCTATTTCATCCTTCTTGATAGGATAGTAAACCTTATTCAACAAAGCAATTGCAATAAGAATTAGTTCGGAATCAAATCAACACAATACAAACATAGCATCCTTATCTTTACCCCAATATACCTAAACACTAAAGCAACCCTCCATAATTGTAGTGCATAACGTAGTGGGACTGCACACATGTTTGTATAATTCATACACAAATTATCAAAATGATTCAATCACTAGAGAAAAAAAATCATAACCATGTAAGAGCTTTGACCATGCTTAATAGTAGTAGCCGCACATCCGTTGAAGAAAACAAATATTAGCCAAGGAACGGGCTGCTAATGGAGCAAGTGGAAGCCGTGCATCCGTTGCCACTACCACCAAGGATGCCGTGCCCTCCTCAAGTGACCCAAGTCAAAGCTTGTTGACTAGGACCACTCCTAATGGTACCCCGGACACTTCAGGTAGTATGGGACGTGTTCTTTATGCCTCTGATATGGAACATCATACAGGTTGGATTCTAGACTCAGGTGCAACTGATCATATGACTTTTGATAAGAATTTATTTACTAGTATGACAACAAGTCCACGGAAGTGTATAGTAACTGCTAACAGAACAACATCACCGGTTTTGGGGCAGGCACGATGCAACTCACACCGGCCCTTCCCCTTCATCACTGCTTGCTTGTTCCATCGTTGTCTCATAATTTGTCATCTATTCCTCAAGTTACTGAGCAATTAAACTGTGTTGTGCTTATGTATCCAGTGTTTTGTTTGCTTCAGGATATTCAGACTAAGGAGATAATTGGGTGTAGCACTAACAGAAAGGGGTTATATTATGTGGATAACGTAGTTCCTGGAAGAGTCAATGCAGTTCGAGCATCCCGTACTAATAATTTACAAGAAGTTTGGTTATTGCATCGTCGGTTAGGACATGCTTCCTTTGGTTATTTAAGGAGTATGTTGCCTAGTCTATTTCATGGAATAAAAGAATGAGATTTACATTGTGAAGTATGTATTCTTGCGAAGAGTCATCGCGCGTCGTTTCCTCCTAGTATGAATAAAACATTATTTCCTTTTGATCTTGTGCATTCAAATGTTTAGGGTCCCTCTCCCGTTAGTACTATGTTTGGAATTAAATGGTTTGTTACCTTTGTTGATGATTGCACCCGTATGACGTGGGTTTATGTGATGGAAAATAAAAGTGATGTGAGTATGGTGTTTCAATCTTTTTCTCAAATGGTAGCAACACAATATTCCTCTGTTATTAAAGTTCTCCGCTCTGATAATGGAGGAGAGTATATTGGTTCCGAGTTGTCTGGCTTTCTTCGAGATCAAGGAATCCTACATGAGACTACTTGTCTTCATACCCCAAAATAAAATGGGGTTGTTGAGAGATAGAACCGTCATATCCTGGAAACTGCCCGTGCTTTGCTCATTGGTGCGTTCGTTCCTAAACGGTTCTGGCCTGAAGCTGTTACCTATGCAGTGTATGTCATTAATTGTATGCCTTCCCGAGTTGTGGACTTTCAAACACCTCTTCAAGTGTTGACAAATTTTGTACCCATCGTATCGACTAATCATCTTACTTCTCGGGTATTTGGGTGTGTAGCTTATGTTCATATTCACAAGGTTTATTGCAGTAAGCTAGATTCGTGTGCTCACCAATGTGTTTTTTTTGGGATTTTCTCCTCAAAAAAAATTGTATAAGTGCTATCACCCTGAAACTCACCATATGTATGTGACCATGGATGTTACTTTTTCAGAATTTGAGTTCTTTTATGCTTCGTTTCCACCACTTTCTGATCACCAGGGGGAGACTACGAGTGGTGATCTTGGGTGGTTGGAAATACGTAGCTCAGGGGGAGCGTTTGGTGATAAAAATATTAGTGGAGAAACTAGTGAAGGGCCATGGCAAGAACTTGCCGTGAATGGAGATAGTGACGGGTCACGGCAGGAACTCGTCGATCTTGATACAGGAGAGGGAGTTATAATGAAGGAAATATTGATGTTTAAAGTTAGGGACAAAATGGTAAATTGATTATTTTCTAGAAAACTTCAGATTTTGGAACAAAATATAGAGGGCCATGGCCCAGATTAAAAGAAACTGAAATGAATGGTGCGGATGGGAAAGAAAGAATGAATAGGGGAGAGAAATGGAGGAATAAGGAGAGGAAAGAGAAGGGAACATGCCAATCAGAAAGAGAAGAAAGGAAGAGAAGGGAGAGGAACGAGAAGCACATGATCAAACTTGACACGTGCGACCCGTGGTAGCAGGATGATTTCTCCTTTGAAATTCACCCGTTTTTCAGACGGATTGAGCAAAACCACCACTCCCAATCCCTATATCGACTTGACCTCTATCCATTCCACCTCAAATTTGACGTGATTTGGGTTCCTTTTGTGGAGAGTAGCACCAGTAGGTGCGACGGGTCTCACGGCGGCAATCTGGCATTCTTGAAGTAACCTCAGCTGACCACCACCACCAATATACTCTTCTCAACCTCAGGAACAAAGCCCAAACAGTGGTGGAGGTGTCGAAATGCATTTGGAGGTCAAATCAAAGCACACCCTCTTTAGGGCTTCGGACGGGTTTTGGAGAAATTGGAGCACTTCTCGGCCAAATTGGCCTTGATCACAGGTATGAAAGTTGTTCTACTCATTAAGATCTTCATTTTTGTAAATTTTGGTAATTTTTGGAGAAGTTTGATTTTCCGGCGAGTCTGGGGCGGCCGACTGCCACCCACAGCGGCGTGTGGCCAAAGGGCCACCAATGCTATTTTTAGGTTCTATTAGATGCCCTGAGTTCAGTTTGAGAATTGAATGACATAGGTTAATCGTTAGAACCTAAACTATCTAAGATGTGTTAATAGGCCATTATATGAATCGATGATCCGACCGTTGGATCGTCATCAAACTTTAATAGACTATTATTCATAATATTTGAAGAATGTAGGAACTTACGGATTGAGAATCTGACTTACGGATCTTCCCGGATTGGATTTTGGCAATTGGCAAAGATCCGACCGTTGGATCGTTCCGAAACTTTAGTATGTTATTCTAGTGGCATAATATGTATCTTTGGAAGTTACATATCAGAAATCGGATATGTGGATCTTCCGGGCTGAATTACGTAGAGTTATGTTCTATGTCAGTTACGTATTCTATCGGTAAGAATTCTGAGATGTGATTTGATAATTGTTCTAGGCGCCGATCATTCATGACGCCTCGATGTTTATGCTAGAGAGTTGTAGTGCGGACTCTAGGTGAGTGGGCTTTTGTTTTCAGTATATATGCATATGCTTGGTATTTTTCTTAGAAAGTGTGTTTAAATGGTTTTATATTTTGAAATGCCATGTCAAATGCTCTTTATGTTTGATTATACATTAGTATAGTTATATATAATGCTGCTTAATGCTGCGAACGCTCACTACACTTTATGGCTTCGTCACCTTCCAGGTGTCGGCTAGCACAACTCGATTCAGAGTCCTAGTGGAGATTCGAAGTCAGGGTGTGTCAAAAGTGATATCGAAGCTGAAAATGATGTTTCCCCAATTAACTAGCTTTTTTGTGAATCATGAGAATCTAATTTTGAATGATATTATTGTAGCTAACTATTGCAAGTACGTTGCAGATTATTGTAAATAGTGTATATTGTAGTTATTGTAAGTATGTTGCAGATTATTACATGTTTTCTAGAATTATGATATTTCTTTTGTGTCAAGAAATTTGGTGTTTATGTATTGAGTCTTACTCATCCAATAATATTAATTTTGATAATATCTTTAATAGAAGAAATTAAAATTGAACATAAATTTAGTCCATGTCCGAGCAAACACCAGATTGAATACAGTACTATTTTCATTATCCTGCTTCTTAGTCTGACACTGCACCAAACGCTTCCCTAAGTTAGTCCAGCTTAGTCTAATCTAAGCCAGTATAACTTAGTCCCTGAAGTTAGTCCAGTCCAAGATAGTCCGATGCAACAAACACACCATTAATACTTAACTTCACCAAACAATTGGCTTCGTATTATTAATCATATTCGGTCCCTTATACGAGATGTCAAACGAGACCCTAGTGTGCTAAATAACGGCTTTCTTAGATCCATCACTTTCTTTTGTTTTGCTTTTTCCTTCTAAAATTATGGGGTTCATTAACACGCGACGATTTGAAAAGAAATTTTTTTACCTTTTGAGTTGGTATCATAATCACATTCATAGTGGACTCGTATAGGTACCACTAAAATATAATAAACCCACAATTTTCTTGTTAAACAAGAAAAGGAGACATAAGGAAACATAAATGTGATGAAGTATTCTTTATATAAATATATGTGGATAGCTGATGTGACAACTTAACATTTTGAAAAACGATGTCAAATTAAAATGTTGTTTGGTTATTTATAAAATCAAGTGAATCATAATTTAATAATAAAATGATCAATAAGTAAAAAGAAAAGAGATAAACAAATATGTGGGCCCACATTTAAAATAAATAGCGTTGCCTCCAAATTTGAAAGAAAGTGAAGAATATCAATCCATATAGGATTTTGGCACCTCCTTTTAAACCAAAAAAAGCCTTTTTTCATCAAAATAGTTCACAAAATTTTCAACACTTAGAAAATCGTTAATAAATTAACATGTCAGTAATATTTTTATTTCTCATAGTTGTATTTCATGTTGACAAATGAAGCGAAAATTATTGTTTCATTTTACGAAAGAGAAACAAATGAGAGTCGAATATTTCATGGATTGATTCTTGAATGGAGATAACAAACTTTAACATGGTGCTGAGACCTCTCTATCTGTACGAATGGTACAAGAAACATCCTTCATATATAGATATAGTTATATGATTGACCTTCTTAATGCAAAAGATAAATAACGGTCTATCCGGTAAAGTTTTACAAACTAATTTTTGTAAAAAGAAAACAACAAATCGGATTTTGTATTTTTAAGATTTGAGAATGCACCTGGTAGGTAGTTTATTCCAAGAATAATTTTAGGGAATGAAAACATTGATACCTTTGTCTTTCCTAGTATTGGTGGAGGTGGTGGTAAGGATGGTGGTTGAGACGAGAGTCGTGTTGGTACCAATGGTGGTTGGAGTAGTGACAACAGTGGTGACGATAAAGTTTTTAATAGTGGTAGGATATAGTTGGTGGTAATAGCGGGGTAGAGGGCAACAGTGAAGGGAGTGATGTCGGTGATAGTGGTGGTTAATGTGATTGTGGTAGAAAACGGTTGTTAACATTGGTTATTAGGGATGGTTGTGAAAATGGTGGCCGAGATGTGGGGATCATAATGAGATGGAAAATGTGATGATGGTGGTGGTGGCAATGGTGGTGAGAGATGGTGGCACTGGTGGTGGCCACTACAGTGAGATGGCGAAGATGGTGATGCCCACCATGGCGGGGATGATGGCAATAGATAATATGGTGGTGATGGTAGTAGCGGTGGTGGCGGAAGTACAGGTGGTGGTGGTCATGGTGAGACGGGGGCTGTAATATCGGTTGTGGCAATGGTGAGATGGTTGAGGTGGTGGTGATTATGGTGGTGAAGGTGATGGCAGTGGAGGATATGGTAGTGGAAGGTGGTGGTGTCATAGAAGGTGGCCATAGTGGCAATGATGGTAAGACTTTGGAGAATGTGGTGGTGGTAGTGGCAACGGCATTGGTGGTGGTAATTGTGACATACATGTCTTTATTTTTAATTAAGACTCTAACTTTTTTTTATAATGTATCTTTTATTTATTTTATTTTGAAAGCTGTTTTTGAAAAAGAGAAAAAATATCAACTTAATGTTTTTCAGAACTTAGGCTTGTGTGATTTATATTTTCTCATAAATGAGATGAAGGTGGTGTTAATTTCTCTTATTTTTGTTCCCTTTGTAACTCTTTTGTGGAGGCATGCCAATTATTTATTCCAGAAAAATCTAGGTTTGTGACAATAGTATTAGCTGTATGTACTATATAAAATGACAATTTTGGTTTCACTGAAGCTAAAGAAACTATTGTTTTTTTTTATAAAATAAACCATATTAACTACATTAAGGGGGACAGAGTGGACTTAGCCTTACAATGGGCTGATAATAATGTGGTTCGAATTCGCTTTTAGAGAGAATCAAACTTAAAACTTCGTACTTACAATTGAAGATGAATATCACTAAACCGTAGTACTAAATAGTTGATTAATCAAATATGTCGCATACAGGGGCATGAAAATTTCATGATTTTGAGTAGTCATAGTGAAATTCATAAAAGATTTTCAAAAAAAAAAAAATATTCATAGTCATCATCTCTTCATGATTCTTATATCATTTACATGCATTAAGAAAAAAGGTGTATCTTATCATATGTGATCAATGTTTTTAAGAAACACATTATATTAATCAAATTTCTAGTATTTTAGTTTATATATAGTTCTATTGAGATTTGTGTATTATACATGTCTTAACGAAGTGTTTTAAGTTTTTATAAATATACTTGGTTGATTAGACTAAAAACAAATTGTTAGTTCTGTAACGATAATGACTGATATTTGTTTTACTAAACCTCTTAGTGGTTGGTTATAACATATTAATAATCAAAGGCTTTGACCAAATGTTGCTCCACACTGATGATGACTTAACCCAACTTCCCCGTTGGCAGTTGCCCTCAATTCTCTGTACGCCAATACGAAAGCTCATGGACTTAATGTTTGATCATTTGTTTGTTAACTTCTAATATTATCAATAGACTTAGAAAAGCTTTTGTAAAAGAACGAAAGGCTACTTAATTAACTAATGATTTCTTTTGTCATATGCAATTAATTATATGATAACTGTATCAGCAGCTCCTAGTTTGATTCCCACAGTTTTTGAAAAACCTGTGAAAATACAACTCTGCCTAATTGGATATGTAAATTATTTTTGTGCACGCCCACACATGTACCATGCAACAAAGCTGTCTTTGACCAAACTTGGTCTAAATTGGAGAGCCAGCAAAGCTTCGTGGCAGTGCCATTCTTTGACAAAGTTTTCAAAATAAACAACAAAGCTGTCTTTGACCAAACTTGGTCTCAATTGGAGAGCCAGCAAAGCTTCGTGGCAGTGCCATTCTTTGACAGTTTTCAAAATAAACTGGCTAGTGTTTCACTGTACTCTACTGTCTCGGTACCCGATCTTTCCAGGAGGAATGAGAATCCACTTATGATCATCTTTATAAGGATTTTAGAAATTCTCAAATTGTAATCATTTATTATATATCGTGCGGTCAGTTTTCGTTAAGTACTATTTATATTTAATTTAAAATAAAAATATTAAAAATAATTTCTAACCACAAGATAAACGATGAATAAACACGAAACAAAGAGAATTCAGAGAGTATCCTCATTCTTGATCTTTAGTCATTCACCCATTTATTAAGTGTTATTAAATTATTAAGGATAACACTTGCGTCCTCTATTGAAAACAGTGCGTAAGCATTCTTTTTGTGGGTGATCTGTGAAAAAAAATCAAAAAAGGGCTAAGACACATCTCAATAAGTTCTCAAAGAGAATTGTTGTATGTCTTGACCTTCGGACGGGGTAGCCTTCCCGATCCCTAACTTTTTTATACCAAAAAAAAAATTGTACGTATCTTATCTTTTACGAATAATGTAAATTAACCGTGTAAATTGTTGGGGATATATCAACAATCGATGATAAATTTAATTATGCTAATAAATAATAAATGCGGATAAATTAATGAACAATGTTCTAACAACAAAAATAAAATTATACAGAAACAGTAAGATCGAGGCTTACGTACCGCTATTCTTACACTATCAATTTGTTGAATACATTTGTGTTAACACCAAATTTTGGCGTCACCATGGATGGAGGTGAACAAAAGATATTAAACAACTGTGAAATTCCTAAAGTACCGATGTGGTACCATCCAAAGGTTATCTGACTGTTAAAGTTATTAAAGCTCTTAGACTCAAACAATTTGACTGTTAATTTATTAAACGAACGAATTTTGGAGTGATTCAGATTGGAGGACGTTAGTGTGTTCATTGGCATGTTGGTGTCGAAATTTTGGCTTTTTCTACCAAATAGTTTATTTTCTTCGATGGAATAAAGAAGCAGTGCCTGGTGTTGGAAAATGATATTTATGGGCTTAACTGTGATTTTTGGGGCCCAATATGACATCTGATGGGTTTGTGGCCTTTTAGAAAAGTGTTCAGAATATTCCAAGCTTTAGAATCTAGCTATATTGGGCCGGTTTTGGAGCATATATGGGTCAAAAACGTGACTGTGTAGATTTTTGGCAAATTTTACTATTTAGCTTAAGGTTATGTTTCCTATTTTATTTTAATTTATTTGATTTCCTAGTCACCTTTTATTAGGAGAATTGAATTACAATAGTTTAAATAAGCTTGGACGGCCCTAACTTTGCGTCTTCTTTTCTGTGCGATATCTGACAGAGGAAATTGACCAAGCATAGAGATTTTTAGACTTTAACATTCAAGGTGTTTTCAATCTTTTATTATTTCAATACAATTCCTTTTTATTTTAATTATGAATATGCGTATCTAAATCCTTTTTTGCTAGATTGAGGCAACGAGCTTTAGTAAGAATATGTAGTTTCTTTTCAAATTTGCTTATGATAATATGCATGTAGGTTTCTAAATTATTAATCACCGGTTTTAATTATCTAAGTGCCTTGATGATTCGTGACCATTAGGATATTTAGAAAAGTAATTTGATGCAAATTTGGTTGAAAGTCGGTCACTGAAATTGACGAAGGCTTCTTATGATTAATATGTGTAAGTTCACTTAGGATGAATACCATGCCTTAACTGTTGCATTGTTTTTCAGATGGCTTTCACAAATGTAATGAGTCTTGCATGGCTAGATTTGATCTAGATACCACAGACGGATTACATATTTGATATACGCTCTATATTGGAGGTCCATGTAGGCATATATTTGAAAAATCTAACCTTCAAAATATGCATGTATAGGTCATAAGTAAATGAGAGAACTATATAGGATTATTAAGATTACGGTGGAATCCTACAGCTTTCTCAATTTGATTTCTAAAAACATTTTCTTTCCCCTCATCTCTAATATTGCATATTGTTCTATTCTCATTTATTAAATTTCTTTTTATTTAATTAGGTCATAAAATCAGTCATCCCAAATCTTTGCTTTGCAATAGTTAATTGGAATTTGGTTTGTTACGAATTATTTAATAATCCTTCCGGAGAATGAACTTGCTAGAACCATTCATACTACAATAACCTTGCCATTGTTGCAAGTTTTATAGGTGTTTTAACCCTTTTGCGCGTGTGGTAAAAATCCTATCAGTACCATTAGGTTTTAAAATTATCAATTTATTGAAATGCTAGGTGCGTGGTAGCAAAGGTCCTTGTACTTTACCTCATGTTTAGTTTTTATCTCTGAACTCTTATATTAGTTTCTCATATCCTCCAACTTAACTATGGTTACTTAACTATGGTTGCATGAGTGGTCATCCCGTCAAATCTGTCTTCTTTTCTGTCAAATTTAAGAGTATAGTAATCTTTTCATACATTAAAAAATATAATTTATTTAAAAAAGAGAAGCGGTTGGCTCTTTAAGGTGAAAGAGGAGTTCCTCCTCAAAATACTTTGTGGCTTATTAACGTAATTTTCGTGCTTATAGTTATAACTATTCATATTATAAATCACTATGTAAAGATCATCTCTGCAAAAAAAAAAAAAATCAAATAAAAGTAAGGTCATTTAGTCAATCCTTAAGGAATTACGATCATAAGCATGAAGTTTTGTGAATAGGTCATGACTCAATCCTTAGGGAGCCGAGTCTTTCTCTTTAAAATATTCATTTTCTTTTTTTTTTTGTTTTGGATGAAATTCATATTTTATTCCTCAGCTTAACCGAGAAGTTGACTGAGTTAATAAAAGGGATTACTAGTGCAACAAATGACATAATTCAAGAACGGGAGAACCTATTAGTAGAGTCAGAGATGAAAACTAAACTCGTGGTATAAATTAGGGATCTTTGCTACTATTCAACCTTGGAATGTTTAATATTATGTCAATTTGATGATGTAATTCGAGGATGGGAGAACCTATTAATAGAGTTAGGGACGAAAATTAAACTCGTGGTATAAATCAGGGATCGTTGCTCCTATTCAACCTTGGAATGTTTAATATTATTTCAATTTGATGACGTGCCACATATGAAATGGTAGGTTGATGCACTTATTGCCGCACTTGCACAATTTGGACCAAGTTGTGTAATTGGTTATCATTTTGGTATACAATGCATCTATCTAGGAGAAATCGAAGCTTCACAACGAATGTTTTTTACATCACGATAAATCATAAATGAATCTCACACACATCACTTTAGCCCATATACAACTCAAAGATATAAATGGATACGATTTCAAAACTTAAAGTAGAATATAATTAAGAAAATTTAAATTAATTGACGCAAAGTAGAATATGATTAAGAAAATTAAAATTAATTGACCCTTCCTAAAAAAACACTTCAAACTTGGAAGATGTAAAAATACCGTTTGTATATAAAGTCCTTTAAATGCCTGGTAAATATGCATGAAGCTCTTTCATGATTTGAATCTTAAGCGCATGTGGAATTCAATAGCCAAAACACATGTTATCTTGTCCGGAGAAACTTCGAAAGCAAGCAACGAATACATGCACATTGATTACATGCGTAGCCCATGAAATTGCAAGGTAGAAAATAATAGAGGGGAAGAGTGACGATCAAGTCAGATTTTTCAAAGGGGGCTATATAGCTGAATGGGTTGAAAAAAATAATAATTTGGGGTCTCAAATGTGGGAGATGAGGCACATCAACATCTCACCAGGCTTATCCCCCGATGATACAATGAGTATTGTGCTCAACTTACTCATATAAAAATATGAAGGAAATTCAAATCTCCTGTAAATTTTCCACATAGTAGGATTCGGTTAGATTTTGCTAGTGCATCATTTGCCACATCATATTACACGTCAAGGTGACACAAAAATATGATTTTTTTTTTTTAACATTAGTCACATATGTGTAATGTGCTAGTGCTAAACTTTCTAATGGAAAAGATAAATATTCTTATGTAATTTAGATGTTCTTATGTTTGCCCTTCGTAATGATAAATGAGTGAAGGTGTTGTTAATTTCTGTTATTTTTGTTGTTCAATTCCGTATGACTTTTGTGGAGGCATGCTAAGTACAATCCAGGCATATGACAATATTATTGAAGATTTGTGAGGGCTAAACCAGCTAGTGTTGATTAATCAAATATTTATCGCATACAAATGACTCATAAATTCATGATCTTGATAAGTTTATACTAATTAACCTCGAGAGAGTAATCATAATGAATTTCATATATAATAGATTTCCTAAAAGGTTCACTGCCATCTTTTCTTAATAGTTTTTTTTGTTACAAATGATATTAACTCTAAATACTATGCTAAGGAGTGGAAAATATTGGAATCTGGGACTTATCTGTTGCAGTCCTATTAGATTAGGAATGTAATTGTATAAATCCTTGGAGATCTAGGAATATCTCTTATATTCTTATTAGGAGTTGATTACCTATTAAGAGTTGTAATCCTAAAAAGGTAGGGATTTTATCTATCCTACAACAACAACAATAACAAAGCCTTTTCCCATTAAGTGGGGTCGGCTATATGAATCTTAGAACGCCATTGCGCTCGGTCCTGTGTCATGTCGTCCGTTCTTAGAGTCTCTTCCAAAGTCTTCCTAGGTCTTCCTCTACCCCTTTGGCCCTGAACCTTTGTCCCGTAGTCGCATATTCTAACCGGAGCATCAGTAGGCCTTCGTTGCACATGTCCAAACCATCGTAACCGATTTTCTATATGCTCAATAGACGACTTCTTCTCCTCACCGGAAAAGAGAACAAACTCAGGCACCTTATACCCCTTTGGGATCTTCTATATCATATAGGTTGAACCGAGTCGGAGACTTAGCCTGATAAAGATCAAACGTGAAGATCCAGAGGTACTGAAGTTGTTGTTGTTGTTAGACGAAGCTCTCTCTTTATCATCTCGTGCCAGATGTAACAAAGGATTCACCAAAGAAAGAAAACAAGACTTTTTTCATTCTCCGCTCGGACGACGCCCAAAGTAAAGTGTGACGAAGAAAGCAGTCAAGCGCGGATAAGAATTACAGAGAGGCGAGATACTTTCTATACTGGTTCACGGCGCTTCGCCAATAGTAATCCACTTTTCGCGATTTTCATTTTGCTTCTCCCAGTCGTTGAGCCTGATCGACTCGACTCTTTTCCCTAAGCCCCGGCCTCTCACTTCGTTTCGTCTTTGTCGGTAATGCGGACATCATACGATACTACCGGAGCATCAAGTAGTTCTCTGATTTGAGTAGGCTTATAATAGGGAATACTCTAACCCTAAGAGGGGAAGGCCAATTTAGTAAGAGAGTTGGCAAAGAGCCTCAACTTGAGGTCGTTCGCAAGGCTAGCCGGTTAAATGGATAAGTCGTGTAACAAACAATCCTTGTTCCCCGGGAAAGCGCTGGCAACAACAGAAAGGAAGGGGTCCATGTAGGCTTGACTAATATAATATCAAGTAAAGGGGCATGTATCATTTCCCACAAAGGAATCGTAATCTCGCTACTTCCCCTTTCTGTCGCCATTGTTTGTGTGATGTGATCAAGAAAGCTAGGGCTTTTTTGGGGTGTTCTTGGAAAGGAGAATGAAAAGAGAGACCATATTACCACCGTATTATTCACCACCGCCGTCGGATTCCTTCAGTAGTTTGTTAAAAAGAGAGACCCGCATCAGGGTAACCTAAAAGAAAGGAAGCCTGCCCTACGGAGACAGATGAGGATGTGAAAATAGCTCCGCCGGCCCTGGGATTAAGAAAAAATTTCCTTCAGAATTAAGCAGTATCCTTTAAGTGAGTGTGGCAGAAAACTTATTTGACATGAATGAGGAAAGTGAAGATAGTGGAAGGAAAACGCTTTCGGAGATAGAGATTTTATTTGTTTTTCATCGAAAACTCATCTTTCATTCAATTTCGGCTACCCCTACTTGACCTCGGATATCCTTATTCCTAATCTTATCATTTCTTGTGTGCCCACACATCCAACGAAGCATTCTCATCTCTTCTACACCCATTTTATGTACGTGTTGGTGCTTCACCGCCCAACATTCCGTACCATACAACAACGTCGGCCTTATTGTCGTCCTATAAAATTTTCTCTTCAGCTTTAGTGGCATACGGCGATCACACAACACGCCAGATGCACTGTTCCACTTCGTCCATCCAACTTGTATTCTATGGTTAAGGTCTCCATCTAAATTTTCGTTCTTTTGCATGATAGATCCTAGGTAGCGAAAGTGGTCGCTCTTTGGTATTTCCTGGTCTCCAATCTTTACCCCTGACTCAATTAGACCTCCAGTTGCACTGAACTTGCACTCCATATATTCTGTCTTTGACCGACTTAGGCGAAGACCCTTAGATTCCAACACTTCTCTCCAAAGGTTAAGCTTCGCATTTACCTCTTTCTGAGTTTCATTTATCAACACTATATCGTCTGCGAAAAGCATACACCAAGGAATATCATCTTGAATATGTCCCGTTAACTCATCCATTACCAATGCAAAAAGGTAAGGACTTAAAGATGAGCCTTGATGTAACCATACAGTTATGAGGAAGCTTTCGGTTTGTCCTTCATGAGTTTTTACGGCCGTCTGTGCTCTATCATACATATCCTTTATAGCTTGGATATATGCTACTCATACTCATTTCTTCTCTAAAATCCTCCAAAGAATGTCTTTTGGAACCCTATCATATGTGTTTTCCAAATCTATAAAGACCATATGTAAATCCTTTTGCATATCTCTATATTTTTCCATCAATCTTCGTAAGAGATAGATTGCCTCCATGGTTGAGCGCCCTAGCATGAACCCGAATTAGTTGTCCGAGATACGTGTTTCTTGCCTTAGTCTACGCTCAATGACTTTCTCATAGAGCTTCATTGTACGACTCATTAGCTTAATACCACTATAGTTCATGCAATTTTGTACGTCGCCCTTATTCTTGTAGATAGGCACCAAAGTGCTCTTTCGCCACTCATTTGGCATCTTCTTCATTTTCAAAATCCTATTGAAAAGGTTCGTGAGCCATGCAATACCAGTCTATCCCAAGACTTTCCACACTTCGATCGGTATATCATCTGGGCCAACTACTTTTCTATGTTTCATCTTCTTTAAGGCTACAACCACTTTTTCCTTCTTAATTCGACGGTAAAATGAGTAGTTTCTACACTCTTCTGAGTTACCCAACTCCCCCAAAGAAGTACTCATTTCATGTCCTTCATTGAAAAGATTATGAAAATAACCTCTCCATCTATCTTTGACCGCCTTCTCCGTAGCAAGAACATTTCCATCCTCATCCTTGATGCACCTTACTTGGTTTAGGTCCCTTGTCTTCTTTTCCCTTGCTCTAGCTAGTTTAGAGATATCCAACTCTCCTTCTTTGGTATCTAGTCGCTTATACATCTCGTCAAAAGCTGTTAGCTTAGCTTCTCTCACAGCTTTTTTTGCCTCCTGCTTCGCTATTCTATACCTTTCACCGTTTGCATCGGTCATATCCTTGTATAAGGCTTTACAACATTCCTTTTTATCCTTAACCTTTGATTGTACCTCCTCATTCCACCACAAGATTCTTTTTGATGTGGAGCAAAGCCCTTGGACTCTCCTGGTACTCATTTTGCTACCTTGCGGATAAACCTAGCCATGGAATCCCACATTTGTCTAGCTTCTCCCTCTCTATCCCACACACATTGGGTGATTACCTTCTCTTTGAAAATAACTTGTTTTTCTCCTTTTAGATTCCACCATCTAGTCCTTGGGCTCGTCAAGGTCTTGTTATTTTTTCTCTCTCCTTTGATATGTACGTCCATCACCAACAAGCGATGTTGAGTAGCCAAGCTCTCTCCCAGTATAACTTTGCAATCCTTACAAGTTATATGCTCCCTCTTCCTTATTAGAAGAAAATCTATTTGTGTTTTTGACGACCCACTCTTGTAGGTGATCACATGTTCTTCTAGTTGAATATTAGAGTGCGCAACGAACGAGATTACAAAACTAATAGAAATATTATTAACAAACGAGAATGCCGGGATGGCTACAAAACCCTAAAGGCTACATTGTGATTGACTTATTTTCAAACTAAACTATACGTTATATTTATAGAGAGCGAAACTTAGAAACCCTAATTCGGATGGGCTAAGCCCATATATTTAACTAACAAGAAAACCCAATTAATCATAACATACTAATATTTTCCAACACCCCCCCCCCCCCGTCAAACTCATAGTGGTATACGACATGGGTTTGCAAACAAGCAGATGCGGACTGGCTCCATTAGGCGGACTGGCAGGCATGCAAACTTGACTTGACTGGCAAACTTGTTTTGACTTGATTCTTGACTTGACTTGACTTAATTCTTGACTTGATTCTTGATTGCAAATTGGCAAACTGGTTTTTGATTCTTGACTGGACTTGATTCTTGATTCTTGATTCTTGAATCTTGACTGGCTAGTGTTGAGAGTATGGAAAGAACCCGTCACTAAATGGACGAGATTTCCATATCCCAATTGTACGAACAAACAAAAACAAAGTACTACCGCTCGAGTGGTCACAGATCCAAGCACTCGAGTACAGTCACAAAACAATTCCAAACAGGCCAACCAACAATTCCTGTAAGCCTAAAAACAAACTTACCCATATTTTTTATCCATACTTTTTTCTTAGCCCATGTGGGCCTAAAACAAGCTGCCAATTTTGTTTTGTTTTTTCTTTTCTACTTTTTTTCCTTTTTTTTTCTTTTTTTTCTTCATAATAATGCTCTAAAATCCATCACAGTAGCAATAATATAATAATAAAATCATATGTAAACGAAATCTTTATAGATCCATAAGGACCAACTACTAAAACGACACTCGCTACTAAACAAAATGAATCATAAAATTCCAAACCGCTCTACACAGCCACATCCTAACAAGCATGCTAAACACAATCAGCGGCGGTGAAATCCATGGAGATGGAACTAGGTACAGGTTAGTGGCCAATCTGGATCTAGTACAATGCGGTGACTGTGGCGCGACGAACAGTAGCGGCAGGCTTAGTGACTGGGTGCATGAGCATCGACAGCGCGCGGATGGGTTTCTCAGCAATGGTCAATGGATTGAGCAGTTCGGATTTAGTCAGATGTGGCGGCGGGGTTCAACATGAAGGCTTCAGGTAGAGACGAACTTGATCTGAGTTTGTGATTCTCGAGTCAGAGCTTCATAAAAAACTGTCGTCAAACAAATTCTTTTTCTACACTCTAAATCAATGACAACTAAAAACAGAACAATAAACAAACAGACGAGACAAACAAAATGATACTGAGCAGAAGCAAATTAAATCCTGAAGGATCAAACCTGCTCTGATACCAAGTTGAATATCAGAGTACGCAACAAACGAGATTACAAAACTAATAGAAATATTATTAACAAACGAGAATGCCGGGACGGCTACAAAACCCTAAAGGCTACATTGTGACTGACTTATTTTCAAACTAAACTATACGCTATATTTATAGCGAGCAAAACCTAGAAACCCTAATTCAGATAGGCTAAGCTCATATATTTAACTAACAAGAAAACCCAATTAATCATAACATACTAATATTTTCCAACACTTCTGATAAGCTCATATTTATACATATTTTACATCAAATTCTCTCGTCTTTTCTTAGTTAGTTTCTTATATTTTTGAGTTATTTACTTTGTTTTTGTGCTTTATCAAATTTATCTAGTAAATAAAATAAAAATAGCACTAGTGAAATTTTAAGTGACAAATTCGTCAAAACTGACTTACTCACTTATTTTCTTTGTTTATGTTTTCAATTCGAATTAGATATCATATTCAAATGTTTCTGTTATGTTGGATTTTCCTGACTTATGAAGAAGCTTTCCTTGGTTTTCAGAATTTAAGGGAAATATAAAAGAGAGCATAAAAGAGAGAATTGGACAGCTCACGGAAATATAATAAGCTGCCAAAGGCAGCGTGCATGCCAGAAAGATACATAAAAAATAAAATAAAAGGCTGCCTTTTGTAATTGGAAGCCAGCTACAGAGCATTACAAACGGTGGAGAGAAAAATAAAAGGCACGGGCAGCTTGCGAAGAGAGGGGGGCGAGAAGAGCTGCGCAAGCAGCAGGAACAGAAGCATCTCACGGTGAGCTGCCCAAAGCTGCCTTGGCAGCGTCAGAGAAGACTGGCGCACGGAAACGGAGGTGAAGGCGCAAGGTTTCGGGGCGCACGGCTTCAATCAGAAAGAAACAAAAACAGAAGCCTTGTCTCGGGCAGCTGGGAATTACTGTGCGAACAGAGAGCACAGGAGCCGCACCAAGAAACAGAATTGCACAGAAAACTTTTATTCCCATTTCGGTTTAATCCTCCAAACTCATGTTTTAATTTCTGTTTTTAATTTATAATAATGTGTAATTAATTTATATTGGCTAGAGGTTAATTTGAAACCATGATTATATTTGTAATTTGAATTGGTAACTTCAGTTGTGATTTCTGAGTTGTGATTTAATTTGCTTAACTGCTTGATTGATAACTTATTTGTGTATGTTGATTAAGAATGCATACTTAATTTCCATGCATGAATTTGATGCTAGAATATAAGTGAATTTCACCTAATCGTTATGAACTTATATTCATGAGTAGTGAAGGTTGTTATCCACAATCGCGTTAAGTAAATTCTTGGCAGGAGTATCATGCTTTTCATAATTACGAATGCCTCGTCAGTATTTATAGTTTTCACAAAGTTTAATGATCTTTGATTGTATCTCTATTGTGCTTTTCACGTAGAGGACTTTTAGAGAATGTGTTGAATTGTTGTATGCTGTTCATCCAATTCAATAACTTAAGGAAAACTTGAAGATTAAAAAAGTGATGTTCACGGTTAATCTGGAGTATTGAGATTTACAATTTATGAAAGAACAACTGAAGGTCAATTTAGATTGCATATGTGTCTTGTGTGGAGAAAAACCCTCTAGCCAATCTGTCGCCCATCCGTTCACTTTTATTTTATGTTTTTGTCAATTCTGTAATTTATTTAAGTTTAATTTACGTTCTTCAAAACCAAACCCCCCCCCCATTATTTAAATTATATTATTTAGTTAGTTTTCATTATTTTTAATCTTTTAATTTAATTTCCGTCCAATTAAGTTCCTAGTGTTTATTTAATTTGTTTTCTTTATTTTGAGTCATTTTAGTGTGTTTTAAATTATTAGAGTTTTTAGCCTAATTTTGTGTCCTTGAGTCTTGTTTAATATTTTTAAATTAATTTAGAGTAGATTAGCAATCCCTCCTAATCCCCGGCCTAGAACGATACCCTACTTACATTTATACTACATCTGTCTAAAAGAGGGTTAAATTTGTGCGGTTTAAAATCCCGTCAACTTCTCTCTTCTTAAAGAAGGTGTTGGCTAAGAAGAGATCATATGCCATCGCAAAATCCAAGATGGCCTCCCTCTCCTCGTTTCTCTCCCCAAAGCTATGGCCATCATGAAAACCCCCATAGTTACCTGTCTCCTTGCCCACATGTCCATTTAAATCTCCTCCTATAAATACCTTCTCCGTATAAGCGATTCCTTGCACCAAATCTCCAAGCTTTTCCCAAAATTTCTCTTTCAAACTCGTGTCCAACCCTACTTGAGGTACGTACACACTAATCACATTGATGAGTTCTTGTCCTATTTGAAGGAAAAATTATGTCCTAGTGAAGAACATTAAAGAACATTTGAATACATATGCAAAATATTAACAAATTAAATTAGACATGCATTCAAAAACAATTCATAAAACCCATGACTTTCAAAGCCTAGTATATGGTGAACCATGACTCTTTAACAACATTAAAGAGAATAAGGATTTAGAGAATTATTACCCTTGAAGCTCATCCTTGATTACACAAGGGATTCACCCAAGTGGAGGGCCTTCAAGTCACCTCCTTGCTTCTTTGAGGATTTGTTCTCCAAAACACCAAAGGCTTGATGTCTCTAACTTTCCACACCAAGGATTAGTTGTGTAGATGAAATGGATGACTTAGGGAAGAAGAAATTGCTAGATATTTTCTTCCTAAGTGGCCGGCCTCTTTAGACAATTAGAGAGAAAGTGTTTCACCCAATTTCCTTTAAGAGAACCCTAAATGAAATAAAGCTATAACTTTGAATTTATACTTCATTTCTTGTGAGTGGCAAACTTGTAATTAACACAAGTTTGTTACCCCTCACCACATATGGCCGGCCTTGCTTTGTCATTGGGCTAATTGCCCATTTTGTTTTAGTTGTCATACAACTTAAACATAATGGGCCTTGTGGTCCAAAACACTTTTGGGCCCCGTAACCCAAAACCAACTTAGAAGCCCAATACGAACGTTTCGTATAATTAATTAACTAATTAATTAACTTTGACCATTCTTCAATTAACCATTTAATTGCTTATCCATTTCATTTGGTTACTTCACTTTCATCCTTACTCGATGTACGATCCATTAGGTTCCAGTTAGCGAGGCAGTGGGCGATGTTACTCTTAACGATCGATTGTGAATTGAAACCACATTTCAATTCTCCCTTCAGATTAGTGTTTGTTAATCTTTAGGGCTTCCACAAACCATGAGTGACACCTAGCAGCATATCATGGTTACCCAAGCTAAATAGAAGTGGTTGGAGAACCTATCCAGTTACAACTACAATGCAATACGGTCCTTCTCTAATACAATACTCTTAATCACATTGTTTAAGTGATAGTTTGTTTCATGTCTACTATCCAATGTGATACTTCTTTATATGATTCGTTTGAATAAGATTTGGAACAAACTTCCTAAGTCATATTCATATGCTTTGGCCAAAGACTCTCGAATCATATCTTAGAGTATTCTCCTTCCACCAGGAAAGGTTAGAGATCCCTTGTTGTGCATTCACATGTCTACATGACTAGATAGCTTGACCCCAACCATACCGTGGACACTCCAAAGGAATGCCATTTGACACGATCAAAGATCAAGGACCTAACCATTAGACATCAATGATGCCTCAGGTCAAAGGACTACTTTGCATATTGTAACCATCGAGTTCTTACATGACATGTATGTTCGAACTCTGTGTTTGATCGTAGTTCAGTGTACTTGAGTACTCTTTCAAGCACCTATGTGTTTGTCTTAGTGTCCAACACTAAATGACTTGAGACTCGTCATATCCACGCTTGAGTCGACATAACACATACTAACCTTAGCAGATTGTCAATGCCCAATTAGCAACCCTATGGCTAGGAACGTTTTAGGAATGAACATAAGAGAAAGGTCTCGTTAATCTAACTTACTTAGATCACTTATCTCTTAGATCGAATACATTTCTTGGATTCCCTTATTGCTTAAACACAAGATACAATAAACAGTGATTAACAATAAGCTTTGCCCTCCATTAAACATATAAAAGTTTAATACATTAAGTATTCCAAAAAGCTATTACATCAAATGAGTGGCTTTGTGGGCATACTTCCAACACTATTACAATCTTGATTGCCATAATTCTATCTCCTACCCTCTTGACATATACAACATCTTGTCCACAATGATGCCAACAACATTTCTCATCCTATTTGTGCCCGAATACCAAAGTTTAAAACCTGAGTTTTCTAAGTCCTTTGCTTTAAGACCAACCCACTTAGTTTCTTGTAGGCACATAATATTTATCCTTCTCCTCACCATAACTTCCCACTACTTCCATAAATTTTCCCGTTAAGGTCTCTATATTCCACATTCCTAAACGCATTCTACTCTCTTGAACTCCCCCTCTTATCCTAGCTTCTTTACCTTCCCCCGTCTCATACAATCAAAGTACTTTTTTTGCTTGTCCGGCATAAATTTGATGGGAGCAAGCGCTTCCAAACAACTTTGAGTGGAGTTGTTCGAAAAGAAGTTTCTATGGCCCCCTTGCTCATTTAGCACTGTATCCGGGCACCGATGGAGATACAGCGACCCTTGCTCATTTATCATTGTGTTCTAGCTACACAGTGCGCCACTTACGGGTGACGCCCTAGCTTTAGCGCAATTTCATTTAGGATTCATTTTCATAAGGATTTGACGTAACTTAGGAGTGCCGGTTGTTGACTACCTGACGCCCTCCCCTTCCTCCTTTATCCGGGCTTGGGACCGGCAACGTAAGACAAACTTACATAGGCGGAGTTTATTTTACCTATCCTACTACTATAAATAAAGGCACAATGGGGTATAGTAGAACACACCTCACAATTACACATCTCTCTCTTTCTCGCTATGTGCCGCACCCCCTCTTTCTCTATGGCCTTTATACAGTTTTGTAAATTATGCCTACAACACGTTATCAGCACGTTCTTAACGCTGCACTAAAGAAAGTTTGATCTTCAATCGGAGGAGTATTACGTTTTAATCATTCTTTTATGATTAATTTATTATTTTATTGAATTGATATACATGTTATTGATTCAATTTAATTTTTCTATGTTGAACATGATACAACGCATTGGAGATGCAATTCCAGTTTTCTGAGAAGGATCTACAAATTTAAAGGCATTTGTTGTTTTCTGGCAATCAGGTACGCTTAAAATAAAGGAAGATATTTGAAACGGCCATGAAGCTTGAAAACATTCCCCATGATGCATGAACCCTCTACATTTATATTTACCTTCCAATATATATGCGCTTCATGTATTACATAATTTTTGCTATTTGGAATTTGTGAGTCAAAGAATTTAATAAAATAGAAGCATGATTTTTTTATATTATTTTTGAGTTCTGAAAACCCTAAATATTAAAATTTGAAAATTGAAAAGAATAGTTGCCACAGATCAACGATGGTCGAAACTTTTGCCGGCAAGGAAACCCTAAAACATTCATTTTGTATCTGAAGGAAAAAGTGGCTTCAAAATTTGGCCCGCCCAGTCCACCAGCAACATGAGCTGCTTTTTTTTCATGAACCAATCCTAATTGGGATTCTTTTTTGTTTTAGCCCACTCACCGAACCTATTATTTCTCAACCCGCTACCACTTGTAGCCATCTGGGCTATTTTGGACAGCAGCCAGCAATCCTTTGCTGGGCTGCTTTTTGTTCTCGGCCCAAAGCCATTTTTGGCTTTTCTTTTAGCCCGCACCATAGTTTTGGTGCCCTACTCATGGCACCCAAGCCCAATGTTATTGGGATATGGCTTTTTGAATCCAATGCTAATTTTTTGTCATTTTAAATAATTTTAACCTGAATGTTATTATTATTATTTTGCTTCTACGATTGACCCCGAATGGTCCCAATCTATTGAATTAATTAAAAGTGATCTGCAATCCATTAATTTGATAATTAATCCAAAATTATTGGCCTGAAGCCCACTTTTGGACATTAATGATTCAATATTTTATTTCTTTTCTTTCAACCATTGACTCACTTTTGTATTCCTGAAGCACTCATTCCTGAGTTCCTGAACCAACTCAAATCCACTAAACTTAAATCAGCATATTACATTATGTGTTCTTTGAGGAACCTCTCCTTTATGAACTAAACATTCATAAACTAAATTGAACTTGTCATTTCAAATTTATTGCCTTTGAAACCTAAAGTTTTCATAAAACAATACACCCATGAAAATCAAACGTTTTTCATGAAAACCATGCCTTAGAACTCGAATGTTTTAACTTTTGATGCTTATGGATGATTCATTCCCATAGCATTAATCATAATCGTGTTCCCTCTAATTCAGTAGATTATCGAACAGTCACATTTCCCTTATTTGGGCGTTTCTAATATAAACCACTTCATGTGGGGTACAAGACATTGCCTGAAGCACACCATGATTACACCCATGAATGAGTACAATTTTGAAGTTTATAAATATGATCGAATTTTGACTAGAGAATACTATTTTTGTCCTTCCATGTTTCTAACTCAATCCTGAAGCAGTAGTGTAGAAAGCGAAAGTTTACCAAATTCTCATATATGACTACTACCATAAATGTGTGAGAAAGGTATAGACCCAGCTTTGGCTGGAATGTACCGAATGGTATAGACTCAGTACAGTTGGAGTCTACCGAATGGCTTAACCTAGTCCGATCAAAGCCTACCGAATGGTAGTGCCCTAGTTCGGCAAGGATGCACCGAATGGTATTGCTATGCTTTGGCAGAAGCCTACCAGACAGACCCATCTAGCTTCGGCTAGAGCCTACCGAATCTAATTTTGGGTCTGTCTCTCGCACTCCAAGGTATGGCATCATGCCCACAGCATTATCCTTGGCACCTAAGACCTAAAACTTCAAGAATAAGGGATAGTATTCCCAAACCTTAACCCTACAGAATCTACTTCCGTCTTGATTGAATATATCATTGGTTATGCACTTATTCGTGCCCTACCAATGTTCTTAAGGAGTACCATCTTAGTAGTCAAGATGTTAGACTAATTTCGCTCCACCAAACACCGTTGAAAGAGCAAAATTTTGACATGAATGGCCTTGTCGGCTGAATCCACCATAGTAACTTTGGTTTACTTTGTGAACATTTTCCCATGTTATTGCATTCAAATTTGGTGATTGTTTTGCTTATAGATAATCTTATTGATATTATCCTTGAATATGAGTTAATTGAACCATGTTTCTTGTATACATGTGACCAAATTCAATGAAACATGTGATTGGGTAGGAATGTGGGGAAGTTAATTGTCTGGATGAATGCAATACTACATACACCAACTTTACACCTAAATCACATCTTTAGCAATGACTTCAGGCTTATCCAACATGATTAAAAGCATTGGCACACTCTTCGTTGTATGAATGGTACTGAATTACCATTTAAGAGACCTTATATTCTCACTGTTTTGGGTTTTTAAGGATATTCGAGATGACAATGATCATAAATGAGACCACTGAAGGACATAGAGTGAAATATCTTTGCACCACCTCTAAAAATGAGCTTGAAGCTTTACTTTGGGGCTAATAGGCTGTCTCTCTACATGTGGCCAGCCTGGAGTTGGGTGATTCGAGCAGTTTACTTGTTTTGGCACTACCTTTTGGGACATTTAGGTCAAACAATGATGCTATGACACATCTCCTTACCTGACGTAAGGATCTTGTGCCTACCAGCACACTTTGCTAAGCCTACTTATTAGGGAAATTGATTTTATAAATCATCCCTCGCAAAGACACGAAATCACCCATTTTTCATAGTGGATTCAAGGGAATATATGTGGACTAGTCCATCAAAATGGGAACCATATAAATACTTATGGTTTTGGTTGATGAATCGATAAACTAGTCACATGTTTGTCCACACACATTGCTGCTAAACCCCTAGCCGATTAAGGCTTCACCACTTTACTTATCCCATAAAGTCCAGGAGACTGGATAATGCCGAAGAGTTTATATCTACAATTTTTCGATAAAATATTGCATGTATTTTGGGTTTATAACTGAACATCAAATTCCCATGTTCACCCCAAATAGCCTCCCCTAGTGATCATAAAGTACAATTTAAAAGATTGCCTGAATTTTGGTGAACGTACCAAGTTTTCAGCTTCTATGCAGTCTTGTGTGTAGATATGGTGGTCTGCCTTGAGGCCTATTTCCACCTAACCACTTTGACGTTACAGTTGGTTACTAGGTACGAACCTGATGATTTTTTTATTTACGCATTTGGGTGTGCATTCCATATGCCAAGTTGCGCTGCCGCAACGTACTAATATGGGTACTCAAAGAAGAATGTGAATCTTTTTGTCGATTATGATTCTCCTTAACATTAGCTCTTTTAGAGCCTTTGCATGTGATCTCTTTACCGTTCATTTACCAGTTGTCACTTCAATAAGACAGTTTTCACATCGTTAGGGGGATATAAGAATGTCAACGTCCTTGTAGAACGGTGCGAAGTTGCGTGGACATTTCCCATTATGTCTCATCTCGATCCCCATACCCCATAAGTGTGATAAGCAATTGTGATGAATTCTAGCTTTCATAATGTTGCCCTAAACGCATTCATCTGATCTAGCTGAAGTGACGAGATCATATACCAGCTACAAACATGTCTGTAGGGACAGACGTGCTTTACAGATGTCGAGTTAACATCCTTGGAGGGTGTGCCGCCCCTGTTAGACAACTTGGATGCCCCTATTGGACTGTCCAGTACACCGGCGGATAGCCAATCAATCTGTCTTGGCCTTAAACATGACAGATCACTCAGTTCGTAGGATTCACTTCCCTATAAGAGGAAGACACGGCACAACAATGAATCCATACTTGATCGCTATCTCAAATCATTTCCATTTAAAAGATTAATCCAAATTACTCCCAAAACTTGAAGTTCTTGGTCCAATATACTAGTTTGGATTAGCTAAATGGAATTGAAATGAGATTACCATTGATGATTTTTTCACTTATATGGTAGTTACAGACATAAATGAAAAATGACGATATCGAATTGTGTTCCCTTGATTAAGTGACAACATAGAACTAATTGGACAACCAAAATTACAATCTAAGTCAAATTCCTTACCAAAGTGTGTTTTGGATCTGTCGTTCCCACATTACCTAAGGTAACTCTATTGTGTTACCAATGGGAAAGGAAGTGTTATGAGATAAATGAAATAGTGCAATATAATGTACGCCTTACAACTCAAGGTTTCTCTCAAACATCCTGTGATAGATAGCAGGATTATGAAATATAGTTAGTGTTTTATCCATGGGAATATTGAAACGAAGATTCACATGTAAGTTTCCGAAGAATTACATAGACTAGTTCAAATAGTTCCGAACCACGGAACACTCTCTTAACTTGTTTAAGCCATTCACTTATGAATTAAAGTAATCTGGCGGATGTGGTATACCCGTCTAAGTGATTATTTGATTAGTCTGGGATATGAATGAATGCCCTTACATGTTAAACTATGAAGTCTTATTATGAATTGCTAGAGTTATAGTTTATGTCGTTAACACAAATCTCATTAAGACTTTAGAAGAGCTTGAGAAAACTACATTGCACCTGAAGATAAAATTTGAGATGAAGGATCTTGGGAAAACTTGTTTATGCCTTGACCTGAAGTTCAAGCATTGTTCTGATGGTATTTTGGTCTACCAGTCGAACTACACCTCAAAGGTGTTACCTTGGAGTATACCTATGATTATCCATATGTTATATGCAATGAGACCCTTGAAGATGTTATGAAATCCGAAATTCCATATCTAAGTTTAACTTTGCGCTTTGTTATACTTAGCTCATTGTACTAGACAGGACATCTCATTCGCTGTTGAGATGCAACAATGCGCCTACACGCAACCATTGAATTGGTATTAAAGATGTACCCTGAAGGTACTACAAGGGCAAATCCTAACGCATCTCGAGCGTATCCAACTCCCTGATCCTCGATATGATGTTTGCCTTGTTGTTATGGTAACGTATGTTACTTATCAAACTCGCACAAGGAAAAATCTCCAAATGGTTATGTCTTTACCATTAGGGATATTGTAATATCTTGAAGGTCCACGATATAACCTTAGTTACAAAATCTTTGAATCATTCCAAGACTCGCCTTTCTTCACTACGCCACAAGTGAGTCAAGGTTAAAAGTTCTTGTTGAGCATATGCAAAGTACTTGCTATGTTTTCATCCATCGTTGAGTCCCAACGACAATCCATGAAGACTATGCCGCATGTATTAACTAGACCATGCCATGATACATCAATGAAATCAACACCAAGACATATTCCATCTACATTGATCGGATCATATTTATACACATTTTTACATCAAATTCACTCGTCTTTTCTTAGTTAGTTCGTTATATTTTGAGCTATTTACTTTGTTTTTGTGTTTTAATAGAATTTATCAAGTTAAGAAAATAAAAATAGAATAAGTGAAGTTTTAAGTGCTAAATTCGTCAAAACTACCTTACTCACTTATTTCTTTGTTTATATTTTCGATTCGGTTTGAGTATTTGAATTTGGTTTGGTTTGTTTTATTTGATAAATAAAATAAAGTAAGAAAGGCCAGAAGCATAAAGCAAAGGGAAATTAATAAAACAGAAAAAGAAGAGTGGCAGCGTGGGCTGCCAGCTTAAAAACTTAAAGGCAGTCGGTGGAGATAAGAAAGCAATGGAGCACAGGAATTAAGAAAGCAAATGACAGGCAGCACAGGATAAAGCCTCGGGAAGGAGATCATCTGGCAGCCAATTGGAGACGGACAGAACCAGCGGGGAGAGAGAGCTGCTTTCCTGGCACGGTGCTGCTGAAGGGGGATACAGGAGCACGGGAAGGACAGAAGCAGAAGTATCCTCGGGGGAGTTGGCAGCTGAAAAAAAACCGAAGGCAGAGGGCAGTCCATTTGGCAGCACGCCAGAGGGCACGGTGCTGCTGAAGGAAGGGGTGCTGCCAATTGAAGGGCAGCAAGTCAGGAGCTTGGAGAGTCTTGGAGGGGAGTTCAATTGGCAGCGCAAGGCTGCCTTGGAGTGAGCACGGAACCAGAAAACCAAGCTGCCAGGCGCAGCCACAGGTGTAGCGCAGCGAGAGAGGTGCAAGCTGAGGAGAGCCAATCAGAAAGCAGAACACACGGCAGGAGCAGAAAACAGTGCACAGCAATTGAAACCCAATCCTTGCGCACTTTTGTTTCGGTTTAATCTCTCCAAACTCATGTTTTATTTCTGTTTTAATTTATAAATAATGTGTAATTAATTTCTGTTTGGCTAGAGGATAATTCAAAACCATGATTATATTTGTAATATGAATTGATACCTTCAGTTGTGATTTCTGAGTTGTGATTTAATTTGCTTAACTGCTTGATTAATAACTTATTTGTGTTTGTCGATTAAGAATACATACTTAATTTACATGCATGAATTTGATGCTAGAATATAAGTGAATTTCACCTAATTGTTATGAACTTATATTCATGAGTAGTGAAGGTTGCTAGTCACAATCGCGTTAAGTAAATTCCTGGCAAACGTATCATGCTGTTCATAGTTACGAATGCCTTGTCAACACTTATGATTTTCATAGAACATAATGATCTCTAATTGTATCTCTATTGTGCTTTTCACGTAGGGAACTTTTGGGGAATAATTTGAGTTGTTGTATGCTGTTCATCCAATTCAATAACATAAGGAAAATCTGAAGGTTAATTTAAGCGTACCTAATTAATTTGGGGTGTTGAGATTTACAATTTATTGAAAGAACACCTGAAGGTCAATTTAGATTGCATATGTGTCTTGTGTGGAGAAAAACCCTCTAGCCAGTCTGTCGCCTATCCGTTCACCTTAATTTCATGTTTTTGTCAATTCTATAATTTATTTAAGTTTAATTACTTCTCGTCCAAACCAAACCCCCCCCCCCCCCCATTATTAAATTATATTATTTAGTTAGTTTTCATTATTTTTAATCTTTTAATTCAATTTCCGTCCATTTTAATTCTTAGTGTTTAATTTGAGTGTTTTCATTATTTTGAGTCAGTCTAAGTGTGTTTCGAGTTATTAGAGTTTTTAGCCTATTTTTGTGTCCTTGAGTCTTGTTTAATATTTTTAAATTAGTTTAGAGGTTATTAGCAATCCCTCCTAATCCCCGGCCTAGAACGATACCCTACTTACACCTATACTACAATTGTCAAAAAGAGGGTTTAAATTTGTGCGATTTTAAAATCCCGTCAAATTTTTGGCGCCGTTGCCGGGGATTAGCAAATTTGCTAATCCCTTTATTTTTGTTTGTGTTTATTTTGATATTTGTCTTTTTGTTGTGTTTTTGTTTATTTTTGTGTTTGTGTATTTTACTTTTGATATTTGATTTATTTCCTTTTTTCAAGTACTCATCATTGTGGACAATCGAACAATCAAAGAACTCTTAGCCTCGTGGCTGGACAATGCAGCACCCCTATACATCCAATACCCTAGGGCGGCCCAAGACAAGACCGACGAGTTCGAACTAAAGTCGAGCTTGCTGCACCATATTCCTAAGTTTCATGGGCTGTCCATGGAAGATCCTATCAAGCATTTGAAGGAGTTTGAAGTGGTTTGTTCAAGCATGACTCCCGGCAATTTCGATAGCAACATTCTGAAGATGAAGGCTTTTCCCTTTTCTCTCTTGGAAAGGGCAAAGGATTGGTTTTACGAACTAGACTTCGGAACTATCACATCTTGGGAGAGCATGAAACGGGCGTTCTTGGAGAGGTTTTTCCCAACTTCTCGAGTCATTCTCCTACGCAAAAGGATTAGTGGCATTGAGCAAAATCAAGGAGAATCATTCCCAACGTACTATGAGCGATTCAAGACCCTTGTTGCCTCATGTCCGCAACACCAAATAAAAGAAGAGATGCTCATTCAATACTTTTACGAATGACTTCTTCCCCTCGAACGACAAATGTTAGATGCTTCAGCAGGTGGTGTATTGGTTGACAAAACACCCGTGGCTGCCCAGACCTTGATTGCCAACCGAGCTATAAACGCACAACAATATGAAGGCGTTGGACAAAGGGACCCCCCATGGCAGCAAGAGGTAAATGCAATCTCCGAAATTCAATCTCAATTGGCTAATCTCACTCTTCTTGTGTCACAGGCTATTGAAAAACCCAAAGTGCATGAAAACACAATCTGTGGCATATGTTCCATGCAAGGACACCAATCTGAAAAGTGCCCTCAATTGATTGAGAATGGAGGATGGGAAAGTGTCAACACCATTGGGTATCAAGGCCAAAATCAGCCCAAATATGATCCATACGCCAACACATACAATCCGGGATGGTGTGATCACCCAAACTTCAATTGGGGAGAGCTTCAACAACAAGGAGGATTTCGGCCACCCCTTGGGATATTCCAACAGCCCTACACCCCAGCACAACCTACCCAAACAATTTCAGGTATGTCTTTGGATAATGATACGCTTATTAAGTTACTCACCAATTTGTCTCAGGAGAAAGAAAATCAAGACAAAAGGGTGGACCACTTGGAAAAGCAAATTGGGCAGATATCGGAGTTCGTAGAACAGTTTCGAGACCAAGGCAACCTCCCTAGTTCAACCATTACGAATTCGAAGGAAGGATTTGAAACTGCCAAGGCAATCATCTTGAGAAGTGACAAGGAGGTTGGAGCAGACCCACAATCATCAAATCACAAGGAAGATGAAAGATTGCAAAGTGTGGAGGAGGAACACACCATACCCATGGCAAGGGTGGAAACACCTTTGCCACATGCCCCTATTGCTCCTAAGCCATCCAATCTATCAAATAAAGGTAATAATGTGTCAAATTCAATTCCTTCTAACATTATTCCTCCGAATGTGCCTTTTCCTGGCAGATTTATGCAAACCATGAACGAAGAAGGAATTGGAATGAAACACAAGGGACACGTCCCTGCCATCAAAGAACCCCCAGATTTGGCCGAGAGCACCCCTTGTGCATTTGTTCATAATGCTGCCACTTCAACGCCACCCATTGGTAAGTCACCTACTCCAATTCCATTTCCCATTTCAACTAATAGGTTGCTACCTTCTGTTGTGCAGGTACCTAATCAAATCAAAGGTGGTAGAAGAGTTCATGTTGGCGTAGGGAAGCGAACCGCCAAAATCAGGAAGGACCATTATCCCCGTCCGTTTAAAGATTCAACATATGAGTACGTTGTGGACGATATCATCCTCCGTGACGTGGGCCCTATTCAAGCTTAAAAGGAAGAATCGTCCGGCTAAAGACGTTAAATCAAGCGCTTCTTGGGAGGCAACCCAAGCAACCAGATTTGCATTTCTTAACCCTTCCCTTTATTGCCTTTACTTTCATTTTTGTTTTGTTTAGTTAGTTGTGTTATTTGGTTGAATTTTGTTTAGTTTGCGTTTAAATAAATTAAGGGCAGTGTTTATTTTAAGTGCGGGTAAATAAAGTCTTTTTACATTAATTGGTAAATAAAGTCTTTTTACATTAATTTACTTATTTTACATTACATATTTTACTTTGCTTAAAATAAACCTAAAATAATAATAATAATAATAATAATAATAATTATAATAATATTAGTAATATATATATATATATTTAAATAAACATAAAAGAAATTTTTTTTTACAATAATGCGAAAAACTAATAGCAATCATTGGTCATTGGTTAGGTGGCGCCTCAGAGGTCGACGGAGCTCCGGGAAGATGAAGAGCCAGAGTTGGAATCTCCGGAGCCGGAACACTTGGTGCTACTCCAGAAGACGAAGGCAACATAAACCTCGGGAGTAGCGCCATGAACCTTTCATGATCACTCTGGATCCGACCGTCCGACTCTTACAGCTGGTCCAGCTTCCTCTTTATGCTGGTCGAGTAACTAGTTGCAAGCATGTGCAACTCCTTGTTCTCGTGCCTGAGTCCTCTGACCTCCTGCCGAAGACTGGCCACCTCCGCCATCAGCGACTCCACCTGACGAGATCTTGCAAGCAGGCGCTGGCCCATGTTTGAAACTGAGCCTGCACTTTGGACGCTGAGGGCCAGAGATTCCTGAACGGCCAGCTCGTCCGACTGCCTGGATAGCATCATATTGTCCCTTGGAGTGAGCAGATTTCTGGCAATCACCGTAGCGGTGATTTCATTCCTCATCATTGTGTCCCCGACTGTAAGAAGACCATTGGGGGATATGAAGGACGGATTCCAAATGTTGTTCGGAGAAGATGAGTCATCGTCTTCCCCGACATTCAAGTTTAGGCGACGGTCGGAAGGGAAAGACATTTTTTTAGAAGGTGTTGAGGAGGAAGAGTCGGAAAGATTAAGAGTGCAGGAAGAGTTCGGAAGGAATAAGAGTGCAGAAGTGCAGGAAGAGTTCGGAAAGATTATGTGTGTTTACAGAAGGGAGTGTTTGAGGAAATGAGTTCAAGTGTGAGGTGAAACAAAATTCATGCCTCTATAAAAAGAAGAAAATGAAGAGCGCCCGCTCCTCAGAGATCAAAGAGCGCTCCTCGGAGGTTGAAGACGCGTCCTCGCGCAAATCGAAAGAGCCAAACACCTTTCTCAAAAATCGGAATCCTTTATCAAAAGCTGGGCGTGACTCAGAAATCACGTGGCATCAGCTTTTGCAGTTGTCATCACTCGTCACTCGTCACATGCGGCTTGGAGCTTTGCGAAAACCACGAGCTGAACCCGGATTTGAACCCCGGTTTTCAAAAGATCATCATTCCAGACGTGTCGTCACTCGTCGCATGCGCAGTCAGCTTCGCGAAAATTACGGACGCTTTGTCAGAAAGCACGTAACGGGTACTGTTCATCCATCCACCGGCTGCCGACAAATAGTGCGAGAATAGTTTCGGTTGTGAAGAAAATTTCTATAAGTGTCGACCTTCGCCTTCCACAGCAAAGGCACACCCTCTCCACCTCTCTTCCTTTCTTCATCTCCGAGAATCTATTCCCAAAGAAACCTTTCGAGTCACTCAGTGTTCTTCATCCCTTGGATCACCCCAGAAAACAAATCATCCAGAGCAAAAGTATTTCATATCAAAAAGGTTAAAAGCAAAAGTATCTCATATCATGCTTTCTCCTCACCTTTATCTGAGGAACGTGGAGAAAGTGAGATCCTGATTGCTTACCTAGTCTTGCTCTCGAGTACTCATCTCAGACCCCTCCCAACCCACTTCAAAAATAAACCTGTGTTGAGGTGCTTCTTCAAAAGCAAAAGTACCTCACAGACGAAGCAGGAGGAGTCTGAGGTGCATCCTGATGAAGGCGGAGGGTAAGATGATCCAAGAGTTCAAGAAGATGCCATACCTGCGTGGAGACCGGACTACTTGAAGCATGTGGAGACAACGTGCTGATTCATCCTCTACTAAGCTGAGGAGCACTTGCGAGAAGAAGGCCCATCCAGTTCAAGAAGAAAGCTGTGGAAAATCAACAAGCGACCAATGACCACCTATTAGTTCTTTTCATTATCTTTTATTTTCATTTTCTATTTTTTGTTTGGCATTTTCTAATTTTTCTTGCGTGCTTAACTGATTTATTTCTTTTCTTTGCAGGAACGTTTGGTTATTTTCTCCCTTAAAGTTGATTGCAAAATTTACGCTTGGGGGTCATCGCTGGGTTTTCTGCAAATTAGGGAAGTTTTCAGCTCTTTTGCTTTATTTTGTTCTTTTCATTTAGTAATTTTATTTTTATTTTTATTTTTATATTTATTTGCTTTATTAATGTTTTCTGACATTGGGGACAATGTCTAGTTTAAGTGTGGGGGTATCAAGAGTATAAAAAATGACCAAATTGAAAATTTTTGTACCTTCGACTTTGAACTGGTTCATTTGTTTCCATGTTATTGCTTTTTGTTTTCTTAATTAGTTTTGTTTCATTTAATTTTTCGAAAAAAAATTAAAAATCCAAAAATATTGTTTTGTTTTCCTTATTGTTTTTAATTAGATTTTTGTTAGTTTCCCGACCCAATGATATAACTGAATGAAATTTGAACCATGATTATCAAGAACTTAGTTAACATGTGTTGTATGAAATTCCTAATTCTCTTGTTAGTATTGTACATGTTTGATCATCTTTGAAAAACCAAATGCACATAGCCTTGTTGATGTAAAACTAAAGCATGACTTAAAGCTTCATATGTGAATTTAGGGACCATATACATCCTATGTGAGTTTTTGAGCCTATTGAAAGTGTGTGCATTTTTCATACACTCCTACTCTTTCATGTGTGATGAACTTATGTGAGATGCATCTCTAGAACTTGCGTAACGATCTTTCGAAATATTTGTCATTGATTGCATGAACTTGAAAATGATAGAGGCATTAGGTTTACCACCATTGCCCAAATAACCATATCTCCCAAAGAAAAAAAAAATTATCATTAGATTGCCTATTTGAGCCGTTTTTGTGAGCCTTTTATTTATTATCACCAGATATGTTTACCCTTATACCTCAAACATGTTTCCTTACCCTTTCCAAGCGAGCAATTTGAGACTGTCTTTTGAGAAATATTTGTTAAGTACTTGGAAGGAGTTTGGCAAAAGAACAAGTGTGGGGGTATTTCATGTTTGTATTTATTATTATAAAAAAAAAAGAGAAAAAAGAAGAAAAGAAAAAGAAAAGAAAGATTGTATACGAAAAAAACAAAAAAAAGTTTTTAAAGTTTCAGTTTCAGGGTGTGGTTGGAGGTGTTAAAAGAATTGCTAGAAAGTTTAAGTTCTTATAAAACTCAACAAAAGAATTGCTTGCAATGTAACTTGGAACTTGTGCTTTCCTATTCTTTCGCTTCAATAGCCCTATCCCTAAGCCTTATTACATCCAATAAAAGTCCTCTTGATTTAAGTTTTGCAATTATGATTGTGGAGAAGTGATCTTTATGCAAGCTTATGGTAGAACTTTCACATTTGTTTCTTTGCATATGATGGTTTTAAAAAAAAAAAATAAAAAAAAAAAACTTGAAATTGCATTAGCATGGCTATCTCACACACTACACTTCAAGGATGATTTAAAGATTACTACTAATATTTGAATAAGGAGGATGAGCTTGAATTAGCTTGTTTGGTGCTAGCTATGGTTCTTGCCGATTTATGTTCTCGAAGGAAATTCTATGAGGGTCACATAGGGGGAAGCTAATGTTTTTCATGTTATTTCTTGTTCTTGTTTTCTTTGTTTTGCTCGAGGACAAGCAAAAGCTAAGTGTGGGGGTATTTGATCGGATCATATTTATACAAATTTTTACATCAAATTCACTCGTCTTTTCTTAGTTAGTTCGTTATATTTTGAGCTATTTACTTTGTTTTTGTGTTTTAATAGAATTTATCAAGTTAAGAAAATAAAAATAGAATAAGTGAAGTTTTAAGTGCTAAATTCGTCAAAACTACCTTACTCACTTATTTCTTTGTTTATATTTTCGATTCGGTTTGAGTATTTGAATTTGGTTTGGTTTGTTTTATTTTATAAATAAAATAAAGTAAGAAAGGCCAGAAGCATAAAGCAAAGGGAAATTAATAAAACAGAAAAAGAAGAGTGGCAGCGTGGGCTGCCAGCTTAAAAACTTAAAGGCAGTCGGTGGAGATAAGAAAGCAATGGAGCACAGGAATTAAGAAAGCAAATGACAGGCAGCACGGGATAAAGCCTCGGGAAGGAGATCATCTGGCAGCCAATTGGAGACGGACAGAACCAGCGGGGAGAGAGAGCTGCTTTCCTGGCACGGTGCTGCTGAAGGGGGATACAGGAGCACGGGAAGGACAGAAGCAGAAGTATCCTCGGGGAAGTTGGCAGCTGAAAAAAAACCGAAGGCAGAGGGCAGTCTATTTGGCAGCACGCCAGAGGGCACGGTGCTGCTGAAGGAAGGGGTCCTGCCAATTGAAGGGCAGCAAGTCAGGAGCTTGGAGAGTCTTGGAGGGGAGTTCAATTGGCAGCGCAAGGCTGCCTTGGAGTGAGCACGGAACCAGAAAACCAAGCTGCCAGGCGCAGCCACAGGTGTAGCGCAGCGAGAGAGGTGCAAGCTGAGGAGAGCCAATCAGAAAGCAGAACACACGGCAGGAGCAGAAAACAGTGCACAGCAATTGAAACCCAATCCTTGCGCACTTTTGTTTCGGTTTAATCTCTCCAAACTCATGTTTTATTTCTGTTTTAATTTATAAATAATGTGTAATTAATTTCTGTTTGGCTAGAGGATAATTCAAAACCATGATTATATTTGTAATATGAATTGATACCTTCAGTTGTGATTTCTGAGTTGTGATTTAATTTGCTTAACTGCTTGATTAATAACTTATTTGTGTTTGTCGATTAAGAATACATACTTAATTTACATGCATGAATTTGATGCTAGAATATAAGTGAATTTCACCTAATCGTTATGAACTTATATTCATGAGTAGTGAAGGTTGCTAGTCACAATCGCGTTAAGTAAATTCCTGGCAAACGTATCATGCTGTTCATAGTTACGAATGCCTTGTCAACACTTATGATTTTCATAGAACATAATGATCTCTAATTGTATCTTTATTGTGCTTTTCACGTAGGGAACTTTTGGGGAATAATTTGAGTTGTTGTATGCTGTTCATCCAATTCAATAACATAAGGAAAATCTGAAGGTTAATTTAAGCGTACCTAATTAATTTGGGGTGTTGAGATTTACAATTTATTGAAAGAACACCTGAAGGTCAATTTAGATTGCATATGTGTCTTGTGTGGAGAAAAACCCTCTAGCCAGTCCGTCGCCTATCCGTTCACCTTAATTTCATGTTTTTGTCAATTCTATAATTTATTTAAGTTTAATTACTTCTCGTCCAAACCAAACCCCCCCCCCCCAATTATTAAATTATATTATTTAGTTAGTTTTCATTATTTTTAATCTTTTAATTCAATTTCCGTCCATTTTAATTCTTAGTGTTTAATTTGAGTGTTTTCATTATTTTGAGTCAGTCTAAGTGTGTTTCGAGTTATTAGAGTTTTTAGCCTATTTTTGTGTCCTTGAGTCTTGTTTAATATTTTTAAATTAGTTTAGAGGTTATTAGCAATCCCTCCTAATCCCCGGCCTAGAACGATACCCTACTTACACCTATACTACAATTGTCAAAAAGAGGGTTTAAATTTGTGCGGTTTTAAAATCCCGTCATACATCTACATCAGCAAAGCAGTAGGAGATTGAAGTTATACAAGCCGATCCCAAACAACCTTGCCGACCTCTACACGACGTCACTAGTGAAGTCAACCTTCCAAAAGCTTGTCTAAGGAATTGGTATGCCTAACTATTCATATGCAATGCTTATAGTTCTCATTTGGAAGTTATGTCAAACTCAGGGGGAGTATCCAGAAGTTCTACTACTGTATTTCTCTACCAGAGGCGCTTTCTTTTCATTGGTTTCCTCATTCGATGGGTCAACCTTTGGGTCAACTTTGTTGTTGTGTTGTGCCTTCAGGCGGTTGACGAGCGTGGCAATTTGCAAGTCATTTTCTTCTACGGTCCTTGTTAGCCTTATAATTGCTTCGCTCATTTGAGCCAGCTGTTCCTCGATGGATGTCGCGCTAATAGTCATGACTTGCATGGCTACGGGACACAAGCTACTTAAGTCGGCGTTAGAAGTCAAAGACTCGGAGTAGCTCTTTGAGCTTTCTTCCCTTGGCACCCTTATTGAGGCCAAGGTGATCACAGGCTTGTGCCTCGGGTGCTCTTGCTTCTTCAGCAGAGTTAATGCCAGGGTGGAAGGTACGGTAGAGAAAGTTCTTGCCTTTCTTCGGGTTGCGACGCCCAAAGTTCCGCTACTTGCGGCAATGATGCCCTTGTTCTTTGCGTCGGTAGGGGGAACAACTTGATCCTTCCTTGGTACCATTTGTGCTTTTGCAAATTTGAAGATAGAGATGAGAGGCAGATATGTCTCACTGGGCAGGCCAAATTTGTATACACGAAAATTCTGCAATGAATGAAACAAGAACACGTGTACAAAGTAGATTTGTATTGATTTGAATTTGTAGGTCACAATCTCTATTTACAATTTTCCTCTAATTAAGTCTTCAAATTTGATGTAGATGCTTGATCGTTGATCCAAGGGTCGTGATGACTTGATATCAGATGAATAGTTGAACGATTGCTTCAAGTTTTGAGCTTGAAACAAACGTGGGGATGATCTTCACCTTAAAGTGCGGTAAAGATAGTATGGATGTGGGATTATGTTGCTTCAAGTGTCTTGGCGACTTGATCTTGAAACAAATGTTGCTACAAGTTTATAAGCTTGCAACAAAGTCTTAAGGAATCGGCGCGAGCGCTTGTTGATTCTTCAAGGGAGTGTTTCGACTTTGGTCTAGAGAAAGCTTCGGCTTTGGTTGAATGTTCTTTAAAGAGAGTTTTGGTAACGTATTAGTCTTTAAAGGTTTGGCAGAGGTTCTTCTATGTAGAGATTTTTCTGACCTTGTGCTTGTGGGAGGACCTTGTATTTATAGGCTTCTTAAGGCTTGCCTTTGGGTGGATTTTAGGCATGTTTTATGTCTTAATTTCAGCCACATTTACTCCTTAGCCGAATTTAAGAGGCTTGTTGCCCATTTTGTGATCAATCTTCAATTCTTGCTTGTTTTATGGAGATGTTTTAGCTTTCTTTCTAGTTTCAGGATCAATTTGGATTCCTTAGCTGAACTTAAGGGGGATTCGCCCTTATTGCTGAATTTTGGGGAAGTTTTTATACCTCCTTTTCTTGATTTGTGCCACATGTCATTGATGACTTGTCCATTTGTGATGAGTCATATGCCACGTGGAGCTTTGTGATGCATCATTTGTATGCAACGAAATTTACATGTCTATAAAACGACCTTTCTAAAACCAACTATACATTACCTCGTTTCACCCTTTTTGCGTGTGTGGTAAAATTATCACCAATAAAAAAATAAAAAAAATAAGCTCACTATAGTTTAGACCATTAATCATCGTTCAAATAATAATGAAAACGATTTTCGCATACTTATTTTTATCTGTGCACACTATGGAGCCAAAAATAATCAAGAAGAATATAAAGGTGACATGTAGATTTTTGGGTTAAAAGGCACAGAGATTTCTACGCGCGAGCAACATGCAATCATCCCTCAACCAAGTTAAAAGTGCCCAAAATAGGTAATAATTAAAAATCTATTTCATCTATCCTCATCAAATCTTCTCCACAAGGTAACCCCCAAATCATTCCTTTTTAATTATATTAATTAGCTAATTAATTAATTAATTAATTAATTATTCCTAATTAGCTAAAAATCATGAACCTCACCCAAAAAGCCAACCAAGTGGCTGGCCCTCCTCCTCCCAAAGGGGTCGGCCACACCCCTGTAAATACCATCTTATTTTCTCCAAAACTGAATTCCAATTATCTGGCTAAGTTCTCTAATATTCTCCAAACAATTTTCCCTCAAAATTCTAACTTTGGCATAAGATGTTCTTCGACCAAAACCCCCATATTCATCGTGGGCTCGTGAGGCTCTTGGCCTTGACCGAAAGTGTTATTGTTTTGTAGGTGCAGTTTTGTCCAAGAACAAGGAGGAAGAAATTTGCATCCACAAATTGATGCATTCATTGAGAGAAGAGTCACACACTCGTAGAAGACTCTCGCATCTAAGGTTTTTCTATTTTCTCGTCTATTTGTGGATTTTTTGTATGATTTTATTCCTAGAATTTTTTATTTGCAAAAATTCTTTGATAAAACATAAAAAAAAAGGTACTATGGCTAGAAATTTAGAAACTTCAATGAACGAAAATTCCAATGTTCAAGAGATGGAACCACCGAGATTTATGGGGCTAAATGTGACAATAAGTGGAGCGGCACCACCACCACAAGGCTCCACCAAGGCAACCACCATGGTGGCCACCACAGTAGTCACCTGCGGCGAGGTCCATGGCGCCACAACGACGACCCAAGCCCTACCATCCAAGCTTGCATGGGCCTTAGCCCAAGCCATGCCATCCAAGTTCCACGGCCTAAGCCATGTCACTCCAAACCCAACGCATTGTTAAGTCGAGCCCGTGCCTCGCACCCGCATGCATCACACACCGAGCAACCCACGCCTATGGTCGAACCTACTACCGTGGCCTTCCAAGCAGCCCAAGATTAGCTTAACCGTCTTGACTCCAAGTTTCAAAACCTACAAGCAAATTAGGAGCATTTTCACCTCACTTTTCTGCGAATTTGACATTTCCTAACTCAAATCTCGCGCCCGAAGTCTGCCACCTTTCCATTGCTCAAGGAGGTGCATTCTTTCCTAGCTCTTCCAATTAAAATGGCGAACTACATTTATCCCGACAAGTCATAGAGTTGACGACCGCCTTTGCACAACAGACGACCTGGGTGAATTGGCTTTTGCAACACACCGAGATCCAACGTGTCATAGATGAGGTGTCTTGAAGTACGACAAGGGCAAACAAATCTCTCCAGCAGCATTTTGGCAAGCAGCCACTTGACCAGCGACAAACTGAGCATTTGAGCAGTGTATATTCTCGACTGGGCCCTCGAGTTAGCGTACTCCCTTCTTAGCGCACGAATGAGCGTGTACTCTCGACTAGGCCTGCAGACGAGTATACATTCATGATTGGGTCCATATTCCGATAGTTAACATGAGCAGCCTTCCAAGCAAAGTGTTCATTAGTGGCTAGATCCGCAAGGAGCATCTTCCACCTCACATCAGAGTAGGCAACACGAAGGAAGGAGAAAAGCAGTTACTCAACCCAGCTCAAGTTCAATTGGTAACCTGCGAAGAATTCCCTCTCCTGCCAGAAGTGAGCCACATGCACCACCGCCACGGCATAGGTGAGCCGAGCATATTGAAGAGTAGCCTAGACCAAGGGCAGCCAAGAGCTCCGCCACCCCAAAAAAAGGCAAATTCAAGAAAACGTAGATAGGCTTTTAAACGAGCGATTGCGTGATTTCCAACGCAACGAAGTAGCTAACGAAGCGCTATGACAGGACATGACTAATATGAGTAGGTCATGTTCCACAAATGAGATTAAGCAGGCAAACCCTTTATGCAAAGTTTAGCATATTGCACTTCACATCTTTCAAATGAGATGAAGATCTGGAGAGACACTTGAAGCATTATCGAAGCACGATGGTCCTTAATCGGAACAACAATGCCCTTATGTGCAAGATATTCACCACCACTTTGCAAGGCGAGGCGCAATATTGGTTCCACACCTTGCCGCCACAATCTATCTGAAGTTTTGATGATCTTTATTTCTTTTCATCAAAAAGTATTCCTTTTACCGCTCAATCAAGAAGAAGTTCGACTACTTGTTCAACACTAAGAAAAACCCAAAGAAGTCGCTCCGTGATTATGTGAAGAGGTTCAAAGCAAAGAAGGCAAAGATAGTTAGATGTGACGACTCGATAGCAAGAGCAACCTTCCAAAAAGAACTTCTAGCAGACTACTTGCTGTTTGAAAAATTGATCATGAAAGAAGATCTAACTCTGGCAGACTTTTTCGTTCTGGTAGAGAAACATGCTTTTTGGGACGAGGCTCGCCGGTGCACATTCAAGGACTTGAAGAAGTACCCAACATCACCTCGTTACTATCCAAACCGAAAGCAGTTGAGGACTTATTTACATGCTTGACAGTATTTAAGGTAATAGTAAGCTCTACCCTCATACGAGAATAGTTAAGGGCTCAATTACCGATATTTTGCAATTCAAAATCTCTCCTCGATGAGGAAACTAGCTACCAGAAATTCAAAAGCTAACTTTGGCGATAATGGTTGCAACCCAGAGGCTCAAGTTATACCTTCAGACACACGCAGTCATCTTCATGACGTCCTATTTTGCTCAATTTAAATGCTCGACAATAAAGGCGCAGACACTGGCAGATGCAAAGTTTTTTATGAAAGCAATAACTCAGCCCAAAAGGTGTGTCAAGGGCAGACAAACACTAGAATGACACACTTAGAAACAAGTTTTATCCTCATCGCCCCAAAAGATTCTACATAGGAGTAACACGTAAAGGAAGTTGAGCACCATCTTCTACTGCATGTCACATAGCCTCAACTGACCCTTGCTCTATAATTCAGCTCCAAAATGGCCCAGTACTGGTAGTTAAGCATCTCTTGCTGCATGTAACATGGCCTAGCTCCACGGCTCCATACCGCACCTTCATGCCTAGCCTAGGCAACGCAACAGAGCGACTTAACGATGCGTTGGAGGCAAGCGAGCACACCTTAGCCGCGCCTGCTCCACTCGATGGAGACTTCTGGCATTTGCACGTCGACAACATAACCAACTATAAAGGCTCAAAAGAAGGCGTGGTCCTTGTCACCCCAGACAGTTCGATGTTTGAGCATGCGATAACTCTAGGCTTCAAAGCATCTAACAACGAAGCATAGTACAAGGCCCTACTAGTAGGCCTTCGAATGGCAAAATACTTGGTAGTGAAGAAGCTCACAATTCATTCTAATTCCCAACTAATCAGCTGCCAGACTATTAGGAATGCATAGAAAAACATCCAAAGATGGTGCAATACCTACAAAAGGTATGCAAACAACTTAAGATGTTTCAGACTTAGACCCTCACTTAAGTTTCGCGGGTAGACAATGTCCACGCGGACGTGCTAGCCAGCCTAGGCACCACCCTTAACCACTTAGCTCTATTCTGGTGGAGTATATAGATAAGCCAAGCATAGAGGCGGAGCCGGCAACCGAGGTGTCACAGGTTAGTATAACTCTAAACTGGAAAAGTTCTATTATAGACTACCTGGTAGACGACACACTCCCCACGGAAAGGTTGGAGTCTAGAAAGCTCCAAATAAGGGCAGCACGCTACTACATATGGAATGGCATTCTCATTCGAAGATCTTACATCAGACCACATCTCTACTGCCTAGCGTCTCCCAGTGACTTGAAGGTTCTCAGCTCAATCCACGAAGACATTTGTGGAAATCACTTCGGAGGTCGATCCTTAACACAGAAGGCTTTTAACTACACCCGCAGATGTCACATCCCGGCCCGGGCGCAACCACCTCCCGGGCCCACTCCACCACCGTAGCACGATATTGTCTGCTTTGGGCCCCGACCACGCCCTCACGGTTTTGTTTCTGGGAACTCACGAGCAACTTCCCAGTGGGTCACCCATCATGGGAGTGCTCTAGCCCTCTTCTCGCTTAACTTTGGAGTTCCTACGAAACCCGAAGCCAGTGAGCTCCCAAAAGGCCTCGTGCTAGGTAGGGATGTGAATATACATTTAAGGATCATTCCCCTGGGCGATGTGGGATGTCATAGCAGACGAGTCATTGGCTATTCATGCAGTGGGCAATCAACCTGGTAAGAACTATACTGCCTGCTATTAGGGGTAGAGGCATGATGATTATGGCAACTGATTACTTCACTAAATAGGTAGAAGCAGAGCTCATAGTCACCACAACTCAAATTGACATGGAGTGCTTCATATTGAGGGACATCATTTGCCAATTTCGAATCCCTTAGTCCATCGTCACCGACAACGGCCCGCAATTTATAGGCAAAGATTTAGTGAAGTTCTTCCAAAAGTATGGCATCAAGCAGCAATGTCCACACTGAGATATCCTCAAGGCAATAGGCAGGCCAAAGCATCAAACAAGACGATCCTCGACTGCCTCAAGAAATCCCTCACCGACAAGAAGGGAATATGGCCAGACAAACTCCTTGGATGTCTATGGGCATATCGCGCCACCAAAAGACAAACAACCAGTGAGACTCATTTCTCTTTGGCATTTGGTTCAAAAACTATCATTTCTCCGAACATTATCATGCCAAACATCAGCACTCTACTGCCAAGCATTAAGCAGAACCGTAAGGAGCTAACCACAAGCTTAGATCTGGCATCACAGCCTACCAGCAGCAGCTCATCTCCAGCTACAATAAAAGGGCTAAGATCCGATAGTTCCAACCCAGAGATCTAGACCTAAGAAAAGCCTTCATCATTGCTCGCAAAGAAGACTCTAAAAAGATGGATCTCATTTAGGAAGATCCATACAAGATCAACAGAGAAGATGTCAAGGGTAATTACACCCTTGCCACCATGAACGACAAAGAGATTGAAAAGTAGTGGAATACCTACAATATGAGGAAGTACCATGTGTAACCTCCCGCTACATCAATGCTCGGAGACTCAAGCAGCTCGATGGGCACCACTTCACAGGCAGATAACTATCCAGTTGTTATGCAGTTTCTACCTTACAGCTAAGTTCTCGTTTGTTTCACTCGTTTTTCAATGAGGAATTAAAAAATAATATACAATTTAGCTCAGCTACATGCTTACAACAACTGATCACTCCTGGATTTCAAAAGAAGACCACACCCTTCTTAGGGACTCATAGCAGGAATTGCGCTCCCCGAGGGACCAACCATAATCTCCAGTGCGAAAAGGTAAAACAATTCCCCGACACCCACATGGGTTTGCTCTCTAAGGATGGAGGATAAACTTCACACTCCGAATATCCAGACATGGATGAGCCGGGCTGCCCTAGTATAACTAAGTGCATGATGGCTTGTGCTGGGATTCCTAAAAATAGCCACAATGGCCTTTTTCAAGACCTAGCTAACTGAATAATTTTGGATCTCTTGGCCTAATCCGTAGGGAACCAGACCCTAAAGACTGAGGGGGCATATTATGCAGCAGGCTTGATGGACGTTTGCCTTGGAACTCTAAAGCTACTACCGAGTACATTAAGGTAGCCTACGGTTTCCAAAAGATCGCCTACAACTTGCCCTTCAAGTAGTAAAGCCGCGCTAGACTTGTACAATCGCACATTCCATGACCACTCAGTCATCTCATCTTCAGCAGTCGTGACATTCTCAGTAGTGGCACTATCCGGCACTTCACCACCAACTACCCCAGCCTGCGCACCAAGTTCTCCGACTACTTCACCAATAGAAGACTCAAAAGTGAAGGCAAGCAAGTCTTATGGATAAATAAAATAGGTCTCGAAGTCTATACAAGAAAACTCAAAGTCAGACGGTTGCCCAAAGAGATGGTTTACATAACCTACCTTGTAGAAATCAGCTTGACTCTGAGTAAGTGATGCCTCAAACCCAGCCTTCTCACTTTTCAACTGCTCATTCTCCTCAAGCAGACAAGCACGAACCTTCTGCAGCTCCTCCACTTCTTTCTTCAAACTATTGTTGATCTTCAAAGTACCTTAGAGCTCCAACACTTGAGGCTCAAGCCTATCAATGACCTTCTTGAAGTGGATCACTTAGTTGTAAGTAGTAATCAATTCTTCATCCTTTGCATAAACAGCGGAACGAAATTCAAAAATGGCAAGCTCAAGATCTTAAATTTGAGGTATGTAACACCCGATCTCCTTCTCTGCACTTTCATACTTTACTTGGATCGTGTGAAGCCTAGTCTTCAAATCCATGATCTCTTGGTGAGTGGTCTCAAGCTATAGAGAAATAGGGGTAGAGATATTAGACCCCTTCAAAGCGACAAGCTCAGATTCCAACCTTTTGATTTTCTCAGTAGAAGAATAAGCTCCAGCTGCCAGAATAGTCATCTTCTACATCATGGTAAGTAGGGCAGTCTTCCTATACTCGATCGTATGCTTCGCAAAGGAACTTGGGCAAACAATCCCTCTAACACCATCGAAAAACTAGGCATAAGCGTTCATGTCCTCAAATAGATCTGGTTTCAAAAGTGCACAGATCTTAGCAACATTCCCCGAAACAGGCTTAGTGGATTTCTCATAGCTACCCACGCGAGCAGTCTCTTTTTTCCTAGCAGGCGAATCAGTCTCAGCAGCAGCGGGTATAGGCCTTGGTGCCACTTTAGTAGCAAAGTCCACCTTATCGCTCTTCATAATAGCAAGCATCTCCAAAGGTGAACCGGACTTAGCTCCTAATGGATATCTTGGTATAGACTTCGGCACTGGAAGCATAACAGAACTTCTACGCTGAACAGTCCTATCAGGAATCGTGCTAGAAATTCTCGACATGGCAGGTGCCACAGGCTCAGATTCAGCAGCCTCATTTTTCTTCCTATTGGAAGAAGTTATGTCAATCACAGGCCTTTCGATAATAGGCGGACCCTCACGAGCAGTGGAGCCAATGCATCCGCCTTGATCCTCTTTACCTTTTCTCTTAGAAGTAGCCCAATTTTCTCCCAGTGAAGAGGACTAAGAAGGCAACGCCATTCACTGTACTCATTAGCAAAGCTCAATCGATATTGGTTTTTCCTTCACTTTTCTCTCGAACTAATAGGCAAAAGGCATGCATGCCCAGCATTCCAGCAGCCTATGAGGCCTGCGACCTCCTCATTTCTATCGATCACTGGCCTGGCCCACGTCAGGTCTAAGAGCCCAAAGAACATGAGCCATACGGCTCGCCTAGCACTGCACCATATCTTCTCAATTCGCGGCCTCAGCAACCCAAGCTATCTTTGGCTCTAGCCAAGCCAAGCAACCTAAGCAGTGGTCCCTGCCACAACACCTCCTCGGCCCATGCCGAACCGACTCTTGGCCCTTGCCAACCGACGTGCTGCACCACCCCAACTGCTACTCTGCGACAACATTATCCAAGAAGAAGACAAGGAAAATTAAATTTTTCTTACATCGGTGCGACACGGAAAAGACGAAGAAAGCAACAAAAGACAATCTTTGCGCGGGCAAGTGTTAAAGATTGCTAATGGAAGGGAAACAAATATCATCTAGCATTCTTTCTTGTAGGGAAGAATAAATTGCTCTCTAAAATTGATTTAATCATCTACTTAAGGTAGACTTAGATAAACTTTAGAAGTGATTTATTTTCCTTTCCTAGAAGGATCTAATTTCCAATTAAAGAGGGAATCTACATCAAAATAGGAAACAATCCTACGTTTCATAAAGTAAGAAGATCTCTACACTTGCTACCCTTTCCTGTGAGCAGCCCAACAGGTGTGGGAGCACTTGTGGAGCCAAAAATAATCAAGAAGAATACAGAGGTGACACGTGGATTTTTGGGTTAAAAGGACAAAATTACCTTCGAGGCACACCGGGATCTCTAATGAGTAGATTTTATATTATATATTTAACCCTATTCTTAGTATATTTTGATTAATATATTGGAAGAATTTTGATACATTGAATTATATTTCCAATATAGGACTTTCGACTTCCTTTAGAGCAAAACATAGTCGAACGGACGAATTTTCGAGTAATTCCAGTTGGAGGACATCATGAGTCACTTAACTTGATCGTATCAAAATATCAAATTTTTCTACCTAGCGGTGATTTTCTGGTGAAAAAATAAATGAGCGATGCGCTGTACTGGAAAAGTGACGTTTTGGGTTTGAATTGCGTTTTTGGAGCCTGACATGACCTCGGATGGGTTCGTGGCCTTCTAGAGATGTGTTCGGAACGTCATGATCTTCAAAACAAGCTATCTTGGGCCGGGTTTGGAGGATATTTGAGGCTAAAACATTGCTGGACAATTTATGTATAGATTCTCCTAGCTTAATTAGGACTTTATTTTCTTAGTTGTTTTATTATTATAGTTTCCTAATTAGAAAAAAAAAAGACACAATCTAGGGTTTGGCGTTGGATTTTTAGAGGGGTTTTAAGGTTTTTGCCGTTCCTAGTTTTGGGGATGCTTATTATTATTCAACTTTGGAGACAAAGAACTTTGCTAGAGTTCTTGGAGATTTTCTACTTTAAGGTATTTTCATTCTTTTTCTTCTTAATAATATTTTCTATGATTCTAATTATGAATATGCATAACTAATTCTCGTTTGCTAGGGTGAAACCTTGAGCCTTAGCATGAGTATTGCTTCTTGTGATTGATAACTGTAATTTCATCTAAGGCGAATATCACGCTCTTAGAGGTTGCATGGTTTTTCAAAAGGTTTTCATAGAACTTAATGAGTCTTGCATGTTCATATTTGATCTGGATATCACAGACGGATTGCATGTTTGATATACATTTTTGCTTGAATATCACGAAGAGAATATATATTAGGAAAACCTAACCTTCAAAGTGGCATGTGTAGATCATAAGTAATTGGTACAAATTCATAGGATTGTTAGGTGATGGTGGAACCCTAGTGCTTTTATAAATTGGTATTTAAAACTCTTTCTTTTGTCATATTAGTTTTTAATTAAAATTCGTTTTTAATATTACCCAATTTCAAAATCATCTTTCTCAATTTCTAATTTCAAGTAATTGATTAGGAATTGTTTTTGCATAAATTATTAAAATAGTCCTTGAGGAGAACGACCTTGCATAAGCATCCATACTACAACATCATTGTATTCTTGCAAGTATTTCATGTGATTTTGCCCTATTTGCATATACGGTAAAAATCCTATCAGTTTCTACGAGTGAGCAGTGGGTAATCATCCATCAACCAAGTCAAAAGTGCCCAAATTAAGTTATAATTAAAAACCTATGTCATCAATCCTCGTCAAATCCTCTCCACAAGGTAACCCCCAAATCATTCCTTTTTAATTATATTAATTAGCTAATTAATTGATTTATTATTCAATTATTCCTAATTAGTTACAAATCATGAACCTCACCCAAAAGACCAACCAAGTGGCCGGTCCTCCTCCTCCCAAAGGGGTTGGCCACACCCCTATAAATACTACCATATTATATCCAAAATTGAATTCCAATTGTCTGGCTAAATTCTCTAAAATTCTCCAAATACTTTTCCCTCAAAATTTTAACTTTGGCATCGGAAGTTCTTCGGCCGAAGTCCCCCCTCTCCATTCATCGTGGTCACTTGAGGCTCTTGGTCTGACCTAAAATGTTATTTGTTTTGTAAGTGCAATTTTATCCAAAAAATGAGGAATAAATTTGCATCCACACACAGTATTTATTTATTGAAACTTTTGAATTGTATAAAACAAAGTCGCTTTTTATTTACTTTTTAGTTTTGAATTGTATGAATCAAAGAATTAAACTATAAAAAAAACAAATATGAACAGAGATATTCATAAAAAATCGAAATATACAGAAATGAATAGTATTGAAAATTGTCGTGAAGATAATTAATGGTCTTCCAGCTGCCACCTTCAGCATGGAACGAGGACCATGCACATTTTTTTATTTGTGGACAATGTATTTTGATCCAACGAAATTAACGATTAGAACCGTTTATTTTTTTAATCTCTTTTTGAAGATCATTCTTACAGAAAAATTATTTGAATTGGATATAACCAAACATATCAAAATAAATGGACGGTTCATTGTGAAAATGTTACTTGGTGCTTTTGTTCCATACATTTGAATGACTAAATGATTTACAGGTTTAAGTTCTTCCTAAATTTCCACATTACATACAGTTTACACACACACACACATTCATAGCAGGGCAATATTCAAGTCGTGGCTCATATGTGTTGGAGTTTTTGAGACTCTTGTCCCACATTGATGAAACTAAGATACCCAAGAACCTTTATATAGGTTTTGTCTTTTACAATAGTAGTTAGGACTTGAGCCATTTGGAATGAGGATTGAGATTTGGGCCACAAATTGTGTGGATTAGGCTTGAAGATTATAATCAAGACAAGGGCCTTGGGGCTTAAAGAATTAAAATTAATCTGATCAATTAGTTTTAATTTCGAATTAAGTTTTTAAATTAATTAAAAATGTTTTGATTAATGGATACAACTCTTTGAAAAGAGTTGTGAAGCTTCAGATACATCCAAGAGATGTTTGAAGAGGTTGTGTGGTTTCAGAAATATCCAAAAGATTTCTAAAGAGGTATGAAAGAGCCTATATACAACCAATGTCTCTGTTTCATTTTTTCATCATCTGTTCTTCATCTCTTCTTCCATACAAAATTCCCAGAGAGTAAACACACAAACACAATTCGCTAGAATTCTATAATCCAGTGCGGGTTGTAGAATTAGGTAGTTGAATCCTCGTCAAGCAGACGTTGTAGAACCACAAGCACGAGAGTGGGACGGAAATACTATTCGAAAGACATAGCTTTTGCGCTAGCCTCTACCTTCTGTATACAAGTTAGTACCATTAATATTAGTGTATTGTTTCTCTATTGATTGTGAAATTTCATTCTGCACAACAAGTAATTTTGGTTAATAAAATATTAGAATTTAAAGTTCTGTTATTTCTGTTATTTCTGTTATTTTGTTTATTTCTGAATGTTCTCCAACAATATGTTGGCCCTAATGGGTGGAAGCATCATATTCTCACATACTCCTTGATAATTTTTGTTTGTTAATTTTCTTCAATTCATCCGATCTAACGGCCGAAAATTAAAAAGGAGTGTAAGAAATAAAATAGGTGTGTAGATATCACATCCTTATATTTTTCTGTTTTGTCTAGGGCATCAATTTTCAACACGCGACATGATTGAAAAGGTCCATAGAGTATTGTTAAACCATTTTTGTTCCGGATACGGGTTAGCCTAACTAGTCGAGCGGCCCCCATGGTCTAATATTCCTCCATGTAGAACAGGTCATGAAAAAAGGAAATTAAATGTATTCATTAAATCATTATACATAGCAGGCTTGATCAACTGACTTTATATCCTCTATTTGTATGTTTTTCTCCAACTAGCTAATTGTACCTAGCTAGTACGTGATAACTGATAGAATGAAATTCAAGAACTCACAGAAAAAGAAGATCAAGAAAGTTTGAGAGAGAGAGAGAGAGTTGAGAGAAAGAGAAGATAAGTAGCGAAAAAGAAAAGACAAATTGTATTGAATTGAATTCCAAGCGTTTGTTTTACAACAGCTTTTATAATCCACACCACATTTCTAACTAACTTGCCCATGTGGCAATCCTTTACGCCTCTCCTTATTATACTTTAACCACTCAATCATTGACACCTTTATTTCAGTTACTACCCCTCTCAATCGCAGCTAGGAACACCAAGGCTGAGATTGATACTATGCTTAACAAATACTGGACTATACAGCCCTTTGGTAAGGATATCAGCAACTTTATTATCTATGGAGATGTAGTGAACTGTGATATCTTTCTTTTGCACCCGTTCTCGAATGAAATGATAATCAACATCAAGGTGTTTAATCCTGGAATGGAAGGCAGGATTTGTGCTAAGAGCTAATACAGAGAGATTATCACAATACAGATCAGGAGGAGCATGTAAAAACTGATTGAGATCTTTCATGATTGACCTTATCCAGCAAACATCAGCTGCACAATTAGTTAGAGCTTTATATTCAGCTTCAGTTGAGCTTCAAGACACAGAAGACTGTTTCTTTGACTGCCTTGAAATAGGATTAGAACCAAGAAATACAACATAACCTGTGATTAATCTCAGTGTGTTGATATCAGAAGCCCAATCAGTGTCTGCATATGCTGAAATATGAATATCAGCATCTGAATGATAGGTAATTCCACACTGCAATATCCCCTGAAAATATCTTAAAATCTTTTTGACCAAGAACATGTGTGCATCAGTTGGTGTTGTCATATACTAACACACAACATTCACAAAATGAGCAATATCCGGCCTAGTGAAGGTCAAATATTGAAGTGCCCCAACAATAGTTTTGTAAAGAGTTGGACCAGGCAAAGGTTGACCTTCAGATATAAGTAACTGAGTATGAGGCTTTGAAGGTGTTGGTGCAAGTCTACAACTCTCCATTCCTACCTTTTTTTATCAACTCTTTTGCATATTTAGTTTGGCTAACAAACATATGCCCATTCCTTTTGTACTGAATGTGCAACCCTAAGAAATAAGTCAGCCTTCCCATGTCTTTTAAATCAAATATATCACTGAGTTTAGCAATCACAGCTTTAACTTTAGTGATATCTGATCCTGTAAATATAATATCATCTACATATAAGAGTAGAATGATAATATCCTTACTATCTGTCTTAACAAAGAGACTTGTGTCTGACTGAGAAACTGTAAATCTCAGAGATGGTAATACACCTGTGAACTTAGCATTCCACGCCTTTGGAGCCTGTTTGAGTCCATACAAGGATTTAACAAGTTTGCAGACATGATTTGGAACTTTGGAATCCACAAAACCTTGTGGTTGCTTCATATATATTTCTTCCTGTAACTCACCACGAAGAAATGCATTCTTTATGTCAAGTTGTCAAAGCTCCCACTTGTAGCTTGTAGCAAGCACAAGGTTTAACCTTACTGTAGTGTGCCTAATTACATGACTAAATGTCTCGAAATAATCCAAACCATGTTCCTATGTATAACCTTGAGCCACCAAACGTGGCTTGTACTGAGATATACTCTCATTAAGATTCTTCTTCAATTTATACACCTATTTACTCCTAATTATAGTTCTATCAGAATGAGGAGGTAGAAGGACCCAAGTACCTTGCCCTTTAAAAGCATCAAATTCATCCTGCATAGCTTGTTGCCAATTTGAATTTGTAGCTGCTACTTTAAAATTCTTTGGCTCTTCATGTTCAACACTTTCAACCAGAAAAGAAAAACAACCATAGCACAAAAAACCATCATCAATGTTTAAAGATTGTAGCTTAGGTAAAGTAGCATGAAAAGAAGCATAATTTCTTTTCTCAATTACTCCAGATTGAAGTCTTGTTGTCATGGAATGTGTTCTGGAATTATCAACAGAAATAAAACCAGAAGATTGGTTCCAATCACTCATAGAGATAGGAAGTAATACCTGAAGTTATGCTGGATCGAGGATAGGTAACAAGGGTTGATTGAGATCTTGTATAGAAGCAGATTGATGTGAATTCAAGGACTCAGATTCATGTGTTTCAGATCCCTGTGTTTAAGATGTATGCTGTGATGTATCAATAGGCCCAGACACATTAATATCTTGGTGTAATGAACCAGGATCAGACATAGACTAAACTTGTTCTATTGTCCTTCTGTCATGTGCACTTGGAGCTTGCAATTGAACTATAATTGGAGTGGAATTAGCTGAGTGTGGTACAATTGTACTACTTGACATCATTTGAGGTCTGCACTTTGCAAGAAATACAGACTCATCATGCACTATATGCCTTGATAAAATCAATTTCTTAGTCTGTAAGTTATAAAAGATAGCCCTTTTGTAACCTGAAGCATAACCTAAGAATATACACATTGAGGTTCTAGATTGAAATTTACTATCATTATAATGTCTCGAGTATGGAAACATTATTATACCATATATTTTCAAATCCTGTAATGATGGATGTTTATCATATAGACAGAAATATGATGAATTCATTTGTAATGACTCAGTGGCCATCCTGTTGATTAAATACACAACATGTGCACAATACAAATACCAAAATTCCTTTGATAACCCCGCAGCATTCATCAAGGTTATAACTATTTCAACTACATGCCTATGTCTTCTTTCAACCAAACCATTTTGTTATGGAGTGTATGGACAGGAAATCCTATGAACCATTCCTTTTAATTACATAAACTCCTTGAATGAATTACTTATAAACTTTCCACCCCCATCTGATTGTAAACATTTTATTTGTACTCCAAACTTAACTTCAATAAACTTGTAAAATTTGACAAATACCGAAAACACTTCTGATTTATTATATAATGGAAAATCCACATGTATCTCGTACAATCATTAACGAATACAACATAGAATCTATACCCTTCTAGAGACTTGACTGAATAGGGTCCCCAAACATTGGAATGAATTCTAGTAAAAGGCAAGATACATCTAGAAGACTCATTATCAAAAGGTTTCTGAGTAATCTTCCCATGAATACAAGCTGTGCACATTTGATGCTCATTATCTATAGAACAGGGAATATGAGACTTAGCTAACATAACTATCATTACTTCATTTGTAAGATGCCTCAGCCTTTGATGCCACAGAGAAGACTTGATCAACTGTCCAACAAAAGTTCTCGGAAATATCCATCATGACATAGGAACCTGACACAACTCTTGAGGTCTACTCCTTCCTTTGTACAAGATCTCCCTTGTCACCTTGTCCTGCACAAAGAAACTTGTGTCATCACAGATAAACCAACATTTGTTATCTTTACACGGTTGCTTCACTGACATTAGATTCATAGCAAGAGATGGAACATGCAGCATATTATTCAAAATAATTGAATGAGATGGTGTTTTGATAACTGCAGAACCAGTATTTTGAATCAGCAAACCTTGATCATTGCCAATTTTAATCTTCTCTAAACTTTCAAAATGAGCAACTTGATGTAAGCTAGCAAGATCATATGTCATGTGATAGGATGCTCCGGTATCTACAATCCAGGTTGCGGCATTTGAATATGATGGCGAAGCTTAAGCATTCATTCCTTGCATTGCAGGTTGGACTTGATATGAGAAATCCGGAACAGGCACATTCTGTTGAAGCATAGAAGATCCAGGTGGATGCAACTAATATGAGTAATGAGCAACAAAATTCTAAGGCTGTTGAATAAAGCCTTGTGATGGAGAGACCATTGGCCACGATTCTGAGGTTGTGGAACAAAACTCTGTGACTGAGAACCAAGAGAAGCAGGAGGTCTAGAAGGTTGGTAAAAATAATTTCCCTTGTGATAGCACTCCAGACCACTATGTCTCATCTTACCATAAATTTGACATTCAATATTAAAATGTGGTGAAGTACTTTGAGCAATCTTGTAAAAAACAATTAGGAGCAGTATGCCATCTTCTTTGAAAGATTGGACATTATGGATGCAAAGTAGTTCTGGACTCAGTGTTTCCATTCCAGCCATTATTGTTCTTGTAATTAGACCCTTTGCCTTTGAATCCTGGCCTATAAGTATTATTTCCCCTTGACTGTCCTCTATTATAGAATCGTTGTTGATTGCCATGAAACTGTGCAAAAAAATGATGTTGCCTTGAGTTGTCTTGTGGAAACTACTCAACATTCCCAACAAATCCACTACCTGAACCATAAGAACTCTGATCTAGAAAATAGACAGATTGCCCCATTTGAGACTGTGGAAGAAATGGCATTTGTTGTGGCAATGGAGTAGATGTAATAATACCTCTTGTACTTGACGGCTTATTTGCAGAAGAATTCAAACAGGATGCACCATTGCTATACTGAGAAGAACTTGAACCACCACCATGTCTTTGCATATACAAAGCAGCCATATTTTGAGTTAATGAATTCATTACCACATCATTTTCCCTTTCAGCTCCAATCAATAATGCCCTAAACTCCTTCATAGTTACATTAGAGTCTCTTGCAAGTATAACAGTCCTAATAGTTGCATATTCTCTAGGTAAACTAGCAAGAGCTGTAATCATCACATCATTATCTGAGACATATTCTCCAGCAGCCATCAATTGATCCCTTATCGACTTGATTCTTAACAAATATTTGTCCATTGAATCCCCACCTTTCTGAACTGTATGCAACTCCGTTTTCAAGTGATTAACACCTGTTCTAGACACTGATGCATACCTCTCTTCAAGATTTGTCCAAGCTTCAGCAGCAGTCTTACACCCTATACCATACTCTATAGCATCATCTGTCAGCGTTGCTATCAATAAGCTTAACAGTGACAAATCCGTAGTTTCCCAATTTTGAAAGGCAACAGTCAATTCTTTAGTAACCTCAGTTTCTGCACTAACCATAAACTTCGATGGACATTGAGCATAACCATCAAAATCATCGAACAATTTATACCCTTTTAACACAGACTTGAATTGAAAAGACCATTTGGCGTAATTATGCTCACTAAGTCTAATAGTCAACATACCTAATAATCCCTCAATTTTCACAGATGAAGAACCCATATCTACTATATTTCAAGAATCAATCTGTTAACAAATCTTTGAACACTTCTGAGAAAAACCACCTTTTGTCACAAACTTCTAACGAAATAAACTTCTTGAATCAAACTTCTAACAAAATACAAACTTGTTGAATCAATGGCATTGGCCTTCAAATTCCAACTTAGCACAGAGTAATGGCATTGGCCTTCTCAAAAATACCCAGTGCAACAATTATCTAACAATGGCTTTGGCCTTCACAATTTCATATACAATATACCCAATCTTCACAAATCAAACAACAGTATTGAACACAACAAATCCAATCATCAACATTTCAAGAAACAATAGTAATATATCAAAGCACCATAAACCTAGAACCTGAAAGCTCTGTAGATTGCACACTGCATATACAGATCCTCAAATCACCAAGAGTATCTTCCGAATTGCCAAGAAAAACGTAGAAATCTTCAAATCATCAACAAAACCCAGATCGCCAAGAATGAAAGATCTGCAAACCAACACACTTCCATCAACGATTCTGACGAGCACTGACCCACACACGATCGCTAGCTCTTGATACCATGATAACTGATAGAATGAAATTCAAGAACTCACAGAAAAAGAAGATCAAGAAAGTTTGAGAGAGAAAGATTTGAGAGAGAGAGAGAGAGAAGATAAGCAGCGGAAAAGAAAAGACAAATTGTATTGAATTGAATTCCAAGCATTTGTTTTACAACAGCTTTTATAATACCACACCATATTTCTAACTAACTTGCCCATGTGGCAATCCTCTACACCTCTCCTTATTATACTCTAACCACTCAATCATTGACACCTGTATTTCAGTTATTAACGTAGCATGCAAAAAAAAAATTATTTCATTCCATCCAAAGTATATGATGGAGAACGTTGTTTCTTGTTTGTGCTTCGAACCCTTAAGCTCCATGTAAAAAAAATAAAAAAATTGAAATGTCATATGAACTTATGCAAATTTTTTAATTTCCCATATGAACTAAAGTTATGCGGTTTGTCATATAACTTTCCAAAATCATTAATTTATTATCTTATCCTAAAATAGTTATGTTTTCCATCCAAACTACTTGCATTTATATGACTTGTGTTTAGGGTCTTTTTGGAACATTTAACCTCATTTTTCATTTAATTGTTTGCCATGAGCAATAACTTTGTAAAAAAAAAACAAAGTAAGTTTGATGTTTACCATTGTTTTAGTGGACAACTATACTTCAAGAACATGTGATATATGTTTTGAGGATCATACTGTTGGAGAGAAACTCGATCAAAATTGTATCATATCATTATATTAAGTTTCATTTTTTGTTTAGAATAAAAATTAGTATTCCATTAGATAATCATTTTCATTTTTTAGTTTGTAGAAACTATAGATTTTTGTTTCGTTGAACACAACTTTTAGAAGGGGAGTGGAGATATATCCTAACTAATCCTAAACACAAGTAATGTGCAATGCATACGACTTAGTTTTTGATGGAAAACTTAACGGAGTTAAGAATATATAACAAATTAATGATTTCTGAAAGTTGATATGACAAATCGCTTAAAAGTTTAGTTCATATGACAAATTGATAAAAATGTAGTAATTTTTTTTCTTATGATAATATAACAATTAAAATCTACTACGGCTTAATTAAGAGTAGCCTAGTTTATAGTATCAATTAAGATGTTGGCCAATATATTTCAACTAATACTTTTTCTAATGATCTATTAATAAATAAATGCTATAGAAACAAACAATTGAAGAATTTGTTGTAACCTATTTTATCTGACAGGATAAGGGGCCGGCGGCAAAGAGAGATTGGAGAGAGACGTGTTTGTAGGGTTGTGTAGAAGAATGGGTAGAGGATATGTTACCCCTACGTAGTGCGACAGAAACCACCAATTCGTCTCCACAATTAAAAACAGGGCAGCGTGTTCGAACCATCAACAACATCACTGTACCTCGAACAATCTTCATTACGACGACCAAAGCAAGGAAACCCGCTGCCATTCCTGCCATGGAAGGGTTCATGGCCACAGATCAAGCCATGATTCCGCCATGGGCTCACGCCACCATAACCACAGTACCGCATAAAAACCCATGAATTAATCTAAATTCGGAAGAGAGCGTAAATGAGGGTTTGAGATGGAGCTCCATTAAATTATGGAGGGTTCCTCCAAAACAGTGGGTGAAAAGATGGAGAAGGAGGAGACGTGGGATAAGGCATGTAGGAGAAAAAAAATTGTAGAGAAGAGGATTGCCGCCGACCCCTCTTGGCAACCTCCTAGCTCTGCTCGACCTTTCAGAGCGAGGTGGTCTCGGTTCCTAACCTTGCGTTGCTCAAGCTCATGACTGCCTGGATTTCAGTAGCTCCATCGTACCATCTGGGGTACAAACTTCAATTGGTGGTCTTCAACGAGCAAATCGTTCTACATTTCGTTCTCCGCCTTATGCACCGGCTTTAACTGTACATATATGGTGTTTGTTAAAATGCCTCAGTGAAACTACAAGAGAGAGCGAGAGTGTTACCTTCTTCTTGTCTGACAACGGTAATAATTGGAGTCATCGGAACGCTTCGCCATATTCGAGATAGCTAAAGCTAGGGTTTCTGAAATTTGGTTGCTAGTGTTGAACTGGAAGAAAATGAGGAGAGAAGAGAAGGAGAGGAGAAAAGGGGGAAGGGAGAAGCACCAATGCAAGGAAGACATTTTATTCTGGAAAATTTAATTACGGGTGGTTAAAACCGACAGAAATATTTTTTAAAATATAAAACCAACAGAAACATTTTCATTAAGTGTTTATTTAATCTACTGTTTTGACGCGATACACAGTCTACGAAACTTTTTTCAATTATCTAACCGTCAAACTTGTTTGTACACACTCTGATATAGCATATGTACAAAATCACAAAAAACAAAACATTCAAAGATTAGATAACAGAACAAAAGTTTTCGACGGTTATAAACAAAAAAAATCACAATTTAACTGTTATTTTAGCTCCAATTTTGATGATTTTTTACAGCTACGCTCCTCGATCCTATAAGAATGCATTGAACAATTTGATCTTCAATTTAAAATATTTACATCGATGGATACCACAAGTCTTACTTTATACTTGATGGAAGTATAATATTAGCTCTAAGTGTTTGTTTAATCTACCGTTTTGACGCAATATGCATTTTACGAAACTAGTTTCAACGATCTAACCGTCAGATATGTTTGTATATACTCTAGCATGTGTAAAAAAATCGCAAAAAAAAAAACATTCAGAGATTATTCTGGCAGCTGTGTAAAATTTTACTTTGTTCGTGTCGGTTATATCTGACAGGGTCATGAGTGAAAAAAGAAATATTTAAAACATGTGTCTATTTATTTATTTTTAATCAATATAACATTTTAAAATAATAAAATTAGACATGATAGAGTACACAAGATGTTCATGTCTGTTTATGTGCCAGACAATGTGTTTTGTGACGCATTGAAAAAAAATGTTTGAATTTCTTTGTATCTTGTTGCTTGCCTGTGAGGGAGCATAATCCTTATTACAAAAATGATAGAGCTTCAGATTGTAGTCTGTTGTTATTATTCTCTCAAAAAATTTATGGCTTGTGGGAATTGGGTTCATTAGACTTTAGGGTCATGAGTGAAAAAAAAAAAATTTAAAATATGGGTTTATTTATTTATTTTTAATCAATATAACATATTAAAATAATAATATTTTCATTTATGTCGGTTATAACTGCCAGAAAGTAAAATAATAAAATAGTCAATTTATGTCGGTTATAACCACCAGAATCTTCAAAAATATTTATAAAAAAAAAAGATTCAAAAATATTGTCGGTTATAACCGACAGGATTTTTTTTATATCCGCCAGAACTTTATGTCAGATATAACCGACATGATTTTTCTAATATCCGCCACTAATTAAATGATGTGTCGGATATAATTTATCTGACAAGATTTTTTTAATATCCGCCACCTAAAGCTAATATTGTAGTAGTGTGAGAGGTCTAGGAATCAGGCACATTGACCACTTCAATAATGTGTGTTTAGCTAAACTGGGGTGGAAGGTGTTAACCAATAAGGATAACCGGTGGGTCCAAATACTAAAGAATAAATACCTCAGAAATGATTCTTTTTTAAGTAGCAAGATTAAGCAAAATCACTCTCTTGGAAAGGTATTCAGAATTCCAGAGATGTTCTGAAGAATGGGATGAGGTGGATTGTGGGTAATGGCAAGAACATATTGTTCTGGTCCTATCATTGGGGTTTTCTTTACCCTTTATTTCACCTTATTCCAGAGAAAGCGAGAGTTAGCATTAATTGGGATCTTAAAGTTAGTGATTTTATTAATAATAATTGTTGGGATGTAACCAGACTCAATGAGACAGCTCATCATGACATTGTTAGGAAGATTCTTTTAATACCTTTTCTTAATAGGGATGTTGAAGATAAGTTAATTTGGGAAATTATTAATAATGGTGAGTTTTCAGTTAAATCTGCTGCTTGGCTTCAAAACCAAACAAATAACTTATATACAAGAAGTTCTCTTTTAAAGTGTATGTGGAAACTTACCTTACCTCCGAAAGTTAAAATTTTTGCTTGGCTTTTGATTAATGATAGACTTCAAACTAAATTGCGGCTAAGTAGGTTTGTTAATAATATTGATAAAATTTGCCCTATATTTAAGGGAGATGATGAGAAGACTTCCCATCTTTTTACTAAATGTCAGCTTGCGAAAGCAATATGGTCAAAAGCCACCCTTCAGGTTATGGACCTATTTAGTAACAGGCATAATCAGTTCCAAGATTGGTTGGAAGCTCTTAATTATAATGAGGAGGATGGTTTATCTAATTTAAGCAAAGCTATTATGTTTTGTTGGCAAATTTGGTCTGAAAGGAATAATCTTGTTTCTAGGGAAGTTCCTCCGAACCATGTGAGGGGGGATGCCATTGCCTACAGTATTGGGAAGGCCTTTCGGAACCCCAACAAGAAGAAGTCTAGAGTGGATTTGAGTTATGCTAATAGTTGCATCGAATAGGTGTCTCCTGAGAAGCCTAATACGATTAAGCTAAACTTTGATGGCTCAGTGTGCAATGACAAAGCGGCGGTGGCTTTTGTTCTTAGAGATTATGGTGGTCAGGTGGTAAGAGCAGGATCGTTCAACCTTGATGAAGCTACTATTACTTTTGCGGATGCAATGGGCTTAAAGGAAGGTCACAAGCTTGCTAAGGCCAAGGGCATTCGGAAGTTAATCGTGGAGGGAGATTCAAAAGTGGTGATCGAATCAGTGATAGATAATTGGGATGTTCCTTGGAAGATTAAAACTCTCATTAAGGAGGCTCGGTTTATTGCTACTTCGTTCTAGAGGGTTGATTGGAGGCATGCCTTCTGTGAAGCCAACTTTGTCGCGGATGCTTTGGCGCATTTTGTGTTTACTCTTATTTCGCCCCACATTTGGAACCATTGTCTGCCTTCGAGTGCTTTACGTGCTTTACATGCTTTCCATTTTGATTGTATTGGTTGTTGGAAAATATCAACAATCAATGATAATTTATATATGCTAATAAGTAATAAATGCGAATAAGAAATTAATAGAGTATGAACAAGAATAAAAAAATATAAAAATAGACAACTTGAAGATCGAGGCTTGCTTATCGCAATGTCTTTGAAACAGAAATTTCGTCCCTACTTAGTGCTTGTAATTCTACGGACATCTGCTTCACCAGGATTCAACGATCAAGTTAGAATTCCAGAAACCGAAAAACTTAACTTCTGGCGAATTTCTTTGTGGTACTCTCAGTAAGAATGTTATGGATTGTATGAGGAGATTTATGTTTTTCTGTATTCTAAATGCCAAGCAGATGGATGTATATATAATGTGATTATGTCTGTTCGCAACAGGTATGGAGAAGAGATGCATCTGTTGGAAGACATCTTCTCAGAAGGGGTACTTTGCTCTGCGTTCTGAACTCTTCAGACTTCATCTGAAAGGATGAGTCTGTTGATAAAAAAATAATTAATTAAATCTAAAATTAATTAATTAATTTAATTATAAAAGCCCGAGCCCAAGAGCCCCATCCCATCTTTTGATAATTAATTATATATTAATTACCAATTAATTAGTACACCCCAAAACCCAACCCCAAGGGTGAGCCCAATTTTATTCTCCAAGGCTTATCCTCCAATTACTTTCTATAAGGGATAAAGCCTTATAAAGTGAAGAAATCTTTTGGGAATGGCCAATGTGGAACAAAGAAATTTCAACTCAAAATTTCCAACATTGGTAATGATTGTACTAGAGGCTTTTCTCTTTAATGAATGCTTTTCTATCCAAAAAAAAAATTCTTATTTTAATTTTTATAAGATATTAATCATCTCTCTCAGAAAATGGAGGGGTGGAGTTGGTCACGTCCTCATTTTTATCTCATTTTTTTCTAATAAAATGAATTATAAATTTTTGTTTTCTGATAGAATTACCCTTGGGGTATTTGTATGTATTTATTTTGTCAGTTTTGATTGTTTGAGGGGCATTTATTATACACCCTGATCCGGAATGTTCACTAAGACTCTGAATCGAGCTTTGCTGGCCAACACCTGGAAGGTGACAAAACCCTAAGGTGTAGTGATGTGAAAAATGTGTATAAATTTAAACCTAAAAATGCCTAATATAAGAATGCGCATGTGAGCAGGATTGAACTCAGTTCACATGTCATGCAGAGCATAAGTAAAAGTACAGTAGAGGTAAGATAAGAATTATACCATTGAAGGTAATCTCCAATATCTAGATTTGCCAAGAATCTTCGTCGATAAGAAAGCTGAGCTGCTAAAACCTGGAGGGGCAAAAAATAAGGGTGAGTTGGTCTGAAAATAAAATTTTGATAAAAACCTTTGAAAATGTTATAACCCCTCACCGTAAAACATATATAGTTTCTAAAAAATCATACTACGTATACGTATGATATCAAATGCAAATCGATAGTAAATCCAGAAGTATGCCACATCACAATATCTCAATAGTAATATGAGTAAAATTAGGCGCACAGCAACCTATGCTAGCACACCAGTCAGAGTCACTTAATGTGACTTGTATGACTAGACCTATTACTCATCAATCTATGCTAGCACACGAGTCGGAGTCACCTAATGCGACCTGTATGACAGGGCTAGGTGTAATAATATACGTTATAGTGCTACAATCACGTGAAGACTAGTGCTATTTCTTGTCACATACGAGTCAAAATTTCGTAATGACGTTTGTACGATAGGGCTAGCACCTACTTGGATCCAAGGCGTGCGTGCGGTGATGATGTGAACAATGCGTGAAAGACTAGCCTGGCCTAGGCTAAGCACTAGCACCTAAGGTGTAGCAATGATGAGCAGACTATATGAATAAGCATGCCATAATGATTCAATCATTCAAATCAACATAATAAACTTACCTGAACTTACTTGTGCATCCCTTAGGGTCATTTTGGCATTTCACAAATTCACAACAATGCAACATTTCTTAATCATGGCATGAAATGCATAAATCAGCTCAAAAGCATTTGTGGAAACTATAAAGTTTATATATAAATGCTATAAAAAGGAAAAGACCCCCTCACCTGAGAACCGTGCTACAACTCCCTAGCACGAATATCGAGGCGTCTTGAATGATCGATGCCTAGAACAATTATCAAATCACATCTCAGAATTATTATCGATAGAAATATAAGTTACATAAAACACAATCACAAGGACATTCTGGAATGATTTGAAACCCATTGAACAAAAGTCAACCGTCGGTCAAAGGTAGACAGTAAGGTCCACAACCCTACATAACTTGATTCGGAAGATCTACACCTCAAGTTTTCAATCCATAACTTTCCAAGAGTTTCTATAAGCTTCTAGAATAACATCCTAAAGTTTTAGAACAATCCAACGGTCGGATCTCCGCCAATTGTTAAAATTAAGTGGCGGCTGACGTTTTATTTTATGAACTTACAGTTCTAATTTGAGAAGATCTGTATGTCAATTTACTGATCCATCAGTTCCTAGGATCCTAAAATGTTACTTACTAAAATATATTAAGGTTTAGTGACGATTCAACGGTCTGATCGTCAATTCATATAAGGACCATGTGGTTGCCAACTAGGTCATCAACTATGAAACTCTATTAAAACATCATAATTTCACTAAAATGATGTCAAATATTGAATCAAGACATCAAAATTAGCCTATGATGGTCAGGTGGGGTCTCGACCCATGCGCCGCCGCCACACGCAGCCCCGACTCATCGGAAAATTTCACTATTTCTAAAAATTACCAAATTTTACATGGATGAAGATCTCAATGAGAGGAACAACTTTTATACATGTGGCCAAGGCCAATTTGGCCAGAAAAGGCCCCAAATCGGCTCGCACCCATTTGAAACCCTAGAATGCGTGAGCTTCGATTCTCCTTCCTAGGTGTTCCAACGCCCCTACAACTAGTTAGGCCTTGTTCCTGGGTCCAAGGGGAGTTGATTAAGGGTGGTAGTGGGTGGTGAAACTCGCCAGAATGGCAAATCGCAGTCAATGTCCTCCGGGTTCTCCGGTGCAGTTCTACATGAAAATGGACCTAAAGCCCTTCGATCTTGGGCAATAGTGATAGAGAGGAAGTGGTGGAAGCAGTTGCTAGTGTTGGATGTGGATGAATCGCTTGAAAAAATGGCGGAGGACTGCCGAAATTCAACCGGGTCGAAACCTGGTTTGTGGTGGTCACGGGTTGGGGAAGTCTGAGAGCTTGTCTTTCTCCTCCCCTAATTGGCTGTCTCCTCTTTTATCTGATTGGTCCCTATTTTCTTCCCTTAAAACTGATTGGACTTCTTTCCTACAAGGTCGGAGTTCAAATAATTTATAATCTAAAATATAAATAACCAATTTCAAACGTCCGTAACTATACCGTAATAATCCGGACTTGCAAACGGATTTTTCCTATGCGTTCGTACCAAGGAATACTACACAAATATGCTAAAAGAATAAGTCATACATTTTTCTAGAAGATGGTCAACGGAAGTCAAAGTCCTTACCTCTAGGGGCATTTTCATCAATTCCCTTGATTGAAATAAATAAAAACGTAAATTTAGGGCCGGGTTATCACAATTTACATCCAAATATTTTTAGTGAAGTCTTGAGACACCAAAGTAGTCTTTTAGTTGAATTTGGCATTCTAATATTAATTAAAGCTAACAAAATAATATACAACTTATATATGGGAGTTCCACTTCAATGTTTATGAGGCCTTTTGTAAACGAACTCAATACCTAAGAAGAGATAGTAAAGTTGAAACAATATCCACAATGTTAATAGTGGACCATGTTAGATCCAAAAAGATTATCACAACAATTATCCATCTACGATTCAATATCGATTTTGCAACAATTATTCATCTTTTTGTATTTATCACCTCGCTTTCATACAAGATTGGATTGAAGAACATCGTCCAACCAAATGGGCAAATGCTAGCATGGATTTTTTTTTTTTTGGCAAATGCTTAACACACGAATATCAAGGTCAGTTCAAACATGTACAAGAATATCAATTGCACTGTTCAAAAAATCTCCGCCTAGGCGCTAGGCGGTTGACCACCGCCCCGATTAATGCCTATGCGTTTGAAAATTAAGAAAAGGCACCTAGACCTACTGAGGCGCCCACCTAGCCCAGACCCGCTTAGACACCCGCCTAGGTTGCGACTCATTTAGACAGAAAATAGATAATTTTCATTTTACATTTTATTTTTTTCAATAAATTGTAAGAGACTTGTTGAATACTTAAAGGAATAGACATTATATACTTGTTCCCCATGTTTTCATTATGTTTCCAATAGCTTATAATATATGTCACATCCCGGCCGGGCCCCCACCACAATATGGGCTCGACTCCACCGTAGCACGATATTGTCCGCTTTGGGCCCCAAGCACGCCTTCACGGTTTTGTTTCTGGGAACTCACACAAGAACTTCCCAGTGGGTCACCCATCCTGGGATTACTCTCGGTCGAACTCGTTTAACTTCGGAGTTCCTACGAAACCCGAAGCCAGTGAGGCCTCGTGCTATGTAGAGATGGGAATATACATATAAGGCTTACAGGATCCTCTCCCCTGGGCGATGTGGGAAGTTACAATCCACCCCCCTTGGGGGCCCGACGTCCTCGTCAGCACACTTCCGGCCATGGAGTGGCTCTGATACCAAACTGTCACATCCCAGCCTGGGCCCCCACCACAACCTGAGCTCGACTCCACCGTAGCACGATATTGTCCGCTTTGGGCCCCAAGCACGCCCTCACGGTTTTGTTTCTGGGTGCTCACACGAGAACTTCCCAATAGGTCACCCATCATGGGATTGCTCTCACTCTACAGAACCCGAAGTCAGTGAGCTCCCAAAAGGCCTCGTGCTAGGTAGAGATGGGAATATATATATATAAGGCTTACAGGATCCTCTCCCCTGGGCGATGTGGGATGTTACAATATATATGTCATTCTATTTTGGTAGTTTATGATGAAATCACATATATTTTTAGTACAAACAAACAAATACTTATTTACACAAAATATAATAGATTTAATTAAATCCGCCTAGTCCGCCTAGACCCCGCCTAACCGCCTAGGCGCGAGACCCCAACCCGCCGCCCAACTAGCGCCTAGCATCTTTTAGAACCTTAATCAATTGCTGTGTGTACAACAATATTTACAAATCAATTGATTGAAAAGATTGCGTATAAAAACTCCCATCCAAATGCCATATTTAACGAAAATCATGCTGAATCTACAATAATAGAATGATGATGATTACAACCGCGAGGGTTGCGTGGGTATTGACTATCATACTAGTGTTTAACAAAGTTAGAAATTTATACCGTACCATTTTTTTTGTCGAAAAAAATTCTATAGTAATTTGAAATTTAAAAAAAAATTACAAATTAAAATGAAAAGTTAAAAAGTCATACTTCAAAGTTAAAATGTTATACTCTAGTAGAATTTTAGAATTTTCGAGATAACTAACCGTTTATAAGCAGTGTTTCAATTGAGACCGTTAAATTGTCCATATGTGACTCTAACTTTGTCCTCTCTATCCCACACAATTCTACCCTAGGCTCACCTACATCCTACCATAACTCCCCATAATATTAAAAAAAGGGCCCAAAACTCACCGGTAGGCGCCAACACGTTTTATAGTAAAAACTCAACCCTCAAAGCTTTTGCCCAACGACTCTCTATATAAACGCCTTCAAGTTCCCATTGCTGTCAAACAACCATAAGCACTTTCTCTTCTCTTCTCATTCACAACAAAAAACACGCGTAAGCTTACAGATTGTGACAACAGCCGCAACCCAAATCCCTATTTTTCCAAATTCTCAATTTTGTTCGATATTTTTATATTTTGATTCCGAAAATGGATTACCAGTATGTTCTTGGTGGGATGTTGGTTTCTCTGCTGGGGTCGGTTTTCTTCATGATCATCAACGCCACTCTCAGCGGCGGGAAGAAGAAGGTTGTCGAGAAAGTTTCCAACGGCGTTAACGGAAATGGTTACGTGTGGATGCCGTCCCAGAACGGCAGTTTTGTACCGGATATTGCCAGGGGAACGGACGTTGTCATTGTCGGTGCCGGAGTTGCCGGTGCTGCCCTTGCTTACACTCTTGGAAAGGTGACTAAATAATTCTCTCTACATATAAAATGAATATTATGGTTTTAAACAACTCCCAAATTCCCAAGTTTTATAAATTTAGAATTTTGATGGTCAATGAATATGAAGTGATTATTATTGGGATTCCAGTTTGGTGACAGAGAAAATTAAAGAAAAATTGTATTTCCTTGCTGTTTGAAGACGTTTGGTCGTTTAATCACTATTAGTTTTTATTAATTAAAATGTTTTACTTTTTAAAATTTATTTTCCTCAAACAACCCAGCTAAGCTCGGCTAAGAAGTCAAAGCTTCAAATCCGTGTTTTCTGACATTTTTCTTTTTATTTTTCTCTCTACTTTTAGCGAATACAGATTAAGGGGTTTATTCAATTGGAATTTTAATTTTTGTTAATGAATCTAGGAGTATTCAATCATAATTTTAAGTAATTATGTGAAATTTAAGTGTATTCAATTAGAATTTTGAGATACTTTATTAAAATCTTTAGAAATCATTAGGATTTTAATGAAGTTTATAACATTCCAGATATATTTAATTAGAAATTGATTTTAAAAAATTTGATAAAGTTAAGGAATTATAGGGAATTAGAGAGATTTCGTAGTATATTTTAAGTATTCAAAAATCTCACCTCTCTCCAAGATTTCAAGGGAATTGAATCAAAATTTTATATGAAATCTCTAAAAATTAATTAAACTTCATAAAAATTCATGGATTTATAAATCCATTAAAATCTCTCAAATTCTTAATTGAATACACTCCCCTTTATATTCTCTGAATTTTACATAAAAAAAATTTCTCCTTTTTGAGGTGATGATTTCAATAGTGCAGTCCAAGCCATTTTAGTAAAAAAAACTGAGAAGGCTAGTTCAGATCTTCTCTAATTTCTTGGATATGTCAGCTTTTGTGTCTGAACATATGTTTCTCTTCACCGTTACAGGAAGGACGCCGCGTACTTGTGATCGAAAGAGACTTGAGTGAGCCAGACAGAATTGTTGGTGAGCTGTTGCAGCCTGGAGGCTATCTCAAATTGATTGAGTTGGGTCTTGAGGGTAAGCAATTGCATAAAATTGTTTAATTGGTGTAATCTTTTTTCATATTTCTATTCCAACTGATTAATTAGTACCAAATTTATGTTCATCGATTTTGATCAACAAGTTATATTTGTGACATGCAGACTGTGCAAATGAGTCCATTGATGCTCAGAAAGTGTTTGGTTATGCTCTTTACAAAAATGGAAACGACACAAAACTGTCTTATCCCTTGGAAAACTATACTTCAGATATCGCCGGGAGAAGTTTTCATAATGGGCGTTTCATCCAAAAAATGCGTGAAAGGGTTGCAACTCTTAAAAAGTAATTCCCATTTATCCCTGTGTTTGTGATGTTTCGATTGTTTTAATTTATATTAATATTTTTCAAATTGTTATTCATGTTTGTCGAATTTTCTCAACAGCGTGACACTAGAACAAGGAACTGTGACAACCCTAATTGAAGAAAAGGGCACCATCAAGGGTGTGATGTACAAGAACAAGTCTGGAGAGGAGATGAGATCATATGCTCCACTAACAATAGTATGTGATGGGTGCTTTTCAAATCTCCGCCGCAATCTCTGTACTCCAAACGTTGAAAATCCTTCTTGCTTCGTTGGTTTGATCTTGGAGAATTGTGACCTTCCTCATGCAAACCACGGACATGTGATTCTGGGAGACCCTTCACCTATCTTATTTTACCCCATTAGCGGTACCGAAGTTCGTTGTTTGGTAGATGTTCCCGGCACAAAAGTACCTTCGGTGGCTAATGGTGAAATGGCCAAGTACTTGAAAAATGTGGTTGCTCCTCAGGTATCTATTATTTGCTTCACATTTAGGACTTTTAATTTCCAGTCATTTTGATCTCAATCTGACAAATATTCAATGACCAAGAGGGACTAATTCGCGGACTTGGGTATTTCAGGTTCCCCCTCAGCTCTCGAAGGCTTTTCTAGCAGCAGTTGAGAAAGGAAACATCAGAACAATGCAAAACAAAAGCATGCCTGCTCATCCTCAACCCACTCCCGGTGCAATTTTATTAGGGGATGCATTCAACATGAGACATCCTTTGACTGGAGGAGGAATGACCGTGGCTCTTTCCGACATTGTTCTTCTAAGAGATCTTCTTCGACCCCTAACTGATTTCAACGACGCACCAGCTTTGTGCGAATATCTAGAATCATTCTACACACTTCGCAAGGTATAAATCAGAATTCTTATATTCAATTTATTTTCTCATATTAGATAGTTTGATATTTTATGTTATCATATCTGGCCTTAATTCAATGTTTGACACCATAGCACGTCAGATATCTAGGCAAACAAGCATATCTTATCTTGTATATGAAATGTTTGCAATTTGTTCTTTGCTGATAATTTTGGTTAATTTTGAATTGCAGCCTGTGTCATCTACCATAAACACATTGGCCGGTGCCTTGTACAAGGTGTTTTGTGCATCACCTGACGCGGCAAGACAAGAAATGAGGGAAGCTTGTTTTGACTATTTGAGCCTTGGAGGCTTATGTGCAAGGGGACCAATATCTTTGCTCTCTGGCCTTAACCCTCGCCCGATCCACCTGTTTCTCCATTTCTTTGCCGTGGCTGTCTATGGAGTAGGCCGCTTAATGATTCCATTCCCTACGCCTAAACGCATATGGCTTGGGACTAGATTGCTCTTGGTACGTTCACTAAATATCCCAGTACTTTCTCACATCAGCATGCTTGTCAATTACAAATTCATACATATACTAAACTTTCACTTGAACTAAATTTTATGATTTTTTGTTTTTAGGGCGCATCGGGAATTATATTCCCCATTATTAAGGGTGAAGGAGTTAGACAAATGTTCTTTCCTGCAACAATCCCGGCATATTACAGGGCTCCTCCTCTTCAATGAAGAATTGGAAACAAGCATACATGAAAAGGATAAAAAAAAATGAAGAACCAAAAACTTGGTACCGTAATGGCTTTTAATTGCTACGAGGAACTAATTTGTATCAAATCAGCATCAACCTTCCCAAAAAATAAAATCATGGTGAGGGTTAATGCTGTAATTAGGAGAGAGCAATTATATATGCTCTTAATTCTTATCAGCATTTGTTGTTCTGCAAATAGGGAACAAGATTCCCACAAGAAACTTGTATCAAGCTGTAGCAGTTCGTAAATAATTCACACTTAATTTTTGGCTTAATTAACTTCTACACGTTAAAGATCTCCAACTCTTGCAAGTTTTCCAGCCTTTGTTGAAGTTTTAAAGTTTCAACTTACCCTAGCTTTTGTCTCCATTGGCACTAGCGATCCACATACGTATATGCTCTATCCGTCTATCGTCAACTATGTCTACTGGTCTATATATGGCAAGATACTAGCGGCTCGATCAGAGTAGATAGCCAAAACCTCGATCAGAGTGGATAGCCAAAAACGGCTAGCCACAGTGGTACTCAAGCTTCATCTCTTGGTCTGCAAAAAAACGTCGTTAGCTTCGTCACCATCTATTACCGACGAGTTCTCTTGTGAAACACGAATGACAAAGTCACATCTTTGACATGAGAGGATATTATATTTGGAGGGACAGCATAAATATAGGGGTGTGAAACACGAATGACAAAGTCACATCTTTGACGTGAGAGGATATTATATTTGGAGGGACAGCATAAATATAGGGGTGTGTGGTTCATACGCACCCTCTTAATTTGCAGTCGTCGGATCGACTAAATTTAAAAAGATCAAAAGGCAAAAATTAAGTACAAACCTCCTAAATATAATGGGGCTGAACTGGTAGTTGCTTTTCTTTATATAAAATATATATGTGCTCTTATTTTGTCCACTCCTTTTTGTCTCGTATAGTTTTTTCTTGTGCATAATTGTTCATGTGTCACAAATTTGGCCATTAAGGCAGATTTTTTATTATCAATTTTGGCGTGCTGTGAAAAAGAAAGATATCAATATATGCGGTGATATGTGACATTTGAGAATAATCATAAGCAAAGGGTCCATGGGAAGAGATGACCATATAACCTAACATTTATACTACAATACAAGTTGTATATGGTACAATTTTGGTAGGTCGAGTCTGAACTTGTCCTAACTTAATTCAACTCGCAATTAGATACCTAATCTCAAATCTAAATTACTAATTTTTAGTGGGTAAGTGTTGAGGTTAAGTAGCATAGTCAAATTTTTCAGATAATTGGGTCATAATATCAACTAAAAAAATTTTATTGAACCAATTCATCGAGCACCTAATAAACACATGCCAATATATGTCAACATATGCCAAAAGTTTAAGCCAACATATATCGACAACTACTATTATTTGTAAAGGCTTGTCAATGGTGGATGCAGGATACTACAGAGTAATGTTGAAGACTGACAATACTTTTCAACTAAATTATATCATAAGAGTGAAAATAAAGACAAATATGATAGAAAAAAAATAGAAAAAGTAGGAGGAGGAAGTTGTAATTTAGTTTGTCTTAGGTGTTTATAGGGGTCAAATATAATATACTAAACAAATATACATGTGGTTGTTGAAATTTTGGGGTCAATGACAACCAATGACCTGTGCTCAAGGTCTAAAATATCGAAGATATCAGAAATATCGGTAGTCCAAAAACACGGAAATTTCAATGGAAATATCGGGATATTATCGATATCAATAAAAATTCAATAAAACCACGGAAATTGTAAGAAAAACTTGAAAAATTTTATTGAAACTCTGCAAAATGTTTATTTAGTCAATTATCTATTAGTTTATCACAAAAAATTGGAAGGAAATGCATTGCATGATGGATTTAACTTATTTAAGTTGATTATATAGCGAGGTGGCAAACATTGTGAGTGTAGAAAATATGTAAATATTTTAGCATATTTTCACAAAAACATAAGTGATATGGTGGTCAAGGTGTTGAAGGAGTAAAATGGGAGGGGTTCGAATCCCATTGGTGTTTTTTTAAATATAGAAATTTAAAAAACACGAAAATTTTGATGGAAATATCGATGACATCGGAAATATCGGTAGTCCAAAAACACGGAAATTTCGATGAAAATATCGGGATATTATGGATATTTTAGACCTTTCATGTGCTAGCTCCACCACTGTACCCATGTGTCCTGATTCAAAACTCTCCATTTCCTCAATTAATGTAATAGTGTCGAATTCTCCACCCAATCCTTAATAATAGTTTTTTTTTTTTTTGAAAGGACATGACAAAATGCATGTGATGTAAGGTTTTTTGAGGTGGTGATTTAGAAAGGGAAAAATGTTGTGAGTTGTTGCCTTACATTGGATGACACACCCCGACCCAGAAGTCGCAGTGTGCTGGCCGTCACGTGTGAGTGACGTAGCCAAAAACGTCAGCGGAAGGTAATTATGCATGAAGGGCAACAATGAGAATTAAAGTCGATAATGTGCATGCGATAAAGAGTGATGTAAGACGAAAGTGAAATAGTTAATAGTCACAGAGCCAATCCTAGGTGCAGTCATTTTAAACAAAACGACACAATCACAGAAGAAACCCTACATAAGTGGTGGTGTATCAGAACTGCCTCGGTGCCTCGATAGCCGTCCACGTCGTCGCTACCTAGAACCTGGAGGGGCGCAAAATAGAAAACGTGAGTGGGCAAAAACAAATACTTACCAAAACCATTTTATAAAATCCATATATATAACCCCTCGCTGTAAATCCAGTATAATTTTCCCAGAAAATAATACATATGTAAACTTATATACAAAAACCCCGTCTAGGAATCAAAACTCATTATCAATCTCAAGAATAGGCCATGTCGATATACCAACTCAGAAAATCATCATCATCAGGCAAGTAATATAAATCAAGGGGTGTCCCTAGTGTCATGTCAGCCGGAGTCACCTCTAGTGACCTATACGGGTGAATCTATAGCTCATCAATTCCAATCAATCACTATCAATCATTATCCTGCACACGAGTCGGAACCACCTATAGTGGTCTGTACGACAAGCTAGGTGTATAATATTACGCTTAGTGCTACGATCACGTGAAGGCTGTGCGACGAATCGCGAGTCACCTACAAGTCGGAACCACCTATAGTGGTATGTACGAGAGGCTAGGCACCTGCCTTGGATCCAAGGTGAGCGTACGGTGCGTGAGGTGAACGATCACATGAAGGCTAGGCCCTACTCTGGCAGAGCACAAACACCCGAGGTGCAGGTGATGAGCTAAATCACAATCCATCATCATCTCAAACACCAACTATCATACTTACCTGACTTACCTGGCCGTCCTCGGCGTCGGAGCATAACAATTGCAATCATACTCGAATTTATAAAATATGATTGGCATACGACATGGCAATTCAATTATAAAATCAATCAAATTACGTTTCTGGGAAAAACATCAATTATATATATATATATACTGAAAACAAAAGCCCACTCACTGGTATGTCGATGGGTCGTATCCCCCGAGCCTAGAATAGATGCGCTCGTTCTCTGGATATGTCTGACCTATATGTGAAACAACTGTAAAACCGTTATTTACAGCACATCAACGAACTACGTAAATAACTTTTCATACGAAGGTCAATTTTGGTATATGAATATACCAACGCGACCTACACGACATCACGAAACCAACGATCCCGACGTCCAACGTAGACAGACGAGGTACTCCGAGCCTCGTGGGGATGTCTAGAACGTCCCTGTGATCTTAGAATTGTAAGAAAACCTTACCTTTAAAAGTTCATGAACAGTACATCTATGAAAAACTCGGGTTTCCCTAAGTTCTACGATGTCCCGAGCTTAACTAAGGCTATTACTATACTTACCAAGTCCCAGGGAATACAAATATATGGTCTTTGAAGTCGATCCATGCTTCGATCGTGCTCTTGGTGTATGTCCGTACTAAATATGGTGAGTGGAGGACGAGAGAGTTCGAGAGAAAGAGAAAGACAGAATTCAGAAGCAGTGCACGTGTGTGCATGGTGTGTGTGTGCGTGCGTATATAATTATTCAACCATCAACAGCCCAATTCTATTGGGCCTAGTGTTCATGGCACCCAAGCCCAAAAATCAAACCCAAAACGCACCCGTTCACTTGTAATCGAGGGTAAAATCGTCCATTCACATCGCCAACATTATAAAATTTAGGACGGGATGTTACATTGGAAAGTTAAATTATATATACTAAAATTGAGTTTTGGGATGGCACTATTGATCTATAGTGTGCGGACGGAAATGTCCTTGATTTTTTCCTTGCTTTGTCGTTTTGCCCTTTTTTACTTCTTTAGCCTTCGACTAGGTTTTTTCTTCCATTTACCTTTCTGTGTGGCTTTTCTCTCTCATCGATCTTTGCTTTGATCCATCTTCATTTTGCGTTATGTTCTTCTAAATTCTTGTGTTCCTATCAAATCCTTCGTACTTTATTTCACAAAATATTCAAGAAAGCGATCGTCGGGGAAAGAATTTCAAGGTGTTGGTCTCTGTTATCATCGGCGATCCTGGAGTTGGGACTAGCTTTCTCGCAAAATTTTTGTCAGTTTGACGGCATCGCGATTTGGACTGATGTCGGACAAGTTGAATTGAACTCAGATATGTTCTAAGATTCATCCAAATCCTATTTGTTCAGGTTTGTTGATGGAAAAGTCTTCTTCTCTTGTGAATTTCTTTGGTTCGAAATCCTTAGGTGGCTACAGGTTTTTGTTGTTTTCAATTTCATTGAAATTCATTTTTTTCCTCACGTGATCTAGCGTCTTCTGGTGAGTTTTAGGTCTTTTTCAGTGTGCCTAATTTAGTTTCTTTTTTGTGGTTTTCAATTTGCAAGTGGATTTTTTGTTTGGATTTTTTTTTTTGTGATTTTGGGAGTTTTAGAGCCTTGAATTAGGCATACTAAACTGATACTACATATTGAATCGCTTGCATTATATTGAATATTTTGTTTTTTAATATCAGGTTTGGGTGCCCCTCTCAATGTAGCAACACTAGCTCCAGTTGCTATTTATTGACCTTCCTGTAAGTTTGGACAAACTTTGTTGATCCCAAATTTTTTATTCTAATAAATTGCATTTATCTTCTTTTCTGTTTTTATACTGATGCGTGCATGATCAAGGCTACTGAAGTTGCAATAATTTCTGGGGCACCACTTAGTATTGGGTGGAGTTGGTGGACTTGAATCCCAAGAGGTTTGACGAAGGTATTTATAATTTTTTTTCCCGTTTTGTTATTGTGTTATTCGGTTGCTCTTAATCTTGACGATAAATTTCGTTTTGTAATGATCTGTGGATTCTTGAGATTTTTCAAATTGATTTTTTTTTTATCATTAGTTAAATTGGGGGTGGGGGGATTCGAACCTTGGATGAGGTGGGAGTTGTTTTGGCTCTAGTGCCACTGCACTAGGCCCCCATCCTCAGATTTTTCAAATTGATTAGATCACGCCTTTTAGTTCTGTTTCGATAAGCCAGAAAACGAAAAAAAATCGGAATTCTCAAAGGTTTTGGGATCCTTTGTGGGTTTTGTCCATTGCCTTGCTTGGTTATGGGTTTGCAATTGCATAATGTTATGATCTTTGGTAATTTATTATTGTTTTCAAGCTAATTTTGTGCTACTTCAAATTTTTTTTCCTTTTCCTTTGAATGTAACCAAAAAGTTGTTTTTTGGTTTGTCTTCTCCTCATCATAAAAGTTAATTTAATTGCAGCCTGTTCTGGGATTTCTTCTTTATCCAAATCGTTGTTTTTGTCATTGGATTTGGTTGTTAGCGATTGTTTGATAATTTGGATGTTAGTTCAGATACCAACTGATTTTAGTTATCGATTTGTTCCATAATCTGTTTTTTATTTTGTTTCCTCTACGATTAATATCTTGCCAATGCGTTTAATTGTACTTCATAATGCGATAGCAAAGTGATTACATTGATGTATTATGTATTTAAGTGGATTAAGATCACACTGTAAGTTTTAAATTCAACAAATATATGATGCTTCAGTCTTTAAACCTTCATAAATTGCGAAATCAACTTGAATATCTATTTTTATATTTATTGTTGTGTGGATTACTGTTTATTTCACTAATAATAAATAACAAATGTAGAATTTGGCTATGTAAATGCGTAATGTTTAATACTTTCACCAGGTTAGCACTTTGGTAATGAATGCAGTGCGTTCTTTAATGAGATTTCTTATCATCCCTTGATCGTGAATATCCTTTCGGTATCTTGCTGATGGAAGCTAAGTGAAAAGTTTTGACTGTGGATTCCATGAGCATTTTGAAAGTTAGGTGCTTTTCCATATGTGGTTTTTCTCTAATCGTGTTCAGCTGATCATTGCAGCTGAAAGATTTGATGGCTTAGTTACTAGCAAAGCAAAGACTGAGCCATAGTAAGACACAAGCTTTCGGCACACCTTGCAAACTAGTGGTATGATTTGAAAATTAATATGGTGTTCCTATATTTTTGTTTTTTTTATTTCAATTATTATCCTAGCTGATTTTAGTAGAGTTTGATTACTGGTTGGAGCTAAGTTCTTTGTCCTGTTTTACCAAATTAAAATTTGGGGCTTTTAGGAGATGTTCCAATTCATGGTTTAAGCAAGGATTAGAGATAATCTTGAGATATTCTTAATTGAAGTGATGTACTTTTGAGTTTTAAGCAGATGTTCCAAGTCGTGGTCTAATTTAGCCATGCATGCTTAGCGTCATCCAATATAACCAATTCACATGTTTGGCCATGTAGAGGGGGTATATTGAATACGAATATCTCACGTAGGGTATTCTAAGGTTGCTTCTAATATATGAAATCATGAGCCTCCAGTTACTGCCAGTTTTGGGTTGAATACTTCAATTTTAACATGTTCGAGATCTAACATCAGGTATTCTAAGGAAATGACATTTGGGAATAAAAAAAATTGATTATTTTTGTTTGGCTTTTGATGGACCAGCATGAGTTAATATATTTTTATCATTCATATCAATATGGCTTCCAATTATCTTCTTTTCCCTTAAAATTTTTAAATCCCTTTGTTGTTTAATGGTAGCAGGTGGTTGTTGGAGAACAGTTTGAAGGATTAAAATATTCTAATTTGGTGTAGGTAGTCTTGGTTTAGCAAATTGGGAGCGAGATTGCACTCGTTGTAAGTTCGACTAACTCATTTTATAAGAATTGTTTCGGTTTGTGTTTGCAGTTTTCATTCAATGTAATCCCTCTTCTCAATTTCTTTTCAGAATTGTTTTCTATTCTAGTTTCGCAATGTTTATATTTTTCACCATGTTGGAAGTTTTAGGGTCTATGATTTTCATTTTTGTTGATGAATGTCCATTTATAGTTTTTTTTTTTAATTTAGATCCTTCAAGTTCATGGCATTGGTGATGGAAATAAATTTGTTTCAATGAATTACAAATCATGAGCAAACATTTCCTGATGTGGTAAAATGGTTTTACCAAGTCTTCTCCCTTATAGGTAATAGATCATCTATTATATATAATATAGATTGAATTCGTTTCCTTCATAAACAATTTCTGAAATCCTTTTTCTATTTCTATCCTGAATCAACGATACTAAGCAAAATGAAATCAAGCCCATTAGATTAAGGAAGTCCAATGCTACTTATTGTTCCTTATTGTAGATATTGTTGTAAGTACAATTTCCACATGTATATAAGTAGTATGGCATATCATTTATATATATATTTAAAATTTTGTACATGTTTTGTACAGTTTGAAAACCCGCAGCACCGCGTGGGCACTCTTACTAGTCTTGTACTATGAAAAGTTGGGTCACTCTTCTATTTTCAATTGGTTTTGGAGTGCAACTTCAACCATCTTCATGTAAGGATGGTGAATTTGATACCAAATTAAGTTGCCCTTTGTGTTGTTTAGTCGAACTCCCCATTCTCCTAGTGTAAAAATATCGATGTACTTAAAAAAAATTATAAAAAAAAAAAAAAAAAAAAACCTCTCTTCATGTAAGAGAAAGAGAAAAAAAAACAAAGAGTCAATAATGAATTATAAGTGGTGGATTGTCCTAATACTTAAGACATTCTTAGTCAACTACTTGCATCTACAATTCAAACCCCTTCACTTAGTGTAGATTAGTAGAATATTGCTTCTACTATAAAAAAAAAATCAATAATTGAACATTAACTAATGTAGATTAGTGTAGAATATCACTTGGGGGAACTTTAAAATAAGAGTGTAATCAATTAGGATTTAAAAAGAAAATTTTAAAAGACTTCGAAATCAAGGTGTAGTCAAATTAAAATTTAAGATGATTAAATGAATACATCTAAATTCAAAGGTAGTCAATTAAGTGCGTATTTGTTTGCACTCACTAAGTTTCACTGGACTGGACTGGCTTAATTAGAGTTATTAGTCTGTGTTCAGAAGCGCAACCACCAAAATGTATGAGATTGTTAATCCTGTCTCCAAACTTGCTCGTTTGCACGCCTGCGCAGTGTGTCTGCAACACTCCCAACCATGCCCATATTGGAAGTCCATCCCCTGTTAGGATCTTTTGGGCTACTATAGGTTACTAGTAGTTATTAGGCCCAGTATTAATGTTAAGTCCATTAAAACCACCAAAATCCTAGCTATCCTTTTATGTATTTAAACCACTATGTTCATATGAATATGGAATGAATAAAGATATGAATTTACTTTGATTTCTTTTCCATTTTTTGCATTTACTTTCTTGCAATTTCTCTTTTTATCATGTCTAATCCTATCATCCCCACCCACCGTCAACAACATGTTCTGGCGATTTGCGAGAGAAAAGAAACAACAACAATCCCAATAGAAAAATTCTCCCTTTTCCCTAGAAAATTCCAAGATTTTCCCAGAAAATCAAAGTAGGCGCGAGAAATAGATAGAGAAAGTTATGATATGAAAGTGGGCAATAAAGCCTTTGCGCGACCGGCAATCTAATGAAGCTTTTGCACAATCGACTATCTGATGAAGCCTCTGCACAATCGGTGATCCGGCAAAGCCTCTGCACCATTCGACTAAGCCTCTACAAATTGAAAAAAAATAATTTGGGATATTTTCTTGTTTCAATCTTTGCTTCTGGGTTGAGGTACAGAGACAGCGTGCGAAGAAGAGAGAGAAAACGAAAAGAAGAGAAGGGAAGGTAAAGAGACATGGGAAAGTGAATGAGTCAAATAAAAAAAAGTGTAGTTAATAATAAAACATTATAAAATGAATTTAAAATGACAAAAAAATTTGAATAAAAAATAATTTAATCTGTACCAAACACTTCATTATTCTATTACTACTTAGTTCATGCCAAACTAATTCAGCTTAGTCCCTCAAACTAGTCTAGTTCGAGATAGTCAATGCAACAAACGCATCTTAAGATTAAAAGTCCACAAAGCCTAAGTGTAATGAGAGTACCAAGAATTTGCTAGGATTTTAAACGCAATCTAATAGTATATATTGAAAGGTGAGAAAAGAAAAAAAAAAAAGTCTCTCATTTAAAACATTTTTTTTTTAATTCATGTTTTAGAGTTTGCCAAAATATTTTGAAGCAACGAAGTGACTAGGGAATTTTCGCTAGTGTTTGCTAAGGTGAGTGTACTAATTGCCATCAATAATCCAACCCTCCCTCTCTGATTTCTTTCACGCCCCATAAGCTCAAACATAAGAGAACCTGCCAACCTCTTCTTCTTCGTCTATACCTTCCTCATTTTTTGGGATATATCTTCTCTTCGACTTCATCTTCTTCATCCTCATCCATCATGGATGTTTTTGTGGCAAGTTATAATCGTAAACAAATATTGGATTATGAAGAATTGCAGGTTTGAATTTCTGGAGTTTTCCCTTTTCATTTCAGGTTTTTCCCTTTTCATAACTTGAAAGAAAATAAAATCCTAATGTCTTTTCTTTGCGTATGCATCTGTACTTGTGAGTTGCAACCTTTCTTCTTTTGTTCTGCGTCCGGTTGGATTGAGTTGATCACAATCACATTTCTATTTTCTTTATTTTTTATTATTTTGGATAGTGAAAAAGAAAAGTAGAATTATAGAGTAAACATAACAATACAGATACACAAAATCAAATCGTATGATGATATCTGAGAGTATGTGATGGGGATTCACACTCTTCTTTCCCGATGATGTCGCTATCGATCCTCGATGACCATCTCAACTTTGAAAAGAAAGAACGATGACCGACTACGCACATTCGACCTGGCTTTTCATTCGCACCAACAAAATCTGAAAAGGAATAAAAATATCTTTTAACCCATATTCTATTTTGCCCAAATTTATCAAGGGAGACGAGACCCAAAACTGAACAAGCACGGGTCCCCGATTCTTCTTGCATTGGCGATTGGGGTCGATTGATCCTTTGGTTTTTTGCTTCCAGTGTCGGCTTTCCTTCTTCACGAGAGGCAAGTGCTTCTATGTGTGTCGCTTGGTGTTATTTGGTGCAAGTAGGTGATGAGGTAGGTTAATCTCAGCCCAGGATTTCATTAAAAATAATCCCTCATCTCTGCGTGTGGTCATCACTTTTTTTCAAAAAAAATCCTAAGAAATATCCAAGAAATGATCCATACAAATTCATTGAAATCCATATAAATCTGTTAGAATCTATAATTGTAAAGTCTATTAAAATCCTTTGAAATCTGTTACTTAAAAAAGTCTATTAAAATCATCTTGTATCTAAATAGACGGTTGGATTACATTTTTTTTCAAACCAACAACCCAAGTTGTGCCACATGGGCTCAAGCCTGCATGTTGTCAGCTCAAACGCCTAAAATCAATTCGAACTCAACATCCTAATTACATTCTCGCCGGATTGCTCGGTCCGTGGGAGATAGACCCACTGGATTGCCCTAATGATGGCATGGGCTGGAGCAAATTTTGGAGAGATTGAGGGCTTCAATCACCCAATAGGTGGGGCAATTTGACGGTGTAGAAATACTAGATTAATGTAGAATATCGTTTTTATTATAAAAATAAATAAAAAAATAAAAAAGCACCAATAATGAATTACTATATAAACATTAAATATAAGGGAGTTTTAATAAAAAGGGCTTAAACTAAGTTTATTTTAACCAAAAACCATCCTATAACTTTTTTTAACAAAAAACCATCTCAAAACAAAGTAAAACCCACAAAACCAACAGGCAGCTCGACCACCAGCCAGTCGCTCATGGCTCTCCTTTGACCCTCATCCTCCTCCTTCTCCTCCTCCTCTTCGTATCGTTGAGTACTACAACTTTCCTTTTTAAATCACCATATTTCGTTAAGTATTGAAGAAGTTATATCCATTTGAATCTTACCTAGTTTCCGGCGACCTCCGAGGCTTTCGAGGCCTTTTCCGGCCAAACCACAGCGAGTTAGCCATTGTGCAAGATACCATTCTCTTCGTCTCTTCGAGAACTACGATTTTCGTTTTTGAATCACTCGATTTCGTTGAGTATTGAAGAATTTATGTCCATTTGAATCTTATCCAGTTTTCGGCGACCTCAGAGGATTTCGAGGTGTTTTCCGGCCAAACCATGGCGAGTTAGCCATCGTGCAAGATACCATTATCTTCCTCTCTTCGAGAACTACGATTTTTGTTTTTGAATCACTCGATTTCGTTGAGTATTGACAAAGTTATGAGCGTTTAAAGTTTGTCCAACTTTCCGGCCGAAATCTGACCTTCCCTTCTGTTTAGCTCGAGCGAGCAGCAACCACACCAAGCCCTTTGGTGTTTAAGTGACTGTTTCTGGAAAAGTGATTGTTCACTGTTTCTGAAAAAGTGACTGTTTCTGGAAAAATGAATGTTCACTGTTTCTGGAAAAGTAATTGTTCACTGTTTCTGGAAAAGTGATTGTTCACTGTTTCTAGAAAAATGAATGTTCACTGTTTTTGGAAAAATGAATGTTCACTGTTTCTGGAAAAGTGACTGTTCACTGTTTCTGAAAAAGTGACTGTTTCTGGAAAAATGAATGTTCACTGTTTCTGGAAAAGTGATTGTTCACTGTTTCTGGAAAAATGAATGTTCACCATTTCTGAAAAAGTGGCTGTTTCTGGAAAAGTGATTGTTCACTGTTTCTAGAAAAGTGACTGTTTCTGGAAAAATGAATGTTCACTGTTTCTGAAAAAGTGACTGTTTCTGGAAAAGTGATTGTTCACTGTTTCTAGAAAAGTGACTGTTTATGGAAAAATGAATGTTCACTGTTTCTGAAAAAGTGATTGTTCACTGTTTCTGGAAAAGTGACTGTTCACTGTTTCTAGAAAAGTCACTGTTTCTGGAAAACTGATTGTTTCTGGAAAGAAAAGAACCAAAATCCAGAAACAGTGATTTAAATTCCAGAAACAGTGACTTAGATTCCAGAAACAGTGTTACTTAAAATTCAGAAACAGTTTATTTTTACATTCCAGAAACAGTGACTTAAAATTCCATAAACAAGGATTTAAATTCCAGAAACAGTTACTTAAATTCCAGAAATAGTGACTTAAATTCCATAAACAGTGACTTAGATTCCATAAACAGTGACTTAAATTACAGAAACAATGTTACTTAAAATCCAGAAACAGTTTATTTTTACATTCTAGAAACCGTACTACAACTTTCCTTTTTGAATCACCCTATTTCGTTGAGTATTGAAGAAGTTATATCCATTTGAATCTTACCCAGTTTCCGGCGACCTCCGAGGCTTTCAAGGCGTTTTCCGGCCAAACCACAGCGAGTTAGCCATCGTGCGAGGTACCATTCTCTTCGTCTCTTCGAGAACTACGATTTTCGTTTTTGAATCACTCGATTTCTTTAGTATTGACAAAGTTATATCATTTTGAATCTTACCCAGTTTCTGGCGACCTCCGAGGCTTTCAAGGTGTTTTACGGCCAAACTATGGCGAGTTAGCCATCGTGCGAGGTACCATTCTCTTCGTCTCTTCGAGAACTACGATTTTCGTTTTTGAATCACTCGATTTCGTTGAATATTGACAAAGTTATGAGCGTTTAAAGTTTGTCCAACTTTCCGGCCGAAATCCGGCCTTCCCTTTCATTTAGCTTATAACATGGTTTTTTATTAAACAAAACTTATAACATGGTTTTTTATTAAAACTAAAACTTTTCAAGCCCTTTTCATTAATTTTCCTTAAATATAACTCATAATTGAACAATTTAGTTACTAGTATGTCACTAAGGGTGGGTGTCAAAACAACTGTGCAATGATCGATTAGGTGTTGTTTTGACCATAAACAAAGCCAACCAGCCTACAACCAAACCCAAAACGTAATGAATTGATTTGGTTACAATTTTGAGTTTTGTAAACGACTCTAAACCAAACAAGACTGATCACGTACATGTTTGTTTTTATACTACTTTATTTACACATGCAGTGCTTCTATTGGCTAATAACTAAATTAGGATGTTGAATTTGAATTGATTCTTGGCTTGCGTATTGAAAATTAGGGTGGGTCTATGGACTAGAAAAATAAAAATATATAGCATGTTAGAATAAAATAAAGGACAAAGAGAGCGCGGGGTGCGGGGGCAGTAGAGGATAGAGATAGATGTATGATTCTGAGGTGTGTTTTATCCCACCCCATTATGCCTTTATTTATAGTAGTAGAGAAGGTAAATTCATAACCCCAATAAGATTACAACCCTAATAGGATAATATATAATCTAAAGAGATATGGTAGAATTATACAAGGGTACCCCAAGATATGATAGGATTTACATGATCACATTCCTAATCTAATAGGATTGCAACATTCTCCTTGAGTGTGTAAATACTGAAACAAAACAGTGCATTAGGTCTTTAGCGGATGAAGTAGATCAATTGATAATGTTGTCGGCACAACGGGTGAATGCGAGTCTCAAACTAACGAAAGCATGCATTGTGAGTAGCATGCATTGTAGTAAAATTCACAAAACCTTACTATGGTAAAAGCCAAAGTAGGTGAAAACCCCATCGGCTAAGGAGAAACGTGAGAAGTATGCATAATATCAAAAACAAAAGTCATACAGGATGAAAGTAGTATACCTTATAAGGTTCTGACTATCTGAGGATGGTTGCCTCATCAAAACCTCAATAGGTAACAAAACCCAGTAGGAAAAATGCTCCTAATCGCAAGAAAAAAATAGTATATTAAGATCAAGTGAGTATACTTATGGATACTCTCCCTGAGTTTGACAAAACTTCCAAAATAAGAGAACTACAAGTGAGCTTTTGAAAAGTAAACTTGGGTAATGACTTCGTAAAGAGATCGATCAGGTTGTCTTGGGGATGGATTTGCTTGACTTTAATGTTCTAATACTGTTGTTGCTGATGAGAATGAAATAACTTTGCTAGCTTTGTGTTGTCTCCCTTGATGTGTCATTTCTTCAGTTGGTTGATACAAGCAGCGTTGTTGTCAAAAATCGTTGTAGGGACGTCAATGACGGTAGAAAGATTGCTAGTACTTCGAATATGTTCCATAATTGCCCTCAGCTAAAAGCATTCATGCGTAGCTTCATGCAAGGCGAGAATTTCAACATGGTTTGAAGAAGTCATAACTAATGATTGTTTGGTAAACTTACAAGAAGTTGCAATGTTTCCAATGGTAAAGACGTAACCTATTTGAGAACGTGACTTGTGCAGGTTAGATAAATAACATGTGTCAGCGTAACCAATAAGGCAAGAATCAACTCGATGACTGAGGAGAGCAGCGACTTCTCTCGAGGATTCATGAAGGAAGAACATACCCAAATCTGTCGTACCCTTGAGGAAGCAGAAAATGTCATTAACACCATTTCAGTGTCTGCATGTAGGCACATTGCTGTATCTTACCAAAAGATTCACAATGAAGAAGATGTCGAGTCTAGTGCATTGAGTCAAGTACAATAAAGCACCAATTGCACTTAAGTTTGGAACTTCGAGCTCCAAAATCTCTTCCTCATCCTCCTTAGAATGGAAAGGATCTCGTTTAGCATCTAGAGTACGAACGACCATAAGAGTACTCGAAGGCTTCGCTTTATCCTCATTAAAACGTCGCAGCACCTTCTGGGTGTAGTTTGTTTGATGTAATAGGATTTCATCTGAAGAGTGCTCGATCTGAGTTTTCTCAAGATCTTTCATCTTGAATTATGATTTCAAGTGAGCGGCAATTTTCTCAAGCTCCTTCGGAGTCTCAATGAGATTCACGTCGTCGACATAAACTGCAACGATCAAAAATTCGGAGTGTGACTTCTTAATAAACACGCATGGATAAGTATCAATTAACGCACTTGTTTATTATTAGTGACACATCATTTAGTTTAAAAAATTTGATCTCTATAGCATTACCCTTCAATATTTATAACTTCTTTTCATTTGTTACTTATAAAAAGTTTTGAATTTTGTAGTTGGGTTTGCATTAGGTTTTGTTTTAATGACATCTCTAGTGTATACTTGAAAGCTGTCTTCATCGCTTAAAAAAAAGCCTCGTTCAAGATTGTCAAAGAGTTTCACAAACTCATCATTCTTGTCTTCACAAGTTTATCTTCTTTCAATTTGGGTGTGTTTCAGATCGTTCGTATGAAAAGGCAATTTGGGGTTTTAGGTTTAATCAGATTGGGGGTTTTAGGTCAAGAGATGATCATCTATTTCTGATCAACGGATAGATGGCAATGTCTAACTGATCATCGTTGGCTAGTTTGCACTATAAGAACATGGTAATAAAACTCAATATCTAATCATTAAAAATGAATTTAGCGATTAGTTACTCTAGTGCCACCATATATTTCTTGGTGATTTCGAGCAAGAAATGTGAAAATGTCATCCGAACTATTCGAGCAACATCATCTTGTTTAGTACTTACACTCTATTTTTTCCCGCAATACAATAGAAGAAAATATTATATTGTCTCACATTTAATTCAAGGGGTGTGTTTAGAAATCAAAGTTTTATTTGAAAAAAAAAATTTTAAATAAAAAACATCTACAGCCTAAACAGTCATTTTATATTATAGCAGATAAGTCATTTACATTAAAAAATTTAAATGGGGTGTAGTCAACAATTTGTACGGTGTCAATAAAACAACCCTTTGCATAATTCCGGGCAGTTTGCATGTTAAAGGGCACGAAACTTGGAGTAGACAAGATATGAGTGTGTAACAAATGTATGCTAAATATGCGTCTTTCTTCTGCCATCTACCCATCACGCAATGCTTATGTCCAACTGATTGTGGGGGCGACGCCTTTGCTCCAGAGCCAAAATAGCAGTTTTTTGACCGTTGGCTCACTCTATATAATGGCGCCAAAATTTAATCATGGCAGAAACTCTAAAATCATGGTTTTCCAGCTTATGTTGGTTGCTGTCGTGACTTTTCCGTTGGGGTTTGTTTCCTCGTACAGTTTCAGACGGAAGAAAAAGGACAGAGCTTTAGTAAAGGATCAGAATGCAAATGGTTAGAGGAGCTCTGAAAATGGAAGCAGAAAGACATAGGTGCAGGTGTGGATGTTATCATTGTGGGTGCTGGGGTTGCTGGTTCGGCGCTAGCTTACACTCTCGGGAAGGTGACAGTCTCACTCTCTGAGGGCTGTACATTCTTTTGATCTATACTTGAAATGGCTTAAGGTTTATGGAAATGATTGAACTTCTAATGTTCTTTTTAATGTTTAAGATAGTGATCAGTTACAATATTATCTGCATTGAACTGCAGGACGGGCGCCGAGTGCATGTGATTGAAAGAGACTTGACCAAGCCAGATAGAATCGTTGGTGAACTGCTACAACCTGGGGCTTATCTGAGACTAATTGAGTTGGGCCTTGTGGGTAATTAAGACATTTACACATGAAATATTTTCATATTACTTAGTCGTCTCAAGAATGAACCTGAAAACTCGCATTATTTGCTCAAATTGTTGTAATTTCTGCCAGGTTCTAAAGTGGTTGACCTTTCCTTCTGTTTTTCCTTTTCTAGTTATACATATATGCTAAATAATAATCGGTGTATGATTAGATTGTGTCAACAAAATTGATGCCCAGCAAATCTTCGGATATGCTCTTTACAAGGATGGGATAAGGACCAAGATGCCATATCCTTAGGAAAATTTCAATCCAGATGTGGTTGAGGTAAGCTTTCACCAGGGGTGTCTCATTCAAGGAATGCGCGATAAAGCTTCATCTCTTCCAAAGTATCCTTCTTTTCCTTTCAAACATTCCCAAGTTATTCTGTATTACTGTTGGAATTCAGTTTGGAATTTAGGTTGTTATCTTGCGGGCCAAGGATTAGTTACTTGCCCATTAAGTATTTGAGTTTGTTTAGGATTTGGTTTAGGGTTTTAGTCTAGGGTTTGCTTTGGTCTTTCTCTATATAAAGACCTCTTTGTTTTATTTCTGATTATCTATCAATAAAGCTATGTTTTTCCGGTATACTTTTCTACTTGGTATCAAGAGCAAGGTCCGTATCTCAGGAACCATCACCGTGCCGTTCGCTGATTAGCCCAACATCGCACTTTGTTTGCATCAATCTGCATTTGCATCAGTCTACATCTGCATCAGTCGCAGGTTGATATCTACATCAGCATCTGGACTGCATCTGCCACACCGCTTCAGTCTGCATCTGCATCAGTTTGCATCAGTCTGCCTGCACCATCGCACCATCGCACCGCCGTCATCTATTTTGTTTGCTGCATCTACACCGTTTCCTGCTTGCTTTTCAGGTATTTTGTTTCTTAGTATCGTCATGGCATCTGCAAAGGACGATTCCTTACAAGCTATTGGTGTGAAATTGAATGGAAATAATTATGTGTATTGGGCATATGTGATGAAGAATTTTTTGATTGGAAAAGGTTTGTGGGGCTATGTTTCTGGAATGATTTCTATTCCAAATAACCCTAAAGATGAGAAACATGTTGAATTGTTTGCTGCATGGGAGATGAATAATTCAAAGATTATTACTTGGATTAATAATTTTGTTGATTTGGCTATTGGAATGCAACTGGCTAAGTTCTCAACGTCTAAGGAAGTTTGGGATCACTTGGCTAAGTTGTATACCAAGGCCAATTTTGCTAAGAGCTATCAATTGGAAATGGAGATTCGTACAATCCAGCAAGGTGATAAGAGTATTCAAGTGTTTTACAATGAACTGACCAATCTTTGGGATCAACTTGCATTAACTGAGCCTGAAGAACTCGGCATTGTCAAGCTCTATTGTAAATATAGAGAAGAACAACGTCTTGTTCAGTTTCTAATGCCTCTTCGGGATGAGTTCGAGACACTCCGTAGCTCCATCCTTCATCGAACTCCTCTTCCATCTGTTGATTCTGTTCTTAATGAGTTACAAGCAGAAGAAGTTCGTATGCAGTCGCATAAGCTCTCTTCATCGTCGTCAAATACTTCAGCATTTGCTGCGGCAAGGTCTCGTAGGGTTGCTATAGATAAGTGTTCTTATTGTAAAGGGAAAGGGCATTGGAAATCCCAATGTCCTAAGTTGTCTCAGCAACATGAACTTCCACAGAAAGGATGAGCAGCTGCTGTTTTGCATATTGGAACTGGTTCAGAATCTGAATCTAGGAAGGATGATTGGACATGGTAGTTTGAAGTTGGCATCGGCATTGACATGGTTGTTGGCATCGGCATTAGGTTGTGTTTTTCGCATTGGAATTAGCACTAGAATTTGGAGTCTTGTATCCACATCTACTTTGGCAACCTTATGACTGTGTTCCGCCATAAGTTTGACGGGGGGTGTTGGTATTCAGTTTGGAATTTAGGTTGTTATCTTGCGGGCCAATGATTAGTTACTTGCCCATTAAGTATTTGAGTTTGTTTAGGATTTGGTTTAGGGTTTTAGTCTAGGGTTTGCTTTGGTCTTTCTCTATATAAAGACCTCTTTGTTTTATTTCTGATTATCTATCAATAAAGCTATGTTTTTCCGGTATACTTTTCTACTATTACAACATTGCTGAACTTGTATCTCACAAACAGATTCCAGTTACATATAACGATGTGGTGAATAATGTCATTGAAATTTGGTGCATGTAAAATTACTCAGTTTTGTCTTTTCAAGCTGGTAGAAAACTTAAATACTCGGACTTTCGCTCTGTTTCAGCCTTTTCTAATAATTAATGTTATAAGTTGATTTCTAAATGTTTCTAGTTCTACTATACGAAGCTAGTTCACTAGTACAATTGGCATACATGATATGTAAGAGTAAAGAAGTATTGAATATATCCTCCAGAAATCACAAGAGTTGATCAAGTAAATCACAAATCTTGAACTATGTAAACAAGAAACAAACAAGATACAAAGTATATCGATTGAAGATTACCTGCAGACATGCTCGAGGACGTAGAGGCCATATGCAACCTGCACACAACCTTCTTCTCTCTGCAAAGCACAATACCCTCCAACTTATAGGTTATTGGAACAATATGAGCGAGCCTTTGTGAAAGCAGGGATTGTGGTTTTATACTATAAGCTCTAGACTGCCTATAACAATCCCACAAGGAATATGAAACCAAATCCTTGTATAATCATGAATACTTAAAATCATGTACCAAAACAGAGTTCTAATCCAAAACCAAATAGGATTTACTCTCATAAACACATTGGGACTTCCTTTATGTTAATTCACAACAACTTAACCGTGTGTTTTCATACTCACACTCCAACATTCTCCCACTTGAGTATGATTCACAATGGTAAAGAATTATCACATAAGTCTCACAATAATGTTTCTCTAGTAAAAACACAGAACTGTAAACATGTGTCAAGGCAATGAACTCATAATCTCCTCTGCAATACAAAGTGCAGAATCAACTTATAAATCACAGAGACTAACACATACTCACAGAAAAGTAATTATGTAGCCGAGCAAACCAAAAGTTCACTCCCACTCATATTGCCCAAAATACAATACAAGTTCTTTAGTTATTCACCAAAAAAAAAAACAACTAAGTATAATTCACACAATAGCTTTGTCAAAAACCAAAATTGACTCAAGAGCTTTTATTGAATTATCACAATGTTTCCTGTGAACAACTAATCACAGATTTATCTGAACTAATTGAACCATAAGAAAACCTCTACTAACTTGCAAACAAAATCTAACTAAATAAATTAAAATACCTAGCCTCCAGAAAACATTGCTGCAGTATACTCCCTGATGCAAAGCATTCTATAGCCATCTTCCAGAAGCTTGATAATGTGAACTACTCCCACTTATCAAAGCCATAGACTACTCCCATACGAGCAACATGTGCTTCAAAAATCCCATTAGGCAAAGCGTTTGTGAGTGGATCAGCAATCATTAATTATGTGGACAAATGTTCCACAACTATAGCACCTTCTTTCACTTTCTCTCTAACTTTAAGAAACTTCACATCCATTAGCCTGGAAGCCGAAGTCCTTTTATTGTTTTTAGAGAAAAATACGGCTGAAGTATTATCACAAAACATCCTCAATGGTTTCTGAGCTGAATCAACAACCTTTAATTCAGTAACAAAGTTTTTAAGCCACACTGCTTGCTTCATACCTTCAAAACACGATATGAATTCTGCTTCCAAGAGATAACACCTCCATTTTGCATAAAAATATAACTCCCAGTCGATTTTCTTTCATCCATGTCCCCAGCCAAGTCCGAATCTGTATATCCAACTACTTCTAATGTATTTTCTCTTCCATACACTAACAAGTAACCCTTTGTTTTCTGTAGATACCTCAAAACTTTCTTTGCAGCCACCCAATGTGCCTCACCTGGATTTGATTGAAATCTCCCAAGTAAGCCAACTATAAAAGCTAGATCAGGTCTTGTGCAAATATTAGCATACATTAGACTACCTACTAGAGAGGCATATGGCTTCATCTTCATCTTTTCTTTCTCTAACTCGTTCTTTGGACTTTGTTCCCGAGAGAATTTGTCACCTTTATTCATAGGTACATCAGCACAATTGCAATGCTCCATGTTGAACCTAGCCAAGACTCTCTCGATATACCCCTTTTGTGAAAGTCCCAGAAGCTTCATTCTTCTATCTCTGATTATCTCTATGCCAAGTACATAGTGAGCTTCCCCCATATCTTTCATTTCAAAATTGGCACTGAGCATTTTCTTGGTTTCTTGCAGCAACTGCAGACACGAACTTGCTATCAATATGTCATCCACGTATACCACCAGGAAAATAAACTTGGTGCCCTTGAACTTGTAATATATACAGTCATCTAGCTTGTTTTCCTTGAAGCCATGTGTTGTTACCACTCTATCAAACTTGAGATACCATTGTCTACTTGCTTGTTTAAGTCCATAAATGGATTTATTCAGTTTGCAGACCATGTTATCCTTCCCCCTTTCAACAAATCTAGTCGGCTGGCTCATATAAATGTCTTCCTCTAACTCTCCATTGAGAAAAGCTGTTTTAACATCGATCTGATGCAATTCTAAGTCAAAGTAGGCTGTTAAGGCCATGATTACTCTCATAGAGTCTTTTGAAGAGACTGGAGAGAAAGTATCGCAGAAATCAATTCCTTCCCTCTATGTAAATCCTTTTGCCACCAACCTGGCCTTGTATCTTTCTATTCTCCCTTCGGAATCTCTCTTGGTCTTATAAACCCATTTACAGCCTATTGGTTTAATGCTTGAATCAGAATTCACCAATGTCCAAACTCGATTTTTAGACATAGATTCCAGTTCCTCTTCCATGGCTCTCTTCCATAAAGCTGCTTGAGGACTTGACATTGCTTGAGGAAAGGTTAAGGGATCATCAATATCCCCAAAGTCATACTCAGTTTCTTGAAGATACACATAATCGTTGGAAATCGCAGGTTTTCTAATTCTTGTTGACTGTCTTAATGACTGCTGCATAGGTTGCTCATTCTGTGTTGGAACTTCTTCATCTACAATCTCTATAGAATCATCAATCTGTTGCTGCAAACTATTTTCAGTCATTTGAGTGTCCTTTTCTTCGATTACTCTTGAAGGATTAGTGTAAATTGGGTTTTGAATGTAATCACTGGAAGAGGTGGCAATGGCAGATTGATCTTGCTCTTCAAATTCAAATTCCTCGACTGCTAAACCTGAAACATCTTGATCTTCTAAGAACACTGCATTATGTGTCTCTTGAATTCTTGAATGTGCTTGTGGACAATAAAACTTGAATCCTTTGGATTTTTCAGAGTATCCAATAAAATAGCAAATAGTAGTTCTCGAATCTAACTTCTTCTCACCTGGATTGTAAAATCTACCTTCAGATTTGCAACCCCATACATGGAAATGTCCAAAGCTCGGCTTTCTCCCTGTCCAAACTTCAAATAGGGTACTTTTGACAGCCTTGGTTGGCACTCGGTTCAATATGTAATTAGCTGTCTTGAGTGCTTCACCCCATAGAAAACTAGGCAATTTTGACCTTGAAATCATGCTTCTAACCATCCCAATAAGTGTTCTATTTCTCCTCTCGGAGACACCATTCTGTTGTGGTGTCCCAAGTGTGGTGTACTGTGCTCTAATGCCTTGCTGCTGAAGATAGAGTGCAAAAGGCCCCTTCTGTTGTCCACCCTCAGTGTACCTGCCAAAATACTCTCCTCCTCTATCGGATCTCACAATCTTAATCTGCCTATTTAGTTGTTTTTCAACTTCAGTCTTAAAGATTATGAAACAATTAAGTATTGCTGATTTTTCACTAATGAGAAAAGTATAACCATATCTAGAAAAGTCATCAATGAAATTCACAAAATAGCTATTTCCACATATGGTTTTAACAGAAAAAGGACCACAGACATCAGTATGTATAATTTCTAAGGGATTTTGACTTCTTTTAGCTTCAAAATTTCTTGTGTTAGTCAATTTTCCCTTCATGCATTCCACACATTACTTTTGCATTTTCAAAATCGAGTGCAGGAATCAAATTTGACTTGGTTAATTGCATAACTCTATCCTTTGAGATGTGTCCCAACCTTTTATGCCGTAAATCATATGAAGACTCAGAGTCATGCATTCTTTTGACATTAGTATTAAAAACAAAACTTGGTTTTTCTTCAGCAATGTGATCTATTTTCCATAATTCCCCATGTAAAACAGCAGTCCATAACACATATTCTCTCTTGTTTTCCTGGAAAAAATTAATGCAAGTATCATCACAACTAAAACCAAAACCTTGTTTTACTAATTTTGATGCAGAAAACAGATTTCTTCTCATGGTAGGGACATACAAAACATCATTTAGTTGAAGAACAAAACCAGACTGCATTTTTAATTTCACTATTCCAATAGCCTCAACCGCAACCCTTGACCCTTCTCCCACAAAAACATTATAAGAATCTTTACTAGTTTTTTTTTTGTTTTTGAAAACCATGCAATGTGTTAGTTATATGAACTGAAGATCCAATATCAAACCACCAAGAGTTAGCGGGAATTTCAATCAAATTTGACTCTACACACACATAGATATCAGTTCTACCTTTGCTCCTCAGCCAGTCTTTAAATCTTTCACAATGTTTCCTATAATGACCCTTGAGTTTGCAATGATGACATTTGATTTTAGAAACATCTTTAGGCTTAACATTAAGATTGTGAGATTTAGAGGATTTTGTATTTTTAGCAGTTCTACTAGGCTTAACAGAATTATTAGGAGGTTTAGATGTCATACCAGAAGCATAGTTGGTCTCCTTATTCCCAAGATGTACGAGATTCACAGCTTCAAACTCTTTGCCTTTCTCTTGTCTTTGCCGAGATTCCTCTTGCACACACTGTGCAATCAATTCATCCACAGTCCAAGTTTTATCTTGAGTATTGTAAGATACCTTCAACTGACTGTACTTTGCTGGAAGTGCCTGCAGAATCATGAAAACGAGTTGCTTTTCTCCAATAGTGACATCCATTGAATTGAGTTTCTCAGCTGCATCAGTCATCCTCATAATATGATCTCTTATGGAAGTGTTTCCATCTATTTTGTAGGTTGTCAACATTGACATGTATTGACTAATCTCTGCCTTTTCAGATTCTTTGAATTTGCTCTCAATAGCCTTGAGATAGTCCACTGCAAGATCATGTTTCTTTATGCCTCCCATCACTGTGTCAGTTATTGCACTTTCAAAAACAGATAAAGCAATTTTGTTGGCTCTCATCTATTTTTCATATTCAGCCTTCTCGGATTTGGTGCTCTTATCTGTTAACATTGGAGGCTTGGGAGTGTCTAATGCAATGTCAAACTCGTTGAGGGCCAGCAAGAAACCTATTTCTCGTCTCCATTTCTTATAATTACTGCCTCCAGTGAGAATCGGCACAGTTGTAAGATTTAGAGTCTTTAGTGAAACTGCAGACATAGCAAAACGAAATCTCAATAAAAGAACCAAAAGTTCTTGATTTCAATCTGCATTCACTTAATTCACAACTTTTATGAATCAATTTAGTCATATATATGAATTTCTTATAGTCATGAAAAACATATACAAATTAAGCAATTCATTTGTGAATCTCAGCCATTACCCAGATCGCAATTCCAATTGAAACATCAAAAAGAAAATAAAATTAATATTAAAAAATTACAAATAAGGTATGCAGACAGTTCATAAGCATTATACAACATCATGGTATGAAAACCCAGAACATATCTCTATATTTATGACTGTTAATACAAGAGAGATCAGAAAAACAGATTATACCAAAAGTTGCAGACATCATTTAAACAACGCAACGGAAGCAATATTTTGATGAGATTTGATTTTATCAGATTACTTACTTGAATCTTCTAAAAACAAACAAGATGAAGATGTCTGCAGACATGATCATAAGATCGCTGCTTGTTTCCCTCTTTCGAATCGATAATAGTCATTAAAAGCCCCTTTTTTTTTAAAGAACCCAGTCGTCTTACGGATATCCAAGAATCATTTAATTAAAAAAAAAATTATCCCACAAAACGACGTCGCATAGATTAGTTTTGTATATATAAACTAAGACTGCAGGTGATTCTTACTTCTTGCAGATTCGAAAACTTATTCAAGATTGAATCTAAATGAAAAACCATTGGCTCTGATACCACATGTAAGAGTAAACAAGTATTGAATATATCCTCCAGAAATCACAAGAGTTGATCAAGTAAATCACAAATCTTGAACTATGTAAACAAGAAACAAACAAGATACAAAGTATATCGATTGAAGATTACCTGCAGACATGCTCGAGGACATAGAGGCCATATGCAACCTGCACACAACCTTTTTCTCTCTGCAAAGCACAATACCCTCCAACTTATAGGTTATTGGAACAATATGAGCGAGCCTTTGTGAGAGCAGAGATTGTGGTTTTATACTATAAGCTCCAGACTGCCTATAACAATCCCACAAGGAATATGAAACCAAATCCTTGTATAATCATAAATACTTAAAATCATGTACCAAAATAGAGTTCTAATCCAAAACCAAATAGGATTTACTCTAATAAACACATTGGGACTTCCTTTATGTTAATTCACAACAACTTAACCGTGTGTTTTCATACTCACACTCCAACATGATATTCATGTCATCCTCCAAAATTTTGACATCAGTATAAAGTTGGAACAAGGAATAGTGACATCTCTGCTTGAAGAAAAGGGAACTATCAAAGGGGTGAAGTTTAGACGCAAGGGTAGTCAAGAGTTCACTGCGCATGCACCCCTCATAATTGTATGTGATGGTTGCTGTTCAAACTTGTGACGTTATCTGTGCAATCCTAATTATGTCAAATGACATGAAAATAAACAATTGTCATTGTTTTGTTGGTTAAACAATTATGTCAAATGACTTGTTTTTAAGAACTTTCAATCAGCAAATCAACAATTGTCATTGTTTATCTGCAGGTTGATATTTCTTCTTGTTTTGTTGGTTAATTTGATTCTTGAGGATTGCCAGCTTCCATATGCAAATCATGCACATGTAATTTTGGGGAATCCATCACTTGTATCATTTTATGCCATCGGCAGCTGAGAGATTCGCTGCTTGGTTGATGTACCAGGCCTCCAAGTACCTTCTCTTTCTAGTGGTGAAATAGCTTGCTACTTGAAAACAAAGGTGGCACCCCAAGTAGGGTTACAGCTTGGAAACTTTATGAAATATGTGTGTGATTTTATTCGTACTTCACTTATCTTTTAGTCGTATAATATTTCAGGTTCCTCCCGAACTGTACATTCCCTTTTTGGTTGCCATTGATAAAGGAAACATAAAAACAATGCCCACTAGGAGCATGCCTGCTGCTCCTCATCGTACACCAGGTGCTCTCCTAATGGGGGATGCAGTTAACATGCGGCATCCTATAACCGGGGGAGGCATGCTTGTGGCTCTATCGGACGTTGTTGTTCTAAGGAATCTTCTCAGACCCCTGCGCAATCTGAATGATGTTCCTGCCCTAGTTAAAGACCTCGAATCTTCCTATAATTCTTGGTTTCACGGCAACCAGCGACTTTTACCATAAACACATTGGCAGGTGCCGCATACAATGTGTTATGTGCATCCTCTTATCCAACAAGAAAGGAATTGCGCCAAGCATGCTTTGATTATTTTTGCCTTGGACGCGTCTTCTCGAATGGACCTCTTGCTGCTTTCTCTGGTCTAAACTTTTGCCCCTGGAACTTGGTTCTCCACTTCTTTGTCGTGGGTATTTATGCTGTTGGACGCTTACTACTTCCGTTTCCTTCGCCAAAACGTATATGGAATGCAGCCAGACTGATCTTGGTGAGTAACTCTATCACAACAACAAAACCATATCCCAGTAAGTGGGGTTGGATATATGAATCTTAGAACGATACTGCACTGATTTTGTGTCATGTCTGTAGGTATTCGTTTCACATGTTCAAACTACCTACGAAAATAAAATGTTGCAAACACATAAGGTGATCATTCCAGCCCTAACGAGTCCCACAATACTATGATTCCAACTGAATCAAAAGAACATTTACGAGGAGAGAGTAAAAAAAAGTTGGATTGTATATTAGTGACGTATTGTGACTGGTTCTCACATTTAATCGCCATTTCATTTTCAAATTTATAAATAAACTAGCATCTTGCCACACACTCACGCGTGTGACAATTTGCTCTTTTACATTTTTTTTCTTTTTACTTGTGATTTTTATTTGGGTCATTTTGGTTCTGATCCCTAATCAACTTAATTGTTAAACTGAAACTTTGTTTGTTTAAATATTTTGATCGAGATCCTTAGTATCATTTAAGAAATTTAACTCATGCATTTATGCATTTAATGTCCCACAAATTCTGAAATTTAAACAAATTCAAATAATATTTTAAAATATAATGTTTTAAAAATTAATTTTAGAGTAATATTGTTCTTCACAAAGATTATAGCAAAAAGATAATGTACCCACAAATAATTATTAACATATTTTAAAAATAAACTATTGATATATTTTAAATCATAAAATAAATACATATAATTAGCACATGTACATTTAGCAAAATTAAAAATGGGTACAAATACAAATAAAAGTTTAAAAAATATGGGCACAGAAATGAATTAATATATGGGTACAAATTAAAACTAAAAATAAAATTGGTAAAAATTAAAAAAAAAAGGTTGCAAATTAAAAATAGATACAAACTCAAAATAAAAATATATGATAAAACATTTAGCTGTAAATATAAATATATCAAATGTAACGTTTCTAACGCTAAATAAATATATTTATAAATAAAATATTTTATTATTGAATTAATTAATGACGTTTATTAAAATCTAGGGACCTTGATTAGAAATTGAAAAGGATAACCTAATTTTTCTTTCTTTATTTTTGTTTAAATATTTTTTTTTGTTTTAAAAATTAAAGGAATAAAAGAAAAAAAAAACTTGCCACCACATGAGTTTTTTTTTTATTTTTAACAAACGATATTATCTACCACTATGGTTCAAATTTGCTTTTAATGAAAAATTGGGGGTTAGCAAAGGGGTGGGGAATAGGCTAGCAATAATATGGTTTAAATTGCCTTTGACGAAAATTTCTATGTTTAGATTTTTTTTTAATTAAATTGAGTTTGAAATCTTAGTTAAGGAAGGGTAGTTTGTCTTCTGGCTTATTGTTTGGACCCGATTTTACACCATCAGCCGAGTAATCGAGGCCGTTGAGTGAGCATGGTTCTTAACCGTCGGATAAGAAAGTTAAGATAATTTGGTATTGTTAAGAGATAATATTATGGTTTTTAATCATAATAATTATCTTTTAATAAATTATCTTAATTTTCTGGTACAAAATAAATTATACAGATTCTTGGACTCTTCACGTGGCATAACATAGATAGATAACGGTGAATAAGGAAACCTAAGGTTAGGTGATGAATGCCAACTGCATGGGGTCTATGGTTGAATGGACTCACGTAAGAAGCCACGTGGAACAATGGGAAAAGATTCTACATGTGGTGGTGATAAGATGGCAACACAATTTGATCAGAATTTTGGGATACATGGTCTTCATGTATACATGGGTAACTTGCGGATGGGATGAATTCAAGTTGCAAATTTGATAGGCATCTGCAACGTGTGGGGCATACGGATTCTTGAGAAAAGTAAGGAGATTGTTTTGGGAAGTGAACTGTCTTCCAATTAATTATCTTTCCAATTAATATGTTAAGATAATGATACAAATAGGAGTTGGTGCATGAGTTTGGAAGACAGAGGTCTATGTAAACTATGACGTATGCATTTAGGCATTTAAATATTAAAACAAATATTTGGAGTAGATTGGTGCTCTGCAAAGATGAGAGGAGCATGGCATTGACCTAAGAAATCTTGACTTTGACTAAGGAGAAGTGATATTATCAAAGGTTTTTTATCACAATATCCGGATGCAGAGTTAGAGTGGAATTGGGAATTTTATTACAGTGACTGAACACTACGGATTATATAAATACAAGACTTTATGCGCCAAGAAGAGGCCCCCTCAAATTCAACACACAAATCTGCCCTGCGCAAACTCTTGCTCTACACGAAACCTCTCAACAGCCATGAGATTTTTATTTTCCTTTTCGCCAACACATCTTCAGTTTAGATAAACAGCACTGTGAAGACAACCGGTGATAACTTCAGTTTGGATAAATAGCACTATCACCGTAGAATCAGCCGACCTCAGAGCACCTTCAGTTTGAATAAATAGCACTGTGTCGATGTCGACTGGTTATCTATCCAAGTCTCGATCGACAAGGGTTTTCGAATCCTTGTTGGTAGAGGTCATCTCTTTAACCTTCTCGGCGAAGTGAGGTGTCACTGATTATTGGGCTCAGCACATTGAACGTCGAGTTGTTTTATGATTGGATACTCACAAGTGAGATTTAAAGTTCAGCATTCCGACGACCAAACTATATTTACAGTCAAGACATATATCTACTTTGAGTACTTGTGTCCTTATACTCTGTTGTCGATTCGGCGTGCTTATACCTTCACGAATATAATCACTGTGACTGAATCCGGCGCTGACGATTTGTGAACTTCGCGGAGATAGCAGTTTTGTCTTCAGGCTTTAGAGTACAAAGGCCGAGACATGTTCCTTCCTAGGCCGCAATCGCAAGACGTAGAAGTCAGTAGTGCGCTCAACGCAATATTAGCATATTTTACTCCCTGGCTGAGCTCGGCCGATGAGTTGGCACGCCCCGCACATAACTGAAGGATGTAGTTAGCTCATTAGTTACTCGGCCTGCACACCACATAGGCTAGTTAGTCTTTAGAGTCAACATTTTGGCACGCCCGGTGGGACCCATTGCTAAAACTACGAAGTTCACATGATATATCAAGATCTCAGTGAGAATGATATTTGGCGCCTATTAAAACAAAATGCCAAAATGTCACATCCCGACCCGAGCCCCCACCACAACCCTGACCCGACTCCACCGTAGCACGATATTGTCCACTTTGGGCCCCAACCACACCCACATGGTTTTGTTAATGGGAACTCACAAGCAACTTACGAGGAGGTTATCCATCCTGGAATTGCTCTAGCCCAAACTCGCTTAACTTTGCAGTTCCTACGGAACCCGAAGCCAATGAACTCCCAAAAGTCCTCATGCTAGGTAAAGATGGGAATATACATATAAGGCTTACAGGATCCCTTCCCCTGGGCGATGTGGCATGTTACAATCCACCACCCTTAGGGGCCTGATGTCCTCGTCTGCACACTTCAGGCTAGGGAGTGGCTCTGATACTAAATTGTCCCATCCCGGCCCAGGCCCCCACCGCAACCTGGACTCGACTTTGGCGTAGCACGATATTGTCCGCTTTAGGCCCTGACCACACCCTCACAATTTTGTTTCTGGGAACTCACGAGCAACTTCCCAAGAGGTCACCTATCCTAGAATTACTTTAGCCCAAACTCGCTTAACTTTGGAGTTCCTACGAAACCCGAAGCCAGTGAACTCCCAAAATGCCTCGTGCTAGGTAGAGATGTGAATATACATATAAGACTTATAGGATCATCTCCCTGGGCGATGTGGGATGTTACAATCCACCAGCCCGTCCCGAATTAATTATATCATTGGCGTGAATTTACTAAAATGCCCTTAGACGTTTTGTTTGGTTGTTGGTTGGTGACCAAATTTGGACCACACATTCCCTTTCTCTCTCCCATGTGCTATCTCTCTCTTCTCTCTCTCGGATTTTCTGCAAAATTCGTACAAATTGTACAAACAACTCCAAACCAACCCATTTCTTCACGGATTGAGCTTTTAGATACCACCGTCATCATCATTGTGACCATAACCTCCGATTTTGTGCACTGTTCATGCACACGTAAATTTGAAGGTTTCAGAGCATTCTAAGGTTATAGTGAGCATTAGAACGTCCTCACGAAGCTCGGAGAAGAAAAACCAAGTGATTTGGACGACGGGAAGTCGAGATCAGCGAATTTCAAGTTTTGGTCGGGTTATCGAGGCTTGTCAGGAGAGTTCCCGTGATTATTGAAGCTTGAAATTGGTAAGATTGTGTTCAACTTGTTGTAAGCTTCATTTTAAGACAAATTTCATGAATTTTGGTTAAAAAACAAAGAAGATATGACGATTTGAAGTTTTCCCAGCTTTCCGGCGACGGCGACGGTAACCAGGGGTTCGCTGGAGAAAAAGGGTGAATATTTCGTCAAGTTTGACAGAATATTCTAACGCCATCAGGTTAGTTTTAACGGTTTCCGTTAGGGTTTAACGAAATATTCCTAACAGTGGTTAAGGATTCCATTAGGGTTGGCCGCGCGTGGGGGCGCGTAAAGCCATGCCCTTGCCGGCGCGTAGCGGCGCATGGGGCGTTGAAAAATTATTTTTAAAATATGGGGATGTTCTTGAGGATGTGTAGATCACGTTGCTATATTCAAATACCAAAATTGAGCTATGTATGAGAAGTTATTAGTAAGTCTTGTTTATATGCTTTAAATGACATTTATTTAGTTATTTCGCATATAGGTGAGACCTATCCTGAGGACGAGCGCCAGCAATTAAGGCTCGAGGGCTACCACCCTTTGACTTATCAGTGAGTGGGCTTTTGGTTTCCATATATACCTATATACTTGCTATTTTTCCCATAAATCACTTCTAAATGAAAGTATGTTTAAAATGCCATGCATATGAATTTACTTTTAGTATATGAATTGGTATATGATGCATATATGTGAATTGGTGATGTGGACGCTCAGGTGAGTACCAGGTGAGTTATAATTGGTTGGTGTGAATTTATGATTTTATGATGTGATGAATTGAGAGCTCATGAACCTGCACCTCAATGTTAGTGCTCCCTCCCAGAGCTAGGGCACGGTCCTTCACGTGATGTTCACGTGATGTTCACCTCCCGCACAGGCTTGTCGTATAGACCACTTTAGGTGGTTTCGACTCGTAGGTGACCAGCGACTATTCGCACAATCTTCACGTGATCGTAGCACTTAAGCATATTTATTTTACACCTAATTTTGTCGTACAAACCACTATAGGTGGTTCCGACTCGTGTGTAGGGTTTGATATGATTGAGATTGATTATGAGTTATAGACTCAGGCAAGGGCTGATTTAATATCTGGTATTCATATTTGTTCATTGAGTTACTTATGGCATTTCGTTGAGATATTTGGCATGGCACACTTCTGGTATACATTGATTATCTTTATTGCTGAGTATAATTTTGAGATATATGAGTATATGCTTTATTTTCTGGGAAATTATACAGGTTTTGCGGCGAAGGGTTAGAACTTTTGAGAAATGAAATGATTTTGAAAAGCTTTGTTTTTGCCCACTCACACTTTTTGTTTTACGCCCCTCTAGGTGTTAGGTGAGAGTTTTCATTGGTGGCTTACGAGGATATCTGGAAGTTTTGACAGATTTCACAAATGTACGATCACCTTTGGGTGTTGTATAATTAGTATTTGTCTTGTTGGACTGCACTTAGGCTACTTATGCTCTAGTTGTGTATTTCACACTTAATCCTCTCACTAGCACGTTATCTTAGTTAGGCTACTAGTTGCTTGGTTTTAATTTGTTCGTATTTCTCTTTATTAATCTTGCTTCTGCATTGTGCACGTGGTTACGTCACGCTCACGTGACGGCCAACATGTCCTGATTTAGGTCGAGGTTTGTCACAAGAGGCACGAAAAACTCCTTAAGGAGTATTGTAGAGTTCTTGAAAAAAGGCTAGAGGCCCGGGGGAGGGGCAATTCTTCACTCCGGCCACGATCAAAATTCAGCCTAAGAAAATTGTCCGGGCGGCCAAAGAAATACCTAGGCCACCTGTTGTTTCAGTCGACATTGAGAGTGTGGTAGGCCTAGAAGAAAAATTTCATGTCTTTGAGCCAGAAATTGACTCGAAAAATAGTTTGTCAAAGGAATGTTCCAATGACGAACAAGACCAATTCACGGTTTTAGCTGAACAAACCACGCCAATCGATATGATTATTGGTGATGAAGCTGATATGGAGAAATCTCATTTGGAGTTAAAAGCCAAAATTAACTGAGTAAATTTTGATATAAACAGATCTCGGCTTGGAATAAAGCATCGTTGGCCTCCGCCTAATTATGATTCAGCCGTTTTCATTTTCTTTTGCTAACAAAAAAAAACAAAAAACAAAAAAAAATAATAATAATTTATTTTCTTAACCATTCGGTTGTTCAGCCGATGCTTAAAGAAAATAAGGGGGCAATATGACTTTGATAGGTGATAGGCCGAGCTGCCAATTGGTACTTTGATGGGCTCGGCCCAATTTTTTTTAGATGCCCCAACTTGTTTAAGAGGTAGGCCTGTAGTGTTGCATGTATGTCGACGTCACAATAATCAGCAGTTTCCTCGGTACCAAATCCACCATTCTCCCCACGATGCCGACCAACTCTTCCCTCATTTTCACTGCGCGATCCGCGTTGTTGGCATGGAGAATCACCAAGGATGCATAGTCACAGAGCTTGCTCAATTAAGTTCTACATACAGTTTAAGCTTATATATGCATGAGCGTTCCCAATTTCAAGTTTGGCTGAGCTTGGTTAAATTTCGAGTAGGATCTGATTATCTGCACTACCATGGAATTATTCAATAGGCCAATTATTGTGATGGTGTTCCCCCATGTACTAAGCTTGTGATGGTAAGAACCGATCTGTCAATGATCTTGCAGGCGACGGACTCGGTCGAATTGGGCAAGGAGGCTCGGGCGATGGTACCAGACCAGCCGTGGCCGAGCTCTTTGAAGGGTTGGTAGTTCTTCAATGTGTCATACATTTTGGGGTCTATCAAGGAAAATGATCTGCCAAGACACTTACAGAGAACTTTTTGCTGACCAGGCAAGGTCGAGGACTTGAGTATGGGTATTTACGAGTTTTCACTAGAGAATATGCTAGGCGAGTCAAGGTGGTCGAGCACAATGGCTGGCCGAATTAGTTGTACCAAGAGAGAGTCTGGGCTCCCCACTAAGTTGGTGGTAGTTTAGCAAGTCACTCCACCAGGTCTCCGCGCGCCCATATCCACTACGTCGCCATCACGTAGAGCTCTTCGACCTAGTGAGGAACTAATTCAAGGGGGATCACTCAGAGCGTCTTTTCCCAAACTTGCAACTTCAACATGTTTATCTTGCCCTATTCGAGTTGAGTCTGGTACTACAAATGCAGAAGCAATAAAAAATAATTATAAAAAAAAGGGTTTGAGTTTCTTCTAAATCTAAGAGCATGTAGGATTAGTCGTGTAGGCCAAAGCTAGAGACAGACAGTTTTCTAATTTTTGAACATTCGACAGCAGCGAGGAAGCTGAGTTCGGTCTTAGTAACGCCCGACTGACTGCTGACTCAACTTGTGCTCTTCATTATCACTAGGGTGGAAGGAAAGGCAATTCTTTGCTCATGTTGCTCAAAGAATGGAACATCAGCCAATATGTCACGGCAGATCTGAGGGTTTTAATGCCTTTACGATCTATCTTGGGTGCTCCTTGAAGGATTCGTTCAGCAAAGTTATTTTGGTTGAGTTATGTTTGTACTCGGTGAACAAATATTATTTGTGGTAGTTGATGGATATAGAGTTTTGACCAAAGTCATTGGTTAGAAGATTTATATACAAATTTAGTAAGTCATCGACTAATCAGTTTATGTGGAGCTTTTGTGCAGCTTAGGTCAACAAAGTTGTTCTTGTCACCTCATGCAGGTTCAGAGACGTTATCGATTCAGCAGAAGTACTCAGTGGTGGCCAAGTAAACTGGGGGGCAATGTTTGGACCCGATTTTATACCATCGGCCTGTGTAATCGAGGCCGTTGAGTGAGCACGGTTCTTAACCGTCGGATAAGAAAGTTAAGATAATTTGGTATTGTTAAGAGATAATATTATGGTTTTTAATCATAATAATGATCTTTTAATAAATTATCTTAATTTTCTTGTACAAAATAAATTATACAGATTATTGGACTCTTCACGTGGCATAACATAGATAGATAATGGTGAATAAGGAAACCTAAGAAGGTTAGGTGATGGATGTCAGCTGCATGGGGTCTGTGGTTGAATGGACTAGCGTAAGAAGCCACGTTGAACAATGGGAAAAGATTCTACACGTGGTGGTGATAAGATGGCAACATAATTTGTTCAGAATTATTAGGATAAATGGTCTTCATGTATACATGGGTAACTTGCAGATGGGATGAATTTGAGTTGCAAATTCAATAGGCATCTGCAACGTGTGGGGCATACGGATTCTTGAGAAAAGTAAAGAGATTGTTTTGGGAAGTGAACTGTTTTTCCAATTAATATGTTAAGATAATGATACAAATTGAAGTTGGTGCATGGGTTTGGAAGACAGAGGTCTATGTAAACTATGACGTATGCATTTAGGCATTTAAATATTAAAACCAATCTTTGGAGTAGATTGGTGCTCTGCAAAGATGAGAGGAGCACGGCATTGACCTAAGAAATCTTGACTTTGACTAAGGTGAAGTGATATTATCAAAGGTTTTTTATCACAATATCGGGATGCAGAGAGTTAGAAGAACTAGGGAATTTTATTGCTACGATTGAGCACTACAGATTTTATAAATACAAGACTTTGTGCGTCAAGAAAAGGCCCCCTCCAATTCAACACACAAATATGTCATGCGCAAACTCTCGTTCTCCGTGAAACCTCTCAACAACTGTGAGATTTTTATTTTCCTTTTCGCCGACACATTTTCAGTTTGAATAAACAGCACTGTGAAGGCAACCAGTGTTAACTTTAGTTTGGATAAATAACACTATCGCCGTAGAATTAGCCGACCACAGAGCACCATCAGTTTGGATAAACAGCACTGCGTCGAGGTCGACTGGTTATCTATCCAAGTCTCAATTAACAAGGGTTTTCAAATCCTTATTGGTGGAGGTCATCTCATTAGCCTTCTCGGTGAAGTGAGGTGTTACTGATTATTGGACTCGACACATTGAACGTCGAGTTGTTTTATGATTGGATACTCACAAGTGGGATTTAGAGTTCGTCATTTCGACGGCCAAACTACATTTACAGTCAAGACATATATCTGCTTTGAGTACTTATGTTCTTATACTCTAGTGTCGATTCGGCGTGCTTATACCTTCACAAATAAAATCATTGTGACTGAATCCGGCCCTAACGATATGTGAACCTCGCGGAGATAGCAGCCTTGTCTTCAGGCTTTAGAGTCCAAAGGCCGAGACGTGTTCATTCCTTGGCTGCAATCGCAAGACGTAAAAATCAGTAGTGCGAACAACGCAACATCAGCATATTTTACTCCCTGGTCAAGCTCGGACGACGAGTTGGCGCGCCCTGCACATAACTGAATGACGTAGTTAGCTCATTAGTTACTCGGCTTGCGCGCCACGTAGGCTAGGTAGTTTTTAGGATCAACACTTATATATGTATAGATGAACAGCCTTATATCAATTTTTTTTATTATAATTTTGCAAGAAGTTGAAGAATCATTCTCCCCATAATCAACGCTGAAGGAGTAAGACAAATGTTCTTCCTTGCACGCAGATTTCCTCTGGTTAGTTGACAAAAACAAGATACTCAAAAAACCAAAAAGAAAGAATGTCGTAGGCTCGTAGCACAGTTTCTCAACCCCTTAAGATTAACTTGTTTGTATAATTACATATTCTTCCAAGTAACAATTTCAAATCCTAATCCATGCCTAGATTCTTCCATGTATGTAATAATCCATTCCAGATTTTACTACTTTATTAATTTTAAATGTGTAAATAGTCTAAAATGCCACTAGAGGTGAGATTGTTGACTTTCATTTACCGTCATTTCTTGACACGTATAAGTTATTATTTTACAGTATTCTAGAAGTCCTCGATGATACGAATGCGTAGGCGCAAGCGAAATCGAATTTGGAGCTAAGATGAAAATTTAACAAAACTACGAAGTAGAAGGGCATTTTAGTAAATTCACTATTCTAGAGATTCATCCTTATTATTTTATATATTTTTTTTCTTATGGGATGTCTGTGTCCATATGACGCACACACGTGGGCCTCATATCCCCTTTGTCCCCGTGTCATCTTCTCCTTACTCTCTTGGTCATCTCTTTTTCCCTCATCTCTCTCTTTTCCCTCTCACCTTTCATCTCTCATCTCCAAACTCTCTCGCCCTCTGTGAAAACCAAAGCAGCAGCGCACCACCACCATTTGCCGTCTTCTCCAGCGAGCTTTACAAGAACTACTAAACCACACCAGACCACCCATATATGTCTCTCTCTATCTCTCGTCCTGCATCTTTTTCCCTCAACCTCTATGTCGTCTCTCTCTCATCTCTGCAAACATGGTATGGTCGTGAAGCTAAGATTACCACCGCCATTTTCCATGGCGGATGACGACCAAACCACCACTTCTACGTTATCATTTCACCTGAAACCTAGCCTAGGCCCTAGGTTTAGCCCCAAAAGTTCGAATGACATAACTCTCGGATCATGGAGCTCTAACACAGTGGAGATTTCCCCACGTGGATCTCATCGTTTTCTTGGAAGGTGAGTGTCAAAAATGTTTCGAATGATCTCTTTTCATTGTTTGAATTGCATTTTAGAGTTGATTGGTGAGTTTTGGACTAGTTTATGACAGAAACAACGAGGGGGAAATTTCTCTCCAGATTTCGACAAAAATCGTGGCCATTAAGTCACATTCATGCCGTTTTTCTAATCAACGTCGACCCTGCCTCAGCCTTAAATTGGTATAATTTTGTTCATCACATTCCTAACTTTTATTTGGTCTTTGAATCAATCATTTTTCTTGGAAAATAAGCTCAAATAGAACTTTGAAAGTTGGATGAAAACTTGCAAATATGCAGGCCTTCACAAGGAAGGCGAGTACTAACGTACTCACAGGCACGTGGGCGCGCGTGGGGAAGTCACATCGAGTAGAGCGTACAACATGTGGCTGTTAGTGCAGCCACTTTGTGGCAGCGTGTGCGGCAGCGCGTGGAGCAACCCGAGGTTGCTCTTAAGTTTCTTGACGTGCCGAATCCGAATATGCCCTTCATTTTCCAAAATTCGATCAATTTAAAATGGTTCCTTTATTAACCGTACTTTATACGAATACGCGAATTTATGTTAGTACGTTATATATTTATGAGAATGGTTTGTTTTTAGGTGAAATGCGTCGCAAGGATCTTTAAAGCCCTCGAGGCGGGTTCGACCCGACAACATGATTTGTGAGTGGATCTTCGCTTTTAAGTATTATATATTTATTTAGTTTCCACATATATATTTTATAAAGAGTTTTCTAGATATGCCTAGATTAGACTCACGTTTATAAGAATTAGCAGAATGATGAAATTTACGTAATTATGCTAAATTCTACAAGATGCACATGTATGCGTACTACTACGGAATTTTATTTACGACCATGATTAATATTTTATTGAATAGTATTATGTCAATTAGAATTATCAATTTACAGTTGTATGATCATATTTACGTTATATGCTCATTGTGTGCTACACTGGTGTTTGTACTCGCCCAAGCCAGGGCCAGGCTTCACGTGTTGTTCACATCGCACCACATGCTCACTTTGGATCCATTGTAGGTGACAGTACTGTCCTAGATTGCTATAGGCAATTAGGACTTATATGTGATGCACATAGCGCCAGTCTTCATGTGATTGTAATACTATAGCATAAATCATTAGTACACCCAATCATGTTCATGTCAAAATATCTCTGCATGAACGCGTATGTCAGCATATGTCAATGAGCACCCGATACTATATATTCGTTTATGCAAGATGGTGTGATTATTGGATGTTATGTTTTATATGCGAAATATTATACTTGCCGTATTTCAAAGGTATTACTGTTTATGGTGAGTGTTTTCCTGCTATATGTGGTATATATATTTTGAACCTATATTTGTTTTATGGCGAGGGGTTAATACATTTTCGAAAAGGTTTTTAAAACTTTATTTTTAGGCACACTCACCCTTATTTTTCGCCCCTCTAGGTTTTAGTGGCAAAGCTTTGGTGTCGACAAGGATTCTTGGCAAATGTTGGAATAGGTGATTACTTTCGATGGTATAATTTTATCCTACATTTATTGTACTTTATTGATGCTCTGACATCATGTGTGAATTGGGTTCAATCCCGCTTATGTGCGCATTCTTCCATTTAGGCACTTTAGAGTTAAATTTACTCGCATTTTCCACATCACTACACTTATAGCTTCGTCACCTTCTTTGTGTCAGTTAGCACAGCTCGATTCGGAGTTCAGGTAGACATTCCGCATCAATGTGTGTCAATGTAACTATTGATACATGCTTCACCTCATGCAGTGTGCTCACTTTGTTTAATATAATAGCGACCAAGGACTCGTAAGTCAGTGATGAACAACATGGGTGATTCTTGACCGTAGATACAAGTGAGTCTCGCATGCATCAGTAGTTAGAAATCAATCATCATTGTACCACTTACACGCCCTCATCGTATCATTGTCCAATTGCAATTATATTCAAATAAAATAAACAAATCTCATACTGACTTGATCCATAATCCATATTTTTGATAGATTATTATTCTAAGAGTCGTGATTATATGCTGTTCTTTGTTTACAGGCGGATTAGGGAAGTTTGTTTTTTTTTTCTTCTCTTATTTTTTTATGTTGGGAGCTTTAACAAAAAGTTTCTGATATTGTTTACTTTAACAAAAAATCACATTTTTACACTAAAAAGTCAATCCTGATACTATTCACTTCACCCTTTATTTTGTCATTATCGTTAAAACTCAAAGTTTTCAAATCTTTTTCATTAATTTTTCTTTTTATGTTTTAGTTTAACATTTCTAGTTGTCACCCCCTGTTTGGCACCCATGGTTTTTAAAACCTAGAGGAAAAAAAAATTGACTTTTGCAGGCAGAATATTAATATTTTGTACTATGTATAATAATATATAATCCACTTCCCACACTTACCAACCCCTCTCTGACTAAATCAAGTCTTACTTGGACAGCCATTCCTGTGCACTTACTCGCTGACCGTGTAAATTTTCTTGTTCTGTTATAGGATCACTAATAGTTCCAAAATGTAAGAGAAAAGGGTTATAATCAGCTTCAGCTTCGACTCTCGTGGATGTGTTAACGATACAAATTTATGATGAGTTAGATACTAAGTGGTGGCTAGCATCACTGTAGCGACATAATTTTATTGTCTCTTAACATATAAATATCATAATAGTTGCGAAATAAAAATTATAATTGTGAAGTAAATTACATTATTATTCAAGAACCTCCAAGCATTTTTAGTTTCGGTTACATTGTTATTTCCATTCAAAACTATTCTAATTTACTAAAGAGGAAACTCAACCTCGTATGTAAGAGGAATGGTACATTGTCTTAGCTGAACTGGCCTCAACTCCCATCTGCCAAAACATTACCTATATTTTAGTTGCAAATGATTCCACTAAATCTAGGGCGAAAAAGTTACTAAATTACGCAGTCAGAGTCTTGTACAAAATGACTTACCGTCAGGTCTTCCAATTTGGCCTGGTAAATAATTTACAGTGGTAGGCGCATGACTTATCCACGTTTCTATCCCAAAACCAAAATATAGTTTTTAAAAAAGTTGGCTCACTATATATAGGCGCCAACTTTAGTCTGAGAACCAACTCAAACACTGGAAAAGAACTAAAATTCAGAGAGCTCCACCTTAATCTCCTCTAACCGAATTCACGACGATCTTTAGATGGTTTACCTGAATATAGTGTGTGCTGCTGTTATAGCCTCGCTACTGGTGTTTGTTTTCTTGTGCAGTCTAAGACGACAGAAGAAGGCCAGAGCTCATCAAAATGGGAATTGTTTGAAGAGCTGTGAAAATGGAACGTGCGACGAGGCAAAGATGGTTGAAAGTGCAGACATTATCGTTGTTGGTGCTGGGGTTGTTGGTTCGGCGCTCGCTTACACTCTTGGGAAGGTGACATTCTCTCACTCTAGAATTCTATGCCTCTTTCTATATTTGTGCGATATATAACTTGGCGAGGTTTAAGGTTTTCGAAATTTAATGGTTATTACTCTTTATTTATCTGTTCATTAAAATATGTAATTGTTTCCTTTTATCTGAGATTATATTTCTGCTTCGGTGGGAAGAAAACTTAAAGATAACGCCTTGAGATCTGTTTGGGGTCTCCAAGATCATCTGAGTTTTGGATCATTAGGAAAATCTTTTCATTTATTTTTGTTAGATTGTGTATAGTAAGTAACATCAGGATCATAATATTTACAATTTGCACAAATCTAAGTTATCATGTCTTGTCTTCTTACTATTGCTATGTTTTGTTTACAATGTCTGCATACCGCAGGATGGGCGCCGAGTGCATGTGATTGAAAGGGACTTGAGTGAGCCAGATAGAATCGTCGGCGAGCTGCTGCAACCAGGAGGATATCTCAGATTAGTTGAGTTAGGCCTTGAGGGTAAGCAAAGAAGAATAAACCTGAGGACTTATATGAATGTTCCTTAAGTGTCCCCCTCATTTATTTCCTCTTTGAGTTAGAAAACTACATATGCTAATCGTTAATATTTCTGTTTGGTTGAAGATTGTGTAAATGAGATTGATGCTCAACGGGTTTTCGGATATGCTCTTTACAAGGATGGAAAAAGTACCAAGCTGCCATATCCTTTGGAAAACTTCCATCCTGATGTGGCTGGGAGAAGCTTTCACCATGGGCGTTTCATTCAAAGGATGCGGGAAAAAGCTTCATGTCTTCCCAAGTACTCTTCCATTCCCTTCAAATATTTTTCATAGTATTCTTTTTTCACTAGGCTGCCCATGTGTTTTATAATTCAAAGTTCGGTACGTTTTTGCTATACAAAGATCCTTTGATTACATATTGCAATGTATCTTTAATATATTCTCTTTGCTCGAAAGTTTGTCATGCTATGTTGTCAGACTGTCAAAACTTAACCATGTATTTAACAAGAATCTATATGATATCAGATAATACATGGTATGTGAGATTCATTATGAAGGAGATTTGCAAACTCTGCTGGAATCTCATTTGTGTTTCATTTCTTAAATTTTGACATCAGTGTAAGATTGGAACAAGGAACAGTGACATCCCTACTGGAAGAAAAAGGTACTGTCAAGGGGGTGCAGTATAAATCCAAAGGTAGTGATCTAGAACTCAATGCACACGCAGCTCTCACGATAGTATGCGATGGATGCTATTCAAACCTACGGCGCTCTCTCTGCAATCCTAAGGTGAAGATAAACTGCAAATCTTGTAAAATAAACAAAAACAAGAAAGGATAATTGATTGAAATATACATGAATACTTGAATATAAAATCATGTTATATTTTTCTTTTTGTAGGTTGATATACCTTCTTGTTTTGTTGGTTTGGTTCTGGAGAATTGCCAGCTTCCATATGCAAATCATGGGCATGTAATATTGGCAGATCCTTCGCCGATATTGTTTTATCCTATAAGCAGCACCGAGATTCGTTGCCTTGTTGATGTACCAGGCCAAAAAGTACCTTCTATTTCTGGTGGTGAAATGGCTCACTACTTGAAAACAAAAGTGGCACCCCAAGTATGTCTATTGTGCTTCAAATAGTTTGTTTTGGAATAAAACTATTTCGAACAAATAAACCAATCACTTTGTTATTTACCTCTCTAAATAATAACCGTCTCTGTTTTCATGTCTGCTTTACGTACTTGAATCTTTGGCCTAATCAAGGGGTTTGCAAATTGTTTATTGCAGGTTCCCCCTGAGCTGTATGCCGCTTTTATGGCTGCCGCGGATAAAGGAAACGTAAAATCAATGCCAAACAGGAGCATGCCTGCTGCTCCTCGTCCCACTCCTGGTGTCCTTCTGATGGGGGACGCTGTCAACATGAGGCATCCTCTAACTGGAGGAGGCATGACTGTGGCTCTTTCAGACATTGTTGTTCTTAGAAATCTTCTAAGACCTCTGCACAATCTGAATGATGCACCTGCCCTTTGTAAATACCTCGAATCCTTCTATACGCTGCGCAAGGTAAGCAGCCTAAGTTATTACACACCTATTCAATACTTTTACAATGCATTTCATTGAGAAACTATCAGTGAAGTTCTAATTTCAACTCGAGTTTAATGGTAAACTAAAAAAATTCTAATGCTTGGTTTTGGTGCAGCCTGTGGCCTCAACCATAAACACATTGGCAGGTGCACTATACAAGGTATTTTGTGCATCACCAGATCCGGCAAGGATGGAAATGCGCCAAGCATGTTTCGATTACTTGAGCCTTGGAGGCGTGTTCTCGAATGGACCTCTAGCACTTCTTTCCGGCCTAAACCCTCAACCATTGAGCTTGGTTCTCCACTTTTTTGCCGTGGCTGTCTACGCCATTGGGCGCTTGCTACTTCCATTCCCTTGCCCAAAACGCATGTGGATTGGAGCCAGACTGGTTTTGGTGTGTATCTATCTCCATTTGTTGAGATATTCATTTGCATCTGGTGTGATGCTCTTCTCATTTGTATTGATTTTTCCACCTTGTGTTTTTGTAGGGTGCTTCAGGAATCATACTCCCCATAATCAACTCTGAAGGAGTGAGGCAAATGTTCTTCCCTGTTACAGTGGCATCATATTACAGAACTCCTCCTATTAATTAATTAACATGATGAAAATTGAAAAAAATGTGTCTAGCCTTGGCACTTGTTCTTCCGTTCCATTCCGTGTAACCAAATACTTCTTCCGAAAAAATTAAATAAAATCTTGTGTCCTTTTTTTTTCAATTCGATGATGATGCACCATTAGGTCATGGCAACAGATGATGCATCGTTAAGTCAACAAATATCATGCTTATGATCTTGTTTGGGCTGGAAATACTAGACTTAGGCCGGAGGTGGGTGGTTTATATTAAGATTTAATTCTCGGCTCACTGGTAACCTTTCAAGCCAGATAATATCTAGATATCCAGCTCAAAATGAAATTCGGCCGAGTACTAATACACGTGATATTCTTAAAAGGATCAGGTGGAGAAGTGATTCGACCGAGACCTAATTGCGGATTGGATTTGCCAAATAAAAGGATAATATCATAATCCAGGAGTAGACCGAGGGAGTAATCATACTCAGGGTCGGGACTCTAAGCCGCCCCTCGGATGATTTCGAAGCTCTTTTGATTATTCCCTCGAATGGTGTAAAGCTCGAATTTGAATGTTATAACCCACCACCTTTTGGTTATATAAACTTTATGGAAGTCAGATGGTGCATTAGACTTCTGGGTCAAGGGGCCATGTTCCCATGCCCGTAGTCCGCCTATCGTAACCGCACTTAATTCAACTCGAGCCTTTTAAGCTGCTAACCAAACACTATGGAGTGGGCTAAATGGGACTCCTCAACCACACTTCAGAGTCATTGATGCTCATTTATTCGGACCAGGCTTTCCCTTTCTTTATTGTAGCTTCTGCCTTCCATAAATGCAGTTGATGTTGAGAGTGAGCTTCTTTGATGACCGCTTGTCATCTTCGTCGTCAGTCAGCTCGTACCTGTCGAATTTACCTTTGTCCCTTTCTTCAAGGGGGCCTTTTCTTTCCTTGCCTTGCTTCTCACAAACTCCCAACAATGCCATTGGTCGTAATTTACTTGCTAGGATTACTTTTTTATTTTCAGTTTTCACATTTTAAAAAACTGAAATTTGAAACGAGTTTCCAATTTTATTTTTTTTAAAGGCAATTTGACAAAAATAAATAAAATAAAAAACAAAAAATTGTTGTGAAATTGAGCGTATGTGGACAGTGGGATACAGTAAATAAGACACAATATTTACGAGGTTCAACAAGTGTGTCTACATCCTCCAGGCGCCAGTATTATATTCTTTCATTATTTGAAATAATAGGAATACAAAATAATTTCACTATTTTCTCTCTAGCTTGGCTCACTGGTATTTTCTCTGCATATCTCTTCTTTCTTTTCTCTCTTCCTTTCCTCTTTTCTTTTCTTTCCTATCCTTAGTATGTTGCTCTTACTGGCATTGGTCTTCATTGTATAGGCAAATGAATAGGTCATGACATCATTGCTTACATAGGCATGATGTCATTACTTGCACATACATGATGTCATCCACTCAAATTAAATAATGGACATTTATATTTACAACAAAAAACAATATTTCTACTATTTAATAGAACCCTCTTTGTCAAGGGTAAAAAGATCATTTTAGCCTTATCAACAAAACTAAAGAACAATAACTAAAGGGGTGCGTGGACTTTTATACTTCTTACACACCCTTTTTTACTTCTCAAACACCCTCTTAATTTCCAATCATTAGATCATATGAATTGAAGAAGATCAAAAGACAGAAATAAATACACACCCCTAACTAAAATAAAATTATGAACAATATAGTAAATGACACACTAAACTAGGGCTAGGCACAGGCCGGACCCAAATTTGGAGGGACCGAACTAGACCCGTTTTGAAATGAAACGGAGATGAGCGGGTCAAGTAGTGAAATTTATAAATTTGGAATCAGGCCTAACCTGGCCTGTTTGAAGCGCGCTGGTTCGGGCTAAGTTCATGGGTCTAACAGGGTCTACAATTTGTGCTTAAGCCCAACCACAGCAACAACCGCTAACCGAACACACATATCAAACTAGAAAGACGTCTTCTTCCTCACGAATCCAAGACCTCCACCCTTTCCATTACAACTTACACCAATTGATCAATCAAAACAAAATCATATATACCCAAAAGCAGATTTTCTTAAAAGCACTTATTTTGCTTCAAATTACATAAATTTAAGCCTAAAATCACATACCCAAGCGCGGCCAACAACTAGTAAGCTTCGACCCTTCAAACTTCTTCTCCTAGTCACCGAAGATGCTGATCTCCTTCTTTTTGAGGTCGTCGAGAGAGGCGGTGATGTCCTCATCCTTCTTGGTCATCTTTACCAGAGCCCTGCTAGAGTCTTACGGCGAACATAACGTACGGACTGACGAAGAAGACAAAGTCACAACATAGAAGATGGTGGTTGGAGTTGAGAGAGGGAAACCTCGAGGCTCGAGTTGGGAATTCGAGATAGGAGATAGTGAACTGACAATTTGAGAGATGAGAGACCGAGAAAGAGTAGATGTGTGTTAGAAATGAACAGTGGAGATGTAATCTCCATATAATGGACAATGGAAATGGTCCAGGTCGGGGCCCTTTTTTTTAGAAATTCGAACTCGCCCAGCCCCACCAATTACATAAACCCTACCTGCCCCGCCCCGTTTTGAGTTTACAAAATCTGGACCCGCCCCGAACCGGCAGGACCTGCCTCACCCCGCGAGTTCCAGACCTGTTTGCCTAGCCCTACACTAAACGATTTTGCTGTATTTTTCTCACCCTCATAGCCAAGCGATCTCCAATTTATTCCTACCTCCCTCTCTCTTTCACATTTTTCTCCCACTGCTCTCTCTACTCTCCTTAACTTCTATCTCATTAAAAACAAATCAATGCTCTTATAAATAAATAAAATATTTCGCACGCACTGAATGTGTGGCCTTTACTAGTAATTACTAGCAAAGGGCACACTATATGTGAGAATATATTTTATTTTTCACAAATATTGTTTTTTATTTTTTATGGGAGAAGTTATTTGTTTTTAATGGGGTTGGCAGTTAAGGAGAAAGATAGAGGATGAGTTTAGAGGGTAGTGATTGGGTGGTTAAAAAAAAAAAGTAAAAACTTGTTTGTGTGATATTACTTTAATATTATTATTTTTTTCCGGTTATGTATTAAAGGTTATAATTGTAATTTCATTGGTCTTTTGTTAACAAAGAAGTTTTATTAATTTAAAATTGTTGAATCGATTGAATTAAAAATAATTGAATGACGAAAATTAACAAAAAAAAATGTGTGGCAGGGCACCTTGCATTTTCTAATAATTAGAACATGGCAGTTGCACCCATTGGCACTTAGGAGCATCTTAAACCCAAAAGTTAGGTTTTTGAAACAGCAACACCAAAAAGTCCACAAGACTCAAATTCTCCAATTTCTCAATCCAACCAATCCAAATGGAACAAACGCCACAGTTGCTATGGAGATCCGACTCCTCGGACTCGTCGGAATCTCCCTCGCCGTCAATGATGTCAGTGACGCTCGGCAGAGCAATGACCGCTCTGCTCTCGGCCCGCCCCAGAAAGCTCCACGACGCCGTTTCTCGACTCTCCCCTCCGCCCCTCAGCTCAGCCCCACACATCTCCGTTTCGGTCTCTCTCGACGACGCCCTCCGCTTCCTGCACAAGTACCTAAACGACGCTGCTCAGAGGAACGAGCCCCTCCATGAAATTCTCGTCCCCGTGCTCGAAAATGTACGCAATTTCACTTTTTCTTTGCATTTTTTCATTCAATCACAATGCAGTTGTTTCTGGTTTTTTTTTTTTTGTTTTTTTTGTTTTAATTTCTTTAAAATCATTGGTGTTATTTTCTAAATTCAGTCATTGAGCTGCAAGGACACGAAGCGCGGCGGGCAAACTATGGTACTTTTGAATTGGCTATTTCAGGACGATTTTATCTTCCAAGCTATTGTGGCAGGACTGGCGAAAATTGTTTCGACGAAAGATGATCGCTTTATAGTGCTTGGCTGGTGTACTCTTGTGCGTGCTCTTCTGGACTACGAGACCACAGTGACCCAATTTCCCATGAATGGTAACAAAGCCAAATGTGAAGTTGTTGAAGTGAAAATAGTTAGAAAGCCGTTGCTTTAATTATCTTTAATAGCGGAAATTGAGTATTTACTGTTTCGAATGACAGGTATAAGGGAGCGGTACGGTGATTTGGTGAAGATACTCTCTTCGTGTATTCCGCATCTCTCGCATGTTGTACACAAGGGCAGGTACGTGATAAAGTTGAAGCCAATTGGATGCAGTGTTTATTTGGTGTTTGCTTTATGCTTATATTTGGAATCACTTGTCATATTCGGATTTATAATGTTTGGAATAAAATTCAGTGTGTTTTAAATTATTGCAATGTCTTGTATAACAAGATTAGGAATACAATTTTTATACTTTAGGTGACAAATGACAATAAATACAATGCTTATGTATTGATTATATTTGGTCGTATTTTCGATCTCTTGTTTTGGTAGCACTTTGCAGGATGGATATGAACTGCCATCTCGCCTTGCTGTGTCTGCTGCTGATTGTTTTTTAGCTCTCACAGAAGCATTGACAAAAAAAGCTAAGATTCCAAGTAACAGGCCAAAATTGTCAGATTCAAATGCACCAAATCGACCTGTTACTTTAGTGTCCAGTGATAGCGGCAAAAAGAAATCAAAACCAGCTTCCGAATCTCTAGTAGCCTCAAACATGGAAATGGAGAATATCTTATGGGATCATTTAGAGGAACTTGTTCGGCTAGTGCAGAAACTCCTTGCTGTAAGTTCCTCTTAACTGCATTTTGGGTTTAATCTGTCCTATGTTTACTTTTAAAATGGTGGTCCATGGACTTGTGCATGAGTGTTTGTAGTAGGTAATTATTGGGATGTTGTACAGGTCAGGTGGGAGCCTTGTGCTTGTGATGCTATTTTCCAAAATAAGTCAAATAATTAGCATATCCATCTCTATATAACCGTTAGTTGTAAAAGTTAATAACTAGAAGACATTTCTATCAGCAGTTCATATAATCTAATATTGAATCTTACCGTTCAATCTAGAAAGAAAACTAAAATATTCATGTCTATTTCTGTATTGTATGTCACTTGCTCAAATCATGAACCTTATTACTTTGTGACCCTACGCTGCAGTGGAGCAGAAAAAGCCGACCATTACATGCCAAAGGATTGGAGCAAGTTCTTAAGTGGTTGCAGGAGATAAAAGGACATCATCATCACTTGGAAGTTGAGGCAGGTCCTTTACCCATTCTTTATTAAATATCACACATTATGGTTTCTAATTTCCAAAGGTCATGCTTTACTTGTTTGTAACATGAAAGACAGGTTCGAAGGTTGTCAAAACTGGAGCATTGCTACTGTATTCTTGTTGGAAGCATTATGGCATGTTAATGCACTTGGAAGATCAGAAATTTTCTCAGCATTACAAAGAATTGTTGGACCAATACTTAGCAGGCATACAGGTTGAGCTTGGACTATATGATCCTTTTTAAATTGCTAAATAATAACAAATCTTGTAACTTAACTGTATATCTTTAAATTCTGATTCTGGACCATTATTTCTTCCACTTTTGGGTGTTGAACAATTTTTTTATGCAATTTTTTATTTGCTTGTACTTGACAGAATCATTTAGTTTTTTATACGAAAAATATATGCAGTTTTATACAGATAATTATTCAGAAGGGCCCAGTGAGAATAAGGATGGTGGTGCAGAGACCAGAAAGTTTTTTCTGAGTTGTCTATGCCTTATATTGGGGCGTCTTGACAGCAAGAAATTTGAGAGCATAGTGTCAGAATATGGGATGAGGATATCACAGGTTCTTCTACCACAGGTACTAATGCTTGCATCCAATCTTGATATTAATGGTCTTATGGTTGCATCCAATCTTGGCATTATTGGTACAGTTAGGTGCATTAATCATCACATATTTTTTAAATCAAATTTTATCTAGCCACAGTATTAAGAGTTTTTTTGGAAGGCCATTGTTCTTCTGTCATCTTACTGACATCAACATTTATTCTTCTTACAAGCTTCATTCTGCTGATGATGATGTGATAGATGGGGTTGTTTGTATATTCAAAGCAGTCATTTTTAAGCCAAAATTATCTGGAAGTAGTCTCACTAACTCTGGTGAGGTGGATGCTATGCTACCATTGCTGATTCATCTTTTAGATGAACGGGACGGCACAGCTAGAGCTGTTGTTATGCTGATAGCTGAATACTGTTTGATGTATTTTTCTTCTTCAATTAAGTTTCTTTTGTTTCTTGGAAGTGTAAATCAAATTTATGATCTGTATTTTTGTTCTTTTTGTTTTGTACCTGTTGTTAATTTGGCATTAATGGTTCAACAGGAGCAGAGACAACCATTGCATTAAAGAAGTTCTAAAGCGCCTTGCTCATGGAAATGTTCAACAGAGGAGGAATGCCCTTGATGTTGTATCAGAACTCATTCGCATGTCATCAGATTCAAATGACATACTTCCCCAGTTATCATGGTATACAAAATGCTCCAGTAGCATTTATTGTTTTGTAATATTATGGTGTTTTCACCATTCTACCTTTCTTTATCTTTTCCCCGTGATATTTGCAGGCAAGATATTGCAAACCACTTGATTGAGCGACTTGAAGATGAGGAAATTGCCATTCGAAAACAAGCCTCTACTTTGCTTCCAATGATCGGTTCGTTTGACAGTTTGAATTGTTTTATGCCAAATTTTGTTTGAAATTCTCCAGATTATCTCTATGTAAATTTTGGTGTTTCAGAATTTAATAATTAGTAACAATTTTAATTAGGATCATAATACCAGAAACATGTTACATACAAGCCGGTTATGCTTCAGTCTTTGAGTAAAAACAACAAGATCTTACAAAGGATTGTATATGGTCATCTTCTTTAGTCAAATATTATTTTCAGTTAAGAACCTTAAGATTGACATTTGATTTAGTACTTTTCATTGATGAAATATACCTGCCTGTTGTTGCAGACCCTTCATTAGTTTTGCCTGCTTTAGTTCATCTAGTTTATTCATCGGATGAAAGATTGCAATCAACTGCAAGTGATGCCTGTGCTGGGGTACTAAAATATCATAGCCAGAATGCTGAGGTTATATGTTTACTGCTCGACTGTCTTAGGTATTTTCCTTTCCCATTCATTGTTGTTTCCCTCATGTTCTCAAAGTTTAAGATGTTTATCTTATTATGAAAATGTCTTTTAGAAACTTTTTTGCTCTTTGGGTTTGGGTTAGAGAATGTCTTTTGCGTTTTTTTATATACAGAGAAACGTGTATTGAGTTAAAGCTTCTACTTCTGAACACTTTTATTAATTATTCTTGCTTGCAGCAGCCTCAGCCAAAGCGTAAATCTTCAGAACACTGCAGGGGATGTAGGTGAGGATCTGTTTCAATGTGACCACTTGGCAGATATTCTATTCTATGCCGAAGTTGTTTTTGTATTTTTCCCTTAAAATGCATGACCAAAACTTTTTCATTTGTCTTTTGCCCACCGTTCTTTAATTATGTATGTGTTGATAACTTGATATCGAACAGTAACGCTCAAATGCATTACAACATGACAAGTAACAATATCATTCTTCTATTATGTAGTCTACCCACATTGACGCTAATACAATTATATTTGTTAACAAAGAAACATGAAACGTATTACACTTGATTAATGTAACTGTTATATGCTAATATTTCCAATTTGGGCTCTTCATTTTGCAAGTTTCAGGATCAAAACTGGAGAGTGAACGAGTGCTTAGGCTGATCCCAGAGTGGTCTAAAAGTGTAAGATGAATTTTCCATAATAAACTTTTGTCTTTTCGCAGTTTTCAAAATTAAACTCAAATTTTGATCACTGGCTTGCTTCTTGAGTTTTTTCGACTCAATGATCTTTTTGTTTACAATTGCATTACCATAGGTTCAAAGCTGGGACGTCTTGATTGGTCCATTGATTGAGAAGATGTTTGCAGAGCCATCAAATGCAACAATGGTGAAGTTTTTGAGTTATATAAGTGAGCACTTGGCAGAAGCTGCTGATGCCGTTCTCTATTGTGTTCTATTGCATGCTAAACAACGGAAAGAGTAAGTACATTATGTTATACAACTTATATCAAATCTATAGCAGTCCCTTATCCTTCTTAATAGTTGACCCTCAGTAGTTTATACTAGTACCTAGTGATGAGATGTATGAGCCTGTTTTATTCAACCGTCATTGTGAGCTAGGTAGCGGGAATAATCCTAATCTAGATTCATGTTATTGGCTGGCAACAATCCCCCTTTTATGAGATAAATGGCCAGTAGGCACAGGAAAATTGCATAATGTTGTGAGTTTTTTAGTTGCCATTCCATACTTTTCTATGACATTTGGGCATTTGGAGGGTAATTTTGGGTTTCCACTTGTTTTTGTTCAAGAACATATTCCCTGAAAACACTGTAAAGTTGTCTCTGACGTTTACCAGGTTGTTCTTAATGTCTCTTCCTGGGCCAGCATATCCGTCATTTCCATGTCATATCCGTCATTTTACGATTAAGCATAGTCCAGAAAAGTACAGGATGGCAAAATGAACATGTTCTTCATTCAAAAATTAAAAACATGTTCTTTTTACCTTAAAGCAAAGAAGTTGTCTGATTGTATGAATTGGAGGCTTCCTGGATTATCCGGGTCTCTCTTATTTTCAGCATATCCGAGACTTTTATTTGGCTTTCTATGCTGTGGTTAAACATTTTTTATTCTCTGCTCATTTCCTCTTTCAGGTTTGATGGAAACAGCTTTTCTGGACAGGAGTGCCAGACCTATAAAAGTGATGACTCTGAAAACATGCAGCAGACCCTTTTTGAACACCTTTGCCCACTACTCATAATTAGGATGCTTCCACTGAGGGTATTTAATGACCTTAATTCACCTATCATTTATGGACAACTTTCCAATCAAGGCAATTTTCACGGTACTCTCTCTCTCTCTCTCTCGACTGGAAGTCAAACTCAATTGTGTATTGGCCCACTCTTCTCATGATAATAAAGAGAGGACGTGCTAGTCGGTATTCACTATGGATCTGTTTACCCATGACTACATTTCAATAATCAGTTATGTCAAAAAAATAATCACTATTTCTCCAATAACTGCATGATTTTTGTCAGACATCTTTAAAAATTCTCTAGAGGAACTGCACTTCTAGTTTTAACCTATTTCTGGTTTCTGTTTGATTTCAGACTCTGGAGATATCAATACTATCAATCAGGATTGTGTGACTGCTCTTCTTCTGAAAAGGTAAATCTGTCAACATGACCATCATAAAGATTCAGTTGTACAAATGGAATCTGATGGTTTTTTTTTTCTTCTGGTTTTTTTATTTTTATTTCAGGACATTTTGTGAGTTTGAATTCAATGATGTACGGAAACTTGCGGCTGAGCTCTGTGGGCGAATTCATCCCGAAGTATACAATAGTGACTTTTACCATATCTTTATTATAACTGCATGTTTCCTTCTTGGAGACTGATTTGTCCTTCATGGAATTGTATTTTTTTAATGTTAGGAACTTGGCTATGTGATGAATCATGATATGCATGTTTGTATCCATAAATGGTTTATTTAAAGCTATAATATGTGTGGCCTTTGTGGATTACAACTGCATCTGTTTAGCTATCTACTCTTGATTTCCATACTGACCATAAAAGAAGCTTATTGTCGTTTCTTGTAATTAGTCAAAGTTTGGGAACTTATGTCACTTTAACTATTAACTTTGGTTATGCACATAATTGGATGTGCCCAGTATTAGATCCATTTGAGTATCCAATATCCATGTTCTTTTATGAAAAAAGGTTCTATGATTTTGGATCCTCTGAACTTTCATCATTGATGTGTAATTTGTGTGTTATATCCATTTTCAGTGCTAAAGATTTATTCCAAAGCGCTTGCTCATCAGCTTGCATTTTATTTTCCATATAAAGATTTCACCAATACCTCCGCATCTTTTTTATGGTAGCAATTACAAATTAAAATCTACCCCCATTCATCGTGGAAGTTGCGAAATTGAATTCTATGTGCCTTGTGAAACTTTGTGTACGAACATGAACGAGTTGCGTGTCATAATAGGTTATTGCTTTCTAATTTTTTGTTGATTGTGTTTCTGTATATGCTGTACTAGACAAAATACCAATCATTTTAATCTGTACCTACCATTTGAAACTGTAGGTGCTAATTCCAATAGTCAGCTCCCAGCTAGAAATTGCTGCAAGTTCTCGGGATATGCTAAAGATTAAAGCTTGCTTATTTTCAGTTTGCACTTCTCTTGTGGTAATTATCCTTCACGACCAACATCTCGGTTGCCATTATCTCATGCCTTTAAGAGTTTGTGCTTTATTCTTCTGCCACAATCCTAGTCATCAACTGTTTTTATTCACATCGAGATTGAGCTAATTAAGGTTCTTGTCATTGACAGGTCAGAGGCAGGGATTCACTTTCTCATCCTGTTATGCTCAAAATCAGACAGACATTGGAGACAATGCTATTATGGCCTTCTGGTGATGGGGATGAAGGTGTGTAACAAGTAAAGATTTCAAACACTAGAAATTTTGTTTCTATTTGTTAAAACTGATTGGGGTAAGGTTCCTTTTCCGGCAGTTTCCAAAGCACAGCATGGTTGCATTGATTGCCTCGCACTTATGATATGTGCTGAACTGCAAGATCCAGATTCATTTAGCATTGTTGGGAAGAAAGGTAACTTTGCTATTCGTAATTTTGGTTGCTATGTTATCCTCAGTCTGAGCTTAAATTTTTCTGAGTTGGGCACATGCGACTTCACTTTTATGATCCAAAATACAGGAGATGCTGCATCAAGAGACTCCGCCCTCACCTATGTAATCAATAAACTTATACAAGATAGCAACCAACCTGCCTTATCATCTGACTTGGATGATGTGAAATGCACAAGTGAGGTGCCAGTTCCACTCTCGTTCTATATGTGCATGGCAAATGTTCTCATTAGTGCTTGCCAAAAGATATTGGACTCTGGAAGAAAACCTTTTGCTCGAAAAACTATTCCATGTCTCATCCATTCTGTTAAGGTATTTTGATTATTCATTGCTTTCAGATTTGTGAGTATCTGACTCTTAATATCGTGCTCTGCCTGACTACATTCTTGCATGTGGTGTCAAATACTTCAGGTGATGACGAACCCGGAGATCCGAGCTGCATGCGTTGAGGTTCTCTTTTCATCGGTGTATCATTTGAAATCTGCAATTCTTCCTTACTCAACTGATCTTCTTGAAGTCTCAATAAAAGCACTTAGAAAAGGGTCGGAGAAGGTATTGGACAGAGTTTTAATTTTTTAGTTGCTGTCTTTGTCTTAGTAGTAATGATCGTCGAATATTGATCGGAGACCTATGCTGTTCTTCAGGAAAAGATGGCAGGTGCAAAGCTAATGGGGTCTCTAATGGCCAGTGATGATGCAGTCGTAGAAAGTATATCAGCAAGATTAATAGACGCAAGATCGATACTGTCGAGTATGGCTTTGACAGATGCTTCGGTCGAGCTACGGCAAGTCTGCGGAAAGTTGCTAGCATGCCTAACTCCATGAGGATTATGCCTGCTTCATTTTCCAGTTTGGGTTGCCGTACCCTGTATATGTCTGTACAGTTGGCGTTGTATTTGAATTCAAGGTATCGCAAATGGTACTTGTAGGATTGGAAAATATGTTGCAATTTGCAAAGGAAAAGTCGTATGGTTTCTGACTTAATTCTGGTGGACCCAATCGGTTCAGACTAGCCAAATGATAAGATTAACAGGAAAATAAAGGTGCGAGAAGGAAAACGAGAGTTCAAAAAAAGGGAGCAGTTTAATTCATTTCATTCCTACTGTCTTCTTTCTCTTCATTACATATTTATACTCCTGTTGAAAGAAACCCTAGTTACTTAGACATGAGGATAAGGGGACTGATATGGGCCAGTTGCAATGAGGGAAAAGTGGGCTTCAGTAGTTGGGCTTAACAACTCCCCCGCCCTTGAAAAGAGGCCTGTCCTCAGGCCTGGAAGTCGGGGTATCGAGCCAAAATGTTGTCGGCCACCTCCCATGTAGCGTCTTCAGCGGGTAGGCCAGCCCACTGGATGAGCCATTTGGTCACAGGTTTGTTGTGAAGCTTGAAAATGCCTCTGTCGAGTACTTTTGCTGGCTGCCATTGGAGAAATCCGGAGGAGTCAATAGGGGGCAGTTGTGGAAGTGGCGTAGCAGCATCTCCAAGCTTCTGTTTGAGGAGAGACACGTGGAAGACCGGGTGGATCTTGGAATCTGAAGGTAGGAGAAGGCGATAAGCAACTGATCCAATGCGGTGAGTAACTTGGAAAGGGCCATAAAACTTGGGTGCCAATTTGTGAGCTGATCTTGTAGCGACTGATTGTTGGCGATATGGTTGGAGCTTGAGATAAACCCAATCACCAACGCTAAACTCCCGCTCGGTTCGCTTTTTATTGTAGACTTGCCGCATTCTGTTTTGTGCCAGTTGTAAGTTGGTACGCAGTAGACGGAGTAGCTTGTTTCTGTCTTGGAGGGCAGCATCAACGGTTTGAACCGCAGTGGAGCCGGGCATATACATGCGGATAGATGGTGGTTCAATACCATAGACAGCCTGGTATGGAGACATTTTTATGGCCGATTGGAAAGTGGTGTTATACCACCATTCTGCCCAGGGAATAAGAGAAGACCAGTGGGAGGGTTTGTCAGTGGAGAAGCAGCGAAGATAATGTTCCAAAGTGCGGTTGAGAACCTCTGTTTGACCGTCCGTTTGAGGGTGGTAAGCGGAACTGTGGCACAGTTTGCTGCCTTGGAGTTTAAAAAACTCTTGCCAAAAATTGCTGATGAAAATGGGATCACGATCAGACACAATCGATTTAGGCATGCCGTGTAGGCGGAAGACTTCCTTGACAAAAGTGGCTGCGACAGAGGCTGCAGTATATGGGTGTTTCAGGGGAATAAAATGGCCATATTTGGATAAACGGTCGACCACCACAAGGATGACTGTGTACCCGTTGGAGAGGGGCAGGCCTTCGATGAAGTCGAGAGATATATCTTGCCAGATACCACTAGGAATGGGCAGGGGTTGCAGCAACCCAGGGGGATGTATATTCTCTATGTTTTGGCGCTGACATTCTGTGCATTCGGCCACAAAGGTTTTGATGTCCTTCCGTATACCGGGCCATAAAAAATTGCGGGAGAGCCTTTTGTAGGTTCGAAGGAAGCCGGAGTGACCTCCTTGGAGAGAGCCATGGAATTCTTCCAACAATTTAGGACGCCAGTGGGATGTGAGGGGGACAAAGATTCGGTTTTTGTAGTGTAGCACATCATTGAGAAGGGAGAACCCTTTGATTGTAGAGGTGGGTGCGCGCAATAAGAGAGGCCAGATTTCTTGCACTTGGGGATCCTGTGTATAGGACCGTTGTAATTGCGGTATGCAATCGAAAATAGGCGTGGACAGCCCCATTAACTGCAGTAGGTCCTGTTGTCGTGAGAGAGCGTCTGGTGCACCATTTTGAGTACCGGGACGATACTCAACGGAGTAGTTATAGCCCAGTAGTTTCACTAACCATTTCTGCTGTTGAGGGGTCGTTATGCGCTGCTCCAGAAAGTGTTTGAGAGGTTGATGGTCTGTGAGAATTCGAAAATGTTGTCCCAGAAGATAATGGCGCCAGTGTTGCACGGCAAAGACGATTGCTAACATCTCCTTGTCATAAGTGGAGAGCCCGAGTGTACGGCCGGAAAGTGATTTGCTTAAGTAAGCAATGGGGTGCCCATCTTGGCTTAAAACTACGCCAATTCCACTGCCAGATGCATCCGTTTCGACGACGAATGGCTTTGTAAAATTGGGTAAGGCGAGAACTGGTGTGGTTGATAACACCTGCTTTAAAGCTTCGAAGGCCTTAAGGGAGTCAATGGACCAAGAGAAACTGCCCTGTTTCAACATGTTGGTTAGTGGCTTGGCAAGTAAGCCGTAATGCTTGACAAACTTTCTGTAGTAGCCGGTTAAGCCGAGGAAGCCACGCAGGCCTTTGAGAGTGGTTGGTCGGGGCCAGTCCATGATAGCCTTGATTTTAGATGGATCCACAGCAACACCCGTGCCAGAGATAGTGTGCCCCAGATAAGCAATTTGATCTTGGCCAAATGAGCATTTGCTCAGTTTCACCTTCAAGCTGTGCTCAGACAAAAGTTCAAAAATGGTCTCCAAATGGGAGAGGTGAGTAACAAGAGAAGGACTATAGACTAATATATCATCAAAAAAGACCAGAACAAATTTCCGTAAGTACGGACGGAAAATTGAATTCATTAAGGATTGGAAGGTTGCAGGGGCATTGGATAAACCGAAAGGCATTACCATGAATTCGTAGTGACCGTCGTGGGTACGAAAGGCAGTCTTGGCAATGTCCTCGGTATGCATTCGAATTTGGTGGTAACCCGACCTGAGGTCCAGCTTTGAAAAGATTGTGGCGCCCGATAGTTCATCAAGAAGTTCTTCCACTACTGGTATCGGAAATCGATCCTTTATAGTGGCAGCATTCAAGGCACGATAATTGATACACAGTCTCCAAGTGTCGTCCTTCTTCTTAACAAGAAGGACCGGGGAGGAGAAAGGGCTGGAGCTGGGTCGGATAACACCGGACTGCAAGAATTCCCGCACTTGTTTGTCAATCTCAGCTTTTTGGTAGTGGGGGTAGCGGTAGGGGCGAACGTTGATGGGTTTTGTATGTGGCAGAAGTGGTATTTTGTGGTCAATGGAGCGTTCGGGTGGAAGGGTAGATGGGTTGGTGAATAAATGCTGGTATTGGTGAATGAGGGAGAGAAGGGCGGGATGAGTATCCACAGGTGGGGTAAGGGTGTTATCTGGGGAAGCAATGGCAGCTAATAGGGAGTAAGGATTGTGTAGGAAGTGGTCCCCCATGTGACAGGTAGGAAATAAGGATGCGGATGGTGTCAGGCCTTGGAGTGTGTACGTTTTGTTGTCCACGGTGAAGATCATTGTTTTCTGCTTGAAGTGCCAACCAATAAAGCCTAGGGATTCCAACCATTCGGCACCCAATATGAGGTCACAGCCAGGGACGTCTAGTAAGAGAAAAGAGCCTTGTAAAGTGTAATCTTGTATGGTTACAGTCACATCCAAAACTCGTTTGGAGGAGTACCGATCGTGGGATGTGGTTGTGAACTTTACCGGAGGAATGGACTCCACAAGGAGGTCTAACTGTTCAGCAAGGTGTGGATTCAAAAGGTTGCACGCGGCGCCGGAGTCGATCAACACTGTGATCGGCTTAGATGAAATATGGCCAGCCAGTCTCATGGGTCGTCCAATAGTAAGGCCCGGAAGAGAAAACAGTTCAAGCATATGACAAGTATGGTCTTCGACGGGAGGGTTATCGTCGGTGCAATCATGGAATTCTGGAGGATCATCCTCGGGCAGAGTAGGTTCAAGTAAAACGAGCAGGGGTGTTTTGCATTTGTGGGTTGGGGAATACTGTTCATGACATCCAAAACATTCGTTTTTACGTCTTTTGTCCTGCACTTCCGCTGGTGTTAAGCGTTTAATGGTGGGATGGAGCTGGGAGGTAGGTCGGGGATGTGTGGGTGGTGGTGGGTTGGGAAAAGAGGAAGTGGAAGTGGGTTGATGTGGTGTGTAAGACCGGGAAAAATAGGGACGGGAAGAGCGTTTGGCTTGTAGTTTAGTTTCAAAAATCTTGGCTAGTTTCTGGGCTTGATGGAGGGAGTCGGGTTCGAGAGCAAGAACATCATGACGTATGTCTTCCTTTAGGCCACCCAAGAAGACATGTTTTAATTGGTTTTCAGTCCAATCTGTTACCCTGCAAGAAAGTCGGGTGAATTCAGCCAGATAGTCATCCACAGTAGCTTTTTGTTGAATGTGAGTAAGTTGGGACTCAATGTTGGCGCGGTCGCCGCCACCAAAACGTTGGAGCAATAAATCCACAAAAAGGGCCCAATTTTCGCGGCCATGACGTTGTTCAAAACCCCGCATCCAAATGGAAGCATCTGCACCAAAGTTACAAGCTGCTACGAGGACCCATTGGTGGGGGGGGACCTCGTAATAGTCGAGATATCGTTCGGCCATGGCCAACCACCCGTAGGGGTCTTCTCCATTGAATCGAGGGAGGTCCAGTTTAATGGGTTTGAAGGCAGGGGTAGGGTGTTGGGCCGGATAGGGTGGTGGGTGGGTGTGGTTAGAAGATTGAGGGGTGGGTGCGAGATGGAAGGAGTGGGAATAGGGTGGGCCGGGTGTAGGCGAGTGAGGTGAGAAATGGGAGGAGGAGGCTTGGTTAATGGGCCTGGGTGGGATAGTGGTGTGGGCTGTGGTGGGCCGAATGGAGGGTGTGTAAGTGGGAATGGGTTGTAAAATGGGTGGGTGGGATAAACCCAAACCCGTATAAGTTGTGGTTGGTGGGGAGAAGAGGGAGCGGAAGGAGGGTTGGGGGTGGGGTGAAGAGGCACGGAGGGGGGTGGGTGTGGCCGTGGGGGTGGCGGAAACAGTGGAGGGTGGGGTGGTTGAAGGTGGGACAGCTGATTTGAGGTGGCGGAGCTCGTCGAGGAGTAAAGTCTGGAAGGCCGCGAACTGCGAGGTCATGGCGGTTTGGAAGACGGTGTTGGAGTCGGTGAGGAGGTCAAGGGATTTCTGGAAGGATGTTTGCTGGGACTCTAACAGGGAGATGGTGTCGCACACATCTTCAACTTGGTTACGGAGGTGTTCGTGACGAACGTCCACCGCCGCAGCCGCCGCATCGGGGTCAGAGCTAGTGGTTTGCGTGTTTTTGCCCATCAGTCGACGGGCTCTGATACCAATTTGGTGGACCCAATCGGTTCAGACTAGCCAAATGATAAGATTAACAGGAAAATAAAGGTGCGAGAAGGAAAACGAGAGTTCAAAAAAAGGGAGCAGTTTAATTCATTTCATTCCTACTGTCTTCTTTCTCTTCATTACATATTTATACTCCTGTTGAAAGAAACCCTAGTTACTTAGACATGAGGATAAGGGGACTGATATGGGCCAGTTGCAATGAGGGAAAAGTGGGCTTCAGTAGTTGGGCTTAACAAATTCTCTTTTTACACTCCCTGAATTTTTATTTTCAATTTTAATACCAGCAGAAGTGGGAGAGGATAGAATCAAAATCGACACCTCGGGTGCAAGGATAAATGCTTTTCCCCACAAGCGCAGTTATTTGGAGTACAGAATTTAAATTCGGAATTTGTATCGAAAAGACATTGCATTTCATCGAAACAGATCCAAACGAAAACTACAAAGACAAACCCAGTACTCTTCAAACTTCAAATTATTGGTAAGAACTTCCCACCCGATGCATTACAAGCAATGGTACTGCAACAAAATTCTCCCAATGGCTAGACACAATGCAGACTTCATGTCGCCTCGGGTGGATAATGTGTTATTCAAGCTCACAACTTTGAACAATTAGTTCTAATCTGAAAAGTAAAAGTGAAAATCTCCCAACATAGAAGGTAAATTCCTCCGGCACTTGCAGCTTCCTATTACTTGCGACGATCTGAAAATCATCTGGACTCTCAAGGAAATATTATGGAGATCATTTGTAAATGAGTGCATCACGTCCAGGCCCGACACCAATGTAATGGACGGGTACACCAAGAAGTTCTTCTATCCTTTCAACGTACTGACGTGCAGCCTTTGGAAGGTCAGAGTAGTTTCTGACTGAAGAAATATCTGACTTCCATCCGGGCAATACTTCGTAGTCCACCTGAACATAGAAAAGCAATAACATCAACAGGAGTTAACCATGAACATTAGGTATCAAAAACAAAATCAGTATCAACTATCCAACTGAAATACATAACATCCAAATACAGGCGAGCGGCGGCGACATGCCTTTAATTGCTCCAGATCAAGAAGGTCTGCAGGGAATGATTTGACTGGTGTACCATCAATCTGTTTGTAGGCAACACCCAACTGAATTTCAGGAAGATCAGACAAAACATCAAGTTTGGTGAGATTGAGAGAAGAAAAGCCATTAATCTGACAGCAATACTTCAGAGCTGCTATATCAAGCCAACCACAACGACGAGGGCGGCCAGTAGTTGTGCCAAACTCCTGACCAGCAAACCTAAGAAGATCACCCCCTTGACCCAAGATTTCTGTGGGAAAGGGACCAGAACCAACTCTTGTAGTGTATGCTTTCACCTGCACATGCGAAATTCAAGTTAGCAACTCTACCTCACCATCTCGATTGGCCATTATACTATTTCATTGGTGAAGCAAAATACATAGGCAAGAAAAAAAAATAACTAAAAACAATAATGTAAAAACCTGTATAAAATAAAACTACATACAAAAATAGAATTGTTGGAGAGCAACCCACATTGATGGGTACAAGCCATTCCCACACTATATCAAATGAAAACAATTCTGCAACTAAAAGAGTAACATCTACTTACCACTCCAACCAGATCACCTAAAACTCTGGGAGCAATTCCAAGACCAGTGCAAATCCCACCGGCTGATGGGCTAGAGGATGTTACAAAGGGGTAAGTTCCAAAGTCAATATCCAACATTGTTGCCTGACCACCTTCGACCAAAATCTTTTTCTTCTCAGAGATGGCTTCATTCATGACAAGCACAGTATCCGCAATGAAGGGTTCCAATCTCTCAGCAAATCTCTTGTATTTTTCAACTTCTACTTTGAGCACATGGGGGCCATACTCAAAACCTTGGAATCTTGATGCAGCATCTGATAATAGAAGATCTAGCTTCTGAGGAAAAGTATCCATGTGCCTCAAGTCACTCACTCGAATACCATTTCGGATAACCTTGTTAGAGTAACATGGTCCAATGCCCCTCTTGGTAGTGCCAATGAAAGATTTAGCAAGCTCAGATTCTCGAAGTCCATCCACTACTTGGTGGAAATCAAATAACAGGTGAGCACGATCAGAGACCAATATCCTACCCTTGCAGGAGACTCCATTAGATTCAAGGCCATCAATCTCTTTAAAGAGCCCTGGAAGATGCACCACAACTCCGTTCCCAATAACACAAAGAGTTTCTTCATTAAGAATACCCGACGGAACAAGGTGAAGTGCAAACTTCTTTCCCTCTGCATTGTAAATGGTGTGTCCAGCATTAGCTCCACCCTGTAAGGATAATAAAACCCATGAGAAAACAGCAAAATTTGGCTATGGTAGTGTGAGTTTTCTGTTACCTGACAACGAGCAACGATGTCAAAGTGCTGGGCCAAGATGTCGACAAGTTTTCCTTTACCTTCATCACCCCATTGGCAGCCCAACACCCCCGAAACCTGGGTTAGTGATTCAATTCGATTAAGCCCCCGGTTAGGGAAACCATCAACACTTAGAGGTGAAGGGGTGGCTATTGATTGTTTCAGCGAGCATACGACAGCATTCCTCGGGCGCTGGAGGAGTATAGGTATGTGGTTGTGGGGCCCAAAGGAGCGAGGGCTGGAGAGTGAACTGGAGTCCAAGGCTCTGAAAGCGGAGAGGTTGTTCATGGTGAACCCCTGAGTGAGAAAGACAATGTTTAATCAAAGAGACTTAAAACTTTGGGAAATGAGATAACAAATAACCACACCAATAACAATCTTATTATTATCATGGATCGATCTAATACCCTTTTATTATGTTTTTAGACACAAATCACGAGGCTATATATTTCTAGTTTCATTTCGCCTGAATTTATAACCTGCCCCGTCTCTACAGTTTAAAGGATGTTTTCTTTAATCTCAGTTCTTGTCAATCAGTGACGAATAATAACACATACAGACATTAAAGTTGAGGCCTTCGAAGCAGATGCTACACAAACAAAAGGACACTAAGCTTAAAGACCTCAATATCCAGCTTCGGATAATTGACAAGTATCTGCAAACCTTTCCGTTATATGCTACAAACTATGACCTTCTAGCTTAGGACCACTGAAATGTGATCAGATTTATTCAGAGTACAACAATGCCTGCAAACACATCCGAAATTCTTTAAGCCGCACGATATTGCCCAATTAATCATGGTGTATTAATCAATCAGATAGTAGTACAAAATTTTGATTTATTTTGTAACGAAATCGAATTTAGAAATTAAGCAACCAAATTATCAAAAAACAAATATAAAACGCAACTATTAACTGTACGTGTAATGAATCGCGGTAATAAATAGTTCAACCCTAAACAGCACCACTGCAAACAGCATAAGAAAATCGACATTAACCCTAAAGAAACTGGGAGAGAAGAATCTGAAAAGGGAATACCTTTTGGAGCCTTGAGCTACTGGAAGAAAACCCAACAGAGCAAAAGCCTCACACTCCAAGACTGCTGTGGGATTTGGAAGTGGAGCTGAAGAGGGAAGAAGATGAAAGGCAGCAGCAAAAGAGAAGGTGAGGCAGGGAAACAGAGGAAGAGGAAAGAAGGGGGAAAACGAGAGGCGGTCTGCTTGTTGGAGAATAACTTTTCATACCCTGGGACACCATGTCAGCATCAATCACAACCACTGAAGTTTGGCACGTGGCAATTATATTTTCAAATCAAGGGAGTGTATTCAATTGAGACCATCTCCAACCGAAGGGTCCAGAGGGTCAGAGGACCGAAAATAGCCCAAAAACGGTCTCCAACCGAGGGCTAGGCCAGAGGGCTGTGGAATCTGGGAGGCCCCCACAGAATTGGAGAGGGCTGGAGGGTTGGAGGGCTAGAGGGCTGGCCACTTCCAGCCAGCCTCGGGTTGGCTATTTTTTTTTTAAACTGTAACCGACAGGAATACGTCTATATTGCTGATATAAATGTATTACTGTCGATTAATATGAATGTATTCATGTCGGTTATAACCAAGGTATTAAATATCGATGATATCGGAAATATAGGTAGTCTAAAAACACGAAAATTTCGATGGAAATATCGGGATATTATCAATATCGATAAACATTGAATAAAAACCACGGAAATTGTAAGAAAAACTTGAAAATTTTAATTGAAACTTTGTAGGATGTTTATTTAGTCAATTATCTATTAGTTTATCACAAAAAATTGGAAGGAAATGCATTGCATGATGGATTTAACTGATTTAAGTTGATTATATAGCAAGCTGACAAACATTGTGAGTATAGAAAATATGTAAATATTTTAGCATAGTTTCACAAAAACATAAGTGATATGGTGGTCAAGGTGTTGAAGGAGTAAAATGGGAGGGGTTCGAATTCCCTTGGTGTTTTTTTAAATATAGAAATTTAAAAAACACGGAAATTTCGATGGAAATATCGATGACATTGGAAATATCGGTAGTCCAAAAACACGAAAATTTCGATGGAAATATCGAGATATTATGAATATTTTAGACCTTGGTTATAACCGACAGAAATTATTTAATTTTTTTTTACAGTTTTATTATTATTATTTTATTTACAAAATTTTTCCTATAGCTTCTATTTTTCATATTTTTTTTTCCTATAACTTTGATTTTACAAAATTTGTTTCATATTTTTTTTAAGTTCCATTTTTTCCTATAACTTCTATTTCACAAAATTTGTTTTGTTTTTATTTTAAATTCTATTTTTTTCATATAACTTCTATTTCACAAAATGTGTTTCGTTTTTTTTTTAATTCTATTTTTTTCCTATAACTTCCTAAGCCATTTACAACATTAAATTAAATTAAGTAATATGAAACAACATTAAATTAAATTAAGTAACATGAAACAACATTAAATAACATTAACCAACATAAAAATTATACAACATAAAAAAAACATTTAACAACATGAAACTTAACAACATTTAAGTTGTAGTTTTTAAATAATAAATTATGTTTTGCCCTATAGCCATTTGGCCCTCGGTTGGAGACGGTTTTTTGTGACAGGGCTAAAACGAGCCTGTAGACATTGAAATTTCGGTAAAATAAATGTTGACCAATAATTAAAATTTCAACGCTCACGTGTCACATAAATTTTACACGTAGTGTATAACTCGACGAAAAATCGAAAAGAGTCAGAAAAGCCATCAAACAGGACACGTGTCAACACCTGGCAGAAACGACTTATTTCATCTGATTATTTAAATCCAAAAATCAAGTTTTGGAATTCTATAAATAGAGGCCATTCCACACCAATTAATGGACCAATTCATAACAAATTCAAGAAAACACATTTCTCTACTCCCAAATTGGAAGAGAATTCTCTAGAAGTTCGTTCATCATTCTTTGTTCATCGTTCTTCGCGATCAAGCCCCAACGGCCCTTGAAGAAACGCTCATCCATCCTAAGATCAAGCCCCAGCGACCATTGGATCAACACAATTGTTCTTCAAGATCAAGCCCAAAGCCCTTGAAGATCCATTCATCGTTCATCCGTTCTTCAAGAATCAAGCCCAAAAGCCCCTTGAAGTTCATCCATCGTTCATCGTTCTTCGTTCTTCGTTCGTCGTTCATCCATCTTCAAGAACAAGCCCAAAAGCCCCTTGAAGATCCGTTTGTCATTCAACGTTCATCCAACTTCAGAATCAAGCCCCAACAACCCCTGAAGATCCGTCCGTCATTCAACGTTCATCCAACTTCATAATCAAGCCCCCAACAGCTCCCAACAGCTCTTGAAGATCCGTTCGTCATTCAACATTCATCCAACTTCAGAATCAAGCCCCAACAGCTCCTGAAGATCCGTCCGTCATTCAACGTTCATCCAACTTCAAGAATCAAGCCCAAAAAGCCCTTGAAAAAACGTTTATCCGCCAAACTTCAAGATCAAGCCCAACGGCCCTTGAAGAAACTTCCCCCTGTTCATCTAAGATCAAAGCCTCGACGACACTTAGATCAAGTCCATAAATCAAAGTCTTGCGGATATCGAATCAGAGGAACAAATAGAGATTGTAACCCAAAATCAATCAAATACAAATATATTTTGTACACGTGTTCTTGTGTCTTCAGGAAATTTTCGTGTTTACAAATTTGGCACGCCCAGTGGGACCATCTCTACCCCTCATCTCTTTCTCTGTTCAAGAAATCCAAAGCACACTTCAAGCACAATGGCTTCAGACAAAGAACAAGTCATCGGCGCCACCCCCATCGAAGAATAGCTGATTCAGATGAAGCAGATGTTTGCAATGATGACGAAGACCCTTGAAGAAAAAGATTTGAAGATCGCTATGCTCGTGAGCAAATTGGGGGCATGGAATGATGAAGGATCTGGCTCTGGCTCTAAGAAAGGTGGTGACGAAGAAGAAGAGCCTCCGGTGGAGAAGGTTGAAGAAAAGCCAGAACCAGACCAAGCAGCGGCGTTCATGGGATCTCTCTCAATCAAGCAGTTGCAAGAGATGATCGCCAACACAGTCAAGGCACAGTATCAAGGGAGCTCAAATACCTCCGGGTTGTACTCCAAGCCTTACTCTAAGAATATTGATGCCCTGAAGATGCCAAGGGGATATCAACCACCCAAATTCATGCAGTTCGATGGAATGGGGAACCCGAAACAGCACATCGCCCACTTCGTTGAAACTTGCAACAACGCGGGAACTGAAGGGGACTACCTTGCCAAGCAGTTCGTGCGCTCGCTGAAAAGTAACGCCTTTGACTGGTACACCGACCTCGAGCCCGAGTCTATCAACAGCTGGGATCAGCTAGAAAGGGAATTGCTCAACTGCTTCTACAGCACCCGCCGCACAGTCAGCATGCTGGAGCTGACAAGCACAAAGCAGTGGAAGGATGAGCCAGTTGTGGACTACATCAGCTGATGGCGCACCCTTAGCCTCGACTGCAAAGATAGACTCTTAGAGCGCTCTTCGATCGAGATGTGCATCCAAGGCATGCAATGGGGATTGCACTACATCCTCCAAGGCATCAAACTGCGGACCTTCGAAGAGCTAGCAACCCGCACCCATGACATGGAGTTGAGCATCGCCAACCATGGAAAAAAGGAGCCAACCACCAACTTCAAAGAAAAAGTGTTTGCCCCGAAGGTGGACGAGACTGGGAAGAAGCCCGCCAAAAAAGCCTTTACCGTCAACACTGCCCCCGTCAAAATCTCGTCCAAGTACAAAACGAGGGAGATAAAAAGATGAGAGCCTTCTCGCACCCAAGACAAGTACAAAAACACCTTGAGGGAGCTAGAGCAGAAGACGTATCCTTTTCCGGACTCCGACGCGGCAGCAATGCTGGAAGACTTGTTGGAGAAGAAGGTGATCGATTTACCCGAATGCCGATGGCCGGAAGAAATAAATCGCACCGACAACCCAAGGTACTGCAAGTACCACCGCTTCATCAGTCATCCAACAGAAAAATGCTTTGTGCTGAAAGATCTCATCATGAGGCTGGCTCAGCAAGGAATCATCGAGCTGAATCTTGACAATATGGTAAAGTCAAATTATCCCACCGTCACTTCCGGAACATCTGATTCGAAGTCTTCATCCCCACCGCTGGGGGCATGCTCCGAATCAAGCAAAGCTGGAGGATGGATTCATGTTACTCCAAAGAAATGTCACATGAAGCCTACGCCTCCACCACAAGTCCACCAACCGGAAATGGGGCAAATCAGCTTTTGCCAATCTCCAAAGCAACGGGAAATTGTTGAAGATGATGGAAATTCAACACAAAGATCGCCTATCCCCATCACGATGCCCGATTTCCTCCCGAAAGATTTCTTCAAACACCCGGTCAAAGCTCCTTGCTACAAAGATTGCGAGGAACGCTTCTCCAAAATGGCTTGACAAATCCGTGTGCTGCTCCTTATCTACATGAGCTAAAAATGCAAGACACCATGCTCCTTGTTCGCACGAGCCTAAACTGCATGAACGAAGGCTCCTCGCCGGTACGAGCCCAAACTGCATGGCACAATGCTCCTGGCTTGCACGAGCATAAAAGGCAACACACAACGCTCCTGGTCTGCACGAGCATAAAAGGCAACACATCAACGCTCATGGCTTGCATGAGCATAAAAGGCAACACCAACGCTCCTGGTCTGCACGAGCATAAAAGGCGACACCAACGCTCCTCGTTTGCACGAGCCTAAACTGCATGAACGGACGCTCCTTGCGCTGCACGAGTTAAAACTGCAAACGGCACCAAGAGAAAATACAAAGAAAAAAAAAGCATGTATTTTGAACTATGTTTTGACTTGATCTCTTTCTTTGGAAGGGTACGTAGGTAGCTCGAATATTCAAAATTTGAGTTCAGTCACACCAAAATAAGGAATAAAGATTTTATTAAAAGTTTGATGCTATTAAAATTTCTTCGTAAAAAAAAAAAAAAAAAAAAAAAAAAAAAAAAAAAAAAAAGAGATACATTTTTTATGTATTTAAAAAAAGAAGAAAAAAATACATATGTTTTATGTATTAAAATATATATATATATATATATATATATATATATATATATATATATATATATATATATATATATATATATAAGTGGCCACAAGAAGCAACCCCTTAGCCAAAATTCTACAAGCGGCTCCCAGAGCCCAATTTCACTGCAAGTCAAAGACTACCTCTCCAAGGTTTAAGACACAGCCCACACTAATTTCGGCCCAATCGAAGGTCAGAGTGAGGTGGGCAGCTTAAATCCTCCAGAATCTAAGGGTGCAGAGCATGTCCGGCGAATCGCGAGGCATGTCCGAATCCAGCAATTTGAACAACAGCAGTTCGGCTCCTTCCCTAACGAACAGCTCCAGGTCTGCCACTCGCCTCCGTCCTCTCTCAGACTCTTAGAGACCTCCAGCCCATCATGCTTTCTACTTCTCCCTTTCCCCGAGCAAGTCCCTTCTTTAATGGAGAAGAGCAAATCGTTTTCCGGGTTCTACTCGAGCAATTACAAGGAGGTCCAACTTGGATTTGAGGACCGGTCGAAATCATATAGCTTCAACGGTCCTATTAGCTACGACAAGGATGACGACTTGTCTTCAACATCTGGCAATCCAGAGCATGCTCTCTGAGCTCAACACCGGCGATGATACGCCTTCAATTGACGACCCTCTCCGGTTGAGTCATCGTCGACGTCCTCGAACGGCTTCCCCCCAAAAATTAATCAAGACAACCAATCAAAGATTCTAGACTCACTCGGGTCCTTCTCCTCCAAGACCACCGCCTAAATTGGTGGATTCCAGATGGGCAGCTGTGCCCTACTATGCCTAATAGACCGAATTACATTCATTGGATTGAAGATCTTCTCTCATCTGACATCATTGTGAAGACTACAAGCAATGGTGATAAAGTTAGGGGCTTTGATATTGGCACTGGAGCAAACTGCATATATCCACTTATGGGTGCTTCTCTTCTGGGTTGGAGCTTTGTTAGGTCAGATGTGAATGATGTAGCACTAGAGTGGGCAACAGCTACAACGAAGTGACAACGAGCAGTAAGGAAACTCTCACGTTTTTAATACCACCACCATGGCTGATCAGGTATCGGCGCCCAAGCTCGTCAAATACCATCTTCTCGACGAGTTCTCGCCAACGAAGAGCTGCGCCACTTAAGCCCAGTGACTCTGCTTCCAACTTCACCTAAAACCAATGGAGTCCCGAAGACAATTCTGACGTCTCCAGGTCCGAAACTGTTTGAACTCGCTCCTCCCGTAGCAGCGTCGCCAACGACGGCTGGTCCTCGAAGCTCCTTGCTCTATCTGTGCTCTCCACCTCCTCCATCTGATCTCCGTCCGTGCACCTCCCCTCTGAGTTCCTCCTTCATCATCAACACCCTGCAATCTATCATGCCCTTCAACAAGATAAATAAATAAATATATATATATATATATATAATTAAAAAAGGGAAGAATGGGATCTTGGTGCATCGCACCATTCGGGAAAAGAAGAAGAAAATATTAAAAGAAAAGGAGTGGACGGCAAAAGGAGGAATGCCACCAATAAAGCAAACAAAAAAATATATATATAATGAAAACTTTGCAAAATTGCTTTCGGTGCCATATGCAATGGTGCTAGCACCACGTGAAAAAATGGACAAACGATGATAGAGGTGCATGGGCACCATGTGTCGAAAGCAAGCAAAAGAAAAAAAAAGAAAAAAAAAGAAGCATTTAGTGAAATAAAGTCCATATTATTTATTTGGGTAAAAGACATTTTACTACCCTAATGTTTGGTGGTTTTCAACATTTAGTACATCAACTTTTTTTCATCCCAGAGTCATACCTAAAGTGTAAATTTTGGGACAGTCTCATACATCCGTTAGTCAAACTGTTAGTTCTCCCGTTAAGTGATGACGTGGCGCCCTGATTGAGTGCCATGTGTCATTAAAAATATTTAAAAAATATTTAAATAATATTTAAAAATTAGTATTTAAATATAAAAAAAAAATAATAAAAATTGATGTACTAAATGTTGAAAACCACCAAACATCAGGGTAGTAAAATGTCTTTTACCCAAAAAATTTTATTCTTCTCTCCTTCTTCTTCTTCTTCTTCTTCTTCTTCTGCTGGGTTCCGTTTCTGTGTCTTTTTTTTTTTTTTTTTTTTTTGTTCCTTCTCCTCCTCTCCTCTGCAACTCCCACCACCCTCCCTCCCTTCTCTCCTCTGCAACTCACATCACCCACCCTCCCTCATCTCCTCTGCAACCCGCACCAAATTTAGCAAAACAAAACTAAAAAAAAATCGAAGGGAAGGTTTGGGTTGGGGGGACACGGGTCGACGGGAAGATCTGGGTGTGGGTGGGAGGGTGGGCACGGGGGATTGGGGAAGGAAGAGGGAAGAAGAAGAGGGAAGAAGAAAACGGAAGAAGAAGGAAGAAGAATAAGAAAAAAAAGAAAAAAAAAACGAAATATGGGTAGAAGAAGAATAAGAGGAAGGAAGAGGGAAGAAGAAAAAGGAAGAAGAAGGAAGAAGAATAAGAAGAAAAAAAAAACGAAATCTGGGCCGAAATCTGGGCAGAAGAAGAAGAAGAGGAAGGAAGAGGGAAGAAGAAGAGGGAAGAAGAAAAAGGAAGAAGAAGGAAGAAGAAGAAGAAGAAGAAAAGAAAAAAAAAACAAGCAAACGAAATCTGGGCAACAGAAGAAGAAGAGGAAGAAAGGAAGAGGGAAGAAGAAAAAGGAGGAGGGGGGAGAAGAAGAAATTTTTAAATATTTTTAATGACACGTGGCACTCAATCAGGGCGCCACGTCATCACTTAACGGGAGAACTAACAGTTTGACTAACGGATGTATGAGACTGTCCCAAAATTTACACTTTAGGTATGACTCTGGGATGAAAAAAAATTGATGTACTAAATGTTGAAAACCACCAAACATTAGGGTAGTAAAATGTCTTTTACCCTATTTTTTTATTTAAATACTAATTTTTAAATATTTTTTTATTTAAATAATTTTTAAATATTTTTAATGACACGTGGCACTCAATCAGGGCGCCACGTCATCACTTAACGGGAGAACTAACAGTTTGACTAACGGATGTATGAGACTGTCCCAAAATTTACACTTTAGGTATGACTCTGGGATGAAAAAAAATTGATGTACTAAATGTTGAAAACCACCAAACATTAGGGTAGTAAAATGTCTTTTACCCTATTTGTTTCTCTAAAAAATTTTTTTTTTACATAAATTTACATTATACATGCCACAAAAAAAAAAAAATCAAATCTACAAGAGGGACTCTTCAAGGACGGTCACGAGGAGCCTCATTACTCGGCAGAGCTGCAGGAAGACGAGGTGCTGGAGTTTGATTATCTGGAGCCTCAACACTTGGTGAAGCTCCAGACGACAACGGCAAAAGATGCCTCTGGAACAAAGCCATAAACATCTGATGATCACTTTGAATTCGACTATCAGATTCCCGCAGCTGGTCAAGTTTCTTCTTCATACTCGTCGAGTAGCTGTTGGCAAGCATGTGCAATTCCCTATTTTCATGCTTAAGCCCTCTGATCTCCTGCTTAAGGCTCGCTACCTCAGCCATCAAGGATTCAACCTGGCGAGTACGAGCAAGAAGACGTTGGCCCATGTTCGACACAGAGCCCGCACACTGGATGCTAAAGCCCAAGGAGTCCTGGACAACCAGCTCATCAGACCGCTTGGAAAACACCCTGTTGTCCCTAGGGGTGAGAAAATTTCTAGCCACCACCGCAGCTGTTATGTCGTTCTTCATCACCGAATCCCCAACCGTAAGAGGACCGTTCGGGGATAAAAAAGGATGGATGCCATATATTGTCCGGAGAAGACATAACAGCCTCTTCCCCGACATTCAAATCAAGGCGACGGTCAGATGGGCAAGCCATTTTTCGAAAGTTTTGAAGAAAAGGAAAGGTCGGACAAATCAAGTAAAAGAGAGGAACTTCTGCAAGTAGCAATTCTCAAGCGCGCTTTGGAAAGCAATCGATGCCTCTATAAAAAGAAGAACCAACAAGGCCATCTACTCAGAAATCGAAGAGCCGCCTGCCCAGAAATCGAAGAGGCGCTCGTTCAGAAATCGAAGGGACGCCACTTTTTTCAAAAGCCGGATTTTCTGGATCAAGTTGTCAGCACTGTTCACCGATGATCTCAGCTTTGCCGAAGTCGCGGACAAAATCAGAGGGGGCTTGTCACCATCCTCCAAACCTCAAAAGTCGGGCTGCTTGTTCAAAGATCGAAGGGTTGCTTATCTGAAGATCGAAGAGGCGCCAATTTTTTCAAAAGACAGAGTCCCTGAATCAAAGCTTACCGACACTCTCCACATGCGATCTCAGCTCTGAGGGAGTCACAGGCCAAAATAAAAAAAGGCTCGGCACTATCCTCCAAATTTCAAAAGCTGCTCGTTCAATGACCGAGGTTTGTCGCCACACTTCACGTGTTGTCTCAGCTTTGCAGAAGTCACGGACGGGTTTGAAAACGCGTGAATCTTACTGTTCCAATCAAAATTACCCGCTGTCGCTGACAAGGGTAAACGAACAGTATCATTACTGGCTATTAGGAAATCCCTATATAGGTCGACTCTCATCCTCTACGGTAAGACAGACCTGGAAAAAAAAATGCCGAGCTCTTCCCTATCTTCGAGAATGCATTTCCAACAAAGCCTCTCAAAATACCCAGTATTCCTCATCCCCTGGAATGCCTCTGCAAAACAAGCCACACCAAAGCAAGAGTATCCCATATCATCAGGGTTGAAAGCAAGAGTATCTCATATAATGCTTTCTCCTTGTCCTTGTCTTTGTCCTTGTTCTCACCCGCAGGGCAAGAAGAAAGAGAACAATCAATCTGAACCTGAGATCAAACTTTCGATTTGAAACTAACTGCCTGGAAACCTTCCCTGATTGCTTACCTAGCGTTTGCATTCCAATCCTGCATAGCAAAAAACTGCAAGAGAAGATGCCACATGCATGGGAAAAAACCAGGGAAAATGCCGCTTCTGCTAGGGGAACAGGTAAAGCAAGGAAAATGATACATTGAAGCATGTAGAGACAAGCACGACGAAACATGTGCCGGGCCGTCTGCTACTTCTTCAAAAGCAAAAGTATTTCATATCATCAAGATCTGACGTACTTTGGATTTGATGAACTTGTTATGACACTCAGATTCTTGAGTCGGCTCGTGAAGATCGCTTGCCATATGAAGCCGCTCATGGTCCGACAACCTTCAAGATCAAGCCACCAACGGCCCTTGAAGGAATCACAAAGTCTGATTCAAGATCAAGTGTTCACCACCCTTGAATCAACTTCAACTCCAGATAAATGGGTAAGCTCAGACTTTTGGCAAGTCTAGCAGAAGAAAACCCTCTAGCCCAGTTCAAGAATAAACTTGTGGAAAGATACTTCTTCAAAAGCAAAAGTATCTCATATCAGCAGAGTCGCAAAAATATCTCATGGCATGCTTTTCCTTTACCCTTGCTCTTGCCTACGGGACAAGGAGAAATAGGGCGATCGGTTGGCACTTGGAAAGATTGAACAGGGAAACAGACCAACATTTCTACCTCGTGCCTACCTGCCATGCAAAAGAAAAAAAGCAGAGAATAATGCAGCATGGGCCGTACAACTGCACATGTTAATTCATCCTCAAATAAGCCAAAGATCACTTGCCATGCGAAGCCGCTCGTGGTCTGATAACCTTCAAGATCAAGCCTCAAACGGCCATTGGAGAAATTAAAAGCCCGATTCAAGATCAAGTGTTCACCACCCTTGAATCAACCTTCAAGATCAAGCCTCAACGGCCCTTGGAGAAATCACAAATCCGATTCAAGATCAAGTGTCTATCACCTTTGAATCAAAACCAGTTCAAGATAAAGCCTGTGAAAAGTCAACAAGCACAACAAATGCACGTGTCGATTCGTCCCAGCAAAGTTGAATAGATCTCGGCCCAATTCAAGATCAAGCCTCAACGGCCCTTGAAGGAAATCCCAGCCCGATCCAAGATCAAGCCTTGACGGCCCTTGGATCGACGTCTACATTAAAGGACTTCAGAACGCATCTTCTACACGTGACAAACACATGTATACGACACGCTTTGAAGTGGGGGCATTTGTAGACATTGAAATTTCGGTAAAATAAATATTGACCAATAATTAAAATTTCAACGCTCACGTGTCACATAAATTTTACACGTAATGTATAACTCGACGAAAAATCGAAAATAGTCAGAAAAGCCATCAAACAGGACACGTGTCAACACCTGGCAGAAACGACTTATTTCATCTGATTATTTAAATCCAAAAATCAAGTTTTGGAATTCTATAAATAGAGGCCATTCCACACCAATTAATGGACCAATTCATAACAAATTCAAGAAAACACATTTCTCTACTCCTAAATTGGAAGAGAATTCTCTAGAAGTTCGTTCATCGTTCTTCGTTCATCGTTCTTCGAGATCAAGCCCCAACGACCCTTGAAGAAACGCTCATCCATCCTAAGATCAAGCCCCAGCGGCCATTGGATCAACACAATTGTTCTTCAAGATCAAGCCCAAAGCCCTTCCATTCATCGTTCATCCGTTCATCAATTCTTCAAGAATCAAGCCCAAAAGCCCCTTGAAGTTCATCCATCATTCATCGTTCATCGTTCATCCATCTTCAAGAACAAGCCCAAAAGCCCCTTGAAGATCCGTTCGTCATTCAACGTTCATCCAACTTCAGAATCAAGCCCCAACAGCTCTTGAAGTCCGTTTGTCATTCAACGTTCATCCAACTTCAGAATCAAGCCCCAACAGCTCCTGAAGATCCGTCCGTCATTCAACGTTCATCCAACTTCAGAATCAAGCCCCAACAGCTCCTGAAGATCCGTCCGTCATTCAACGTTCATCCAACTTCAAGAATCAAGACCAAAAAGCCCCTAAAGAAACGTTCATCTGCCAAACTTCAAGATCAAGCCCAACGGCCCTTGAAGAAACTTCCCCCTGTTCATCTAAGATCAAAGCCTCGACGGCACTTGGATCAAGTCCATAAATCAAAGTCTTGCGGATATCGAATCAGAGGAACAAATAGAGATTGTAACCCAAAATCAATCAAATACAAATATATTTTGTACACGTGTTCTTGTGTCTTCAGGAAATTTTCGTGTTTACAGAGCCCTCTGGCCCTCTAGCCCACGGAGGCAAATATGGCCATTTACTGTTCATTAAAATATTAATATCTTGGAGAATCTTGGAGGGCCAGAGGGCTAAAACGAGCCCTCTGGCCAGCCATCGGTTGGAGATGGTCTGAAATTTTGAGGGATTTTAATTTTTTTAATGAATCCAGGAGTACTCAATCATGATTGTAAGGCCATCTCCAACCGATGGCTGGCCAGATGACTCATTTTAGCCCTCTGGCCCTCCAAGATTATCCCAGATATTAATATTTTAATGAACAATACATGGTCATATTTGCCTCCGTCTCCAACCGAGGGCCAGAGGGCTCGTTTTAGCCCTGTCACAAAAAACCGTCTCCAACCGAGGGCCAAAGGGCCATAGAGCCAAACATAATTTATGTTTTTTTATGTTGTATAATTTGTATGTTGGTTAATGTTATTTAATGTTGTTTCATATTGTTTAATATTGTTTCATGTTACTTAATTTAATTTAATGTTGTATAATGGTTTAGGAAGTTAAAATATAATTTAAAAAAATATGAAACAATTTTTGTGAAATAGAAGTTATAGGAAAAAAAAAAGAATTTAAAATAAAATGAAACAAATTTTGTAAATAGAAGTTATAGGAAAAAAATGGAATTTTAAATTTTGTAAAATAAAAGTTATAGGAAAAAATAGAAGTTATATGAAAATTTTTGTAAATAAAAAATAATAATAAAACTGTAAAAAAAAATTCAAATGCAACGGCTAGTCAGCTAGTCGTTGCATTTGAATTTTTTCTTAAGAATTCATGTCGGTTATAACTGACAGTAATACATTTATATTAAGTAATATAATGTATTCTTGTCGGTTATAATCCGACAGATTTAAAAAAAAATAGCCAGCCCGGGGCTAGCTGGTTGGTTAGAAATGACCAGTCCTCTCCGATTCCACGGGGCCCTCCTAGATTCCACAGCCCTCTAGCCTGACCCTCGGTTGGAGACAGTTTTCGGGCTATTTTCAGCCCTCTGGACCCTTCGGTTGGAGATGACCTAAGTGATTCTCTAAAATTCAATGTGTATTCAATTAGGATTTTAAGATAGTTTATTAAAATCCTTAGAAATCCGAGTGTATTCAATTAGAATTTTAAAGAAGTTTATAACATTTCAAGTGTATTCAATTAAAATTAGAATTTAGAGAATTTGGAAAATTTGAGGAATTAGAGGGAATTTAAGAGATTTTGTAGTGTATTTTAAGCATCCACAAATCTCACCCCTTCTCATGAGATTTCGAGAGAATTGAATCAAAATTTTACATAGAATCTCTACAAATCAGTTAAACTCTATAAAAATTCATGGATTTATAAATCCATTAAAATCTCTCAAATTCCCAATTGAATACACCCCCTAAATTTTTGGTGCGTGCAACTTTCTTTCTGGCCCGAAATCGCAATGGTTTGTCTCTTTCAATAAATGAGGGCCAAAGGTTCATGTTTAGTTTTATAGTCGTGTAAGAAATTATATTTTAATAAACAGTGTCAGACCATATTTTATATCATCTCTAACTGAGAATGCTAAAAAGTCATAGGCCAAACATAGTCATTTTGACAAAAAAAACTCATCTCCAACCAAGGAGACCAAAGAGCCATAGGCCAAACATAACCTATTCAATAATTTATTATTTTAATTGAATTAATATTATTAATTAAATTAAACTACCATATTAAAATAATAACTCTCTAGATTACTTCTCTCTCCTCCATCTCTCTTGTTTGGATCTTCCATTGCAATTTGTCTTAAGTTAGAAAATTGTCCATTGAAATACCCTTTGGCATAAAGAAAGCACAATAACGAAGAAAACGTGATATTCTTGCACCTACCACAAAACCATGCTTAACATTCTTACGCCAGTTAGCCATTAAAGGACAAGTGGGCTGGGCTGAAGGGCTGGCTGGATAAAAATGGCCAGCCTGCTATCCTGATTTAGGGGTTTTGGCCTAATGGGGCCCACAAGCCCTTTGGCTTAACCCTCGGTTGCAAATGGCATAAGACCATCTCCAACCAAATAAAGGCCAGATGGCTCGTTTTAGCCCTTTGGCCATCCAGGAAATTAATATTTTAATTAACAGTGTAGGACCATATTTCTTACCGTCTCCAACCGAGGGCCAGGCCAAACGTAGCTCTATAACAAAAAACCATCTCTAACCAAAGGTCAAAGGGCCAAACATAATTTATTATTTTAATTGAATTACTATGGTTACTTAAATTAAATTACCTCAATAATTTTATGTTATGGCTTGCCAATAATTTTCATGTTGTTAAATGTTTTCAAAAATGTTGTTAAATTTTTTTTATGTTGTTTAATGTTGTTGAATATTGTTTAATGTTGTTTCATGTTAAAAATTAAAAAAAAAACTATTAAAAAAACTATGTAAAAAAAATCAAATATGACATCATCATGATGTCAGCATGTTGTCAAATATGACCATCTCCAACCGAATAGTCCAGAGGGCCAAAAATTGCCCGAAAACCATCTCCAACTGAAGGCCAGGCCAGAGGGCTTCTAGATTCCACTGGACAAAAAAAGGCCAAATGGCCAACTGGCCGGGCTCTAATTCAAATTTGTAATGACTAGCTGCTGACGTCAGCTAGTCGTTATTTTAAAAAAAAATTAATTCCCCTATAATTTCCTACACCATTAAACATTACATAACATTAAGTAACATGAAACAACATTAAACAATATTAGACAACATTAAACAACATAAAAAAAACATTTAACAACATGAAAGTTAAACAACATTTTTAAAAATATTTAACAACATAAAACTTAAATGACTACTTCATGCTATTTTCGCCCAAAGATGTGCAACAAGATCCCATTGTAGGTACTTGTTTGTGGCATGTGAACATATCATTTTATAGCCTCATGTACTCATTTATAGAGATACTACCAGTTCTTTGATTGAAAGGAAAATTAGGTCCATCATATGTTTTTTGCACGAGCCCTTCTTGACCTATTTGGATCGTCTTGGTCATCATCGGACTCTCTATCAATATACCCATCTCGCTCATCCTCCACAATCATATTGTGTAATATGATGCAAGACATCATGATGGAGTCCAAATTTTCTCGACTCCACCCTCTTGCCGGTTCGCTAATAATCTTCCACCGTGCTTGTAGAATACCGAAAGCTCTCTTAACATCTTTTCGGTATGCCTCTTGGTGTAGGGTAAACAACTTTTCGGCATCATTCGCAGGGTTTGAAATTGCTTGGACAAGTGTCGCCCACTTTGGGTAGTTTTTAAATAATAAATTATGTTTGGCCTTTTGGCCCTCGGTTGGAGATGGTTTTTTGTGACAAGGCTAAAACGAGCCATATGGTCATTTGTCCCTAGGTTGGAGATGGTAACAAATATGGCCTTGCACTGTTCATTAAAATATTAGTTTCTTGGAGGGCTAGCGGGCTAAAATGAGCCAATTTCAATCAAGCTCCCATGTTGTTCCTTCCAATTGCTCCCATGTTGCCAAGCCAATTTCAATCAAGCTACTCAGTTGTTCGCTTGAAATGAATGGTCTACAAAAGCATTTTCTCTTTGTGGACTAGGCACATGGGCTACTAGGCAAGGTTAGGCTATTCAATTCAAATCGACAGAAGTGGTCAATGTCTTATTCTAAGGCATGGTGGCAGCAGTTGCAGAGAGTTAGGAACTCAATGAAGGGAGGCTTCGTGGTATTTGACTTGACATTCCAATTTGGCTTCCTGCCTTTCAAAGGCGAGGGCCCAAGTTTTGGGCTTGGTCGAAGAGATGTTGTCGCTGCCATGGAGATGAGGGAGAGATATAGAATGGAGGGGAAGAAGACGGCTTGACAAATGAGGTTTCACGTGTGAATTCTTTTTTCTATTTATTTTTTAATTGAGATTATTATTTTGTTATGGTGTAACGGGAATAATATAAGGTTATTAATTAATCAACCATTAGATTAATCTAAGGATTTATATGAAAGAAGACCTCATAGTTCCTTAATAGGAGGACCTTAGGAGAGCATTCATGTGTCTCGTTTAACCATATTAGTAAAACAATAACAACAAAGAATAGATACAGTGTCATTTAGTACTAAAGTTTAGAAATATTCATTTTCGATTCTCACTGGAAACCAATTTGAACTACATTTAAAAAAAAAAAGGGGGGGGATATAGTGTGTGAAAATATATGGGTTATCAAAATGTTAATTTTCTTATGATAATAAAATGAGTGAGGCCATTACAAAATTTCAATATTTATTTTCATTTCTTTAATAATATGTAAAAATGCATTTTTTATTTTGCTTTTTTATTACAACAATAATCTACACTAAAAGACAAGAGAGAGTGTTTGAATCCAGAACATAATGGATTGAAACCACTAAGGCAATTCACCACATGTATAAAAAAGCATATTAGTGTATATTTTTTTTTACAAGAGTACATTGTAACAATGGTCTCTCAACTTTAATCAAATTGGAGCAATAGTACCCCAACTAAAATTCTATTATCATTGATCCCTCAAGTAACAAACGGAAAGAAGCCGGTTTTGGCCATCCAACTAACCCATGACCAGTAATATATTATACTAAGATAACAGGGTCGTTTCTTAGTGTTGCCGGCCCAATATCTTGTCTTTACAACACTTGTGTTATTTTCTTAGGGGCTTACTTGAAGAGTTCGAAATCAAATGATACATTTTGGAATGTGTGGTTTATTAGTTGTGCTAATTACAAGTTATATAGTTGTGCTAATTATCGAAACGAATATAAGCATATGATACTAAATAAATCAATTTCTGCAGAGAAAAATGATTTGCATTCCTAAGATATAGAAATAGAATCCACAACATTGAACATAAACGGAGCAACTGTCGATTTTATCTTCGAATCAAATATACGAGACAGCAGATACTAGCCTCGCAGGCAGACAATCTGGCTCACTTGTATAATTGCTTGAACCTTTTGCAAGCTTCTAATACATTTTTCCGGTGACCAAATGCGCTAACCCTAATGAAACCCTCACCCCCAAATCCGAAACCACTCCCAGGTGTGGTGACCACATGAGTCTTCTCAAGAATCTCGCTGAATACATCCCATGAGCTTCGGCCAGGGAAGTGCACCCACACATAGGGTGCATTCTTCCCTCCGTACACCTTAAACCCAAGAGATTCAAATGTCTCCACTATTACTTCTGTATTTTCTTTGTAGAAACCAATCACCTCACGCATAGCCTACAAGGAGTAGAAGTCAAACAAATGTAACCAAAGCTTGTAACAAATGCAGGTGGATTTCAAATTTGAAACTTTACCAACGAATCAAGACAGATAAGAACACACTTTAAGGCTTTCTGGTGAAAGGCAAGCAAGACCACCAACTTGGGATATATTGGATGCACCATTGAAGCAAGTACAAACAATGCGGTTGAAGTCCTTGGAGACAGGGAATCCATCTGAAAAGAGCAACTGCTTTGGAACAACAGTCCACCCCAGACGAACTCCGATGAATCCAGCATACTTACTGAACGATGATGTCTCAAGCACAACCTGCAATGGCCACACAGAAACATAATACATAAATTAGATTTTGCATATTCATAAATATAAGAGTCCAACAGGGTTCGCTTATGAAAAGTGAAATGACAGACGAAGGAAATTTCTAATGTACAATGCACATATGCTTAGCCAACCAATCTGGGCCAAGTCTGACTAATTTTTATAGTGGAGATGTACTTTGAGAAACAATACTGTGTACAGCATTATTCTCTACCATATTATCAAAACTTTCAGCAGGTAAAGAGAAATTTTCAATAAAACAAAGAATCAAAAGAACCCCACAACTATGCAAATTATAGATTACCTATTTGGCTCCAGGGATTTAAAAAATCGAGCGTGGATTGTCATCTGACATATACATGGCATATGCTGAATCGTATACTATGATTGACCCATTATCCTTAGCAAACTGTACCAGCAGTGTCAGTTGCTCCCTTGTTGCAGCAGAACCAGTCGGGTTGTTTGGTGAGCAGAAAAATATGATATATGTTCGAGCAACAGTGCGTAAATCAGGAAAGAATCCATTCTCAGGAGTACACCTCATGTACTCAATATTTCCAAACTTCTCAACATCTTTCTGATACTGTCCAGTCTGGCCCATAATAACACTTGAGTCTACATAAGCCTGCAAATAAGAAAAGTAAACTCTCCTAAGTTTTAAACAGTACTTGAACACTAAACATTAACAGAAGAAGATAGATCTTTCTTTTTCCCAATCTCTGTCCAAAAATCTTTATTCAGAATGTAATCATGTACAATAAAAATAGCAAAAAAACCCTACCTAACATGACAATAATAGCAAGAGAGATGAGACATGACAAGATAAACAGGCAACTAGAGAATAAGTATGAAAAATTACCAGATACGATGGATCTTGCACTGCTATTGTGACATTAGACCCCAAAACAACCTACCACAGTAGAAACAAGGCAAACCCCGTATAAGCATGGTTATAGTCTGAATCAGTTAACATGAAAATATAAAATCATGATACATAGGAAGCATGAAACCTGAAGGCGGGATATGTCACATTTTGCACCGTCAGAAACAAAGATGTCATCTTCCTCTATGCCAAGGTTGTCATAAAATGTTGAAGCAATTGCAGCTCTTAGTGGCTGAACAGATTAACAATCTGGCTTAGTCTTCAGTACCACTAATATTATATATGGGAGGATATAATTGCATAGAATAACTTAAAAACTCGTCTACTAGCTAGCTTATCGAGAAGGCCAAATACCTTTTCACCTTGTTCAGCTCCATAACCACTGTAACCCTCTAGGGTAGACAAAGCATGTGCCCTCTGCAAATCAGAAACAATATGGAATTAGAAGGACAAATGCCGAACAACGATATGTTACACTTTGTATTTTTTTTAAAGGTAATACACATGTAATGATGTGTTAGAATGTGTATAAATCCTTGACATAAAGCTGCTCATAATGCATGGCTAATGTACCACAAAAATAAATATTTTCAATTTTCATAGAAAAAGAACTTTTGTTGGTTTGGATAAAGAGCCTATGTTTTCAAAGGATAACATATGAGAACAAGATAACCTACTGTATGTGGTTTGAGAATAATTGGCGGTCTCTAGATTAGATTACCTGGTTTGGCTCAATCAAAAGGTTGGCTACTTAACTGTCTCAACCAAAATCAAGCTCAGTTTACTCTAACAATGAACTTGACTTAGTTGGCTAGCAGAGGTAAAGATAAATGAATCCTATAATAAGAGATTAAGAATCTTAAAAATGGTAACCCATGTTTATTGTTTGAGTACTTTCACATTAACGCTCAGGTTGGTTAGGTTGATGTTAACTACCTCAAAGAAACACATGTAAACAGGCAAGCTTAACATAAAAATAGAAACACATTGAAGACAGAAACAAAGCAACATCAACAACCATTTAAGGAGGAAATGGCTACATTCCTTGATCACCATTTGAATAACTTTACACATTTACAGACATGTATGCTGTCTCTGTTGCATTCTGTTGAGAGACAATTTTTCCGAAAAATTGTGAGTCAACACATTCGTACATACGATCAACCAAAAAACGAAACTGGCTTTTTCATTTGATTCAATCATGTCTGGGATAACATAATATTAAAATTGACAATAAAAGGTACCTTAGCCATTGCAGAGGTTATAACTTCTGGAATGGGCTCAGTAATGTCACCAATCCCGAGGCTAATCACTTGTGCATCAGGGTACTTCTGCAAGTGTGCAGCCCTTCTTCTAGCAACCTATACAATTCAATGTAATGTAAAATCACAAACAAACCGGGAAACAGCAATCGATATATGAATACAGTACAGCAATAAGTCAAAAATACAAAAAAACCACACAAAGCATTAACACTTAGCCTCTAGAGTAAAATTTAACGACTAGTCTTTCTTAAGTGTGTAAACCCAACATTTTATTCATAATCATATTACAAACGCGAGTTAGATATATCAATGCAGTAGCAATTGAACAAATAAATCAAAAGGGCAATGCCATATTTGAGAGACCCAGCTGAGAAACCCAACAGTATGCCCCAAACCCAGCAAGTGAAATTTATCACAAACCTCTGGAAAAAGATACCCAGCTTGAAGTTTGGCTATGTTGGCATTCCGGGACACCTGGGTCTTGTACTCTTAACATTAAATATTTAAAAAAATTAGACCTTTTCACATTAAATGAATAGATTCAGAGAAAAAATGGGGAAGAGAGAGAGAGAGAGACCGGTCTTCTCTGCCTGCGGAGTGGCGACGCATTTGCATATGCTGATGGCTTTTGCTGGTAGCGATGCATTATTAGCTCTGCACAACATTGAGAGTTAAAATGTGTTTGGCGGCTGAGAAAATTGGAAGGAAAAACGAGTTTGTGAGTGGGAAAATTAGTACCTGGAATTGAATGTGAATTTGTGGTTGGCGAAGAAAGCAGAGGAAGACGACGAGATCGAAGTCTGCAGCAGCGAAGAAGAAGACATTTTTGGATTTTGAAGAATCGCAGAAAAGTGTTGGATACTACTGTACTCGTTAGCTCTCGGCGGTGCTAAAAAGCAGATGAGGGTAAAGCCGTTGCCTAATAATTTGGAAGTACTTTTAAATAACCGTTTAAAAAGTACTTAAAATGTTTTTTACGAAGTATCAGTACGTATTTTTTGTAGAAAGTAGTTAAGTGTAATTCTTTTGGATTTATTGTATTTTTATTAAAAATTAATTTTAAAAATATTTTTATAAAAAATATTTATTTTAAGAAGTCTTAACGAAACATTTCTCGTTTACTTTTAACATTAATCACATTTTAACTGTAACAGCCCGTCCCTAAACATTATAATTTTTGTAATTTTAATAAGTGAGTTTACGAAAATGCCCTTCGAGGCACATACGGCGATTCATGTTGACTGCCTTGTAGTGACACGTAATGTTCATTTTCTTGGTATATCCTTGTAGTACTCGTCGCTACGGACGCGTGGGCGCAGGCAGAACGTGATTTGGAACTATAACAAAGAAGTTATTAACATTTGAAGTTGGGGGTTAAAATGATAATGTAATTGTTAATTAGAAATTTCAGAAAATTCTAGAGTGCCACATGTGTGGCAGAGATTAAAAGAAAATGTGATGGACGGATGAGATAAGAAGGAAAGAAGATAAGAGAGGTTGGGCGTTGCCTAGGTAGAAGGACGTTGGCCAATCAAGGAAGAAAGAAATGAGAGAAAGGAGAGAAGAAGAGGATGAGGGAACCGGTCGGGTTCACCATGACCCGTGACCCGACCCGATCCCATATTCTGATTCCGACCACCATAAATGGCGAGGTTGGTGTCAAAATAACCCTTAGCTTGAGGCCAATCGATCATTCTTCCTATTTCACCCAAAAAAATCAAGGTATTTGGTGTTGATTTCACAAAACTCGCACGGTGGGGTGCCGCAGTTTTGGGTTCGAACCATGCAATCCCAAAATGTTTTCCTTCAATTACCACCACACATAGCACCCTCTCAAGGCCTAGAACAAAGCCCAAACACTGGTTGAGGCGTCGGAGTTGCTTTGGAGGTCGAATTGGACCACACCCAATTCTAGGGTTCATACAGATTTTAGCAAAATTGGAGGTCTTCTAGGCCAAATTGGCCTTGGCCATAGGTATGAAAGTTGTTATATTCATTGAGATCTTCAATTTTGCAAATTTTGCGAATTTTTTGAGAAAGTTGGATTTTCCGGCGAGCCGAGCCGGCTGACAACCACCAGCGGCAGCGCGTGGCCTGTGGCCCGCCAAAGTTATTTTAGGTGTTATTAAATGCCTTGAGTTCAGTCTTGAGGATGGATTGACGTAGATTGATCGTTAGGACCCAAATTCACTACGATACGGTAATTGATCAATGTATGAACTGACGATCCGACCGTTGGATCGTCACCAAACTTTAATAGGTCGTTATTCATAATTTTTTAGGAATGTGGGAATTTACAGATCAGAAATCCGTCGTACGGATCTTCCCAAATTAGAATTGTAAGTTTGTAAATAAAATGTTAACCGTCACTTGGTTTTGGCAATTGGCAGAGATCCAGCCGTTGGATCATAATGAAACTTTGGGGTATTGTTCTAGAAGCATAATGTGTATCTTTGGAAGTGACAGATCTAAGATTCGTGATACGGATCTTCCGGATCAAATTAAGTAGGGATGCGTTGTATGTAAATTACATATTCTCTCAGTAAGGATTCTGATATGTGATTTGATATTTGTGCTAGGCGATGATCATTTGGGATCATTTGGGACGTCTCGATAGTCGTGCTAGGGGGTTGTAGCGTGGACTCCAGGTGAGTGGATCTTTTCCTTCTTATATATATGTGTGTGTGTGTGTGTGTGAGATTGACAATTCCATAAATGCTTTTGAATGGAATTAAGAAATTTATGCTATGTTATATATATATATATATATATATATATATCATATATTATGAAATACCAAAAGAAGGTGAAGTGTAGATTATATCACGATATATTCATACGCTATTACCTGTAAATAATTATTGTGAACTACGATTGGCTTGATCCCTGTTTAGGGTACGTAGGCAGTCTAACGAGACGTTAGATGCAACCATGCGTTAAGTGAGATTAAATAATCAAGGCAAAAACTTTGTTTGGTAAATTGAGTAATGTGAAGGAATCTGATGAAAAATATGAGATTTGAACCTTATGAATTGGTGAGTTAGTATTGATTATAAATTCTCGTGTGAGGAAATGTGAAATGGTGGTTTTATGTCTTATAAATGCTAGACCATAATTGGCTTATATTTTAATGTGAGATTAGTACAGCTTGCACAGTGATGCGCAACAATACGGAGGCTAAGGTAAGATCAAGTGAGTATAATGTTGGTATGATCGAATAGTAATTAATGATAAATGGATATGAGGAGAATTGATTGTCCTGCACCCCGGTGTTAGTGCTCCCGCCCGTGGCTAGGGCCAGCCTTCACGTGATCGTTCACCTCCCGCACCTTATGCTCACCTTGGATTCCAAGGTAGGTGCCAGTCTGTCGTACATACCACTTTAGGTGGTTTCGACTCGTAGGTGACTTGCGATACTTTGCACAGCCTTCACGCGATCGTAGCACTTGAGCGTATTTATTTACACCCAGCTTGTCGTGCATACCACTTTAAGTGGTTCCGACTCGTTTGCAGGACCTGATTGATGTTATATGATTGATGAGATGTGGGTGAGTCGTACAGGTCACTATAGGTGACTCCGACTCACGTACTAGCACCTGATTAATGTGATATGATTAATGAGATATGTGTTAGCACCTGATTGATGTGATATGATTAATGAGATATGCGCTCGCACTTGATTGATGTGATATGATGGATGAGATATGGATAAGTCGTATAGGTCACTATAGGTGACTACGACTGACATTCATTTATATTGATTTATTTCATCTTACTTACATGGTTGTTGATGAGATACTCGACATGGTATGTTTTGGTTTTCCATTCTTCAACATGATTGTTATATACCTAAGTATTGGTATTCTCTGGGAAATTACACGGATTTCAACGAGGGGTTATTGTATTGCTAAAAAGAAAGATGTTTTTGAAGTTTTATTTTGTCTACTCACATGTCTGTTTTGTGCCCCTCTAGGTTTTAGCTGATGAGGTTCGTATCGACGAGGATTCTTGGCAAATCTCAAGATTGGTGGCTACTTCTGAGGGTATAATTCTTACCCGCTCTACTATACTATACTTATGCTCTGAAGTCACGTGTGAGATGGGTTCGCTCCCGCTCACGTTCACACTTTGGTGTTTAGGCACTTTTAGGTTTAAATTTATTCACTTTTTCCACGTCACTACACTTTATGGCTTCGTCACCTTCCAGATGTCGGCCAGCACAGTTCGACTTCGGAGTCCTATTGGACATTCTGGGTCGGGGTGTGTCATTAACTCTAAAAAATCACTTACAATACATTTTTATTATTTTGTTTAGAGTAAATGTCGATTTGCCCCCTAAATTTTCACCTAGTTCTCGATTTCCCCCTTGAACTTTTCGATTGGAAAATTAAGGACTCAAACTAATTTTTTAGCCAACTTGCCCACTGCCGTTAGTTTTTCAAACATTCCATCCATATTTATGTTAAGTGAGACCATGTGCACAACATGTGAGGGTAGTTAAGTCATTTCACTCTTAAAAATGATTAAAAAATTAAAAAAAATAAATTAAAACTTTCCCTCTATTTTTTCCCTCTAATTCCTATCCTCAATTTTATTTTTCACTCATAACATATGGTGTTATTGTCTCCAAAGTAGTGCATTAATATAAGAAACATGTTCATAATACTCATAAAAAATGCTCAAGATAATTACATACTTTTCATAATGTCATAATAATTGTGACATCCCACATCGCCCAGGGAGTGATCCTTAAATGTATATTCCCATCCCTACCTAGCACGAGGCCTTTTGGGAGCTCACTGGCTTCGGGTTCTGTAGGAACTCCGAAGTTAAGCGAGAAGGGGGCTAGAGCAATCCCAGGATGGGTGACCTCCTGGGAAGTTGCTCGTGAGTTCCCAAAAACAAAACCGTGAGGGCGTGGTCGGGGCCCAAAGCGGACAATATCGTGCTACGGTGGTGGAGCGGGCCCGGGAGGTGGTTGCGCCGGGCCGGGATGTGACAAATTGGTATCAGAGCCTAACCCTGGCCGCGTGTGTGCCGACGAGGACGTCGGGCCCCTAAGGGGGGTGGATTGTGACATCCCACATCGCCCAGGGAGTGATCCTTAAATGTATATTCCCATCCCTACCTAGCACGAGGCCTTTTGGGAGCTCACTGGCTTCGGGTTCTGTAGGAACTCCGAAGTTAAGCGAGAAGGGGGCTAGAGCAATCCCAGGATGGGTGACCTCCTGGGAAGTTGCTCGTGAGTTCCCAAAAACAAAACCGTGAGGGCGTGGTCGGGGCCCAAAGCGGACAATATCGTGCTACGGTGGTGGAGCGGGCCCGGGAGGTGGTTGCGCCGGGCCGGGATGTGACAATAATCCCAATACAATTCCACAAAATGATCCTTAACAATTGTGTATTGAATTTTTATTTATTTCTTTTTTGTGAAGAATATATACTTGATTTATTCACAATAGATTTTTAGGTCTAATTGCCATCTACCACAATCTTATTGATATAGAAGTACAAACACATTTCTTATATTAATGCACTGCTTTAGAGACAATAATGTCATGAGCATTTGTCAAATTATTAATTTTTCAGAGAAAATAAAAATAGCAGTACATGCTTCAACAAAAAGACTAACTTAGATATTTTTGAAGACAATAACACCATATGTCATTTCTCATGCATATGAATTAGTGGAAAATAAAATTGAAGATAGGAATTAGAGGGAAAAAATAAAGGGAAATTATTTATTTATTTATTTTCAGTTTTTAATCATTTTTAAGAGTGAAATGACTTAATTATCCTCACATGTTGTGCACATGGTCTCACTTAACAGAAATATGGATGAAATGTTTGAAAAACTAACGGCAGGGGGAAAATTGGCTAAAAAAAATTAATTTGAGTCCTTAATTTTCCAATTGAAAAGTTCACGGTAGAAATCGAAAACTAGGTGAAAATTTAGAAGGCAAATCGACAGTTTAGTCTTTTGCTTATCAAGCCATTTTTATTAATTTCTTTTATTTTAAAAGTACTTCCGCCTAACTACCTTTCTCGTTTGTGAAAATGAAAGGGTATTTTGGTCCGAATGAACATTAATTTTCGTTTAAGTTTTGCGTTTTGAAGAAAAAGACGCCTCTCTCCTCTCTCTCTGACCTGACTTCGATTCTCATCACCTCCAGAAAAAGCAAACGGCGACGCTGCTAACGGCGGAGGAAACGCCGTCACCTGGTGAGCCACCGCCGCTATTTATTTATTTATTTATAATAATTTTCTTTGTGGTTTTTGTTTGAATATTGAGATTCTTGAGAACTAAATTATTTGAAAGAGTAAGCATGAGATTCTAGGTTTTCGTTTATACAAATTTGAGTTTGGAATTTCGATTGAGTTTGATTTCTGATGGCCACCACTTTGATCAAGAATATCAAGCCCAGATTTTTCCATGTGTATCTTTAAAAAGCCCTCTTTTTCAGCTTGATTTTGTGTTTAATTTTGTGATTCTGATTGCCTGTTTCGTAATTAGTTAAATTTTTCATTGTTTTATATTTTCAAATTTCCATTTTTGGGTTGTCTTGATTATCTGTAATTGTATTGGTTTTGTATGAAATTTGTAATTCTGATTGGTCTGTGGCTGTTTCAATGCGAGTTTTCGCGTGGGTTTAGCTGTTTGCAATGGTTCTGCATAATTTTTAGTTCAAATCGACTTGAGTATTATAACGCCTCCTGCATTAATTGAAGAGTTTTTGTATCAGGTTGAGGCTTGAGAGTTGCATAAGAAAGTTTGAGAAGCTAATAAAGTTGAGGTTTCCATACGGTAATTTGCTTCATCTATGCATCTACTTTACATTATAGAGATAACTTGCCAAAGTGTGACTAGTCTGTTTTGGCGTATTAGAAAACGTAGTTCAAGATTAATACTTTCATTTGGTACGCTTGTTTGTTTACCCTCTGCAAAATCCCAGCTCATGTTCCCAGAAATTGCCTGGTTTTCCTTTAGTTAATCTGTGTATCAGTCAGTTCTGAATTACTCTGTGGTCATTAGGATATAGGAGAGATGCTTACAGAACTAAGTTTTTGAATTAGTTTGTAACTCTAGAAAGTCCAGGAGATCAATTTGTTTATTTTTCTCAAGATGTTACCAATTTGGTGGCCTTATGCAAGTAGAGGGGTTACCGTAAGAATACTACGAACTTTTATGACGGCATACCTTATGTAAGGAGAGTAGAAGGGTTTTCATCAGTGCACACTACACTGTCAATTTGTTTTTGAACTTTGCAAGTAGAAATCAGATCCAATATCGTTTAACATGATACCTTTACTTTTGTTTATAAATTTTTCTTGATTGTAATTTTGTTAAAAAATGTGTGGAATTCGGAGCTTTTAAATTAGTTTGTATTGTAGTAAATCTAAAAGATTTTTTTTTTTCTTGTATGGTTTTACCATATGGTTCCCTCTAAGGAAGTAGAGTAGTGACCAGGAGAATTATACGAACTTCTTAATGTAACTAGAATAGATCGTGTTTAGCAGTCTGCCTGTAATTTTTTATCAATTGTATCTCGTTTCAATTCTTCTTCCCATGGAAGATGATGTATATATACTTCCCCCCCAACAAAAAAAAAAAGCCCACGGACCACAAAAAAAAAAAAAAAAAAAAAAAGCAGAAAATGGGACTGGAATTTAATTACGTTTTCTAGCTGTTTCAAAATTTTGTTCCCAAAAATGCTTGTGTCTACTCTTTTTTCACATTCATATTAAATTTTCTGTGATTCCAAACTTATCAAGACTATTTACTGTATTTTTTTTCTTCCAGGAAGTTGCTTATAAGGGTTAGATGGATCTTGAAACAGAGAACAGAATAGCTTCAATTCTTATGAGAGAAGCCGCTGAATTGCGGCGTCAAGCTGAGAAGGAAGGTGTGCATGCTTATCTTCAACAACCTAAAACAAGATTTCGGCCAAATTCACGGTTCCTCAGTGCTACTGTTCGTGGCGTGCAACAAGGTCAGTTCCTATTATTTGTAATTTAGTTGTAATAGGACTTCATAAATCCATTTTGGAGTAAAAACGATCCTTATGAGTGTAGACATTTCTTTTTTAAAAAGTACACACTTTACCGGTTTCTGAAAAGGTCTTGGATCATGCACTGTTGCCTTACCTAGCTCGCATCAAATTGTGTAACTAGAAATCTATGATGCGCCTAGTATGTTTTATGTTAAAAGTACAATCAGAATTTTCACACACCCATGTTTTATTTGTTTGGTGACTGCTGTGTCATTCAGCTAAAGGTTTTATTTTCGTTTGTTTTCTCCAGCAAATCGAGTTGTTGAAGTGAATGAGATGTGGCGACTCCGGCAGAAAGAGAGAGAATTGGACAATAGGCTTAAGGGGAAGAAGGATGAGAGCAGAAATGACAGGAATCACAGAGACAGTAACTCTCCAAGAAGCAGCGGTAAGGGACGTGCTGTCCCAGATGATAGTGCTGGTCCTTCTTGCTCGTCAAGGAAAAGAGAATATGAGAGCTGTCATTCAAGGCAAGAGAATGGTTTAAGGGATGAAGAACTTGAAGAATTTTTACATTCAAGGTATCTCTCTCTCTCTCTCTCTCTCTTCCTCCCCACCTCCCGCGTGGGAGAGAATATACGACTAATTAGCATGAATTTCCTTCTATGCCAGAATCAAGCGTGGCAGAGGTGCTGTTGGGTCAAGGATGGACGAAACAGGCCCTTATCTTCCCCGTTCTTCAGACTCCAAGGAAGCGCTGCCACAGAGCCCCAGTGTACAAGAACGCCGTGTGTATGGACCAGAGAGGCCTTCACATATATTATGTTATTCTTCTGAAGAGGAGCTTGACAATGAGGGGAAGAAATATAAAAAGGTGAAGTCTGGTAGCTCTAACAAGCACAAATCCAAGGAAAAGTCTAAAGAGAAGAAGAAAAAGAGGAAGGACGAGAAGAAGAAAAGGAAGGACGAGAAAAGAAGTAAATACCATACTTAAGAGGCGCTTTACGGGAGGGGTCATCCTAATCTGTAGAGATATTTGATCGTTCACAGTTGTAGACAAGATCTGAAACATATCGGAACTCGAAGGCGAAATCTGAAATATATATCGCAATTTTTCCATGCTTGTAGCCTTGTACGGAGTTGATGCGCAACGCAACCACTGTTATTGAAAACGAAAACGAAGGCAAAGACGGAGTTGTATTTCAGTTGTATCGATGAATGACATTCTTCTTGTTCGTCTTCCTTTTCGGCTCTATCTTTTTAATCCCGGTTTTTACGGAAGAAAAAGCTTCTGTAACTGCTGAGTGCGAAAAGCTTTTACTCGCGAGACCCAATTCCTGGTTCGTATTCAGCAGACACGTAGAGGTATATTTTTTCTCAAAGCATTGTAAACGCTACAAGGCGATGCGTGCGCATTGTCCACGTGTTACGAAAAGCCTGCTCATTTACCATAAATCCAAAATATTCACAACTTTGGGTGGAGAAAAGTTTTGACATTCATCTCGGACATACGCAGATACTAACACTAGAGACGTAATTCATATATCTATTAACTTCTCAACCGTATGACTATTTAATACAGTTTTAGTAGAGTTTTCTAACAAACCAATTTCAGCACTTAAACGACACAAGACACTCCGCTTCCGAGAAATGCCAGTGTTACGAGTCCTCGAACTGATGATCAGTCTCGTCAAAAATCTCCTCCTACAATACGAATATTTGAGGTCAGGATACGAGGCCCCGTAAGCAAAATTAAGATGCATCGAAAAATATAAATAGTGCTTCAAATGAGATCTAGTACCTGTAAAAGTTCTTCGATAACATCTTCCATTGTTATGATGCCAACAGCCTCTTCCTCTTCAGGTAGTTTGGGGAGCTCACCATCAGTCTGCAGGATGTCTGAGTACATCTCCTTTGTCCATTTCTTGCTTCTGGACCCGGTCCTGTATGAATTATTCGCACTGTTTGAATTCGGAAAGCTCTTCCACTTCTGCAGTGATCTTTTGCTCTTCAACTTCTCGTGAAGAGGCTTTTCACCTTCAATGTCGACTTTCACTTCTTTCACTGAACCTATTAAGGGAGATATAGAGAACAGTTACAATCAGTCTATCACAAAAACAAAAAACAAAAAGGTCCGATCGTAGAGTTTGAAGGGGCGGATGGAAAATTTCTAGCTAAGGAAATTGTCAAGGCATTCTACAGTAGGAAGCCGGTACTTACTGTCACCTGGAATGCCATTAGTCTGCTCCGCATTCTTATTGCACCTTCTTACAACAATAGCCATGTGACTGTGACCCTTTTGAAACTCATTCAATATGTCATATAAAGGCAACATTTCTGGAACCCTATCAAACAAATGAGAGTACAACATCATTTTATGTAAATCATCTTCAATTTGTACTGAAATTAATCCTACAACAAACTTGAACTTAAATCAACGCAAAATACCTTGGAATCTTGCGTATAGTGACATTCTTTACTGGTGCTTCTTCTTCTGGGTTCACCGTTAACAAATTTTTTACCTAAATTTTGAATTTTAAGTAGTTGAGAGAAGTATGTCACAAAGAAAAATATAGCAAACTAAAATCAAGATAAATCAAATGGAATGAAAGCAGAAAACAAGATACATTAACTTGTCGACCATGCTCGAAATTTAAGCACCAATTAACTCAACATGACTTTGGATTACAATTATTTTAGTAACCTGTTTAAGTTTCATAGCACAGCGTTTCAACATGTTAAATAAATTGCCTATGCGCAGATATTTTCAGACTCAAAGTTGATAGAGATATTTAACCCAAGTTAACTCTGATTTACATTGGTTTTAACCTGCATATTGGGAACTTGGGAGGTATAGAAAAGAGCATTGTTAAAATTTTACCAGGATGAGTCCAATAATATTCGTTGGCTCCTCATAATAAACCGGTACTCTGCTATGCCCTTTCTCCAATATTAGATTCATCAAATTCCTGTGTGATAAGCAGCATTTAGGGTTGCAAATCAAAACATTATTATACAGTCAACAAAAGTATTTTCTGCTATAATGGGTAAAGCATAATAAACCTGTCAAGCTTGGCATTGATATCTATCGCAAAAGTTTCAGCTATAGGAGTCATGGCATCACGAGCCGTTTTCTCAGAGAGTTCAAGTGCTCCGGCAATAATGGTTGTTTCATCATGTGTCAACTCTCCACCTTTTCCGGCCTAGAACAAGACAGACATATGGTTATGAGGCAGGTCGTAAGTACTCTAAAAACAGAAGTGAGAAAAAGACCCAACAAAAGAATTACAGAAGAATGATGAAGCTGATATGACGGTTGACAATTAAATTTAAGAGAGCTGTCAGACGTACCTCATTACCATGCATATCTACAAGCGTTTTCAACTCAGCTCTGCGAAAGAGAGCTACATGTCCATGGCCCAACAGAAAGTCTAATAGCTGGAAACCACATAGAACGTAACAGTCAGAGAGTTGACCTCATTCTGCTAGCATAAGAAATTGCAAAGAAAAAAGTAAGTGCTAAAACTATCATACCTTACTAATAGGATATGCAACAGGAAAGCAGACCCAAACAAGAACACGGACAACTGGAGCCACTGTTGCGCCTATAGCCAAACCATATCGGGAACAAACAGATTGTGGTATAATCTGCACACAGGTGAAACGCAAGTTAGTGGCACGGTCATGGCGTGTCTTCAAATATACATGTAACAATGGTATATCAACATTGTGATGCTAAAACTAACTTTACGTTCTCAAAGTAATTTTTCTCAAGCAAACCAACGAACATCAACATAGGGTTGGGTTGTGGATATGCCCTCTCAGTGTTGCCTCAAAGAGCCAGTTAGTTCAGATCATAAATAACTAACAAAATGAAAACATCCTTGCAGAAGTCAGACTTACAAACTTCAACTATCAATGTTCTAGGCCATCCTACAATACAAACAAAATGATATATCACTTACCTCGCCAAACAGAAGAATCAGGGTCACCGAAATGAGGATTGCACCCCAAGCTTTCAACAAACCATCAAGAAAAATTGGGAGTGTCTGAGAGAAGGAACAGAGATTTCAATATCGTCTTTCCTTTTATTATTATTTTATTGAAGTTAGTATCTTTTCCAACAAACATCAATAACATGTACCTCCATTGCAGCAGCATTGCAAATCAGCAGGGTGCAGAGCAACAGATGCTGGTTTTTGACAACTGGTAATATCTTCGCTGCAATTAGAAACAAGATACAGAGACAGGCGAAATGATTAGCTAAAACGCATTGTCCAAATCAATATCAAACGAAGCTAGTACAACCGAATATATCTTTACAAAGCTAAAAACCCTTGCACAAAAACATTCTTTTTCCATGGGAACCTTTATGCTATATCTTTCAAGTAAATTTACAGATTCCTTATAACCCAACACATTAAACAAAGAAGAAACCCAGTATTAATCCTCATGGAAGATGTCGCTCTCGGCTGCCAGAAAGCGCTTTTAGCCCTGCAAGAAGCAATCCCAAACGGGCTCTAATTCTCAGGAAATCACTTTTCATTCTTTAATTCCAACACTGACATACCATTTCTCCTCTCAAAACACCACTTTTCATGCCAATGGAGAACTAAAGTTTCATGTGGTAACAAGGGTAAGTGAAATTATCAATATAATTGGGTAAAATATTTCCACAGCTGAACAATCCAATTCCAAACAATCATATCCATCTCCTTATAATCAACTAACCTCGAATCGAAATCCATACAAAAACAACAATCCAGATTATACTAAAAATAGTATAAATAAACATCAAATAGGGTCCCACACCATTTTCTGTCCACCTTTTCTCGCATTTTCCCAGCAGCCAAACAGAACAGAGAATTCAAAACGAAACAAAACCAAAATTCAGAACCAAAATCAAAATCAGAAGCCGTACCGGCGTGCTTGCGATCCTTCGGCGTCCCGGACTTGGCGAGGACTTCGAGATCGACGAGGCTCATGGACATGAGGCCCAAGGTGAGGCCGGACATTAGCCCCGCGAACAGCACCAGCAGCACGATGACCACTATGTGAATGAAGAATCCACTGGTGCAGCACTCGTACTCCACCGCCATTGAAGCTGCAACCTTTCTTCTTCCTCAGCTCGCAATCAACTGATTAAGCAGCCACCTCCTCCCCAAAGCTTCCGAATTTGGAAAAACCAGAGCTCCGATATCGCTCTCTCTCAGAGAAGAACCTCCATTGCTGATTGCTCGAGCCTCCTCAACCGAACGCCGACTCAAGAATTAAGAGAGAGAGAGAAAGGAATTTCCAGGGAATGGTGGGAACTGGGAATTTATAGCACTGCAGCGTTTGCAATCACCCTTTTCTTCCACTCTGATAATTTAGATTTTTTTTTCACGTTTTAGTTTTTTTACTTTTATCAAATTATTAAAAATAAATAAACAGTTTTCACAACGTTTTTTGTTGTCTGAAAATAAACAATTTTTTAGTTTTATTGTTCATTTCTGTTATATGTCTTGTTCTTATTTCTTCTTCTCTTTTCTTACATTTATTTTTCCTTATTTATTAAACTAATACCAGAAAATTAAACAAAAATCAAATTGCCAAATCCATCCTAAAATGATAAAAAACAGTTTTAACAAGAAATTGATGATAATGGTTTTTCAGGTGGTGGCTTGTAGGCTTGTAGCTATGACAGTTTAAAGCGTTTTACCTCTTTATTTGATGTCAAAGTTTGACTCAAATTTTTTCCATTTAGATTACTTTGTGAAAAAGAAACGAACGGTTATATCTAACATGGACTCCTTACATAAAGGTATTTCTATTAAATAACAAATCTATATATATAACCAAAATATGTGTAAGTACAAAATATGTAGAAAAAATGGAATGACACATGAGACTGAAAGAAAAATATAACCAAATTTAGGTTATCATTTACGAAATGTTATAACGTAAAATGGTGAGAAAGTGTGGGGGAGAAAGATAGATAGGATTAGTGTTTCCAAAAAAAAAAAAGAAAAGAAAAGAAAAAGATAGATAGGATTAGAATAGGAATTTGATTTGATTTGATTCTTGACCCACCACACTATTACATAAAAATGATATATACATAATATGCAAAGGATATTTTTCTTCAAATCATGTTATGCCATTAAATATTTCATACAACAAAACATTTGGAGAACAAGTTTGACTTATTTGATAATAAAAAGTTGAATATATGGTTAGGATTCAGAGATATACACTTTTGACGGACGTTTTTGTGGAGCACACTCCGTAATGCATTTCAACAATCTAACTGTCTATTTTTTGTGTTTTACTTCAATGGTCATGTCTAACACAAATCACTCAAATCCGAAATTATATGGTTGTTGGATTAAATTTAGGATTTCTTTCTAGAAGCGTATTTGTGCATATTATTCACTACAAATGAATGTCCTAAGGGTTTTGGATTTGTTTAATTTTTTGCAAGAATAATCTATGAATAATGTATTAAAATTAAATAGTTCGGGTCGTTAAAATATATTACAAAATGGACTATACAAATGAGTGCTTTCGGATCCTAACTCATATATATATATATAAGATGACTTAAGGTTGAATTTTAAAAAACTCAACGAATGCTAAAAATAAAAATAAAAAAAATTTACCAAACGAGGCTATGTATTAGCATTACCTTGATGTCTCTACAAGCAAGAATGAATTGACATGTTAAGCCTTGTCTCACCAGTTTGATGTGAGCCAAGGATTTAGAAGATGAATGAGAATTCAGAAGCGTCGTGTGTTTTTTTTTTAATTTTTTTTATAACAAATGATATTATCTATACTAAACGAGAAGGGATGGACTTAACCTCACAATAGGCTAGTAATAATATGGTTTAAACTCACTTTTGACAGGAATCGAACTTAAGACCTCTCATTTGCAAGTGAAGAGAAATTCTACTAGACCGTAATACTAAGTGGCAAGCATCATGTTCTTTTATACTGGTAGAGTTGATTGTGATTGTAGCTAGTTGTGATACACATGGATGCTCTAATTGATGTGTTTGAGACTCATTAAGAGCTCTTAGTTCGTGGGATTCTTAGAATCCGGATCCTCATTGGATTCTCTTTGTGAGAATCTCAGGAATTCGTTCATCATACATCGTGTGGGCAGAAATTATTTTAAATATTTTTATTTAAAATTAAACACAAATGGGGATTCTTATAGTAAAATTCATAGTCCATGACTGGGCCACAACATATTGGATGATTTTCCCATTCAGCTGATCATGTGTCATTTGATTACATCGAGCCAAGTTGGACTAATTCCCATATTAAGCGGTAATGGCGACATGGTCGTTAGGCCTTGTTAGATCTTTGGGGTTTAGTAGATATTGAATAGTCCATGATTGGGCCACAACTTATTGGATGATTTTCCCATTCAGCTGATTCTGTGTCATCTAATTACATTGAGCCAAGTTGGACTAAGGCCATCTCCAACCGAAGGGTCTAAAGTGCCAAAAAGCCGAAAAACGCCCGAAAACCGTCTCCAACCGAGGGTTAGGCCAAAGGGCTCGTGGGCCCAATGGAATCTCAAAGGGCCAAAAGGCCAGCCAGCCCTCTGGCTAACCCAATTTCAATTTTTTTTTCCTTTCCATTAACCCAACCCTTTTTGTTTCCTTTTTTTATTTTTTGTTCTTTTCCATTGCCTAGCCCACTTTAGGGCTTAGGGCTTAGTTTTTTTTTTTTTATGATCCCAGCCCACTTTTTGTTTGTGTGCCCATCAGCCTTTTTTTTTGGGACCTTTTTTTTTTTTAATTTCTAATTTTTTTTTTCTACATCATTTCTCACATATTTTTCACTAGTCCATACTATCATACTTCATTTTATTTCAATTCTTCACATTTCATACTATAGCCCTTTGGCCCTCGGTTGGAAATGGAGGTAAATATGGCCCTGTATTGTTCATTAAAATATTAATATCTTGGAGGGCCAGAGGGCCAAAATGAGCCATCTAGCCAGCCATCGGTTAGAAATGGCCTAAGGCCATCTCCAATCGAATGGTCCAGAGGGCCAAAGGGTCGAAAATAGCCCGAAAACCGTCTCCAACCGAGGGCTAAAGGGCTAGAGGGCTGGCCCCTTCCAGCCAGCCCTGGGGGGGGGCCATAATTTTTTTAAATGTGTTAGATTTCCTATCGGTTATAATCTATGAATAATGTATTAAAATTAAACAGTTCGGGTTGTTAAAATATATTACAAAATGGACCATACAAATGAGTGCTTTCGGATCCTATATATATATATAAGATGACTTAAGGTTGAATTTTAAAAAACTCAACGAATGCTAAAAATAAAAATAAAAAAAATTTACCAAACGAGGCTATGTATTAGAATTACCTTGATGTCTCTACAAGCAAGAATGAATTGACATGTTAAGCCTTGTCTCACCAGTTTGATGTGAGCCAAGGATTTAGAAGATGAATGAGAATTCAGAAGCGTCGTGTGTTTTTTTTTTTAATTTTTTTTTTATAACAAATGATATTATCTATACTAATGGAGAAGGGATGGACTTAGCCTCAAAATAGGTTAGTAATAATATGGTTTAAACTCACTTTTGGCGGGAATCGAACCTAAGACCTCTCACTTGCAAGTGAAGAGAAATTCTACTAGACCGTAATACTAAGTGGCAAGCATCATGTTCTTTTATACTGGTAGAGTTGATTGTGATTGTAGCTAGTTGTGATACACATGGATGCTCTAATTGATGTGTTTGAGACTCATTAAGAGCTCTTAGTTCGTGGGATTCTTAGAATCCGGATCCTTATTGGATTCTCTTTGTGGGAATCTCAAGAATTCGTGAATCATATTCGTTCATCATACATCGTGTGGGCAGAAATTATTTTAAATATTTTTATTTAAAATTAAACACAAATGGGGATTCTTATAGTAAAATTCATAGTCCATGACTGGGCCACAACATATTGGATGATTTTCCCATTCAGCTGATCATGTGTCATTTCATTACATGGAGCCAAGTTGGACTAATTCCCATATTAAGCGGTAATGGCGACATGGTCGTTAGGCCTTGTTAGATCTTTGGGGTTTAGTAGATATTTAATAGTCCATGATTGGGCCAGAACTTATTGGATGATTTTCCCATTCAGCTAATCCTGTGTCATCTAATTACATTGAGCCAAGTTGGACTAAGGCCATCTCCAACCGAAGGGTCTAAAGTGCCAAAAAGCCGAAAAATGTCCGAAAACCGTCTCCAACCGAGGGTTAGGCTAGAGGGCTCGTGTGTCCAATGGAATCTCAAAGGGCCGGAAGGCCAGCCAACCCTCTGGCTAGCCCACTTTCAATTTTTTTTTCCTTTCCATTAACCCAACCCTTTTTGTTTCCTTTTTTTATTTTTTGTTCTTTTCCATTGGCTAGCCCACTTTAGGGCTTAGGGCTTAGTTTTTTTTTTATGATCCCAACCCACTTTTTGTTTGTGTGCCAAGCAGCCTTTTTTTTTGGACCTTTTTTTTTTATTTCTAATTTTTTTCCTACACCATTTCTCACATATTTTTCACTAGTCCATACTATCATACCTCATTTTATTTCAATTCTTCACATTCCATACTATAGCCCCTTGGCCCTCGGTTGAAAATGGAGATAAATATGGCCCTGTATTGTTCATTAAAATATTAATATCTTGGAGGGCCAGAGGGCTAAAACGAGCCATCTAGCCAGCCATCGGTTAGAAATGGCCTAAGGGCCATCTCCAATCGAATGGTCCAGAGGGCCAAATGGCCGAAAATAGCCCGAAAACCGTCTCCAACCGAGGGCTAAAGGGCTAGAGGCTGGCCCCTTCCAGCCAACCCCGGGGTGGCCATAATTTTTTTAAATGTGTTAGATTTCCTATCGGTTATAATCGACAGAAATAATTTAGATTATTTCAATAACGTCAGTTATAAGCAACACGAATAGTGACTTAAATATAACGGCTATACAGGAATATTTTTATTAATTACTATTTTTGTCGGTTATTTGAATTGTAATATAACTGACATGAATAGTAATTTGAATTGCAATAGTGTCAGTTATAACCAACACGAATAATATGAAAAAAAAATTTAATACAACGGCTAGCTGACTGCAGCTAGCCATTGTATTCAAATTTATTTTTTTAAAATTTAAAACTTTTTTTTTCTTATAAATATGGTGAAGCTCTTTCAATTCTTCACTTCATTTGCAATATTTCCTTCAATATTTTTCGGTTATAACCGACACAAATAGTATGAAAAAATTTGAATACAACGGCTAGCTAACTGCAGCTAACCGTTGTATTCAAATGTTTTTTTTAATTTAAACCTTTTTTTCTTCTATAAATATGGTGAAGCTCTTTCAATTCTTCACTTCATCTGCAATATTTCCTTCAATATTTTTTTTTCAATATTTCCTTCATCTGCAATATTTCTTTCAATTTTTCAATAATTTCCTTCAATATTTTTCAATAATTTCCTTCAATTTTTCCTTCAATTTTTTCAATAAAAATGGCCTCATCTGCAATGAAAGGTAGGGCTTGGACCCGAAAAGAAGATGAAGCTCCTTGCAGGGCTTATAGATGGGTCTTGGAAGATAGTGTGAGGGGGATTTCTCAAACAAGTGAAGGTGTTTGGAGTCGTGTGTCCAAAAAATACTTAGAGTTCTATGAAGGCACCATTCCACTGAATACCCAAAACCACAAGAGTTGTTCTTCAAGATGGAAGAAACATATTCATCCAAGTTTGAATAAATGGCATCATGCACTATTAGCAGCCGCAAGTAGACATGAAAGCGGCGCCAATTGCTACGACGAAGTTAGTGTTTTCACAGTTTATTTTAAATGTTTAATTATATTACATTTAATTTCATAAATTAATTTCCTTTAATTTTTTTAATTATATTTAATTATATTACATTTAATTTCATGAATTAATTTCCTTTAATTTTGTAATTATATTATCTAAGTACGCCAAGCGGAGGAATTGTATATGGAGGGCAGCTCAAAACCCTTTCAGTTTCACGGTTGTTGGGAAATTTGTAAAGGGTGGGTGTTATTTGAAGATCCACCTCAACATATAGTAGGTCCTACGCTGGTGTTTGGAATTGCATCCCCAGCTATAGATATGGATGAAGATGGATCTCCTATCATTCAACAAACAAGGGTAGAAAATCTGTCTCCAAGTGAAGGTTCTTTACCTAGGCCTATGGGACGAAACAAGGCCCGAAGTTTGAAGGAAAAGGGCAAGGCAAATGATGATTACACCGCTCAACATGAAGTGGCAGCCTCATTGCGATTAATGGCAAAGCAAAATGCCCTTAAGGCGGAAGAAAGGAAGTGTAGGCATGAAGAACGGGCCAAACAAATACAAGAAGAGATGGATGATAAGAATATGGAAAGGAACATTTCGAATTACACTCCAATGAGTAAGGCCTATTTTGATAGAAAAAATTAAGGAAATTATGTCTCGGCGGCAATTGTTTACCTCTAACTATACTCCTACAATGGCAGATGATGAAGATGATGTTGATTATGGATATTAAATTTAAGTTGTTGTAGTTTTTAAATTTAAGTTAATGTTGTTTTTAAATTTAATTTGAAGTTTTTAAATTTAATTTGTCGTTTTTAAATTAAAGTTGTAGTTTTTAAATATAAGTTGTTGTTTTTAAATTTAAGTTGTTGTAGTTTTTAAATTTAAATAATAAATTATGTTTGGCCTTATGGCGCTTTAGCCCTTGTTTGGAGACCATTTTTTGTGATAGAGCTAAAACGAGCCCTATGGCCCTTGGTTGGAGATGGAGGCAAATATGGCAATGTACTGTTCATTCAAATATTAATATATTGGAAGGCCATAGGGCTAAAATGAGCCCTCTGTCCAGCCCTCAGTTGGAGATGGCCTAATTCCCATATTAAGCGGTAATGGCGACATTGTCACAGTCCGTCTCGAATTAAGGTATATTTTAATCCCCGAGCATGTGAAATGACGAAAATGCCCTCGAGGCTTAATGACGTGGATGTATATAATTGGTATGAAATAATTTGTCTACCTAGCATAATTAAATAGCATGGATCGTCACGAGTCTGTTGACGTGAATTTGGGTTGAATCAGAGTCGTAACGAAATTGTTAAGAACGTTAAAATTTAATTGGGCTAAGAGTGTGAAATTAATATCTATCCACCAATTACTTTTCTTCCCTCAACTTGGACCTAATTAAGATATTTTGGTGGATTTTATTTTATTGGTGGCCCAATCAGGGCCTTGTCCATTTACATTCTGGGTGACCTGTGGCCTTTACACTCACACCCACACACACACACACGTACACATTTTTATCTCTCTCTCTCTTTCGGATTCTCAATTCTTCTCCATCCGTACACCAAAAACCCTTGCACGGCTCTAGTAAAGCACCACAGATTGAGCTACTAGAGACCACCTTTGAGTTCCTTACAAACTTAGGAACCTATCTATACCTTTGGTTTAAAGAAAGAACGTCGAAAACCCCAGATTTCATAAGCTCCGACATGATTGTGGGTTGTTTCACTAGTTTTGAGACTCGAGAAGGTAATTACTTAACTTCCTTAACCTTTTGGAGTGATTTTGGAGTAATTTTAACATCGGAGAGCACGGGTTGTCGAGTTGCAGGTTTTTGCCGGAATTTCAAGAGAATTTCGATCATTTTCTCGTCGGTTTTAAGCCTTCAAATAGGTAAGAACATGTTCCTCGTGTTTAGAGCTTCAATTTGACATAAAGATCATAGAATTTAGTTGAGATTTGACTGAGATATTTCAGTTTTTAGATTTTCCAATTTTAGGCGAGAGCAACGGCGGCTGGCGCGGGAATCCGGTGAACTAAAGAATGAGAAAGAGGAATATTCTGTTAACTTAACGGAATATTCCTAACGCCGTCAGGTAAGTTTAACGGCATATTCCAATATTTAACGGAATATTCCCTAACGGCGTAAGGGATTTCGTCCAATGTGTCAGGCATGTTCCGCGCGTGGCAAGCGCGTGGGACATCAGAATTTTTTTCTAAAAATATGGGGATATTTGTGAGGTTGAGTAGGCCACAATGGTATATTCAAACACTCCATTTGAGCAATGTATGAGAAATTATTGCGTACTTTTGATTATAACGTTAAAATAATTGTTTCACATACAGGTGAGACGTTTCCTGAGGACGAGCGCAGTCAAGCGAGGCTCAAGGGTTACGACCCTATGACATATCAGTGAGTGGGCTTTTGGTTTTCAGTATATATATATATATATATATATATATATATATATGTTTGGCATTTTTCCCAGAAAAGTTATTTAAATGATTTTTCAATTTATATGCCATGTCAAATGCTTTATAATTTAGCTTATGCTTTTAGTAGTGATATATGTTGTCATCTGACCCTGTGGATGCTCATGTAAGTTTCAGGTGAGTTTATATGTTGTAAATGTGAATGCATAGTTATGGTTACAATTGATGTATTTAGAGCTCTAACCTGCACCCCGGTGTTAGTGCTCCCGCCCATGTCCAGGGCACAGTCCTTCACGTGATGTTCACCTTCGGCACCGTACACTCACATTGGATCCAAGTCAGGTGCATAGTCCTGTCGTACCGACCACTACAGGTGGTTTCGACTTGTAGGTGACTTGCGATTTATCGCACAATCTTCACGCGTGATCGTAGCACTTCGGTGTATTTATTTACACCCAGTTCTGTTGTACAGACCACTCTAGGTAGTTCCGACTCGTCTGTAGGCATATGTGATGAGCTATATGTTCAGCCGTACAGGCCATACTAGGTTCATCCAGCTGACATATTACTTTTCATTGATTTACTTCAACTAGTTTACTTATTTTATTATGCTGAGATATTGACATGACATATATGTGGATTTTGCTATTTTGAGTTTGGTTTCAATATAGCTATGTATTCTATTTTTTGGGAAATTATACGGGTTATACAATGAGGGGTTATTACTTTTGATAAGTGAACAGTTTTGGAAAGCTTTGTTTTACCCACTCACACTTTCTATTTTGCGCTCATCCAGGTTCTAGGTAGGCGTGCTTGTTGGTGGTTTACGAGGAGTTAACGGTGGTTCTGACAGACTATAATTAATGTAGGACAATCTCTGGTATTGTATAATTAGTACTTGATCTTCTGGACTACACTTAGATTTCCTACACTTTGATTATGTGTAATTATCCTTAAATATTGTCACTCTCACTTGCATATTCATTTAGTGTAAATTATTTGGCTTAGTTTTTATTTACTCACATTTTTATGTCATCACTTCCGCACCGCGCACTTGGCTACGTCACCTCGCGTGACGGCCAGCACGCCCTGATTTGGGTCGGGGTATGTCAGTTTGGTATTAGAGCCTAGTTTTGGTGCCTTCTGTCAGAACCATACTGCCTCGTAGGGAGCCACGTACGTCAGTTGAGTCTAGTTTCCCCGATATTGGTCAATTAGGGGAAGCTACTGCCAATGCCATTCATCGCTTCGTCCTCCCCAGAGGAGTCCCCTGAAGACTGTGTATAATCTGAAGTTAAATAATTTTGTGGGTAATGAAGGGCATGAGGAAGCTGAGCGGTGGCTTAATCATATTGAGAAAACTTTTCGATTGATGCAGAGACATAGAAATCTTCCTGAGGATAAGTGGGTCAAGATAACTACTTGGTTTTTAGGTGAGGAGTCTGCATCATGGTGGAGACATGAGACTTTTCAGTTATCACTAGAGGAAGCTGCTAATTGAGAGATTTTTAAGCAGTTATTTCAGAAGAGATTCATACCTCAAGAGTATACAGATCGTAAGAAACAAGAATTCACACACCTGAAGCAGGGGAAGATGTCAGCCAATGAGTACTATAGGAATTTTACTGATTTGTCACGTTACTGTCTTGAGATTGCTATTAATCCTATAGAGATGCTTCACCGTTTTCGTTTGGGTATTAGGAAGAAGTGGCGTTCTATGGCGACCACGAGTCCCTATGCTACTTACCAAGAGTTCTATAAGATCTTGTTGTGAGTTGAAGATTCAGAAACATGCCCAGTGATAGCAAAGAGGAAGAAGAAAAAGACAGTAACCAGAAGAAAATTAATAACAAAGATAAGGGCCAATCATCTCAGGGACTTCGCAAAACTCAAAGTTCTAAGAGAAGTGGTGCCAGTTCTAGTTCTTTTAGCTGGGGTTTGAGTTCAATGCGCAGAGGAGAGGTGGCAGATTTTTTGGAGGTCCTCGGTTCCAGAGGCAGGGGATTCTGGTAGCACAAGTGCTCCTTTGTGCCGTAGATGTAATAATCAACATTTTGGGGAGTGTAAGCGAGGCAGTAGTGGATGTTATACTTGTGATCAGATAGGGCATCAGGTTATTCATTGCCTGTAGAACCCGTAGAGGCCCCAACCATCTTCTTTACCACCAGTTCCGATCCAGCAGGTTTCAGGACCTAGTAGTTATACCCAGACGGGTCACGGGAGTGCTTATCACTATCAGGGCGATGTAGTTCCATATTCTGGAGGGTAGTACCAGTATCTACACGACCCGTATCAACAGAGTGGTTACTCTCAATATCCTAGAGAGTAGATGTCATATCAGCCATATTTAGCAGGTGGGTCACAATGGCGTCCTGAAGGACAGTTCCAAAATGTAGAGGTTGCATCTAGTAGTGCAAGGTCATTGAGGTAACCTAATCAAACTGGCCATGGACGTAGTGTGCATGGACGTGGTAATCAAGCTAGTAGGGGTCGTGGAAGATGATAGCAGGCACACGGGCGTATTCACCAGATTACGTTATAGGATGCCCAGAATAATCCTGATTTGATCATGGGTACATTGAACATTCTTGGTCATTTTGCTAGAGTATTAATTGATAGTGGTGCTACATACTCTGTTATTTCTCATACGTTTGCTCAGACAACGCAACCTCATTCCACACCTCTTGGGTATGAGTTAGAATTTTTTATGCCTAGAGAGGAGACATGTCATGTTAGCTGGATGTATCCAGGATGTCCTGTTCTAGTGGAAGATGTTGTTATGCCAGCTAACCTCATTCCGTTAGATTTGAGTTTGATTGTATTTTGGGCACAGATTGGTTACATTACAATCGCGCTAATATAGATTGCTACGAGAAGACAGTCACTTTCTATCATCCAAGATTACCTATGGTTACATTCGTGGGCAAGTGTAGTAGGGTGAGGCACGGTATTATTTCTGCCGTGAGAGCTAAAAGGTTGTTAAAGAAAGGTTGTCAGGGATATTTGGCTCATGTAGTGAAATGACAATACTCCTAGCAGTGTGGAGGATGTACGAGTAGTTAGGCATTTTTCTGACGTATTCCCTGATGATTTACCTGGACTACCTCCAAACCGAGATGTAGAGTTCACTATCGATTTACTATGTAGAGTTCACTATCGATTTACTTCTAGGTACAGACCCTATATCTTTAACTCTTTATCGAATGGCTCTTGCTGAATTGAGAGAATCGAAAATTTAGTTACAGGAATTAGTCAATAAGGGTTTCATTCAGCCTAATACTTCACCCTGGGGGGCTCCAGTTTTATTTGTACGAAAGAAAGACAAGACCTTGAGGTTATGTATTGATTATCGACAGTTAAATCGGGTAACGATTAAAAATAGTTATCTGTTGCCACTTATAGATGAATTATTTGATCAGCTTCGAGGCGCTTGTGTGTTTTCTAAGATTGATTTGAGGTCTGGTTATTATCAATTGAAGATTCGAAGTGAAGATGTTCCTAAAGCAGCTTTTAGGACTCGATATGGCCATTATGAGTTCATGGTGATTCCATTCGGGTTAACTAATGAACCTGCAACTTTCATGGACTTGATGAATTGAGTATTCAAGCAATACTTGGACAGGTTTGTCACTGTCTTTATTGACGATATTTTGGTGTATTCCAAGTCTAAAGCAGAGCATGTTCAGCATCTCACTCTGGTATTGAAGAAATTGAGGGAACATCAATTATTTGCTCAGTTTAGCAAATGCCAATTTTGGTTAGATTAAGTAGCATTTTTGGGGCATGTTATATCGGCTCAAGGTATTCAGGTGGACCCTCAGAAGGTAGCGGCAATTGAATATTGGGAGTAGCCACAAACCGTCACGGAGGTACGGAGTTTCCTTGGCTTAGCAGGTTATTATAGACGGTTTGTTAAATATTTTTCAGTTATAACAGTACCACTGACAAGGTTGACTAGAAAGGATGTTAAATTTGAGTGGGACGATAATTGTGAGTAGAGTTTCCAACAACTAAAGTATTGTCTAACTCATGCACCTGTTTTGGTGTTTCTAGATGATAGTGGTAATTTTGATATTTATAATAATGCTTCGTTGCACGGTCTGGGTTGTGTGTTAATGCAACATGATAGGGTGATTGCTTATGCTTCGTGACAGTTGAAGCATCACGAGGTGAATTACCCTACCCATGATTTTGAGTTAGTAGCTATTGTTTTTGCCTTGAAATTTTGGAGACATTATCTTTATGGGGAAAATGTAAGATTTTCACGGATCATAAAAGTCTTTAGTATCTTTTTACTCAGAGAGATCTTAAACTTCGACAGCGAAGGTGGATAGAGTTGTAAAGTGATTATGATTGCAAGATTGAGTATCACCCTGGTCGTGCGAATATGGTGGCACACGCACTTAGTAGAAAATCTCAAGGCTAAGTTAATGCTTTGTACGCTTGTCGTATCCCTCTTCTTGCAGATTTGAGATCCACTGTAGTGAAGCCAAAAGTAAGAGATCAAGATGAAGCTTTACTTGCTAGTTTCCAGGCCAGACCAATTTTAATTGATTGTGTACTCGAGGCTCAGATGAACTATGAGGGAACTCAGGAGTTAATTCAAGCAAGAAATCAGGGGAAAAAAAAAGACTTCAAGATTCGAGAAAATGTAGGAAAATAGAATGTAAGTGCCGAATAATGCAGAATTAAATAAAGATATTCTTGATGAAGCACATGTATCGACATATGCAATGCATCCTGGGAGTACTAAGATGTACCATACCATTCGATCATTTTATTATTGGCCGGATATGAAAAGAGAAATCGTTGAATATGTGAGTAGGTGTGCCAGTTGTCAACAGGTCAAAGCTGAAAAGTAGAAGCCTTTTGGACAGATACAGCCACCTCCCGTTCCACAGTGAAAATGGGAAGATATTACCATGGATTTCGTGTATATGCTTCCTCATATGTGAAATGGTTATGACGGCATTTGGGTGGTAGTGGATTAGCTTACTAAGTCAACACACTTTATCCCAGTACAGAAGAAATATTCTTTAACCGATTAGCTGAATTATTTATATCGAGGATTGTTAAATACCACGGGGTTCCAATTAGTATCATCTCTGATTGGGATCCTAGGTTTACTTCTAAATTCTAGGTGGCATTTTAAGAAGTTCTTGGTTCGAGACTACTCTATAGTACCGCGTATCATCCTCAGACAGATGGACAATCTGAGAGAACTATTCAGACGTTAGAAGATATGCTGATATCTTCTGTATTGCAGTTTGGCGACGCTTGTCATAAGCGTCCGGATTTGATGGAGTTTGCCTATAATAACAGTTACCATTCGAGCATTGGTATGTCACATTTTGAGGCATTATATGGTAAATCTTGTCGTACGCCTTTATGCTGGTCAGAGGTTGGTGAAAGAGTATTGGTGGGCCTGGAGATTGTAAATGAGACTACACAAAATATTCAGGTAATTAAATCTAACCTGAAAGTGGCCTAGGATCGATAGAAGAGTTTAGCGGATAAGCATGCTACTGATTGGGCGTATAAAGTTGATGATTGAGTATTTTTGAAGCTATCACCGTGGAAATGAGTAGTACGGTTTGGAAAAGTTGTCTCCAGAGTTGCTTACAGGCTTAAGTTGCCTCCAGAGTTGTCAAAGGTACATGATGTTTTTCATGTTTCCATGCTTCGCCATTATGTCTTAGATCCATCACATATGATTCCTCCTCAACCACTGGAAATTAATTTGGATTTGACTTATGAGGAATAAGATCGTGCACTTAGTGAAATTTTTGGATTAGAAGGATAAGGTTCTGAGGAATAAGATCGTGCGCTTAGTGAAAGTTTTGTGGAGGAACCATTCAGTGGAGAAAGCCACCTGGGAGACAGAGGATTGTATGAGAGATATGTATCCACATTTATTTTATGAATATTAAGGGTTGTAGTAGCACAGAATTTCGGGGACGAAATTTTCTTAAGGCAGTAGGTTGTCATAGCCCGTCTCGAATTAAGGTATATTTTAATCCCGAGCATGTGAAATGACGAAAATGCCCTCGAGACTTAGTGATGTGGATGTATATAATTGGTATGAAATAATTTGTCTCCCTAGCATAATTAAATAGTACGGATCGTCACGAGTGTATTGACACGAATTTGGGCTGAATCAGATTCGTAAAGAAATTGTTACGAACGTTCAAATCTAATTAGGCTAGGAGTGTGAAATTAATATCTATCCACCAATTACTTTCCTTCCCTCAACTTTGGACCCAATTAAGATATTTTGGTGGATTTTATTTTATTGGTGGCCTAATCAGGGCCTTGTCCATTTACATTTTGGCCAACACGTGGCCTTTGCACTCACACTCACACACATATACACGCACATATTCATATCTATCTCCCTTTCGGATTCTCGATTCTTATCCATCCGTACACCCAAAACCCTTGCACGACTCTAGTAAAGCACTATAGATTGAGCTACTGGAGGCCACCTTTGAGTTCCTTACAAGTTTAGGAACATATCTATACCTTTGGTTTAAAGAAAGGACGTCAAAAACCCTAGATTTCATAAGCTTCGACGAGGAGCTCAGTTGCTCTGACGTGATCGTGGGTGGTGTCACTAGTTTTGGGACTCGATAAGGTAATTACATAACTTCCATAACCTGTTGGAGTGATTTTGGAGTAATTTTAACGTCGGAGAGCAAGGGTTGTCGAGTTGTAGGTTTTTGCCAGAATTTCAAGAGAATTTCGATCATTTTCTTGTCAGTTTTAAGCCTTCAAATAGGTAAGAACATGTTCCTCGAGTTCAGGGCTTTAATTTGACATAAAGATCATGGAATTTGGTTGAGATTTGACTGAGATATTTAGGTTTTTAGATTTTCCAGTTTCCGACGAGAGTAGTGGCGGTCGACGCCGGAATCCGGCGAACTAACGAAGGAGAAGGAGGAATATTCCGTTAACGTAACGGAATATTCTTAACGCCGTCAGGTAAGTTTAATGGCATATTCTAATATTTAACGGAATATTCCCTAACGGCGTTAGGGATTCCGTTCAGTGTGCCAGGCACGTGGGACATCGAAATTTTTTTCTAAAAATATGGGGATGTTCATGGGGTTGAGTAGGCCACGATAGTATATTCAAACGCCCCATTTGAGCAACGTATGAGAAGTTATTGCATAGTTTTGATTATGTGCTTAAAATAACGTTAAAATAGTTGTTTCACATATAGGTGAGACGTTTCCTAAGGACGAGCGCAATCAAGCGAGGCTCGAGGGTTACGACCCTGCGACATATTAGTGAGTGGGCTTTTGGTTTTCAGTATATATATATATATATATATATATATATATATATATATATATATATATATATATATATATATATATATATGTTCGGCGTTTTTCCCAAAAAAGTTATTTAAATGATTTTTCAATTTCTATGCCATGTCAAATGCTTTATAATTTAGCTTATGCTTTTAGTAGTGATGTATGTTGTCATCTGACGTCGTGGACGCTCAAGTAAGTTCCATGTGAGTTTATATGTTGTAAATGTGAATGCATAGTTATGATTACAGTTGATGCATTTAGAGCTCATTAACCTGCACCTCGGTGTTAGTGCTCCCACATGTGGCTAGGGCGCGGTATTTCACATGATGTTCACCTCTTGCACCGTACGCTCACCTTAGATCCAAGTCAAGTACACAGTCCTGCAGTACAGACCACTATAGGTGGTTCCGACTCATAGGTGACCCACGATTTATCACATGGTCTTCACGTGATCGTAGCACTTGAGCGTATTTATTTACACCCAGTCCTGTCATACAAACCACTCTAGGTGGTTCCGACTCGTGTGCAGGCATATCTGATGAGCTATAGGTTCAGCCGTACAGGCCACACTAGGTGGATCCGGCTAACATTTTACTTTTCATTGATTTACTTCACCTGGTTTACTTATTTTATTATGCTAAGATATTGACATGGCATATATGTGGATTTTGCTATTCTGAGTTTGGTTTCGATATAGCTATATATTATATTTTCTGGGAAATTATACTGATTTTATAGCGAGGGGTTATTACTTTTGATAAGTGAACAATTTTGAAAAACTTTGTTTTTGCCCATTCACACTTTCTGTTTTGCGCCCTTCCAAGTTCTAGGTAGGAGTGCTTGTTGGTGGCTTACGAGGAGTTAACGGCGGTTTTGACAAACTATAATTAATGTAGGACAATCTCTGGTATTATATAATTAGTACTTGATCTTCTGGACTGCACTTAGATTACCTAAGCTCGATTATGTGTAATTATCCTTAAATATCGTCACTCTAACTTGCATATTCGTTTAGTGTAAATTATTTGGCTTAGTTTTTATTTACTCACATTTTTATATCATCACTTCCGCACCGCGCACTTGGCTACGTCACCTCGCGTGACGGCCAGCACGCCCTGATTTGGGTCCGGGTGTGTCAGACATGGTCGTTAGGCCTTGTTAGATCTTTGGGGTTCAGTAGATATTGATAACTTTTACCCTGTTTTCATTAAAATATATAAGTAAATATTACTTAGTATTACAATTTAGGGAAATTACACCATACACCCTCAGGTTTGACGTTTATTACAACTCCATACAACATCTTTAAAACATTTCACTTTCATACATCCAGTACCATTTTATTTCAAAATAACACCTCCGTTAGATTTTTCATCCATTAGTCTGTTAAATGCTGACGTGGCTGCCACATTTGTGCTGATGTGGCTGCCACATGGCAAAAAAAAAATTTAATTTAAAAATTAAAAAAAAAACCCTAGAAAAAGCAGGTGCACCTCCCTCCCCATCCTCCTCCTCCTTTCTTCTCCCCCATCTCCATCTTCTTCCCTACCTGTAACCCCAAAAAAAAGAAGAAAAAAACCCTTCAGTTTGTCTTCCCCTCCTGCTCCCTCTCTCTTCTCCCCCATCATCTTCATCTTCTTCGGGTTTGGATTTTTCTGTGTGTTTTTTTTTTAAATAGGGTTAATATTATAATATTGTTAATGTATAAAAAAATTAGTTTTTTTGCCACGTGGCAGCCACATTAGCACAAATGTGGCAGTCACGTCAGCATTTAACGGACTAATAGATGAAAAATCTAACATAGGTTATTTTGAAATAAAATGATACTGGATGTATGAAAATGAAATGTTTTAAAGATGTTGTATAGAATTGTAATAGACCTCAAACTTGAGGGAGTATGGTGTAATTTATTCTACAATTTAATAATATTTATTTGTTGTAAGTGAAAGATTGTATATTCAAATTTTTATAAATAACGAATTAGATACTAAGTCGCCGAAACAGGAGTGTTGTTAAAATCAAAGTGAAGGGGCGAAAGGGACTGGTAATGATAATAACTTGTGTGTGTGTGTGTATATATATATATTTATATGTATAGTTGGAAATGGGTTGGCATTGTGTGGGGGTTGACGTGTGGTACAAAGGTGGGATGAGCTAGTGGTCGATTTGGAGAACCGAATATGCGGCTTTGATCTCAACTCCTCATCAAACTAGCGTCGTTATAATCTTCATTTCTTCGTCATCTATTTGGCGGGTCCACGTTACCTAAACCGGCATGCAGCTGCAAGCTAGCTGCTGGCTGAGAGAGAGAGAGAGAGAGAGAGAGAGAGAGAGAGAGAGAGAGAGAGAGAGAGCATTGTCACTGTGTTTGGTGTCTTACCCTAATCACATGCTTTCTCGATGTTGCTGACTAATAATAGATTAATGAGGGATTAAATTATTAATGAGACAACCTATACGTGATTCGCTCTCCCATTCTTTCCAATTTGTTGCGATTTAGTTTTATATTAAATAGTAAATACATACAAGATAAGTACAACTATATGTAATACACAACATATACACTTACAATATAAGAAGGAAAACTTTTTGTACTTTAGTATCATCTAATTCAATTTTATTGTGACTTTGTTGCCGTATGTCGTAATTATACAAGATTCGCTCTTATTATAACTTTAAAACATTAGTAAAAGAAACCTTGTGTAACAAAATACAAAATATTTTTGGACCATCTCCAACCATTCGATTGAAACCTAAAATTCAAGTTATAAACTAACCCAATCCTTGTCTAATGGTTGAGCAAAAATATGTTTTGAATTAAAACTTAAAATTTAGGCAAATTAAACTAAGAATTCCCACTAGGGTAAAAGGTTAGCACATGTTATGCATGTGGACATTCCCAAAAAAGTGGAGGTTGCAGCGAAGTGATGCGCCTAACACACCAGAGGCATGAGGCCTGACAAGAAGTGGGGCTCGCCCCTGACTAGAATGTTGGCTACCCAAAACGAGCCCAACAACTCTTTTTTCGATCCAACGATCCAAACTCAAACCTATTTAATTTAAAATTTTAAATCTTTCAATACATTAAATCTAACAACTGAGATCGAATACGGTCAAATCTAACGGTAAAAAAAGATCTTACATGACACAACTCGACCCGAAAGTGGGGCGTGATGGCGTCACGTGACCGTGACGTAACCATGTGCACAATGCGGAAGCAAGATTAATGAGAAGGATACGAACAAATTAAAACCAAGCAACTAGCAATCCTAATTAAGATAGTGTGCTAGTGCTAGAATTAAGAGTGCTTATACAAAACCAGAGCATACTAAGTCAATGCAGTCAAGCAGGAAATAATAAGTTCGAATAACACCAAAGGGTGTCCTCCATAAGTGAATTATGTCAGAACGTTCGATGAGATCCTCATATGCCACCAACGAACACTAGCTACCTAGAACCTGGACGGGCGAAAAACAAAAGCGTGAGTGGGCAAAAACAAATCTTTTCAAAACCATTATTTTCTCAAAAGTTATAACCCCTCTCCGTAAAACCTGTATAATTCGAAATCATGCTGGAAAATATGTATGTATGTCATGCCAAAGTATCTCAACTGAACTCTAATCATAACTCTGTGAATGTGATTGAATGCCAAGTAATCAACTCAGCCCTCGACTGTATATATAGCTCATAATCATTCTCAATAATCACTTCAGCCCTCGGCTGTATATATAGCTCATAATCAATCTCATCATATCATGTATAGATCCTACACACAAATCAATACCACGTCTAGTGGTCTGCACAACATCACTGTATATAGAATAAATATGCTCTAGTGCTACAATTACGTAAAGACTGTGCGAATAATCATAGGTCACCTACAAGTCGAACCCACTTATAGTGGTCTATACGATAGGACTGTGCACCTAACTTGGATCCAAGGCGAGCATGCGGTGCGGGAGGTGAACATCACGTGAAAGATTATGCCCCTAACTCTGGGCGGGAGCACTAATATCTAGGTGCAGGTGTATGAGCTCTCACCACATCACATCACATCATTCAATCTCATTTTCATTATAACCATTACATAACTTACCTGACACTTACCTGTGCGTCCGCAGCACCATCATAATTATATGGAATCATTAATGCATAATTAAAATAAATAGATACTTTGCATGACATTTCAAATCGTATAAATATTCATTTTCATTTTCTGGAAAAATAGCAATATATAGGCATATACGAAAACAAAAGCCCACTCATTGATAAGTAGCCGGGTCGTAGCCCCCACGCCTAGCCTGGCTACGCTCGTCCTCGGGATAGGTCTCGCCTAGGGATGGCAACGGGGCGGATTGGGTTCGGATGTGCCATCCCCAAACCCGAACCCGTAGAATCCCCAAACGGGTTTTCCCCATAACCGAACCCGTCGGGTGATGGATTTTTGATCGGGGAACGGTTTTCCCCATTATGATATTTATATATTTATTTATATTATTAACTCAATGAAGAATATTAAAAAAAAGATATTAAATAAATTGCTATTATTAATACAATTGATACAATGCATCTAATAAGTAACATTAAAAATTTATATTACTAAGAAAACATTTACACTCTTAAAAATTATAAGCATATAATTCCTATTATTAATGATATAAAAGTGAATAATTAATTTCATATTTAATAATGCATGATTATTAACAACCCATTTTCATATAATAAATATTTATATTTTATTTATTTATTGATGAAATGGTTCGGTTTCGGGTATGGGTTTGGGGCGGATACTCCAATAACCATAACCGAACCCGAAACCGAAAAATTTACCCGACGGTTACCCATACCCGTAAAATACCCGAAATTTTATACCCGAAACCGAACCGTTCGGATCGGTTACTTGCAGATATCGGATTTGACGGGTTAAATTGCCATCCCTAGTCTCGCCTATATGAGAATTAACTGACTAAACATTATTTAAGCACATAATCGGAACTTTGGAAATAACTTTTCATACATAGCTCAATTTTGGTATTTGAATATACCAACGTGATCTACTCGACATCACGAACATGCACATATTTTAAAAATAGTTTTTCAAGCTTCCATGCGCCGGCAAGGGCATGCCCTACGCGCCCCCCACGTGACCTGCACACTGACGGCGTCAGGTATATTCTAGGAATATTCCGTCTATTCATAACGGTAACCGTTAAACTTAACTAACGGCATTGGAATATTTTGTCAAACTTGACGGAATATTCCGTCTTCTCCTACCTTGGAACTCCGGCGACCGTCGCCGGTGCCGGAATTTGGGAAATTTTTGAAACTTTATATCTCACTCGATTTTCATCCAAATTTCATGAAATCGGTACCAAATTGAAGCTCTCAACTTGTAGAATAAAACCATACCTGTTTTAGGACCCAATGATCATGAGATCTCGCCGGAAAAACCCCACGAACTCCGGCATGCATGAACAGTGCATGGGCACATGTTAAGGTTTTTACGTGAAATCGAAGGTATTCTTACCTAAAACTGGTACCAATGCACTCGTGAGGTCCCAAGCAATCCAATAGTGACCTTGGATCCTTCAATTTGCAAGGTTTGGGTCGGTTTCGAGCTTGGCCGTACGTAGAGGGAAGAGAGAGAGTGAGTTCGAAAGAGAGAGAGTGTGTCTGAGAGATAGAGGGTGTACGAGAGTGAGAGAGGGAAGTGCTGAGGGGTCCAAAACTCATCCAACCAATCACAAACAATAATTGCCCAACTTCCCATTGGGTCCAAGAACTTAGAAAAATTGTATAATTGGACCAAAACTTAGTTCAAAATGTAATTATACCCCCAACGCTCAAGGGTAAACTTGTAAATTCACATTATTAATACTTATTTCTTGGGACGGGCTGTCACAATATAGCTCAAAATTAAATTCAACAGCTAATAATTAAAAAACAATCTAAATCAAAATTCACCAAAAAATTCTATAAATACATGTTTCATGGGGTCGGTTTAGTGAATTTTCAACTTTTAGATAATCTATATAATTTTTATTTTAAATAAAGTTACCAAAAAAAAATTTCCTCCTAAATTCATTTTTTAATAATTTCAGGCTAAAATTTTTACTTAGAATCATTAGAGAAAAAACTGCTACTGGATTAAAATCTAAATTTTTTATGAATAAAAAATTTTAAACTTAACCCAAAGATTGGAGACCGTCGTACATAATGAGAATATTCCACAAAAGTGCGGCTTTATGTTTCTTGTAAAAACGCCAACCTGGCTATTTTATAATGAAAATTTTCCAAATTTTGTTTTATTTTACAACAGAGGCAGAAATATGTGATAATTAGGTTATTAGATAAAAAGGCATCCATAGAGAAAAACTCTAGGAGAAATTTAATCAAACATTGTCTTTCACTTTAAAGAAATACTCAATTAATGTCGGGGTCAACTAACAAATAATGATAAACATGCACTATCATTCATGAAGGAGAACGATGCTCCAACATGAAGCTTTGATTTGGAATCATATACCCAACATTCGTCTTTTAACTGTCTAATAAGAGAACATTATTCTCACGACAACAACAAAAAATTTATTCGTATAAAATTATTATATAATAATTAATTTAATACGAATCAAATTAACCTAATATGGGCATATTCAGCTCATATTGAATGAATAATCCGATTTAATATCATTATTTGAGATTTGTAATCATGAATCGGAAAGTGAAAAAAAAAAGTTGCAAATCAGATGGAAAGTGTGGCTATGCAAGTAATATAATCCGAACTACGTGGGGGTGCTAAGACACCCTTTTATTCCTGGGACAATGATACAAACCCTGATCACCTTTTGGCAATTGTCAACCTTTCAAACTTTAAGCTTAATTAATTAACTAAAAATAATAATTAACCAGGAGACGAAGAACTGATCATACTATTTAATATTATTAGAGTTAATGCGAATGCCACTACTCTATGCGTGCCTCGTATATAGAGTTGAAAATCAAAGTACACACAATACAAAAATGAATAAATGGATTATTAAATTAAGAATAGTATTGGAAATGATGAAACACTAGAACTCGCCGAGACAACTATATAACTCAAAAATATTACTTTGTGACTGACTTATTATTCTATAGAACTAACGTCACTCTAATAGGTAAAGAAACAAAATCCTAATTTTAGCATGCTAGGCTCAAAAAAGCCAAATATTAAAATAAACCTAAAGGCAAATATTTTTCAACATATAGTGGCATGCCATGCATAATTTATACTCTCTTTTTTTTCCTTACAAAAAAAAGAAAAAGATGTTTTTAGTCGTTCTCTATCATGTATTTTGTAGTAGCGATGAGAGTTGATGATAGATTATTATAATGCTAACTACATTGTGAATTAGATTATAATATATGATGCTACGAAGCACTATAGACAAAGTCGAAGTCTTAATAAATCAACAATGGACTTGGAGAATTCAAAATTTGTCCATCTGAAAACACAACAAAGACGAATTATAGATGTCGGCTAGCCATCACATTTTTTATAGTAGCGATAAGAGAGTTAATAATAATTATAATATTAATAGCTTAACAATTTCAGTGGAAGTTAGGTTAACGCATTCTCTGTGGTCGGTGGTTTCGAATCGACAGGCCTAGCAACTGAGGCTATGTGACGTCAGTCACGGTTGAATTTTTTATTTTTTATTTTTGCATCAAGAGTGTGGAAAACATGCGCAAGCGGGCGCTCGCCCCCGACAACATTAGGTGGCAAAAGCTGGGCCGTTGGATTTCCAAAGGCTATTTATTGGGTCGTTGGATTTCCAACGATAAAAAAAATTGAAATCTAACCCCAACAGCTATATGACGTGTCACAATCCTGGACCATTTGATTTTTCAATAAACAGTCCAGGTTTTTCAGCTTAAAAAAAAGAGAAATGTTACTATTGGCTTTGTATCACCATTGGGTTATTGGATTTCAATTTTTTTTTGTGATCCAATGGCCCAGATTAATTAAGTTAATAAAACTATAAAAAAAAATTATAATCTTTTTCTATAAATCTAATTGGAAATCTATCCACAAATTTTTTACATAATCAAGACACGTGGCGCCATGAGATTTGTTAAAAATCTACTCAAAAATCTATCCACAAAAATTATTCTTTTAAATAATGACACGTGGCATGATGAGATTGATTAAAAATTATATCCGAAACTAAAAATAAAATCATCTTTTATTATTTTATAAAAAATAATATTTTAATACCAATAGCCTAGGCTATTTAGTTTAGGGGTGGAGATGCACTTGGATAGTTATTGTTCACTAAAGGCAGTTACTGTTCACTTTAGGGGATTGGGTTGCCTATAACCTAGCGGATTGTTTAGGGGTGGAGTTGCTCTTACAATGCTCTTTTTTGCTTACACTGGTTTTATAACTTTCTTGTCAACAATATACTATACACACACACACATGGCTTTTATCCAAATGGATCGTTATTTTTATTTTTTTTATAAAAATGGAGACTACTTATGGGGCCTACTCGACATTGAACTTCAATGATTTGAATTGTTTATGTTTCAAGTTGTACTTATAGATCATCATTGCAAAATATTAGCCTAATCGAAAATATTTGAAACATTTAATTGAGTTCAAATAAATTAATGAACACTGTGTTTTAAGAAACAATGAAACTTCACCATGACAATCAAATGAGTAAATGGTTTTGAATTGAAATGATTTTTTACAAGGATGATCTATGAATGAAGACCCAAAAAATAGATAATTCGCAGTAGCAAATCTACATAGGGACCTGGGAGGACCTAGGATCCATCGACGACCCTAAATCGCTGCTAGAAATTTTTTGGGGACCCCTCGTATTCGAACATGAGGTTTGTGCAGGTTGCAAGTTGAAGTGGCGGTCTTTTTCTCGGAGAAGATGACTGCATACGGAGAAGAAAGAAAATAGGGACCCTTTCTGCCTCTCTCCTCATTGCTTCTTCCATGGTCTCATCCATCGGTGCCACCAATTTCTCCTCCAACCTTTATATGTTGTCTGTCGAACCCACCCCAAAATCCTCCTATCTTTATTGTGGAAGCCATGGAAGCACTCCGTCAACATTGTCAGACTTCTTCGTCATGGCATTCATGGCAGTACATAAGCCCAAAATTCCCCAAATTATTTCAACCACCTTAGTAATTTTTCGTATGTGTGAAATGTCCTTCATCATGTTAGTAAGATGGATATGATCTATCATGGGTTGGTGAAATTTGGGGGTAGAGCTGCCATGGCTTTGGGAGAAAAAGGGAGGGAGGTGGTTGGTGGAGGTATGGTAGCTGTGTTCTTAGTGAGAGAGAAGGTGGATGTTTGGAAACTAGTAAAAGAAAAAAAAATAGTGTGTTTGGTTAGAAAGATAGTGGGAGTTTGGGGAGAGTTTTATTTGACAGGTGTTTTAAATTTAGTGGTCCACATTAGATGATCAGTAACTTAGATACATCCTAGGAACTTATGAAACTTAGTCATGGACGCTTGAATTAGGATTTTATAACTTGTAATATTGTTTTGTATATGATTTTTTAATGAAATGTATTCTATTTAAAATTTCAATGTTATTTTTTGTTTATAAATTTTTTGACCTTTATTATTAGGACCCGGCGAGTTTAAAATCTTGGATCCGCCACTAGCAATTCGGATCATTAAAGTTCAATATGGACTGGGTGTCACAACTAATTCCTATTTTTACAAAAAAAAAAAAATGAGAACCCCCATTGGATAAAGGCCTTGTGTGTGTATATATAGAAACATAGCTAAGCGATTTTAACACATTGTTTTCTTCTCATGCATAATTAAAGAAGAATACACTGGGACGATAATGTAGAGATGAGTCTCATACTAACAATGCTCTTGCCAATCGCTATAAATGTTCACTCACATGTCGATATAGCAATTGACTATTGTAAGGAAAACGCATCACATGTGAGCGAACTTAAGCGATTGACAACTGCGTGTGAATGGTTATAGCAATTATCATTTTTTTAAATTTTTTTATTGGTCAAACAATGATGAAATGTCAATTTATATTATCTAAAGATGAAACTAATTATGATTTGTAATTCAAAATCGCATGAGCAACTGTCTTATCTACTTCAAAAGATAAGTGGGGACATCAATCATAGAGTAAGAAAAAGGAACCACCAAATTGGGCTTGGTGGTTCGTTTGAGTTGAGACCAAATTCTCATGACATGGCTAAACCTTATTGGCCCACTTCACTTTCTGCTAAACATAGGCTTTTGGACCCTAATCCCTATAATTCCATATCTCCAACTCCAATAGTGTAGGGGCTACATTTTAGACATTTCTATATCTTGTTACTTTTTGGTATATTGAAAAATATCATGGTACAACGCTTGCACATTTAACTACTATGTACAGTTTAAAAGAATTAAATTACAATTTACTACATATATATATATATATAATTTTTGAAACAAATTAGCACAATGTAAAGATCTTAATATTATTCAAATTTGGTTGAAGCATAATATCACACAAAGGGCACGTAAAAATATTGTACAACATGATTTTGTATCAGTTAATATGACTAACAACCAATTAAAGATATATAAATTACAGTTTGGTTACAATTTTCCTTACCTTTAGAGCAATTGGTTAAAACGAGATCATTTCCATCTTAAAAACGATGAGGAAGAGGTTTTGGAGCCTGAAGTTCCATACCTTAGTGCCATTGGCGCTTTATTGTACTTAGCTTAGTGCACTAGACTAGACATCTCATTCGTTGTTAATCTTTTAGCAAGATATAGCAAGGCGCCTAGACGTAGACATTGGACTGGTGTTAAAGACATTCTTTGTTACCTTAAGGGTGCTTCAGATTTGAGTTTATTCTATCCATATGCATCTCAGAATAGATCACACACCCTGGTCTTTAGAATGATTCTTAACTTGTTGGTTATGCTAATGCGAGTTACTTAACTTCTCAAACGGGTTGTGTCTTTACCATTAAAGACATCGTAATATCTTGGAGGTCAACCAAATAGACCTTAGTTGTGACTTCTTTGAACCAAACTGCGATTCTCTTCCTACATGAAGCTACACGTCAATGCTTCTGGCTAAGAGTTGTTATTGAGCATTCGAAGCAATTGTGGGTTTTCTTCCGTTGTTAACGTCCTTACAACGGTCTATGAAAATAATGCTGAATGTATTGAACATATTAAGAAAGGATAAATCAAAGGAGACAACACCAAGCATATGCACATAAGATCTTTTTCTTCCATCAGCAATAAGAGCATCAGAAGATTAAAGTCAAGCAAATCCGACCCCAAAGACAACTTAGCCGACCTCTTCACCAAGTAACTACCGAAGTCTACTTTCCAGAAGCTTGTTTGAGGAATTGGTATACATAAACTTTCTGATTTGCAAGAGTTATGTCAAACTCAGGAGTGGTATCTTGAAGTATACTTACTGACCTTAATGTAATCTTTTTTTCCCTACGATTAGGAGTATTTTTTCGTTTGAAATTTTGCTACCTGAATAGGTTTTAACGAGGCATTTAACCTGGAATAGTCATACCCTAGTGTACATCAAGTAGACGCTTAAACTTTAGTTTGCATTAACTCACCTTTTTCTTTAGACTCTAGGTTTTTTTTTTTTTTTTTTTTTTTTTCCATATTGGGTTTTACCAAAGGCCGGTTTTGTGGGACTTGTTTTTATATGCAAGTTCCTTGCTTGAGACTAGCGTTTTACTTTATTAGTGTCAACGAGACGACATCATCAACCATCTTTACAAGATCTGATGTGATAACTACTTAAGTATTTGGACACTCAAAATGGAGTGTTAGAATTAATATTAAGTACATGTGTGATTGTATAAATTCAAGGTAAATTGGGTTTACGATTACTCTCTATTCTCGTGATTTTTTTCCCTATTAGACTTTGTAAGTTTGTATTACATGTAGAACAAATTCTCTCTTCTAATGATTTATTATAATTAAATGCACTTGCAGAGGGAAATACATCCTACAATTTTCCTTCGCCTAATTCTCTCTCTCTCTCTCTCTCTCTCTCTCTCTCTCTCTCTCTCTCTCTCTCTCTCTCTCGCTGCACCTTCTCTCTCCTTTTGGTTAATTGGCCACAACAGTTTGTGATAACAAAAACAACAGTGCGACTATCATTCTTTTTTAGGAAAACTAATGAAAAGGGCTTGAAAACTTTGAGTTTTAATGATAAGGACAAAATAAAGGGTAAAGTGAATAGTAGCAGGATTGACTTTTTAGTGTAAAAATGTGGTTTTTCGTTAAAGTGAACAGTACCGGGAGCTTTTCGTTAAAGTTCCCTTCTTTTTTTTTAGTTTCTCAAAGTTTTTTTAACTTTGCCCTCATTGGTTATCAATTTTTATTCACATTATTATGAAGACTCAGAAAAAAAGAAAAAGAATTAAAATTAATGAGAAAAAAAAAGAAAATGAATTAAAATTAATAAGAATTAAGAAGCACCAACTGAGATTTAGCCTTTAAGATATGCTAGCTGGAACAATTCAAAATTCGCTAGATAGAGATTATTATGCGTACTAAAATCTTACATGACATGACAAGTGATGTTACGAACACACGTGTTTTCAATCACTCAATTCATTTTTGGTAAAATATTGCTAGTTTCAAATAAGTTAAGATGATGCTATCAACATACTCATTTTTATTTTCCACACTCCTCTCAATTTCGGTCATCAAATCGAATGAATTGAGAATGATCAAAGCACATAAATTAACAAAAAATATGTGGTGCGATGATTATGCAACACACAAATTAAACCCTCTTTTTTACAATTGTAGTAAAGATGTAAGTATGGTATCGTTCTAGACCGGGGATTATGAGGGATTGCTAATGCACCTAACTGACTTAAAAATATTAAACAAGACTCAAAAACACAAAACAAAACTCTAAAACAGAAAGCTAAACTATAATAACTTAAAACACACTAGAATAGTCAAAACAATACAAAACTAGCAAATTGAATAAAAACAGATACTAGGGATGGATTTAAACGAATTTGGGATTACAAAGACTCAAAATACTCAAAAGACATCAAATTGTACATATTATAACTAAAGAATACAACTTAACAATGGGGGGTTTGGTTTTGGACGAATTTAAATAAAAACTAAGTAAACTTTGTAAAACAGATTTTAAGACAGATTTGAGTAAATCAATGGATGAATGGATGGCTAGAGGGTTTTTCTCCACACATGACACACTTGCATACAAACCAATTTTCAGTTGTTCTTTCAATAAACCATGAATCTCAACACCCCAGATTAACCGTGAATAGCACTTTTTTAACCTTTAAGCTTTCCTTAAGTTATTGAATTGGACGGAAAAGCGCATACAACAATTCAAAACATTCTTCAAAAGTCCCCTACGTGAACAGCACAATAGAGATACAATCAAAGATCATTAAGCTTTGTGAAAACTATAAGCATTGACAAGGCATTCGTAACTATGAACAACATGATACTCTTGCCAAGAATTCACTTAACGCGATTGTGACTAGCAACCTCCACTACTTGTGAATATAAGTTCATAACGATTAGGTGAAACTCTCTTATATTCTAGCATCAAATTCATGCATGCAAACTAAGTATGCATCCTTAATCGACATACAAGAATAAGTTATAAATCAAGCAGTTAAGCAAATTGAATTCACAACTCATGAAATCACAACTGAAGGTAATCAATTCATATTACAAATATGTTCATGGCTTTGAATCAACCTCTAGCCAAAACGAATTTAGTTCCACATATTTGCAATTAAACAACTATGATTGAATTTAAACATGATAAACAAAAGTAGAAGACACCTAGAACGCTCCAACAATCCAACGTTTTAAATGGTTAGCACAGCTCCAAATCCTCCTCCTTTCTTGCAAACATGCGGCACCAAGGTGGGTGTGGTTTATGGAATGTGTTGTAGATGTGAATTGGTGTCTTTGGCCTTGATGAAGAAGCCTATTTATAGGTTTTGAGAATGAATCACTACCATCCATTTTCTTGGTGATTCATTCTCACCAACATCATGCATTTTTATTGGTGAGAACGAATCACTACCATCCATTTTGTTGGTGAGAATGAATCACAACCATCCATTTTTTATGCCCTACATGCATGCAATCCATTTCATCCCAAAATAGCTCCAAATTGCACCAAAATGCACTTCTTTGCTAACTTTGTTATTTAGAACCTACAAACACACGAAAATAGCTTAAAACATTCTAATAAGATGAAACTAATTAAATAAATGCAAGAAAACAAACTAATAAAGTCACATAAATATGTTCCTATCAATATGTGAAATATAAATATGAGTATGTGAATAACACCTTGTTTAAGTTAACCTTGTTGGAAACCTCTCTACAATACAAAATGCTTATATTGATTTCGTGAGACCTTTTTTCATTCTTCTTTGAAATTCAATGATAAAAACTAGACTATTATATTAGCATTTGCACAAATAAATTTCACTTTGTTGTAGCAAAAATTAAAGGAATATTGAGAATAAGATGCAACTCCACTTGCACAAAATAGGGTCGGTGTTTATTATATTACTTTTATTTTGGTCTATAAAATGTACTTTTATTTAAGAGTAATACTAGAAAAATTAAAATTGTAAACTAACATTATGTTTGAATGAGAGAAATAAATTTGAAATTTGAGTAAAAATCAGAATTTATAAATTGACATGCACCAATTCCCTTGTTTGATTCATAAACATAGAAATTTAGAATTTATGCCTTTAAAAATACTTGGAATTTGAGACTTCCAATTTCCAAGTTTAAATTCTATGTAAATAGGAGTTATTTCCTATTTTCTATGATTAAGAGGTTTACTAAACAAGAAAATTCACAAATTCTAGAAAATAAAATCTCGTTATTTCAATTTCCGTCATTTTAAAATTCATTAGTAATCTTAAATTTCTTCATATAAACATAGTGCAAATTTTGTAAACTAAATGACATGAAAGTTGGTGACTGAATTATTACTTAATCGTTTATAAATGTGCTCATTTTCTATTAGTGATATCACATTTGATTTATTAATTTAGGGGGGTGTATTCAATTGAGAATTTGAGAGATTTTGATGGATTTATAAATCTATGGATTTTTATAGAGTCTAACTGATTTGTAGAGATTCCATGTGAAATTTTGATTCAATTCCCTCAAAATCTCTTGGGGAGATAAGAGATTTATGAATGCTTAAAATACACTACAAAATCTCTCAAATTCCCTCAAATTCCTCAACTTTTTCAAATTCTTTAAAATCAAATTCTAATTGAATACACCTGGAATGTTATAAACTTCTTTAAAATCCTAATTGAATACACCTTAATTTTTGAAGATTTTAATAAACTATCTTAAAATTCTAATTGAATATACATTGAATTTCAGAGAATCACTTAAATTCCTGATTGAATACCGTTAGATTCATTAAAAAAATTAAAATCTCTCAAAATCCTAATTGAATACACCCTTTAGTATTCTTCTTTATTTAATTGAGATGTAGACTTTGCAGTGGGTAGGACCTGCAGTGGTATGAATCTCCTCCTCCTACAACTACAAATTAAATAGATTCCAGACACTCTGCGAGCTAAAGAGAGTAAGAAAGCACCAGCTCAGATCTGAATCGCCCCCTAGATCTCCTAATCCAGCTTTTCCCGCTGCATTTTCCTCAGGTTTCTCCCCATTTACTTCTCGCATCATTGCTTTTTGCTTTGCCTTTTCGGATTCTAGATCCGTTTATGTGAATTCAATCGACTGATTTTATCCGCAAATTAGCTTAATTTACTGCTTAATCGATCAAATTTGAATTGTGTATTGGGCGAAGATTGCATTATTATGCATGTGTTTTTTGAGTTCTTGCTAATTTCATAGTCGATTGGATATATGGGTTGGTTTTATTTGCAAGAATTTTGAGCTGAAACTTGCATGAGCTGAAACTTGCATGTTTCAGTGGAATCTTCCTCAATTTCGCAAATTTTAGATTGATACTGCTGCATTCGTTGATGGGTTGTGTGTAGATTTATGTGAGAAGCAATATTGTGTATAATTTGGAGTAGCTGGCAGAGTGCAGTATATCTGTATGGGTTTGAACTGATGTTTGGAATGCGAATTTTGTGTTTGATGTGGATGCCGAAATATCTCTTTGCGGCTTTGTCATAGATGTTTGTGCCGGTTTAATTGGGATTATGTGAATAACTTGAGATCAGTGAGTAGAAAACAGTGAGAAAAATGTTTAGGCAGAAGGCATTTGGAAACACTGCTAATGGAAGGTTTTTTTTTTTTCCCAACTTATGCTACTTCTTGCAGGATTTCTAGTTTGTAGAATTTATAGTCATGTCGAGGAGGCCAGTAAATCCTTCCAGACGCAATGGTGACGGTGGAAGTATCCCATTTGTGGGTGTGGTGCAATCCAAAGCACGCTCATCACCTCTACTGTCCATAGGACTTGTGCTTGTGGTACTTTCTATCACCATTTTCTTCCAGTGCATCATTATTTTTTTTTTGAGATCAAGGTGTAATCCTAACATATCCAGAAACAAACAGTCCTGACAAAGTTGAGCACAAACAGATGACTAAATGTGTCCACATGTCTTATAAAGAGTAATTCTATTCATACCATATTTTTGTACCACATTTTCATGCCACCTTAGGTGACATTTGATGTGGACAGTTACATCATTTGAATTAATCAAATCTTTAAATTTAGTTCATTATTTAATAAACTAATAATTAAGAAAAACTAGTTAATTAAAGGGATGATTGTGGTATACGAGGCATCTTTCTCCTTCCTTTTCTTGGGTTTTGTAAATTTTTCAAATGATGTGGCTATCCACATCAGATGCCACCTAAGGTGGTATAGAAATGTGGTACAAAAACATAGTATGAATAGCATTAATAAATTCAATCCTAGTAGTAATACCGTCACTGAACCCAATTACACGAGCAGGTCTAGTTTCTTTAGGAAAATACTGACTATTAACTTTTAAATTTCAGGGTGCAGTTCTTCTTGTCTTCTATGCTTTTAGCGGGTCAGGTTAGTAGTTGTTTTGACTTCTACTTGCAAGTGAGGTTTATCGAAAACAATATTTCCTGAAATTATGGTATGAAGGAGAAGTGTGATTCAAATATCATCCCAACTCTAACAAAAAACGTTGATGGGGGCATATATCTTTTCGATCCACCTTTCAAGAAAGGTGTTTAGGCAAGCTCTGCAACTCTGACAGCAACCAACGCTGTCCTTTCTACATTCCATTTTGTTCTCAATTATTATGGTTTGTATTACAGGTGGCCAGAGCACTAAAGAGGCTGTAATTAAACTTGAAGGTATATTTCATGATCTATTCTATTGTCTAGTGTCCGTAACTCTTAAAAAGTTTTGGGTTATCGAATGCAATAGCACACATACTTATCAAAATGGGATGCTAGAATTCCATATTGTCTATCATAAATTTCTTACATTGCATCCTTGAACTCTCTAGTTATCTATATATGTTTTTTTTAGCGAGCCTATCCAATTCTGTTGGATTCTCGGTAGAATTGTATAGATTCCGTCACGAGTTGGTGTAATAGTTTTTTTCCTTAGAGGAACAAGGCTGTACAGAATTATTCTGTTGAACAGTTCAGACAAACTGATTTTAGTTGTTTCAAAATATGTAAATATCATTATAAATTCTCCATTTCCTATTAGAAACTCTTTGCTGTGACTGATTTTTTTTCTGTATTTTTGTGTTGTATTTTAGCATGTACAAAAACTATTTTAGAGTTTGAAAATCTCTAATTTGTACATGTAGGTGGTTTTTCGTGTACATTTGAAGTTCAGAGAGTAATACCTATACTAAAGAAAGCATATGGTGATAGCATGCGTAAGGTGTTGCACGTGGGCCCTGAAACCTGCTCAGTGGTATCTAAATTACTAAAAGAAGAGGATACTGAAGCATGGGGTGTGGAACCATATGACTTGGAAGATGCTGACGCAAGTTGCAAGAGTCTTGTTAGCAAAGGCATTGTGCGGGCGGCTGATATAAAGTTTCCACTGCCATACCGGGCAAAATCATTTTCTCTCGTAATAACATCGGATGCATTAGATTACTTGTCTCCAAAATACCTCAACAGAACTCTTCCAGAGTTGGCGAGGGTATCTGCTGATGGTGTTGTTATCTTTACTGGTAAAATTTTCTCAGTAAACACACCACCCCACCCCACCCCCTGCCCAAATGAGATTTACTGATGGTATTTGTCTGCATCTCTATTCAAAATCGGTTAGCAAAAGCTAATACTTCAACTTAAATGGTGGAGGTGCAGGCAAACTGCCTTACTGATCAAAATCTAAACACAATCGTTTAGTTGGTCATGCCCGTGATTGATTATGCAAATCATACATTACAGTTATTGTTCTCTTTGAATTTTTACGTACTTATCATTTCCTTTTATAGGTTATCCAGGTCAGCATAGAGCTAATGTTGCAGAGCTATCCAAATTTGGCCGTCCGGTAAGTTATTAATGTTTAATAATTTTACGACTTTTCATACACATCGATGACAATTGCTGGTGCAACAATATTTTTGCTTCCCAATTTCATTTTCTTGCTTTGATTGTATGGATGTGGCAAGTTTAACTTCCTATTATCTTTACAAAAGTTAAATCTGGAAGAATGACGCAACGATTTTCTTTTGAAGGCGAAATTGCGAAGCTCATCTTGGTGGATAAGGTACTTTGTTCAAACAAGCTTAGAAGAGAACGAAGTGGCCTCAAAGAAGTTTGAACAGGCTGCACTAAAGAAATCTTATACACCTACCTGCCAAGTTTTCCACCTCAAGTCATACCAATAATCACAAAATTGCATCTTTACTTTATCAGCCTCTTGGTGAAAACACCGAGTACAAAACGTTTTCAGCACCCGAAGGGTAAGTTTATATTTAATGGGAATACAGAGCCAAATTGTGCGCTCGGGTTTGATGCATGACCTTCAGATCGATCTGTGTAGGGGAAATGAGTTCTCATGAGTTGGCTTTCATCCTCGCTATGTATTCTTTAACATGATGATTTGTTTTTCCTCAACATTCTTGCTCCTCGTTGTTGTTGCAGTAATAGATTTGTTAGTACTCTCTACATCTATTATTGTTTATTATATTTATAAAACACAAAGGTTGTTCAGTTGTGACCGAAAGATCACAGGTTAAGTCATGGAAACAACCTCTTTGCAAGGTAAAGATAAGGCTGCGTACTATAGACTCCCCCCTCCCCGCTTGTTGGCTTTATAGAACACAAAATAATTTCATAGTAATCACTATAATATATCATGAATGGATGGCATCTTGTCTCTTATGGTTAAAAGGAAATGATGATCCAATGATTTTTCAAAACAACCGATCGCCAGATTTACCACATCCAGACTTCAATTTTTTAAAAGAGCATGGTATTTACTCTCCGAGATTATTTCTCTACATACCCCTCATCACTTTTGGCTTTTGGATTTGGATTGAATAAATCAAAGGATAATTAAGAGCTTTTGGATTGAATAAATCAAAGAATAATTAAGGGACGGAAACTAAGAGGAGCATGCAGGGATTGAGAAAGGGTGTGTAAATGATTTCATTTTGAGAAACTACCACATCATTTGGTGAATAAAGCTTACTAGTGTACGGAAGCTTGGTTATTCATTTACTATCTATAATAAAACTGAAGTTGTACTTTACCTTTTGAAACTCAAAATTGTCACTTTAGTTCATAAAAGCTCTCAAATAGTTTTAGGTTTTCCCTACAACCCTTTGAAACTCAAAATGGTCACGTAAGTTCACAAGGCTCACAATTAGTTTTAGGTTTACTCTATTTTTGGCGCTAGAAAAGTAATGTAAAATTGTCAATAAGGGCTTGTTTCACATTTCTTTTACAGGGACTAATAAGAACAGTTGCAGAAAAGTTTAAAACGCCTTCATATGTACAAAATTGCTTGCAAAGTATATCAAGAAGTATTTGTATGTACATTTTTTCGGAAGCACTTCAAGCATTTTTAATAGAAGTGCTTCTAAGTTTAAGCAAAAAGTGCTTTTACAAGAAGAAGTCCTAGAAAAAAAAATTAGGCACAATGAGCTTAATTTAGGCACAAGCGAGGAACCGAAACTCATCTTCGTAAGTGCACTACTAAGTACAGACGAGATCGAGGAGTACTACCAACTGCTTTTGGAGTACAAAGACGTCTTTACTTGGACCTACAAAGAAATGTTCAGCCTTGACCCTACCATCGCTGTGGATCATCTTGTAATCAAGCCCGAAACATGACCAGTTAAGCAAACTCAAAGACATTATCAATTTGAGCTCATTCCACAAATTGAAGCCGAGATTGACAAGCTAATCGAAGCAGGCTTCATTTGAGAGGTGTAATACCCTAAGTGGATCTCCAACATTGTCATTGTCCTCAAGAAATTTAGACAAATATGTGTTTGCGTAGACTTCTGAGATCTCAACGATGCATGCCAGAAATATGACTTTCCTTTGCCAATCATTGAAATCATGGTGGACACAACCACTGGCCACGAGGCGCTATCATTCATGGACGACTTCTCTGGATACAATCAAATCTATATGGCTTCCAAAGACGAAGAACTAACAACCTTCCGCACTCCAAAAGGTATCTACTGCTACAAGGTAATGCCCTTTGGCTTGAAGAATGTTGAGGCTACATATCAACATGCAATGCAGAAGATCTTCAACGACATGCTACACAAAAACGTAAAATGTTACGTAGACGACGTAGTTGTCAAGACCAAGAAGAGATTTGATCACTTGAAGGATTTACGAATGGTGTTCGACAAACTACGACACTACAACCTCAAGATGAACCCGTTGAAGTGTGCGTTTGGTGTCACCTCTGGGAAGTTCATCTGCTTCATTGTCAAGCACCGTGGCATTGAAGTGGACCAGTCAAAGATCAAGGCCATTCATAGCATGCTCGAGCCCAAAAATCTACACGAGCTAAAAAGTCTACAAAGGCGGTTAGCCTTTATTAGGCGCTTCATCTATAACCTTGTTAGATGCTGTCAACTCTTGAGTCGACTCATGAAGAATGATGCTTCATTCATATGGGATGACGCCTGTTGCAATGCATTCAAGTGCATAAAACAGTATCTGGCCAACCCATTTGTCTTATGAGCACCCGTACCTAGAAAGCCGCGCATCCTATACATTGCTGCACAAAGAAGTTCAATTGGAGCACTATTGGCACAAGAAAACGAGACCAAAAGGAAAGAGCATTCTACTACCTTAGTAGAACTCTCATTAGTGCCGACCTTAAGTACTCACTGATTGAGAAGATGTGCCTTGCCCTGGTCTTTTCCGTCTAAAAGCTTGGACACTACATGCATGTTTAGACCATCCACTTGGTTGCTAAAGCCGACCCGGTCAAGTACTATGTCCAAACTGATTTTGACAAGGCGACTAGCTAAATGGGCGTTGCTTCTAAACCAACACGAGATCATCTATGTCTTAGCTAAAGCCGTCAAGGGACAAGCCCTAGTGGACTTCCTTGCCGATCATCTAATCCTAGCCGATTGGAAAATCTCGGATGACTTGCCTGAAGAGGACGTGTTCTACATTGACATCTTTCTGACATGGACAATGTTCTTCGACGGATTTGCACGAGCAAACAGAGCAGAGGCATGAGTAGTATTCAAGGTATAAAATATCGATGATATCGGAAATATCGGTAGTCCAAAAACACGGAAATATCGATGAAAATATCGGGATATTATCGATATCGATAAAAATTGAATACAAACCACGGAAATTGTAAGAAAAACTTGGAAATTTTTATTGAAACTTTGCAGGATGTTTATTTAGTCAATTATCTATTAGTTTATCACAAAAAATTGGAAGGAAATGCATTGCATGATGGATTTAACTGATTTAAGTTGATTATATAGCGAGCTGGCAAACATTGTGAGTGTAGAAAATATGTAGTAATTAATGAAAAAAGTTTAAACACACCATAATCATTTATATATAATGAATTAGTACAATATTTTACATTTTATACATTGCATGGTAAGATACATTAGTGACTTAGTACCACATAGAGTTCCTATGAGGTTCAAAATTATATATTGACGTAAAATACTATGCCAAGAAAGTTGCCTTACAAGTTAGATGGCTTCATCTTTATTTCTCCTTCTACCAATTTTTCATAAAGCAATCCATCAGTTTAGTTGGTATATTTCTAGTTTAGAAGGGTCACATCTTCGAATAAGGCCTTAGTGTAAAACCCCTCCTTTTAGTTTATAATTTACTTTGTAGATTTTTATTTTTATTTTAAAAAAAAATTATTGTTTTTGGATCTTAATTAGTGAGCCCAAGGGGTCCACCACCTTATTTTTGTCCCCGAGGCTCTCATCTCTCATCTCTCAATCCTCTCTTTCTCTCCACTTTCCCATGCTCTCCCTCTTTCTACAACTTTCATTCCTTCTTCCCCGAACTCACACACACACACACACACACACCAGCACTCCATCATCTCCCTCGTTCTTTTTCTCCCTCTGCTAGTGCAGACAAGGATGGTAGCACCATGGAAACCGGTGTAAAAGTTTGGACAGTAGAACCCAGGAACTCTCCGGCGAGTTCTCTTGATCCTTCTCTGGTTAGGTAAGCCCTCAATTCATCTTGCATGTTGTGTGGTGTGGTTGAGAATCGAGATATACTAAGTTTTATCTGATTTTTTTTAACAAGGTTTTAGAAGGAGATCAACCCGGGGGAAGACACACCCAGCTCCGGTGAGGCCGTGAGGGTCGAGGAACTTTCCGAACACCTCCGACCGTTTCACGGCAAACGGAAGTTATAAAAACATTCCTCTCGTCTTGTATTTCATTTTTATACTTAGATCGGAGTCTAAGGTGCTCTTTTATAGTCGGCCAGAGCTGTAGAAGCTCTGGCGTTCTTCTTCGATTCGCACCAGCTCAAAATTTAGCGATATTATCGGTTATATCGCGATATTATCGATAATATCGATAATCGCGATATTTTGACGAAAAATCATTGGATAAGTGTTAAAATATCCCTCTCTTACAAAATCGATATTATCGGTGAAATATCGCTGATAATATCGAAATTTCAGACCTTGGTAGTATTAATGTCACCACAAAGACAAATACTACCCTATTCCTTCCGATTAAGCGAGCTGTGCTCCAACAACGTTGCTGAGTACGAAGCACTGATTATTGGACTCCAAATGGCGATCGACATGGAAATCACAGCATTAGAAGTGTATGGCGAATCCAAGCTCATAATCAATCAACTCTTGATTGAATATGAAGTGAGGAAAGATGATCTCGTCCGATACTTCCGGCTAGCAACTCAACTGCTACAAAAGTTTGAGGCCATGACGCTAGAACATGTGCGAAGAAAAGAAAATCAAATGGTGGACGCTCTTACTAACTTAGCCTTAAGTATGGCGATAGGAGAAGATGAAGTTGCAGACGTGTCAGTTTGCCAAAGATGGGTGATCCCACTCATCACTGAAATGCTACTGGATGACATAAACGTTATCTTAATACTTTCAGTCAAAACTGAAGAGTGGAGACAGCTGCTGATTGACTATTTGAAGCATGGAAAGCTTCTGGACGATCCTAGACACTACTTTGAAATACGTCGACGAGCACCTCGCTTCATTTACTAGAAAGAAACACTCTACCGACGCTCTTTTGAATGAGTACTTATAAGATACTTATGTGAGGAAGAGGCACATCAAACCATGGAAGAAGCACACTTAGGCGTATGCAGAGCGCATCGGTCTTGACCAAAGCTACATTTCCAGCTCAAAAAAAGGGTTACTACTGGCCAATCATAGTGAAGGATTGTTTGGAATACACCAAAAGGTGCCAAGCCTGTCAATTCCACGCCAACTTCATACATTAACCACTTGAGCTTTTACACCAAAAGTTGCCTCATGGCCGTTTGATGCATGGGGATTGGATGTCGTAGGACCGATTGCACCAGAATCATCTGCCATAGTAGCCTACATTCTAGCCGCAACAAACTACTTCTCCAAGTGGGCTAAAGCCGTACCCCTGAGGGAAGTCAAGAAGGAAACTATCATATGTTTCATCAAAGAGCATATCATCTGTCAATATGGTGTGCCTCGCTACATCATCACTGATAACGGAAAACAGTTCTTTAATTGACTCATGGACGAGCTCTGTCAGAAATACAAGTTCAAGTAGCACAAGTCTTCCATGTATCATGCTCACTGATCAATATAATATCTCATGAATGTATGGCATCTTGTGTCTCTTATGGTTAAAAGGAAATGATGATACAATGATTTTCCAAAACAACCGATCGCCAGATTTACCACATCCAGACTCCATTAAATTTTAAAAAGAGCATGGTATTTACACTCCGAGATTATTTCTTGACACACCCTCTTCACTTTTGGCTTTTGAAAAGGATGTGAAAATGATTTCGTTTTGAGAAACTACCACATCATCTGGTGAATAAAGCGTACTAGTGTATGGAAGCTTGGTTATTCATTTACTCTCTAAAATAAAACTGAAGTTGTACTTTACCTTTTGAAACTCAAAATTGTCACTTAAGTTCATAAAAACACTCAAATAATTTTGGGTTTACCCTAAAACCCCTTTGAAACTCAAAATTGTCACATAAGTGCACAAGGCTCAAAATTAGTTTTAGGTTGACTCTATTTTTGGCACTAGAAAAGTAACGTAAAATCGTCAGTAAGGGCTTGTTTCACATTTCTTTTATAGGGACTAATAAGAACGGCTTCCAATAAGTTTAAAACGCCTTCATACGTCCAAAATTACTTGCAAAATATATCAAGAAGTATTTGTATGTACATCTTTTCGGAAGCTCTTCAAGCATTTTAATAGAAGTGCTTCTAAGTTTAAGCAAAAGTGCTTTTACAAGAAGTCCAAGAAAAAGAATTAAAAAAACTGAGGAACAGAGTGCTTCTACAACCTTTATTTTTTGCTGGAGAAGTGCTTTTATGAGTCGGAGTTGGCTGTTAAGACTAAAAACCTGCGCCAAAAATCATCGACGACAGTGAAGGCATGGCCTCCAGAGACCAATACTCTCAACAGCAAAACCAGTCGAGGAAAGTCCCACCCTTCCCTCTCCTCTCCCTCTTCTGCTTCGTCTCCATCTTCCTCCTCCTCTCCTCCATTCGGAAGACCTCCGTTCCTCCGCGGCTTCATAACGCCAGCTTCGACTTCCAAAAGACTGCAGGATCCAACCCGAGTCTCCGGGGCGGGTCGTGCGACTACTCCGACGGAAGCTGGATCCGATCCCCGGATGATCCTCCGAGGTACGACAATACCTGCAAGGAAATATTCAAGGGATGGAATTGCATTTCCAGCGGCAAATCCAACGGTCGGGAACTACTCAAGTGGAGATGGAAGCCCAAGGGTTGTGATCTACCGCCGTTCCATCCGATTAGGTTTCTGAAGATGTACAGAGACACCAGCATTGGTATTCTTTCTTGTTTATATTTGCGTGTTGGTTTTGAAGTTATTTAGTTGTGATGTGAAGTTATTCTATTTGGTTGCTGAGAAAGAGTGAGAAAATCTTGCATTTGATGCTATGGCAAGAAATAAAGAAACTGAAATCCGGAATTTTGAACTTTATATTACTTGATTGAATGCAGGCCTTTGTTTTCTTAGCTACTTAATTCTAATTGACGTAAAGTTTAAGTTTTTTTTTCGGATATCTGATAAACCAGCATTTGGTATTTAGTTTAAACGTCGCATCAAATGCAATAAATAGGATGATTTGAAAGGCTTTGTGGTAGAGTGATATATATTGAATCCTGGGTTGTATGTATGGAAACCTTATGGGTGTTCTACAGTGCAGGGTTCGTTGGTGATTCATTGAACAGAAATATGTTTGTTTCGCTTTTCTGTTCTCTAAAACGAGTGTCAAGTGAAGTGAAGAAGTGGCGACCAGCTGGTGCTGATCGCAGGTTTACATTTCTTCAGTATAATCTCACCCTTGCATATCATCGAACAAATCTTTTGGCACGTTATGGTAGGTAAGCTATGCTTGCAACTATGTGATGGTTGTGCACTAGTTTTGTTAGATAAATTGATGGGGAACTGAATTACATCTTGCACATGTTAAGCTTTGATGTTCGTCTGTTTGTTTGTACACTTAGGCTTTTTATGCTTTTATTCGATGCAGGTGGTCAGCCGATGCTAATGGTGGGGTGCTGGAATCTCTTGGATATAAGGTGGGTTATAGAGTTGATGTTGACATTCCAGACGGCACATGGGCAGAAGCTCTAAGCTTTCATGACATTCTGATCATTAACACAGGGCACTGGTATGTATTTTCATTCTTATTTGTTATGCTTGCTCAAGATTTTTGTAAATGTAGCAGATACATTTGTTACTTGGTTTGGTATTAGTCTTCTTTTAATTTTGTGATGTGATCAAATAAATTCTGTTTATAAAAAAAAAATACAATAAGTTGTGTGTATCATATTTATTGATCCCAAGACTAGTAGCCTAGTATCGATAATCATGATGCAGTTTACTTATATCAGTGGTGAGTGACAAGAATTTTGATGTAGGAAAACAATTTAGTTGAGATAGAAAAGATTAAGCGATTTGAAATCTGCCTCTGAGCTTGTTGATTTTCCCACGAGACGATCAGGAACTAAAGTTTCTAAGATCTATTTGACCCTCCAAGTAAATATCAAGTACAATAGGAATACAAACCAACCAATATCTGTTTTCAAGAGCGCTATAAAGCAGCCAGATAGATAGGCTTAAATCAGTATGTAGAAGGTAGGAGAACGTTTCTAAGATAATACCAGAATTAGTAAACTTCTAAACGTGACGAGTTGGAAATTTCACGTGTCATTAAATTTGCTGACTATTAATTTTGTTTTTTCGGTTCTTATGAATAAACAGGTGGTGGGCTCCTTCAAAGTTTGACCCGACAAAGTCACCCATGCTTTTCTTTGAAAAGGGTCGTCCAGTGGTTCCTCCAGCAGTCCCTGATGTCGGCCTTGATATGGTTTTGAAGCACATGGTACCAATTTTTTAAGATAAAAGCTTCATAATTTGTTTAATTTTATGTTTCATAAGAAATTAAGAGGTAGTATTCTGGTGTTCATGTTTTTAGTGGATTCGTTCATTGTAGGTAATGCTCATGGAGAACAGAACGAAAGCAGGTGCAATCAAATTTTTTCGTACTCAATCACCTAGACATTTTGAAGGGGGTGACTGGGACCAAGGTGGCTCTTGTAATCGGCTAAATCCTTTATTGGTAGAGCAGGTGAGTTGTGTGATGCTATAATGACCCGAATGGATGTCATGTCTGAGCAAAATGAATGGTATGTTTAGTTAATTGAGCTACACTTACATGTTATGAAGCAATGATTTGTACCCGAGCACAAACCCCTTCTACTTTGTGTTGTTTCAATTAAGCGCTTGTATAATGTTACGGTTTGCTTTCCAGGTCGAAGATCTCTTCTCAGTGAAGAATAATGGTACAAACGTGGAGGCACGCCTGGTGAATCAACACCTCTACAAGGCCCTTAAAGGATCAAGTTTCCAGATTTTGCACATAACCTACATGAGCGAGTTCAGAGCAGATGCCCATCCATCCACAGCTGGTGGGAAGAAGCACGACGACTGCATGCACTGGTGCTTGCCAGGATTAACAGATACTTGGAATGACTTATTTATAAAGCAGCTAAATGTTATTAAAAGTACAAATTGATGAATTATTTTCATGTTGAGATTTTTCTTTTTTTTTTTTTCCATCTGAAATGTTGTGAACTTCGCAGCACAATCCCATCTTGTTCTCAATGCTGCCTTTTTGAAATCCACATAATGCTGCATCCAGAGGAGGCAACTGTGGTTAGAACACAAGGAAAATTCCGGCCTGGCTTTGGACCCGAGCCACGACAGCGAGAGTAAATGGTAATGTTCTATTTGCTTGTCTTATATATTTCGTTTTAAGGAGTTGTCCTAATCGCCCCGAATGACCCCCCGTTTGCCCGATTGCTACGATATGATCATAAAAAGCTAGTTTTTCCGGAATTTTATTGAAGGGGTAGGATGAGCTAAGGATAGTTCTGTACAACCCTGCAAATGCAATGTCACGGCATCCTGAAATTAAACCAAAAACAAGAAAAAATGAAGTTAAATTCTCTCTGTACCTTTCGCCTTGATAAATTACAGCACCAATTGGGGTGACAGCAACGGCAGTTCCTGTACAGATCGTCGGCTTCAAGCAAATCCTTCACCTGAATTACACGTGCCTCGACCTGAAGGAAAACATGCATGCTCTAGTTTTACGCTTTCGAATTGAGTGGACCAAAAGCGCAGTAATGCTAATTGGTTTTGCCTTCAAGATGAAAATATTGCATGCTGTCTGCTCCCATCTGCATTCTTAAAGCATTCTGTCCAGGCCTAAAGAGCAGAAATCGATCATCTTCTGTCCCGTACGCTTCAAGACCTTCAAATATACCCTGACAAAACCTGCAATGTGCATATTTATATCACCAAAAGTTCGATAGCATAATAACATTATCATATTATGTTGTCGCAGAGTGAATCTGAATGAGACGTCTTGGCAAGAATCTACTTAAATAATGGTCGATATTCTCTATTTGACAGGATAACATTTCTCCACGATAATAAAGGAATTTGACTGAATAAGCTACCTAGTTAGCAGCAAAGCATGCAAAATGTACCAATGTTACCTTTCGAATGAATAAGATTGACGCTGGAGTTGTATACATTTGCCAATAATGATTAGCAACTAATCACACTAACACTACAATTAGTTACATAACTGTTGCAATAGGCAAGGATAAGGACAATGACTAGACTATGACACTGCTGACTGTACTACGAGTATGAGTTGTGTCTTTACACCCCGTCAAGTTGAAAGGAGAGTAAAGTTTGGACTGAAGATAGTGAAACTGCCCTGAATATTAATATTCTTATTTTGGCTGTTGACATACTGAATTTGAGGAGATGAGCAAGAACCAATTCTTTGATTTAATGATAATCTATTTCCACTTGTTTGTTACAAGCATGGAACACTGGATTGGAAGCCAAATAAATGGCAGATACATTGTCACACCACAAAACCGAAACTTTAGACCGAGGAAAACCAATGTTCTTAAATATTTTGCAAATTCAGGTAGTTCTGCGATAGTATGAGCCAGATATCTACATTCAGCTTTCATCGAGGAACGAGCAACTGTTTGCTGCTTCTTTTCACTCAAACTAATGAGAATACTACCCAGATAAACACAATAATCACTTGTAGATCTTTTGTTAAATACATAGCCCCACTATTGATATGTATTCATGAGGATTAGGTAATAGAGTACCAATGTGATCTAACTTGTGAGTACCAAGAGCTATAGCACAAGGTTTACACCCTTTCATATGTGTTTTGATGAATAGGTCCAGTGCATATTTAACCTGAGAAAGAAAAATACCTTCTGAAAAATTGTGAACCTCTAAACCCAAGAAGTAGTATAATGCACCGAAGTCTTAAACTGAAAACTAGCCTCTTCGCATGCACGTGAGAGGCATTTTTGCATCAGGTGTTAGTATTTTTACATTGTTATTGTAAAGATATATTTTTAATGTATTGTGCAAAGCCAAACTTTTTATTTGTCATGCACATCCTAAAAAGTTATCATATTTTTTATTTTCACTTTGCGTAAAGTAATTATTTAAATGTTATTCATGCAATTGTCAAACAACATGAGATTTTGGATGCAAGTTCCTACCTAAAGTCCTTGAACAATTGTAAGTAGATGTAAATAAAAAAAGAGTAGATGAAAACATTAAGTATTGGTAGTAAAATACAAAACAACCTAAATGTTAAAATATAAAGCCTACATCACAATGTCTACATTATTTATAATACCCATAAAGTCTATATATCACCGTTTCTTTTGAAAAGAAAGTTTACATACTGACATCAACGCTGCACTTTCTATTTTAATCACGGGCGCTATGCGCCCCTAACAATGTCTTGCGTCAGTTGTTTTTTTGTTGTAGTTGTCAAGATATATTTTTATATATTTTGTAAGAGAGAAACCTTTTCTTTTATCATGCACATCCTAAATTTTTTTTTCATGTTTTTTGGTTTTACTTTAATAGTTTGTATGTTATCCATGCAATTGTCAAACAATATAAGATTTTGTATGGGTGTTGAAATGTGATGTTGGTTTTTTAATCCTGACATTGTTGTGCTGTAGTTTTGGGTTAAAAAAATGTTTTTGCTTTAAGCATGTAACTTGGGGAGGTGCATTTGGGAGGTACTGATTGTAATTTTTTGTCCGATTTGCAGTTGTTGGAATTGGAAAGAAGAGGGGGCTGAGCTTTTCCGAGAAGGTTTCTGTTTGAGTACGTTTACTGGTTTCTTATGAGGCATTAGTTTCGCTTCAAGTATGGATTATGACATTTTGTAGCCAAACTGTGGTTTAGATGATCGACTCCTTATGTTTAATTTGTACCCTTCAGGAGCATTCTCTATGATGTCCCGATTCGAAAATGCTCATTATGTTCTACTTTTGACCACATTATTGTTGGGTAGTGGTATTCATTTTAAGTTCTGATTTGCTCATGCCTCGAAAACAAATTAAGAAGCACCAAAAATTGGTTTGAGTTTGATGTCCTTCCTTTAGCCTTTGGTTTGTAAAAACACGGGGTATTTCTGAAAAATTAGGCCAAAGTAGGTTCTTGGAGCTAACTACAAATGTTGAATTTGTGCTAATTTAAGTGGGGCTTTTTAGTCAAAATGGTCTTTGAGATTTGCATAACACATAACTTTGGTCCCTGAGATTTAAAATTAATAGAAGTGGTCCTTGAGATTGTTCACTATCTATTATTTTGGTCATTCCGTTAAAAAACTTTGTGAAGTTGAGGTATAACACATAACTTTGGTCCATGAGATTTGCATAACACATAATTTTGGTCTCTGAGATTTTCATAACACATAACTTTGGTCCCTAAGATTGTCCACCATCTATCATTTTGGTCATTCCGTTAAAAAGCTCAGGGACCACTTAACGGATTTTTTTTAATGGAATGACCAAAATAATGAATGGTAGACAATCTCAGAGATCACTTCTATTGATTTTAAATCTTAAGGACCAAAGTTAAGTGTTGTGAAAATGTCAAGGGCCATTTTGACTAAAAAACATTTAAGTGGTGTGCAAATTTTGGCTTGTTATTTAATACAAATTCATTTTAGGTCAGGCCATTAAAACATCATGATTTCTTTCAATTAATGGTTGTTTACAAATTTGTCACTTGAGGTGGAAAGAAAAAAAAAGTTTGTGTTTCGTACACCTAACGCTAGAGTGCAATGAAACACAAAATAGGTGAGGAAGTCATTCATCATATAAGAAACAACTTGTACAGAAGCAAGACCATCCAAATAAGATTTCAGGCCAAGAGAATGGTGATACATGAAATACATAGTTATTCTGATTGTATATAGGAATGATGGATACGTATTCATCCATAAATAAAAAATGAAAAATAGGAGAAAAGTACCAATTAACAGAACCGAAGGGAGCTAATGTATTTTATCCTCTATTCTTTATTTGTCCCTCTTCTTTCTGTTGCATTTACGTTGGCGTCTTCAACCGCATCATACAATCTCAGTTTCCCGTTGAGAAAAATGGAGGCATATACATTATCTTATCCTTACAATACCACAAAATACAGCTCACTACATATTTGATTCTCTTTGAACACTTTATTTTGCCAAAATCTGCTAATGATGACTTGATTAAAACTGTCTTCATACTATATTTGTTCTATTTTTGTAGACACTTATGTTGAGTTGGTTAGATAGGGGATTCCAGTTATTGTCTGGAATTAAAATGTAGAATGGTTAAATAAGATTTAAGTCTTAATGATAATAAGGATAATTAGATGTACCACATATCTGTTTTAATGATAATAAGGATCATGAGGCTCCCTTAATGTAGTTATGAGGAAAATGATAAAGATAAACTAAGTTTATGAGGATACAGATAGAAAAAATACTTATGGATAAGATACCTTAATGATGTTCACGTTCATTATGTCAAAATTTGCATTTTCCTGGATAGCTCTTCGCATGTATTGGATTGCAAACTTCACCTAAATAAGCAAAAAGAAAGTTCAAGGTCAGAGGTTGTAACAATCATGACTTAGTATGTTGCTACAACTGATAAAGAACAAAAGCCAAAAAGGGCTGATTCTCGCCATCTTGGAATCTAGGATTTTCGGTCTGGGAAATGCATGCATTAAGATACTAAGGCTTCCATAGATTTAATTGTGAGTATGAATAATGAAGTGTGACGAGAATTCTCAACCACCATAAAAAAAGGCTCTAATTAAAAGCAACCTATTCCCTAATATGAACCAACAAAACTGCATTGCCCAATATATGCGAGAACTGATGTGACCATCATAAAGGCTCTAATTAGAAGCAATCTATTCCCTAGTATGAACCAAAACACAATTACAATATCCCAGAGAATCAAATATGTACAATTTACTGAGAACGATTATTCCCACCACCACAGCTTTGTTGCTTTGGTATGTGTTTTCACTGAGAAGAAAAGGAAGCATCATTATTCAATTTAGTCCCAATATACATACGAACTATTATAATAGTACAGAGAATAAAAACGCATAAATTAGTGAAAACTCTACCATCCTAATCCCAATCAATTCACGAGCACAGATATAACTAATGTGCCATATCTCCCATTATAACTAAAAACACCCCCAAATAACACCAGCCAACCATACAAAGCCACGGACCACATCAAATATTAGGCACGATTTATGTAACTAAGTTCAGATGACAGAGTTCAGATAACGAAATTCAAAGAGGTCAAAATAGTAGAAAGTCTTGGCAGGACAAAAATCTGAAGCACAAACCCAGTAAGAGTTTAGTTCAAGTGTTTGATACAATAGAAGGAACAAAAATCAATAAAATACATAGACTAATAAAGAAAGAATTGGAAAATTTTCAAACTGCTAACCCTACAATGTCTCGCCCACACAACACCAGATCACATTTATCTCCACCGCCTGCATTGAATACAAATTGTTGATGCACAAAACCGGGTTGATCTTGGAACAACGTAAATTCGACCGTGAATCACACAAACACACAAGAACACAAAGATATATCGTGGTTCACCTCAAGTTGAGGCTACGTCCACACTGTTGTCGATTCGGTTTCACTATGAATGTTGAATATACATGGAGGCTAGAGGCAGTGTTTGCTCTCTTCCTATTTTCTGTTGTTTTTCTCTCTCTTTGGATTCCTCCTGTTTGCTCTCTTTGGCCTCTCCTTGGCCTCTTTCATTTGTGTGTCCTCTAAGTGAGGGTGAGGAGACCTTTTATAGAATAAGGGTCTCCTCCCCTATTACATAAATACTGGGCCGAGTTCCCTAAGTATTTTCATGAAGCCCAAATATTGAGGCCCAATATATGGTACAACAGGAGTCCCCCAAGTCTTCAGTCAAGAGAGTCTTTTGGTTGGAGACTTCAAATTCAGTCCATGTGTGGGCCAAAATGACTAGATATCATCTAGAACTAGTACTCGACATGAGACGATGCTCAATGTGAAACGATACTCAACTAGAGGTAGCACACGTTGCAAGGCTGCTCGACTAGAGGCGATGCTCGCGGTGAGGCGGTTGCTCGGCTGGAGGCGGTGCTCGTTACGAGGCAGCTCGGCTTGTGGCGTTTTTCGTTGTGAGTATGCACTTGACGTCAGCATGCAATCATTATGAGTTAACTCTTGACATGACTTGGGTTCGCTTGTCGGGTTCGCATATTGGGTCTATGTGTCGGATCTGCGGATCAGGTCCACAAGTCGGGTCTTTGAGTTGAGTCCACAAGTTGGGTCCATGAGAAGGGGTTCGAGCTCAAGAGTGTCTAAGTTTGACGGTGCCCAATCTTGTAAGTGCCTGGACGAGTGGTTGTCCAAGCTCGCCAGTGTCCAAGCACATATGTGTTCAAATGAGCGAGTGTCCGAGCAAGTGGGTGTCCGGTCAGACAAGAGATTACTGTTCAGACTAAATTTTTGTCACCATAGGCATGTGGCTTGACAGTCTGTAAGTTAGTAGACTTTTTTAATCCGTAGCAGTGTTGATCAATAAAGGTAGTTGCTCCATAATTTCTGACAATAAACGACAGTATAAGTATGAGTGTATAATAAATCAATCAAATTGATAGAGTTTGGCAAGGCAAAATATTGTACTATGTGCCTATTACACATAAATAATTTATTAAGTTGTGTGGTAAATGATTTGTACCATATGTGACATTGTTAAGGGCATCACATATCACTAGGTAGTGATATATATATATATATATATATATATATATATATATATATATATATATAATATTTTCATCCAAGTAATGAAGATATCCAATTTCATGTACATCTGGCGAACACATACTAGTGCTGTGCAAAGCTGTGCTCACGTAGCATTAATGCCGAACAAATTCAATAAAATGCTAGACGACGGTTGCGCATTATGTTGTCAAATGATAGTGTGTAAAAAAGCATATACATACTTACTGCTGCAATAATAACATATATATATATTAAATAAGTAACTTTTATGAGCTGCAATTTGGAAAGGTGGAGCACCATTTGTAAAATAATTGAGGGACAACATAAAGAAAAAGAGAAAGTCTCATCTTTTTCAATGGCAGCCCCCACTCTTCTCGAGTATTTTGTCAGGTCAATTGGAGGAACCATGTTGGCGATGTTTTGGACCACAAAGGCCTCCCCTGGTTGAAAATTGAGGATGTGCGAGGGGCAAACTCGAGAGTCCGAGCATGTAAATACCATGAACTTGGGGCTTTGGCCTGTGGCCACTTTGCTGTACAGTTGGCGGCGGCGGCGACGCCCTCGAGGTCGGCTTTTTCACTTAGGAGCTTGGAAAGCCTGTCAATGGCATCCTCATACGAGTCCTTCGTCATGTCTTCCTTCTGCGAATCCTCTTGTGAAGAGCATGTGATTTCCCTGTTCTAGGATCTTGGCCAGCAAAAAAGATGGGCTACATGCCTCCGTCCAGCTCTGGGAGAGCCACATGCAACGCCACCTGAATTGGGTGCAAACCCAAAGTGCTATTGAACCACTCAGCAGTCGTTTGGAACACTAAAGGCAACGCGACAATATATGGAACTCCTCCCTCCTCAGGACGACGTTGTCCTTATGAAGATTGATGAACGTGAACCGAAGAGGGAGAAGCGTAGAGAGGAAGTGAGAAACTACGCTTCCGAAGGGGGAGACGCATAGAGAGGAAGAGAGAGTGGGGAGAGAAAGCTTGTCTTGTATGGTGGTGTCTCAGTGGTGACTAATCAAAAGAGAGAGTTTGAAATCAGAGATGAGGGCAGTGAGAGATAAAAGAGAGAGAGGAAAGCTGTGGAGTTTACGTCTGCCGATTTGTTTATGTGGCTGTTGATTTTTGGGCTGTGCAGATTCATGGTGGAGGGTGTGACGGTTTCACGGTGTTGAAATGAAAAATTAAGAAAGAACCGACATAACTTTTCGTGTCGATTTTTCACAGACGGCGCCAAATGTTAATGTACAAAATCGGGTCGATCTTGGAACAACGTAAATTCGGTTTTAAATCACACAAACGCACAAGAACACAAAAATATATCGTGGTTCAGCTCAAGTTGAGGGCTACGTCTACACTGTTGTCGATTTGGTTTTATTATAAATGTTGAATATACATGGAGGCTAGATGCCGTGTTTGCTCTCTGCCTATTTTCTGTTGTGTTTCTCTCTGTTGTTTTTCTCTCTTTGGATTCCTCCTGTTTGCTCTCCTTGGCCTCTCCTTGGCCTATTTCATTTGTGTGTCCTCCAAGTGAGGGTGAAGAGGCCTTTTATAGAAGGGAGATTATATTCACACACCCCAAATTATTTTTTCCACACTTTTTTAATTTTTTAATATTTTTCTATCAAGTGTTAATGATATGTAGAAAATATTAAAAAATTAAAAAAGTGTGAGAGAAGTAATTTGGGGTTTGTGAATATAATCTCTCTTATAGAATAAGGGTCTCCTCCCCTATTACATAAATACTGGGTTGAGTCCCCCAAATATTTTCATGAAGTCCAAATATTGAGGTCCATTATATGGTACAACACAAATAATTTGAAAACCTAATGGAAAAAGCATGATTGATCGGAAAATGGATTATTATAAACAAAAACTCCTTATAGCCAAAAAAACAAAATCCTTTGAAATAAAAATTGCTGTACCTCCCCCCTCCCTTGCACGCACAAAAAAAGGGATATGTCAATGAATGTTCACCACACGCTAAAGTGCTGAAAATTGATACATGCATTGAAAAAGGAAAAAAAGACTGTAAACTAAAGCATGCCTTCAAATCGTCATACTGAGCAAACAAAAATAAATTTACAAAAGGGATGGGAAAAAAAATTATTGATGAGGGACTAGAGGCATATGAGACTTCACCTTTAACTATTGAAGATCAATGCTATCAACGTGGGTATCAAGAAGAGGAAGAGAGCAGTTTCATTCCCTGTAAAAACAAAGAAACACAGCATTAATAATGATTGCAAAAAGAACCTTGAGTAACTGCATTGTTTTTTTTAAAATTCGTTTCTTGAAACGAAAGAAAGAAAGCAGAGAACCCAGTTGAGGAAAAGCCTTAGAGAATCATGTGGTAACCTATTAAGCCTCTTATTGTTATATTAAGATGATAAACATGCTTTAATTTGTCTGAATCAGAAATCCTTTTCTGTTTGAGAGGATTTAAAAATCCCCGTTTTCTTAAATTTTAGAATCTCTAATCATTGAAGAATTACACTACATAGTGAATAAATTTGAAGAAAATCTTTAAATTTGTACATAAAAAACTTTAATTTCGAACAACAAATGCAAGAAACTAAGTCCTTTATTAAGAAGAACAATCGCAACTGTTAGGAACCTAAAATAAGTGGGTTTTTTTTTAACCACTAAAGGATTAGTTATTAGCTAATTTTGCTTGTTTTGTCCTTTTCAGCGTAGTGGATAGTTGAGTGCTACTTTTGGTGGTCCAGCGCCTTTAAATGGGGCAATAGTCTCTTTTGATTCTTGTAACTGAATTATGATAGAAATATATAAAAACTACAAGCACGCTCTCTGTGCTTCTTCATCTTCCCTATCCCTCCATTGTTGTGCTTGTTGAGGTCGAATTCTCAGTGCAGGAACTTGGTATCTATCATTGGTATCATCCTTCTGATCCTGGGCTTTTCCCTCCTTGCATGACCCGCCACAACCACAACACCCGCCTCACTGCTATGGACGCCCGTGTTTCTGCCCTGGAAACTTCTTTCGCCGCCTTCTTGGAATCTATGGATGATCGATTCGCCGCTTATTTCGAGCAATTCCGGCGCGAACAAGCTTGTCGAGAGGGCATTAATGGCTCTTCGACATCCGCTGATCCCAATCCACTACTCCCAGATCCGCCCGATCCTCATGAGCCCGACCTCAATCGCACTCCTCGGCGTGATTTGCTTGACGGCGGGGGACACCAGCGTCTCCAGTGGCAACCTCGCATCGATTTCCCTCGCTTTATGATTGGCGAGGATCCTCTTGCTTGGATTTACAAATCTGAGCAGTTCTTCAGCTACTACTCCACTCCTGAACACCAGAAAGTTGTCACGGTCTCCTTCCATCTTGAGGGCGAAGCTCTTCAATGGTTCAGGTGGATGAATTGTTTACAAACGACACCTCGTTGGGAGGATTTCACTCATGCTTTTTGCCGCGAATTTGGTCCCAGCGAATTTGAAAACAGTGCTGAATCCCTCTTCAAGTTGCGCCAAATAGGTACACTCAAGGATTATGTGCTTGAGTTTCGAAGGTTAGCCACTCGTACTCCTGATTTGAGTCCTACGCTTCTTAAGAGTTGTTTTCTCGGGGGTCTTATATCAGAATTGAAGTATGATGTCAAATTGCTCCGTCCTACTACGGTCCATGAAGCAATTTCTCTTGCGGGTCAGTTATATGCTAAATTTACTGATCTGAAAATTGGTTTTACGAAACCGAGCTCTACCTTCCGATCACCTGTGCCTTCTATCCTTGATGGCCCTCCTCCGGCTCGCACCTCTCATTTCCTTGTTAAGAGACTGACCCCTGATGAGATCCAGCGGAAGCGAGCGAACGGTGACTGTTGGTTTTGTGATGAAAAGTGGTCTCGTAGTCACAAGTGTGCTAACAAGCAGTTACTTATGCTTGATATGGTTCTACCTGACGAAGACATTTCCCCAGACTTGGTCGATGAGTCTTCACCTACCATCCACCACATGGAGCTTAGCGAGTGTGCTTATTATGACACCTCCGCCAAACACACTGTGCGCACAATGAAGGTTCATGGGGTTTTTAAGGGTCAGCATGTCACTATATTGTTGGATTCTGGTAGCACACACAATTTTGTCGATTCCAAACTTCTTAAGCTTTTTGGTTGGCAATTTTAGGCTACCAACTCTTTTGAAGTGATGATTGCAGATGGGGGTACCATTAAGAGTTCGGGTTGTTGTCCTAATGCTTCTTTAACCATTGGTAATTATAATTGTGCAGTGAACCTCTTTGCACTTCCCTTAGGCGGTTGTGATATCGTTTTGGGAGTCCAATGGCTTTCTTCCATCAGCCCTATCTTATGGGATTTCCAACTCATGACCTTGGAATTCTCACAATGCGCCTCTCATTACAAACTCACTCACTGTCAGCCTCAATTGCCTGCTATACACGCCATGACTTTCCAGCACTTGGATAAAGAACTCTCTAGCTCCAATCTTGGGCTTTTCTTATACTCATTGGAGACTCGGAAAATGGAGGCTTGTGATTTACTTCCTGGGCAGCTCTAAGAACTGCAAGTTCTTTTAGGCAACTTTGTGTCCATCTTTGTTTTGCCTACTGTTCTGCCCCCACCTCGAACACACAATCATCATATTCCCTTGGTCCCCGGAGCAAAACCACCTAACATACGGCCTTACCATTATAGGCCACTTCAGAAAACAGAAATCGAAAAGGCCGTACAGGAATTACTAGATGCCGGTTTCATCCGTGCCAGTCATAGCCTTTTCTCTTGTCCTGTGTTACTTGTCAAGAAGAAAGAGGGGACATGGCGACTTTGTATGGACTATAGGGAACTCAACTCTATCACCATTAAAGACAAGTACCCTATACCCCTCATTGATGACCTTCTTGATGAACTTTGTGGTGCTATGTATTTCTCAAAACTTATCAAAGAATCAAAAGAGGGTTCTATTGGTCTGGCTTAAAGAAGGATATCAAGCAGTATGTTGCTGAGTGCCAACCGTGCCAACAAAACAAGTACGAAACCCAATTCCCTCCAGGGCTGCTTCAACCTCTTCCAATTCCTGAGAAGATTTGGCAAGATATTAGTATGGATTTCATTCTTGGATTGCCTTCCTGTAAGGGAAAAACTGTCATCTTTGTGGTCGTAGACAGACTTAGTAAATATGCTCACTTCATGGCCTTGTCCCACCCATTCACGGCTACAACTGTAGCACAACTCTTTGTGGATAATGTGTTTAAATTGCATGGAATGCCAGCAACCATTGTGAGTGACCGAGATGCAATCTTCCTTAGTGCATTTTGGAAAGAATTTTTCAAACTCAATGGCTCTAAACTGTGCATGAGTTCGGGATACCACCCTCAGAGTGATGGACAAACTGAGGTTGTTAACAGGTGCCTTGAGACTTACTTAAGGTGTTTTGTAGGAACTCAACCGAAGAAATGAGTAGACTGGTTAGCTTGGGCAGAATGGAATTACAACACTGCTTATCACTCATCCACCAAATTCACACCCTTCGAATTGATTTATGGCTATCCTCCTCCAATGGTGATTTCCCATGAAATAGGTACTGCCAAGCTGGCAGCTGTGGAGCATAATTTACGAGACCGAGATAAAGTCCTTGCTGTGCTTAAGACCAATCTAGAGTTGGCTCAACACCGAATGAGAACGCAGGCTAACAAGCATCGCACTGAAAGGGAATTTTCCGTGGGTGATAGGGTCTATCTTCGATTGGTTCCATATCAGCTTCAGGCTTTGAATGTTCATTCGCACCACAAGCTCCTCCCTAAGTTCTATGGGCCTTATGAAATATTGGAGAGAATTGGACCATTGGCATACAAGCTTAAACTTCCTGATAGCACAAAGATCCACCCAGTCTTTCATGTAAGCTGTTTAAAGAAACAAATTGGGGCCGATGTGCAACCCCTTGCTGAGTTACCAAATATACCAGATGGGGAAAATCTACCCAAAGTTCCACAGGCTGTGCTAGCTCGGAGGATTTACAAGAAGGGAGTTGCAGCTGGAGTTCAGTTATTCGTCCACTGGGCTGGTCAAGAATCTACTGATGCAACCTGGGAAGATTATGATGATTTCAAGTCTGAGTATCCTCAGTTTCAATTCGAACCTTGAGGACAAGGTTGTTCTAAGGGGAGGGTAATGTTAGGAACCTAAAATAAGTGGGTTTTTTCTTAACCACTAAAGGATTAGTTATTAGCTAATTTTGCTTGTTTTGTCCTTTTCAGCGTAGTGGATAGCTGAGTGCTACTTTTGGTGGTCCAGCGCCTTTAAATGGGGCAATAGTCTCTTTTGATTCTTGTAACTGAATTTTGATAGAAATATATAAAAACTACAAGCACGCTATCTGTGCTTCTTCATCTTCCCGATCTCTCCATTGTTGTGCTTGTTGAGGTCGAATTCTCAGTGCAGGAACTTGGTATCTATCAGCAACTCACATGGCCATGGGGATTTCCAGATTGCTCATAACAGATTGTGTGGATATCCGAAACGTTAAGAAACTGGATACTGTACTGCTCAATATTCGGGTACGGGCTCAGGTTCAACTGTGGGAATTCCTTCTCCGATCTAATTTGTCTGAATCAAAATTCCATTTGAAGTCAATGCAACAAACAAAATTAATACATAATTCAGAAAGTGGTGTACCTGATTTTGAAAAGCCCGTTGCATGCAGAGCATAAAACCCAGAACGGCAACAACAAAGAAGGAGATCTGTGACTGATTTTCTCAATCCTTTTTCTGTTTGGAATGAATGGAAACCACAGATTAATCTGGTGAAAACGAAAATGGATTTCCTTCCGATTATTCATCTCTAAATATTAGTGGGGTGTGGGTAGTTACTGTTGAACCTACCACTAAACTCAGTCCAGATCGTGGGAATCCTCCAGAGTAAACTATTAATTGGTTGGCGCTTATTCCTCGTACATTCTTTTTAGCATGTATTTACTTTTTATTTTGATTTTTTTCCTTCAACACACTTTTTTGTTTTTACCAGTTTGTCCTCATTTTTCGATTTTTCTAGATTTGGATTGTGAAGGAAACAAAGGGGCACTTTTGGTATTTTGAAATGCTTCATCTATTTGGTCTACTCACTTTATATATGTATAGATGGAATCGGATCCCTTCATGAGTATAGGGTGGGGATCCTCCTAACCAGCCCATCTAGGCTTTTGAAATTTGATCAAACGGCTACAATAATTATAACTTTTAGAGGACTCCCTATTTGTAGCCGTTGGATCAAATTTCAAGGGCCCAGATGGTTTGGTTATGAAGATCTCCACCCTATGCTTAGGAGGAGATCCGGTTCCTATATAGATAATTGACTAAGCCTTTTGAAAAATGCCTAACAAGCTGTAGGATTATGATCAATTACCTAAATAGCATCAACATAGACCAACAAATCGGAAGAAAAGGATCAAATTTCACAAATAGTGAATAATCAAACTGAGAATTTAAAAAACCAATGAAGATCAAAGTTTTGTAAAAAGTATACCCTTCATTCAACGAACCAAACTCCATTTTCAATTTGAGTTTCAACTCATTGTCTACCGTTGGTAGTACAACAAATTCAACCTTTCCTGCACAAAATTAATCTCCTACATCTACATCCTTTCCTTCCTCCATAATTTCTTCTATTTCTAACTCACTCCCTATCGAATTACAGTTCAATATCTACCTGCCACAAATGTACAAAACTACAACACAACTTATCACAACCTAGCACAAATTTTACACCTTTATATCTAAAATCCAATTTCAGGATCTCAACCAAGTCTAGTGGTAACCACCCATTATTATGGATTCAATCCCAAAATTATAAATATCGTACCACCCTTGTCAACTCCAATCTAAGCAGAGCTTTAATCCACATGAAATCGAGTACCCTTCATAGCTGCCTTTCTCTGCCTCTTTTTCCCTGTAAATACAACCTTCAGCTATCCCCCTATCTCCGACAAAAACGCACCACTGAACCAAAAAAAATAAAAATAAAGGTATAGGATTTACAGGGTCACAATCGAGACTCAACTTTTTTTTTTTTTTTGGTGAAACAAACGGGGCTTAAACCCAACAAGAAAAACTACAAATCAGCAACTAAACGAGTCCGTGAGACTCTATCTGCATCATCAAACAGAGCAGAGCTAAGCCAGGCAGGGGCTTCATCAAAAAAGAGCACCCCGATATCCATGTTATAACTCCAGTTAGCAAGTAAGTCTGCCACCAGATTCTTCTCTCTGTAGACGTGGACCAGAACACATCTCCTAAATTGGCCCATCATAATACGGCAACTATGTACAATTGTCTCCAGGGGATGGAAATTATCACTCAGAGATTGTTTCACCAACATCACAACAGCCATAGAGTTCATTTCAATATAGAGGTCTGTCATACCTTTAGCAGACGCAAGTTGAAGTCCAAAGTGGAGACTCCAAAGCTCAGCCTCAACCACCTGCCCTTGGCCCAGGTTCGCCGCAAAACCACCCAGCCAATTACCCTCATGGTCTCTTAGCAGTCCACCTGCGCCAATTTGACTGGTACTTGTCTTTCTAGATCCATCAGTATTGAGCTTACACCAACCCTCACTCGGAGGCTCCCAAGAAATCGAGATTGGCCTTTTAATAGTTTCAACAGAGTTCATTTTAGAGTCCTTCAGCCATGCCTGCATATCCCTTAGGATGAGGGCCTTTGGATCCAAAGGCAAGACAAACTTAACATCAAAGATCTGCCTATTCCTCCATTTCCAAATATGCCAGCATGTGAAAAGGAACAAGATACACCACTCCCCTTTAGGGCTCTCTCTCACCCTTGTTTTCAGATTCGCCAACAGCCAGCCATTAAGATCGAGGAGCTGGGCATTCCTCAACTGCCACGGACTTCTCAAGCTATCCCAAATGCCCTTCGCCCTAGGACATTCTTTCAATCGAGACTCAACTTCAATCCATCTGAAATCGAACACTCCCACCTTTCACCAAATCTCTGTCTTTGCCTCTTTTTCCTTGCGAAGAAAACCATAATCTTTCCCCCTCTCTTCAACAAAAACACACCCAGTGAACAAAAAAAAAAAGAAAAAAATAATTAAAAGTATAGGATTACCGGGTCATAATCGAAACGGATTCAACCCACCTGAAATCGATTCCTCACACCAGCTCCCTCTCTCTGCCTTTCTTTTCCTTTTGAATGTGCGAATAATCTCTCACTCTCCCTTTCTCTCCAACAAAAACATATCTAATGAAGAAAAAAAAAAATAAAAGTTTTGAATTACACTAGGTCACAACAACGTAGGTTCACGCGTGAGCTCATCAAATCACAACAGTTAGATTCTGGTCCACACGTAAGGTCCGCACCTTAGAAACAACCATATATATATATATGCTAATTAAACATCTATGTGTACTACTAGATGAAGCCCATATACTATGCGTGTGTAAATATAGAAACTTTTAAAAGAAATAATATATGAAAAAGAGAGAAGTTATGTGAGACAGAGAAAGAGAGTAAAAAAGTGCGGTTTTTTTATATTTTATTTTATTTAAATTGGAGATTTTATGATGATATTTGAGAGGTTTTAAAAAAAAAAAAAAAAAAAAAAAGTAAATTTGGGTTTGTGAGAATTGAATTAATGCTCATAATTTTATTTTGTAATAAAAAACTAAATGTCTTTTCATCATCTTATGATAGGCGGAGAAATTTTTGTTAATAAGTAATTTAGATAAGCTTATTTTCTTCAAATCTCTTGCTTTAATTTCTTATTAATTTTCATTATTCAAGCCATGTGTGGGCACTTGTAACCCTCTAGAGGGTTACATCCGATATGCTTTTTGTGGAACCCACATAAGCTTCTGATCTCTTTGATTCAATTTTTTGGTTTATTTATGTGTTTAAATACAACAAATTAATCAGTGGCAGAGCCAGAAATTCATACCAAGAGGGGCTTTTAAACTAATGAAAGAAATTAGAAAAAAATTTAGTAATATTATGGAAAATTAGAATCAAACAAGAGTGATGGAGCTTTAAAATTTGTATGAAAAAAAATTAGTATTGAGAGATGTCATAGTAAATAGAACATGTGTTGACATCTAACGCAAAATTGATAATAACGTTATAACTAATTGAAACTATTATTACAATATTTTTCTTTTAATATTAGTGAATCTTCCTCTCGAATATATATATCTTGTTTTATATGAATTAACAAAACAATAAGCTATTATTATGATTTTTTTAATATTATTGAATCTTCCTCTCGAATATATATACCTTGTCTTATATGAACTAACAAAAAAATAATTGGTTTAAAAGAAATCAGAATGTTGGCAGAAGGGTAGTTATATATGGTAATTGGTAATTGGTAAAAAAAATACCAAAAAGTAGCTTTCCATCAGCAGACGTCGACCCCAGGACCTAATGAAACTTCTAAAACCTGATTTAACAACACACCACATGCACATTATTGTAAAACCCACTACACAATCGACATAAATTTAATTCTAGGATGGGCCCTGGACTACCCTAGTCCCCATGTGGCTCCGCCACTGAAACTAATAGTGTATATTATCGTTTTACAAAAACAAAAGTATATGGCCGTAACCATGTTGAAAAATGAAAATGTTAGAATGCCAATACATAGCGGCTACACTAAGCCCACCCTCTTTTCTTAGTGTAAATAATATTGTTTCTTAAAAAAAAAATGTTCATATAGTAAAGGCTAGAGAAGCAATATTTATAAAACAAAACAAAAAACAAAGATAAGTATATTTTCAATTTAAACATACGATTGCATATATTGTCCCACAAATTCAACAAAAAAAATCCAAGAACCTGGTTTCAGGTTTAGCAATGAAGAACAATATGGAAAAACATCTCAATTTATTTGGTATCCATAAGAAGTTCATATTATGAACGCACATGCTTCATTGGAAATGAAACGGGGATCAAGCAGCAGCTCAATCAATCAGCAAGGTCCACCCCATTTTGTCCTCAATCAAACCTGTTTGAATCTCAGTAAGCATTTCACGCAGTTTGCAAAACACAGTTTCTTTCCCTGTTCTGTATTCAACCCTGTATTAACATAATCCATTTTTAGCTACTAAATTCCAGGGTTATGATATTAAAAAAAATGCCACGATTTTGAGGGTCTGTTCTAAACTGCTTTTGTATGAAGTGTTTTTTGGTTTAAAAAGCACATAAAGGTTTTAAATTAAAAAGGGTAAATAGCGGAAATGGTCCCTGAGATTTGCATAATTCTCACTTTGGTCCCTGAGATTAAAAATCAATAGAAATGGTCCCTGAGATTGTCCACCATCCATCATTTTAGTCATTCCGTTAAAAACTTTTTAGGCAATTTTCAAAGCTTCGTAACTCAATCGTTTCTTAACCAAATTCGACCCATAATATATCGAAATGAAGATAGGAAAGCATAGAATAAGATTATACCCATTTTGAAGCCCAATGGTAGCCGGAGATGGCCGGAAAATAGCCCCAAAGGTGACTTCTCCGCGGGAAAACTGAAAAACTCACCGGAAACTGGGTAAACTTTAAACGTTCATAACTTCTTCAATACTCAACGAAATCGAGTGATTCAAAAACGAAAATCATACTTCTCGACTAGACGAAGAGAGAATGGTACCTTTATTTACTGCTAATTCACTGTGGTTTGGCCGGAAAATGGCTCGAAATTAGCTAACTCGAAAATTGTTAGCCACTTTCGAGCATTTTTCCGGCAATACTACAGTGAACTGGCAGTCAAGAAAGATACCATTCTCTTCATCTCATCGAGAAGTATGATTTTTATTTTTGAATCACTTGATTTCGTTGAGTATTGAAGAAGTTATGAACGTTTAAAGTTTACCTAGTTTCCGGCGAGTTTTTCAGCTTTCCCGCGGAGCAGTCACATTTGAGGCTATTTTCCGGCCATCTCCAGCAACCATTGGGCTTCAAAATATGTATAATATTGTTCTATACTTTCCTATCTTCATTTTGATATATTATGGGTCGAATTTGGTTAAGAAACGATTGAGTTACGAAGCTTTGAAAGTTGCCGAGAGAGTTTTTAAAGGAAGGACCAAAATGATGGATGGTGGACAATCTCAGGGACCATTTTTATCGATTTGAAATCTCAGGGACCAAAATGAGGAGTTATGCAAATCTCAGTGACCATTTTGGCGAAAAAGCCAATTAAAAATTCAAGGCATAGAAGTACCAAAAGTGCTTTTCCTTAAGAATTTTCCTCGAACACTTGTACCTTTTGTCATGATATGTTATGCTAGAAACGGCAATGACATCCACAGCAGTCCCAGTACAGAAAACTTCATCAGCAGCCAACACATCCTCTAGTGAAACATCATGTTCCTCCACCTGATATCCATTTTCCAAAACATGGTTTTAGAGGTTGCAGTTAGCTAGAAAATCACTTCTCATGAGTAAAATTAACATTTTAGACTTGTGAAATATAATTAACAAGCTGTACAAGGAATAGTTAATGCTTAATTAAGGTAAAAAGGGGTCGTTAATTACCACGTAATTGAGATGGAGAGCAATTTCTATGATGCTTTTCCTTGTGATCCCTGGAAGGACAGTTCCATTGGTTGGTGGAGTTAAAATCACATTATCCTACACCAGTAAAATAATTGTTAGGCCAAACTTGAATGGGCATTTCACATAGAAGCCTTCGATAACATTGATATTTTAGTTTTTTAATTTTTAGAACAACACTTTAAGCTCAATAATGCACGTTTTGTTGGTTGTCGATTAAAATAATTCTTATTTGATTGTGTAGCTTAGCAATCCAGTTAAGTAACATGTTAAGGAGAAATTAGGGTTTAGGGTTTAACAATCCGGCCACGTAACATGCTCAGAATGTTGGTGAATTGTAATATTGAAACCCTATATGCAAACTGTAATTACTAATACCTTCACAATGAAAATATTAGATGAAGAACACTCCTCAATATTTTTTCCAGTGGCTGCATCCAGAAAGAGAACATCAGTGAACCCTTCGGCTCTAGCCCTCTGTACTGTTTTAAATATCTGTAGTATTGAAACGGAGCAAAAACAAAAATTATTTAGAAGATCCCAATATCTTCAACCTAATTATATATATAAGTTGGCCAAGTAAATTACTGGTGAGTAGTTGGTGATGCTTTTGATGCCTCCAGTTCCACCAGGAGTGGCCCTACGAACCTCATTCTCGATGTACAAATTCATGGTGCTGCCACTCTGTTTTATAAACAAAATCAAAGTTTGAAAAATAAAGTTCCCAAGAACAAAAAAAATTCTGAAAAATAGAGAGTAACCAGGAAAAATCTAAAATTTAATTTGAGAAAAACATAATTTATTTGGACGAAATTTACCACAGAACAAAATATTTTTCTTCGTGATCGAATCCCAATCAATTAGCAATACGTGACTTAATTCTCGACTTTGAAACTATATCAAAGTTAAAGTATCTAAACTAAGGGGGGTGTATTCAATTGGGATTTTGAGGGATTTTAATTCTTTTAATGAATCTAGGGGTATTCAATAAGGAATTTAAGTGATTCTCTGAAATTCAATGTGTATTCAATCAATATTTTGAGAGAGTTTATTAAAATCCTCAGAAATCCAGGTGTATTCAATTAGGATTTTAAAGAAGTTTATAACATTCCAGGTGTATTCAATTAGAATTTGATTTTAAAGAATTTGAAAAAGTTGAGGAATTTGAGGGAATTTGAGAGATTTTGTAGTGTATTTTAAACATCTACAAATCTCTTCTCTACCCAAGAGATTTTGAGGGAATTGAATCAAAATTTTACATGGAATCTCTACAAATCAATTAGACTCCATAAAAATTCATGGATTTATAAATCCATCAAAATCTCTCAAATTCTCAATTGAATACACCCCCCTAAAACCAATTGGTAATTAATACGAATTGCATTGGCAAATAAGTTACCTTGTGATAACTACCAATTGGAGTAGCAAATATTAGGAATGTGTACTCTGTTGCTGACCCCAAGCCAAGAACAGGACCACTTCCAATGAGCAATGGTCTAATATACAATACTCCTTTCCCTGAAGGTGGTACCTATATATGCATACGTACACACGTACATACATACATACATACATACATATGAAAATTAAAACGTCAGTTTTTACGTTTGTAAACTTTAGAACTATAGGGTCTACAGTGAAAATACCCAACGCTTGTTGGCAAGGACTGCTTGTTTTAAAGCAGCAAGAAATTGCTCAGTAGATGGACATGGCATGCACAATCTCTCTGCACCCATCTTCATTCTTAGAGCATTCTCTTCCGGGCGAAACAGCTTAATGCGACCATCTTTCGTCCTGATTGCCTTGAGACCTTCTAATATTCCCTGATGATACCATCACATAGATACTCTTAATAACTACTAGAGTTACAAGCCCTCGGATCGATACTCGTGTATTAACGAGCACGGATCCGATTATATTCGGACTCATTGTGAAACAAACATAAGGGCAGCTAAGTGTAATTACCTGTCCATAATTCAAGATTCCGGCAAATGGGCTGAGCTCAATCTTTCTATAGGGAGCGAGATGGCCTTGTGAAAAATTCTCTCCGTCGGAACATAGCATAATATACATGTAATCGGTTGGAATTATCCCATATTCCAGTTCATCCCAGTTCATGGCATCAACGTGTTTTTCATCTGCTTCATGACTGCATTGAGAAATTCTTACGGAAATTAAGAAAGTATAAGAGATAAAATTAAGAAAGCTGATAAGGGGAAGTAAATCACCTGTGAACTATGGATTCAGAAGTCATGGCTGCAAGTGAATGCAGAATAAAGTCTAAAACAGCCGCAACAAAGAAACAAAACACCTTTGACGACCTTTGACTTTGAGCAATTTATAACATAAACGCATTTCGGTGAGATATTAATTTAGAAAACTGGTAATAATTTTCGATTTTATAATATAAAAGGGTTTCGTTTCAAACTAGAGTATCTTTGTTATATAAAAGTTTTTTTTTTCATCTTCTTGACACATCATTTGAAAAAAATTTCGTCTTTATTTTTGGTTTTGTTTCCTATCATGACATATTTTAATCCAAATTTTTATGTAATAAAACTTAATTAGGTTGACGATTAGAGTATTTGTGATGAACAAAACTTGTTACTCCACCTAACTAGATGCAGTAGACACCCTTTGTGTGTGATTTAAAATTTATAAAGAATTAAATATTAGTGGATTGGGGGCAGTTAGAAAAAGTGGGAACAAAGTAGACGTTGGTGGTTGCGACTCGCGAGTGAGAGAGAGAGAGAGAGAGAGAGAGAGTTTGGCTTTTAGGTTTAGAAAAAAAAAAGTAAAAATTTGTTTGTGTGAAATTACTATAATGTCTATTTTTTTTCTTTTCTAATATTTTCTTTTAGTTATGTATAAAAGGGTATAATAATTATTTTATTGATTATTAGTTGACAAACAGAGTTTTTTTATATTATTTTTTTAACAATATTATCTACGCTAAGGAAGGGAGTGGGGTTGGCCTCACAATGAGCTAGCAATAATGTGGTTCAAATTAGGCAAGAATCGAACTTAAGATCTCTCACTTACAAGTGAAAAGGAATACTATTAAATCATGGTATTAAGTGATGACAAATAGAATTTTCTTTAATATGCAGCTTAGATGATTTTTAATTGACAAACAGAATTCTATTAATATGTACATCATTTTATTATAAAAGTGAAAGTGAGAAAGTTTGTATAGGAAAAATAAAAAACATGACTTTGATTTTTCAAACTGAAATAGCACCAATTTCATCAAAAAAATTCAAACCAAAATACTATATCGGTGCCTTGTAGTTTATGGCGTCAAATTTGATGTCTGGCTGAGAGTATTTTTTCCAAGAAGTCTTGGTGTCTGTGTGTGTATATTATTATTATCTTTTTGTTGTCAAGAAGTCTTAGTTTAGTGGGCAAGCTCTGATCATTTAGGTCATCTCCAATCAAAAGAGGGATAGATGGCTCGTTTTAATCTTATAACCCATCAAAAAATTAATATTTTAATAAACAGTGCCAAGCCATATTTCTTAGGTCATCTTCAATCAAAGGCCAGATGACTCGTTTTAGCCCTCTGTTCCTCCAAGAAATTAATATTTTAATGAACAGTGTAGGGTCATATTTCTTACCATCTCCAACTGAGGGGCCAGAGGGTCATAAGCCAAACATAGCCCTGTGACAAAAAATCATTTCCAACTGAGGGCCAAAAGGTCTTAAATTTAAAAACTACAACAACTTAAATTTAAAAACTACAACTTAAATTTAAAAAGAGTAAAAATTATGTGAGAAATGATGTAGGAATGACTTAGGTGTTTATACGAAAAAAGGAGAATTTTTGAATTTTTTTTATAAAAAAATTGGCAAAAAAAAGAGAGGACGATACTGTCGGATATATTTGACAGAAAATGTATCAATAATGAAAAATCCAGCCCTGCTCGGGGCTGGTTGGCTAGCTGGGTTGGGCCAGCCGGTTGGCCCTTCGGCCTTTTTTTGTCCCGTGAGGCCGACGAGCCCTTTGGCCTAGCCCTCAGTTGGAGACTGATTTGGGCTATTTTTGGCCCTTTGGCCCTCTGGACCTTTCGGTTGGAAATGGCCTAATATTTTAATGAACAGTGTATGACTATATTTCTTACCATCTCCAACTGAGGGCCAAACATAGCCATGTGACAAAAAACCATCTCCAACCGAGGGTCAAAGGGCCAAACATAATTTATTATTTAAATTAAAAAAATACAACAATTTAAATTTAAAAACTACAACGTATATATTTCAAGTCAAATGTGAAAGGTTTTATTTAGAGTATAAAAAAATGAAATGAAGAAATGAACTTTGGAAAAAGACCTATAAAGTGGGTAGGAGAGTCCCACATCGGCCATGGAAGAGATTTGAGGAAGCAAATATGCCTATAAAAAGGAACACCTCAACATTGAACTAACCATACCTTTCTAGGCCTATAATTAAATATTTTATAGAAAATTTTGACCCAAAAAAAAAAAATTTCAAATCATGGTAACTGACGTCAGCTAGCCGCTGGTTTCAAATTTATGGCTTGGCCCGGGGCTAGCTGGCTGGCTCCTTTGCCCCAACCGATTGGCCATTTGGTCCTTTTTGCCCTGTAAGGCCACGAGCCCTTTGGCCTAGCCCTCGGTTGGAGACGGTTTTATGGCTATTTTCGGCCCTCTGGACCATTCGGTTGGAGATGGCCTTACCATCTTCAACCGAGGGGCTAGAGGGCCATAGGTGACACACCCCGACCCGGAATGTCCACTAGGACTCCGAATCGAGTTGTGCTAGCTGACACCTAGAAGGTGACGAAGCCATAAAGTATAGTGAGGTGGAAAATGTGAATAAATTTAAACCTAAGTGTGTCTAAATACCAGAGTGCGCTAGTGAGCGAGAGCGAACCCATCTCACACATGATGTTAGAGCATAAGTAAGGTACAATAGAGTGGGTAAGAATCATACCTCAGAGATAGCCACCTAAATTGAGATTCTTGAAGAATCCTCGTCGATACAAACTTTCAGCAAATACCTGGAGGGGTGCAAAACAGAAAACGTGAGTGGGCAAAAACAAAGGTTTTAAAAACATATTTATCTTTTTAAAATGTATTAACCCCTCACCGTAAAACCCGTATACTTTCCCAGAAAAATAATGCTACATATATATAGGAAAATCATGCTCGAAATCAATAAAGATCATGCATATGCCATGTCATGTTTCAGCGAATATAAAATGTAGTCCATGTAAGAATAAAGTAATGCAAATGATATGTCAGCAGGAGTCACCTAATGTGACCTGTACGGCTGAATCTATAACTTCTCTACCAATTCGTGCACATGAGTCGGAACCACCTATGGTGGTCTGTACGACATGCTGGGTGTATATATAAATACGCTCAAGTGATACGATCACATGAAGGCTGTACGAAGTATCGCAAGTCACCTATGAGTCGGAACCACCTACTGTGGTCTGTACGACAGGCTGGCACCTGCCTTGGATCCAAGGTGAGCGTGTGGTGCGGGAGATGAACGATCGCATGAAGGCTAGGCCCTGGCCTCGGGCAGAACACTATCACCATACTCACTAACATCATGGTGTACTCACCTGAATCTTACCTGGCCATCCACAGCATCAAGCAACAATATGCATATCTATACTAATGTATATTCTAATATATGATGCAATTGACATAGCATGTAAATCATATTTAATTTAAAACATTTTTTGGGAAAAACGTAAATCATATATACGTATATAGATAGAAAACCAAAAGCCCACTCACCTTGAGTCCGCGCTACAACTCTTTAGCACGAATATCGAGATATCTTGAACGATCGTCGCTTAGAACAAATATTAGATCACATCTCAGAATCCTTACTGAGAGAACATGTAATTTACATATAATGCATCCCTATGTAGTTCAATCCTAAAGATCTGTATCACGAATCTTTGATCCGTTACTTTCAAAGATCCACATTATGCTTCTAGAACAATGCCCTAAAGTTTCATTACGATCCAACGGTTGGATCTCCGCCAATTGCCAAAACCAGGTGGCGGTTAACATTTTATTTACGAACTTACAAATCCAATTCGGGAAGATCCGTATGTCGGATTCCCGATCCGTAAGTTCCTACATTCTTCAAATATTATGTATACTAATCTATTAAAGTTTGATGACGATTCAATGGTCAGATTTTCAATTTATATAATTATCAAGTAACGCACCTTAATCAAACTAGATTCATAATAATCAACTCACATCATAAGAATATCAAATTTGAGATCAACATATCGATTTAACGTAAAATATTATTGGCGGTCCATTGGCCACTCGCCTCCGCTGGTGGGGTCAGCCGCCCCTGACTCACTGGAAAATTCAACTATTTCTTAAATTCTCAAACTTCATAGAAATGAAGATCTTAGTGAGTGGAGCAACTTCCATACTTGTGACTAAGGCCAATTTGGCCAAGAAAAGCCTTAATTTTGCTAAAACCCGTCGGAACCCTAGGTGTGTGTGCGCTCTATGATTCGACCTCCAAACTCACTCGAACACTTCAAACATTGCTTGGGCTTTGTTCCTGGGTTTGAGAGGAGTCTAATGGTGGTAGGAATCAATGGGATTTCATTCAAAAATGGCGGATTGCCGTCAAAGATGCTGTTGGCTTCGTGCTTCTTCTTCCACAAAATTGAACTCAAAGACCCTCAAATTTGAGCTAAGATAATAGATAAGGGGTGCGGAATAGATTTTGGATGATGAAATAAGGAATTTCGACTGAAAAAATGGTGGAAATCGATCAGAAATTCGACTGAAAAAATAGGGAATTCCCCTTCTCTCATTTCTCTCTTTTCCCATTGGTTCTCTCATTTTCTCCCTTTCCTGATTGGTTCAGTTCCTCTCTCATTTCTCTCATTTCAACTTCATCTCCACCGCCTATCTCTTATGTCTTTAAATCTAGGCCACACACGTGGCATAACCAGATTTTACTCCAAAAATCTGGAGCATTCTAGAAAATAAGAATTTTACAATTTTTCCCTCAACTTTAATCGTTAATAACTCCTTTGTTATAACTTCAAATCAAGTTCCGTTTATGCCTACGCGTTCGTAGCGATGAGTACTATGAGGATGCACCAAGAAAATGAACCTTACGTGTCATGACAAAACGGTTAACACTAGTCAATGCAGTTGCCTTGAAGGGCATTTTTGAAATTCCACAATTTAAAATTAGAAAAATCATAATTTTTAGGGACGAGCTGTTACAATATTGTAAGATCCCACATCGCCCAGGGGTAAGGATCCTGTAAGTCTTAAATATACATTCCCACCTCCAATTAGCACGAGGCCTTTTGGGAGCTCACGAACTTTGAAGTTAAGCGAGTTCGCACGGGAGCAATCCCATGATGGGTGACCCACTGGGAAGTTCTCGTGTGAGTTCCTAGAAACAAAACCGTGAGGGTGTGGTTGGGGCCCAAAGTGGACAATATCGTGCTATGGCGGAGTCGAGCCTGGATTGTAGTAGGGGCTCGAGTCAGGATGTGACAATTTGGTATTAGAGCCACTCCCTGGCCAGAAGTGTGTTGACAAGGACGTCAAGCCCCTAAGGGGGGGTGGATTGTAAGATCCCACATCGCCACAGAGTGAGGATCTTGTAAGCCTTAAATGTACGTTCCCACCTCCAATTAGCACGAGACCTTTTGGGAGCTCATTGGCTTCAAAGTTAGTCGAAACTCTGAAGTTAAGTGAGTTCGCGCGAGAGCAATCCCATGATGGGTGACCGACTGAGAAGTTTTTGTGTGAGTTCCCAGAAACAAAACCATGATGGTGTGGTCGGGGCCCAAAGCAGACAATATCATGCTATGGTGGAGTCGAGCCTGGGTTGTGGTGAGGGCCTGGGTTGGGATGTGACAATAGGCCAAACATAGCCCTGTGACAAAAAATCAATTCTAACTAAGAGGGCCAAACATAATTTATTATTTTAATTTAAAAGCTACAACAACTTAGATTTAAAAACTACAACAATTTAAATTTAAAAATTATTACAACAACTTAAATTTAAAAACTTCAACAACTTCAATTTAAACTCTATAATCTTCATCATCTTCATCATCCACTATTGTAGGAGTATAGTCGGAGGTAAACAACTGCCGTCGGGTCATAATTTCCCTCTTTTTCCTATCAAAATACGCCTTATTCATTGGAGTGTAATCCAAAGTGTTCCTTTGCATATTCCTATCATCCATCTCTTCTTGTATTTGTTTGGCTCGTTCTTCATGCCTAAAGTTCATTTCTTCCGTGGCAATGGCATTTTGCTCTGCCATGAATCGCAAAGAGGCTGCCATTTCTTGTTGAAAGGCAATATCATTCTTTGCCTTACCCTTTTCCTTCAATTTTCGGGCCTTGTTTTGTCCTATAGCCCTAGGTATAGAACCTTCACCCGAAGATGGATTTTCTACCCTTGTTTCTTGAATGGTAGGAGATTTATCTTCATCCCCATCTACAGCTGAGGATGCAGTTCCGAACATCGGTGTAGGACCTACTCTATGTTGAGGTGGATTTTCAAATAACACCCACCTTTCCAAATTTTCCAACAACTGTGACGCTGAAAGGGTTTCGAGTTGCCCTCCATATATGATTCCTCCGCTTGGCGTACCTAGAAAATATAATTATAAAATTTAAAGAAAATTAATTTATGAAATTAAATGTAATATATTTAAATATTTAAAATAAATTGTGAAAACACATACTTCATCATAGTAATCAGCGCCGCTTTCATGTCTACTTGTGGCTGTTAACAGTGCTTGATGCCATTTATTCAAACTTGGATGAAGATGTTTCTTCTATCTTGAATAACAACTCTTGTGGTTTTGGGTATTTGGTGGAGTGGTGCCTTCGTAGAACTCATAGTATTTTTTGGACACACGAGTCCAAACACCTTCACTTGTTTGAGAAGTCCCCCTCACACTATCTTCCGAGACCCATTTATAAACCTTGCAAAGAGCTTCACCTTGTTTTCGGGTCAAAGCCCTACCTTTCATTGCAGATGTGGCCATTTGAAAATTATTAAAAAAATTGAAGATTATTGGAAAAGGTAAGAAAATAGAATGTGAAGAATTGAAATCGAATAAAGTGAGATAGTATGGAATGGTGAAAATTATGTGAGAAATGATGTAGGAATGGCTTAGGTAATTATAGGAAAAAAGGAGAATTTTAAAAAATTTGGCTAAAAAAAATAAAATAAAATCCAACGGTAACTGACGTTAGGTAGCCGTTGGTTTCAAAATCTTGGCTTGGCCTGGGGCTGGCTGGTTGGTTGGGTTGGGCCAGCCAGTTGACCCTTTTCTCATTTTTTGGCTCAGTGGGGCCTATGAGCCATTTGACTTGGTCCTCAGTTGAGGACGGTTTTCTTGTCATTTTGGACTATTTTGGCTCCCTGGCTGGATCGATTGAAGATGGCCTTAGGTGGTTTGTGAAAAACTTACAAGGAGGCCTTTTATTATTTTGTATTTTAAAATCTTTTTCTATAAAATTAAAATATTACAGGTTAGTGAATAAAAAATGTTTATTTTTGTGGACAAGAGTGTTTTCTGTTTTCAATAGGTCATGAGTTCGAAACAACTGCATGTTTTTGAAATGGCAAAACCACAGAGTGTCGAACCTAGCTCATGCTCAAAATGGTAAAAAGCCTAAGCCACTAGCAATACATTAGAACTTTGATATTTTCTTGCATATTTTAATATATCTACACATGTATCTGTGTACATGTATAGAAAATTTTGGGGCCCTTCTGAATCGGGGCCTATGTGGTGGCACTTTTTGCATATCCTCAAGGCTGGCTTTGGTTTAGTGTTGTGAATTGGAAGGACCCTAAGCATGAAGACTTTTGGACTTCTATGTCTAGACTACGAGATAGAGTTGGCCAAAATATAGGAAAGATGGTTGAGCCACTTAAATGATCACTTACACACAATTAATATTTGATTAGTTTAATTAGGTTGGAATTTTTGGAGGGTTGCCTTTGCAACGAGTTATAAAGTCTACCCAAATATTCAAGTCAAACTGCAAGTTAAGGTATTGAATTTTATTTGCATTTGCATTTCAACACGCCATAGTCTCTTGTTAGGATAAATGTGCTTAACTTTTTGTTTTAAGAAAAACTAATGAAAAGGGCTTGAAAACTTTCCTTTTAACGAAAAGTCACTTTTAAAGGTATAGTAAATAGTGACAGTTAAAGGTAAAAAAACGGTTTTTCATTAAAAGTAAACAGTACCGGGGGTGTTTTATTAAACCTCCATTTGTTTTAACCTTAGAGCATGTCTAATAAAAATGTTAAAAATACTAGGTGGACAAAAACGGATAGTTTAATAGCAAAAGTGACTGCAACCGTGGAGCCAAATGCTAACATGGATTGGAGGCGCTCCCAGTGTAAAAAATGACAAGATGAGAGATTGATGCCAAATTATTTTTAATTTGATTAATGGTAGGACCCACAATGAATACAACCTATTTTGTTTATGTGAAATTGTTAATTTCTGTTGCAATCATATTTAGAATAGGAATGTAATTGTGTAAATCTTAGTAGATAAGAGAATGTATCATATATTCCTATCAAGAGTTGATTACCTATTAAATGTTGTAATCCTAAATAGAAATGTTTTTGCCTATCCTACTACTATAAATAAAGACAAAATGGGGTGAATCAAACACATCTCACAATTAAATCACTCTCTCCTCTCTCTAATTGCCGCCACCCCCTCTTTCTAAACTCTAAGATCGTTCAATCAAATAGGCCTATAACACGTTATTAGCACGCTCTTGCCATAAGCTGATGAATTGACGGATCGTAGAAGGAGGCTATCTTCTACAAAAATTCAAAGGCTTATATTTGTTTTCTGCTAATCAGGTACGCTTAAAATAAAAGAAGATATTTGAAACGTCCACAAAGCATGAAACATTACCTATGATGCATGAACCCCTATTTGTTTATATTTTCCTTACGATATATATATATATATATATATATATATATATTTGTTTCATGCATTACGCCATTATATTTGTTATATGGAATATGTGAGTCAATGTATATCAAATAAATTAGAAGCAAATTAGGGTTTTTAAACCCTAGGTTCCAAAAAACATTAGGTATTTTTTGGCATCACCGTGGCAACACTATGACATCACCGTGGAATGGCGTCGACAACCTGGACCACTTGCGGAGCCCTTTTTAGGCTTACTGCTCCCTCTCGGACATAACCAAGCCTCGGCTTGGGTTCCCTATCACATGGGCATGAAAGCCCTAGTCCAACCCGAGCCCAAACTCGCATGCTAGAAGCATACTGGGCTTGTTCCCAGACACAAGCCTACAACCTTGGTTCTCGACCCATACCAGCAAGCTGTCATGCTTGCTGGGCTTGTATTAGAATCAACCCACAGCCCTTTAGCCAGCCTATGTGACTGCGCTTCATTCCTAGGCTCGATACCATAACCAGCCTTTGGCAGGGTTCTCTGTGCCATAACCAAGCCAACAATTTTGTTGGGCCTGATCCTATGCCCAATCCCCTGGCTTACTCACCAGTAGTATTTGCTACTAGGCTCCTAGATTTGGCCCGTGGCCTGAAGACCACTCTGTGGGCTGCTTTTGCAGCCATACCCAACCCGAGCCTCTTCTTTTGCTCACAGCACCCAGCCCTATTTTTTGGGCTATGGTATTTTTGACCCAATAATATTTATTTTGCTTCTAGAATCGACCCTGTATGGCCTAATTTATTGAATTAATTAAAAATGACTTGTAGTCCATTAATCTGATAATGAATTCAAAATTATTGACCTGAAGATCACGTTTGGACATTAACGATTCAATAATTTATTTTTATACTTTGAATCGTTGACATACTTTCGTAGTAATGAAGCTCTCACACTTGAGTTCTCGAAGAATCTCAAATCCACAATATTTAAATTAGTATATTTCATTATGTGTTTCTTGCAAGAACCTCCCATTATGAACTAATTGTTCATAAAACTAAACTGAACCTGTAGTTTCAAATTTAGTGCCTTTGAAACCCGAAGTTTTCATTCAAAACATACCACATGAAATCTGTAGTTTTCATGCATTAATTAAACCAATATATGTTTATAGAACCTGTATTTTCTACGATATATGTTTATGGCCTACCATATGACTAATCACGTTTTCCCCTCCGTTTTAGGGACATGTCGAACTTGAATAAGCTCGATTTCTCTGTTCTAGAAGTCTCCGGAAGAAACTATCTGAAGTGGGTTCAAGACGTGAAGCTCCATCTAACTGCAAAAGGTATTAGAGCCACCATCGAGGCACCTATTGCCAACAAACCTGTTGATGAAGCTTAGAAGGCTAATGCAATGATTTTCATTCGAAGACACATCCGTGATGCACTGCAGATCGATTACCTCACTAAGGACCCACACACCCTCTGACTTGCCCTGGTTGACCATTTCGATCACCAGAAAGACATATACTTGCCTAAAGCAAGACACGACTGGCAACATATTTGCTTCCAGAACTTTAAGTCCGTGAATGAATACAACTCTGAAGTTTGTAGAATCTGTTTACTGCTGAATTATGCAAAGTGGACCTAACCGAATTAAATCTCTTGGAGAAGACCTATTCGACATTCCATGCCACCAATATTATCCCGCAACAACAATATAAGGCATAAAAATTCACCAAGTTTTCAGATTTGATCTTTATTTTACTTATTGCTGAAAAATAGAACCAGCTTTTGATGAAGAATCATCAAGCTCGACCTATGGCTCGAACACCACACCTGAAGTGCATATGACCAATTCTAGCAGTCATATACGACGAAAAAATCGTTATGGCTGTGGCAATAGGTGGCAAGCCCCACCACAGGCCCTAGGTCAACAGAAAGTTGCACCTAAGGGAGGAAATATGACCTAGCAGAGTTCACCACTCACCCCTAAGGCCCCAAACTTTAAAAACAAGGGCAAAGCTTCCGTTCAGTCTGCTTATACTAAACTGGACATGTGCTACCGTTATGGATCAAGGGATCATTGGTCACGTGTATGCCGAGCTTCCCCTGAGGCTATTGCCAAGTATCATTCTCGTCGTGAGTTTAATTTTGCACATGTGGATCATTCAGAAGATGCTACTACATCAATAGAGATATCAGATTTTCAGGAGGCGTCAGCTCCTATGGATGAGTAAAATAGACATGTTTTTAGGGTGTTTACCCTTAGTGGCCGAACCCACTAGGAGTGGCCGGCCTACCCCTTTTATTTTTCTAGGTTTATGGTTTAATTTTGAACAATTTTTCTAAGTATTTGGAATAATTTGTTTGGTTTTGGTTTTTTTGAATTATGGATAGTTATTTGAATGGATATTATTTTTTCGAACTGCTTAATTGAATGAATGGACTTATATTTATGCATGTGACCAATTCAATCAATTTATTTCTAGGTATGTTTAGTGGGGAAGTTAGTTGTTTGGTAGATAATGCAACCATGCACACCATATTGTGTGAACGACACTATATTACTAACTTAATACCCAAGAAAGCTCTTTTGACAATTGTCTTAGGCCCATCCAACCTAATTGAAGGATACAGAAAGGTATTTATCATGCTGTCCAATGGTACTATCTTAACCATTAATGATGCACTTTATTCTCCACGTTATGGAAGGACGTTGTTAAGTTTTAGAGATATTCGAGATAATCAATATCATATTGAAACCACTAAAGATAATGGTTCTGAATTTCTTTGTATTCTTTTGTACTAATATGGCTAGAAGCGTATTAACAAGAAGTTGCAACGTCTGCCGAGTGGGTTGTACATCACAACCATTTGAGGCATAGAAGCCCACTGTGTGGCCGGTCCTATGCCTAAGTTCCAGGACACTTTGTTACTTGGCATGACCGTTTGGGACATCTTGGATGTGACATGATGCGCTGTATCCTCAAATCTTCACACGGCATGAGTTACATCTCTATGTTGGAGTTCCGCCATGCAAAGCGTGTTCTTTAGAGAAGTTGAATACTCAACCCTCACATACAAAGATTATTCACGACCCCCTCTAAATTTCGTCAGAGGATTCAAGGGGATATTTATGGACCTATCTAATGAACGTGCGGACCATGTAGATACTTTATGGTGTTGGTTGATGCATCGACACTATGTCACATGTCTACCTGTTGTCCACATGCAACGCTGCGTTTGCTAAACTCCTAGCTCAAATCATTAAGCTAAGGGCTCACCACCTTGATTATCCGATTAAGTCGATTCGACTGGATAACGTTGAAGAGTTTATGTCACAGACTTTTGACGATTATTGCATGTCAGTAGGAATTGATGTGGAACATTCTGTACCCCATGTTCACGCCCAAAATGGCCTGGTAGAAGCTTTCATAAAGTGCCTTCAATTGATAGCTTAGACTTTGGTTATGAGAACCAAATTACCGGTATCTACATGTGGCTATGCAATATTGCACATAGCTATGTTGGTTCACCTGAGGCCTACTGCTACTCAACCACATTCACCGTTACAGTTGATCACTGGATAAGAGCCTGACGTCTCGCATTTACGGGTGTTTGGGTGCGACATTTATATGCCAATAGCGCCGCTACTACGTACCAAAATGTGCCCTCATAGAAAAATAGGAATTTATGCTAGTTATGATTCGCCATTAATTGTTTGCTACTTAGAGCCCTTGACGGGAGATCTTTTTACCGCACATTTTGCAAATTGTCACTTTGATGAGAGTCTTTCCATCGTTAGGGGAGATAAGCATGCTAACGTTCAGGTAGAACGCCACGAATTGTTGTGGTATGCTCTCACTATGCCTCATTTAGATCCCCACACTGCCTTGTCTAAAACTGAGGTGCGACAAATTATAGATCTTTAGAGCATTGCTTAAAGCAGGCTAGATGCTTTTAATAATCTAGCAAAGTTGACAAGATCACATGTACTCGCTGTAAACTCACCTACAAGGATAGATGTAACTCGCGTATGCTAACAACTTGCCTGGGAAGGCCGAACCATCCCCAAAGGTGGGGAGACCGCACCTTCCACGCAACAAGGTACATTGGCACTAGCCAATCATCTGTTCCGACCCTGAAGTGTGACAGACCCCTTGGTTCAAAGGATTCATAACCCCGGAAGAGGAAAATAGCACCAACTAGTGACCCTAATTTGAATCCGACCATCACTCACTCATTCGTTCTAATGCATGAGGTTATTCTAAATTATGGTGGTGCTTCAGAAGAAATATGCCGACCTCTCAAGAATCGCGAGAGTTCAGTCCACTACGTAGTATTGGATGCGGTTTGGAATACGAATGGGATTATCATCGACGATGCATTTGCGTGCTTAGTAGATACTAACATCATGCTTAGCAATGACATTGAACCACGTTATGTTAAGGAATGCTGACATAGAACTAATTGGTCAAACTGGAAACAAGCAATCCAGGTCAAATTCGATTTGCTCGCGAAATGTAAAGTGTTTGGACCTATCGTTCCTACACCACCACGCGTGAAGCCCTTTTGTTACAAGTGGGTTTTTATGAGGAAGTGTAATGAGAATAATGAAATAGTGTGATACAAAGCACACCTCGTAGCATAAGGCTTCCCTCATTGCCCTGTGATTGATTACGAGGAGACGCATTTTCCCGTAATGGACGTTATAACGTTCCGCTACCTTATCAACTTGGTGGTTTCTGAAAAATTGAATATGTAGCTTATGGATGAGGTAACCGCATATCTTTATAGGGATCTAGATACAAAAATATACATGAAAGTTCCAGAAGGACTTCTATGGACTAATTCAAATAGTTCTAGACCACGGAACACTCTCTCAAATAGGTTGAGGAGGTTACTCTACAGATTGAAACAAATCGGCCGGATGTGGTATAATTGTCTGAGTGAATATTTGGCAAGTCAAGGTTATGTGAGTAACAAATTATGCCTATGCGTGTTCGTAAAGAAGTCACATTCCGAATTTGCAATCATTTCAGTTTATGTCGATGACATAAACCTCATCGGGACTTCGGCAGAACTTGAGGAAATTGCTGCACACTTGAAATTAGAATTTGAGATGAAGGATCTTGAGAAAACTTGATACTGTCTCGGCCTGAAGATCGAGCATTGTTCGGATGGAATCCTAGTACATCAATCGAACTACACCCAAAAGGTGTTGCATAGTTTTAATGAGGATAAAGCCAAGCCTTCGAGTACACCCATGGTCGTTTGGAATCTAGATGTTAAACGAGATCCCTTCCGTCCAAAGAAAGATGAGGAAAAGATTTTGGAACCCGAAGTTCCTTACCTAAGTGTAATTGGGGCTTTATTGTACTTGGCTTAGTGTACTAGACCCGACATCTCCTTCGCTATTAATCTTTTGGCAAGATACAACAATGTGCCCACACGCATGCACTAGAATGGTGTTAAAGACATTTTCTGCTACTGATATGAAAATTACTTGACACTCAAATTAAACCCTATGGATGACAATTGTAGTATTTACGCAAGTAGGGATCGTTCTAGACCGGGGATTAACTAGGGATGCTAATCAATGGAAATAAGACTCAAAAACACTAAACTAGACTCTATAGACTCTAAACAAACTTTAAACACCAAAAACAGCAAGAAACAATAAAAAAGACTCAATCCTAGACCTAACAAGTGATTTAGACGAAAATTAAGCTTAGTTGACTCAAAAGACTAAAAGAAAATAGATTTAGACTCTAAAAACAAGACTTTAGAACAAAGGGGGTTGTTTTGATGAAATTGAATTGAAAATAGAAACTTGTAACCAAACTTTAAAGAAAAAACTAATTTTGATGAAATTGAATGGTGAGAAGCTAGTTAGAGGGTTCCTTATCCACACATGAACATATGCATATAATTTGATTCCCAGTTATGACTTCAACAAACAATGAATGAGAATGCTCCAAGTTAATTAGGTCCGCTTAAATTAACTTCCAGATTTCCCTAGATTCATTGAATTGGACGGGATACGCATCACAACCAAATTATTCTTCATCAAACTCCCTAACTATGGAATACGCATGATAGAAACATTCAACAAAGATCATTAAGTTCAATGGAAATCATAAACATCGACTAGGCATTCATAACTATGGAATACGCATGTTAATCCAACCTAGGGTTTACTAAACACAATCGTGACTAGCGACCTTTACTACTCATGAATATAAGTTCATAACGATTAGGTGAAATTCCCTATGCATGCAAATTAAGTGTCGACCCTCAACCCACATACATAAACAAGTTCTTAATCACCACAGAAAAGTAAACCACACCCAAAGTTCATGAATTCATAACTGGAGTAAATCAAATCATAACCAACATATGTCCATGGCTTCAAATTCCCCCCTAACTAATAGGGGTTTAGTTCCTCATGATAGCAAATAAACAAAGAAAACTAAATTGAAACATTAAAAACCAAGATAGAAAACACCTTTATTGTACTTGGCTTAGTGTACTAGACCCGACATCTCCTTCGCTATTAATCTTTTGGCAAGATACAACAATGTGCCCACACGCATGCACTAGAATGGTGTTAAAGACATTTTCTGCTACCTCAAAGGTACAATGAATTTGAGCTTGTTCTATACCCGTGAATCTTTGAGTGTTGATGCCCTCTATGGTCATCGGATTGAGTCTCGCCTTGTTGGTTATACAGATGTTGGATATTTGTCTGACCCACATAAGGCACATTCTCAAATGGGTTATGTCTTTACCGTCGAAGACATCGCTATATCATAGAGGTTTACCAAGCAAACACTAGTTGCGACTTCGTTAAACCATGCTGAGATTCTCGCCTTGCATAAAGCATCAGTGAACGCTTTTGGCTGAGAGAAGTTATGGAACATATTCAAAGCATTAGTGGTCTTATATCAGTCGTTGACTTTCCTACGACGATCTTTGACGACAATCCAGCATGTATCGAGTAGTTAAAGAAGGGATACATCAAGGGAGACAACACCAAACACATAGTGTCGAAGTTCTCTTACTCGCACCAGCAGCAGCAATATCAGAACCTTGAAGTCAAGCGAATCCGTTCCCAGGACAACCTGGCCGATCTCTTCACCAAGTCATTGCCCAAATCTACTTTTCATAAGCTTATCCAAGGAATCGGTATGCGTAAATTATCTGAGTTGAATCGCTTATAGTTCTCTTATTTAGAAGTTATGTCTAACTCAGGGGAATATCTAGAAGCATACTCATATGATCTTAATGTACTCTTTTTCCTATAATTGGGAGCATTTTTCCCACTGGGTTTTTGCTACTTAACAAGGTTTTAATGAGGCACCCATCCTGGGATAATCATACTCCGTTGAGTTCATTACTTTCGTTTTGTTTGACATTTGTTTTAGAAATTATGCATACTTCTCTCTTTTCTTCTTAGTCTATGGGTTTTTCCACATGCCTTGGGTTTTACCATAATGAGGTTTTGTGAGTTTTATTACAAATGCATACTTTCTTAAATTTGAAACTCGCATTCACCCATTGTGCCGATGATTTCATCAACTATTCTACCTTATCTGTTGAAGATCTGATGCGATTGTTTGTTGAGTATTTATACACTCAAGGGGGAGTGTTGTAGTCATATTTAGAATAGGAATGTGATTGTGTAAATCCTAGTAGATATGAGAATGTATCTTATATTCCTATTAGGAGTTGATTACCTATTAAATGTTGTAATCCTAAAGGCAAAGGTTTTTGCCTATCTTACTACTATAAATAAAGGCACAATAGGGTGAATCAAACACACCTCACAATTAAATCACTCTTTCCTCTCTCTAATTGCCGCTGGCTCCCTCTCTCTAAACCTTAAGATTGTTCAATCAAATAGGCCTACAACACTTTCAACCTTCTTTAATAAACAACTAATAAATATTACAAAAGAAAATAATATAAGAGAATTGTTATTGGTACTAAAATATCTCAGTTTGCATTCTAAACTTTTTATAATTAGAAAGAAAAATATATTTTGTGAGGAGTGTCGGATGACATTTTGGGAGTGTTAATAACAATTCCCTAATATAAAATGAAACATTTTGACATATAAAGGCCACACACAAAATAAGCGCATAACATATGAACTCGTAAGTAAGAAGTTTTGCATGATTCCAAATTTCTACATAAGCCACACAAATTTAAATTTGATGTTTTTGTATTTGATATCTCTTTTAAATATGCTCTTAACTGTCATTGTATAATTAACCTATTATTATTGTTAGATATTTTGCATTGGTGAAATGCCTCATTTACCCTAACTTGTAACTGCCGTAAGAGAGAAGCAATATGTTAGGAAGCTTCATAGCTCATTTATTCTCCATAGGCCTGACAATTCCTGATACGACCCGATAACCCAACACGACACGACACGACACGAAATTAACAGGTGTTTGGGTCGACACGATAATGAATCGGGTCGTTATCGAGTAATCTGATAAGCACCTGTTAAGATAACGGGTTGATTCGGGTATACACGTGGGTAACACGATACACAATAAGTAAAATATATTTTATAATTTTATAACCCTGAAAAAAATACTATAATAATTATATATATTAATTTAACAATTTTATACCCCTAAAAACTATAATAATTATATTTTTATATATTAAATTAATTTTAAAAATTGGTGACCATTGGATCAGCTTAAATATACATATCATTCAATTTCTTAAGTGTTATACATACAAAATAAATAAATTTAAATCTACTTAATACACACACACACACACACACACACACACACACACACACACACACACACACACACAATTGAACTTGATGAGATACGAATTCTACGAAACTAATTTCAATGATCCAACCGTCAAACTTGTTTGTATATGCTTCAAGATCGTATTAGCAAAAAATCGCAAAACATAAACATTCAGAGATCAAGTAATGGGACAGAACTTTTCGACGGTTATAAAACGAAAAATCACGATTTAACGGTTATTTTAACTCAGATTTTGATTATTTTTATAGCTACACTCCTTGATCCTATATGAATACAATGAATGAATTCGATCTTCAATTTAAAATATTTACACTAGTGATACCACAAAATCTTTTGTTATACTTAATGAAAGTATGAATAAACTCTTAAGTGTTAGTGAATCTATTGTTTTGATGGGATACGCATTCTACGAAACTAGTTTCAACGATCTAACCATAAAAAATGTTTGTATATACTTCGAGATCGCATACGCCAAAAATTGCAGAAAACAAACATTCAGAGATCAAGTAATGAAACAAAACTTTTCAACGATTATAAACGAAAAATCATTATTTAACGGTTATTTTAACTTCAATTTGATGATTTTTTACAGCTACACTCATTGATCCTATATGAATACAATGAACTAATTTGATCTTCAATTTAAAATATTTACACAAGTGGATACCACAAAATCTTATGTCATGATGATCGATGAAAACTGAGGATTTTGTAAAAGGAATAATGTAACAACCCGTCCCGGGATTTTATTTCGACGTTATGAAATGACCATTATGCCCTTGAGTGCGGACGAGCGTTTATGCATGAGAATAATAATTTTGGGCCAATTATATAATTATCCAACTTTTTGGGGGCCAATGAAAAGTTAGGAATATAATTGTGATTGGTGGTCTCCTCAATCTCCACCGACACTTCCTCTCTCTCCTCACATCACTCACAGACTTCTCTCTCTCTCATCACCTCACGAAACTCTCTCTCTCTCTCTCTCGATCTCGACTTGCATAGGCACGGCATAACACCAACCCACATCAAATTTTGATAGATCGACAAAACAAATTATATATTCGGACTCGTGAAGTCCATACGAACTCAACCATACCAATTTCAGGTAAGAACTACGACGATTTCACATCCAAAACTCAAGGTTTATATTAGGCACTATTCATCAACTTTTTATACGTTGCGTTTTAGGAGAATCTGAGATCACATGAGTGTTTGTTGGGTCCTCTAGAGGCTCGGAGACATTCGTTTGACAAGCTTTGACGTCGGGATCGTCGAGAACAAGGAGTGGCCGAATATGTGCAGATTTTCCGACGAGATTCTCTTAGTTTTCGAAGTTTTTGAAGGTATAGACTTGTTCTACTCTCAATTTAGAGCATTTTGGTGAAAATTTCATGAAGAATGGTTGAGAAACGAGTGAGAAATCACACACGGAAGTTTTCCGGTCACCGGAAAAACCAGTCAGGCGAGGACAGTCGGGGAAGGCGCGTGGGGGGGGGCGCGTAGCCCCGTGACATTCCTGGCGCGTGGGGGCGCGTGCGGGACCCTAAATTTTTTTCTAAAAATATCACGACGTCCGTGACGTCATGTAGGTCGCTTTGGTATATTCGTATGCCAAAATTGAGCTACGTATGAGAAGTTATTCCCGTATTTGCGCGTATGTGCTTAAATGACGTATTTTTAGTGATTTCTCATATAGGTGAAACGTATTTTGAGGACGACCGTAGCCAGGCCCCGACACGGGGGTTACGATCCAGCGATTTATCAGTGAGTGGGCAGTATTATTTTCCGTATAACCTATATATACATAATGATTTTCCCAGAATCACATTTTAAATGCAAAGTACGTTTTTAAGATATACATATGACTTGATTTTGATGCATGAGTATTTAATTATACATTTCATGCATATGTTGGTGCCGAGGACGCCAGGTAAGTGCCAGGTAGGTACATGCATAGTTGAGAACGAACAGTGATGAGATATGATGTGAAACGATGAGATATGATATGATATGTTAGCTTATAGACCTGGACATATTGTTAGTGCTCACGCCCAGAGATAGGGGCACAGTCTTTCACGTGTCGTTCACCTCCCACACCGCATGCTCGCCTTGGATCCAAGTTAGGTGCATAGTCTTGTCGTATAAACCACTTTTGAGTGGGTACGACATGTAGGTGACCCGCGTTCATTCGCACAGTCTTCACGTGATTGTAGCACTAGAGCATTTATTATTGATACAGCGCTGATAATGATGATGATATGATGATGATATTGATGTATGTGCAGTGTATATATATGATGATGAGATAGAGAGATGTTATGAGCTATATTACAGCCGAGGGCTGAGATGATTAATAATAGCGATATGATTATGATAATGCATAGTATGGCATTACTTATGAGATTCAGATGGCCTTGAAATGCATTGAACGACATTTTGAGATACTTACAAAACGTTTTATGCTGAGAAAGATTGAGATACATATGTACGTATTATTTTCTGGGAATTATACAGGTTTTACGGAAAGGGGCTAGAATTTTGAGAAAAGAATGATTTTGAAAAGGATTTGTTTTTGCTGACCCACTCCCTTTGTTTTTCGCCCTTCCAGGTTCTAGATAGCGAGAATTCCGAGTTTGGCACTTCGAGGATCTTCCAGCCTTTTTCTGACAGATTTATCTTATGTATGGCACCGAGGGTGTAATTAAACATCTTTTATTCATGCTCGACTGCTCGACTGCACTTATTCGTACTTCGTGCCCTACTTTCGGGTGACGGCCAACATGCCCTACTTTTGGGTACGGGTGTGTCAGTTTGGTATCAGAGCCCTAGGTTGCAGTCTTGCATATTTTGTGGACTTTCTAATGACTTGATGTCTTCTGTCAGAACTATGCCGCCTCGTAGAGAGCCATGTCGTTCAGATGAACTTAGTTTCCCTATATAGCTCAGTTGGGGGGGAAACTATCGTTAGTATCGATCAGTCTGTAATTCGCCTTCCCAGCGGACTCTTTGGAGTCAGAGTATAATCTAAAGTTGCTTACCTTTAGGGGTAATGAAGGCCATGAAGGGTTTTGAGTGTTGGCTCAATTAGATTGAGAATACTTTAGGCTGATGTAGAGCCAGGGGAGTTTTCCCGACGATAAGTGGATAGAGACCACTGTTTAGCTTTTGGACGCAGAATCGGCATCATATTGGGAATAATGTTGGAAGTATGCCCACAAAGCCACTCATTTGATGTAATAGCTTTTTGGAATACTTATTGTATTAAACTTTTATATGTTTAATGGAGGGCAAAGCTTATTGTTAATCACTGTTTATTGTATCTTGTGTTTAAGCAATAAGGGAATCCGAGGAATGTATTTGATCTAAGAGATAAGTGATCTAAGTAAGTTAGATTTTCAAGACCTTTCTCTTATGCTCATTCCTAAAACGTTCCTAGCCATAGGGTTGCCAATTGGGCATTGACAATCCGTTAAGGTTAGTATGTGTTATGTCGACTCAATCGTGGATATGACAAGTCTCAAGTCATTTAGTGTTGGACACTAAGACAAACACATAGGTGCTTGAAAGAGTAATCAAGTACACTGAACTACGATCAAAACAGAGTTCAAACATACATGTCATGTAAGAACTCGATGGTTACAATATGCAAAGTAGTCCTTTGACCTGAGGCATCATTGATGTCTAATGCTTAGGTCCTTGATCTTTGATCGTGTCAAATGGCATTCTTTTGGAGTGTCCATGGCATGGTTGGGGTCAAGCTATCTAGTCATGTAGGCATATGAATGCACAACAAGGGATCTCTAACCTTATGGAAGGACAATACTCTAAGATATGATTCGAGAGTCTTTGGCCAAAGCATATGAATATGACTAAGGAAATTTGTTCCAAATCTTATTCAAGCGAATCATATAGAGAAGTATCACATTGGATAGTAGACATGAAACAAACTTTCACTTAAACAATGTGATTAAGAGTATTGTATTAGAGAATGACCGTATTGCATTGTAGTTGTAACTGGATAGGTTCTCCAACCACTTCTACTTAGCTTGGGTAACCATGACATGCTGCTAGGTGTCACTCATGGTTTGTGGAAGCCCTAAAGATTGGCAAAACACTAATCTTAAAGGGGAATTGAAATGTGGTTTCAATTCACAATCGATAGTTAAGAGTAACATCGCCCACTGCCTCGCTAAATGGAACCTAATGGATCGTACACTGAGTAAAGATTAAAGTGAAGTAATTAAATGAAATAGATAAGCAATTAAATAGTTAATTGAAGAATGGTCAAAGTTAATTAATTAGTTAATTAATTATACGAAACGTTCGTATTGGGCTTCTAAGTTGGTTTTGGGTTTCGGGGCCCAAAAGTGTTTTGGTCCACAAGGCCCATCATGTTTAAGTTGTATGACAACTAAAACAAAATGGGCAATTAGCCAAACCACTTAGGGAGGGCCGGCCAAATAAGTGAGGGGTAGCAAACTTGTGTTATTTACAAGTTTGCCACTCACTAGAAATGAAGTATAAATTAAACTTTATAGCTTTATTTCATTTAGGGTTCTCTTAGAAAAAATTGGGTGGAACTTTTCTCTCTAATTTTCGAAAGAGGCCGGCCACCTTAGGGAGGGAGATCTAGCAATCTCATCTTCCCTAAGTCATCTATTTCATCTTCACATTTTATCTTTGGTGTAGAGACTTAGAGACATCAAGCCTTTGGTGTTTTGGAGAACAAATCCTCAAAGAAGCAAGGAGGTGACTTGAAGGCCCTCCACTTGGGAGAATCCCTTGTGTAATCAAGGATGAGCTTCAAGGGTAATGATTCTCTTAATCCTTTTCTCTTTAATGTTGTTAAAGAGTTATGATTCACCATATACTAGGCTTTGAAAGTCATGGGTTTTATGAATTGTTTTTGAATGCATGTCTAATTTAATTTGTTAATATTTTGCATATGTATTCAAATGTTCTTTAATGTTCTTCACTAGGACATAATTTTTCCTTCAAATAGGAAACTTACGGGTGAAAGCCTGAGGAGATTACAGACTGATAGAATTTTTAAACGGTCATTCTATAAGAGATTCATATCCCAGCATACCTAGATCGTAAGACGCAAGAGTTAGCATATTCGAAACAGGAGAAGTTATCTTTTAACGAGTACTAAAGGAAGTTTACTAAATTGTCTCGTTATGACTTAGAAATTGCTACTATTTCAGTTGAGATGCTTAGACGCTTAAAGTTGGATATTAGGAAGAAATGGCGTTCGATGGCGACCATTTACCCTTATAATGCTTATCGGGAAATTCTACGAGACTTTGTTGAGGATTGCGAACTCTGAGAACGTGTCGGGTAGTAGTGAGAAAGAAGAAGGAAAAGATAGTAATCAGAATATGGATAAGAATAAAAGTATTGGGTAATCGTCTCAGAGACTTCGCTAGACTCAGGATTTTACGAGATACGAAACCAGTTCTAGTTCTTCCAGCGAAGGCTTTAGCTCCACAGATCTTAGAGGACTTGTTAGATTTCTCGAAGGTTTCAGATTTCAGAGGCAGAGGAATTCTGATAGTGGAAATTCACCTTTGTGTCGTATGTGCAACGATTGACGTTTTGGAGTACGTTGAAGAGGTAATGGTAGGTGTTATACCTATGGTCAGGACAGGGGCGTAATTCTCAAGGACGAAGAGTTTACGCCAACAGAGCTACAGAAAGACCGCAAGCCAGGGACGTGTTAACCACGTATCACTACATGATGCTCAGGATCATTCGAACTTGATTATGGGTACGCTAAACATTTTGGTCACTTGCTAGAGTTTCGATGGATTGTGATGCAGAAATTTTATGTTATTGACGATGTTGCCAAAGAAAGTAGTGAATGAGCACGATCGAGGCGTGTATATGTATTTCTCAATGGGGGGCAAGATGGTAATATTGCACCCTCGAGAGTTGTTGCTTACTTACCTAGACGACAGTAAGTTATCAGTATTGCGGGCTGCAAACCGTAATATTAATAACTTATTCGTTGGATTCGTTAAGCAAGTAAACAGGTAAGTCATTCTATGAGAGTATGGTGTTTTTCATGGTGCCCAGTGCTGGTAGAAGATATAGTTATGTCAGAGAATCTTATCCCGTCAGATATAGTAGACTTCAATGTTATTCTAGACTCAGATTGGCCACGGTATGATCGCACCGATATCGATTACTACGGGAATCAGTTACTTTCCATCGTCGTGGATTACCAGAGTTTACTTGGATTGGTGAGTATAGTGGAGTGAGGCATGGAATCATTTCAGTATTGAGAACCAAAAAGTTATTAAAGAAAGGTTGTTACGCGTAGTTGACTCACGTGGTTTTGAATGATGAGGCTCCTGTTAGCGTGGAGAATGTTAAGGTGATCAGACTTTTTCTGACGTTTTTACTAATGATTTACTTGGATTGCCGCCAGATCGCGACGTTGAGTTCACCCCTGATTGTTACCAAGTACTAATCTTAGTTCCTTAACTCTTTATCTTATAGCTCCGGCTGAATTAAGAGAATTGATGACTCAGTTGTAAGAATTGGTTGATAAGGGTTTCATTTAACCTAGTACATCGTCTTGGAAAATCGGTTTTGTTGAAAGGAAGAAGTCGGGGTTGTAAGGTGATGCATTGATTATAAGAAGTCGAATCGGGCAATGATTGAGCACTGTTATCCGTTGCCATATATTGATGAATGATTGATCAGCCTAGAGGTGCCTGTGTGTATTCCAAGATTGACTTGAAGTGTGATTATTACCAATCGAAGATTAGTCGTGAAGATGTCCCTAAAACCGTTTTAGAACTTGTTATGGTCACTATGAGTTCTTGTGATACTATTTGGATTGACGAATACACCAATAGCTTTCGTGGGGTTGATGAATAAGGTATTTTAGTAGTATTTGGATAGATTCGTCATTGTCTTCATTGATGACATTCTGGTGTATTCTAAGTCAAAAGAAGATCATGTTCGACGTCATTCTTTGGTGTTAAAGAAGCTGAGGGAACCCAGATTATATGCTAAGTTCAGTAAGTGCCAGTTCTGGCTAAGTCAAGTTGCATTTTTTGGGTCATATCGTTTCAGCTTAGGGTATTCAGGTTGACCCTCAGAAGATTGCGGCTGTAGAGAGTTGGGAACAGCCACGAACCGTCACCGAGGTTTGGAGCTTCCTTGGTTTGGCAGGTTATTATCGGCGGTTCGTTAAAGACTTTTCGATTATGGCGCTACCATTGACGAAGCTGACCAGGAAAGACGTCAAGTTCGAGTGGGATGATGATTGTGAGCAGAGTTTCCAGCAGTTGAAGTATTGTCTCACTCATGCTCCTATCTTGACACTTCTTGATGATGATGGTAATTTCGAGATTTGCAGTGACGCATCGTTGAATGGCTTGGGTTGCATTTTGATGCAGCATGGTAGGGTGATTGCTTACGCTTCACGCCAGTTAAACCTCATGAGATGAATTACCCTACACATGATTCAGAGTTGGTGGCCATTATAATTGCTTTAAAGATTGGGAAACATTACCTTTACGATGAGAAAATGAAAGACCTACGAATTTGAGAAGCAAATGGTATTCTTATGTAAGAAAGTGATGTACGTACCTGATAATGTAGAGTTAAAGAAGGATATCTTAGATGATGCGCGTATTTCAGCTTATGCGATGCATCCCGGAGGCACAAAAATGTATCATACCATTCGAACATTTTACTTTGGTCGGGTATGAAAAGAGAAATTGTTAAGTATGTCGGCAAGTCAAAGTCGAAAGGAAGAAGCCATTTGGGTTGATGTAACCACTTTCTGTTTCACAGTGGAAATAGGAAGATGTTAATATGGATTTTATGTACAAGCTCCTTCATACTCAGAACGGAAATGATGGAATTTGGGTGATTGTCGATCGACTCACCAAATCAGCCCCATTTTATTCCGGTCAGGGAAAAGTTTTTGTTGAATCGATTAGCTGAGTCATTTTTATCGAAGATCGTGAAGTATCATGGCGTTCCAGTGAGTATTGTCTCTGATCGCGATCCTTGATTCACTTCTAAGTTCTGGACTGCTTTCCAGGAGGCGTTGGGTACGAGACTTTTGTACAGCACGGCTTATCATCCTCGGACGGACGGTCAGTCAGAGAGGACTATTCAGACCTTGGAGGATATGCAGAGATCCTCAGTTTTGCAGTTTGGCGACTCATGGCATCAGCGTTTGGATTTGATGGAGTTCGCTTATAATAATAGTTTTCATTCTAGTATCGGGATGGCACCGTTCGAGGCACTTTAGGGGAAACCTTGTCGTACACCCTTGTGTTGGTCAGAGGTTGGCGAAAGAGTTTTAGTGGGCCTTGAGATAGTAGAGGAGACTACTCAGAATGTTCAGGTTATTAAGGCTAACCTGAAAACCGCTCAAGATCGCCAAAAGAGTTCAGCAGACAGGCATGCTACTGACCGAGTGTATAATGTTGACGATTGGGTATTTCTTAAGTTATCGCCGTGGAAGGGTGTTGTTTGGTTCGGAAAGAAAGGTAAATTGCGTCCTAGGTACATTGGACCTTATCGGATCACCGAGCGAGTCGGTGAAGTGGCCTACAGGCTTGAGTTGCCTTCAGAGTTATCCAGGGCTCATAACATGTTTCATGGTTCGATGCCTCGACATTACGTTTTAGACCCGTCGCATGTGATCCCTCATCAACCCTTAGAGATCGGTTCAGATTTGACCTATGATGAGGAGCCAGTGACGATACTTGATTGGGAAGGTAAGGTGCTCCGAAATAAGTCAGTGCGGTTGGTGAAAGTTTTATGGAAGAACCATTCAGTGGAAGAAGCCACCTGGGAGACCGAGGACAGGATGAGAGAGATGTATCCGAGGTTATTTTATGGATATTAGTATGTATATGTGTTGTATGAAATTTCGGGATGAAATTTTTATAAGGTAGGTAGATTGTAACAACCCGTCCCGGGATTTTATTTTGACGTTATGAAATGACCATTATGCCCTTGAGTGCGGGCGAGCATTTATGCATGAGAATAATAATTTTGGGCCAATTATATAATTATCCAAGTTTTTTTGGGCCAATGAAAAGTTAGGAAAATAATTGTGATTGGTGGTCTAGTCCTCAATCTCCACCGACACTTCATTTCTCTCCTCACATCACTCACAGACTTCTCTCTCTCTCATCACCTCACGAAACTCTCTCTCTCTCTCTCTCGACTTGCATAGGCACGGCATAACACCAACCCACATCAAATTTTGATAGATCGACAAAACAAATTATATATTCAGACTCGTGAAGTCCATACGAACTCAACCATACCAATTTCAGGTAAGAACTATAACGATTTCACGTCCAAAACTCAAGGTTTATATTAGGCAATGTCGAGCGCTAAGATTGAGCGACTCAGAGCTCTACCTGACCAAAGTAAGTAAAGCTTTTACTGAGTGCCATATGGCACATGGGTAGGCCGACAAATTTATGGTGTAAGTCTCTGAATATTGGTCTAGTTAGGTGTCAATCAGACCACGTGGCCATTTACAATTAGTGACAAGCTTGGATGTGACATAAAAGCGGTCAAAAAAATGCTCAGAGAGACAAAGTTGAATAACTAAGGCTAAGGTCTTGCTTGGCTCTTGCTATTTTGTAAAGGCGTGCCATCTTAGCTGGGCATTTATCACGTCATTGTCGAATGTTGGAAATACATGGTACCTTGACCTGGAAGTCGAATGCTGGCCTTCGAAAAGTTTATGTAGCCAACAAGGTTATGGATTATAACATTGAAACCCACGCCTAAGCCGTCTAAAGGAATAGTCAAAAGGGAGATCCGACACTCATCCGATAGTGGCTTTGAAATCCAACCCCGAGTATGACTACTTCTATACAGGACCAACTTACTAAGCTAAGTAAGCTCCGCGACACCAAGTTTTAGAAGGTTCAAATGGGGCATCCAGACTAGGCAATCCCCAAGAAGAATTTATTTCAACGGAGCTCTGATACGCGAAAATACTTTGGTCAAACTAACTAAGGTAGTTCGATCGGAAAGGTTCGGGTCTGACATTTAGGGTTTGACAAAAGGATTCAAAAACTCTTTTCGACCCACACGCTAATGTCCAAGTTTCCAAAGAACTTTAGCTTAAGATTCAATAGAAACGAAGATGCAATCTGGACCAGGGAGAAATCCTACTAGTACCACATTGAGAGTACCGAAACCCTTGCCTGAAGAGCTAGCTCAAGGTATGAAGAAACCAATTCCTACTTGAACGAATATCATCAGCTATGCATTGAAACTTTTATATCCGATGAATGCACTACAATAAGTGTGGAAGTAAGGGTGTTCTCATGGGTTTAATGCTTAATTCCTAAAAACCAATTCCCACTTGAATGAATATCATCAGCTACCAATTCCCCATTAGATATCGCGATGAGAATACTTTATGAAAACTAAGTTTTGGAGGCAACTTTCTCCTCGAATCAACATTGCCAAAGAGAGTTGATGTACTTTATCTGAGCCCCACAAACTTATCCGTATTCCACTCCGCCACTTATTTCGCACATGAAGTTTGTTTACTTTAGAGAAATTCATCGAATCAAGATTTCTGCCGAGCTAAGAAAAGAATGAAAGAAACGGACTATATTACAACAAAAGTTTATAAAAGGGATAAACTCCATTTCTAACCAGAAGCAAGTTTACATCAACCCTCTTTTGGAACATTTTTCCCTTTAAAGGTAGAAAAAAATTAGCCAATGGTATCCGATGTTGGGTCGTTCTCAGGGTCGCACTCCTCTTGCTTTGCCTCCAAGTCTATCATCATATCCAACAAATGTTGGGGAAGAAGAAAATCCATGTGCTTGATCTTCTCATGAATTCGAAAGACACTCCATCCCTTGGGATGCTCTCGCTGAGCATATCGGTAAGGAATCTGACATTGAACTCATCTTCAAGCAATTTCTTATGACCTTTTTGAAGCATAGACACCTCGAAAGAATATTTGACAGTAAGCTGTTAGAGTTTCGCAATGCGCTCATCATATTTACAGAATACCTCCAGACGAAGATCCTCCACCTCTTTTAAAAAAACCTCCTACTCATTTCGTTCATAGGTTAATGCATGCGCTGATTCTTCCCTCAAGACAGCAAGAGCTTGGTTTGTTTCTGCCTTGGCCTCCCTCTCAAGCCTCAATTCTTCTCAAATTCGGTGAAAGCTTTCCCAGTAACCTTTGGCCTTCACCTCTTCGACTTGAGCCAGGTCGATATAATGAATTATCTATGTCTCATGGGCAGAGTCTAAAGCTTGGTACTTGGCGTGCAGACTTTTGAGTTCTTCATATTGGGTTAACAACCGCTATTCTACCTTAATCCTCGCTGCCATTTCAAGACCCGCAACACCGCTTTGTTTGTTGAAATAAGGTGACCTTTGTCTAAACGTTAGCTTTTCACAAAGAGTATATCAAAGGAAATTCATCAATATCAATGAAGTAAAATAGGAAATATCAAGATAGATACCTCATAACGACTCTCGTAACACCGCATCATGGCATTGTTAAGAAAGGTATAGGCTCATTTGAAGTCAATCAGGGTAATAGCGGCTCCAAGCAATGCACGAGCGTAATTCGTATTTCAAAGACCACCAATGTTTGAAGAAAGAGCAATTTGATCAATTAAAGGTCGGATCACATGAGGAGGATGAACTTTCTCCTCTGATCTTGACGGGACCATTAAGGGAAGATGATCATGACTTAAGGGCTTATCTACAAACACATGCGATGGAGGGACAGAAGTTGATGCCAAGTAAATAGAAGGCACGACAATTTCTCTCGGCATGGATTGAATACTCGGTTGAAGAATCAAAGAAGCAAAATGGGGCTTCAGCTCCGACAAATAGGGTAGCACCACCAAAGAAAACAAGGGAATTGAATAAGGTGACTCATCTACCATGAATGCAAGGGTAGAGACATTGGGAATCGGCGACAATAGAGCAGCAATGCATATTTTTCTTCAAAGATGGATTTTTTCTTCCTCTCCTAAACCTTCGGAGGATAAGTATCACCAGTTGAGGCTGAGAAGTTGCAATAATTAGACGAAAATAAGAGCTCCTGATACATTTTCTGCTTTTTTGAGACAAGTGACAAAGCCACTGCTGGTTTAAAGGAATGAGCCCTTCTATTAACATTGCAAACTTCCACCCACTCTGGATCCTTTAAAGAGAATCTAGAACAGTGAAAAACATTGATGTCCTTCCCCAGGTCATTGAAGCGCTCAGTGGAAAATAGCCATTTCCAGTTACGATAAATAGCCAAAATTTGCATTGCTCGATGAATCAAGTCTGGACGGCACACTCCAATATCAGGCAACTCGTCTTTCAAGTTAAAAATGGTTGGAGAGCTAGATTGGGCCCAAACTCTGCTAATGTTTGTCATGACAAGGGATGCCCTGATATAAGTCTCCCAAGCAAGACTAGCTATGGTCATGAAATGCCCTTCATAGAGGCAGAAAAAGAAAAACGAAGGCTCAAATCCAAAAACCAGGGATAAACTCTGGTGTAGGGACGACTAGGATCCGATGACGGAAGATCAGCATAAATATTGTGGCCAGGCTCCAACCAGATATTGCAATTATTCAGAATGTCGAGGTGCATTTTGGTAAAAGATTCACCTTCTTCTTGGTTATGAACTCTTGTCAAAGAAAGATTGTATCGAGATACCCTAATCGATTTGTATTTCTGACTCAAACACGGCAATTCAAATCGATTAGAAAATTTTGAAATAGGTATGAATAAAAGTTGGAGCTTTTTTTGACAATGAGGGTTTATGGTGAAAGAATGAAGAAAGGTTAGAGGATATATAAACATTGCTTGAAGAGTTCATCTAGCCGTTGAATATAGACCGACTCCCATAATTTGGAATAATCAATCTAACAGTTGGGAGAGTGATCGGATCATATTTATATACATTTTTACATCAAATTCACTCGTCTTTTCTTAGTTAGTTCGTTTTATTTTGAGCTATTTACGTTGATTTTGTGTTTTATAAGAATTTATCAAGTTAAGAAAATAAAAATAGAATAAGTGAAGTGTTAAGTAATAATTTCGTCTAAACTATCTTGCTTGTTGAATAGAACTTATCTTTTGAAAAATAATATATATATATATATATTTATATATTTATATAAATATAATGTGGGTGTGTGATAACAGGCTGGAAGCACTCGGCTGGGAAAATAATAAGAGAGGTCCTGGAGGCATTAACGAAAGGCAGCCTCATGATATAAGATAAAGAGAGGAAGTCTCGGTGGGATTTAAAAAGAATGGGCCATTCAGAAAAACAAAAGAAAGAGGGTTTTATGATGAAAAAGCAGTCGGTGGAATAAAGAAGGAATAAAAGAAAGGCAGGAGGAATATGCCAAGGGGGCAGCACTCGGAATAGAAGTGGGGAGTCTCGGAAAAGGGAGGAAGCGAGAGCCAATTAAAAGGGAGAAGAGAGAAGCCTCGGGGGAGGCTGTTTGGGGAAGGCACGAAAAATAAGCTGCGCAAGCAGCGAGGCGCCTTTGAAGGCAGCTGTCCAGAAAACCGAGAGGGAGAAAAGTTGGGAGCAGCTCGGTGTAAGAAGCAAAAGCGCAGCCAGTGCGCAAGCAGCACAGAAACTTGCGGCAGAGTTAAAGGAAGCGAAGAGAAAAACTGCCTTTGGCAGCGCTGAAAGCAGAGCTGGCAGCACACTTGTCACCGAGAGGAGCACAGTGCACATGCAAGTGCACAGAAAGTCCTTGCACACTCGTCTTTCGGTTTAATCCTCCAAACTCACATTTTTATTTCTGTTTTAATTTATAAATAATGTGTAATTAATTTGTTTTGGCTAGAGGATAATTCAAAGCCATAGATATATTTGTAATTTGAATTGATACCTTCAGTTGTGATTTATGAGTTGTGATTTAATTTGCTTAACTGCTTGATTAATAACTTATTTATGTTTGTCGATTAAGAATGCATACTTAATTTACATGCATGAATTTGATGCTAGAATATAAGTAAATTTCACCTAATCGTTATGAACTTATATTCATGAGTAGTGAAGGTTGCTAGTCACAATCGCGTTAAGTAAATTCCTGGCAAACGTATCATGCTGTTCATAGTTACGAATGTCTTGTCAACACTTATGATTTTCATAGAACATAATGATCTTTAATAGTATCTCTATTGTGCTTTTCACGTAGGGAACTTTTGGGGAATAATTTGAGTTGTTGTATGCTGTTCATCCAATTCAATAACATAAGGAAAATCTGAAGATTAATTTAAGCGTACCTAATTAATTTGGGGTGTTGAGATTTACAACTTATTGAAAGAACAACTGAAGGTCAATTTAGATTGCATATGTGTCTTGTGTGGAGAAAAACTCTCTAGCCAGTCCGTCGCCCATCTGTTCACCTTTATTTTATGTTTTTGTCAATTTTATAATTTATTTAAGTTAATTTATGTTTCGTTAAAACCAAACCCACCCCCATTATTATATTATATTATTTAGTTAGTTTTTATTATTTTTAATCTTTTAATTCGATTTTCGTCCATTTTAGTTCCTAGTGTTTATTTAATTTGTTTTCTTTGTTTTGAGTCATTTTAGTGTGTTTCGAGTTATTAGAGTTTTTAGCCTATTTTTGTGTCCTTGAGTCTTGTTTAATATTTTTAAATTAATTTAGAGTAGATTAGCAATCCCTCCTAATCCCCGGCCTAGAACGATACCCTACTTACATCTTTACTACAACTGTCAAAAAGAGGGTTAAATTTGTGCGGTTTAAAATCCCGTCAGAGAGGTAAAGAATTTCAGAAGAAATTTCTCGTGTCCTGTGAATAGACTTCAGAAACTCTACACAAAGATACACACCCAAATCCAAAACGATGTCACGTCAAAGTAAAAGTCACCTTGCATTCATGAAGACCAAACGGTACGTATTCCAGCTTACTCCGAAAGGCGTGGTTTTTGGTAACAATCCATCCTCAAGGGGAACATGTTGCCTCTTAGATGGATAGTTAGGAGCAATTGTGGGACCATGATTTTCAAGGGCCAGAGTAAGGTTTATCTGAATACTGTTACCTCAGAAGCCTGGTCATGAGCTCACCAGCTCCAGGCAGAGCTGTGTCAAACAAAGTAGTATGCCACCATCATCCTATTCTGAGGCAATAGGCAAAGTCCAAGTTACTTCGCTGGATGACCATGCTTGTTCTGCAAGACATGCGATTTGATCCGAATATGGACTCAATCAAATCCTATAAGTTATGGAGTTTCTACAATCTTGGGATAGGAGTGGGCCGCAAGTAATTACACTCCTAAGAGGATGTACTATCTACTACTAGATATCCTCTCAGATTCTCCCAGCTTTGAATAAGGATTCTATCCTAAAAAGGTCTCTCTCCCAGGGTATAAATATACCAATTGTTTACTTACGGTTGTTTACTATTTTGCAAGTTGTTCAAGATTACACGAATTTGTGTTCAACCATCGCTTAAGGAGGTGCACAGATTTAGTTCCAACAATGTCCACTTTAAATTTCCACTTAGTCATTCTAGGGGAATTTTGGTCATTTCACAACTTCGGAGAATAAAATACAACAAAATTAGGGACGGAATGTAACACTATCTAATCGAAAGAGTTGAGAATGTCCTAGTTGCGGTCACCAATAATCAAGCAATACAAAAAGAAGACAACTAAAAAACCAACACTACACCTCCTGCCAAAGCTTGAAATCAACCAAAACAAAGCCCTAAAATTGCAAAAAAGAAGAACCCTAAAATTCTCCAAAGATACAGTTTGAGATCAACCGATCACTCCACACTTATCAATTTAAAAATCACACTAATGGTACTGTAACCATGAAATAGAGGAAACCAGTGAGAATTACCAACACATAAATAATAGAAACAACAAAGCCATGCACATAATGAAGTCCCTCAGCACTCGAGTTTAAATTCTACATATTTTCAAAAAAAAAGTGTGATATTACACGTTTGAGATTAGTGGTTGCAGACATAGACTGATGTTGGATCGAGAAAGGAAATAGAAGACTGAAGCAAGTGAGAATTGAGGAAATTGAACGAAGTAGGAGGTATGGGTATTGGAGTGATGGGAATCAAGATGGTGGAAGGAAAGAAAAAAACGAACTGCAGGGCTAATGATTTGTTTGAAATCAGGAGAAATGAGGAGATATGGACAAAGCTCAGCTAAGACAAAGCTTAGAAGAACTAACACTAAAGCCGAGAAAAACTGAGACAAAGCTCAGGAAAGTTGAGACTAAATCCCAGAAAAGTGAAAGAAGAGAAAAAAGGTACATAAGTTGAGTGTTTTTCAACTGTTGTGTCTAAAGTGTGCTTAAACTAGCACACATTGAAAAGGAATCATGCTTGTTGAAATTATATAAACGACCTAATGCAAATAGTACTCTATAATATAGGGACTACGATCATCTCTGAATCCTTACCATCGGGATCCTCTAATCCTGAGCATTCAATACACTATGAATGGCCATGATTCAAGTATGTGAGTGAAGGAGAAGCGGATTGTCGGTGTTGGTATAGTAGTTACATAGCTTTGATACGAGAGGTGTTTGAGAAGATCCAACGGATTGCCAATATCGATGGATGGCGGATGTGGTGCTACAGTGATGTAGGGCAGCATGTGGATGTAGTGAGTCAGACACAGGTTAGCAGGTGGATGTTGAGGCGATGTGAAGCAGCAGGTGGTGTAGGAGAATCTGGTGCAGTTGCGACGTGGGTTTTCAAGAAGTCGACGGTAGGCATGGCAATTTTACCTATCAAATCTGATCCTCGCAACTAACCAATAAGAACAGTTCGGTTTCGGAGACCAAATTTCGGGTATTTTACTGTTATGGGTAACTATTGAGTAAATGATTCAGTTTCAGGTTCGATTATGGTTATTAGGGTATCCACTCTGAACCCGTAACCGAAACCGCCCTGTTTGCTTTCTTTAATGAAATAAATATAATTTTTTTTAATTTTTTTTCTCCAGTAACTTTATCAATTGGTTCTAGGAAACTTCAAAGGTCACCAACAACTTTATTAAAAAAAATTCAATCTGTTCAATCAATGATGGAATGTGGGAGAGCTCAAAGGCCATGATAGATGGTTCAATAATTCAAATTTCGAAGAAACCCTATTCATTTTTTTCTTAAAAATTGACAGCAGCAGCCATTTCCTTCATTGCATTGGCTTAAACAAAACTCAAAGTCTCGAATCCATCAGTAGGTATGCTTTCTTCAAACTCTTCTTCTTTGGGGAATCTGTCAATAGACAATAAGTATGGTTTCTCCAAACTCTTCTGTGTGATCAAAATGCATTTGGTTCTTTGTATTCAACAAGTAGCGCATGACCGAATAATTGGAGGAGGAAAGGAAATATTTTTCTTGCATTAAACTACCTTAGGTGAATATGATTACATTAGTTTGAGCAGATTATGCTAATTAGATAATTTTATTGTGTTATTACTTACTGTTTGAGCAGATTCTGTTGTGCATTGAATTTTACAAATTAATTTAGGTTGTTGTTTTATAAACAGCTTCTTTTGATGATGATGAACATATTGGTTGCTGCTCAGTTACTTCTCAAACTTTGAGGATATGTATATGGATAAGGAACATCATGAAGTGGTCATAAGGGAGGAGTATTATAAAACATTGCTTCTTTTTTGTGGATGCGAGAAATATTAGATGTTAATATGTTATGTGGGCAATGCATTAGTTGGAGCATTTAGGATTTTTTTTCCCTATTGAATTTCCTTTTTTTAGAAAGTGTTATAAACATTTGCTTCATCGGAAAGAAATATCATAATGGGGAAAGCCGCTACCCAATGGGGAATCCTCATTCGGGGATTTTATGGTTTTGGGTTCGAGAAAATTAAACGGGTTCGGTTATGGGGATAGCACATCCGAACCCAATCCACGCCGTTGCCATCCCTAGTCAATGGCAAAGCCCAAACATGGTGGCAGTTGTGGGATTATGGACTGCGGGCAATATGACAGTGATTTTTTTTTTTTCAACTTAAATCTTGACCATTCATCGTATGTTAAATGCTTAGGATTAAAATATCCTGAGGATCCCTAGGGAAGAGATATGGAGATGATCCTAATCCATAGTACAACACCAATTTCTCTCTTGAGGGTGTTGGCAATCTATCACTTGTCGATGGGGTATTTTTGTAAAACTTGGAAAATATAATCCCTTAATCATTAGAATTTAGATTGCCATCTAACACTCCCCCTCAAGTTGGAGAGTAAATGTCGAAAACTCCCAACTTGCGTATCATAACTAAGAAGTCATCTTTGCCCAAAGGCTTCGTAAACACATTTGCTAGTTGTTGGGATAAAGCAACATACTTAATACTAACTGAACCATCCTAAATCTTATCTCAAATGAAATGACAATCTATTTCAATATGTCACATTCTCTTGTGGAAGACCAGACTGGTAACTATCTGTAAAGCTGTATGGTTGTCACAACAGTCCCTCATCATTGCTTTATATTCAGCTTCCGTTCAGGAAAGAGAGACAGTCTTTTGCCTTTTCGTTCTTCATGAAATTAAAGAGTTTCTAAGGAACACACAATACCTAGTAGTAGCCTCTAAGTATTTGGGAAACAAACCCAATCTGAATCGTAGAATGCAGTCAACTTCAGGTTGTTTTTGGTTGAATACAGAAGTCATTGTCCAGGTGCATTTTTGAGGTATTTGAATACATGTAATGTAGCCTCCATGTGTGGTTTTCCAGGCTTATGCATAAACCTACTTATAACATGTATAGCGTATGTAATATCAGGCCCTGTGATAGTGAGGTAGATTAGACAACCTACCAATTGCTTATATTGAGATAGATCCTTGAGTATTTCTCCACAGTCAAGTAGCTTGGTTCCTTGCTCCATTAGAAATGAGACCGGACGAGCACCTAATATGCCACCATCTTTGAGAATGTCAAGATTATACTTCCTTTGTGAAATGCAATTACCCTTCTTTGAATGGGAAACCTCAAGAAAAACTTCAAACCCCCAAGATCCTTGATACGAAAACGAGTATAAAGAAATTGCTTGAGAGACCTTATAGTCTTTTCATCATTTTCAGTGATCAATATATCATCAACATAGATCAACAAAGATGTGAAAGATGTACCTTGCTTGTTAGTGAATAATGAGTAATCAGCCTTTGATTGAATAAACTAGCAACTTTAATGGCTTTAGTAAATTTTGCAAACCTTTGGCGTGAAGCTTCCTTAAGGCTATATAATGATTTGTCGAGGCGACATACCAAGTGCTCCCCTGTTGCTAGAGACCAGAAGGAGGATGCATATAATGATTTCTTCATGAAGATCGCCATGAAGGAATGCGTTGTTGACATCAAGTTAATGGAGAGATCAATTGCAAGCTGTGGCAAGCGACAATGAACTATAATCATTGTTGCAGTGAGAGAGAAAGTGTCATGATAGCCGATGCCTACTGTTTGGGTAAAGCCCTTGGCTACAAGTTGAGCTTTATATAGCTCAATTGAACTGTCAAAACAACGGTTGATTTTATATACCCATTTGCGGCGTTTGCCTGAAGGAAGGGAAATGAGCGTCCAGGTGTTGTTGGATTAGAGGGCCTAAAGTTATGTATTGCTAACGGATATTTTATTTTGCCTTAGAAAAAAAAGATAACGAGTACCTGGTGAAAGAGTGAGCAACGACAAAGACAAAAGGTCTGGTGGCAGAGTTACCTACGAACAAACAAAGTCCTTAAGAAGAACAAAGGGTTGTTTGGGACGTTGCGATTGATAGACGGGATGAGTAGGTAATGGATTTTCGAGGTGAGTATGTGGCGGGGTGATGGCCGGTACAAGAGGAGCGGGTGGCATGGCAGTTGGTGATTCAAGATGAGGAGGTGGCGTCATGATTGGTGGTGCGATGGTAGTTGGTGGTGAGTCGACGTGGGTAGACAAATTGTCGACATTTTTTTTAGGGAGAAGAGTGCACTGACGATGAAGGTTCGGGGTTTGACCGAGGAAAAGAAATTACCTCACATAAAGATGAATTTGGCACATAGGGACCGATGTTAGGTTTTGGGTTTGGCTGAGGAGAAGGACAATTAACATCAGAAAAAGAGGAATTTGGCATATTGGAAGCACGGGTGTGGTTAGTGGGCTTGATGTGGCCTTTTTTGTTTGGGCTAATTAGATATTATTTTTGGATTGACAAGGGAAATTTTCTTCAAATAGAACATCACGGTTAGTGAAAATTTTATGGGTGTCCTAATCATATAAACGATAAGCTTTATACCCAATGGGATAACCGAGAAAAATGTTATTCGTGGCACGAGGGGCGAATTTATAAGTGGGGTGAGCGGATGTGGCATAGGCGAGGCACCCAAAAACACACATACAATTATAAGGATGGGGCTTGTTGTAAAGTTTCTCAAATGGTGTTTTTGTGGCAAGGACTTTGGTAGGCAGGCGATTAATAATATAGGCAGTGGTATGCACTTTGGAAGATTAATGCCCTAGCTGTCTTAAGGAGATGCATATGTTTACATTCTACAACACCATTTTGTTGAGGTGTGTAGAAGCATTTATGTTGATAAATAACCCCATTATCTTGAAAAAATTGGCGCATAGAATAAACTCACCCCCATTGTTTACTCGTATTTGTTGTATTTTGGAATGAAATTGGGTTTGAACAAAGGCAAAGAAAGACTTAAGGATTCCTTGTGTTTCAGATTTATGGTGCATGAGGTACACCCTTGCATATCTCCAGTAGTAATCAACAATGGTTAAAAAATAGTGTGCACCGGTGAGTGAAGTGGTTTTGTGAGGACCCCAAATGTCGCAGTGTATGAGAGAGAAAAGACAATAAGTAGAAATTGAACTTGTCCCAAATGGAAGACGTGAGGAATCTAGTAGCATAAGAGAGAAGGCAGAGCAAAGCAAGGATTAATCTTGCTCTGATGCCATGTAAAACTTGGAAAATAATATGTTTGCCAGAATGAATGTATTGATATCAGAGAGAAAGATTTATACAAAAGTACTCCTATAAACTAGCATCTAACTGCTATGCAAATCAATTTACTTATGACTTTTTTATTAGCACTCCACATAATGTTGAATACACCTCACATTAAAATTTAATGTTAAATGACTTGTATGCCTTAATATGCAATGGCTATTTCGACCTCATAAGATTATAAAAAAATTAAAATAATTCTAAATACACCCCAAATAACACATCACAATATTATTTATCTTATTCAACTCTCAAAACCATTTACTCTCCATTGTACGTAGAACAAAATCCTAGTCAATAAAACTATGAAGATGTTAAGACGTTAGACTGAAAAAAATTATTCATAAGAGAATCTTAATCCAAAATCAAATACACTTCACATTGATAATTGATATTCAATCAATTAATCCCAACATTTCCTACTTGGGCAGTTTCCATCTTTTTGAACCTGATTCCTTCAATCAAAGTAAGTAACCCCTTAATTAGCCTTATTAGTTGGCTGTTCGGCTCAGAGAAGCAATACCAAGGCCATCATTTGCAAGTCTTGTTTTAAGAATATATGGTTTCCACATATTTTCGAGGAGAGCTCGGAAAGATTGTCCCTTTCTTTTGTGTACACATCTTTTAGGTTTTGCAACATTGTCTTACTTGTCCTGGGTTGAAGTCCGAACAAAAAGAAATGGAGGAACTGCAACACTGGGCTTTCCTTTAAATGTAGTGACCTAAAGTTTGTAATCAAAACAATGTTACTCTTTAATCAACATTTGGCGTGGCATGGAAGAATAAGAAGAATTATTGTGGCTGGTTCTTGCTGGAGAAGGGGGAGGGCTAAATTTTTGTATTTTTTTTTAAAGATATGAAGAGTGTGGAGTATATGTAGAAAATGTTGGGTGTATGTTGAAGTGTGGAGTGTGAGCGTATTATGGAAAAGTACGTGGGGTATATTAAGATAAATTTTAATTAAAAAAGTAAATTCGTGTTTGTCAAATATAATCCCTCATCCATCAAGATTTAGATTTTTTCTTTTTTGTGTGGAAGTGGGATCCAAAAGGACCGCCAACGAGAAACTTTTATTAAAATAAACACACACTTACAAACCAAACAAAGGCCCAATTTATTCATACAAACAAACAAAGAACGAGATCACTCACACAAGAAGGTGAGAAGCACCCCCACACGGAGGGAAGAAGTCTCACCCACAATGACTTTTGAAGTGATAATAAAATATCTGTTAACTAGTTGAGTCCAAAAAAAGACTTACATGTGATATTGAAAAAATACTTATAATTAATTAAATAACAATATGACATGGATACGTCACATCAATTCATTAGATCTTGATATACCATATCAGATTAACGTGGTTGGAAAGTATGGTATCTCCATGGAAAATACAATCCCCTTTCTCCTTTTTTCATTATAAATACTACATGCTACACTTCTCATTTCAAATACTTGCAGTGTGAGTAGAAACCAATATTATGGGGTTCTGGAAGATTTCATTTGCCTTGGTTTGTCTCATAAGCTTAACCCTACTCCCATCCTCTCATGCCCAAGACTCACCACAAGACTACCTCAATGCCCACAACGCCGCTCGAGCACAGGTGGGCGTTGCTCCCTTGTCGTGGGATACCAACTTAGTCAATTATGCACAAAGATACGCGAACTCCCGCATAGGTGACTGCAATCTTGTTCATTCTGGTGGGCCCTACGGCGAAAACATAGCAAAGGGCACCGGTGACTTGTCGGGCATGGCAGCCGTGAACTTGTTTGTGAGTGAGAAAGCTGACTATAATTACAACTCTAACACCTGTGCTGCTGGGAAGATGTGTGGGCATTATACTCAGGTTGTTTGGCGCAGCTCAACCCGTCTAGGGTGCGCGAAAGTGCGGTGCAACAATGGAGGCACCTTCATTGGGTGCAACTATGATCCCCGTGGCAACATCGTTGGGCAAAAACCTTACTAATTAACAAATATTCAACAATCACTTAAGCGTTCATTAATTTTCTGTTATATTAAGTATATTCTGATATTATGTAAGGCTATAGCTATGTTTTCAAGAATAAAATGAACTAATAAGAAGTGATTGTTGTTTTTCTTACTAAGCTTTTGTGAAAGAACATCCTTTTGATGTATTTGAATAATACAAATTTGGCATTGCGCATTAATGATATCCTCTTATATTCACGAAGCATACAAATGTACTCTTAAAAAATCATCATGCCCTAGTAATATTATTCATCTTTTTTGATTATTTACACTAAACAAAGTGTATAATGACTTTTTGGAGTACGAATATATCAGCTTTCATATTATAAAACATATGTAAACCTTATGGTCAATCATTTTCATCTAGCAGATTAAAGTTGCTAAACTTTCATGTAACGGATTAAAACATGATTATTGTCTTAACTAAATACTTTATTACTTAATAATTTTGTAAATGCTCTTAAAAAGTCAATAACGACTTCCTTTTTTGGCTTTTTAGACATTATCAGGCAATAAATAAGAGGCTTTGTACTTTGTACAATTTAACCGCAAGGATAAAAAAAAAGGAAAACTAACGAAAAGTCCCTGAATAGTGGCAGTTTTAATGAAAAGTCCTTTTTGAAGGTATAATGAATAGTGACAGTTAAAGGTAAAAAAGTGGTTTTTCGTTAAAAGTAAACAGTGCCAGGGGTGTTTTATTAAAGCTCCCAAACAAAAAGGACAAGGATCCTCTTTGTGAGAATCTGGAGATCAATCAATCATGTGGTTAAAAATTATTTTAAATTTTAAATTTTAAATTGAATATAAATCGTATTTAACTAAAACTGATCGCACGATATATGATGAACGGACACGATCGATTAATCCTCCAGATTCCCCCAAAAAGTACCCGAAGAGGATCCTATTCCTTAAAAAAAAGGGTGTCGATTTTACAAAATGGTAGGCATACATGATGAGTCAAGTTATGAGAGAGACTCTTATGTCACCGGACGATGTGCGCCAATAGCCCTCAGTGCATGATAGGGGTAAACCCCTAAGAAAAATTTAAGTATACGTTGCGTACATATAACGGTGATGTACGGTGATAGGCCTATATATATATGGACCCAAATTTGTTGCACTTCAAACAATCAAGAAAATAACAACGATGATATATATTGTTTTATAGTAATTTTATTTGAACCCATCTAATTTCTTTCTACACTCAACTTACTCTCTTCACCTATATTGTTTTTTATTAAATAATTAATATCTCTTTAAACCCAAATTTATTACCTAAACTACTCTCTGAAACCCAATTCAAAATGTAAAAATATCTTTACACCCATATGCTAATTAGCTTACAACAATGCATGATTGGTTTGGGATCAAGATTGGGGTTGAGAATGAGATGTGACTAAGAGGTGTCGGCTCGCTATAGGCATTTTTTCCTGTATCTCCATGGCACTTGAATGCATCTTTCTGCAAGGCCTCTCTAGTAGGGTGACTCATACCTGCCATAAAAACCAAACTTCAACATCAATGTTATGTCATAAACCATTCCCACATCATCCTAGACGACTTCTTGCAGACCACGTATGCATATGTCACCAATCTTCAATTGTGTATGAATATATGAGATATGAATGGCTTTAATAAAATAAACATTATGGCTCCTTGAACATGTGGTTTGCGTAATAATCTAGAGAAAACACTAGTGAGTTCTTCAATGTCAGTTGCGGCAATCAATTGTAGAGACCTGCATGGGTGGACTGCTCTCTATAGAGCCTGTTTCAAAGGGAAGATATAAGTCATTCGAACGCTGTTTGAAAAGGGTGTGGATATGGATGCTAAAGATGAGGATGGATACACCGCGTTGCACTGTGCAGCAGAGTCAGGACATGTAGATGTGATTGAGATGTTGGTAAAGAGAGGAGTTGATGCTGAAGCTCGAACTAACAAAGGTGTGATTGCACTGCAGATTGCTGAGTCTTTGCAGTACGTTGGGATTACTAGGATACTTATTCATAGAGGTGCAACAAAAGACAATAGTAATATGGCACATATCTTGATCCAAACCTCAGTTTCATTTGGGAGAAAAATCTATGGGACTAGAGGAGGAGATCATCAAAGGAGGAATGAAGAAGAAGAAATCGAGTCGAGCTAGAGCTCTTCGTGGGAGCTTTGATCGCTCAATGCCATTGGCTGTTGTTTAGCTAGTAAAGCTAGATAAATTTGAGGATTTAAAACTTCAAAATCACCATCCATTAATTAAAAAAAACTTGTTTTTCTCTATGAGAACTATTAGGGTTTTAGCCGGAATGAACGTAGGATAAACAAAGAGTGATAACAAAGTCGATGCTAACTAGTACTCCGTATCAAGCTCGCTACAAACATATTAATTTTTTATTCGCGTGAATCGAACTCTGAGACTTGCTCTAATCAAATCGCGACTGGGTGCAACTAAACTAGCTGATTATATGTGCAATAAAATAAAATATGATTGAATTGAGGTAGTAGTTATGAGTCATAAGTCGTGCATGAAAATTGGTTGCAAGTTTCCATAATGTGTGTGCCTCAACCACTTGGCGGATGGACCAAATTTTCTCATAATTTATATTTTCTTGATGTTTTGTTTCACTTATTCAACAACGGCTTGAGAAAAAGAAAAGTTAATAACATATGTGCATTATTTTTCAAAAACAATAAAATATGTGATAATATTGTAAACATTCCTAGTTTAAGTGTGACTATGTAAATCTTGTTTTAGATTTGATTCTAGCTATTATTTCCTATATAAACTTGTATTCCTTGGGGATGAAGGATTTCTTCTTCCTCTTATTACTATAAATAAAGGCACTACGTAGGGTGAATAACACATCACTCAACACACACATTCCCCTACAATTCTACAAACACATCTTTCCCCTCTCTATTCTCTTGCTGCTGGCCCCTTTCCTTTAGTTAGATAAAATAGGCTACAACATGTTATCAGCACGCTCCTACAGCTACACTTAGGAATCTAATGTTGAAGCTTTTTCTGCATCAAACCAGTTCATCTATATCATCATGCAATCACGTTCTTCCAAAACAACGGTTTTTATCTTAAACTTGTGACCTCAGACACCAACCTGGGCTTACACGAGCCCACCTAAGGCAGTGAAGCACCGGAGCAAAACCATTGCTCCTTTTGAGAAGATGCATTTTGGCATTGAACCCCAAAACTGTTGCCAGTAGTTGGCCACGACCTCATCACCGTTGTTCTTGGGAAATCACGACCTCCAATAGTGTTTAGGACCCCACTAATTGTCGAAGATGATGGGTTTCTCTTAAAAATCTGATGAACATTAAAGAATTCTTTGACGGATTCTTCAAATCCTCACCATCCTCAGACTCCCCGACGTCGAAACCTAGGTTTCTATCCACAATTTAGGTTCCCAGCTGAACCCATATGCTTCGTGGTGTCATGACTCCTGAGGAAAGTCACCTGAAATGACGCTGGTTCAGTTCCAATACCCACCACCGTTGGGGTGTCTTATATATCTTCTACTTGAGCCCTAGTGGGCCTCGAATTTTCGGCCCGCATCGCACAATGCCTGTTGGGCTTGCTACTATCGTTTTCTATCACGACCCAGATCCAACAAACCAATTTGGGTTTTCTGTTGGACCCGGCCTGCATAACACCAGCCTAAAACCGGTACATGGTTTTCCCTCGTGTCGTGTCACACCTGATCACGCCTTTATTTGGGCCATCTGTTTTGGGGCCGGCTCTCTTGCAGCTTGTTTTGCTGCTACTGGGCTTTCAGCCCATTCTATCATTTGGGCCTGATCCACCCGAGCCTATCCCAGTTCATTTGTGGGCCTGAGCCGCACGGCTCCTATTCACTCAGCCTACCCGTGGGCATTGATCCAAATTTTTGGGGCTCGAGTTTAATTACCTAATTATTTTTAGGCCCAATGAGTTATATATTTTTTCACCCACACTTTAATTTTGACCCAAAGTCCAAATAATTAATTCAATTACAATTATAGACCTAAAGCTCAATTTGCATATTTTCTTGTTGCATATTTATGTGTATATATTTGCATTTGTATGCAGGAACATATGAACTTGAAGTTCATAATTATTTCAAAACATGAAGTTTCTATAAACATACCTTGTTTGAAAACTTGAAGTTTTCATTAAAAACATCACCTATGAAAACCCGAAGCTTTTTCATGTGAAGTTAAACAATACATGTCTATTAGAACCTGAATGTTCTACTTCTATGTGAATGGATTGATTTTTTTTCTCCATTACACTAATCACATCTTGTCCTTTATTTTATGATAGGAACATGTCGAATTTGAACAAACTCGACTTCACCGCTTTGGAGGTCTCTAGAAGGAATTACATCAAGTGGGTCTAAGATGTGAAGCTCGACCTCACTGCAAAGAATTTGTGTCCCGCCATTGACGATGAGACAGACAACCATGTTGGTGAAACTGAGAAAGCCACTACTATGATCTTCATCCGAAGAAATATTCATGATGCACTGCAACTTGATTATCTTGCTAAGGAGGATCCACGAGCACTATGAGTCATTTTGCTTGATCACTTTTATCACCAAAAAGATATCTTGTTGCCTGAAGCAAGACATGACTGGTAGCATTTGAGTTTCCAAGACTTTAAGTCTGTGAATGAATATAATTCTGAAGTTTGTCGAATTCGATCACTTCCTAAGTTTTATAACGAAACTTTGACTAAAGAGGACCTCCTGGAGAGGACCTATCCAACCTTCTCTGCTACTAAAATTGTCCTATAGCAACAATATAGCGCTTAGAAGTTCACCAAGTTCTTGGATTTGATCTCTGTTTTACTTCTTGCTAAAAAACAGAATCAGCTATTGATGAAGAATCATCAAGCTCGACCTACTTGGGCGATTGTTACACCTGACGCATACTATAGCATAAACCAATGCCCAAAATGCCAAAAGAGGCGTGGTAGGGGTGGCCAAAAGCCATCCTGTCAAGGTCAACAGAGCCAAGGCCCATCTAAGGGAGGAAACAAAGTCCCGAAGCACACTAACCTCGCTCCTAAGGTCCCAAACTTCAAGAATAAGGGTGAACACCTAAAACCATGGATGTGGATATGTGTTATCGCTGTGGTTCAAAGGACCATTGGTCCCGTGTTTGCCGAGCTCCCCAAAAGGTTGTAGCTGATTATCATTCCCATTGTAAGAGTTTGAATCAAACTTTGTGCAAGTGGACTAACTAGAGAGTACCAAAATGGAGGTTTCTGACTTTCAAGAGGTTATAACCCCTATGGAAGATTAGAATGTTAGACATAAACTATTTTTTTAATTGAAATAAGACAATGGGGCCAAATTCCATAGTCGTGGCCAAACCCCTCCTTGTGATTTTGGTTAAATTTTGAACAATTTTCCTTTATATTTGGATTATTGGTTGGTGATTTATTTTTGGATGTTAAGTGTTTTAATTAATTACAGTCCTTGAATACTTAAAATTATTTTGAATGGATATTTGTTTTAAGAACTTTTATTCATGTGACCAATTTAAATTAATTTTTCATTCTAGGAATGACTAGTGGGGAAGTTAGTTGTCTAGTAGATAGTGTAACCACACACACCGTTTCGCGTGAATGCATCTATTTCACTAACTTCATACCTAAGAACGCACCTCTAACAACCCTCTCAGACTCATCCAACCTGATCGAAGGATATGGTGAGGCACGTATAATGTTGTCCAATGGTACAATCTTGACCATTGATGAGGCTCTTTATTCTCCACGTTTCGGAAGAACGTTGTTGAGCTTTAAGGATAGTAGAGATAATAATTACCATGCTGAAGCCCACATAGAAAACAGAGTTGAATTTGTGTGCAAACTTCCTACGAATATGGATAGAAGTGTATTCTAGAGAAGATGGAGCGTTTCTCAAGTGGTTTATACACTACGACCATATGCCCCATAGAGAGCCACTATGTGGCCGGCCGTACATATGGGACAATGTACTAAATTACACTTTGGCATGATTGTTTGGGACATCCTGGACGAATAGCGATGCGCCGTATCCTCAAATCCTCTCACGGGCATCCACTAACCTGAAGTTTAGGTTTGATTCAAGGAATCACATGTCAAACATGTTCTATGGGAAAGCTTATTACTAAGCCTTCTTATGACAAGATTTGTTTGAACATCTTATACCACATGTTCACACCTAGAATGGCCTAGCAAAGGCATTCATTAAGCGCTTACAAATGATTTCTCGATCATTGGTCATACGTACCAAGCTCCTAATCCCTGCTGGGGGCCATGCAATGTTGTACCCCATGAAAGCTCCCAACCTGACATATCTATTTATTACTTAGAACCTTTGACAGGCAATCTGTTCACCGCTCATTTCGCAAATTGCCACTTCTATTAGATAGTCTTCCTATCGTTTAGGGGAGATAAAAATGTCAACGTTCCTGAAGAATGACGCGAATTATCGTGGATGACTCTCACTTTGTCTCATTTAGATCCTTGTATTGCTTAGTTTGAAAATAAAGTGCAGTGTATATTAGATCTCCAGAGCAAAGCTTAGAGCATGTCAGATGCTTTCACCAATCTAGCGCGAATGACAAAATCACATATTCCAGCTGCGAATACGCTTGCAAAGATAGATGTACCAAATGTACGACGGACTTCCATCTTGGAGGTCCGGGATGCCAACCTTGGTGATCCATATACATTAACAGCTAGCCGATCATCTACCCCTAAACAAAAACATGGCAAACCTCTTGGTTCAAAGGATTCACACCCTTAAAAGAGGAAACTCACGGAAAAGGCTCCTGGAGAGCCTACCTTGAATCTGACTGTCGCTTACTCAATCTATCTAACTCATGAGTAAATTCTGGATTATAGAAGCGTCTTTAAAGAGACGAATCCATTTGCCGAGAATTGTGAGATTTTGGTCTAGTATGCTATCTTAGATGATGTGTGGTGTAAGAATAAGATGATCATCAACAATGCATTAACATATGCAGTATCTACTAAAATCATGTTGAGCGATGACATTGAACCTTATTCTATTGATGAATTTCGACGTAAAATCAATTGGTCAAACTGGAAACAAGCAATCCAAGTCGAACTCGATTCGCTTGTGAAATGTACCATGTTTAGGCATGTAGCTCCTACTCCTCCACATGTGAAGCCCATTGACTATAAGTGGGGTTTCATTCAGAAGCGTAATGAGAAGAACAAAACTGTGCATTTTAAAGCTCGTTTTATTAAGCAAGGCTTCTTATAATGCCCTGTGATTGACTATGACGAAACTTATTCACCCGTAATGGATGTGATTACTTTTCGCTACCGTATTTGTTTGGTAGTTTCCGAAAAACTGAGTATGCAGCTGATGGACGTAGTAACTACGTATCTCTATTGGGTAAATTTATATGAAAGTTCCCGAAGCACTTATATTGACTGGATCAAATATTTCCATACCTCAGAACACGCTCTCAATTTGGCTGAGGCATTCACTCTATGGTTTGAAGCAATCCGGAAGAATGTGACATAACTGTCTGAGTGAGTATTTGACTAATCAGGGATATGTGAACAACGAACTATGTCTTTGTGTGTTCATCAAGAAGTCACATTCCAGTTTTGCAATAGTTGCAATATATGTTGATGACATTAATCTTATCAGAATTGCTGAAAAGCTCGCAAGAATTGTTGCACACCCGAAGTAGAAATTTGAGATGAAAGATCTACGAAAGACTTGATACTATTTCAGTCTCGAGATATAGCAACATTCAGATGAAATCTTAGTACATCAAACGAACTACACCCAGAAGGTGTTGCGTTCCTTTAATAAGGATAAAGCAAAGCCTTTGAGTACTCCTATGGTCGTTTGATCGCTAGATACAAATGAGATCCCTTCCGTCCGAAGATGGATGATGAAGAGATTTTGGAGCTTGAAGTTTCTTATCTAAGTGCGATAGGCGCTTTATTGTACTTAGCTTAATGCACTAGACTCGACATCTCTTTCGCTGTTAATCTTTTGGCAAGATATAGTAATGCACCAATAATCAGACATTGGAATGGTGTTAAAGACATCTTTCGTTACCTTAGGGTGTGTTTGTTTGGCCTCACTATCTTTCATTGGACTAGACTAGACTAATTATTAGTGTAGTCTTGTGTTTGTTTCAAGTTGGGACTATGTTTAATGAGATTAAATGAGACTCACCTACACTAACTCCTTCACAAAAAGTTCTTAACCAGGCCCCCCAAAACCCACTGTATTGCTACGTCCTTCCCTTCCTCTCTTTCGCATCGCCCTTTACTTGCTCTCTACTCTCACAAACACCAAGAGTCACCATCAGTTATACTCACCAACTTCGGCTAGATCACCACCAGACCATCACCACTCTATCGTGGCCCCGAATCTCAATCGGAGAACCCACTATCTCGCTGTCGTCTCATTCGAACACGACACCAGAATCATCACCATTGCCTCGCCATCGTCTAAATCACCTTTGATCCACTTGGGCCCTTGCTAGTAAACAAAGGTGGAGAGCTTGACAGGCGACAGCCATCGCGAATGGAGTTTTCTAAGATTGAGGGATTTTTATTCTAGGATTTTAGGTTTTGATTTGAGGTTTATGAGATTTTAGGTTCTAATTGAAGGGTTTAATTTATGGAAAAATTTGTATATAGTTCTGAGAGATATTTGGGAGGTTTAGGTAGAGGAAATGAGCGGAGTAAAAAATAATAGCTTTAGATAGAGGAAGTGGAAGATGATTCTAGAAAACAGAAAATAATAAACTAATAATAAATATTAGTAGATTATATTAAATAATAATAAAATAATATATATATAGATTAAATAATATAATATTAAAATTCTGCTTTTTAATCCGACACTACACCAAACACTTCAATAAATCAGTCTAGTTTAGTCTATTCTAAGCCAATCCAACTTAGTCCCTAAAGCTAGTCCAGTCTGAGATAGTCTGATGCAACAGACACACCTTAAGGATACTATGGATTTGGGTTTGTTCTACCCCTACGAATCCTCGAGTGATACCACACCCCCTTCCATTTCTCGAGTCGATTCTTGCCTTATTGGTTATGCCGACGCAAGATACTTTTTTGATCCATGCAATGCGTGTTCTTAAATGGGTTATGTCTTTACCATTGTAGGCATCGCAATCTCTTAGAGGTCAACTAAACATACCTCAGTTGCCACTTCGTCTAACCATACTAGAATTCTCGCCTTACATGAAGCAACTCGGGAATGCTTTTGGTTGAGAGCAGTTGTGGGCCATATTCAAAGCTCCTGCGATCTTTACCCCTTTGTAGATGTCCTGAAGACAATCTATGAAAACAATGCAGCAAGCATCAAATAGCTTAAGAAGGATTACATCAAAGGAGACAGTACCAAGCACATTACGCCGAAGTTCTTCTTCTCACATCAACAACAAAAGCATAAGAAGATTGAAGTCACACAATTCCGTTCACAAGACAATTTGACTGACCTCTTCACCAAATCACTATCGAAGGCGACATTTCAGAAGCTTGTTCAAGGAATTGGTATGCATAAACATTCTAAGTTGTAACATTGCTAGGTCTCTTTGGAATTGTATCAAACTCAGGGGGAGTATCCTGAAGAATACTTGCTAGTTCCCACTGAGTTTTTGTTACCTAACTAGGTTTTAACAAGGCACACACTTTTGGTTGATCATATCCCTCATGACGTCTCGTAGACATTTCTTTTGACTTTGCATTTCTCACACATTTTTCCTTAGACTATGGATTTTGTCCATACTCGGGTTTTTGCCATAGCCCTAGGGTTTTTAAGTGAGACTTACTTCTTTATGCAAGTTCCTATCGTATTGAGAATAAGTGTTGTTCCCAGAATCAGTGTCGACTTCTTCAACTTCTGCATGATGCTGAAATCTACCTTGAGTATTTGCACACTCAAGGGGGAGTGTTGTAAACATTCCTAGTTTAAGTGTGATTGTTTAAATCCTAGATTAGATTTGATTTTAGCTATTCTTTCCTGTATGAACTTGTATTCATTAGGGATGAAGGATTTCTTCTTCCTCTTATTACTACAATAAAGACACTACGTAAGGGAAATAACACATCCCTTGACACACACATTCCCCTACGATTCTACAAACACAACTCTCCTCTCTCTCTCTCTCTTTCTTTGCTGTCGGCCCCTTCCTTTTAGTCAGATAAAATAAGCTACAACAGATAAAATATTATTAGACAAAATCAAAATGTGAATAATCACAATTAAAAGATGAGTATTCACTACTCACTAGTGAGTACCGTAGTACAATCTTGAAAAGAATATCAACAACATAGGTGGAAGCAGATTTGAACTCAATAGTTGAACGAGACCTCTCCGCTAACAAATGGAGAACAATATTATTAAATATTAATACTAATGACAACTAACGATATTACAACTGTAGTCATACCTAAACCCATTCTTCGTTAACAAAGCAAATTTTCTACATTATATCCCAATATATACAGGTGTAATGTCCAAATGTTCTTCCGTGACTAAAGAATTGATCTAATATGGCCCCAATTTTTGTAAATTATTATTATTTGGGAGAGGGGAAATGATTCAAAATTATTACAACAATTTAAAAGGAACAAGAGTTTTGAACGTGAAACGTATAAGTAAAAATCTAACACTATCAACTAAAATATTGAACAACATACAAAATAAATTGGTCCCAATACATACTGGTCAGTGTCCCATATTTTCCACACTAAATCCCAATATATAAAGGTAATAGTGTCCTACATTTTCGTCAGTTGCCAAAGACTTGTTGGAATTAATAAAGGTATATGGTATATGGTCCCAATATATAAAGGTATATGGTCCCAATATTTAAAAAAAAAAGCCTATGTGGACTTCAACAAAGCAATTTTTCCACACTATATCCCAATACAGACAAGGCCATCGTGTCCCACATTTTCTTGCACAACCATAGACTTGTTGGAATTAATAAGCTCTCAATTTTTCTATTTAAAAAAATAATATTATTATTAAGGGAATGAAAAAGATTGAAAATTTTACAGTAATTTAAGAAAATGGGAGTTTCAAACTCGGAATATATGAGTAGAGACCTAACATATTATTAAAAAGAATAAGAAACATTTGAAAATTTTCAGTAATTTAAGAAAAAGAGAGTTTCAAACTATGATTATATGAGTAAAAACCTAATATCTTATTTATTAGGATATTTGATGACATGCAAAATAAAATTGTCCCAATACATTCAGATAAGTGTCCCAAATTTTCCTCACCATATCCCAATACATACAAGTCAATCGACCATTCCCAAATCTCATCATGGTCACAAGAATATCTACCAAATTGGCTATTGTGTCTCAAGGATGTATCAAAGGTGACATTGGCCCTCTGACGTCGGATGCTGACGTAGCAGCCTTTGTGCCCAAAAGTATGCTGGTGCTAATATTCTAATGTGCAACCACCTAATACTACAGTCTAGTGATATATTTTTTCACTTGAAAGTGATATATCTTAGATTTGAATTTTGCCATAGCCATAGGGTTTTTAAGCAAGACTTACTTCTTTATGCAAGTTCCTATCATATTGAGAATAAGTGTTGCTCCCAGAATCAGTGTCGACGAGTCAACTTCCTCAACTTCTACATGATGCTGAAATCTACCTTGAGTATTTGCACACTGAAGGGGGTGTGTTGTAAACATTCCTAGTTTAAGTGTGATTGTTTAAATCCTAGATTTGATTTGATTTGATTTTAGCTATTCTTTCCTGTATGAACTTGTATTCATTAGGGATGAAGGATTTCTTTTTCCTCTTATTACTATAATAAAGACACTACGTAAAGGAAATAACACATCCCTTAACACACATTCCCCTACGATTCTACAAACACAACTCTCTCTCTCTCTCTCTCTCTCTCTCTCTCTCTCTCTCTCTCTTTGCTGTCGGCCCCTTCCTTTTAGTCAGATAAAATAAGCTACAACAGATAAAATATTATTAGACAAAATCAAAATGTGAATAATCACAATTAAAAGATGAGTATTCACTACTCACTAGTGAGTACCGTAGTACAATCTTGAAAAGAATATCAACAACATTGGTGGAAGAAGATTTGAACTCAATAGTTGAACGAGACCTCTCCACTAACAAATTGAGAACAATATTATTAAATAGTAATGCTAATGACAACTAACGATATTACAACTGTAGTCATACCTAAACCCATTCTTCGTTAACAAAGCAAATTTTCTACAGTATATCCCAATGTATACAGGTGTAATGTCCACATGTTCTTCCGTGACTAAAGAATTGATCTAATATGGCCCCAATTTTTGTAAATTATTATTATTTGGGAGAGGGGAAATGATTCAAAATTATTACAACAATTTAAAAAGAACAAGAGTTTTGAACGTGAAACGTATAAGTAAAAGTTTAACACTATCAACTAAAATATTGAACAACATACAAAATAAATTGGTCCCAATACATACTGGTCAGTGTCCCATATTTTCCACACTAAATCCCAATATATAAAGGTAATAGTGTCCTCCATTTTCGTCAGTTACCAAAGACGTATATGGTCCCAATATTTAATGACATGCAAAATAAAATTGTCGTCAGTTACCTAATATCTTATTTACTAGGATATTTGATGACGTGCAAAATAAAATTGTTCCAATACATTCAGATAAGTGTCCCAAATTTTCCTCACTATATCCCAATACATACAAGTCAATCGACCATTTCCAACTCTCATAATGGTCACAAAAATATCTACCAAATTGGGTATTGTGTCTCAAGGATGTATCAAAGGTGACATTGGCCCTCTGACGTCGGATGCTGACGTAGCAGTCTTTGTGCCCAAAAGTATGCTGGTGCTAATATTCTAATGTGCAACCACCTAATACTACAATCTAGTGATATATCTTTTCACTTGAAAGTAATATATCTTAGATTTGAATTTTGTGGATGAAAAATTCGATACCAAATTAAATTGCTTATTATGTGGCTTTGCCGAACTAACTCTCTCTTTAAAATACAAATATTTATGTACTTAAAAAAATCCCAATGTACGTGTACTTTGGGGTAGAATTCTTGCGTTGAGGACATTCGTGGATAACACTAAACCACGCATAAAAGGTATACCATTCTAAAGACAAAGGGTAGATGTATTATTAACGGCATATGATGTTATTAGTTTATATATTATAATATAATAAGATAAAATAATATAATAATTTTAAAACAAGTAATAATCTAAACAAATAAATATGTATATTATAAATATATGAATGGATTGGTTATGTATTGCATCTTATAATTAATTCTAAACTACAAGTTTGGTTCAACTTGGTGCTCATGGACGAAAATCTAGGCCCGACAGTTTTTGACACGACACAAAAATAACGGATTTTGGGTTAACACGATAACTAATCAGGTCATTATTGGGTGATCTGTTATTAACAGTATACACGCAAGTAACATGTGAGTAACCCGTTTCGACCCGTTAAGAAAAATAAATTATAGTTTTAAAGTTTAATTACTAAAAAATTTATTATAAAATACAATAGTCATATTGTATATATTCGTATATTCTATATCAAATATATATTTTTGTATTATTATCCTATATAAGTTAAAATAATTAATTAATTTTTATTCATTTATTTATTTTTATTATGAGAGTTTCTGATTTTCATTAATAGGATAAATTTTACTTAACATGTTGTTATCCAAAATTAAAACCAATTAGTATAGTATTAGTATAGTCAACAAGACATACCTACAAGTATGAAAAATGTGAAAGAATATATAAACACTCGTGATTCATCATTCCTCCACAAGTACACAATAGTTTAGACCTGTTATTTGTGTTGTGTTTCTCGTGTTCGTGTCATTTTTGTGTCATACCCGATATCTTAACAGGTTGTGTTGTGTAACACCCGTTAAAATAAACAGGTAAAATGACCCGACCCAAAATCGACCCGATAATATTAACAAGCAATATGACCCGACCCGTTACCCGTTAAGAAAAATATATTTTAAATGAATAAATAATCAAATGAAAAACATTATACTAAATAAGTATATACCATATTATCACATTCAAAACATAAAAACACATTTGTCTTTCAAGTATTACATATTTACATACCCAAAATAAGAGCATAATAAAAAAATAAAAATAAAAAATAAAAAAATATCAAATATTCAAAAGATTTGCAAAATTAAGGGAGTTATTTTTCAAGGTTTGAAGTCTTGCACATGTTCTTATAATCAAACTCTTCAATTTTCATCAATCACCCTGGGAAACGATATTGGAACTTTTGCTTGATATATTGTCTTCAAGAGTTCTATTGATGATATTTTTAGTGAGGCTTTCAACATTAGCACTCTCTTCTCATTTATGCTATGCTATTGTTTAAGTAAAGTCTTTAATAGTTTTTAATTAATGTAGAAGTGTGAAAATATAGAAAAAATATATATAAACGCTCATAATGACAAGCTTTACAACTTTCGTGAATGGCTTAACTTTGAAATATACCACTATATTCATATAAATCATAGATCAAAATTTAACTATCGATTGTTGTTTACATTTATGCTTCATTTTTCTTAAAGGATACAGGAATATGAACGGTTTAGATCGTTGATATTATATTCAGAGTTTTACCATTAGTGAAAATATTTCTTGGTGTTTATAAAGTCTCTACAAACTATATAACATCGACTCATATTTCAATTAGCCGTAAATATCGGGACATGATATCAAAGATCCAAACCGTTCATCTTCCTACATCCCCCACAATATCATGTTTTCAAAAAAGAAAATTTAATAAATGAAATTCAATATAAAGAATAAAGCCTAAACAATAATCAACGGTTAAATACAAATTTAAGGTTAATGGATTATAGTGTTAGATTTCGAAGTTGACTACTTCACGAAAGTTGTAAAGCTTGTAACTATGAGTGATTGTAATTTTATTTTTTTTACATTTATTACACTTCTACAATAATTATTATTAATTTATTACTTTTACACTCAAATAAAAAACACTATTCATGATGGTTTGGAGGGATGATGAATTACGAGTGTAACTATTGTCTACTCATGGAGGAATGATGAATTACGAGTGTTTATATATTCTTTCACATTTTTTATACTTGTAGGGATATCTTATTGTCTATACTAATACTATACTAGTTGATTTTAATTTTGAACAACAACATGTTAAGTAAAATTTATCCTCTTAATGATAATAAGAAACTCTTATAATAAAAATAAATAAATGAATAAAATTTAATTTTTTAAACTTATATAGAATAATAATAAATATATTTAATATAGAATATATCAAAATATACAACATGGCTATTGTATTTTATAATAATTTTTTTTTTAATAATTAAACTTTAAAATTATAATTTATTTTTCTTATCGGGTCGAAATGGGTTAACCGCGTGTTACCAGAGTGTATACTCGTATTAACGGGTTCTTAACAGGTCACCCGATAATGACCCGATTAATTATCGTGTTGACCCGAAACCCGTTATTTTTGTGTCGTGTAAGAAACTGTTGGGTCTACAATAGTTACCCTTACATTATCGTTTAGATTTTTAAAACCCTCCAAACCATCATGAATAGTGTTTTTTATTTGAGTGTAAAAGTAATAAAATTAAGGGTAAATGACAAAAAACTACCTCAACTATTGGTATCACGACACTTTCATACCTCATCTTTTAAAATTGACAATGTCATACCTCATCTTACGAATTTGTGCCAATGTTAGACCTCCATCAGTTTTTCTATTAATTTCTCAGTTAAGTGCTGATATGGCTAGATTTTTTATTAAATATTTAATTAAATATTTTTTAAAAATTAATTAAATATTAAAAAAACAAAAAAAAAACAAAAAAAACAAAAAACAAAAACCCAAATTTCCTTCTTTCCCACCCAACCCCCTCTCTCTCCCTCTCTCTCTCTCTAGCCTTTTTCTCTTCTCTCCATGCATCCCAAAACCCAGAAACCCTTCCCACCCGACCCATAATGCTTCACCCTAACCTGCCCCTTATGCAGGTTAAGGCACACCAGCACCAGCGACCCCCCACCAATGCCATTTGCTGCACCATTATCCCACCCTTTTCGAACTCGCCAACCAAAAAAGGCAGCCCGAGAATTACCACTTCTCCCACTAGCTCTCGCAGCAGTCCTCGATCTCTACCATTAAAGTGGAGCTCCAACACTTGACTCTATCGATTCTCGACTACTTGGTCGTCAATCAAGTCTTCGTCAAAGCGGGTTTTTGGAGCTCCGAAATCAAGCTTGCAATTTTGTGCTCTTTTCCTCAGATTCTCATATACCTACACTCCAGAGGCCATCATCCTCTCTTTCTCTGCAACTTAGCCAATTGCCCAGACACGGGTCGTTCGACCCGAACCATTTTCACTAACGAGGATGAAAATTCGAGGAGCATAGGAGAGGTTCTCAGGAGAAAAAAAGGGCGGAACTAGTGGCGGTGTTGGTGATGGCGGGTTGGGGTGATGGGTTTGGGTGTTGCAGTAAGTGGTGTTGGGACCTGGTGGGATTTAGGTTTAGGGTGGTTCTGGTTTTGGGTTGGGGGAAGACGGAAAAGGGGAAAAAAGGGTGAGGGGGATAAGGGATGGTCTTATGCAAAAAAAAAAAATTATTTTATTATTTTTAGTTTTTAATATTTAATTAATTTTGTAATAAAAAATCTGGCCACGTCAGTACTTAATTGAGAAATTAACAGAAAAATTGACGGAGGTCTGACATTGGCACAAATTGAAAGATGAGGTATGACATTGTCAATTTTAAAAGATGAGGTATGAAAGTGTCGTGACACCAATAGTTGAGGTATTTTTTTGTAATTTACCCTAAAATTAATAATAATTATTGTAGAAGTATAAGAAATGTAACACACACACACACACACACACACACACACACACACACACACACACACACACACACACACACACACACAATCACTCGTAGTGACAAGCTTTACAACTTTCGTGAAGGGGTCAACTTTGAAATCCGACACTATAATTCATAAATCTTAAATTTGTATTTAACCGTCAATTGTCGTTTAGGCTTTATTCTTTATATTGAATTTCATTTTTAAAATTTTCTTTTTTTGAAAACATGATCTTATAGGGGATGTAGGAAGATAATCGGTTCAGATCTTTGATATCACGTTCCAATATTTACTGTTAATTGAAATATGAGTCGATATTATATAGTTTGTAGAGACTTTATAAACACCAAACAATATTTTGACTAATGTTAAAAACTCTGAACATAATATCAATGATCTGAACCGTTCATCTTTCTGTATCCTCTAATAGATGATGTTTTCAAAAAAGAAAATCTGAAAAAACAAAATTTGGTGAGAAAAATGAAGCATAAATGTGAACAACAATCGATGGTTAAATTTTGATGTACGATTTATATGATTATAATGGCACATTTCAAAGTTATGCCTTTCACGAAAGTTGTAAAGTTTGTCATTATGAGCATTTATATATATTTTTTATATTTTTCACACTTCTATATTAATAAAAAAAACCTATTAAATACTTTACTTAAACAATAGCCATATGATAAATGAGAAGAGAGTGCTAATGTTGAAAGCCTCACTGAAAATATCATCAATATAACTCTTGAAGACAATATATCAAGCCAAAGTTCTAATACTGTTTCTCATGGTTATTGATGAAAATTGAATTGTTTGATTGTTAGAAAATGTTCAATGTTCCAAACATTAAAACATAATTCTCTTAATTTTGCAATCTTTTGAACATTTGATATTTTGTAATGTTGTAATGTTTTTTTTTAAATTTTTTTATTATGCTCTTATTTTGGATATATAAATATGTAATACTTGAAAGACAAATGCGTTTTTATGTTTTGAATGTGATAATATGATATGTATATACTTATTTAGTATTATGTTTTTCATTTGATTATTTATTGGTTTAAAATATAGTTTCCTTAACGGGTAACAGATCGAGTCATATTATCTGTTAATATTATCGGGTCAATTTTAGGTCGTTTCATTTTACCCGTTTATTTTAATAGGTATTACATGACTCGTTAAAATATCGGATATGATACTAAAACGACACGAACAAGAGAAACACAACACGATTTCCAGATCTACAAAAATCCTAGAGGAAAAAGATAAACCATGTAAATAAGATGAAATTATTACGTGAGGGTTCCCCATGAGACGAGATTTGATGCTGCAGCAGGATGGATCGACTTTCGATAGGTCCTCGTTCTGAGAGAGCTGCCGAATATTCCTTACAATGTTCTCTCGTGGCTTGACAATGAAATGTTGTACATCGTCACCCTAAACTACTGAGAAAAATGTTATTAATCTTTTCACTTATATTATATATATATATATATATATATATTTTTTTTTTTTTTCTTTCCTTCTCATCATATCATGTATACTTCACTTGTTTAATGAAAATTTTGGTTTGTGAGTAAAAAAATAATAAACCTTTTAGTTATGTGTGCTAGTGAAATATACATAACATAAGTAAAAATGATTTTTTTTCTTTCCTTCTCATCATATCATGTATACTTCACTTGTTTAATGAAAATTTTGGTTTGTGAGTAAAAAAATAATAAACCTTTTAGTTATGTGTGCTAGTGAAATATACATAACATAAGTAAAAATGAGAACGTTAAAATAAGAAGATAAGTAAGAAGTTTGCTATCATTATCAAATACATAAATGTGTTCAAAACAAGTTTCACCATCCATAAATATTTTGAGGAGAAATTTGAAAATATGTCATTTCTTTATAACCTAAAGGGTGCGTTTGTTACACCAGACTGTCTCGGACTGGACTAGCTTCATAGACTAAGCTGTACTGGCTTAGACTAGACTAAGCTGTACTAGCTTAGTGAAGCGTTTGGTGCAGTGTCGGACTAACAAGCAGGATAATTAACAAACTCTAATATTATATTATTTAATCCATAATTATTAATATTTTTTTTATCCCTCTAATCCTTACTTACCCCCCATTCTCTCCCTCTTTTTCTCCATCTTTTTCTCCCTTGTCTGTTCCAGTCTATTCTTCAATTTGGTATTTTATATGAAAATTGGTTGTGAAAAGCATCTATTCCAATGGCTTTCGAATGTGAGTGGTCGAGGAGCAAGGCAAGGAGGAGAAAGGGGACAGTTTTAGCTAGTCCCATGGTTTTTGAGGGGTCTCACTAAGACCAGCTAGTTCTTGATTTAGTCTAGGCTAGTGAGACTTAGTCTCATTAAACCTAGTCCTTGTCAGGAATAAACATGGGACTGGACTAACCCTTAGTCCAGTCCAGTCCAGTACCCTTTAGTGAGGGCAAACATTCAAAAGAGGAGAGAGGAACGGCAGAGAGTGCAAAAGAAAGGGTTCAATGTTTTTTTTTAGATTGTTATTGTCCATTGGATTTGTGCTTTTATTTATACTAATTATGATAGGTTTTACTTGCCTTCCAAGCAATACAAATTATGCAAGGTAATTATCTTGTAAATTATATTGAATTCAAGTTTTTTTTTATTTAAACACCACCACGGATCTAAGTTCACTCCATTTTCTATTTACATTCCATTAAAAAATCAATTTTAACTTTTTGCAAAACACCACATTTGTTACCAAATTGCCTTAAGCACCAACACACCACACCCACCACATTTGGTATTGCTCATGAGAGTTAGTTCTATTGTTGTTTTTCTTGATTTTGGCTTAGATGGTTCCCTACGCTTTCAGTGCACAATATACATAATTAGTTGTACAACATGCAGCCACTTCACTGCCTCAAGTGAGGTTGAGAGAAAACCTCAGAGTTCCAGTTCATACGGTAACCACAAACAAGTGGTTTCAACCTTAATTCAATTATCGATTATGCAGATTCAACCCTGAATTATAGATCATGGAGTTGAGGGTTTTCTTTTGGCCGCCAGCGACAAGACTCGAAGTGTTTTTGTTCTCAAGTATTAAGGTTTGTGTGGGTCTATTATAAATGTTATAATTTTTTAGTAAACGTCTTCCATCTTTCCCAGCAACTAAAATCTTTTCAAAAAAATTAAAATTGAGGTTTGAGAGAGGTGTCAAATAGGCGGGCCAACACGAGCACGGCACGGACACGCCCCATTTTAAAAAGGCAAGGCATAGTTCAAGCCCATTTAAATACGGCATGACACAACATAATTTGTAAGAAGTTGTTGGGTGGCATGGCCAAAGATTTAGGCCAATGGTCTCATCATGGGAGGAGGACAGTTCGCGGCCTTGCACATTATGAATTTACAACTTTAGGGTGGAGCAAAAAATAATCAAGAGGCGACACGTGAATTTTTTGATTAAAAAGACAAAATTACCCTTGAAGCACACTAAATTTCCTACGCGCAAGCAGTGGACAATCATCTTTCAATCAAGCCAAAAGTGTCGAAAATAGGTAACCAATTCAAAATTATCTCATCATCCTTATCATAGGTAATTATTTCATAATCTACATAACATTCCATATAAATGGAGATTAATTGGCTAATTAATGGATTAATTCCTAATTAAAAGAACCTCCGATGCCCAAGTTAGAACTTAGAGAGAAAAGTGTTTAGAGAATTTTTGGGAGTTTTGTAAGAGTGTGGATTTCCCTTTTTAGAGAAAATGGAGTCCTATTTATAGAGCATGGCCGGCCCTCTTTGGAAGAGAGAGTGGTTGGCCTTTCGGTTTTTTTTGGGGTGTAATGGGTGATTTAATTGGCTAATTAATGGATTAATTCCTAATTAATCCAGTAATTCATAATTAATCCAGTAATCACCAATTAAATCACCCATTACACCCCAAAAAAAACCGAAAGGCCAACCACTCTCTCTTCCAAAGAGGGCCGGCCATGCTCTATAAATAGGACTCCATTTTCTCTAAAAAGGGAAATCCACACTCTTACAAAACTCCCAAAAATTATCTAAACACTTTTCTCTCTAAGTTCTAACTTTGGCATCGGAGGTTCTTCGGCCAAAGTTAATTGTTTTGTAGGTGCAATTTTGTCCAAGAAGAAAGCGGGAGAAATTTGCATCCACAAATTGGTGTTTTCATTAATACTTAGATCCACACTCATAGAAGACTCTCGCGTCAAAAGGTTTTTTTCTCTATTTTCTAGTCCACTAATATTTTTCATATGTTCTTATTATTAGAATTTTTTATTTGCAAAGATTCTTTGATAAAACGTGAAAGAAAAATATAATGGCTATAAATTTAGAAAATTCCACAAGTGAAAATTCCAATACTCAAGAAACGGGACCGCGGCGATCCACGAGGCTGAACATGGTCATGGGAGGAGTGGCAGCACCACAAAGCTCTACCATGGCAACCACCCGCGGCGAGATCCATGGCACCACCATAATGGCTCGAGCCATGCCATCCAAGCTTGCACGGACCAAAGCCCAAGCTTCACACTCGCATGCATCACGCACCGAGCAGCCTATTCCCATAACCCAATCTGCTCCTGTGATCTAGCCTGCTCCCATGATCCAGCCTGCAACCATAGCCCAGTCTGCTCCCATGATTCTGTCTGCTCTTGTGATCCAACCTGCTCCCATCATCCAGCCTGCAACCATAGCCCAGTATGCTCCTTTGATCTAACCTGCTTCCGTGGCCTAATTTGCTCTTTTGACCTAGCCTGCTCCCACGGCCCAGCCTGTTCCCCTGGTTTCCCAAGCAGACCAAGTTGGCTCAAAAGTAGCACAACTATCCCGGCTCTAAGTTCCAAGACCCATGATCGAACCGGGAGTATTCTCACTAGATTTCTCCTCGGATTTAACATTCCATAACTTAAATCTCGTGCCCGGAGTCTGCCACACTTCTGTTGTTCAAGAAGGTGCATTCCTCCCAAGCTCTTCCAATCTATATGGCGAACAACACTTGTCTAAACAAGTCATAGAATTGACGAGCACTCTTGCACAACAAATGACTTTGATGAATCAACTCTTACAATGCACCGAGATTCAACGTGCCCCAGACAAGGAACCTCGAAGTAAGACAAGGGCGGACGAACCCTTCCAGCAACATCTAGGTAAGTAGCCACTTGACCAACCTCGAGCCAAGCGTTCGGGCAGTGTGCATTCCCGATTGGGCCCCCGAGATAACGTTCACTCCCCTCTTAGTACGCAAAGAAGCGTGCACTCTCAACTAGGCCTAAGGGCAAGTGTACACTCACGGTTGGGGCCACACTTCGATATCAACATGAGCAACCTCTAGGCAAAGCATTCATTCGCGGCTTAGTCCGCAAGGAATATCCTTCACATCATATCCGAGCATGTAGCACAACGAACGAAGAAAACCAATTACTCAATCTGACTCAAGTTCAACCGGTAGCCTACAAAGAGTTCCCTTGCCTGCCAGAAGTGGACCGCGTATACTCTTGCCACGACATAGGTAAGCCCAGTGTGAAGAAATGGAGCCTAGACCAGAAGGTCAAAACTAGAGGCAGCCGAAAACTCTGTCACGTCAACAAAGGAAAATTCAGGAAGAAGTAAAGAGGCTCCTGAACGAACGTTTACATGATTTTCAACAAAACGAGGTCGCCAACAAGGCATTACGGCGAGACATGACCAAAATGAGCAAATCACCATCCACGGACGAGATTGAGCAGGCAGAGCCTTCGTGAAAGTTTAGCATGCCACACTTCACATCTTTCAAAGGAGATGGAGAACCGGAGAGGCACTTGAAGCACTACCAAAGCATAATGGTCCTTTATCGGAACAATGATGCTCTTATGTGCAAGATATTCACCACCACTTTGCAAGGTGAAGCGCAAGATTGGTTTCACACCCTACCACCGCGATCCATCCAGAACTTTGATGATTTTTCCTTGGTTTTCACCAAAAAATATTCATCTTACCGTTTGATAAAAAAGAAGTCTGATCATTTGTTCAACATGAAGAAGAAACCAAAAGAGTCACTCCGTGACTACGTAAAAAGGTTCAAAGTAGAGAAGGTGAGGATAATTGGATGCGACGATTTAATAACAAGTGCAGCCTTCCAAAAAGGACTCCCAGCAGACCACTCGTTGTTTGGAGAATTAATAATGAAAGAAGAACTAACTCTACCAGATGCCTTCGCTCTAGCAGAGAAACACATATTTTGGGACGAGGCTCGACGAGCAGATAAAGCACCCGAGCAGCCTAAAAAAGAAGTAGCAGTAAAAAACGAGGACGGAAAGCAGCCAAACAACAAAAGCAGGCAAGGGGCAAGCGAATGGATCGATCCCCGACTAGAGAAGGCCCGAAGACCAAGAATTACTCTAAGTTCTTGGTCTCGATCCAGCAAAATCCTTCGCGATGTCGAGAATGAGCCATGGTTCAAGCTGCCAAAGCAATCAAGAATGAGCCAGGTTGGGTGTCGACTGCTTAGACCTGTGAGACTTCCAAGTTGGAACATAACAAATATTGCGCGTTCCACTAGGGTCTTGGTCACACAACCGATGACTGTTACACTTGGAAGAACTATTTAGAAAAGCTCGTGAAAGAAGTGAAGGTTGATAGATACTTGGACAAGCTGGCTGTGCAGCCTAGAAGGAACGCAGATGCCAAAAAAGAACCACCCAACAAGACAATTTGAATTAATGGTATCTTTACCGAGTTTGAGCACTTGGGGGCCACCAACAATTCAAAGAAGAGAAAGATCTAGCAAGCGTTGCTAGTCTCACAGGTCTAAGCAGTCGACACCCAACCTGGACCCATCATTAGCTTTACCAAGCAGGATACAAAAGACGTTGATTTCCTACATGACGACGCACTAGTAGTATCTATTCAACTAGCCCATGCTAGAGTCGTCAGAATGATGGTTGATAATGGAAGTGCGGTCAACCTACTTCAACTTTCAGTAATTCAGAAGATGGGCCTAGAAAACACAATCATACGCCGAGCAGAGGTACTCATCGGATTCAACAGGCACACCTCAACTGCTATCGGTCACATTACACTTGACGTGAAAACACCGCCAGTTATCTTAAAGCAAACGTTCACGATCGTAAGTGACCCATATCCTTACAATGGGATTCTTAGGAGACCTTGGTTTATCAAGCTAGATGCCGTCACTTCCGTCAAGTACCAAAAAATCTGATTTCGTATCCTTGGAGGAGGAGTTAGAGAAATCAAGTCTGACTAGGCCACATCCCGACGATGCATTGCGCAAGTGTTGAAAGAGTAAAAAAAGAAGATCTTTACTCCTGTAGAAGCAACTGAGGTCCAAAAGGATGAAAAAGCTACCAAATAGCTATTACAACAAGCAGATCAAGAATATGGTCCAAACCAACAAGCAAATAGGCGAAAAAGGATGGAAACCCGAAGAGGACACATAGGACAACATTCTTGATCCCTAATAGTTGGAAAAGACGGCTAGAATCAGCTTACACTTAAGCCCAGCTGACAAGGAAGAACTCAAAGCTTTCCTTAGGGAAAATCATGGCATCTTTACATGGTCACCTTTCGACATGCCCTGCATTGACCCCGAAGTAGCTTGCCACAAGTTGCATGTTGATTCTGCTACCAAACTAATGATCCAAAAATGAATACATTTTGTGCCCGAACGAGTAGCAATTATCGAAGCAAACATTGACAAGTTACTAGAGGCCGGATTCATAGAAGATGTAGCACACTCAACATGGCTTGCAAACGTCATGCTAGTTATGAAGAAAGAGAATGGAAAATGGAGAGTTTACATAGACTATACCGACCTTAACAAAGCATGCCTAAAAGATCCCTATCCAATTCCCCGAATCGACGTGTTTGTATATTCAACTTCCAGGAATCAGCTGCTTAGTTTTTTAGATGCATACTTCGGCTACAACCAAATAGCCATGTACGAGCCCGATAAGGAGAAAACTACGTTGGTAATTGAGCGAGGCACCTATTGCTACAAGGTCATGCCCTTCGGCCTCAAGAACGTGGGAGCCACTTACCAAAGGTTAGTGAACATGATGTTTAAAAATCAAATTGGGGTAACTATGGAGGTTTATGTCAACGACATCATGGTAAAGAGCAATCAGCGGTCAGATCACATCCGCAATTTGGCAGAAACCTTCAGCATTCTTAGAAAGTACATGATGAAACTCAACCTCACTAAATGCACTTCTAGGGTATCTTCGGCAGATTCTTAGGGTACCTAGTAACCCAACGAGGAATCGAAGCACATCCCAAGCGAATCCAAGCGATCGTAGAAATGAAGTCTCCCACTACCTTGAAAGAGATCCAATGCTTGACCAGACGAGCAGCTACCCTCAATTGCTTTCTCTCGCGGTCCACCGATCGATGCAACCCTTTTTTTAAGGCCATCAAGATGGCACACCAAGATAAATGGGATGAAGAATACGAAAGAGCTTTCCAAGACATGAAGAAATATCTCACATCACATCCCTTCCAATCCAAGCCAGAGGTAGCATAGGACTTATACATCTATTTGGCAGTCTCAGAAGTAGCAGTGAGCTCAACCCTCATACGAGATGAGTTAGGGGCCCAACTACCAGTATTTTACACTTCTAAAGTCTTTTTGATGCGAAAACTAGATATTTGAAGATCAAAAAATTAATTTTGGTGCTAGTTGTTGCGGCTCGGAAGCTCAGACCATACTTTCAAGCTTATACAATCATTGTCATGACTCAATATCCTCTGCGATCAATCCTACATGGTTCTGACCCTTCTCAACGTGTAATGAAATAGGCATTGGAACTTGGCCAATGCGGCTTAGTTTTCTGACCTCGCACGGCAGTAAAGGCCCAAGCCTTGCAGATTTCATAGCAGAATTCACACCTAGCCTAGGCAACGCAACAGAGCTGCCCAACGATACCCCAGAAGCAGCCGAGCACACTTCAGTAGTACCTGCTCTCTCCAATGGAGACTTTTGGCACTTACATGTCGATAACGCATCCAATTACAAAGGCTGGGAATAGGCGTTGTTCTTGTCACCCAGATGGCTCTATGCTCGAGCAGGCAATCATTCTAGGCTTTAAGGCATCCAACAATAAGGGAGAGTATGAGGCCCTATTAGCAGGCCGTCAAATGGCAAAAGACTTGGCAGTGAAGAAACCCGCAATTTATTCTGATTCTCAACTAATCACTGGCCATGCTACTAGGGAGTTCTTGGCAAAACATCCAAGGATGGATCAATACCTAGAGAAGACACATAAGCAACTTAAGGCATTTATGACTTACACTCTCAATCAAGTTTCATGAGCAGACAATACTCACGCGGACGCATTAGTCGGCCTAGGCTCCACTCTTGACCACCAACTTAAAAGTTCTATTCCGGTGGAGTACTTAGACAAGCCAAGCATAGAGGTAGAGCCGACAATCAAGGTGGTCCAAGTTAGTGTAACTCCCAATTGGCAAAATTCTATTATAGACTATTTGGTCAATGGTACACTCCCTTTGAAAAGATTGGAGTCTAGAAAGCTCCACGTAAAGGCAGCACATTACTACATGTGGAACGACATTCTCATTTGAAGATCTCACACTAGTCCACATCTCCGTTGCTTAGCACTTCCTGATGACTTAAAGGTTTTAAGCTCAATCCATGAAGGCGTTTGTGGAAATCTTTTTGGAGGCCAATCTCTAGCACAGAAAGATCTTAACGTGGGCTATTATTGGCCCACCGTGCACCAAAATGCTAAGGAGTTAGCCCAAAACTGTGACCGCTGCCAACGCTTCAAACCAATACCAACACTGTCTGCTAGCAAGCTACACCGGCATACGAGTCCATAGCCATTCATGCAATGGGCAATCAACTTGGTGGAACCTATGCTTCCCGCTACTAGAGGCAGATGCATGATGATTGTGGCAACTGATTATTTCACCAAATGGGTAGAAGCAGAGCTAATGACAACCATAACACAGACTGACATAGAGCGCTTCATTTGGAGGAACATCATTTGCCGATTTGGTAACCCTCAGTCTATCGTCATGACAACGGCCCGCAATTCGTGGGCAAAGATTTGGTGAAGTTTTTCTAAAAATATGGCATCAAGCAGCATAAGTCCACGCTAAGATATCCTTAGGGTAATGGGCATGTCGAAGCATCTAACAAGATGATCCTCAATTGCCTCAAAAAACCCTTCACCAACAAGATGGAAAATTAGATAGACGAACTTCCTGGATGTCTTTGGGTATATCGCACCACCAAAAGATGAGCAACCGGAGAGACTCTTTTTTCTTTGGCATTTGGATTGGAAACAATCATTCCTCCCAACATTATCGTACTAAACATCAGCGCTCTGCTGGCAAACATTGAACAGAATAGTAAGGAGATGGCCACAAACTTAGATCTGGCAGAGGAGAAGCGCGAGCAGACCATCACTCGCAGTGCAGCTTACTAACAACTGTTCCTCTCCAGCTATAACAAAAACGCAAAGATCCAGCAGTTTTAACTTAGAGATCTAGTCCTAATAAAAGCCTTCATCATTACTCACAGAGAAGGCTCCAAGAAAATAGATCCTATCTAGGAAGGCCCGTAGAAGATCAACTTAGTAGGCGGCAATGAGAGTTACACTCTCGCTACCATGAATGACAAAGAAATCGAGAAGCAATGGAAACCTACAACCTGAGGAAGTACCATGTGTAACATCTCACTATATCAAAACCTGAAGATTCAAATAGTTTAACAAGCACCACCTCGCAAGTCGAGGACTATCTACTTGTTATGCAATTTTTTATAGCTAAGTTATTCGTTTGTTTCATTCGTTTTTCAATGAGGAATTCAGAAGTAATTTACAACTTGGCTTGACTACGTGTCTACAACAACTTATCTTTCCTGCATTTCAAAAGAAGATCGCACCCTTCTTAGGGACTCATCGCAGGAACTGCACCTCTCGAGAGACCAACCATGCTCTCTAAGGCGGGAAGATAAACTTACACTCTGAATATCCAGACGTGGATGAACCACGCTGCCCTAGTATAACTAGATGCACGATGGCTTGCGCTGGGATTCCTAGAATTAGCCATAATGGTCTTTTTCAAGACTTAGCTAACTGAAGGATTTTAGGTCTGTTGGCCTAATCCGCATGGAACTGGGCCTTAGAAACAGAGGGAGCACATTACGCAGTATGCCTGATGAACGGCTGCCCTGGAAACCTAAACCTACTACAGAGTGCACTAAGGTAGCCTGCGGTTTTTCAGAAGACTGCTTATGGCTTGCCCTTCGAGCAGTGAAGCCACGCTAGACTTATACAACTGCACATTTTTGTGAAAAGTTAAACAAACTAGTGTGCATATACGAAGTTTTATCCACTACCGACATGCAATGTAGTCGATAAACTTCATCTCTATCAGACGCGGAACAACCTACCCCAAGTCCTAAAGTGTTGTGCTACTTGCTACACAGCTTATGGAATTAGAGAAAGCCAAGGTTAACAATTTAGTGGTTACACGGACTTGTCTGCTTCTGTAAGTAAGACATTCAAATACCAGCCCTAAGGTTAGCAACTTTACAAAAGCTCTATACCAACACCTACGGTTTCATGGGCTAAGTGAACTTGTCTGCTTATAGAAAAGTAGCATGCGCGTTACTAGCCTATAACATCTAAAGGTTAAAGGTATGAACAAAAGAAGCAAAGATGGAAAAAAGTGAAGGAAACAAGTTTATTAAATTTTCTAGCAAAATTGATAAAAGACTAGCAAAGATTGAATGAGTTATAGCAAAATGACAAGAAAAATAAAGAAAAATTCTAAAGGGTACTTAGAAGACTACTCTTCAGCAGCTTGGACACTCCACAGTTACTCGGTTGTCACATCTTTAGCAACCTCAATATTTTGAGCAGCAGAACCATCCGGCGCTTCATTGCCAGCTGCCCCGGCTTGAGCGCCAAGCTCTCCAACCATTTCACCAATAGAAGACTCGAAGGTGAAAGCAAACATATCTTTCGGGGAAATAGAGAAAGTCTCGAAGTCTTTACTAGAGAATTCAAATTCAGACGGTCTTCCGAATAGATGATCCACATAACCCAGCTTGTAGAAACCAGCTTGATTCTGAGTAAACGAAGCCTTGAACCCCTCAGCTGCTCATTCTCTTCGAGCAAACCAACATAGATCCGCTGCAACTCCTCCATTTCTTTCTTCGAATTATCGTTGAGCTTTAAAGCACCTTGGAGTTCTAAAACTTGAGGCTCGAGCCTATCAATGACCTTCTTGAAATGGATCACTTGGTTGTAAGTAGCAATCAGCTCCTCGTCTTTTGCATAAGTAGCAGAGTGGAATTCAGAGATGGAACACTCAAGATCTTGAATCTGAGGTATGTAACACTCGATTTCCTTCTCTGCACTTTCATACTTTACTTGGATTGCACCAAGCCTAGCTTTCAAATCCATGGTCTCAAGGCGAGCGGTCTTAAGTTGCAAAGAAGTAGGGGCAGAAGTGTTAGATCCCTTCAAAACAGCAAGCTCATATTCCAGTTTTTTGACTTTTTTAGTCGAGGAGTAAGCCATGGTTCTTGCCACCTGTTTAGTAGCCTTAGTATTCTCTTGGTCAAGGAACATAGACTTGGCTGCGAGAATCGTTGTTTTTTGCATCATAGCTAGCAGAGCAGTCTTTCTATACTCGGACCAACAATCTCCTTGACGCCATCAACGAACTTGGGAGTGATCTTTATATGGCTAGCAGAGCAGTCTTCCTAAGGGGGGTGGATTGTTAGATCCCACATCGCCTAGGGGAGTGATCTTTATATGTATATTCCCATCTCTACCTAGCACGAGGCCTTTTGGGAGCTTACTGGCTTTGGAGTTCATCGCACGAGAGAACTCCCATAATGGGTGACCTATTGGGAAGTTCTCGTGTGAGTTCCCAGAAACAAAACTGTGAGGGCGTGGTCGAGCCCAAAGTGGACAATATCGTGCTACGTTTGAGGTTAGGCCCGGGATGTGGTGAACCCCGGGCAGGGATGAGACAAGTAAAGTCTTTAATAATTTTTTAAGAAGTGTGAAAAATAATTCATCGTAAGCCACCAACAGTCACTTCTGCCTAAAACCTAGAGGGACGCAAAATAGAAAGTGTGAATGGGCAAAAACAAAACTTTTCAAAACCGTTTCATTAACAAAAGTAATAACCCCTCACTGTAAAACGTGTATACTTTTCTAGAAAATATTATGCAACAACATATCCCAAATCATACTAACAAAAATGAGAAATCCACAAGTATTCTATGTCAAATATCTAGTCATGAAGTATCAATCAGGTGAGATAAATCAATAAAAATAATATGCCGGCCAGAGTCACCTAACGTGACTTGTACGGCTAAGTCTATAGCTCCTCTACCAATTCCTACACACGAGTCGGAACCACTTAAAGTGGTTTGTATGACAGGTTGGGTGTAAATGAGTACGCTCAAGTGCTACGATCGCATGAAGGCTGTGCGAAGAATCGCAAGTCACCTATGAGTCGGAACCACCTAAAGTGGTCTGTGCGACAGGCTGGCACTTGCCTTGGATCCAAGGTGAGCGTGTGGTGCGGGAGGTGAACAATCACGTGAAGGCTAGACTCTATCCTCTGGCAGAGCACTAACACTAGGGTGCAAGATAATGAGCTATATTTGCATCTTAACACAATCATACTCATTACCATCACTACCATCAACATATACTCACCTAAAGCTTACCTGAGTGTCCGTAGTGTCAACCAACAATATATAATCATAATAATCCATAACCAAACATAAAGATCATTTGACATGGCAATTTAATCTATAAAACCATTTAAACATAAACACACTTTCTGGGAAAAATACTAAGCATATACGTATATATTGAAAACAAAAGCCCACTCACTGGTAAGTCACAGGGTCGTAACCTCCGAGCCTCACCTGACTACGCTCATCCTCAGGAAATGTCTCACCCATATGCGAAATAACTATTTAAACATTATTTATAAGCACATAATCAAAACTAGGTAATAACTTCTCATATATTGCTTAATTGAGGTGTTTGAATATACGAACGTGATTTACTCAATCCCATGAACATCCCCATATTTTTAGAAAAAATTTCCAACGTTCCACGTGCCCTCACGCGCTAGCTAAGGCACGGTCGCACTCGAGGCCATGCACAGGCACGTGCTTGGCACACCAAACGGAGTCCCTAACGGTGTTAGGGAATATTCCATTAAAACTTAGCATATACCATCAATTTTAACTGACGCCATTAGGAATATTCTGTCAAAGTTGAGAGAATATTCATCTCCTTTTTCCTTGGTTTGCTGGAGCCCGGCTCTGGCACCGCTGCGATTGCCGGATTCTAGAAAATCTTCTAAACTTAATTTCTCACTCATTTCTCAACCAAAATCCATGAAATTTGAACCAAAATAAAGCTTAAGACGAAAGGAACAATTCCTTACCACTTTTAGGTCCTAAATTCACCTGAAATTCACCGAAAAAGTCACGATAATCTAGCCACCTTGTAACTCACTAAACTCGAGTGTTTCTACATAAAAACTAGTCCAAAATTAACCCAAGGTACTAGAAAAGCAAGAATATGACCTTCTTAAGTCTCAAAACTACCTGAAACCAACGCAATCATGATCAGTGAACAGTGCACCTCATCGAAGCTTTGAGTTCCAGTGGTTCCTTCGGCCCTCACGTCCAACCAAGGGTATAGATGGGTCCGCAAGGTTACAAGGAATATGATGATGATGTCCAAAAGCTCTATCCGTGAATGGAGAGCTAGTTTAGGAGTTGTCCGTACGATTGTACGGAAATGGAAGAGTATTTGAGAGGGAATGAGAGAGAGTGAGTCAACGGGTTGATATGTGTGTGTGGTGTTCAGATTGGAGCAAACCAAAAACAAAGAAAAACTTAGTTCTAATTGGGTCCAAACAATTAGGACTTAACATATTTGGTCCACAACCAAAACTTAAACCACACCACTCCACACAACGCTCAAGGGTATAAAAGTCATTTCACGCCATCGATAAAATATTTCGGGACGGGCTGTCACAACCTATCCCCTTAAGAAAATTTCATCCCCAAAATGCACACAATAATTACAAACCACTAATACTCATAAAAAAGTGTGGATACAGCTCTTTCATATGCTCATCTATCTTGCAAGTGGCTTCTTCCCCTGAATGATTCCTCCACAAAACATTCACTAAGCGCACAGTCTTATTTCTCAAAACCTTATCATTCCAATCCAAAATCGTCACTGGCTCCTCATCATAGGTCAAATCCAGATTAATTTCCAATGGTTGAGGGGGTAACACATGCGATGGATCTGAGACATAGTGGCGAAGCATGGAAACATGAAAAACATTGTGCACCTTAGATAATTCTGGAGGCAACTCAAGCTTGTAAGAAACTTCATCGACTCGTTCGGTGATTCAATATGGTCTGATGTATCTAGGACTTAACTTTCCCTTTCTCCTGAACCGCACTAGTCATTTCCGGTGATAGCTTCAAGAATACCCAATCATCGACTTTATACACTCTGTTAGTGGCATGCTTATCTGTTAAACTCTTTTGTCGATCCTAGGCCGCTTTCAGGTTAGATTTAATAACCTAAATGTTTTGAATAGTCTCATCTACAATCTCTGGGCCCAACAATACTTTTTCACCAACCTTTGACCAGCATAAAGGCGTACGACACGATTTACCATAGAGTGCCTGAAAAGGTGACATACCAATGCTCGAATGGTAATTGTTGTTGTAGGCAAACTCTATCAAATCCAGACGCTTATGCCAAGTGTCGCCAAACTGCAATACAGAAGATCTCAAAATGTCTTCCAGTGTCTAAATAGTCCTCTCAGATTGCCTATTTGTCTGAGGATGATACGCCGTACTAAAAAGTAGCCTCGAACTAAGAGCTTCTTGAAATGCTCTCCAGAATTTAGAAGTAAATCTAGGATCCTAATTAGAGACAATACTAACCATTACTATGTGGTATTTGACAATCCTCGATACAAATAATTTAGCTAACCGGCTTAAGAAAAATTTATCCTGTACTGGAATAAAGTGTGCAAATTTAGTAAGCTGATCTACCACCACCAAAATGCCATCATATCCATTTCGGGTACGGGGAAGCTTGTACTCAAAATCCATAGTAATATCTTCCCATTGCCACTGTGGAACGGGAAGTGGCTGCATCCGTCTGAAAGTCTTCTTTCTTTCAGCTTTCACTTGCTGACAAATGCCATACCTATTCACATACTCAACAATTTCTCTTTTCATACCTGGCCAATAATAAAATGGCCGAATGGTATGATACATTTTAGTACCTCCAGGATGCATTGCATATGCCGATACATGCGCTTTGTGAAGAATATCTTTCTTTAATTATGCATTATTCGACACGTACATTTTATTCTTCTGCATAAGTATACCATTAGTCACTCGAATCCTAAGGTCTTTCTTTTTCCCCTGATTCCTTAATTGAATTATCTCTTGAGTTTCCTCATCATTCATCCGTGCCTCGAGTACACAATCAATTATAATTGGCCTAACTTGAAAATTAGCAAGTAAGGCTTCTTCTCGATCTTTTACCCCTAACTTCACTTCAGTGGATCTCAAATCTACGAGAAGAGAGACACGACAAGCGTAAAAAACATTAACCCAGCCTTGAGATTTCTTACTAAGTGCGTCTGTCACCACATTTGCACAACCAGGGTGATACTCAATCATGCAATCATAATCACTTAGCAATTATATCTACCTTCGCTGACGAAGATTAAGATCTCTCTGAGTAAAAAGATATTGAAGACTTTTATGATCTGAGAAAATCTTACATTTTTCTCCATAAAGATAATGTCTCCAAATTTTCAAGGCAAAAACAATAGCTGCTAACTCGAGATCGTGAGTAGAATAATTCATCTCATGAAGCTTCAACTGTCGTGAAGCATAAGCAATCACCCTATCATGCTACATTAACACACAACCTAGACCATTCAAGGAAACATCACTGTAGATCTCAAAATTACCACTATCATCCAGAAGTGTCAGCACAAGTGCATGAGTGAGGCAATACTTTAGTTGCTGAAAACTCTACTCACAATTATCGTCCCACTCAAATTTGACATCCTTTCTGGTTAACCTCATCAGTGGTAAAGCTAGAACTGAGAAATCTTTAACGAACCGTCTATCATAGCCTGTTAAGCTAAGGAAACTCCGTACCTTCGAAACAGTTTGTGGCTGCTCTTAATTTTGAATGGCCGCTACCTTCTGAGGATCCACCTGGATGCCTTGAGCCGATATAACATACCCCAAAAATGCAACTTGATTCAACCAAAATTGACATTTGCTAAACTTAGCAAATAGTTAATGTTCCCTCAATTTCTTCAATACCAAAATAAGATGTCGAACATGCTCTGCTTTAGATTTAGACTATACCAGAATATTGTCAATAAAGACAATAGCAAACCTGTCCAGGTATTGCTTGAATACTCGATTCATTAAATCCATAAAAGCAGCAGGTGCACTAGTTAACTCGAATGGCATCACCAAGAACTCATAATGACCATATTAAGTCCTAAAAGCTGTTTTAGGAACATCCTCACTTTGAATCTTCAACTGATAGTAACCAGATCTCAAATCAATCTTAGAAAACACACAGGAGCCTCAAAGTTGATCAAATAAATCATCTATATGCGGAAAGGGATAACGGTTTTTAATCGTTACCCGATTCAACTGCCGGTAATCAATACACAGCCTCAAAATACCATCTTTCTTTCGTACAAATAAAATTGGAGCCCTCCAAGGTGAAGTACTAGGCTGTATAAAACCCTTATCGACTAATTCCTATAATTGGATTTTCAATTCTCTCAATTCAGCAGGAGCCATTCGACAAGGAGTTAAAGATATAGGGTTTGTACCTAGAAGCAAATCAATAGTGAACTCGACATCCTGATTTGGCAGTAGTCTAGGTAAATCATCAGGGAATACGTCAGGGAAATGCCTGACTACTCATACATCTTCCACACTGCTAGGAGTATTATCATTTAACACTACATGAGCTAAATATCATTGACACCCTTTCTTTAATAACCGTTTAGCTCTCACGGCGAAAATAATGTCATGCTTCATGCTGCTACGCTTGCACACAAACGTAACCATAGATAACCCTGGACGATGGAAAATGACTATCTTCTTGTAGCAATCTATATTGGCATAATTGTAATAAAACCAATCAGTGCTCAAAATCACATCAAACTCAACAATATCTAATGGAATGAGGTTAGCTGGCATAACCACATCCTCCACTAGCACGGGACACCCTGGATACATCCAGCTAACATAACTTGTCTCCCCTCTAGGCATCGAGAATTCTAACTCATACCCTAGGGGTGTGGGATTGGGTTGCGTCAACTGAGTAAACGTATGAGAAATGACAGAGTAGGTAACACCATAATCAATTAGTACTCTTGCAAAATGACCAAGAATATTCAACGTACCCATGATCAAATCAAGATTATTCTGGGCCTCCTGCATCATAATGTGGTAGATACATCCCTTAGCATGCTGTTATCCTTTACGACCGCTACTAGCCTGATTACCACGTCCTTGGACACTATGTCCCTAACCAGTCTGACTAGGTTGCCTCGAAGATCCTATACTACTAGAAGTAATCTCCATATGCTGGGACTGTCTTCCAAGATACCATTGAGATCCACCAGTTGAATAAAGAGGATATGACGTATACCCTTTAGAATATTGAGGGTAATCACTCTGCTGATACGGGTCGTAAGGATACTGATACTGCCCTTCAGAATAAGGAATTACATTGCCCTGGTAATGATAAGTACTTCCGCGACTAGTCTGGGCATTACTGCTAGGTCTTAGAGCCTGGTTGTAGTAAGGAACACGGCTGGGGCCTCTGCTGATTCTGTGGACAATTCATAGCCCGATGCCCCACTTGACCACTAGTAAAACATCCTTTACTGCCTTGCCTGCACTCTTCAAAATGTCGACTGTTATATCTATGACAAAACGGACCACCAGAACCACCAAAATCTCTCTACCTCTAAAAATGAGGACCTCTATAAAATTTACCACCTCTCATCTGCCCAGTGGATCTCATACCTCGCTAGACGAATTGGAACTAGCACCACTTTTCTTAAAACTTTGAGTCTTACAAGGTCCCTGAGAAGATTGACCTTTATCTTTATCATTTTTCTTCTGCTTATCTTCTTTTTTTTCTTCCTCTTCACTCTCACTGGGCATATTCTCTGAATCTTCAATTCGTAGCAAAATCTCATAAAACTCCTTGTAGGTAGTACATGGAGTTGTGGTCTCCATAGAACGCTATTTCTTTTGAGTACCCAACTTAAAATGACGGAGCATCTCAACTAGATTGGCAGCAACCTCTGGGTGATAGCGAGACAAATCAGTAAACCTCTTATAGTACTCATTAGCTGTCATCTTTCTCTATTTTAGATTCGTAAATTCTTACTTCTTGCGATCTATATATGCTGGAGGAATGAATTTCTTCAGAAACAAACGCTTAAAAACTTCCCAATTGGTAGCTTCTTGCGGTGACAACTCATAAGTCTCTTGTCTCCACCAGGATGCAGGCTGCTCACCTAAAAACTAGGTAGTCGTCTCGACCTATATATCCTCCGGAAGATGATTAAGCCATTTCTCTGCTCCCTCAGGTCCTTCATTACCCATAAATTTATCTAACTTCAAATTATACATAGTCTTTAAGGGAGTCATTTGAGGAGGACGAAGCAAAGACTGAATAGCATTAGCTATAGCTTCCCCTAACTGAGCAATATAAGGGAAACTAGGTTCAGCTGAAGGACGTGGCTCTCTACAAGGGGGCATAATTCTAACAGAAGACGCCAAAATAATTAGAATATTCACAAGATAAGCTAGGCTGCGAAACCTAGGCTCTGATACCAAACTGACACACCCCGACCTAAATCAAGGCATGCTGGCTGTCACGTGAGGGTGACGTAGTCACGTGCGCAGTGCAGAAATGATAAAAAAAAAATATAAGTACAAGCATGGTGATTTGGTATAGATAGACATAATCAGGGCATAAGTGGCCTAAGTGCAGTCCAGTAGGACGAATACTAATTATACAATACCAAAGATGGTCCTACATCATTAATATTAGAAAGCCAGAAGCCCAATTTGGTGTCTTAAGGCTTCACAAAAAATAATTGGACTATAAAGCCCCTCAAACAAAAAAAATCCACAACTAACTGAAAATAATATAAACAAAATAGCAGGGATAATTTTGTCATAAAATCAAAAAACAATTACAAAATAGGAAAACTAACGAAAAGTCCCTGAATAGTGACAGTTTTAATGAAAAGTCCTTTTTGAAGGTATAATGAATAGTGATAGTTAAAGGTAAAAAAGTGGTTTTTCGTTAAAAGTAAACAGTGCCATGGGTGTTTTATTAAAGCTCCCTTACAAAATATTAAAGGCAGTTTTCTTCCCACTATGTTGCAAGAAGAATCCGCGTGATGGAAGCGAAAGAAACCGTCGTCGTCCCGCACAAGAACCACGTCCGGGGGAACTTTTTCACTCATCTCAAGAACCACACCTAGAGGAAAAGAATCAGTTTTCGTCCTAGCAAGTCTCTCTCCTCCACCTACGCCCCGACGTCTTCAGTGCCATCTTCTCCAGGTAACCAACTTGGTCCTGTGGTTCTCCGCCATTAAGGTTTGTGTGGTCGGACGACGATGGACTATGATTACTACTACATCAGCCACGACGACTGCTAGAAATTGTTATTTTGAATATGGAATTTCTTTGATTGAAGCTCCCTAATTGATTATAATTTCAATTTAGGTTTGATTTTTATGCATCAGGAATTTCAATTGAAGCCTCCTAATTGGATAATGTTTTTCCTATGTTAGGCTTCTTTGACTGAGTTGATGCAGTTAGTGAACTATCAACTATCCGTTTTCATCTTTTGAACAATTTTCTTTTCAAATTACAATGATTGCTTTTTCTACAGGTACTGTTTTCAGAGAACCAATTATTTGCAAAAACATGCCTCGCCTTATCCCAGGTATTATAATGTCATATGGTGATTCTATAGTTCCGTTGGATTAGAACTATGCTTATTGTTTCTGTTTTCAGGCTGGAGAAAGTCGATATGTATTGGAAGACATGCTTTTGGTGATCAGTATCGAGTAACTGATGCAGTCATTAAGGGACTTGGGAAATTGAAATTGGTGTGTGGTACACTTTTATCTTTACTTTGATAGTATTAAATTTGTGTACATCACTGTAGTTTAGTAGGAATATACGTGCAGAGTTTCTCTTGGTAAGTGATAGTTATTAAATTCCTTTAGTTTTTTGTCTTATTACATGATAAATGCTTGCAGTGCCAGAAAGAAAGGATGAGAAGACAGAGCTAAAGGTTTACAACTTTACAGGGGAGGGAGGAGTAGCATGGCCATGTACAACAATGATAAGGTTTAATTTGTTACTCCTTTCATGTTTTTGTTGAAAGAATTTCTTGATTGCTGTGAATCATTGGGTTTGTCCTTCATATTGTACATCTGTCTTGGGTATGCAGTACATCTATGCTACATCTGTCTTGGGTATGCAGTACATCTATGCTTTTGCAGAGGCTTCCATGGCCACAGCTTATGAGAAAAAGTGGCCTCTTGATCTTAGCACAAAAAATACTATTTTGAAGAAGTATGATGGCAGGTACGCAGATTCCTAATTTCCCTGTTTTGACAAACAAAAAAAAGGATTTGACATTTCTACTTATCATTATCTTACCTATCTGTATTTTTTTTTGTTCATGGTATAAGATTCATGGACATATTTCAAGAAGTTTATGAAGCTAACTGGAAATCAAAGTTTGAAGCTGCTGGCATATGGTAAGGAGTCAGGACTGAAAAGCCTGGCGATTTTGTTTCGTAGAATGGATCCTAAGGTCAAATGGTGTTGTTTTATTGATTATATCCTATTGGATTGGAAGGTATGAGCACCGTCTCATTGATGATATGGTGGCTTATGCACTTAAAAGTGATCGTAGGTATTGTAACGCCCTGGCACCTGAAATATTTATTTTTAGGAATTAATTTTATTGATAGGCCCAAGTTAAAAATCATAGTTAATTTATTTTCATTAATCATATTTCTCTAAGTCAATAATTCAATTCCTTACAAGCTATCCATATTTTCTTAAATCCACATGCAACTCATAACCATTATTCATTTACCAAAGCATACAATTTAACTTCCAATTTAGAACAATTTCCTTCTCTTTGGCCAAAATTTCATTGAACCAATCATCGCATATAAATACATCTAAAATGTGTAGGTCACGCGTAGCGCGCCGTGATTAAAAAAAAAGTCTTTCACACGCGCCTGAGCGCGTGCAAAAGGGCTAGTTAGTGATAATCTGTCAAAACTGCTGTTAATTCCTCGTAAGCCACCAACAGTCACTTCTGCCTAAAACCTGGAGGGGCGCAAAATAGAAAGTGTGAATGGGCAAAACAAAGCTTTTCAAAACCGTTTCATTAACAAAATAAATAACCCCTCGTTGTAAAACCTGTATACTTTCCTAGAAAATATTATGCAACAACATATCTCAAATCATACTAACAAAAATGATAAATCCACAAGTATGCTATGTCAAATATCTAGTCATAAAAATAATATGCCGGCCGGAGTCACCTAACGTGACTGGTACGGCTAAGTCTATAGCTCCTCTACCAATTCCTGCACACGAGTCAGAACCACTTAAAGTGGTCTGTACGACAGGTTGGGTGTAAATGAGTACGCTTAAGTGCTACGATCACGTGAAGGCTGTACAATAGGCTGGCACCTAAAGTGGTCTGTACGACAGGCTGGCACCTGCCTTGGATCCTAGGTGAGCGTGTCGTGGGGGAGGTGAATGATCACGTGAAGGCTAGGCTTTATCCTCTAGCGGAGCACTAGCACCGAGGTGTAGGATAATGAGCTATATTTGAATCTCAACACAATCATACTCATTACCATCACTACCATCAACATATACTCACCTGAAGCTTACTTGACCATCCGTAGTGTCGAGCAACAATATATAATCATAATAATCCATAACCAAACATAAAGATCATTTGACATGGCAATTTAATCTGTAAAACCATTTAAACACACTTTCTGGGAAAAATACCAAGCATATATGTATAAAATGAAAACAAAAGCCCAGTCACTGATATGTTGCAGGGTCGTAACCCTCGAGCCTTGCCTGACTGCAGTCGTCCTCAGGAAACATCTCACCTATATGCAAAACAACTATTTAAACGTTATTTATAAGCACATAACCAAAACTAGGTAATAATTTCTCATCCATTACTCAATTGGGGTGTTTGAATATATCAACGTGATCTACTCAACCCCACAAACATCCCCATATTTTTAGAAAAAAAATTTTGACGTTCCATGAGCCCTCAAGCGCCGTCCAAGGCACGGCCACACGCGCAAGCACGTGCCTAGCACACCAAATGGAATCCTTAACGACGTTAAGGAATATTGCTTTTAAAAACTAGCATATACTATCAATTTTAACTAACGCCGTTAGGAATATTCCTTTGCTTTTTCCTTGGTTCGCTGGAGTCGCGTCAGCACCGTTGTGATTGCTGGATTCTGGAAAATCTTCTAAACTTCATTTCTCACTCATTTCTCAACCAAAATTCATGAAATTTGAACCAAAATAAAGCTTAAGACGAAGGAAACAATTCCTTACCACTTTTAGTCCTAAATCCACTTGAAATTCGCCAGAAAAAAGTCATGATAATTAGGAAGTGTTTCTACCTCAAAACTAGTCTAAAATTAACCCAAGGTACTGGAAAAGCAAAAATAGGACCTTCTTAAGTCTCAAAATTACTTGAAACCAACGCGATCATGACGAGTGAACAGTGCACCTCATCAGAGCTTTTAGTTCCAGTGGTTCTCGAGGCCCTCACGTCTAACCAAGGGTATAGATAGGTCTGTAAGGTTACAAGGAAGATGATGATGGTGTCCACAAGCTCGATCTGTGAATGGAGAGCTAGTTTAGGAGTTGTCCGTACGATTGTACAAAAATGGAAGAGTATTTGAGAGGGAATGAGAGAGAGTCAACAGGTTGATGTGTGTGTGTGAGTGTGTGGTCCAAATTGCAGCCAACCAAAAACAAAGAAAAACTTAGTTCTAATTGGGTCCAAACAATTAGGACTTAACATATTTGGTCCACAACCAAAACTTAAACCACACCACTCCGCACAATGTTCAAGGGTATAAAAGTCATTTCACGCCATCGATAAAATATTTCGTGACGGGCTGTCACATACATCCCCCAGAAGATCATGTTTTAAAAAAAGAAAATTTTAAAAATGAAATTGAATATAAGGAATAAAGCCTAAAAGACAATCGATGGTTAAATACAAATTTAAGGTTTATTGATTATAGTGTCGAATTTCGAAGTTGACCCCTTCACGAAAGTTGTAAAGCTTGTCATTACGAGTGATTGTGTGTGTGTGTGTATATATATATATATATATTTTTTTTTATTTTTTTTACATTTCTTACACTTCTACAATAATTATTATTAATTTTATTACTTGTACACTCAAATAAAAAACACTATTTATGACGGTTTGAAGGGTTTTAAAAATCTAAACGATAATATAAGTGTAACCATTGTCTACTCGGGGAGGAATGATGAATCACGAGTGTTTATATATTCTTTCACATTTTTAATACCTGTAGGGATGTCTTATTGCATATACTAATACTATACTAGCACTACTACAATATAGGTTATCGCCGGCGGGCCAAAAACCGACAAAAAACCCGATTTCTGTCGAAAATTTGGCAAAAATCCGACATAAAACACTGCAATTTTGGATTGGAATAGCGACGCCATTGCTACCGTCACTAAGGGTCTTCAGTGTCGGTTTGTTCGCTTAATTCGCCACTAAGCAGCGTCGGTTTAAAGCAACGCTGATGTTAACGTCGGTTTAAAGCGACGTTAGATAACAATTAAATAAATAAAATATGCAAACTAGTGACGGTTTAAAGCGACGTTAGAGAACAATTAAATAAATAAAATATGCAAACTAGTGACGGTTTAAAGCGACACCACCTTTGATAATAATAATAAAAAAAACTCGAAATCTGTTTCTATATTCGTTCTCAAATAATTATAACTCAAAAAAATTATATAATCGAAATAATAAATTTCAATTATAGGCCAAAACAAACAATAATAAAAATAATTCAAAAGAAAAATAGTGCCATAATATACAAATGTTTTACATCTAACATTCCATATAATTTACAAAAACTCATCCACCACATTTATTTAAAATTAGATACAATTCTTCAAAATAGACAATACATTCAAATTCTTGCCACTCTTGCAAAAGATCTTGTGCCGGTAGTATGGTTTGCACCGAGTAAAAAAGATCAATACAGATTCAGGATTCAAATTTTAGCTAACTATAGAGTAAAAAAGTTGCTTACAGATAATAAATACAATACATTGGAGAAATCAAACTCCTGGGTTTGCACCGAGCATACCTTGAGACAACGACCTCAAGCTCCTAGAGTCAATGCCAAGGCACGACGTGAGCCGAGCTGAAGACACCGCAGTGTGAAATGGAAGCAGAGATTGTAGACAACCCAACTACGGAATCGGCTTGAAATTCAAAAATATCGAAAAAAAAATGTCAAGAGCTTTGCTGATTTGAGGAAAAACTCAATTGAGAAAACGACCTGAAATCCAAAAATTCGACAATGACCAATTGGAAATTTCCCAAAAGACTGAGAATTTTACAAGTTTGAAGGGCTTTGTGTACCTTGAGAGATTGATTGATGGGCGGATGGAGGGGAGAGAAGACATGGGAGTGGCCTTGAACGCTGGTTTGTTGACGGCGGATTTGAGAAGAGAGAAAGCTGGCTTCGAGAAAGATCTGCGGCGAGAGGCCATTGGAGCACTGGGCGGAGAAATAGCGGAGTTAGGGTTTTGGGGTTAATAGTCACAGCAGTTGGAAGTTGGAGAAGCAGGGGTATGGCTGAAATGGAGGAAAGAGTAAGGCTGAAATGGGAGAATGAGTAAACCAAAGGAGAAATATAAGAGAGAAATGGAAGCGCAGAAGTACTGGGAAAGACGAGGTTTAAATATGGATAAAAACTTAGTGTTGGTTAATACCGACAGTAGATACAACTTGTGTTGAAAAACGAAAACCCTACGTCGTCAAAACCGACGTAATATCTGACAAATGATAAAAAATTGATTGGGTCGAAATATGATGACTTTGCATCGGTTCAAACCGACACTAGGTCTGACATGACCTGCCTGACACACTTTTGACTAAAAGGTTTGACATTTTTTTTATTGAGAGGGTTACGTCGGATAAAACCGACGTTAGCTTGATACATTTGTGTAGCGTCGAAATAAGGAATCTTTGTGTCGAAATAATGAGAGTTTGCGTCGGTTACAACCGACGCCAAATCTGACACAGTCTGCAAGAGCTCGTCCAACCCATTTCCCCGTGCAAAAAAAAACCGGGAAAATTCCCCGCCCAAAGTTAAAATATAGGGGCACTTTGATCCAGATCCAAAAAATTCAGCCCCCTTGAAAATAATTTTTTTTTAAATTCTTTAAATTTGAATTTTCAAATACCTTTATCTACCCGTTTTCTAATTAAAAACACATTATTACAAATCTTACAAGTTTATCAAAAAATCAAAAGAAACATTGCCAGAGGTAGATAAAAAATAAATAAAAAATTTGTGATGTAGGTAGAATCTATGATAGAGGTAGACTATGAACAAAAACTTATTGTATAGATAGATAATACAAAATAATTTGTGATACAGATAGATTATGAACAAAAACATATTGTATAGGTAGATAACACAATTAATCTTAGATAGATTATCAACAAAATATGTTATATATATAGGTAGATAAATAAAATTATTCATGATACATGCACACAGTATAATATAAAAAGATTTAAAAAATGACCAGTGATATAGGTAGATACAAACAAAACAAAAAATCGTGAAGCAAAATGATATTGAGGGAGGAAACACTAGAGAAAATGATAATTCGATAGAACTTCAAAGTTCAAAAAAATATAAAAAGGAGAATGAAGCCAAAAAAAAAATGAGACGAAGAACCCAAAACGCAAGATTGACTAATGCAATTTCTTTATTAAAAAAAAACCAATCAAATGTATATTGATACTCCTTATGGAAGGAGGAGGAGAAGAAAAATATTATGGAAGAACATTACTGGGCAAAATAACCCAGGAAGAGAAAGATATTATGAGGGAGAAACAAGAAAGAGAATTGAAACAAGAAAAGAGAATGAACGGTTTGGGTAAGGAGAAGAAAAAAAGGAGATTTAAATCCCTAATCCTATAATTAAGGATAAGATTAACATTATATTATATAATTATTATAGTTTTTAGGGGTATAAAATTGTTAAATTAATATATATAATTATTATAGTTGATTCATACTCTTATTAAGTATATAACATAAGATTTTGTGATATCAACATCCACTAGTGTAAATATTTTAAATTGAAGATCGAATTCATTCATTGTATTCATATAGGGTCAAGGAGTGTAGCTGTAAAACATCATCAAAATCGGAGTTAAAATAACCGTTAAATCGTGATTTTTCGTTTATAACCGTCGAAAAGCTTTGTCCCGTTACTTCATCTCTAAATGTTTTATTTTTTGTGATACTGATGTGATCTCGAAGCATATGCAAACAAGTTTGACGGTTAAGATCGTTGAAATTAGTTTCGGTGAATTCGTATCCCATCAAAACAATAGATTGACTAACACTTAGAGTTTATTTATACTTTCATTAAGTATAACATAAGATTTTGTGGTATCCACTTGTGTAAATATTTTAAATTAAAGATCGAATTCATTCATGGTATTCATATAGGGTTAAGGAGTGTAGCTGTAAAAAATTATCAAAATCGGAGTTAAACTAACCGTTAAATCGTGATTTTTCGTTTATAACCGTTGAAAAGCTTTGTCCCGTTACTTGATCTCTGAATGTTTGTTTTTTGTGAGTTGTTGCTGATGTGATCTCGAAGCATATACAAACAAGTTTGACGGTTGGGATCGTTGAAATTTGTTTCGGAGAATTCGTATCCCATCAAAACAATAGATTGACTAACACTTAGAGTTTATTTATACTTTCATTAAGTATAACATAAAATTTTGTGGTATCCACTTGTGTAAATATTTTAAATTGAAGATCGAATTCATTCATTGTATTCATATAGGGTCAAGGAGTGTAGCTGTAAAAAATCATCAAAATCGGAGTTCAACTAATCGTTAAATTGTGATTTTTCGTTTATAACCGTCGAAAAGCTTTGTCACGTTACTTGATCTCTAAATGTTTGTTTTTTGTGAGTTGTTGCTGATGTGATCTCGAAGCATATACAAACAAGTTTGACGGTTGGGATCGTTGAAATTTGTTTCGGAGAATTCGTATCCCATCAAAATAATAGATTGACTAACGCTTAGAGTTTATTTATACTTTCATTAAGTATAACATAAGATTTTGTGATATCCACTTGTGTAAATATTTTAAATTGAAGATCGAATTCATTCATTGTATTCATATAGGGTCAAGGAGTGTAGCTGTAAAAAATCATCAAAATCGGAGTTACACTAACCATTAAATCGTGATTTTTCGTTTATAACCGTCGAAAAGCTTTATCCCGTTACTTGATCTCTGAATGTTTGTTTTTTGTGAGTTGTTGCTGATGTGATCTCGAAGCATATACAAACAAGTTTGACGATTGGGATCGTTGAAATTTGTTTCGGAGAATTCGTATCCAATCAAAACAATAGATTAACTAATACTTAGAGTTTATTTATACTTTCATTAAGTATAACATAAGATTTTGTGGTATCCACTTGTATAAATATTTGAAATTGAAGATCAAATTCATTCATTGTATTCATACAGGGTCAAGGAATGTAGCTGAAAATAATCATCAAAATCGGAGTTAAACTAACTGTTAAATCGTGATTTTTCGTTTATAGCCGTCGAAAAGCTTTATCCCGTTACTTGATCTCTGAATGTTTGTTTTTTTTGATTTTTTGCTGATGTGGTCTCGAAACATATACAAACAAGTTTGACGGTTGGGATCGTTGAAATTTTGTTTCGGAGAATTTGTATCCCATCAAAACACTAGATTGACTAACACTTGAGTTTATTTATACTTTCATTAAGTATAACATAAGATTTTGTGGTATCCACTTGTGTAAATAATTTAAATTGAAGATCGAATTCATTCATTGTATTCATATAGAGTCAAGGAGTGCAGCTGTAAAACAATCATCAAAATCGGAGTTAAAATAACCGTTAAATCATGATTTTTCGTTTATAACCGTCGAAAAGCTTTGTCCCGTTACTTGATCTCTGAATGTTTTTTTTTTTGTGATTTTTTGCTGATGTGATCTCGAAGTATATACAAAACATTTTAACGGTTGGGATCGTTGAAATTAGTTTCGAAGAATTCGTATCCCATCAAAACAATAGATTGACTAACACTTAAAGTTTATTTATACTTTCATTAAGTATAACATAAGATTTTGTGGTATTCACTCGTGTAAATATTTTAAATTGAAGATCGAATTCATTCATTGTATTGATGTAGGTCAAGGAGTATAGCTATAAAAAATCATCAAAATTGTAATTAAAATAACTGTTAAATCGTGATTTTTCGTTTATAACTGTCGAAATTAGTTTCATAGAATTCGTATCCAATCAAGTTCAATGGTGTGTGTGTATATATATATATATTAAGTAGATTTAAATTTATTTATTTTGTATGTATAACACTTAAGAAATTGAATCGTATGTATATTTAAGCCAATCCAATGATCACCAATTTTTTAAAATTTAATTTAATCTATATATATATAATTATTATAGTTTTTAAGGATATAAAATTTAATTTAATATATATATATATATATATATATATAATTTATGTCGCTTAAAAGCGACACCAGTATTTAAAAAATACTTTATGTTGCTTAAAAGCGACACTAGTATTTAAAAATTATTAAAATTTATGTTTACGTCGGTTTAAAAGCGACATAAACATTTTATGACGCTTATAAGCGACAGTAAATCCGACGTCATGTTCAGTTAGTGTCGCAACTGTCTAATCCGCCACTATATTAGATTAAAGCAACACCACCCACCGACACTATAACACCCTTTTATAGTAGTGTATTTGATACTAGTTGATTTTAATTTTGGACAACATGTTAATTAAAATTTATTCTATTAATGATAATAAGAAACTCTCATAATAAAAATAAATAAATGAATAAAACTTAATTTTTTTAAACTTATATAGAATAATAATACAAAAATATATATTTAATATAGAATATACCAATATATACAATATGGCTATTGTATTTTATAATAATATTTTTAGTAATTAAACTTTAAAATTATAATTTATTTTTCTTAACAAGTCAAAAGGGGTTACCCACGTGTTATCCGTGTATATACTCGTTAAGAACTCGTTATTAATGGGTTCTTAATGGGTCATCCGATAATGACCCGATTAGTTATCGTGTTAACCCGAAGCCCGTTATTTTCGTTTCGTTTTCGTATCGTGTCATCGTGCTGTGTAAGAAATTGCTGGATCTACTCCTCATCTTCCTCCTCCTCCTCCTCCTCCTCCCCCACCATCCTTCGAATCAACATCTCATATGGATTAATATTTATAGGAACAAATTACGTCTTCAAAGGAGAACCCGTATGGATTCACACTTTTATGCATAGGGGAAACTGTGTGTGTGTGTGTGAGAGAGAGAGAGAGAGAGAGAGAGAGAGAGAGAGAGAGAGAGAGAGAGAGAGAGAGAGGAGCAAAAACTCATTTATGCATAGGCAATCAAATTTTTGTAATACCAAAAACCCCAAAAACTGGGGGAACATTTGTAATGAATGCTTATTAGGCCAAGATGATTACATTATCTAAGATGAAGAGAAGTTGCATTGTGGCTCTTGACAGTGTCAATTTGAGCAAAAACCGATACACCGATGTCGTACCATGTATGCCTCAATGTAGTCTCTCTTTACATTTTTACACAATTTGCAATGTGGAAAATTTGATCTTGAATTTTTGTTGTTGGATTCAGTTGACAAAAATAGGGTTGTTTTCAACTCCTGCAAGGATTACAGACCTTCTGCGAGGGGCCACATCAACGCCAGCTTAATCGCGGTATTTAAATTCATGTTTCCGAGAGAGAGAGAGAGAGAGAGAGAGAGAGAGAGAGAGAGAGAGAGAGAGAGAGAGAGAGAGAGAGAGAGAGAGAGAGAGAGAGAGAGAGAGAGTTAGACCTGACAATTTTTTACACGACACCTAAACGACACAAAAATAACGGGTTTCGGATCAACACAATAACTAATCGGGTCGCTATCGGGTCACACGATAAGAACCCATTATTAACGGATCCTTAACAAGCTTACACGAGAGTGATATATGGGTAACCTGTTTCGACACCAAAATAAAAAAGTTATTTGGATGATTTTAATACAATAGATATAGTGGATGCATATATATACATTGTTTATTAATTATTATTATATTATTATTCTAAATAAATTTTAAAAATTTAAGTTTATTTGTTTATTTATTTTTATAAAATATTATGAGCAAATAGTGAGATTAGAAAATTATAAAACACATTAAAAATAAAAACATCAAGTAATTTAAAAATATCAAATACATTTAAAAATTTATAATAATTAATTTACAAGTGTGAAATATGTGAAAATCGCATCCTCTACACTTTAAAGGCGGGTACATGAATTTTTAAAACTATACAAACCCTCATGTATTTTTAACAGAGTTCAAAATAAATAAAATTCATAATCATTAATGTATAAGTCTAAAAAATGTGAAAGTATATATAAACGCTCATGATTGTAGTGCGTACATGAATTTTTAAAACCATACAAACCCTCATGTATTTTTAAGGGGGTTCAAAATAAATAAAATTCATAATCATTAATGTATAAGTCTGAAAAATGTGAAAGCATATATAAACGCTCATAATTGCATCTTCTACGCTTAGATGATGGTTACATGGTTGTTTAGGTTTTTAAAACCCTCCAAATCTCATGAATAATGTTTTTGGAATTCAAAATTAATAATATTGTAGAAGTGTAAAAAATGTAAAATAATATATATATATATATATAGTCACTCATAATGACAAGTTTTACAACTTTCGTTTAGGGGTCAACTCCGAAATCTGACACCATAATCCATAAACTTTATGACACACCCGTACCTAAAAGTAGGGCATGCTGGCCGTGAGTGTGACGTAGCCATGTGCGCTGTGCGGAAGCTAAGATCGATAACTTAGTACGAATAAATTAAAAACGAATTCTAGCAACCTAAATAGGAATGTGCTAGCGATGTTACATCACTTATACATAATCAGAGTGTACTAGGTCAATGCAGTCAAGCATGAATAAAAGAGTTTTAATTACACCAATAATGCCCTACATAAATCAAGTCTGTCAGAGAAGCCGGAAGATCCTCGAAGTGCCAACCCGGAATATAGGCTATCTAGAACCTGGAGGGGCGAAAAATAAAAGGGAGTGGGTCAGCAAAAACAATTCTTTTCAAAATCAATCTTTTCTCAAAAGTCTAGCCCCTCTCCGTAAAACCTGTATAATTCCCAGAAAATAATACGTACATATATATCTCAATCTTTCTCAGCATAAAACATTATCAAATATCTCAATGTATGCCGTGCAATGCAATTCAATAATCATATCTCTACTGCTTGTATTCTCAGTCCTCGGCTGTAAGTATAGTTCATATCATTTCTATCATGTCAGCCCTCGGCTGTAAATATAGCTCATAGCATTTCTATCATCTCAGCCCTCGGCTGTAAATATAGATCATCACATCTCTATCTCATAATCGTATTTACTCTGCACATATATCCATACCACATCTGGTGGTCTACTCATCATATCATGTATAATCAAGTAAATATGCTCTAGTGCTACAATCACGTGAAGACTGTGCGAATAAACGCGGGTCACCTACATGTCGTACCCCCCACTAAGTGGTCTATACGACAAGACTGTGCACCTAACTTGGATCCAAGGCGAGCATGCGGTGCGGGAGGTGAATATCACGTGAAAGACTGTGCCCCTCTCTGGGCGGATGCACTACTATAACTGTGCAGGTCTATGAGCTAACAAATCATGATATCTGATCATGTCACATCATATCTCATCACTGTTCATTCTCTACTATGCATGTACCTACCTGGTACTTACCTGGCATCCTCGGCACCAACATATGCATGAAATGTATAATTAAATACTCATGCATCAAATCAAGTGATATGCAAGGCGATAAAACGTATTTTCCATTTCTAAAGTGATTCTGGGAAATCATTATATATAAATATATATAGGTTATACGGAAAATAATACTGCCCACTCACTGGTAAGTCGCTGGATCGTAACCCCCGCGTCGAGTCTGGCTACGCTCGTCCTCGGTATATGTCTCACCTATATGAGAAATTATTGAATAAACGTTATTTAACGCACCTACACCTAAATACGGGAATAACTTCTCATATGTAGCTCAAATTTGGCATACGAATATACCACATCGACCTACTCGACGTCACGGACGTCGAGAAATTTTTAGAAAAATTTTTGGAGGCCTCACGCGCCCCCACGCGCCAGCACAGCCACAGACACACGCGTGCGCCCACGCGCAGCGCGTGCATCCCACGCGCCGTCTACCTTGGGTCGCCGGAGCTCTCGCCGGACTGAGTTTTCCGGTGGCCGGAAAACTGGGAAATTTTCCAAGCTTCGTATCTTGTTCATTTTTCATCCTTTTTGACCCATTTTTCTTCCTATGTGCTCCAAATTAAGTGTAGAACATGAATATACCTTCAAAAACGTCGAAAACCAACGAGATTCTCGTCGGGAAATCTCCAAAAACCGGCCAAGCTCCATCCACGTGATCCCGACGTCAAAGCTTGTCAAATGAACATCTCCGAGCATCTAGAGGACCCAACAAACACTCCAGTGATCTCCGATTCTCCTAAAACGCATCGTATGAAAAGTTGATGAATAGTGCCAAATATAAACCTTGAGTTTTGGAGGTGAAATCGTATGAAATCTTACCTGAAAATGGTACCACTGAGTTCGTATGGACCTCAGGAGTCGAATGGGGGTGTTGGTTGCTTCGATCCGTGAAGATTTGGTGGTTTGGTGGTTCGTCCGTACAATTTTTGGCGACGGAGAGAGAGTGTTCGTGAGAGAGGAGAGAGAAAGTGAGGTCTGAGAGTGAGGAGAGAGAGAAGAAATTGTGTGTGTGTGGTCCTAAAATCTCCACACATGCACACGCACATAACCCCGAAGGGGTAATTCCGTCATTTCACAATTAATAATTAATTATATCGGAACGGGTCGTCACAATCTACCCACCTTATAAAAATTTCGTCCCGAAATTTCATACAACACATATACATACTAATATCCATAAAAACAACCTCGGATACATCTCTCTCATCCAGTCCTCGGTCTCCCAGGTGGCTTCTTCCACCGAATGGTTCTTTCATAAACTTTTACCAAACACACTGACTTGTTCCTGAGCACCATATCAATCCAATCAAGTATCGTCACCAGTTCCTCATCATAAGTCAAACCTGAACTGATCTCTAAGGGTTGATGAGGGACCACATGCGACGGATCTGAAACGTAATGCCGAAGCATCCAAACATGAAACACGTTATCAACTCTGGATAACTCCGACGGCAACTCAAGCCTGTAAGTTACTTCACCGACTCGCTCGGTGATCTGATAAGGTCCAATGTACCTAGGACTCAACTTACTTTTCTTTTCGAACCGAACTACACCCTTCCATAGTGATAACATAAGAAACCCCCAATCATCAATATTAAATACTCGGTCAGTAGCATGCCTGTCTGCTAAACTCTTTTGGCGATCTTGGGCCGCTTTCAGGTTATCTCTAATAACCTGAACATTCTGGGTAGTCTTCTCTACAATCTCAGGGCCCACTAAAGCTCTTTCGCCAACCTCTGACCAACACAAGGGTGTACGACATGGTTTCCCATAAAGTGCCTCGAACGGTGCCATTCCGATACTAGAATGAAAACTATTATTATAAGCGAACTCCATCAAGTCCAACCGCTGATGCCATGAGTCGCCAAACTGCAAAAATGAAGATCTCAGCATATCCTCCAAAGTCTGAATAGTTCTCTCATATTGACCGTCCGTCTGAGGATGATAAGCCGTGCTGTACAAAAGTCTCGTACCCAACGCCTCCTGGAAAGCAATCCAGAACTTAGAGGTGAATCGAGGATCACGATCAGAGACAATACTTACTGGAACACCATGATACTTCACGATCTTCGATATGAATAACTCGGCCAACCGATTCAACGAAAACTTTTCTCTGACTGGAATAAAATGCGCTGACTTCGTGAGTCGGTCGACAATCACCCAAATTCCATCATATCCGTTCCGAGTACGAGAGAGCTTGTACATAAAATTCATAGTAACATTTTCCCATTTCCACTGTGGAACGGAAAGTGGTTACATCAACCCAAATGGTTTCTTCATCATTAAACTGGGCCTTAAGTATACGATCAATCAAACTGGCCTAACTTGAAAACTAACAAGTAAAGCATTTCCTCGATCATCTACTACTGAATTTCTCAACTCTAGCTGTACTCCGTCGATCTCAACTCTGTAAGAAGCGGAATACGGCTCGCATGGAACGCGTTAATTCTGCCCTGGGACTTCCTGCTAAGAGCATCAGTCACCACATTTGCACGACCAGGGTGGTACTCAATCGTGCAATCGTAGTCGCTCAATAATTCAATCCATTGACGCAGGCGAAGATTCAAATCTTTCTGGGTAAATAGGTACTGGAGACTCATATGATCTGAGAAAATCCTGCATTTCTCATCATAGAGGTAGTGTCTCCAAATCTTCAAAGCAAAGATAATGGCAGCCAATTCCAAGTCGTGTGTAGGGTAATTCATCTCGTAAGGTTTAACTGGCGTGAAGCGTAAGCAATCACCCTACCATGCTGCATCAAAACGCAACCCAAGCCATTCAACGATGCGTCACTGTAGATCTCGAAATTACCATCGTCGTCAGGAAGCGTTAAGACAGGAGCATGAGTGAGACAATACTTCAACTGGTGAAAGCTCTGCTCACAATCATCATCCCACTCGAACCTAACGTCTTTCCTGGTCAACTTCGTCAATGGTAGCGCCATAATCGAAAAGTCTTTAACGAACCGCCGATAGTAACCTGCCAACCCAAGGAAACTCCGAACCTCGGTGATGGTTCGTGGCCGTTCCCAATTCTCCACAGCCGCAATCTTCTGAGGGTCAACCTGAATACCCCGAGCTGAAACGACATGACCAAAAAACGCAACTTAACTTAACCAGAACTGGCACTTACTGAACTTAGCATATAATCTGGGTTCCCTCAGCTTCTTCAACACCAAAGAATGACGTCGAACAAGATCTTCTTTTGACTTAGAATACACCAGAATGTCATCGATGAAGACAATAGCGAATTTGTCCAAATACTATTGAAATACCTTACTCATCAACCCCACGAAAGCTATTGGTGTATTCGTTAATTCAAATAGCATCACAAGAACTTATAGTGACCATAATAAGTCCTAAAACGGTTTTAGGGACATCTTCACTGCTAATCTTCGATTGGTAATAACCATACTTCAAGTCAATCTTGGAATACACACAGGCATCTCTAGGCCGATCAATCGTTCATCAATATATATGGCAACGAATAACAGTGCTCAATCGTTGCCCGATTCGACTTCTTATAATCAATGCATAGCCTTATAATCCCGTCTCCTTCCTTACAACAAAACTGATTTTCCAAGACGATGCACTAGGTTAAATGAAACCCTTATCAACCAATTCTTACAACTGAGTCATCAATTCTCTTAATTCAGCCGAAGCTATAAGATAAGGAGTTAAGGAACTAGGATTAGTACTTGGTAACAATCAGGGGTGAACTCCACGTCGCGATCTGGCGTCAATCCAAGTAAATCATTAGTAACAACGTCAGAAAAAGTCTGATCACCCTAACATTCTCCACGCTAACAGGAGCCTCATCATTCAAAACCACGCGAGTCCAGTACACCTAACAACTTTTCTTTAATAACTTTTTGGTTTTCACTACTGAAATGATTCCATGCCTGACTCCACTACGCTCACCAATCAAAGTAACCTCTGGTAATCCAAAACGATGGAAAGTAACTGATTCCGTAATAATCGATATTAGTACGATCATACTGCGACCAATCTGAGTCTAGAATAACATTGAAGTCTACTATATTAGACGGATAAGATTCTTTGACATAACTATATCTTCTACCATCACTGGGTACCATGAAAAAAAAACACCATACTATCATGGAATGACTTACCTGATTACTTGCTTAACGAATCCAACGAATAAGTTATTAATATTACGGTCTGCAGCCCGCAATACTGATAACTTACTGTCGTCTAGGTAAGTAAGCAACACTCTTGAGGTGCAATATTACCATCTTGCCCCCATTGAGAAATACATATATATGCCTCGATTGTGCTCATTCACTACTTCCTTTGGCAACATCGTCATTAACATAAAACTTCTACATCACAATCCATCGAAACTCTAGCAAGTGACCAAAATGTTTAGCGTACCCATAATCAAGTCCGAATGTTCCTGCGCATCATGTAGTGATACGTGGTTAACACGTCCCTAGCTTGCGGTCTTTCAGTAGCTCTGTTGGCGTGAACTCCTCGTCCTTGAGAATTACGCCCCTGTCCTGACCATAGGTATAACACCTACCATTACCTCTTCGACGTACTCCAAAACGTCAATCGTTGTACATACGACACAAAGGTGAATTTCCACTATCAGAATTCCCCAGCCTCTGGAATCTAAAACCTTCGAGAAATCTAACAAGTCCTCTATGACCTGTGGAGCTAAAACCTTCGTTGGAAGAACTAGAACTGTTTTCGTATCTCGTAAAATCCTGAGTCTAGCGAAGTCTCTGAGACGATTACCCAATACTTTTATTCTTATCCTTATTCCGATTACTATCTTTTCCTTCTTCTTCCTCACTATTACCAGACATGTCCTCAGAGTTCGCAATCTTCAACACAGTCTCGTAGAATTTCCTGATAAGCATTATAAGGGTAAATGGTCGCCATCAAACGCCATTTCATCCTAATATCCAGCTTAAGCGTCTAAGCATCTCAACTGAAATAGTAGTAATTTCTAATTCATAACGAGACAATTTAGTAACTTCCTTTAGTACTCGTTAAAGATAACTTCTCCTGTTTCGAATCTGCTAACTCTTGCGTCTTACGATCTAGGTATGCTGGGATATGAATCTCTTAAAGAATGTCCGTTTAAACATTCTATCAGTCTGTAATCTCCTCGGGCTTCTACCCGTAAGTTTCCTATTCCCAATATGATGTCGATTCAACGTCCAAAAGCTAAACAGTGGCCTCTATCCACTTATCGTCAGGAAAAATCCCCTGGCTCAACTTCGGCCTAAAATATTCTCAATCTAATTGAGCCAACGCTCAAAACCCTTCATGGCCTTCATTACCCCTAAAGGTAAGCAACTTTAGATTATACTCTAACTTCTAAGGGGTTCGCTGAGGAGGCAAGTTACAGACTGAATAACACTAACAATAGCTTCCCCCTAACTAAGCTATATCAGGGAAACTAGGTTCAACTGAACGACATGGCTCTCTACGAGGCGGCATAGTTCTGACAGAAGACATCAAGTCATTAGAAAATCCACAGAATATGCAAGACTGCAACCTAGGGCTCTGATGCCAAGTTGACACACCCGTACCCGAAAGTAGGGCATGCTGGCCGTCACGTGAGTGTGACGTAGCCATGTGCGCTGTGCGGAAGCTAAGATCGATAACTTAGTACGAATAAATTAAAAACGAATTCTAGCAACCTAAATAGGAATGTGCTAGCGATGTTACATCACTTATACATAATCAGAGTGTACTAGGTCAATGCAGTCAAGCATGAATAAAAGAGTTTTAATTACACCAATAATGCTCTACATAAATCAAGTCTGTCAGAGAAGCCGGAAGATCCTCGAAGTGCCAACCCGGAATATAGGCTATCTAGAACCTGGAGGGGCGAAAAATAAAAGGGAGTGGGTCAGCAAAAACAATTCTTTTCAAAATCAATCTTTTCTCAAAAGTCTAGCCCCTCTCCGTAAAACCTGTATAATTCCCAGAAAATAATACGTACATATATATCTCAATCTTTCTCAGCATAAAACATTATCAAATATCTCAATGTATGCCGTGCAATGCAATTCAATAATCATATCTCTACTGCTTGTATTCTCAGCCCTCGGCTGTAAGTATAGTTCATATCATTTCTATCATGTCAGCCCTCGGCTGTAAATATAGCTCATAGCATTTCTATCATCTCAGCCCTCGGCTGTAAATATAGATCATCACATCTCTATCTCATAATCGTATTTACTCTGCACATATATCCATACCACATCTGGTGGTCTACTCATCATATCATGTATAATCAAGTAAATATGCTCTAGTGCTACAATCACGTGAAGACTGTGCGAATAAACGCGGGTCACCTACATGTCGTACCCCCCACTAAGTGGTCTATACGACAAGACTGTGCACCTAACTTGGATCCAAGGCGAGCATGCGGTGCGGGAGGTGAATATCACGTGAAAGACTGTGCCCCTCTCTGGGCGGATGCACTACTATAACTGTGCAGGTCTATGAGCTAACAAATCATGATATCTGATCATGTCACATCATATCTCATCACTGTTCATTCTCTACTATGCATGTACCTACCTGGTACTTACCTGGCATCCTCGGCACCAACATATGCATGAAATGTATAATTAAATACTCATGCATCAAATCAAGTGATATGCAAGGCGATAAAACGTATTTTCCATTTCTAAAGTGATTCTGGGAAATCATTATATATAAATATATATAGGTTATACGGAAAATAATACTGCCCACTCACTGGTAAGTCGCTGGATCGTAACCCCCGCGTCGAGCCTGGCTACGCTCGTCCTCGGTATATGTCTCACCTATATGAGAAATTATTGAATAAACGTTATTTAACGCACCTACACCTAAATACGGGAATAACTTCTCATACGTAGCTCAAATTTGGCATACGAATATACCACATCGACCTACTCGACGTCACGGACGTCGAGAAATTTTTAGAAAAATTTTTGGAGGCCTCACGCGCCCCCACGCGCCAGCACAGCCACGGACACACGCGTGCGCCCACGCGCAGCGCGTGCATCCCACGCGCCGTCTACCTTGGGTCGCCGGAGCTCTCGCCGGACTGAGTTTTCCGGTGGCCGGAAAACTGGGAAATTTTCCAAGCTTCGTATCTTGTTCATTTTTCATCCTTTTTGACCCATTTTTCTTCCTATGTGCTCCAAATTAAGTGTAGAACATGAATATACCTTCAAAAACGTCGAAAACCAACGAGATTCTCGTCGAGAAATCTCCAAAAACCAGCCAAGCTCGATCCACGTGATCCCAACGTCAAAGCTTGTCAAACGAACGTCTCCGAGCATCTAGAGGACCCAACAAACACTCCAGTGATCTCCGATTCTCCTAAAACGCATCGTATGAAAAGTTGATGAATAGTGCCAAATATAAACCTTGAGTTTTGGACGTGAAATCGTATGAAATCTTACCTGAAAATGGTACCACTGAGTTCGTATGGACCTCAGGAGTCAAATGGGGGTGTTGGTTGCTTCGATCCGTGAAGATTTGGTGGTTTGGTGGTTCGTCCGTACAATTTTTGGCGAGGGAGAGAGAGTGTTCGTGAGAGAGGAGAAAGAGAGTGAGGTCTGAGAGTGAGGAGAGAGACACGGGAGAGAGAGAAGAAATTGTGTGTGTGTGGTCCTAAAATCTCCACACATGCACACACACATAACCCCGAAGGGGTAATTCCGTCATTTCACAATTAATAATTAATTATATCGGGACGGGTCGTCACACTTTAGATTTAAATTTAACCATCCATTGTTGTTTACACTTTATTCTACTCACCAAATTTTATTGTTTTATATTTTCTTTTTTGAAAAGTTATCTTTTAACTGATGTAGATAAATGAACGGTTCGGATCGTTGATATAACATACTGATATTTACGATTAACTAAAATATGAGTTCATGTTAAATAGTTTCTAGAAACTTTATAGACTTCGAGCTGTATTTTCACTAATGGTAAAATTCTCATCATAATATCAACGATCCAAACCCTTCATCGTCCTGCATCCTTTAAGAGATCATGTTTAAAAAAAAAATATTTGGTGTGAAGAATGGAGTGTAAATGTAAACGACAATCAACGGTTAAATTTAGATCTATAGTCTATGGATTATGGAAAACCTTAGTGAAAAAAATTGTCTATATAACCCTTGAAGACATTATATCAAGCCAAAGTTCCAATATTATTTCTCTTCGTGATTGATGAAAGTTGAAGGGTTTATTGTAAAAAAGATGTAAGGTTCCTCAATCTTGAAACACAACTCTATTCATTTTGCATATCTTTGAACATTTGTATTTTGTAGTATGCACTAATATTTTTTCATTAGACTCTTATTTTGGGGTATGTAAACTTGAAAGAAAAATGTTATATTTATTTATTAATGTTTTAAAGTAGTAATTTATGTGACAATGTGGTATGTATATACTAATTTAGTATTATGTTTTACATTTTTTGGGGTCAAATTATGTTTTTCATTTTCATTATTTATTGATTTAAAATATATTTTTCTTTATGGGTAACAGGTCGGGTCATATTACCTAATAATATTAACGAGTCGATTTCAGATTGGGTCATATTACTCGTTTATTTTAACGGGTGTTACACGACATAACCCGTGAAGTTATCAGGTATGACACGAAAACAACACGAACATGAGAGACACAACACGAATGCCAGGTCTAGGGAGAGTAGAAAGAGAGGGAGAGTAGAGAGAGTAGAGAGAGAGAAATAAGAAATTAGAAAGAACTAACCCATTTATATACGAGGGCAATTAGGTCATTTCAAGATGTAAAAAAATTATATTTCTATCGTATTATTGTGCATGGCATGTGAATGCTTGTGCATAATCGAAAAATTCCTATATCAGCCATAAGATTTAAAAAAAAAAGTCATTTTTGGCAATTTCTCTTTTAAATATGGTATGTAGTGATTAATGATTATGGTGTTCGGTATTATATTGATAAAAATATTAAAAAGTAAGATTTTCTTTATGTATCTAGGATGGGTGGAGTTATTCACACACGCATTTTTACTTCTCACGCATCCCTCTCAATTTTCGGATATGAGATTGAATAAATTGAAAGATATCAATAGATAAATATTAATAAAAGTGTGAATAACACTTCCCATCAAAGACTTGTGCCTCTAGCATTTGGTTTACTGGTATGCTGCTCTAATTATAAGATAGAGGATCTTGAGTTCGGCTATTCTCAGTGAAGACCGGAAAGCAATTATGGTTGATTCATATATATATATATAAAGGGAGAGTTGTTGTTGAAATACAAGTGTTTGTGATAGTTTTGAAAAGGAATTAGATTTAACTTTCGAATTGAATGTAAACCCTCAGGTCTTATTTAAAGTGCGCAGTAGAGATTTAATATCTGATAAGTCATATATTTTAACACTTGTAACTTTCTCATAGGGTAGATTACATGAATTGTTGGATTTAGTTGATGTAAGAGAAACAATCTCTCTCTCTCTCTCCTTTTTATTTTTATATGTTATTTTTTAATTTTTAATTTTAAAGATACGATATTTCATTTCAACAAAAGCATTACAAAACAGAGTCTAACTCTAAGCATTAGGGGTGGGCATAAAAACCGCCGAACCGGAAAACCGAATCGAACCGTGACAAAAAAAACTGTAAAAAACCGTGTTGACCAAAAAAGTCAAAATTGGAACAAAAACCGAACCGAACCGTTTTAAACGGTTCTGGTTCTGGTTTGGAAATATTAAGAACCGGAGGAACTGAACCGAACCGTTTTTAATATAAATTATTGTATTATTATTATTTTTATATAAATAAGACATTTTTCAAGAAGATCATGGCATAAGCCCAATATTTTTCTTCACTTCTCTTCCCCTCCTTTGTTGTTTTATCACTTTTCTCCCCTCCATTATTTTCCTCCATTCTTATCTAGTATGTTATGCATTATGTACACTTTAGTTTTAGTTTAAGATCTACACTTTGGTCTTGATATGAACCTTTTTATCTTTTGATTTATATTTATATGCACACTTACTATTAACCGGTCACAAATCTTGTAGATCTAGTAGTGAAAATTCAAATTTTCTTGAATTTGTGGTTGAAATATGTGTTTGGTATTAGAAGTAGAAAAATTAGAACGAAAATAAATAAATAAATAAATATATATATATAATTTTGGTTAGAACCGTAAACTGGTATGAACCGAATCGGAACCGTTATGAACCGAATCGTATGGTTTGAGTAAAAATTTAAGCATAACCGGACCGAACCAAACCGTTGAAATTTTCCGATTTCGGTTCCGTTTTGAGGGTGGAACCGGACCGAACCGGACCGTGCCCACCCCTACTAAGCATACATGCATACACTTTCCTCAACAAGTATGTTAGTGACAAGCATCAGTCAATTCCCACTTTTGCTTCAGAGAAAGGCCGAATTTTGTGAGGCGATGCGCGGCAGCGTTTGCTATGCGACGAGTTCAGTGATTGTGTTGAGTAGAACTTTACAATCCTCACAAGTTGAGGAGAAGATCCCGCAGCGCCTCTACAATCTGAAGACAGTCAGTTTCAACCAACAGTATTTGAAAACCCCTGTCAATTGCCCAGAGCAAACCTGACCTGACCGCCATCGTTTCCGATAACAGTGGGGAGTATATATCATCTAAGCTTCCACATAGTGCAGCCATAAATAATCCATCACTGTCTCGGATAATAGCACCAAAACCAGCAGAACGCCTTTCAGCGTTTCAAGAATAGTCAATATTCATCTTGAGCTGACCATGCGGTGGAGCAGTCCATCTGGGGGTATTTAACTGTCGGTCACCATGCTCATAGCTAGATTGACCGACCTTATAAATTCCAGCCATCATTGAATAGCGCGAGCAGTACAAATATCAGGGGGTTCAATTTTATCCTCCCATAATTTCTTATTGCGTGCTCCCCGTACAGCCCAACAGACCATCATAAAAACATCAAAACTTGATTTTGGGATTAATTCTGCAACCTCACCGGTCCAATCTTTGAAAGAAAGGTGGTGAGTGTTCATCAGAATTGGGCCCACTTCCCATCCATGCACATTTTGCATAGAGACACTCCTTTAGGTGGATGGTAGATTCGCGAACAGCACCATACAGAACGCAGTCCATATCTGTAATAATATGCCTTGCCGCCATGTTTACCCGAGTAGGTACCAGCCCAGTAGCAAGGCGCCATACGCAGATCTTTACTTTTGGTGGTACATTTGTATTCCAGACCTTTGTCAACAAGCTGTTAGCATTCGAGTTCGAAGAAGAGGCCCTCTAATTTGTAGGTTGAAGCCAATTCTTTGCCGTATGGTACGCCAATCTTACAGTGAACCTCTCATGCCTCTCTTGATGCTAAACCAAAAAGTCTGGCGGGTTCCGAACGCTCAATGGAATGCCACAGATTAAGTCCACCTCCTCAGAAGAGAAAAGTTGTTGAAGCAGAGGGATCCTCCGCCCTTTTGCAACCGGGTCAATGTCTTCATCCATTGTTTTCAATGTACACCCCACCGGCTTGGGAGAAAAGGGGCTAAACTGTGAGGGGATGGGGATCCAAGAATCATCCCAAATACTTATGGACTGTCTTGTACCCACCTGCCATCTCAGGCCTAAGTTTAGCACCTTTCGTGCACTACCTGTACTTTTCCAAACATACGACGCTCCAACGCGCAGTGGGGCCTCCATTAACGAGCAATTTGGATAGTACTTTGCCTTCAGGGCCGTTGCAACCAGAGATTGATGTTCAGTCAACAAACGCCACCCCTACTTGGCCAACATGGCCAAGTTGAATGCATATAGTAGTCGAAACCCGAGTCCACCCTCGCTCTTTGGAACCCAAAGTCACTCCCAAGAACACCAATGCATTTTTTTTTCTCTCCCTCATCACCACTCCACCAATAGGATGCTATCAGCTTGTTAAGATCATCACAAAATAATATAGGCAGCAGAAAGCAACTCATTGAGTAGTTTGGCACACCGCCTTGACTAACACCTCTTTTCCAGCTGCACTCAACATTTTACCCTTCCAACTTTTTAGTCTCTTCCATAGGTGATCCTTAAGGTATTCGAAACATATACGCTTGTTCCTTCCGACAAATGTTGGCATACCCAGGTACTTCTCATGCCTATCTACTCAGTCCACACCAAGGATCCCAGCAAGCTTGAGCTGCACTGAGCGTTTTACAGTCCTATTGAAACACATCTCACTTTTTTCAATGTTCACCTTCTGGCCTGAAGCACCTTTATAAACCCTTAGAGCATCCCTAACTTGCCTGCAATCCGATATGCTTCAGCAGTAAAGGTGAACACCAAAGTGACCACCGATTGGTTTGTGCAGATGCTCGGAGGGTCACTCGTGCTAAACGCCAGTAGTTGTTGAACAGCCTGACCACTTATCTGAGGGGGAAGGTCGCCCTGTGAGTATTACCATGGAAGGGCGGCGCGTTGGTATGAAAGAAAGGACTTAGTACAGAAGAACTTGCTGTGAGCCCCATGTAACACTTATCTAATAAACTCTGCAAGATTTCTCCCCAGCCTATCTACTGACGATAACACCTGATCAGGAAGGCGAGTTTCTATTATAAGATATCAAAAGAAGAGTTTATAGTGACCTGAGATGGATTCTAAGGCACGAAGAAAAGTCTTTTAGACTGTAAAAAGGAGGAAGAAAGTGTGAAGATATTGAAAGCGGGATATGTGATATGGTATCCGACCGCATATGTTGGTCGGCAGGCCCACTCTAGGGATGAAGAGTCGATAAGTTTTTGGAAGAACGACCACTTTGAAGACGTTAGTTTTTTGGGTTAAGGGTTAGCTATTGGCATAGAAGCTCTGCATTAGCCAAGCATTGTATGAAAGTGGTAGCGAAATGTGCAATCTTCCGATGTCCAAGGGTCTTACCATATCTTATTCACTAGGGGTACCGAGTGTTAGGTGATGACTGGGAATATGAATCCCATGGCAAAAATTAACCAAAACAGCAAAATCAAGTAGTTCACGAAATGTAAAGAGTGTAAAACCTGAAGAGACGATGGGGAGGCGGAAAAAGCTTTTGAGGAACGGTTTCTAAATGCATAAAAAAACGAGAGAGAGAATTGGAAGAATGATGGTTTATATTGGAATAAGTCAATATTTAGGAAAAAAAGGAATGTAAATATTTTGTAATTATTAGAGTCATGTTTTAGGAAGGATATTGTGTCCTTTCCTTTTGTAACAAGGATTGTATATACCTTTTATTCAGAATTGTGAAATACAGAAAAGTTAAGCCATAAAATTCTATTTGGTATCAAGAGCTTGTTTCGATCCAAATCCTAACTGAACCTGTGTAGTGCTGTGGTTGTAACTAAGCGCACCACCGTAACCTAATTATAATACAGCGTATTGGTTAGATGTTCAATTGTCGTGTATTGGTATAATTGTTGCATATCAGTAATTGTCATGTACTGTAGTCTCGGGTGTTATTACTATGATGAAAATAGGTTGGATTTTGGATTTTGGTGCAACGGATCATGTGACGTATGATAGATCTTTATTTCAGTCCATGAAAGATTCTCATAGAAAGTGTGTGGCAATTGCTTATGGTACTACTGCTACTATTGTTGGAGTAGGTTTATTGGTTCCGTCATCGTCCCATCACTTATTGTCTTTACCTTAAGTCACTGAACAATTGGATTGTGTTGTAATAATGTATCCTCCATTTTGCTTGCTTTAGGATATTCAGACAAAGGAGATCATTGGGTGTGGCATTAAGAGAGAAGGGCTATATTATGTGGGTGATGTGGTTCTTGGAAGAGCTAATTTGGTTCATTCGGCACGTAATAGTAATCTACAAAAGGTATTGTTATTGCATCGCCATTTGGGGCATGCATCCTTTGGTTATTTGAAACATATATTACTTGATTTGTTCAATGGTATTTAAGACTCAGAATTGAAATGTGAAGTATGTATTTTAGCCAAATCTCATCATGCTTCATTCCCTCCAAGTATGAATAGAAGATCTTTTCCATTTGCACTAGTACACTCTGATGTGTCGCCTTCCCCTGTTAGTACTATTTAGAGAATTAAGTGGTTTGTTACTTTCGTGGATGATTGCACTCGCATGACGTGGTTGTATATATTGAAAAGTAAAAGTGAGGTTTGTGATGTGTTTCATCTGTTTCAACAGATGGTTAAAACTTAATATTCCCCTAATATTAAAGTTTTGTGTTCTAACAATGGTGGAGAGTACATAAATTCTGAGTTATCTCGGTTTTTATAAGATCGTGGAATTATTCATCGAACTACCTGTCCGCATACTCTAAAACTGAATGGGGTTGGTGAGAGAAAGAATCATCATATCTTGGAAACTACTCATGCCTTGCTTATTGGTGCGTCTATGCCTAAGTGTTTTTGGCTGGAAGCTGTTACTTATGTCGTGTATGAGATTAACCGTATGCCATATCGGGTTGTAGAATTATGTACACCTCTTCAAGTATTGACTGAACATGTTCCTATAGTATCCACTAATACCCTTACTCCTCATGTGTTTGGATATGCAGCACATGTTCATATTCAAAAGATTCATCGTAGCAAATTGGATCCATGTGCCCTTCGGTGTGTTTTTGTTGGGTTCGCCTCCTAACAGAAAGGATATAAGTGTTATCATCCTAAAACTTGACATATGTATGTGACTATGGATGTTACTTTTTCTGAATTAGAGTATTTTTATTCTTCGATCTCATCACCTTTAGATCACCAAGGGGAGAACACTAGTGGTGATCAAGTTGATCTTAGGTGGTTAGAAGTACCAGAGGATGTGATATGTAGTTCAAGGGGAGCATGTGTTGACGACAAGGATGAAAATGGGACACCAGTCTCTCGGCAAGAAACTGCTGAGAATGATATGGGCCTTCAGCTACTGCCTGCTGAGACAAGTGTAGGCTTTTCGGCAAGGTCCTGCCAAGGAAGCTATAACAGTCCAGCAACCTGATGCTAAACTAAGTACTTCAGGGGAAGAAGTGTTGCCTATAGAACCCACATCACCTTCTCTCTCTAGCTCGATAATTCCACCCAATGTGTCTACTATGAATATCCATGAGGTAAGTACTGCAGATGCTTATGTAACTAATCCAAATAATGATGTAAGTACGTATAAGTTGTCACCAAGGAAAAATCGTGGGTGTTCCTCCTGACAGGTTTTCTCTTGAAGGAAAAGTAAAGAATCCAATAGCAAATTATGTGTCATGTAAGAACCTTGTACCGGAACACCAAGCTTGGGTAAATAATATGGAAGCAATCCAAGCACCAACCCCAGTTGAGGAGGCCTTGAAGGATCCTAAATGGGCTGCTGCAATGGATGAAGAAATGATAGCACTACACAAGAATGAGACATGGGATGTAACAAAGCTACCTAAAGGCAAGAAACCGGTTAGGTGTAGATGGGTCTTTACAATCAAGTACAAGGCAGACGAATCGGTAAACATGTATAAAGCAAAGTTAGTAGCAAAGGGTTATACACAAACTTATGGTGTTGATTATCACGAAGCTTTTTCTCCAGTAGCAAAGATGAATATAGTACGAGTTCTGATTTCTTTCACTGCAAATTTGAATTGGCTATTGAAACAGTTTGATGTGAAAAATGCTTTTCTTCATGGGCATTTGGAAGAAGAGGTATATATGGATTTTCCTCCGGGGTACAATGCTTGAGGGAAAACCGGAGTATGTAGGTTGCAAAAGTCACTTTACGGCCTTAAGCAATCACCTCGTGCATGGTTTGGTAGATTTACACAAGTTATGAGGAGGATTGGGTATTATCTAAGTCACTCAGATCATCCATTATTTGTGAAATGGAGAAGTGGTAAAGTGATGGCCTTAATTATTTATGTGGATGACATGATAATAACGGGTGATGATTATGAAGAGATGATGAAGTTAGAACAAAACCTTGCAGCCGAGTTCAAGATGAAGAATTTGGGAGATTTGAACTATTTTCTTGGCGTGGAAGTTGCTCAGTCATCTGGAGGTATTTTCTTGTCTCAACGTAAATATGTTCTAGATTTATTAAAAGAAACAGGCATGCTGAGATGTAAACCTATGGACACTCCCATCGTAGAGAAACATTATTTGGGGATTTATCCAAATCAGGAATTGGTTGACAAAGGTAGGTAAATAAGCATGTTGAGGTTGATAGACATTTTATCAAAGAAAAGTTGGAGAAGAAGATTGTGTCAATACCGTTTGTGAACTCAAAGGAACAACTTGCAGATATTCTTACCCATGCCGTGTGCAGTAGGAGGTTCGATGACTCACTTGTCAAGTTGGGCATGAGTAATATCTATGCTCCAACTTGAGGGGGAGTATTGGAATAAGTCAATATTTCGGAAAAAAAAGAATGTAAATATTTTGTAATTATTAGAGTCATGTTTTAGGAAGGATATTGTGTCCTTTATTTTGTTTCCTTTTGTAACAAGGATTGTATGTACCTTTTATTCAGAATTGTGGAATACAGAAAAGTTTAGCTGTAAAATTCTATTGTTTAATCACACCTGAAACCTAACCGAGTACCATTTATAGTACTGACCGACCTAAGAAACTTCACACCCAAGGAAGAACCCTTGACCAAAGAATTGGGGACTTGTTAATGCTAGACATTTTTAGGCCCATATAGTGGCCCAAGCCAGAAGTGGGATCATAAAAAGCCCAAGAGAGACCAAAGAGCCTAGGGACAAAAGAGGCTTAGAACAAGGAAAAGCTGAGCTCTACCCGACCAGAGTAAGTGAAGATCTTGTCGAACGTCGATGGCACATGGGCAGGCTGACAACTTGACGGTGTAAATCTTTGAGGATTGGTCTAGTCATGTGTCAATCAGACCATGTGGTGATTTACAGTCAGTGACAGGAGTTTGGATGTGATGTAAAGGTGATCGAAAGAATGCTTGAAAAGACAGAGTTGAGTAACCAAGGCTGAGCATCCACTCGTTGTATTTAAAGAAGAGGCATTCTGTTGTTATTTGCAATCAAATAAATACTCCCTTCTCTTTCCAATACTTTGAAGGGTAATGAATTTGTCATCAAACAACATAAACTTGCTTTTGCAAGCACTCATCACCAAACAGTTAATATTCAACACCGTATCCACTTCATATCAGGTTGTTGCAGCCTCATTCATATAACATTCGTATCACTTTATGCAATCTCTTTCAGTAGAATCTGCACAACCACAACATTTTGCAAAGGTGGCTTTTCATCACCCCATTGCTCCACAACAAGAGTTTTGGCTTACAGATAACATATATCCCTGTCTAATGCTACCCCTTTTACTGCTACTGAAATTATAACTGCTGCCAATGGTTAAGGCTTTAAGATAACACATATTGGTCAATCTCTCTATCTTATCAATCTAAAATTCAATTTAGTATTTCATCCTCCACAATTTTCCCTGCGTCTTTTATCTGTGAATATGTTGGGTTTCCAGGCAAGGAGAATAGATGTTTAATTATTGTTGATGATATTTCTATATGTATACAAGACAAGTTCACATGAAGGAGCCTTTTACAAGGACTGAGTAACAATGGCCTCTATCAACAACCATACTTCAAGCCTAAACCCTCTATTTTTCATTCACTATTAGCAGCTTACCTCGGACACAGAGTGCAAATGAATTTACAAGATCAAGAAGAATACATATGGCCAAATTTGGTTGGAAACTAAGGAAGGTACGTGGATCTGAATATTAGACAAACAGCGTTTATATGGCTCAACCTCAGGGGTGCACTGATTCTATTCATCCTTATTTTTTGTGAAAATTTAAGAAAACTTTATATGGTTTAAAAAGCATCAAAGAGCCTAGAATGAGATGTTTACAAAATTATTGCCTAGTTTGGGTTTCAGAGCATCTTTTACAGATCCTTCCCTCTTTGTTAAGTATGATCAATATACTATTGTCATCTTTTTAACTGTGAAGTATGAATTGTGTATCATTGATGATAGCATATTTTTCTATTTATTTACTCCAAAAGTTACATTTTCTTGTGATAAGTTGGATGACCCATATGACTAGATTAATAATAAGGCAAAATTACTACGATTTTTGTTTAATTTCTAGTTAAAGTGGAAGTTGCTAGAGCTTTTGCTCTTTTGGATTCATGTGTGTAGGCATCTTACTTACAAAAATTTTATGTAGGGTCTACATGGTAAAAGCCGGCAATATTTCTATTCTTTGAATACAAAGATGGACCATTTTGTTTTGCTTCCACATGGCCACTTCAATACCTAAAGGCATCAAACTTCAGTTGACCTGTCTCAAAAGGTAATTGAAAGGCTTGCGATCTGTCCCAATTTCCAGGAGCAAGACGAGAGTGGAAGCCAACAAAGTGCTTTCCTCGCTTAAGCACTTTTCTCCTCTCCCCCACACCAAAACTCCTACTTCTGATTCAAAACCAATGGATCCAATCAACCTTTCCCTCCTGCCCTGTTTCTGCAACTTCACACTCCCCTGAATTTTTATCCCTCTTCAAGAGAGTACTCCCTCCACCAAATTTTCAGTCGGTGGATCTTTTCGAGAAGATGAATCTGGAGCATTGGGTTGATTATCTTAACTGTTGGAGTCTGGGCAATTTTCAAAAAATGGCAAAGACGACCAGGAAGGTGAAATTCGAGTTGCACAGTTGGGGGAGAACGAAAAAGGAAAGCAGAGGAATGTGTTATTCCAATATTTTCTTGCTCCTAATTTGTTTGATTTTCTTGTGGTATGTGTTCTCTTTTATTATGGGTTTTGGAGTGAAGGCATCAAAGAAAGAGACTTGGCTGCTACATAAATGGATTTATTGATGGCAATGAAAGAGTCATTGAAACAAAGGGGAAGCATCAGCAAGGAGATTAAAGGCAGGCGCTTAATGTTAACGGATACAGAATTCATTTGGGTGCCTTACCATACCAAAGAGTGGCCAGCACATAATTGAAGACTTCTACTATTTCCTCTCTTTTACTGTCAGCAATCAATTGGGGTTAATCTTTCGTCTGTTACGAAAATGTAAAAGGGGAAAAGAAGGAAAGGAATGAGGGAGTGAAGAAGCATAGACAAAGGGAAGAAGGCAGTGACAAAGCACGAGATTTTCAGGCTTTTCTAAACTTAGTTTTTCTTTTTATTTTATGAATTCAATAATATTTTCGATTATGTTTCGGAACTAATTTTCCTTAGCGAGGGTTACGATGTAGCCATGATTATGAATATCATTTGATGTGCTTATATTCTTGGTTTTAGTCTTGGTGATTAGCTACCATCTTGACTTTTTCTTAGTAAATTTGATGCAAGTTGTGCAGATGCCATGTTTTCAACTTGAGTTATAGCTTCTTGCTAATAGATACCATAAATTATCTGGTAGTAGATGTCATACTCTAGGATTTGTGTAGTTTTTATATAAATTTCCACTGATCATAATGAGTTTCATTATGTTAAACTATTTCAGATGCCATGGATGGTTGCATATTGGGATATACGTAATAGTCTAGATGCCATAGATATTACATGTGTTAGAGAAATTTGACTATCAATGAGATTGAGTACTTGTTAATAATTGGTTTCAGGAAATAAGTAGGATTGGTTATGGAGAGTCGGATGCTCGAGCGTTTTACTCGATTGAATTACAACTTGTTTTCTTGGCTGCTATTTTTTTTTTTTTTTTTGCATTGTGATCAAACGTTCTTGTTTTCATATGCCTTTAATATCAGTTTCAATTCTCAAATCCAACTTTCATCAATCTTTGCTAATTTTACTTCATTGCAATTGAATTTAAGGTAGTTGATAAGAATTAAATCATTTTCTGAGGGATGATATTAAGTGTTTGCTTGCTATACTATCGAATGATTCGTACACTTGCGAGCATAAAATTTGGAACTAAGTTAGACTAATTTCAGCTAGTTTAAATTTCGCAACAAGTTTTTGGTGCCACTGCTCGAAATTGAAATTTAATTTTATCTCTTTCTTGTTTCAATTTCTATGTGTTTTCGTTTTATTTTAATTTATGTTTTCTTTCGTTTTTAGGTGTTCTTGTGAAGTTCATGCATGGTCGTTGTTCTCAAAGGCCTAAGCTTGTGCCATACAATCCTGAAATTGATAGAACATTTTGGCACCTACTAAGGAAGCAAATGAAGAAAGAACCAATTGAAAGAATAACAGCTAATCAGTTTGAGTCACATCGTCTTGCATCATGCGCCCAAAAATAACGGCTAATCAGTTTGAGTTAAAGTCATCTTTCATCTAAATGTTGCCATCATTTTATGGTCTTACTACTGAAGATCCAAATTTAAATAATTAGCGACTTTGTTGAGATAGGTGAAACTTTGAAGATCCATGGGGCAACTAACAATGCTATCAGATAGCGGTTGTTTCTGTTTTCACTCAAGGACAAGGGAAAGTCTTGGTTTAACTCTCTGCCTACTAAATTTATAACAACTTGGGATGAGTTGGCAAAATCAATTCCTTCAAAGATTCTTTCGTTCGAAGACTGACTTAACTAAGTGCAATGGTGCCAACATCATATCATTGTGAAGCATCATTCTCTAGAGGCCAAATAAGATGGGTTCTTACATTAGATGTAAATGAGTAAGCGTACTCTCTCATTATTATTTTTTCTAGCCAACATCATATCATTGTGAGGTGGGCTTGGTAATAGTGAGTCTCCCATACCCTACTAAGAGTTTCCTTCAAAACTCTCGAATTCCAACGAGGGATATGGAATTTTTTTTAAAATAGTGGGTGGTGCTATTTGATTTAAAGACCCGGATCAAATAGCTTAAAATCAATCAATTTATATTCGTTATGTATTTGTTTACCAATATATTTGCTTACCAATATATTTGCAAACGCTATCCAAAACTTGACAAAGAAAAGTCGAACGCTTTAGTTTTCCGAACTTGGTACCACAATCCCATAGATTGTCTTGAATGGATTGTAAAAGTGCCTAAGTAGTCTCATCCTCACAATCTTCCTATTGATAATGTATCAATGGAAGAACATTTTAGATAAGTCTGTCATAAAGAGGACAACGCAAACACTAGTGCTTGTCTCTTTGTTACAAGAACAAGGAACTTGAGAAGAAAGCACAAGGGCATGGACACTTAATGTGCCATGATTCTTCACTTACAAATTGTTGTATGAAGAAATGATAGTTGCCTTGAACAACTCTTGAAAGTTTGTAATTATGTTTAGAACATAATGGTTGGTTGACAAAAATAGTCCATCAACATGGACTTATGGTGATTTTGAATCATTGAGTGTAGAAGTGTTAAACCACTTCTAGAGACGGAAACTAAGCAAGGACTTCACATTTGAGTCCCTATCCAAATGGTTCACTAAGTTTATTGTAAACTATATAGTGAACAATAACCGCACGCTCTCCAAATCGTTTGAAGTGTATAACACAATTGAAATAAAGTTTCAAGAGAGATAGTGGGAGTTTAGGGACCATGACTATTGTAGTCAATGGAGAAGTCAAATGAAGAAGGCAAAATAACTCCAAGGGAACAAACTTTCTTTATGAAAGGATGGACATTGGAAGAGGTATTTGCAAGAAATGTCTTGCAAGTGTCAAGAACACACATTTCGAAGGTGTTGTAAATTGTTCTTGAATAATTCAAAATAGTTGGTTCTTCTACTTGAATACATGATTCTGTATTAGCAACTATGTTTTACAATCGTTGTAAAAGTGTGGCTAATAAGAAGTAGAAGATAAATGAGAGAAGAGAAAGTACTTCACATTCGGAATGTGAATAAGATATAGATCTTTGCGAAAACAAATAGTACTTGCTTCCTCATATGAACTACCAATGAAATTGGAAAACCAAAGATTGTCTTTACATTCCAATTTAATGTAAGGAACTTAATTCCATCACTATGAGAAATGGATGAATGCTTTGTTTGACAAAACATTGTTCTTTATGAATGGTTGGATTATTGTAATCTAATTGATTGTCTCTATAGTAGAGATAATGTGGTAGTGTTAACTGTTTAGAATATAACGATGCTTAAAACCCAAAAGGTTGCAAGGTAGTGACTAATCCCACTGAGCTGTGACACCTCTAAAACATAAATTACGAGTTGGTCATAGATGGATGCTTTGGATCGTTAGATCCGGATCCAATGCCTTCTTGTTAAAATTGTATAGAGGCGAAATGTTCGAATCTTTATTCTTTTGGAAAGAAGAAAGAATCACAAAGTTGTTGAGGATAATTCACTTAGATGTTAGTGGCCCTTGTCCACAACATAATACTACTCATGTTGTATGACATTCACCGAAGATCGCTCTCGGTTAGACCATCGTTTATTTTGAATAAACACTAGTCTGAATACTTTGCAAAAAGGTTTCAAAGAATTCAAGAATGTAAGTTGATGAGTTAGACGTCTAAAGTATTTACCTCCTTAGATTTGATCCAAGGAAAAAGGACACTTTAGAAGAGTTTCCTTGAAAGATATCAAGGAAAGTAGCATCATAAGATAATGGATTTCTCCATTGGGAGAAAAAACGAACAAGAATAAGATTTAGTTTGTTGGATATTATCAAATAACCCATATATAGGATATATATATATATATATATACATACATATACATACATACATATATATATATATGTACATATATATATATACATATATGTACATATATATATATATATGTATGTATGTATATGTATGTATATATACACTTCTAAGACAATATGATTGTCAATTAGAATATCTTCCAAAATTTTCATGATTCCATGGGATGTAGTTGGAAAGAAAGACAAATCTTAATTACGTTAAGATTTGGGTTTTGTGCTAATACGCAATATTTGTTTGAGAATAATCTTGTGGGATATCCTTAAACTGATATTTGGATATCATATCTATGGACCAACTAACTAAGGTTGTTTGTTGGGTCGTTCATTATAATCCTACAATAGGATTTGCCTAAGATAGAGCAAATGAACGAGAGATAGAACTCAAAGAATGGGTTCTTTGAGAGACAAGATGATAATCAACAAATATAACAACCTAGTTCCTACACCACTAGCCCCAAGGTAGTCGGGAAGGATCCATAAACCATCTCAGTTGAATGGTTTGAACTTTATGGCTATGTCATAGAGTTACATCTCTTAATTCGAAAGAAATAAGAATGGATATCCTTATGACTACATTGAGTGTATGTACGACATATACTCAAGAAAATGGTATAAAACCATTTGATTCGAGATAATGAAACATTCAAAGCTAATTGGTAGCTTAAGGTAACTACAATCAACGAGATTGGCTGACTTGGAAGAAACCATCTTTGATGTAGTCTTGGTTTCTATTAATACAAAGATTGCTTGCTACAACTATAGGATGATTCAATGTTTGGACATATTATGGGTTTCCAAAACTATTATCAAGATAGTCTTGATAATATATGTCTAAAACTAGGAATCACAAGACATGTAAGTTGTAGAGATCCATCCATCATGAATCTCAGCAAGCTAGTGGGAGCTATAAGCATCTTATGAGAAAAGAATCAAATCGTTTGATTTCTCATAAAGATGTAAATGAATCTTTTGTTTACTAGGTTTACAAAAGATTAGTGGGAGTCAATCATATTCCTAAATTTGAACATATCTACATGATATATATATTAATTTTGGAAATGAAAGGAATTCTTCATCGTTAAAGTTATGACTTTAAACATTCTATAATGATAGAATGTATATGGGAGACATAGTCTATAAACATGGGATGGAAATCTATAATGATAGATTTCAGGATATAATTAGATCATATCAATCCCTGGTGATAGACAAAAGATGCTACGAAGTTTCTCATGTGATGATAAACTTTAATCAGAAGGACAATCCTAGTGAGACTAGGAAGTTGCTCTTCACAAAGGGAACGTACCCCTTTGACTCCCAAAGAAATAATGCGTAATAGGAACCCTTTATGCATATGCGGAAAGGTAATTTACGTATTTCATATTGTATGAAAAACGTTGATATGAGTCGTACTAAGATTGGTACAAGACGATATCAATGCAAGCCCAGGATCAGACCATGACAACTGTCAAGTGAATCCTTAGGTATTTAAGAAATACTAAGGATAGATTCCTCAAGAATGAGGAAGAATTAGAGTAACGTATTGGAAGCGTAAATGTATTAGATTATGAATCTAATCCATCATTGAATGTCCCTTCATTATGAATGAAGTGATAATTGGATATCTCTTTATTATGACTAAAGAGATATTTGGGTGGAAACGTTAAAAGTAATGACTTTAATGTGTTCCATTATGTATGCAAAATATATTGCCATATACAAGCTTACAACATTGTTGTTTGGATGGGAAAGTTCATTTATGAACTCTCCATACGGTTCTAACCAGAAAGTGTCTTTAGTGTGTTGACACTATGACACTAATGGGGGGATAGCTCAAGCCAGGGAATCAAGGTCTCATCAAGATCCGAACTCAAATGAGAGACTGAACCACATGATTAAAGAATCATGTATAATGGTGACGTCGTTATTCTCAAGGTTGCTTCTATAGATAACATATAGATATCCATTGCCTAGGCCTATTACTCAGCCATTTTTGAAATGACTACAGAGGAGGTATCATCACTGATGACTAAGCTAATTGGCTCTAGTGCAAGTGGGAGATTGTTGGAAATGTGCCCTAAAACCAATCATATGATGATACTTTGCGGACATTTCACATGTTAAACTAATCTAGTTTAATATAAAGGGCAAAGGTTATTGTTTTAAGCTGTCTCATATAAATGTTATATGCTTAAACGATAAGTCCAAGGAATATGTGATTAGGAGAATGTAATCTAAAGAAGTTAGATCATGAGACCATTCTCTTTCGTATGCATATCCTAAACGTTCTTGATCATAGGATTGCCAATTGGGCATTGACAGTCCGTTAAGATCAGTATGTGCTATGTCTTCTCTTAGGGAGAGTGATTAGTCTCGAGTCATTGGTGTGACTGACACCAAGACAAGCATGTAGGTGCTCAATAGAGAATGAGTCCACTGAACACGATCAACGAGGAGTTCTCATACTCATGTCACATGAGAACTCATGGTTGGGATAATGCAAAGTAGTCCTTTGACCTGAGGCATCATAGTTGTCTTGTGGTTAGGTCCTTGATCTAAGAGGCCGGCCACATAGAGGATGGAGTGGTTTTGGGACTTATTACAAGTTTGCCACTCCAATGAAGGTAGGTATAAATATGACTTTATAGCCTTTTCTTCATTAGGGTTTCTTTAGGAGAAAAGATGAGAACACTTCTCTCCCATTTCTCTCTAAGTGGCCGACCCCCTTGGAGGGGATTAACTAGCATCTAATCTTCCTCCAAGGTCACTCATCTCTTCTAAATGCTCTCCTTAGTGTGGAGACTTAGAGGTTCCCTTTCTTGGGAACTTGGAGAATCCATTCCACCACCCTCCTCCAAGAAATCCATGGAGCCAAGAAGCAAGGAATGAATGCCCTCTCCTTGGGTGATTAGCCTTTGCTTATGCAAAGAGGAATCAACAAAGGTATAAGATTTCTCAACTCACTTTATTTTGAGTTGAGTCTTGGTTCACCTATCTACTAGGCTTTGAATTTCATGGGTTAAGTTTTGTTTTTGAGTGCATATAAACATGATTCCGCCTTTAATTGTTAATTGCATGTTGTTGATGTTGCTCAAATGAACTTGTTTTTCACAAATTTTCCTTCAATTATAAGATGGATGGTTTGGAAGGTAGAATCCTAGTGTAGTAAGGAGTCAATCGGTGATATTTTCAGTTTAGATAAATAGCATTTTGAAGGCAACCGGTGATATCTTCAGTTTGGATAAACAGCACTATCACCGTAGAATCAGCCGACCTCAGATCATCTTCAGTTTAGATAAATAGCACTGCGTGGAGGCCGACTGATTATCTATCTAAGTCTCGGTCGACAAGGGTTTTCAAATCCTTGTTGGTAGAGGTCATCTCATTAGCCTTCTCGGCGAAGTGAGGTGTTACTGATTACTAAGCTCGGTAGATTGAACGGCGAGTTGATTTATGATTGTATACTCACAAGTGAGATTTCGAGTTTGACATTCAGATGACTCAACCACATTCACCATCAAGACTTATATCTACTTTGAGTATTTATGCCTTTATACTTTGGTGTCGATTCAGCATGAGCTTACTTTAACGAATACCACCACTGTGACCGAAGCTGACGACGACAATTTATGAACTTCGCATAATTAATAGCCTTGTCTTCAGGCTTGAGAATCCAAAAGCCGAGACGCGTGCCTTCCTCGATCGTAATCTTATGACGTAAAAGTCAGCCGCACGCATCAACGCAACACATCATCATACTTTACTCCCCTACCGAGCTCTGCCAACGAGTTGGCACGCCCCGCACACATTTGAAGGACGTAGTTAGCTCATTAGTTATTCGGCCTGCTCACCACATAGGCTAAGTAGTTTTTAGGGTTAACACTCTCACACTTGAGTTCCCGAAGAACCTCAAATCCATTACACTTAAATCAACATATTGCATTATGTGCTCTTGTAGGAACCTCTCTTTTATGAACTAAACGTTCATAAACTAAACTGAATCTATAGTTTCAAATTTACTACTTTTGAAACCCGAAGTTTTCATAAAACAATACACCCATGAAAACTCGACCTTTTTTTTATGTAAACCATGTCTTAGAACTTGAATGTTCTAACTTTGATGCTTATGGATGATTCATTCCTATAGCACTAAATGACATCTTGTTCCCTCCAATTTAGTGGATTGTCGAACCGTCACTAGTTTGATTTCCCTTATTTGGACGTATCTAATAGAAACCACTTTATGTGTGGTACAAGACATGAATCTCCACTTGACTATTAAAGTACCTGAAAAACCATTGAAGCCAACAATGGCATAGAATAGTTGAACAAGCCTCCGTCATGATCTTCATTCGAAGACTTATGCCCGAAGCATTACAAAGGGAAGTACCTCCTGTACGAGGATTCCATGGCTCTTTGGCTCACTCATATGGATTGTTTAATCATGAAAGATACTGCCTGAAGTGCACCATGATTATGTCCATGAATGAGTACAATTCTGAAGTTTATAAATCCGATCGAATTTTGACTAGAGAATACTTTCTCGTCCTTGTTTCTAGCTCGTTCTTGAAGCAACAAGTGTAGAAAGTGGAAGTTTACCAAATTATGGATCTGATTACTACCACAAACATATGGTAGAATCAGGTCCTTCCAAGGTGTGGCATCATATCCAAAGCGGAATCCTTGGCACCTAAGACCTAAAACTTCGAGAATAAGGGATAATATTTCCAAACCTTAACCCTGCAGAATCTACTTCCGTCTTGATGGAACAGATCATTGATTACGCACCTGTTCGTGCTCCTACCAATGTTGTTAATGAGTACCTTTCTAGTAGTCAATATGTGAGACTAAATTTGCTACACCAAACACCACTGGAAGAGAAATTTTTTGACATGAATGGCCTTGTTGGTCGAATCCACCCTAGTAACTTTAGTTAACTTTGTGAACATTTTTTCATGTTTGGTGTATGTTTTACTTATGGATAATCTTATTCATATTGTCCTCGAATGTGAGTTAATTGAATCATGTTTCTTGTATACATGTGGTTAATTTAATTAAACACGTGATGTTGGAGGAATGTGGGAAAGTTAGTTGTCTGGATGAATACGTACTATGCATACTAGCTGTACAAATAAATCACATCTTCAAACAACGAATTTGGGTCTATCCAACCTAATTAAGAGCACTGGCATACTCCTCAGTGTATGAATGGTATTGCATCACCATTTAAACGAACTTAAATTCTCCTTCTCGTTGAGTTTTTAAGGATATTCGAGAGAACAATTATCATCAATGAAACCACTGAAGAAAATAGAGTGAAATATCTTTGCACCACCTCCAAAAATGAGCCCGAAGCTTTGATTCGAGGCCAATAAGTTGTCTCCTAGCTGGGACTACACCACAAGTGGCAGGCTTGGAGCCTGGTGATTGAGTAGTTTACTTGTTTTGGCTCGACCTTTTGGGACACTTAGGTAGAACAATGATGCTACAACGTATCTACTTACCCGAAGTAAGGATATTGTGCCTATAAACACACTTTGCCATGCTTGCTCATTAAGGAAATTGATTTTCTATATCATTCCTTGCAAAGATACGAAAGCACCCTTTTTCACAGTAAATTCAAGGGAATATATGTGGACTAATCCAACCAAAATGCAAACCATGTAAATACTTATGGTTTTGGTTGGTGAATCGACAAACTAGTCACATGTTTATCCACACACATTGCTGCTAAACCTCCTGGCCGATTAAGGGCTGACCACCCTGCTTATCCCTTAAGGTCTGGGAGACTAGATAATGCCAGAGTGTTTATATCGACAATTTTCGACAAAATATTGCATGTATTTTGGGTTTATAATTGAACATAGAATTTCCATATTCACCCCAAATAGCATCGCCTAGCGATCATAAAGCACAATTTAAATGATCGCTTAGATTTTGGTGAACGTACCAAGTTTTCAGTTTTTACTTAGAGCTATGCAATCTTGTAAACATCTATGTTGGTCCACCTTGAGGCCCATTGGTTACTAGGTAAGAACCTAATGTTTTTCGTATTTACGCATTTGGTGTGCATTCTATGTGCCAAGTTGCGCTGCCGGAACATACCAATATGGGTCCTCAAAGAAGGATGTGAATCTTTGTCGATCATGATTCTCCTTCACACTAGCTTTTTTTCGAGCCCTTGCACGCGATCTATTTATCACTCATTTATGGGTTTTCACTTTAATGAGACAGTCTTCCCGCCATTATGGAGAGGTAATAACGTCAACATTCCTATAAAAACGGCACAAAGTTGCATGGACGTTGTCCATTATGTGTCATCTCGATCCCCATATAGCACAAGTATGATAAGCAAGTGCGATGAATTCTAGTTTTCAGAATGTTGCTCCAGATGCATTCCTCTGATCTAGTTAAAGTAACGAGATCATATACCAGCTGTAAAGATGCCTGCAAAGATAGATGTATTTAACGGACGTCGAGTCAACATCTTTGAAGGGTGTTGGACTGTTTGGATGCCTTTGTTGGATGGTCCAATAAACCGGCGGATAACTAATCAATCTGTCTTGGCTTGGAGCACGGCAAATCATTCTGTTCGTAGAATTCACTTCCTTATAAGAGAAAGACACAGAATAATTATGAATCTAAACTTGATCGTTGTCTTAAATCATTTTCATCTCATGAGATTAATCCAGATTACTCCCTAGACTTGAAGTTCTTGGTCCAATATACTAGTTTAGATGAGAAAATGGAATTGAAATGAGATTACCATTGATGATGTTTTCACTTATATGGTAGCTACCGATAGAAATGAAAAGTGATGATATCGAACTGTGTTCCGTTGATAAGTGACAATGTAGAATTGATTGGACAACTAAAATTACAATCCAGGTCAAATTCCTTACCAAAGTGTGTATTGGAACTGTCGTTCCTACACTACCCAAGGCAACCCTATTGTGTTACAAGGGGGAAATGAAGCATTATGAGATGAATGAAATAGTGCAATATGATGCACACCTTACGATGCAAAGTTTCTCTCAAACGTCCTGTGATTGATAACAGCATTATCAAATGTGGTTAGTGTTTTCTCTATGGGGATATAGATACAAAGATTTACATGTAAGTTCCCGATAAAGTACATGGACTGGTTCAAATAGTTCCAAAACCACGGAACACCGTCTTAACTTTTTTGAGGCGTTACTTACAATCCGACGGATGTGGTATACCCATCAAAGTGATTATTTGATCAGTCAGGGATGAATTATGCCCTTGCATGTTAACCTATGAAGTTTTATTCTGAATTGCTAGAGTTACAGTTTATGTCGCTAACACGAATTGATAAGCTCATATTTATATATATTTTACATCAAATTCACTTATCTTTTCTTAGTTAGTTCCTTATATTTTTGAGCTATTTACTTTGTTTTTGTGTTTTATAGAAGTTGTCAAGCAAAGAAAAGAAAAATAGAACAAGTAAGATTTTAAGTAATAAATTCGTCAAAACTGCATGTGCAGATCAGCTGACTTTGAAAGCAATTTGCGAACTGCTCAAAATGAACTAGTGAATGAACCTTATATGTTCGGAAAGCTACGGATATCTATTTTCTGGAGCATTTTGCGGATTATTAAGAGCATTTTTGTAGAAGAAGTTATGGGCATTTTAACACTGAAAGGTTCCAAAGCGGCTGAGCAGTTTGTAACTGCAATGAGCAAAGCACATGCATGCAGCAAAAGGAACATTTTGGTGCATGAAAGGGCTTCAAACACATGCTAAAATCTGATCAAAATGAAGAAGATACCTTGCAAAGACCAAGCATGTGTGTTGCTAGATGTTTTAATCATGAAAACACAAGTGTGCAAGTTGTTTTTGCAAGGAAACCCCACAACATGGATGGATAATCATGTTTTGCAAGTGTGCTAGCTTATTTAATCATGAAATACAAGTGTGCTATTTGTTTTGCAAGTGTACTAGCTGATTCATCATGAGAAGACCAAGAGGGACCAAAGGCATGGACCAAGGAGGATGAATGCAGGTTGTTTCATCATGAAATTTCTGCAAAGATGCATGTGTGCTAGCTGTTTTTGATGATTAATTCTTGCTTTGTATTGTTTATTAAAACAACTTGTGTGGTTCTTTACTTTTGAGCACCTATAAATAGGCCTTCTTGCAAGGCTTAAAACTCACCAATTCATACAACAACTTCCTTTTACACATCCATTCATTCTCTCCAAAAACAACCGCACCTATTCCCTAAAACACTCCACAAAAATCTGCCCATAAACACCATTGCCACACCCCCCCCCCCCCCAACCATCCTAAATACCACCATACATCCTCCTATCCATCCCTCCATACAACCAAACCTTCAACCCACAACCACCCCTTGTGCCGTAGCAAAGGAAGGGAGGGAAAATGCTTGGACGTGCTTGCCACTCAACGAGGATCGTTGGAGCGTTTAGGTGTTTTCTTTCTTTTATTTTCAATGTATAAATCTATTTACCTTTGTTTTACAATTATGAGGAACTAAACCCCCCTTTTGCTAGGGGGGATTCAAAGCCATGATTACATTTGCATTATGAATTAATTACATTTGGTTGTGCTTTAATAATTTGTGATTTCAATTCGCTTAACTATTTGATTGATAACTTATTTGTGTATGTTAATTAAGAGTGCACGCTTAGTTTTCATGCATAAGTTTGATGCTAGAATATAAGGAAATTTCACCTAATCGTTATGAACTTATATTCATGAGTAGTGAAGGTTGCTATCCACAATCGTGTTAAGTGAATTATTGGCAAGAGTATCATGCTTTTCATAGTTACGAATGCCTCGTCAATACTTATAGTTCTCATGAATTTTAATGATCTTTGATTGTATCTCTATTGTGCTTTTCACGTATGGAACTTTTGAAGAATTTTTTGAATTGTTATATGCGTTTTCCCATTCAATTCATTAACTTAAGGAGAACTTGAAGGTTAAAAAAGTGCTATCACGGTTAACCCGGAGTATTGAGTTTCATAAGTTATCGAAAGAACAACTAAAAATTGGTTTATGTACAAGTGTATCATGTGTGGAGGAGAACCCTCTAGCTAATCCATCATCCATTCAAACAACCATATTTTGTGTCTAAATTTGTCTAGTTTATAATTTGTTTATTTTCAAGTTATTATCATCAAAACCCAATCCCCCTTTTACAATTTATGTCCTTTGATTTGAATCTACTTTATTTGATTTCTTTTGAGTTCTTTGAATTAATTTAGTTTAGAGTTGGTTAATTTTCATAATTTGAATCTTTTAAATTCAATTCATGTCCTAAAGCATCCCTAGAATCTGTTTTAGTTTATTTGTTAGTTTTAATTTGAGTTATTCTAGTTTAGTTGAAATCATTTGAATCTAGTGAAGTGTTTTGATTTTAGATTTGTGTTTTTAAAGTTTTATTTAGTGTTTCTAAGTTTATTTTATATAGATTAGCAATCCCTCCTAATCCCCAGTTTAGAACGATCCCTACTTGCATATATACTACAATTGTCAACAAGAGGGTTTAATTTGTGTGTTTGCTTATTCATCGCACCACGAATCTCACTACGACTATGGAAGAGCTTGGGAAAACTGCCTCACCCTTGGAGATGGAATTTGGGATGAATGATCTTAGGAAAAATCATTTATGCCTTGACTTGAAGTTCAAGCATTATTCTGATAGTACCTTGGTCTACCAGTCAAACTACACCTCTAATGTGTCACCTTTGAGTATACCTTTGCTCGTTCATACGTTATATACAAATGAGACCCTTGAAGAGGTTATGGAATTCGAAATTCTATATCTGAGTTCAACTTTGCACTTCGTTGTACTTAGCTTATTGTATTAAGACATAACCTCTCCTTCGATGTTGATCTTGGTAAAGATGCAGCACCACACCTACACACAACCGCTGAATTGGTATTAAAGACGTACCCTGAGGGTACTATGAATTTGGGCAAATCAAATCCCATCGCATCTCGAGCAGATCAAACCCCCGTGATCCTCGGAATGATGCTTGCCTTATTTGTTATCCTGACGCTGGTTACTTATCAAACCCGAACATGGTAAAATCCCCAAATTGTTATGTCTTTATCGTTAGGGATATCGCAATATCTTGGAGGTCCACGATATGACCTTAGTTGCAAAATCTTCGAATCGTTCCAAGACTCACCTTACTTTACTACGCCACACATGAGACATGGTTAGGAGTTCTTGTTGATCATATCCCAGATAATTACGAAATCTTCGAATTATTCCAAAAGACGTATAGTTTTGACTTAATGCAACTTCTCACTTTTCTCCTTAGACTATGGGTTTTTCCCCACCTTGGGTCTTACCATAGCAAGGTTTTGTTGGTTTTATTCTTCCGTTGATATGAGACTCGCATTCACTCATTGTGTCGACGACTTCATCAACTGTACTTACTTCATCGCTGAACACCTAAAGCGCCATTTACTTGAGTATTTACACACTCATGGGGGAGTGTCGCAGTCCTATTAGATTAGGAATGTGATTGTGTAAATTCTAGTAGATATAAGAATGTCTCTTATATTGCTATTAGGAGTTGATTACCTATTAAATGTTGCAATCCTGAAGGGAAATGTTTTTACTTATCCTACTACTATAAATAAAGGCATAATTGGGTGAATCAAACACACCTCACAATTACACATCTCTCTCTCTCTCTCTCTCTCTCTCTCTCTCTCTCTATGGCCTTCATAATTGTTCACTAAATTATACCTACAACCATGTCATCTTATTCAGAATTTTTTTTACATCAGACATTAACATGGGGAGGCCATAATTATAGGAAATCAAAATTCAAAAGGATTCTTCTTTTGACAGAAAATTACTGGATTTGCGGTCAGTTAGCTCCGCAAAAAGTTGTCCGTTGATACCGTGACCTTCACTACATCACTTTACCACATTTTTCAACTCTATAACTGATAAATAAATGGGGGGGGGAAGGAAAATAAATCCCGGTCTGGTTGCACAAAAGTGGCCATCATATGATGTCCGAAATTTTCTCTACTTGTAAATCAAGCATGCTTTAGTTTGAAGATTTTTTCCATTCACACATCATGATCATCCAAGTTCACCCCAAGACATTTCTAAAACCAATCTTACTTTTATTAATTAAAGAAATAATTAAAGAAGTCACTGACATTTTGGTTGTAAAAGATTTGAACTCGCCTGATACAACACCTTCTCAAATTTATGACTTTGTCTACATTATTCCTTTTCCTTTTGTCCCAAACAAACGAGACATATAGACGATAACTAACTATTGGTTTAGTCGTATTTCTTTTTCTCATGGTGAAAAAAACTCTGAAATTCAAATCTCTTGTTTCTCATTGATTAAAGAAAACAAGAGATAGAGACTCGATCAAAGACCAGATCAGCTCCACTGTAAGCCAAGAGACACAAATTGCCGGATCTGATAATGTAGTGCCAACAGTGATCATCACCAAATTTTCTATTTCTATAGTGACAAGCAACCTATGTTCTATAGTGAATTGGCTTTTGGCCATAAGATAGTGAGTAGTGACGAGAATTCACAAGATCCACCTTATACTATTATAAGCGTGACTAGCTAGCTAGGGGTATCATTGATAATTCTTCGAACTTCTACGCATGCTTCCCCTTGACACTACGGCATAATGTTTCGGTTGAAAACTTACAGAAACACAAATTTGGAACGGCCGTGTATATATTAAAACAATAAATAATAACTTGAATGCAAGGAGTGGATTGCCTTGTGGTTATGCCTTTTTTTTTTTAACTTGCGTTCTAAGTTCGAATTCTCCTTCCTCTACAATAATTTAGAGTAAAAATATCATTTATTGAAAATTTAATAATAATAATTTGACCATTCATATTGTTGATTCAAATTTAAATCGAACAAACACCACGTAGTACTATAGAATAAAATTTAGTGAATAGATTTGATGTCCTAGCACAGTTAGAGTACATCCACCTTTCTACTACTATCAAAACATAGCATGAATATATGAATGAACAATGAATGTGCAACCAAGAATCAAATAACTGAGAATCAGACGACCAAATATCACGATATATATATATGCTCTCGTCTACGCTTTAAAAATAAAAATAAAAATAAAAATAAAAGACATCCACTACTATCTTGTTTGTTATTAGCAATAAACGGTTCATTGTTTTTGTTTTTTTCCTCCAGAACTAATCAACATTGTTTGCATGTGATTATTGGTTAATTGGATGAAATGTGGGGTCGTCTTCTATGGGTGCAAAAGTCCAGCAACCCCTTTACTTTAGCCATGTTATTGCTGTCCTTTTGTGCAAGCATCATTAGTTTTGAGCCTACTTCACCTGGTTGAAATAGCCTACTTCTACTTGCATTATTCAATATTTAACCAAAAACCCCTAAATTTTTCAGAATAAGTAATAATTTTGATCATATTGGGTGCGATATCCATTAAAAAGTTTGGGATAAAGTTGGTGAAGTACAAAATTTATTTATCTATTATGCAACATATATTTTTCCTGAGATTTGAATTTAGAATATTTTTTAACAAAGTAAAAATTATTTTAATAATTTTATTTAGAATTCCTATTTTACCCCACTTAGTTAAACAATTCTTGTGACTGAAGCTTCTCTCTATAAATACAATGATCCCATGTCCCATTTGTCTTAAGACCAACCTCTCATATTCCCACCTGCATCTTATACAAAGATACAGAAAAATGGGGTACTCTAGTATCCTTTTACTATGCATATTCTCCACAGCATTAATCTTAGCTTCTCGTACCTCCCTAGCCCGGAAAGTTGGTTATTATCCCCTTAACCCTCACCAAGACTTCGTCGATGAACACAACAGAGCTCGGGCGGCAGTTGGTGTCGGTCCGATCAAATGGAACGACACTGTAGCATCCTATGCTCAGCAGTATGCCAATACAAGAGTGAGAGGGTGTGACATGGAGCACTCAGGAGGGCCTTATGGTGAGAACTTGGCTGAAGGCTATGGAGAAATGACCGGTGCTCAAGCTGTGAAGTTTTGGGTGACTGAGAAACCCAACTATAACTACGCCTCCAATAAGTGTGTTGGTGATGAATGCGGACATTATACTCAGGTGGTTTGGCGCAACTCGATTCATCTTGGATGTGCAAGGGCCAAGTGTGACAATAATTGGGTTTTTGTCATCTGCAGCTATGATCCTCCTGGTAACTATGAGGATGAACGTCCATACTAAGAGGAGAGCTTAAGTGAAACCAGTTTATTGTCGTTGATGTCTCAAATCACTAATATATATGTGAAGCTCAATAACTCAAGACGCAAGTGATGATAAGCTCATTCTATAAAGTCCCTCTCACACACAACAATTGGAAACATTTGATAAAGCTGAAATTTATCACGGCGGGCTCGAGCTTCAAACAATTTTTAGATGTTGGTGGTTAGATAATATTTGTATTAATTAATAATAGTGGTGTGTTATTCACACACCTCATTTTACTTCTCACACACCCCTTGATAATTTATGTCCATTTATCTTTTTCAATTTATCTGATTCGACGGTCGAAAATTACAAATATTTGTGAAAAGTATAATAGGGTGTGTGGATATGTGTTATCCTCCTTAATAATAGTTGGGAATCATGTGAATGCGGGCCTCACTTTTATAAGACATGTGATGAACAATATTGGTAATTTGTCGCATTACAATACAATATGGTCCACTGTCTAGCGGAGACGTTCCTTGTTTCAGCTTTAAACCCAATTTAACTGCTTTTGTTATATATGCTTGCTCTGAAGGAAAAAAGTGTTTGTGTTATATAATATAATATGATAATGTATTTTTCCAAGAAAAAAAAAACAACCTATGAAAATATAGAAATGCAATGAATGGAGAACTAAAAATAAACAGTGTGTGTGTGAAAATATAGAAAGAAAATGAATGAAGGACTAAAAATAAACAGAATATATATGTGTGTGTATACGCGAACGTTACGAACAAACAAGGTGATCAACAAACATGGAACGAAAATGAACAACTCAAGTTTAATAAGGCTGAGGGATTCAACTCCCAATTATTTTTACATAATATAGAAAATAAGACATACTTTTTCAATTGAGAACTTCTATTTTCATAAATAAATGGTTTAGTAACATTTATTATTCACTTTGTAAGAGAAGACTCGTGATCATTCCCAGCCTGTTGGATGGAATCGCAAGGTGGTGCAAGTGTATAAAGCAGTGTTCTAAAACGCGATTTGGGTAGCCGCCTAGTTGGCGCCTAGGCACTGGGCGTCAGGCTACCGCCGCGATTATTTCAAAAACGTTCAATAAATCGGCAAGGGTATTAGGCGGTGCCTAGGCGGCCGACTAGTCTGGCTAGGCGGCCTAAGCGCCGGGCTAAGCAGCCTTCACAGCGATTCTATTAAAATATTCCATTTCACTACACTGCAAGGGTGATGAAAGAGAAACCGAGAGAGTGTGAGGGAAGAGTAAATGTGAGAAAGATATGTAGGACTCAAAATAATAGTGCCATTGTAGGAAGAAAAAAAATGAGAACTTTGACCTAGAAGCCCAGATTTCTTCGCCGGAGAGGATTTCTTCGCCGGAGAGGATTTCTTCGTTGTGCTTGAGGAAATTGACTGAACTCATGAATAGGTTTTGGAAACTTATACAAAGCAACAAGATGAAAATTAGGCAGATAAATGGGAAATCAGGAGGAGGAATCGAAGAAGAATGGAATGGAGAGGAAACGAGAAACTTAATTAGGTGGAGAAGATGGGGAATCAGGCGGAGCAATCGAAGAAGAATGGAAGGGAGAGAAAACGAGAAACCCCAAAATAAGGGCCTTACCGATTTCCTATGTGTCAAAAGTCACTGCCCTCTATCAAAAGCCATCCCTTCTATCAGATCGATTTCCAAGGGGTCAAAAGCACTAGGCATATGAATTATATTTAATAAAGTTACCTACTACATTATTAAACAAATATATTATATATTATTATCTACTCTCTTTTTTTCAAATTATGTACTTGAAATTCTTTACATTACCTATATATATCTCTTCCTTTTTTTTAAGAAATAACGTGTTACATTACCTATATATGCTTACTTTTTTAAATATTGAACTTGTTGGATTGATTTACTTTGTGTATTCTTCTACTTCTATTTTGCATTTTATCATTCTTCTATTATTCGTACATGTATAGTTTTTTTTAAGTGTAAATAGGCATTTATTTAAAAGATATATAATAAATTTACATAAATCGGCCTAGGCGCCTGCCTATACCCCGCCTAGCTGTCTAGTGTTAGAGATTTCAATAATAAATATATAATTATTATATATATATATATGAGACTTGTTGCTGTGTTGTGCAGCGCGCGTGTGTACGAGCCGCAACCTTTTGTAAAAGGTTGGGTTTCATTCAACCTTTTACGGTTGTATATTTTGTTGAATGATTGCAACTTTTAGTTAAAATACATGATGCTTACTCAAATTATACGAGTGGAATTAAAAGATGTAATTAAGTCAATATTTATTTTCTCAAAATATTAAATAGAAGACATGTCTTTTTGGTCAACACTATTAAGAAGAGTTGTATATCTTCAACTAAAATGAAAAGGCCTAATGAACGGGTGCTTTAATGCCTATAAATACCTATTGTGGCATAATGTTTCACGCACAATTTAAAAAATTTATTTCTACATTCCTTGCTCTCTTCTTTCTAGTTATTTCTAAGGGAATATACTTTGTTGTACCCTGGAAGTGATTTGTTAAGATCCCTTTAGCAAACTCATTTAAGTGGGGCAAATAACACTTTAAGGAAATGATTCAAGTCATACCTCAATGTCATCATTCGGATTATTCTCTATATTTCTACATTTACTCTAACAATCTTAAAGTGTTATTTTTGTCATGGAGAACAAATCTAATAACATGGCTTTGAAGATTATCAATCAAGATGTCTACAAGTTAGACAAATTTGATGGATCAAATTTCACCCAATGGAAGGACAAGATGCGTTTAATGTTTACTGTTCTAAATGTCATATATGTGTTGGACCCGAAATTGGAGCCTATTCGTGAACCAAGTGACAAAGTCACAGACAAAATAGTTGTCGATCGAAAGAAGCGTGAAAAAGATGAATTGGTTTGTTGAGGACACATCTTGGGCACATTATCTGATCACTTGTATGACTTGTACGCACACATTATCTGAAGGAAATAGGGAAGCACTTGAACACAAGTACACAACGGAGAAAAGAGGTACTGATAAATTTTTAATGTTCAAATATTATGAGCTTACTATGTTTGATAACAAACCCATCATAGACCAAGTTCACAAATTATTGGTCTTAGTCTCAAAGCTTCGTGAACTTAAAATAGTTATTCAGGATCCTATGGTAGTTGGGGCTATTACGGCAAAACTACCCCAAACATGGAATAATTATAGAAAGAAACTTCTACACGTGATGGAAGATATTAGTTTGGAGGATTTACAAAAGGGTATTCAAATTGAAGACGAAACTCGAAATCGTGATAAGAATTTTGCAAATCAAGATTCCTCCAAAGTTCACATTGTCAAAGGAAACAAATACAAAAAGAACTTCAAAGTCAAAATTGACAAAGGGAAGTTTAAGAAGACCAATTCCAACAACAATCAAAAGAATGCAAATGGTGTATGCTACCACTGTGGAAAGAAAGGCTGTTACATTCATGATTGTAGATAGAAAAATAAGTGAGTAATATGCCAATAAGACCAATAACGCAAATATGGTGGAAAGCTCTGGAATTGATAACATTGTTGCAATGGTATAATTGATGCATATTGGCATCATTACAGAACTGAATATGGCAGCGGCAATAAAATCTTCCAATTGGTGGCTCGACTCAAGGGCTACTATTCAAGCAAAAATGACTAAGAAACATTTTCCAACTGTCAAAAGAAATACAAATTTATTAGACTTAATACATTCTGACATATGTGAATTCAATGGAGTTTTAATAAGAGGAGGAAAAAGATATTTTATCACATTTATAGATGATTGTTCTAAGTTTACTTATGTTTATTTATTGTTTAATAAAGATGAAGCTTTTGAGTGTTTTAAGCGTTATAAAGCTGAAGTTGAAAACCAAAAAGGAAGGAAAATTAAATGCCTTCGTAGTGATAGAGGTGGGGAATATTTTTCACATGAATTTAATATTTTTTGTGAAGAGCATGGTGTTATATATCGAAGAACTGCACCCTATACACCACAACAAAATGGTTTGGCAAAAGGAAAAAAATAAGACACTCACTGAAATAATTAATTCTTTGATGATTAATGCTAATACTCCTAAATATTTATGGAGTGAAGCATTGTTTACTACATGTCATATACACAATAGAATTACATCTACTAAGACACGTGTCACCATATGAAATTTGGATAGGAAGAAAACCAAATTTGTCATATTTGAGAGTATGGGGTCGTGTATCTTTTTATAAGGCACTCGATCCTAAAAGATCCAAGTTGGGTCCAAGAGAAATTAAAAGCATATTTGTAGGATATGTAGAAAATTCAAGGACATATAGGTTGCTTAATTTAGACTCAAACACAATAGTTGAGTTTAGAGATGTCGAATTTATAGAAAATAAATTCTATAATGACTACTCAATGTTTGGAAAAGAGAATGATCAAACACCTTTCTCTAATCTAGCTACTAATTCTTCTCAAAGTGAGAAAAGAAAACAGTCTGAAATTGTTAATGAACCAAGGAAAAGCCAAAGGATAAGAAAAGAAAAGACTCTAGGCTCTGTTTTTATTTCATCTCAATCTATTGTATTTTTAGTCGAATGAAATAGAACAAAGGTTCTTAAGAAAATACCCATATTGTTGAATGTTAAGGTTGATCCTAAAAGTCTAAGCGAAGCATTGACTTCAAGAGATGCAGCCTTTTGGAAAGAGGCTATAGATGATGAATTTGAATCATTAATATTTAATCAGACATGGGTTTTAGTAGACTTGCCCCAAGGATCAAAAGCAATATGTTGTAAGTGGGTATTTAGAAGAAAATACAATATAGACGGGTCTATTCAGACATTTAAAGCCAGGCTGGTTGCCAAAGGTTTTAAGCAGAAAAAAGGAATAGGCTATTTTGATACATATGCACCAGTAGCTAGAATCACATCAATTAGAATATTATTTGCATTGTCATCTTTATATAATTTGCATGTGCATCAAATGGATGTGAAAACAACTTTTTTTAAATGGTGATTTAGACGAAGAAGTCTATATGGAACGACTAAAAGGGTTTGTTCTTCCTGGGAATGAAAAGAAAGTTTGTAAATTAGTCAAGTCATTATATGGATTGAAGCAAGCACCAAAACAATGGCATGAAAAAATTGATATTGTCATTTTATCATATGGATTTAGATATAACAGTGCTGATAAATTTATATACTCTGAATTCACAAATGATTATGGTGTTGTTATATGTTTATATGTTATCGACTTGCTAATTTTTAGTACAAATATGAAAGGTGTATCTGAAACTAAAGAGTATCTAAGTTCAAAGTTCAAAATGAAGGACTTGAATGAAGTAGATACTATCTTGGGAATTAAAGTAACGAGGCATAATAAGGGTTACGCTTCGTGTCAGTGACATTATATAGAAAAATTACTTCTTAAGTTTAAGCATCTACAAATAAAAGTAGCAAATACCCCTTTTGACCCTAGGGAGACTTTGCTCAATAATTCTGGTAGGTCCATTGCACAGCTTGAGTATGCTAGTGTAATTAGAAGTTTAATGTATGTCATGCATTGTACTAGGCTAGATATCATATTTGCCGTAAGCAAACTTTCTAGATACACTAGTCATCCAGGTACTGCTCATTGGAAAGCAATAAATAGAATTTTTGGTTATCTTAAAACAACTATTTGCTTGAGTTTAAATTACTGTGAGTTTCCAGCAATACTTGAGGGATATTCAGATCCAGGTTGGATAACAAGTGCTAATGATAATAAGTCTATATCAGGGTGGATTTTTACAATTGCTGGAGGAGCAATTTCTTGGGATTTGGAGAAGAAAACATGCATAGCACATTCAACTATGGAATCTGAATTTATAGCATTAGCAGCAGGAGGTAAACAAGCAGAATGGATTAGAAACTTGTGTTTAAGTGCTTCCCAAATTTTCATTGGAAATTGAATATGTGTGTACAGGTCATATAAGTGATCAGATAATGTGCCTAAGATGTGTCCTCGACATACCAATTCATCTTCTTCATGCTTCTTTCGATTGGCAACTATTTTGTCCGTGTTTTTTGTCACTTGGTTCACGAATAGGCTCCAATTTCAGGTCCAACACATATATGACATTTAGAACAGTAAGCATCCATCGGGTGAAATTTGATCCATCAAATTTGTCTAGCTTGTAGACATCTTGATTGATAATCTTCAAAGCCATGTTATCAGATTTGCTCTCCAAGACAAAAATAACACTTTCAGATTGTTAGACTGAATGTAGAAATATAGAGAATAATCCAAATGATGACTTTGAGGTACAACTTGAATCGTTTCCTTAAAGTGTTATTTGCCCCGACTCGAATGAGTTTGCTAAGGGATTATGGGCAAATCACTTTCAGGATACAACCATTGTATTAAATATCGATGATATCGGAAATATCAGTAGTCCAAAAACACGAAAATTTCGATGGAAATATCGGGATATTATCGATATCGATAAAAATTGAATAAAAACCACAGAAATTGTAAGAAAAACTTGGACATTTTTATTGAAACTTTGCAGAATGTTTATTTAGTCAATTATCTATTAGTTTATCACAAAAAATTGGAAAGAAATGCATTGGATGATGGATTTAACTGATTTAAGTTGATTATATAGCGAGCTGGCAAACATTGTGAGTGTAGAAAATATGTAGTAATTAATGAAAGAAGTTTAAACACACCAGAATCATTTATATATAATGAATTAGTACAATATTTTACACTTTATACATTGCATGGTAAGATACATGAGTGACTTAGTACCACATAGAGTTCCTATGAGGTTCAAAATTTTGACTATCTTCATCATCTCTATGTGTAGGGTAAGTATATTGTGAAGAGTAGTCATCAAATGATAAATCTCGAAAATAGTTTTGCATGTAATTGTTAACATGCCACCCATATGGATCCGAGCTTGGTTGACGTTGTCCATAAGCAAAATCATTTGAAGATTGGGTCTCAGATTCTTTCCATTAGTCGCTCGATTCCATCCCAACAGGAATGGGATATGAAGGGTAAGGATGAAGGCAATCCAGCTCTAAGAGTTGCTGAAGAAGCATGTAATGAAGGGATAAATGTAGAACAAGTATTAGAGGAGGAGGTGGGATCTAGCAGTGCTGACTCTTTGGAAGAACTTTTGCGCCAAAGACCAAGAAACACTGGAATTCCACTTTCTTCCAATCTTACACAACCACAAGATCCTATTGATACTAATGATAGCTCTAGTACAAGATCAGGAGACTTACCTACCACCGGAGATGGGAATGATGAAGGATATAGTGGAGCTGGAGGTAGTGGTTGATATGGAAACTATGTTGGACCACCTCTCGGATTTATGAGCCCCTTCACTGGTAAGGCAAACTTCACGCATGCAACACAAGATGAGGACCATGGCAGTAGGCTGGCAGGACCAGAAATTAGTGCCATAGGGAAGGACTATACTCATAGAGAAAGAGGCAAGGGGACTTTGTCAAGTCAAGAAGATGACTCATTATCTATAACTTCGGACTCTGTTGGAGTGGGAAGTAGTAACTATGGTTATACTCATAACCAACCATTTCCCTACCCTTCATATCCCATTCTTGTTGGGATGGAATCGAGCTACTCATGGAAAGAATCTGAGACTCAATCTTCAAATGATTTTGCTTATGGACAACGTCAACCAATCTCAGATCCATATGGGTGGCATGTTAACAATTACATGCAAAACTATTTTGGGGATTTATCATTTGATAACTACTCTTCACAATACACTTACTCTACACATAAAGATGATGAAGATAGTGAAATTTTTGAATCTCATAGGAACTCTATGTGGTTCTAACTCACTCATGTATCTTACCATGCAATGTATAAAGTGTAAAATATTGTACTAATTCATTATATATAAATGATTATGGTGTGTTTAAACTTCTTTCGTTAATTACTACATATTTTCTACACTCACAATGTTTGCCAGCTCGCTATATAATCAACTTAAATCAGTTAAATCCATCATGCAATGCATTTCCTTCTAATTTTTTGTGATAAACTAATAGATAATTGACTAAATAAACATCCTGCAAAGTTTCAATAAAAATTTCCAAGTTTTTCTTACAATTTCCGTGGTTTTTATTCAATTTTTATCGATATCGATAATATCCCGATATTTCCATCGAAATTTCCGTGTTTTTGGACTACCTATATTTTTGATATTTTCGAAATTTTAGACCTTGGTTGTAAGGAAATCGTTGGCATCAGGTTTTGTACCTCTCAAAATTGAGCTGCCCAGTGATTAGATCGAGACTCACTTTGGCCTCCACCACGGTGGTGTTAACAACCGTTTGTACATGTACTCCTGGTAGAATTGAACCTGGCTCTGCATACCAACTGATGGAACCCATTTCACATATAGGGGAAAGAAAGGGAAAATACAGAGAAATTAAGAAGGTAGATAACAATATTCTTCATTCATATCCTCTCTACATCTTAAAGAGGTTTAAATCCATCTAGTAGGGTTTGAGATGTAATGGGCTTGATGCAAATACTTATTGGCCTAATTAGTTGTAAAAGAAGCCTAAAAGTTAGAGTCGCATCATCCACCTTTTTGTTTTTGTGCGTCTTTCTACGCGTCGTCGAGCTCGACGATCTTGTCTTCATTGACGATGGGGACCACAGCCACGTAGGCAGTGGTGGCGGATACAGATCAGATGATGGCAGCAATGGGAGGATGTGGTTGCGAAGGAAGTCTGTGTCTTTCTATGTTTAGGTTTTCGATGAAGAAGGTATGGGCCACTTTGGTTTAATTTCCGTGCAGGGTCATTGCGTAAGTCTAGGCCCTAAATTGGGGTCCACAATGACCACGTAAGCATATAATATAAAAACTGGGGTAAAGGACAGTTTACTACTCTCATGTTTGGTGGTTTTCAACATTTAGTACATCAAGTTTTTTTCATCCTAGAGTTATACCTAAAGTCTAAATTTTGGGACAGTCTCATACATCCGTTAGTCAAACCGTTAGTTATCCCGTTAAGTGATGACGTGGTGCCCTGATTGGGCGCCACGTGTCATTAAAAATATTTAAATAATTATTTAAATAAAAATAATATTAAAAAAAAACACCGAACCCAGAAAAGAAAAGGAAAAAGAAGGGAGAAGGAAGAAGAAGGAGAAGGAGAAGGAGGAAGAAAAAAAAATTTGGGATCTGGGTTGGTGCGCGGGGGGAGAAGAAGGAGAAGGGAGGAGGAAGAAGAATGAAGAAGAAGGAGGAGGAGGAAGAAAAAAAAATATAATAATTTGGGATTTGGGCGGGTGCGTAGGGCAGGGGGGAAAAAGGAGAAGGGAAGAGGAAGAAGAAGGAAGAAGAAGGAGGAGGAGGAAAAAAAGAAGAGAGAAACCGAATCCAAAAGAAGAAGAAAAATATTTTAATATTATTTTTATTTAAATAATTTTTTTTAATATTTTATAATAATTTTTTTATTTTAATAATAATTTTAATATTTTTAATGGTACGTGGCGCCCAATCAGGGCCCCACGCCATCACTTAACGGGAAAACTAACAGTTTGACTAACGAATGTATGAGACTGTCCCAAAATTTACACTTTAGGTATGACTCTGGGATGAAAAAATATTGATGTACTAAATGTTGAAAACCACTAAACATTAGGGTAAAAAAATGAGATATGTCCTATTAACAGAAAATTTAAATGACATAATTGTAAATGTATGAAAATAAAATATTTTAAAAATATTGTATGAAATTGCGATTGGCCAAAATTCTGAGGGGTGAATTCTAATTTACCCTTTAATTTAGGTTTCAACTCATCGTCTACATTTGGACCACATATTCTACCCTCTGCACTAAATTCATCATCTGTATCTACATCCTCACTTTCTTCTATTTCGAACCATCCCTTGTCGAAATCCAATTCAATAACTTGCTGTTTTAAAAGTACACAGATATAACACAACTTATCACAACCCAACACAAGTTTTACCCGTATATATCTAAAATCGAATTTCAAGAATTTTTCTAATATCTAGTTGTAACAACCCAGCATTACAGGAGTCCAAATCTTCTCCACCTAAAAATTCATGTGGCCTCTTTGTGCCTTTGATTTTATTAAGCATGTCAACAGTCATATCCAATCAAATCAAGCTTCAAATCCCGAGTTCTAAGACATGCTCAATAAAATCAAAAGCACAGAAAGGCTACAAAGACTTTTGGGTACAGAAAATTTGAACTCGCAGAATCAAATTCTTGGAAATAAAAGGCATTGTGCAAACGTACCCGGAATAGATTTTGATAACAAAAAACTTGGACCTTAATTTCGAAAGGGGAACGAAATGGTAGAAGCTGTACAACTTGGACCAAATGACGGAAGCAGTGGAGCGATACGAACCACCACACTCCATAATTGGACAGCGGCCGCGACGGTGACAAAGGTATGAGCGTCGTATCTTCACAAAACATGTTCACAGTAGTGGGATTTGGAGGAGCTGACCTTCAACACTTAAATCGAGATGTAAAGGTTGTAGAGGAACCACCCTTGTGAACTTCAATCAAAACTGACCTTTATTAAAATAGTAGACAACTTCATTTTAATCTTTGGCAAATATTACTTTTTGATTAAAACCATGAGTAAGATCAAAATCTAATTTTAGTCCCTTGGTACATTAATAACCTCATTTATTAATTATATTTTAGTTTTTTTTAATTATTTATCTTTTTCTTTCTAATTTTTAATGTATTAATTTTATTTCATTATAATTTTTATTTTTATTTCATTCATTGTAATATATTTTTGTTGTGAACATTTAGATAAACTAATTTTTGTTATACAATATATTTCGATGTACTGTAACTTCTTCATTTAGGTATATTAAATTCATTATAATACATTTTGGTGCATACATTTAGGTATATACATTTTGGTACTAATATTTCGGTGCATACATTTCGGTACACACATTTCAGTACATTTCGGTAAATATATTTAGATATATACATTTCGGTGCATATATTAGGTGCATATATTTAGGTATATACATTTCGATGCATATATTTATGTACACACATTTCGGTGCATACATTTCGGTATACACATTTAGGTACATTAATTTAATATTAATACATTTCAGTGGATATATTTAGGTACATACATTTCGGTACTAACATTTAAATATATTAGTTTAATATAATATATTTCGGTACTAACATTTAGGTACATTAATTGAGTCTTTCAAGTTTGAAGAATGTTAAATAAAATTATTAAATTAAAAAACTTTTTTTTGGTAAAAAAATAAATTAAAATTTGTGTATTAATAAATTTAAATATTTAATGGGAGATATTAAATAAAATGCACATTAATTATTTTGAATTAAGGACACATTAGGGACTAAAAATCAATATTTAATCTAACACCAGGTTTTTTTTAAAATTTTAATCTTCTTGAAGGATTAAAGTTCAAAAACCCCTTAAAATAGAGAGGCAGGCTTCTTTCAGCTATAGACATTCAGAATTCCCACAAACTGAGCTTCGAAACTCAACTTTAGAGCTTCAAGAGAGATGGCGAGGTGTTCCATCTGCGATGTTTTGTACAAGGAGCTTCAATCCACCTGTAATCGCCTCCTCCCAGTCTGCAATCGCCTCCTCCCATTCTGCAATCGCCTTCTCTTCCCTAACTCTGTCTCTCTCTCATTCCGACAAGGATGCGACTAGATCACACCAGGTCCTAAAGACCCAGTTCAACTCGTGAGATTACCGTCCACACGGATGGTCCGCGCTAATTGACCGCATAGTAGACACGCCCAAAAATGTACTGACCATTCATCCATCTTAATACTGGTATGGAAAGGGTATAAGCCCAAAGCCTAACTATCCCATGTCTTTGGTAACCGACCAATATTAGGGCAATGTGTAGAAGTACTTTTAAAGTGACTAAAATCATTTTTAGAATCGATCCTTATTATGCAAGTGAATCTTGTGAATCTTAGCAAAATACACTAAGTACATAATTACGTGATTCATCATCAAGAGAGGAGATAATGTATTTTTTTCATGTGGCTCTATTTATTTTATGACACGTGGAATAACACTTGAATACTCGGAACATTGAAAAATTTCTCCATCATCATTCACATGAATTCTTTTATCAAATGGTTTAAAAATCATTTAAGTTCGATTAACGTTATTAAATTTTATTGTTTAAGTGAGTAACATGATTTGTCTATATATTTATTCGATAATTAATAGATGACTAATGATTTTAAATTTTCTGTAAAGATGATTTTTAAAGAGTGGTGTTAGAAAATAGACAATTCAAATCATTATACAACATTACAAGATATAGAAAGAAAAAAAGAAAAAAAAAAGCCAAGAAAATATATTAAGAAAGTCCGTATCAAAGAATGTGGTTAGTATTCCCATAGTTGCCAGCATATTATTGAGGCTCACAAACCTTTGTAACTTAGTAAGGCACGCGATTTTTAATCAAATTCCTATCTTTGTTGTTGTTGTATTTTTTTTTTTTTTTTTAATTTTTTTTTATAGGAAAAGCTTAGTAAGGTTTCTCTCCAGCAGAATTTCCAGCCGGATCATAGTGGCACACAACATAGGAACTTCCATCGGCACACTCCGCTTTGCCACACCCTACAAGACCTGAGTCACGCCATACCACCTGCGTGTAATGGCCACACTGCTTGCTCGGGGCACAAGCGTTGGTGCTGTAATCATAATCCGCCTTCTCTCTCACCCATCCTTGCACAGCCTTGGCAGCGGATAAGTCACCGTCAGGGCTTACTGCAATATTTTCACCAAGACCTATGCCGGAATGCTTAAGTTCACAGCCGCCGGTGGCCTGTTTGTTTGCATAGTTTTTGGCGCTCTCTGCTAGCCCCTCGTCCCACTCCATCAGCACAACACCCACCTCTGCTCGAGCGACGTTGTGGGCTTTCACATAATCATCGGGTGAGTCTTGTGCGCAAACTAATCCTAGCAGGCAAAACAAAAGTAATGCTAATGAAATATTGTTCTCGCACAAACCTTCCATGTTGATTAATATTTAATCGTAATAATCTTCGGATTATATCTGCTGGAAGAGATTTTGGGGCGATTGATTGATGGGAAATCAATTGAGACGTGCGTCTGTGTTGGTGTATTTAGTTATGATAATATTTATAGGATGAATTTCTTTATTTTTGTGGATGTAGAAAATAAATTCTTTATTTTTTATTTTTTTATGACCTTTAGCCATGGAAGAACCCTATAAGTCGCCAAAACACCCGCGCCATGCAGAACTAAAATAGCTTAGCGTGCCAATTGTAACACGGACTTAAATACATTTAAAAGAAACTGAAACTAATATTAATCACCTAAAAAAGTAACTGAACCTAATTATGATTACAAATTCCGCCAAGTTGGTCAAAGGTAATGACCATTGATCACCATATTAAGGCCCTTCTTACCAAATGAATTTATATATTTTCAAACCTTTGACGTAGCTATATATCGAGCTGCTGATGATAGTTGATTATCCCGCAAAATGCGCCCATCCCAACATATGGTTGTAACTTTGTAAATACCTTACGCTACAGCTTAATTATAGCACTTGTCAAGATCATCTACAACAGCCGAAATTTTATTATTCTAATTATGCGCAGAACAAGGCGTTACTTCTGACACACAACTTAAAAAAAAACTCTTGCCCAACGAAACACACCGTCGCGCAATGTCACTTTGTGCGACTAAACTTAAACTTCATCGTGCAAAGTCTTACACGATGAAATTTTGTGTGACGAAGCACACATCGTCATGCAAAGTCAATTTGTGCGACAAAATTTTAAACTTCGCCTCGCAAAGTTTTATAAAAATAAATAATGAAAAATGTTAATTTTTTTAAATCCTTGCACGATGTAATCTAAATATTTCGTCCCCTAAACCAATTTATTTTAGTTTTTTATTTAATTTTTTATTATAAAATATAGTTATTTTCATAAGCATTTATTATTTTTTTTAAAAACTTTGCACAACGAATATCAAAATGTCGTTGCCTAAACCTTATTTACTTATTTCGTATTTATTTTTATATTTTATATATTGTTAAACTAAATTATTTCTTTATTTTTTATTATTTTCTTTGCTCGACAAGTGCACATTTGGTCGCCCAAACCTTATTTATTTTAACTTATTTATATTTTAAATTATAAAATAAAATAATTTTCTTTTTTATTATTTATAAAAAATATTTTTTTAAATTTTGCGCGACGAACCAATATTTTGTCGCGCAAAATCCTTAACTTTGGGAGGGAGCCAAAAATGGGACGCTGGAATTTTAAAATATTTTTTTAAGACTTTGCGCAACCAATCCTTCATCGTGCAGAACTTTGCACGACCAACACTTCATCGTGCAAAACTCTAAAACTTTGGGCAAATGCCAAAAATGGGACGTGGGAATTATTTTTTTAATAATTTTTTTTAAGACTTTGATGACCAATATTTCGTCGCGCAAACTCGTATAATTTGTCGTGCAAAGTGATAAGGTTTCTAAAACCAAAATAACTCGTCCACAATTTTCTCTATGTCTTTCTTTATTCTCTTACCACTCCTCTCTCTTTCCCTCTCCCCAAGTCCGACCCTCTCTCTCACACTCACTCCTCTCACTTAATTTCTCTTCTCTCTTCACTATCTCTCACTCTCACTCACTATCTCATGTCTCTCTCAATGTCTCCTCTAATTCTCTCACACTCACTCCTCCCTCTCATTCTAACTCACTCTCAATCTTGCCAAAACGTATATTCTCCACAAATTTTAATTTTTTTCATTAATATGTGTTTTTGGAGTTAATTTTGAGTTCGGTGCAGGTTTGGGGTCGAGTATAGGGTGAGGGGTGGAGTTTGGGGTCGGATTTGGGGTATACCAATTTTAGGGGAGATTGTGCCAATTTTTTGGTATTATTTTAAGTTGTTTTTTGGTTATTTGACTATGTTTTTTTTCCCATTAATATGTGTTTTTGGAGTTAATTTTGAGTTCGGTGTAGGTTTGGAGTCGAGTATAGGGTGAGGGGTGGAGTTTGGGGTCGGATTTGGGGTATACCAATTTTAGGGGAGACTGTGCCAATTTTTTGGTATTATTTTAAGTTGTTTTTTGGTTATTTGACTATGTTTTTTTTTTTGGGTAGGGAATCGCTGAGACTTTGACGGCTAAAGTTGAGGATTAGGACGCTATCAAACCATATCCCCGACACTACCACCACAATAAACTTGTACTAGGATTTTATTATTGTACTTTGTTAATTTATGTGTGCATTTTGAATGTATTATATATATTGGATAAATTGATCAGTATTTTTCATATGTCAATTTAAATTGAAGTAATTAAAAAAATAATAGATGAAGTCTGAAGTGATGAAAGAATGCCAAAAAGCAAAGCACCCATCTAAGAAGATATCTGCCAACATATATTATTCTTATACCTGTTGCAAACATGTATAAACCTATTATATATACGTCTCTCTGCATGGCATTTAGAACATAGAAAAACAAAAGAGAAATTTTATTTGAACCCATATAACCTCTTTTTACACCCAACTTACTTTTTTCACCCATATTAAAAAAAATTAAACTATCAAAATCTTTTTAAACCCAAATTTACTACCTAAACTACACTTACAAACCCAATTCAAAATATAAATTTATCTTTACACCCATTCAAAACAAAACTAAATTGAATGAAAACCTGTTATATGAAGATTGAGAGTCTAGCATGGGGGATCATGAATGGAGTAGTCATCCCCAGCAGTACAGCTATCAAGAAAAATAAAATCGGAGAGAGTGAATACGCATTTGAGAAAATTTATCTAGTGGCCTGATGGTTCCATTCTAAAAGGATTGTCCCAGGGGTGCAGGGCAACCTGGCAGTGATGCAGGTGCACTAAAGGCAAGTAGTACTAGTCACCTTGCTAAAAATTAAACATGTCCACAATGCAAAGAAGATGATGTAAGAAAAGTTGATACTAGTGATGATTTTATATTCGCGTTGTAGATTTATGTACGAATATGATTGAATTTTTTTGCAAGAAATACACTTGTAAACCCTAAACAAAAATAATTAAAATCAAACAAAAAACTCACATAAATCGATTCATACCTTAGTTGAAGGTTCCAAAACTTCAAAATCCTCGTCCATCCTTAAAAAATAGCTTGGTTTTGTCTATGTGATTGTCTTAGGGTTTTAGCTAGAATAGAACATAAGGGAAAAATTGCGTGATGGTAAGGATTCAATTATTAGGTGGGTTTATTAATAAATTTTAGTTTTATTGTTAATTTTATTTTTTTAGTTGAGGTTACATGGGTTCAAATAAAATTTCCCAAAACAAAATTCTTCTTCTATAATCCAAAACATCCTTACTGAGAGAACCACAAAGAAATTCGCTAAAAGTCAAGTTTTCTGATGCTCGAATTCTGACTTAGATATTTTGCCCTGTTCATACTTTATTAATTAATTAATTTACATTTATTATTTATTAGCATATATAAAATTATCATTGATGGTTGATATTTATCCAACAGATTCTTCCATGGTTAGGAAGGCTTCTTATCTTGATAGTTGCCTGGGAGATCATAGTTGCACCCAATGAAGGTACCCCCACTACTGCACTTCACTTCTATACACATTACACAAACTGTCATATTCCAAACCACCTGCCTATAATGCCCACACATCTTGCCATCAGCACACGAGTTCGACTCATAATTGTAGTCAGCCTTCTCATACCACAAGACTTTCTCTCAATGCCCTAGGATTGATTAAGAGGAGACGTATTATCCCGTAATAGAAGTTATAACATTTTGCTACCTTATCAGTTTGGGGGTTTCTGAAAAACTGAATATGCAGCTTATGGACGTGGTAACCACGCATCTCTATGGGGATCTAGATATGGAAATATACATGAAAGTTCCAGAAGGACTTCTATTGACTGGTTCAAATAATTCTAGACCATATAACACTCTCTCAATTAGGTTGAGGAGGTCACTCTACGAATTGAAAGAATTCGGGCAAATATGGTATAACCGTCTAAGTAAATATTTGACAAGTCAGGGTTATGTGAACAACAAATTATGCCCATGTGTTTTCATAAAGAAGTCATATTTTGGATTTGCAATCGTTGCAATTTATGTCAATGCCATGAACCTCATTGGGACTCTCGTAGAGCTTAAGGAAATTGCTCCACACTTGAAATCAAAATTTGAGATGAAGGATCATGGGAAAACTTGATACTGTTTTGGCCTGGAGATCAAGCATTGTTCGGATGGAATACTAGTACATCAATCGAACTACACCCAAAATGTGTTGCGTTGTTTTAATGAGGATAAATCAAAGCCTTCGAGTACATCCATGGTCGTTTAGATTCTAGATGCTAACCGAGATCCCTTCCATCCAAAAGAGGATGAGGAAGAGATTTTGGAACCCGAAGTTCATTACCTAAGTGCAATTAGGGCTTTATTGTACTTGGCTCAGTGCACTAGATCCGACATCTCCTTCATTGTTAATCTTTTGGCAAGATACGCCAATGCGCCCACATGCAGATATTGGAATGGTGTTAAAGATATTTTCCACTACTTCAAGGGTACAATGGATTTGGTTGTTTTATGACTGCAAATCTCCAAATGTTGCTGCCCCCTAAGGTCCTTAGATTGATTCTCGCCTTGTTGGTTACGCAGATGCTGGATATCTATCTGACCCACATAGGGCATGTTCTCAAACGGATTATGTCTTTACTGTTGGAGACACTGCTATATCTTGAAGGTCTACCAAGCAAACGCTAGTTGCGATTTTGTCAAACCATGTTGAGATTCTTGCCCTGCATGAAGCATTGCATGAATACTTTTGGCTGAGAGAAGTTATGGAACATATTCGAAGCACTAGTGGTCTTACATCAGTCCTTGACTTTCCTGCGATGATCTATGAAGACAATGCAACATGTATCGAGCATTTAAAGAAGGGATACATCAAGGATGACAACATCAAGCACATAGCACCGAACTTCTTTTACTCACACCAACAGCAATAACATCATAACATTGAAGTCAAGCAAATTCGTTCCCAAGACAACCTGGTCGATCTCTTCACCAAGTCATTACTCAAGTCTACTTTTCAGAAGCTTGTCCAAGGAATCAGTGTGCTAAAATTATCTGAGTTAAATCACTTGTAGTTCTCTTATTCAAAAGTTCTGTCTAACTTAGGGGGAGTATCTAGAAACATACTCACATGATCTTAATATACTGTTTTCCCTACGAATGAGAGCATTTTTTCCACTGGATTTTTGCTACTTAACGAGGTTTTAACGAGGCACCTATCCTGGGATGATCATACTTCATTAAGTTCATTACTTTCGTACTGTTTGACATTTGTTTTAGACATTATGCATACTTCTCACTTTTCTCCTTAGTATATGGGTTTTATCCCATGCGTTGGGTTTTACAATAGTGAGGTTTTGTGAATTTTTTTTACAGATGCATACTTTCTTAAATTTGAGACTCGTGTTCACCCGTTGTGCCGATGACTTCATCAGCTAATCTACCTTATTTGCTGAAGATCTGATGCGATGGGTTGTTGAGTATTTATACACTCAAGGGGGAGTGTTGTAGTCATATGTAGAATAAGAATGTGATTGTGTAAATCCTAGTAGATATGGGAATGTATCTTATATTCCTAGTAGGAGTTGATTACCTATTAAATGTTGCAATCGTAAAGGGAAAGGTTTTTGCCTATCCTACTACTATAAATAAAGGCACAAAGGGGTGAATCAAACACACCTCACAATTAAATCACTCTCTCCTCTCTCTAATTGTTGCCAGCCCCCTCTCTCTAAGCCCTAAGATTGTTCAATCAAATAGGCCTACAACATTTTCAACCTTCTTTAATAAACAACTAATAAATATTACAAGAGAAAATAATATAAGAGAATTGTTATTGGTACTAAAATATCTCAGTTTGCATTCTAAACTTTTTGTAATCAGAAAGAAAAATACATTTTTGTGAGGAGTGTAGGATGAGATTTTATGAGTGTTAATAACAATTCTCTAATATAAAATGAAACATTTTGACATATAAAGGCCACACACAAAATAAACGCATAACATATGAACTCGTAGGTAAGAAGTTTTGCATGATTCCAAATTTTTACATAAGCCACTCAAATTTAAATTTGATGTTTTTGTATTTGATATCTCTTTTAAATATGCTGTATAAGTAACCTATTATTATTGTTAGATATTTTGCATTGGTGAAATGCCTCATTTACCCTGACTTGTAACTGCCGTAAGAGAGAAGCAATATGTTAGGAAGCTTCGTCGCTCATTTATTCTCCCTCTATCTTAAGTTACTGCTTGCTATATCGTGCAAAGCATGCAACAATTTTAGGAAGGAGTTATCGGTTTTGTGATAGAAACTCTTTCTAGAATTTCTTAGGCCATATATCCAATCACCGGGTCTAATGAATTGATAATGACCAAAGAACATAAATTAAGAGGAAGTGTATAAAAGATAAAAATGAGTGTGTGAAGAATAAAAATAAGTGTGTGAATAACATCATTTTAGAAAATGTTTGATAACCTTTGCTGGATCGATCATCACCTCAAATGTTTTATAAATAATAATATAATAGTATTTAAAAGCACAAAATTGACACACGTTTATATAGAAATTTTATTATCATTAAGAATAGAGAAGCAACTTTTAACGAGCACCCCTAGTACTCAACTATCATACTTTAGTTTATATAATACGGCAGAAAATATAATTATTTTGGATTTGTGGCTTGACTACATGTCCAAAACCACTGTTCAGATTTAGCAATGAAACACAGAGAGAAGCAGCTCAATGAATCTGCATGGTCCATCCCATCTTGTCCTCGACCACTCCAGTTTGAATCTCTGTAAGCATTACTCGCAACTTTTGGGAGACTGATTTTTCTCCAGTTCGGTATTCAACCCTGCATGTACATAATTAATTTTTGGCTATTAAACATAATAATTTATTGTCACTTGGTTGTACGGTCTCATAGTATTTCTCTTTACTTGTAAGTGAGAGACTTAGATCTGAATCTAGTGGATGACAAGTTTACAACTAATTTATTCCACCACATTCTTAGATGTTAATTTATCGTTTATATAAAAAAAAAACATAATAATTAACCCGCTATTAAACAAAATTCAAATGTAATATTATAAAGACTCTTTCGGTAATGCTCTACTAGAAAACACTTCTTATATGCAATTATGCTAGAAGTGTTTCTATAAACATTTCAAAATTCTTTTAAAAAATCAATGAGAAAACCACTTGGGCATATTTCTTGAAGAAGCACAGATAACAAGTACTTCTTTAGAAAACTCTTTTTAAAAATCCGCACTTTTTAACTACTATTTATACCTTTTATCATGATGTGTTACACTAGCAACAGCAGTGACACCCACTGCAGTCCCTGTGCAGAACACTTCGTCAGCGGTTAGCACATCCATTAGTGGAACATCACGTTCCTCCACCTGAATCAAATTTTCAAAAAGAATAAATTACATATTTTGTTTGAAAAATAGTGACTGCAGAATTGCTTTTCATGAATAAAAGATTGTTTACCAGTATTTGTAGAATAATACTAGCCGTACAAGCAATAATAGTTGATGAGGAAGGAAAAGGTTGCTTAATTACCTTGTACTTCAGAAGAAGAGCAATTTCTATGATGCTTTTTCTTGTGACCCCTGGAAGAATAGTTCCATTGGTTGGTGGTGTTAAAATCACATTATCCTACAGCACAAAATGAAATCGAGTTTATCATATCAAATTACAACAATACATATATTATTATGAATATTCTATTGCCATACAATTAATGTCGCAATCTGGTTTGTTATGTTGTTGGTGTCTGATCCATCTTAAAGGAAAGTTATTTTTCGAATCCGCAATTTGGATTAACTGTTCAGCAAACATGATATATCGAAATGTCTAGCAATATAAGCAATATAACATTTTCTTGATCAGAATGTTTTCTTTATCGCCTTGTGGATATGTATAATAATTTCTGTGATCGAATACGTAATTAATTTGTTACCCTAGCTAAATTATTATATTTTATGAGGGCTAATGACAATTCGAATCAGTACTACCTTCACAATGAAAACATTGCATGATGAAACTTCCTCAACATTTTTTCCGGTGGCTGCGTCCAGAAATAAGACATCGGTGAACCCTTTTGCCTTAGCTTTGTTTACTGCTTCAAAAACCTACAGGAAATTGGAGCAAGAAAATCATTCACGAGAAACCCTAAATACATAATACAATAATGACACCAATAAGATCCTCAAACATATATATCTTTCCCAAAATCCCAATTCATCGTCCAATCCTTCTTATAATGGAAGTAGGCCAATTTTGCTTACCGGTGAGTAATTGGTGATGCTTTTAATGGCTCCGGTTCCACCAGGAGTAGCCCTAGGAACCTCATTCTCAACGTACAAATTCATGCTAGGGCCACACTGTTATTTGAGCAAAATCAGCAAGCACTTAGCAAAAGAACAAAAAAATGTGACATTGTAGCTTGTAAGTTGTCGGCGCGCAACTTGGCATCATGTTACATATATTCAAACCTAGTAAGTCTTGGATTCAACTTGCATCAATAAGCACCAGAAACAATTCTTAAGAAGGAAGGAAGCCCCCGCCTACCTTGTACCAATTTCCGATGGGAGAGGTGAATACGAGGAATGTGCATTCAGGGGCTGGTCCAATACCCAGAACAGGCCCACTTCCCATAAGCAGAGGCCTAATGTATAATGATCCTTTACCTGGTGGAGGCACCTGCATCAATCCAGAAAAGCGAATCATAAACATGATTAATTGACTCAATGTCATAATTATGTACAGGGATTGATGCTACATATGATTAAATATGACAGATTTTGAGATATTTGAACAAAAGCTGAGAAAAAAATTCATGCCGTTACATCTGATTTTCTTTGAAGGATGTTATTATTAGCAATGTTGTCAATAAATAAACATTTTTTTTCATTTCATCAAATTGTCAGTAAATGTTGAATAAACAACTTTTGCTGACTAGGTAAAATGGGAGGTTTCATACCCATCGCTGGTTGGCAAGGACAGTTTTTTTTACAGCATCAACAAATACATCATCTGGTGGTGATGGCATGCAGAGTCTGTCTGCTCCATTTTTCATGCGCAGGGCATTCAGTTCTGGCCTAAATAGTTGAATGCCACCATCTGGCCTTCGATATGCCTTTAGACCTTCAAACAATCCCTAATTAATGACACCACACATTAATGGTTAATTAGTCGCTGGCAAATCTCAGTCTATTTTGAAGATAATAACATTGGCTTGCGTTGCAAGTAATGATACAAGAAAGATTACCTGCCCATAATTGAAAATTGCAGCAGATGGGCTTATCTCTATGTTTCCATAGCGACTTAGATATCCTTCTGAGAAGTAATCTTTTCCAGAATTTTTCATGATGTATATGTAGTCAGTTGGAGTGAGGCCAAACCCTAGCTTGTCCCAGTTGAAGTTGGCATACGCTTCGTCATTATTTCTATTCAAATAAATGCATATACAAAAGAAAAGGAAAGGTAAAATGTAAGACAATGAATACAAGTCTAAAGTTGAAAGCAAAAAACAGTCAAATTGTTGATTAACTAAGATGAATATTACGGGGTAATGTTCTCTCGTAATTTTTCAAACCGTGAATTTGAAGTTTGGCAAATAACATACCACGTGTTTGTTAAGAGAACATTACCTCGTGCAAGGTCCCAAAAATCTCATCATACCATACAACAACGAGAAATTATCAAAACTTAACCTTATTTAGGGGAAGAAAATAATCGCATTTATGAGGAAGGGAGATGAAAAAATAAACCTAGTATCCATAGGTGGCTTTGATTAATGCACTCTTTTAGAATCTTCAATTAGGGTGAATCACGCAGAACAAGTTACTCTTGGAAGAAAAGAAAGCAAGTGCTGAAGGTAGTCTAAAACTCTCAAGTTTGCCTAAATATATATATGTAGGGAAGAGGTTGAACCCCATAAAAAATAGAAAATAAAAACTCCACATCACAATAACAGCGTAACATGTAAGATGTGATCTGGAAGCTACTTGAAATTACTGGTCATCCTGTTATTTAATTGTTTCTTTTGTTGCTCTTGCTTTGGTGTATTTTACTGTTTTTAAATTTATTTGCTAATAATTTATATACAAAAACTAAACTTTCAATATAAACGTTCCCTTTTTTTTTGGGAGGAAGTTAGGCAGTCCACTCACAAGGCCATTAACAAGAAACAAACTAGACAGCACTGTTCTCTAAAATTTTAGCAAATTCCTGTGGTACTTGGGAGCGTTATGTAGTCAGTTATTGACCAAAATAGAAAACGGACAGAAACTTCAGTTGAACGTAGATTTTGGGTTCTAATGACACGCTATTTGCACTCACCTAGACCTTTGTACACAATTTTGTGGGAGATTTTTAATTTTTTTAGTACAAGTGAGACACTACCGTGAAGGAAAGTATTTGAATTCGGGACGTGGTGTGTAGAAGATGAATGCTTTAATCATCAAGACAATTCATTGCTTACATTTTTGTGAAAGATTAGTAGTGTTGTCATTTGCATTCCTTCATTGGGGTGGAAAATACTTCTTACGCTACTAAAATCAATTAATATATGTCTTCATCGCCAAATTTCTTGTTAAAAGAACAATTTTTCATTGTGACGAGAACACGGTTGGTACACTACATGTTTTTATGTAAGTAGTAAGAAATTTTATTTTTTAAGTTATTAACTTTTTAACATATATATCTCACTATTTGTATAATAGTGACACATGGTTGTACCGGTCACACTAACGTGTACATGTGGTTGTGCGGGTGCATGTCAACTTGTTCAATGTGTACACGAATGATGAACATATGTCCTCATCGCAATGGTTCGGTTAAAGAGTTAGTTTTAGATTTATTGTGTATTGGGTAATTAATGCTAGTATGACCATTAATACGATATTTTGTAAACTATATGATTTAGTTGTTGATGATTATATTATTATTTAACTTTTGATTAGTATGTTTATTTTCTGCTAACCTAATGTGAGGATTAGCCAACCTCCTCTCATTAATGTAGATAATATCATTTGTCAAAAAAAAACATATTTATTTTTTGGGGTCTTTTGATATGGGTCCAATTTTATAAGCTCTTTTAATATGGGTCCAAAATTGGACCTAAATCAAAAGTAAGTACACAATTTTAGGCTACAAAAATTGGAGCTAAATCAAAAGTAACTAAAAATTTGACCCATATCAAAAGAGGCTTATAAAATTGGACCCATTTCAAATTTCTTATATTTTTTTCTTCTATTGGTAACATATCATATTGTTTGTAAATGTTGTCTAAACTAAAAGATAAAATAAAAATGAATACAGCGTTTATAGACAACACTTTATCAAAACTTAAAGATAAAAATGAAAATGCACATTAATTAATAACCACGATGGCATATGAAAATAAAATAAAGGATTTTAAGTAAAAAAATCTTCGCGTGTTTAAAGCTATTTCACACACATCACTCTCTCGCTCTCTCACTTCATAATTGTCGCCACCATTAAGCTATTTCACACACATCACTCTCTCGCTCTCTCACTTCATAATTGTCGCCACCATTGCTCTCTCTCTCTCTCTCTCTCTCTCTCTCTCTCTCTCTCTCTCTCTCCCTCTCTCACTTTGTCGTTGTTGCCACCATCATTTTCACCTTCATTGCCATCGTAAATCTATCAATATCCTCTTCCCTCAGACTCCGAAGATCACCACTGCAACTTGTCTCTTTCTCTCTCATCTCTCACACATCCATTCTTAATTGAAATTGTTAAAGGTCAGATTGCTCATATCGGTCTTCTCTTTGTAATTTCTATTTTTTGCATTGGTTACTGAGATTCTAATTGAAATTAGGGATTATGGCTTTATAAATGCGTTTAGATTTGATAATTGAATCACTTTTATAATTGGGTAAGTTTGTTTAATCTTATTATATCAGTGTTTTTGCGGTTATAGGATTTTATGTTGTAAATTTGGTTGATGAATTGAAAAGTACTCATTCAATTCTTGGTTGGCAATTACAATTGTAATCAAATAGTCCAGTTTGCAATTATAATCTCCACTGCATGCAAGCTGAGATCTCAATTCTTGAATTGCACGCACCTCCATTGCAATTCTATAATTTCTTGTTATCGAGCACAAAGCTCGATCTAGTATCTTGAGTTATATTGTAATTCTATAATTTCTTGTAAATAATCTAACCAAGGATTGAAACTCTAGTCAGATTATCAAAAAGTTGAAGCTAAAGACAATCTCGTTGTCGTCCAATGAGCTCGATCAATATTGATAAGCTAGAAAACTCCATCTATTTGGTAAGATTTGTAATTATGTAATTTCTTGTTGTCTGGCTCAAAGCTTGATCGAGTATCGCTAGTTTTATTATGACGTGGGTTTTTCCTTAAATTTCCATTTCTTTAAGAAATTGCATCAGATAAATTTATTAAAACTATGAAAATTGAAGGTAAAATTTCTGGCTTGTTCAGATATGATTTGCAATACAAATTTCGTGATTTTTTTTCCATTAATGTTTCTAGCTTATCAATGTTGATCGAGCTTATTGTACGACAACGAGATTGTTATTTAGCTTTTTGATAATCTAACTAAAGTTTCAATCCTTGGTTAGAATATCCACACGAAATTATAGAATTACAATAAAACCAACGATAATGGATCGAGCTTCATGCTCGATAACAAGGAATTATAGAATTACAATAGAGGAGCATGCAATTCGAGAATTGTGATCTCACCTTGCATGTGATGGCGACTATAATTATAAACTTGATTATCTGATTACCATTGTAATCGCCAACTAAGAATTAAATGAGTACCTTTTATTTGTCAATGTTGGGCACTTTTAGGCCCATCTAGTAGAACATGCTAGGGGTGAGATCAAGAAAAGCCCAAGACAGACCAAAGAGCCCAAGGACCATGGAAGCTTAAAATGAGGCAATGTCAACCACTAAGATTGAGCGACTCAGAGCTCTACCTGACCAAAGTAAGTGAAGCTCTTGCCGAGTGCTATATGGCACATGGGCAGGCTGACAAATTTATGGTGTAAGTCTCTGAATATTGGTCTAGTTAGGTGTTAATCAGAACACTGGCCACTTACAATCAAGGTATAAAATATCCATAATATTCCGATATTTCCATCGAAATTTCCGTATTTTTGGACTACCGATATTTCCGATGTCATCGATATTTTCATTAAAATATCCGTGTTTTTTAAATTTCTATATTTAAAAAAACACCAAGGGGATTTGAACCCCTCCCATTTTACTCCTTCAACACCTTGATCACCATATCACTTATGTTTTTGTGAAAATATGCTAAAATATTTACATATTTTCTACACTCACAATGTTTGCCAGCTCACTATATAATCAACTTAAATCAGTTAAATCCATCATGTAATGCATTTCCTTCCAATTTTTTGTGATAAACTAATAGATAATTGACTAAATAAACATCCTGCAAAGTTTCAATAAAAATTTCCAAGTTTTTCTTACAATTTCCGTGGTTTTTATCCAATTTTTATCGATATCGATAATATCCCGATATTTCCATCGAAATTTCCATGTTTTTGGACTACCGATATTTCCGATATCATCGATATTTAATACCTTGCTTACAATTAGTGGCAGCAGCTTGGATGTGACATAAAAGTGGTCAAAAGAATGCTCGAAGAGACAGAGTTGAGTAACCAAGGCTATGGTCTCGCTCAGCTCTTGCTATTTTATAAAGATGTGCCATCTTGGCTGGGCACCTATCATGTCACTGTCGAATGTTGGAAGAATAAGCAAAAGGGAACTTTAACGAAAAGCTCTCGGTACTGTTCACTTTAACGAAAAACCACATTTTTACACTAAAAAGTCAATCCTATTACTATTCACTTTACCCTTTATTTTGTCCTTATCATTAAAACTCAAAGTTTTCAAGCCCTTTTCGTTAGTTTTCCTTAAGCAAGGGAACTTTAACGAAAAGCTCTCGGTACTGTTCACTTTAAAGGTGTCAAAACTTTAGTTTACATAGGGGTTAATTATACTAACACCTCCTGAGGTTTGTCGTGTCTTCACAAAACCCTCTTACGTTTGAAACATAACACTAACTCCCTTGAGGTTCTAATTCACTTTCACATAACCCTTTTAGGGCTAACATCACCTTAAAATAATTTCTTAAAGACAATTTTGCCCTAATTATTAATTACTTAATGAAAAATCCTTTATAAAAAATAGAATAAAAATTCAAATTAAAATCTTACATGAAACAATAAAAGGAAACAAAAGAAAATTGAAGAAATCTTGCTACCTTCTTCCTCTACGCTGTTAATTCATATCTCAATCATCTTTTCTTAAGTGGAAAAACCCTAGTAGAACAAAAAAATTTCTCCTGTTAAATCCTTTGGGCATTTTGGAGTAGAAATGTGGTTGGATAATTTCTTCCAAGTAATAACCATATGATTAAGCTATGTGGCTTTATATCATTGGTTAAGTAATTGAACAGATTGGGTTAGTTAGATTGAGTTGGTTGGAGGTTGTTAGTGAGGGTATTTAGATCATTTGCAATAAGCCTAATGGCTATATAACAGAAGGTGTCAAGACTGTTGGCTGTGGAGTGGTATTCGATCCTTTTTGTGAAAAATACAGATAATATTTTGTTTCATCTTCTTCTTTTGTTCATAACTCTGCCATTAATTCTTTCTGTTATCTTTCATAGATTCATAAGTTTAGCATGGTATCATCATCAATCTTGGCTTACTACCGTCGATTCTGGTGATCTTCCGCTACTCTAGTGATGCGTCTTGTGGATTATTGATCGGTTGGGTTGTTGGAGTCGATCATTGGGTTTTGTGATGTTTGCGATTTGCTGGTGCATTGCGTTCTGATTTCAGTTGTTTGCTGTGGATTTAAAGGTGATATTGTTTAATTTTCTTCGTATGGGTTATTTGCTGATTTCTTGGTGCATCGATTGTTATTTTTTGGTATCTGTATCATATTTGGATTAAGATTCTGTCATGGTAAGAGAGACGTCATCTTCTACTTCCTTATTCATATTTAAACTAGCATTTGGAAAAGTATTATTGATAATATCCATAATTTGTTCATTTGGTCCACAATATATTCATTTGTCTCCACTGATCGGGTAATGTGTGAGGATCAAGCATGTTGTATTCGTTCTCTATGATGATTCCACGTAGTATAGGTCTCCATCATCCCATTTTTTGACTAAATGGTATCGAACAGTTTTAAAATATTCAATCATTGAGTTGTTACACTTTCTACAAAAGACACCAAATTTGAATTGAATCCCGGTTGTTTGCAATTACAAAATCAATGAACTGATTTATTCCATCCAAATAATCATCAACACATTTATTAGGATTATATATCCAATGTTTGTCCATATAACCTGCAAACATAAAAAATTTACTAGGGTTACAACAATTTCAATTATGACATGCCACCTTATACCTTAGGTATAGGTCTCATTCGAGACTGCACAGTTACGTGTTGTAATTTACGATTCCAATACATTAGAGTTTGATGGTGGGAAAATTTTGGCAGCATCTCCCTCAGTTCTTCAAGTGCAAGATGTAGATACAAAAAACTATGATGCACCTGAAGAGCGCAAAGAGATGCTACCAAATTTCCCACTTTCAAACTCTAATATGTGAACCGCAAAATACAACGTCTAACTGCGCATTCTCAAATTGTCCAAAATTATGGGGCAATTCAAGAATAAATTAGACTGTAGTCATGCTTTTGCATCCATTCACGAAATCGAACTAATTCTCAAACGAAAAACTAAGCTCGTACGAACATTGCAAACCATTTTTCGTACATCCATACAAGAATGTTTGCATACAAATACATAAACTCACAACAATTTAAATGAATGGAAGTTAAATAAGTTATTTAAGAAAATATACCTCCGAGATTAATGGCAATACATATAGAATTGCCTGGAAATTTCAAGAGGAAGGAAGCTGCTGCAGTTGTTTTGCAGCTTCTACCTTCTTGCATTCTGGTTAAATTCAATAAAGTGAAAAGATGTTGCGCGAGGAAAGCACCGTCTCGCAAAACATGGTGCTTCCATATTTGGTGCCATCCAACTATGTGTTGCTGCGGTTTTAGAACACTTTGTGTGATGAACCACAGTTCGTTGTGCAAAAACCTATAGAGCGAAAAAGGTATGTCGTTGCGCAAAGTTGTCTCGTGTCACATCCCGGCCTAGGGTCCACCACATCCCGGCCCCGACTCCGCCATGGCACGATATTGTCCACTTTGGGCCCTGACCACACCTTCACGGTTTTGTTTCTGGGAACTCACACGAGAACTTCCCACTGGGTCACCCATCATAAGAGTGCTCTCACGCGCCACTTGCTTAACTTTGGAGTTTCGATGAACTCCGAAGCCAGTGAGCTCCCAAAAGGCCTCGTTCTAGGTAGAGATGGGAATATACAAATAAGGATCACTCCCCTAGGTGATGTGGGTTCTAACAATCCACCCCCCTTAGGGCCCAACGTCCTCGTCAGCACACCACAGCCAGGGTTTGGCTCTGATACCAAATTGTCACATCCCATCCCTAATTTTTCCTATGTAATTTCTCCCACATTTGTGCACTCTATCACTATCTTTATTTGAATTAGTTCTAGGTCGATTTAAATTTATGCACTTTTTACATCACTTATCCCTATGGTTATGTCACTTTACAGTGATGGCCAGCATGCTTTGACCCTCCCGGGTCGGGGTGGTGTCATCTCACGTGACAGATCTTTGTCGCACATTACGTATTTAAAAACAAATGAATTTTTCCATTCAGTCTTTAATTTTTTTCAAACCATATAAATATTAATAAATCAAGAACTTGTTTTATTAAACCATTCATGAGTGATTAATATAAATATTTATTAAAATGCATTAATTTTAAGGAAAACTAATAAAAAGGGCTTGAGAATTTTGAGTTTTAACGATAAGGACAAAATAAAGGGTAAAGTGAACAATACTAGGATTGACTTTTTAGTGTAAAAATGTGGTTTTTCGTTAAAATAAACAGTACCATGAGCTTTTCGTTAAAATTCCCTTTATTTGATTCAAAATAAACATTAAGTATATATTTAACTAAACCGTTCATTGTACAAAACTTCAAATATAGATCTCATTATTAAATAAGCAATAAAACTATTAAAAATACTATTCTACTCCTCTACTAGCGCTTCTTGTTCTCTCTATAGTTATGCCGCATATTGATTATCAAACTTCCACTCCTAGAAATAGGACTTGAAGATGTTGTCGATGCTCTTCATCAGATTTGGGTTACTTTTGTCAATGTCCCAATTAGGCTGTCATGCAAAAATTAATAAATTAAAATCTCACTATTATATTAAATTTAACAAACATAATTATTATTTAACTAATAACTTAACACATACATCTAACTCATTGATCAAGTGCATCTTCATCTCCTCAGGGATGACACACTAAGACTCCCAATCCACCCCACATTTGTCATGTACTAATACTCCAACGTCGAACAAAAACCTAGCGCGCATATCTAACTTCACAACCCCTATTAATTCGTCAAAAGAAATTCGGTAGCGGCTCCCACCATAAGTTAGACTCGTACTGCAGCTCTTTTCTTCTTGTCTATCAACAAAATATATATTCATAATACTCAACCTAAATATAAACTTTATACAAAATACAAAATTTACAACACAAACCTTTTCCGGAACTTTCTCCATCGATTGTCTTTGATGAACTCGCACCATAGTCGGCCATCGTACCAAGAATCAAAGAACAAATTGATTATAATATGCAAAATGGTAAAGTGTTTCCGAAATTAATTGTGAAGAATAAGGAGAGCAAAAATGCATATTTATAGGATGGTTCGGAACCTTGCGCGATGAAACCTTCGTCGCCCAAACATCTTTGCTAAATACATTATTGATTCCTTTGATTCACATGCACTGAATGCTCTAACCCAAAAAACTGAAGGGACTTTGCATGATGAAGCCTTTGTCATGCCAAGGCTTCCGCAGGAAAACCTTCATCGTGCATATATTTCGTGCCAAAAATAAATAAACACCCGCAGTTTTCTTACTCATTTTGCGTGATGGTTTTTTTTTTTTTTTTTTTTTTTTTTTTTTTTTTTGTCGTGCATGTGGTATTGCGCAACAAAGGTATGTGTCGCGCAAAGTGGCACCACTCTTGTGCGACAAAAAATTTGTTGCGCAAATGGTTTTTCCTACTAGTGGTACAGAAAACTGGCAGTGCTCTCCAGTTTCATGAAGAAAATCAGTTCTTGTTCATCTTTTTCTAGTGTAATTAGCTCATATATATATATATAAATTCTCTGGTTAAGAAATCTGGAATGCAGTTATAGCTGCCTTTAATGTATTCAATTTCAAAATCAAAGATTGATAATATGGCTTGCCATCGTGCAAAAATCTGTTTTGATGCAATGTTTTGAACATCATTTTGTAAAACATGTTTGGCAGATTTGCAACAGGAATCTATTCCCGATTCCTCGGCCTTAGCCATAACCAACAGATTTACTCCCTTAGGATCAACCATAGGAAATCTCCGACCCAATTACCAACAGCCTCGACCAAATTCTAAGGAACCAAAAGAGTATCTCTTCTCCATCCCTAAAGACTATCGTCAAAATCATCCACTAGAACAAATTGCCAGAAGGGTCTTCCATCCAAATTTCCATTACCAGCCAACAGAGATTCATAAATCACTCCAGTTTTACACTGCCATTCTCTCTGAGACATCATCCGTTTCCATCAAACCTATCTACTCAACAACCCATCAAAATAAACTTCTTTATCATTCCTTAACCATTGGAAAATTCCTTACAGAATCAGAATGGGGAATCCTCCTTTATCAGACCAAACCCCTTCGCAGCAATCAGCTACCTATCCATTTCAGCAACTATAGTTATTTTGATTACATTCAAGCATGGACTAATATTTTCTTGCATCAGACAGAAGATTTTAGCCATTCATGGTTTATTACCATTGACAAGAATTTCAGACTCAACTTTCCAGCATGGTTTAACTGTTGGTGGACAATTCATGGCCCTTACGCCGCCATCATTCCTGACGAGCTTATGGAAGTTCTCGAGCAGACTTTCAAGAAGAAGTTCGACAAAAGCCGCTTCGACGAAGATGTTCCACTCTTAGCTCTATTCATGGCCAAGTACCGGGTTCCATGGATTTTGCGATGGAACTACCAAGTTGACGGCAAAAGAAGTCTATCGATAGCGAATGGTTAAGTGGTGGGATAAGTTCGACATTCAGAAGGTCATCAAGGATTTTACCATCTCTGCCAGTCCGGATCCTGCTATCGCAGCCCAACCTACTCAGCCCACTAAGGCCCTGGATCAAGACCCATACAACATCCAGTCTTTATCGGACATTAGTCCATCCCCTTCGCTCAAAGGTGTTGCCAGTTCCTCCAAGTCCAAGTCCAGTTCTAAGAAGAAGCAGAACAGATTGGACCTGGCCCAACAACTACTTGCCGAAGTAGCCCTGCTACAGCAAGAAGACTCCGACTCCGGAAACTCATCAGACGCATCGTCTCAACCTCCAGCGAATTGGGCCGACTCAGTCTACAGAGACTCCCAAGACCCATTTAGTTTGTAATTAGGTATTTATTTTGTATTTGAAACAATTACAAGTATGTAATCATTTCAATTTGTAAGTTCGTAGAATCCAATAGGATGAAGACAGTATCTCAGCACCGAAAGCAGCCTCGTCAGCAGCATTCATTTCGGGAATCATCTGCAGTAGCAGACAAGTCCAGCCTGTTTTCCCGCTTCAGCCTCAATCATTCCTCTTGGACTATATCAAGGAGAAGTCGAGGACTGTTGAAGGATCCTTCTCTTTAGAGAAAAACGGGAGCACCAATTCTCATCAGAAAAAATCAAACACTGTAAACACTATCTAGAATAGGAAGAGAGATGCCTGCGAGCACCATTATCTCTGTTATCCTTTCTAATCGGGAATAGCCATCATCTGTTGTAAGTTACAATTTCAAGTTTTAATAAAACTTATTTTCATCATCTATCTGCATCATTAATTTTAATTCATTATTTTCATTATGCAAATTATTTTCCATATTTGCTTGATCTTCACCATGGTTTTTAACCTCAGATTTTTATCCTTAATTTTTTGTCCATCTTCCGCACCAGCAATAGCTAGGCCTTTCGGTAAGGAAAGCTGCCATGTGGTATCAGAGCCACTCGGTAGTCATTGAGTTATTCTCTTCAATTAATAAATCCAGTACTTGTTCTTGCATTCATTTTCCAGATAGCTTGTAAGCTAACTCCTTGTGCGAATTTTCTGTGTCCCCCACCAAACAGTAAGGCGCGTTGTCCAAACAGTAAGTCCCGAGGTAGAGGCATGAGCGGAGTGCATGAGCGGGAAGGGATATAGCTAATAAGCATTAGAGGTTTGCGTCATAAGTTTTCTGTATTTTGTGTGTTTGAATTTGTGCTTTATGAGTAAATTGTTTAGAACTAATTCTATGGCTAGCAGTAGCTCTCATATGCATCTAGATAGCATACCTGACATAGTCAATGAAGAACAGAAATTTGATTTTCAAACAGACAGTAGTCTTGGTTTTGGTGATTGGAATATTCCAAAAATTTCTTCAAAAAATATTTACAAAAAGAAATGGTCAGTAGCCTCATTTAGATCAGAACATCACGTTAAGACTGTAGAACAAACCTACGCTCTTAGCAAAGATCGTGAAGAGTGTCAACTCTTCTCACCGCATCAGATTAGAAAACATAGAAAAGATGGTCATAACTTCATGCATATAGGGTTAGTCCAGGTAGCAGTCAAACCCTTAACCCGGCGAGGTCTTAATACCTCAATTCTCTTGTGTCTCCGTGACGCAAGATTTTTAGATTTCAGTGATAACATCCTTGGAATGATTGAATCCAGTCTTTCCAACGGACCTATCCATTTCGACTGTTTTACAAACCTTACATTAAGTCTTTCAGATCCCAATATCTTGAAAGCACTCACACTCAACACTCAAACTTCAGGGTACAAAGTCCTTGAAGGAACACAGCCTTTGGCACTCATCTACCGTATCAATTACAAAGTAACTGGTACGAATATGAACTTTCAGGCTCTTTCCAAGAGTCCGAAAGATCATACCATTCTCATTCAATCCTCATTAAAGAACGCCAACATTAGTGTGCCTAGAACCATTAGGTGGTCAGATATCAGTCTCCCAGCAAAATGGTATTTGATGAACGAAAGCAAACCAGTCAGCATCCAAAATGACTTGGTTAATCTTAATAACATCGAACAATATTTCGATGGTACTGTCAAGATTAATGTCAGTAGACCAAATAGAAAACCTGTAGTCTCAGGAAGACATTCTTTTTTAGGATCCATGTCATCCGATAGACAGGGTCAGGATAAAGAATTCATTGCTTCCTTAGCCAATAGGAAACTAAAGTCCGTAGACACCAGTTCCTCTGTCACCCAGCAAGAGTTAGTAGACGACCTTATCCAACTTAAGCTCCAGTCCCTAAAGACCAAAGCTCAGGTTACCAACCCGGTCTACCAACCTAACTCCTCTAGGACAGAAGAACCAACCTCCCCAACAGAGTCTGACTTTGACGCCGGTCAAGTCAATCCTCAGTTGTTAGTTTTGAACAAACCATTCAAACCTAATAACAAAATACTCAATAGAGACATCGAAGCTGAAGAAAACATTCCTCGCAGAAATATTTTCAGAAGCAAATACACTCAGGATGAAAAGCTTGAAATTTACCATAAATGGAAAGCTTTCATGCAAACGATCAGGATTGAAGTATTTTTCTTCGATTATGTTGAAAAATATTATGAACCTGAACAACAACAGTTAGAGGTAATAACCAAACACAACTGGCTTAAAGAAGACAAGACACTTGTCTCCTCTAGCCATCCGCCCCAAGAAAAGATCATAATCACCACAGCCAATATGCAAATACCAGCCACTCCTTTCAAAATCCCAAAAGACGACTCTAGTGTCAAACCTGTCATAGAACAGAACAACTACACTAACCAGAGTCTCCACACCATAGGCAAACAGTTAGACAAGATCGAAACCAAAATCGATAGGTTGTCTGTACCCAAGCCTACCCCAAGTGAAAAACCTTTGGTTACTTTCCAAGAGTCTCCCTCACTCCAAGTGGCCTCCACATCCCAAAAAATTGACCAAATGCTCAATGAGCTAAAGTCAGAAAAAGGAGTTCATGTGATTAATCATGATCGCAACAAAGAACTCGACTCATCTCAATCCTCTTCAGAACAAGATTCAGAAGATGAGAGTGCTAATTCTATCCACAAGATGGAAGAAGCCTTTCAGAGTCTTGAACTCAAGAGAATTAACAAAGGGATTAATCCCACATCTCTCACAAAGAATTGGTATCCCAGACCAACACCTCCTGACCTCCAATTTGAGGAAAGGAATTTCCAAAACCAGTTATCGGTATCCTCTGATAAACTCTATGAATGGAATATAGATGGTTTATCAGAACAAGAGTTATTAAACAAACTCCAACACATCTAATAGCTACATTACCAACCATAATCTAACGCAGACCCAAGTTGTTGACTTTTTGGTCACTGGCTTTACGGGAATGCTTCATTCCTGGTGGGAAAAACACCTCACCGAACACTCTCGAAACGAAATCCGCAATGCGGTTAAGAAAGATGAGGAAGGAATTCCTCTCTTTAATGAACAAATAAGACAGGGTATCCCTGACGCAGTCAACAATCTTCTCTTCACAATCATAGAACATTTCATAGGTACTCATTCCAATGTCACCATTAGGATTCACGACCAACTAAGTAATTTAAGGTGTCCAACCTTAAGTGACTTCAGATGGTACAAGGATGTTTTCCTTTCACGAGTCATGCTCCGAGAAGATAGTAACCAGCCTTTTTGGAAAGAAAAATTCATAAATGGCTTACCCAATCTTTTTGCCCATAAGATTAGAACAACGTTAGTAAACGACGATGGTATTATACCATATCATACTCTTACTTATGGTAATATTATTAATATTATCCAGAAGGAAGGGTTGAAGATGTGCATTGATATGAAAATATCAAGGCAGGTCAACAAAGACAAGGCCATAGCTAAATACGAACTAGGAACGTTTTGTGAACAATACGGTATTCCTCCCGTAGCACCTTCCAAAAGGAAAAAACCCCATAGGTACGATAAGTCTCCTAGGTTTCCAACCAAATACTCCAGTAGGAAACACCATAAACATAGGAAAACTCAGTTCCAACCCGATTCGTTTTACGAAAAACCAAAATCCAAATGGAAGAAAAGAAAGAGGAAATCCTCTGGAAAATTCCATTCGAAAGACAATAGTCAAAAAGGAAAATGCTACAAGTGTGGCAAATTCGGACACTACGCTAATAAGTGTAGAGTCAAAAACACCATCAACCAATTGAAGATCTCTGACGAAGAGAAACTTCATCTCATCCAAGTTTTGGAACTTAGAGACACATACCATAGTCAATCAGAAGATGATTTGCATTCTTCTTCTTCTAACCCCAACTCTTCTTCCAGTCTTTCTTCACCTGACATCAAGCTAGGTTGTACCGATGCTTGTTGTAAAAAGGTTTCAGTGCTTAGTAAGCAAGAGGAACAAGAAGATTTTCTTCTTGAGTTAATCTCCAAGGTCGATGACCCTGAACTCAAAACCTTCTATCTCAAGAAATTAAGAAGTTAGTTTCTTCAGATAACGCTGGCCCTAGCCAACCTCAGACAACTCAAAAGATCTCTCTTAGCACAACCCTAGAATGGTTTAGTAAGACTAAGAAAGAAATCACAATTCAGGATCTCCATAGAGAAGTCAACAAGGTCAAAGGCGCAATTAGGTTTCTAAAGTCTGAAAACCTAGAAATTCGTACACAGCTTAGTAAAGTCCAGACACAAGCTGTAGCCAACCATGATGAAGAACAGGATAGCTCTTCTTCATCAGACCATCATTCAGACTCCTCTAGGAACCCATCTCATCAAAATCTAGTCCTAGGTCTCCTAGACAAAATCAGGATTAGAAAATGGTATTCCGTGATGTCGATAATAATCGATGATTTTCATTTCAAATCAATTGCTTTGATAGATTCAGGAGCTGACTTGTAGTGTTTCAAGAAGGGTTAATACCTACTAAGTATTTTCATAAGTCCAATGAAGTACTTAGTGCTGCAAATCAATCTCCAATGCAATTAAAATTCGAAATTCCCAAAGCACATGTCTGTCAAGATGATGTGTGTTTCAAGACGTCTTTCGTCCTCATAAAAAACATCTCAGATCTTGTCATATTAGGATTACCTTTCTTAGCCCTCATCTATCCTTTTAAGGTTCATCATGATAGGATTACCACCAAAGTCTTAGGACAGAAAGTCACCTTTAGGTTCTGTCTAGAAACAGACCTTAAGAAGCTTAGGCACCTTCAACAGGATAGTGTTTCACAATCCATCAGCCTTATCACTAATAAGTCAAATCATATTAATTTCTTGAAGGAAGAAATTAATCACAAACGAGTTGAGGAACAACTTGTTCAAGAACCTCTGGTTCAACGCATTTCTCAATTTCACGAGAAGCTTATCAGAGAAGTTTGCTCTGATATTCCGAATGCCTTTTGGCACCGCAAACAGCACATTGTTAAACTTCCTTACATTAAGGAGTTTAATGAATCCAAGATTCCTACTAAGGCTAGACCCATCCAAATGAGTCAAGAAGTAATGGATGTCTGTAAAAATGAGATCCAGGATCTTCTTTCCAAATGAATTATCCGCAAATCTAAGTCTCCTTGGTCATGTCCTGCATTTTATGTTCAGAAAAGTGCAGAGTTAGAAAGAGGGTCTCCCCGATTAGTTATTAACTACAAACCTTTGAATGCTGTTTTGGAATGGATTCGTTATCCAATCCCCAACAAAAGAGATTTGATTAAAAGGCTTAGTAAAGCAACTATTTTTTCAAAGTTTGATATGAAATCAGGTGTTTGGCAAATTCAAGTTCATGAATCTGATAAATATAAAACTGCTTTTGTAACGCCTTTCGGCCATTATGAATGGAATGTAATGCCTTTCGGTTTGAAAAATGCTCCCAGTGAATTTCAAAATATTATGAATAAGATTTTCAATCAATATAGTCATTTTACGATTGTTTATATTGATGATGTTCTTGTTTATTTACAGTCAATAGATGAGCACTGGAAGCACTTGCATTTGTTTGCTAGGATCATTAGATCAAATGGATTGGTTGTGTCAGCCGCTAAGATTAAGTTGTTCCAAACCAAGGTTAGGTTTTTAGGATACAACATTCATCAGTCTACCATTCAACCCATAGACCGTGTCATCCAGTTTGCAGACAAATTCCCAGACCAGATCACTGATAAAACCCAACTTCAGCGTTTTCTAGGTTCTTTGAATTATGTCTCTGACTTCTATCCTCATCTCCGTCAACAATGTAAACCCTTGTTTGATAGACTTAAGGATAATCCCCCAGTGTGGTCTCCCACTCATACTTCCATTGTCAAACAGATTAAGAATCATGTCAAGACATTGCCTTGTCTCGGCATTCCAACTCCCAACTCTTTCAAAATTGTGGAAACCGATGCTTCGGATATCGGTTATGGAGGTATCCTCAAACAGAAAGTTTCTCCAGATTCTCCTGAACAGATTGTTCGTTTCCATTCAGGAGTATGGAATTCTGCACAAGCTAATTATAGCACTATTAAAAAAGAGATTTTATCTATTGTATTATGCATTAGCAAATTTCAAGATGATTTATTAAACCAAAAATTTCTCATTAGAGTTGATTGCAAATCTGCCAAACATTTTTTACAAAATGATGTTCAAAACATTGCATCAAAACAGATTTTTGCACGATGGCAAGCCATATTATCAATCTTTGATTTTGAAATTGAATACATTAAAGGCAGCCATAACTGCATTCCAGATTTCTTAACCAGAGAATTTTTGCAAGGGAAGAATGTCTAATAAGCAGAAAAATCCTCAGGATTCTCAGAAGGGCAATGCCCATCAAAGAAGGCTTCCTGCCTCTCTACCACCACCAAAACAGGAATCTATTCCCGATTCCTCGGCCTTAGCCATAACCAACAAATTTAGTCCCTTAGGATCAACCATAGGAAATCTCCGACCCAATTACCAACAACCTCGACCAAATTACCAGTCAGCTTTGGTCAAGGACTATGATCCCTACTCATCCACTTACCGGCAATCGCCATCTCCGACCCCCAGCTTCACAAAAACATCTCCTTATATCCTTAAGGAACCAAAAGAGTATCTCTTCTCCATCCCTAAAGACTATCGTCAAAATCATCCACCAGAACAAATCACTCCAGTTTTACACTGCCATTCTCTCTAAGACATCATCCGTTTCCATCAAACCTATCTACTCAACAACCCATCAAAATAAACTTCTTTGTCATTCCTTAACCATTGGAAAATTCCTTACAGAATCAGAATGGGGAATCCCCCTTTATCAGACCAAACCCCTTCGCAGCAATCAGCTACCTATCCATTTCAGCAACTATAGTTATTTTGATTACATTCAAGCACGGACTAATATTTTCTTGCATCAGACAGAAGATTTTAGCCATTCATGGTTCATTACCATTAACAAGAATTTCATACTCAACTTTCCAGCATGGTTCAACCGTTGGTGGACAGTTCATGGCTCTTACGCTCCATCATTCCTGACGAGCTTATGGAAGTTCTCGAGCAGACTTTCAAGAAGAAGTTCGACAGAAGCCGCTTTGACGAAGATGTTCCACTCTTAGCTCTATTCATGGCCAAGTACCAGGTTCCATGGATTTTGTGATGGAACTACCAAGTTGACGGCAAAGAAGTCTATCGATAGTGAATGGTTAAGTGGTGGGATAAGTTCGACATTCAGAAGGTCATCACGGTGGTCTTCAAGGATTTTCCCATCTCTGCCAGTCCGGATCCTGCTATCGCAGCCCAGCCTACTCAGCCTACTAAGGCCCTGGATCAAGACCCATACAACATTCAGTCTTTATCGGACATTAGTCCATCCCCTTCGCTCAAAGGTGTTGCCAGTTCCTCCAAGTCCAAGTCCAGTTCTAAGAAGAAACAGAACAGATTGGACCTGGCCCAACAACTACTTACCGAAGCAGCCCTGCTACAGCAAGAAGACTCCGACTCCAGAAACTCATCAGACGCATCGTCTCAACCTCCAACTAATTGGGCCGACTCAGTCTACAGAGACTCCCAAGACCCATTTAGTTTGTAATTAGGTATTTATTTTGTATTTGAAACAATTACAAGTATGTAATCATTTGAATTTGTTAGTTCGTAGAATCCAATAGGATGAAGACAGTATCTCAGCACCGAAAGCAGCCTCGTTAGCAGCATTCATTTCGGGAATCATCTACAGTAGCAGACAAGTCACTATTTATGAAGGAGAAGTCGAGGACTGTTGAAGGATCCTTCTCTTTAGAGAAAAACGGGAGCACCAATTCTCATCAGAAAAAATCAAACACTGTAAACTCTATCTAGAATAGGAAGAGAGATGCCTGCGAGCACCATTATCTCTGTTATCCTTTCTAATCGGCAATAGCCGCCATCTGTTGTAAGTTACAATTTCAAGTTTTAATAAAACTTATTTTCATCATCTATCTGCATCATTAATTTTAATTCATTATTTTCATTATGCAAATTATTTTCCATATTTGCTTGATCTTCACCATGGTTTTTAACCTCAGATTTTTATCCTTAATTTTCTGTTCATCTTCCGCACCAGCAATAGCTAAGCCTTTCGGTAATCCTGTTTTGGTGGTGGTAGCTAAGAAAGGTAATCCTAATTTTCGGTAATCCTAATAGGATACAGAAAATTCTTAATCTGTTTGACAATGGAAGTATGAGTGGGAGACCACACTGGGGGATTATCCTTAAGTCTATCAAACAAGGGTTTACATTGTTGACGGAGATGAGGATAGAAGTCAGAGACATAATTCAAAGAACCTAGAAAACGCTGAAGTTGGGTTTTATCAGTGATCTGGTCTGGGAATTTGTCTGCAAACTGGATGACACGGTTTATGGGTTGAATGGTAGACTGATGAATGTTGTATCCTAAAAACCTAACCTTGGTTTGGAACAACTTAATCTTAGCGGCTGACACAACCAATCCATTTGATCTAATGATCCTAGCAAACAAATGCAAGTGCTTCCAGTGCTTATCTATTGACTGTGAATAAACAAGAACATCATCAATATAAACAATAGTAAAATGACTATATTGATTGAAAATCTCATTCATAATATTTTGAAATTCACTGGGAGCATTTTTCAAACCGAAAGACATTACATTCCATTCATAATGGCCGAAAGGCGTTACAAAAGCAGTTTTATATTTATCAGATTCATGAACTTGAATTTGCCAAAAACCTGATTTCATATCAAACTTTGAAAAAATAGTTACTTTACTAAGCCTTTTAATCAAATCTCTTTTGTTGGGGATTGGATAACGAATCCATTCCAAAACAGCATTCAAAGGTTTGTAGTTAATAACTAATCGGGGAGACCCTCTTTCTAACTCTGCACTTTTCTGAACATAAAATGCAGGACATGACCAAGGAGACTTAGATTTGCGGATAATTCCTTTGGAAAGAAGATCCTGGATCATGTTTTTACAGACATCCATTACTTCTTGACTCATTTGAATGGGTCTAGCCTTAGTAGGAATCTTGGATTCATTAAACTCCTTAATGTAAGGAAGTTTAACAATGTGCTGTTTGCGGTGCCAAAAGGCATTCGGAATATCAAAGCAAACTTCTCTGATAAGCTTCTCGTGAAATTGAGAAATGCGTTGAACCAGAGGTTCTTGAACAAGTTGTTCCTCAACTCGTTTGTGATTAATTTCTTCTTTCAAGAAATTAATATGATTTGACTTATTAGTGATAAGGCTGATGGATCGTGAAACACTATCCTGTTGAAGGTGCCTAAGCTTCTTAAGGTCTGTTTCTAGACAGAACCTAAATGTGACTTTCTGTCCTAAGACTTTGGTGGTAATCCTATCATGATGAACCTTAAAAGGATAGATGAGGGCTAAGAAAGGTAATCCTAATATGACAGGATCTGAGATGTTTTTGATGAGGACGAAAGACGTCTTAAAACACACATCATCTTGACAGACATGTGCTTTGGGAATTTCGAATTTTAATTGCATTGGAGATTGATTTGCAGCACTAAGTACTTCTTTGGACTTATGAAAATACTTAGTAGGTATTAACCCTTCTTGAATACAATTCAAGTCTGCTCCTGAATCTATCAAAGCAATTGATTTGAAATGAAAATCATCGATTATTATCGACATCACGGAATACCATTTTCTAATCCTGATTTTGTCTAGGAGACCTAGGACTAGATTTTGATGAGATGGGTTCCTAGAGGAGTCTGAATGATGGTCTGATGAAGAAGAGCTATCCTGTTCTTCATCATGGTTGGCTACAGCTTGTGTCTGGACTTTACTAAGCTGTGTACGAATTTCTAGGTTTTCGGACTTTAGAAACCTAATTGCGCCTTTGACCTTGTTGACTTCTCTATGGAGATCCTGAATTGTGATTTCTTTCTTAGTCTTACTAAACCATTCTAGGGTTGTGCTAAGAGAGATCTTTTGAGTTGTCTGAGGTTGGCTAGGGCCAGCGTTATCTGAAGAAACTAACTTCTTAAGTTTCTTGAGATAGAAGGACCTTGGAGATTAACTCAAGAAGAAAATCTTCTTGTTCCTCTTGCTTACTAAGCACTGAAACCTTTTTACAACAAGCATCGGTACAACCTAGCTTGATGTCAGGTGAAGAAAGACTGGAAGAAGAGTTGGGGTCAGAAGAAGAAGAATGCAAATCATCTTCTGATTGACTATGGTATGTGTCTCTAAGTTCCAGAACTTGGATGAGATGAAGTTTCTCTTCGTCAGAGATCTTCAATTGGTTGATGGTGTTTTTGACTCTACACTTATTAGCGTAGTGTCCGAATTTGCCACACTTGTAGCATTTTCCTTTTTGACTATTGTCTTTCGAATGGAATTTTCCAGAGGATTTCCTCTTTCCTTTCTTCCATTTGGATTTTGGTTTTTCGTAAAACGAATCGGGTTGGAACTGAGTTTTCCTATGTTTATGGTGTTTCCTACTGGAGTATTTGGTTGGAAACCTAGGAGACTTATCGTACCTATGGGGTTTTTTTCTATTAGAAGGTGCTACGGGAGGAAGACCGTATTGTTCACAAAACGTTCCTAGTTCGTATTTAGCTATGGCCTTGTCTTTGTTGACCTGCCTTGATATTTTCATATCAATGCATATCTTCAACCCTTCCTTCTGGATAATATTAATAATATTACCATAAGTAAGAGTATGATATGGTATAATACCATCGTCGTTTACTAACGTTGTTCTAATCTTATGGGCAAAAAGATTGGGTAAGCCATTTATGAATTTTTCTTTCCAAAAAGGCTGGTTACTATCTTCTCGGAGCATGACTCGTGAAAGGAAAACATCCTTGTACCATCTGAAGTCACTTAAGGTTGGACACCTTAAATTACTTAGTTGGTCGTGAATCCTAGTGGTGACATTGGAATGAGTACCTATGAAATGTTCTATGATTGTGAAGAGAAAAGTGTTGATTGCGTCAGGGATACCCTGTCCTATTTGTTCATTAAAGAGAGGAATTCCTTCCTCATCTTTCTTAACCGCATTGCAGATTTCGTTTCGAGAGTGTTCGGTGAGGTGTTTTTCCCACCAGGAATGAAGCATTCCCGTAAAGCCAGTGACCAAAAGGTCAACAACTTGGGTCTGCGTTAGATTATGGTTCGTAATGTAGCTATTAGCAACCATAGAGATGTGTTGGAGTTTGTTTAATAACTCTTGTTCTGATAAACCATCTATATTCCATTCATAGAGTTTATCAGAGGATACCGATAACTGGTTTTGGAAATTCCTTTCCTCAAATTGGAGGTCAGGAGGTGTTGGTCTGGGATACCAATTCTTTGTGAGAGATGTGGGATTAATCCCTTTGTTAATTCTCTTGAGTTCAAGACTCTGAAAGGCTTCTTCCATCTTGTGGATAGAATTAGCACTCTCATCTTCTGAATCTTGTTCTGAAGAGGATTGAGATGAGTCGAGTTCTTTGTTGCGATCATGATTAATCACATGAACTCCTTTTTCTGACTTTAGCTCATTGAGCATTTGGTCAATTTTTTGGGATGTGGAGGCCACTTGGAGTGAGGGAGACTCTTGGAAAGTAACCAAAGGTTTTTCACTTGGGGTAGGCTTGGGTACAGACAACCTATCGATTTTGGTTTCGATCTTGTCTAACTGTTTGCCTATGGTGTGGAGACTCTGGTTAGTGTAGTTGTTCTGTTCTATGACAGGTTTGACACTAGAGTCGTCTTTTGGGATTTTGAAAGGAGTGGCTGGTATTTGCGTATTGGCTGTGGTGATTATGATCTTTTCTTGGGCGGATGGCTAGAGGAGACAAGTGTCTTGTCTTCTTTAAGCCAGTTGTGTTTGGTTATTACCTCTAACTGTTGTTGTTCAGGTTCATAATATTTTTCAACATAATCGAAGAAAAATACTTCAGTCCTGATCGTTTGCATGAAAGCTTTCCATTTATGGTAAATTTCAAGCTTTTCATCCTGAGTGTATTTGCTTCTGAAAATATTCCTGCGAGGAATGTTTTCTTCAGCTTCGATGTCTCTATTGAGTATTTTGTTATTAGGTTTGAATGGTTTGTTCAAAACTAACAACTGAGGATTGACTTGACCGGCGTCAAAGTCAGACTCTGTTGGGGAGGTTGGTTCTTCTGTCCTAGAGGAGTTAGGTTGGTAGACCGGGTTGGTAACCTGAGCTTTGGTCTCTAGGGACTGGAGCTTAAGTTGGATAAGGTCGTCTACTAACTCTTGCTGGGTGACAGAGGAACTGGTGTCTACGGACTTTAGTTTCCTATTGGCTAAGGAAGCAATGAATTCTTTATCCTGACCCTGTCTATCGGATGACATGGATCCTAAAAAAGAATGTCTTCCTGAGACTACAGGTTTTCTATTTGGTCTACTGACATTAATCTTGACAGTACCATCGAAATATTGTTCGATGTTATTAAGATTAACCAAGTCATTTTGGATGCTGACTGGTTTGCTTTCGTTCATCAAATACCATTTTGCTGGGAGACTGATATCTGACCACCTAATGGTTCTAGGCACACTAATGTTGGCGTTCTTTAATGAGGATTGAATGAGAATGGTATGATCTTTCGGACTCTTGGAAAGAGCCTGAAAGTTCATATTCGTACCAGTTACTTTGTAATTGATACGGTAGATGAGTGCCAAAGGCTGTGTTCCTTCAAGGACTTTGTACCCTGAAGTTTGAGTGTTGAGTGTGAGTGCTTTCAAGATATTGGGATCTGAAAGACTTAATGTAAGGTTTGTAAAACAGTCGAAATGGATAGGTCCGTTGGAAAGACTGGATTCAATCATTCCAAGGATGTTATCACTGAAATCTAAAAATCTTGCGTCACGGAGACACAAGAGAATTGAGGTATTAAGACCTCGCCGGGTTAAGGGTTTGACTGCTAGCTGGACTAACCCTATATGCATGAAGTTATGACCATCTTTTCTATGTTTTCTAATCTGATGCGGTGAGAAGAGTTGACACTCTTCACGATCTTTGCTAAGAGCGTAGGTTTGTTCTACAGTCTTAACGTGATGTTCTGATCTAAATGAGGCTACTGACCATTTCTTTTTGTAAATATTTTTTGAAGAAATTTTTGGAATATTCCAATCACCAAAACCAAGACTACTGTCTGTTTGAAAATCAAATTTCTGTTCTTCATTGACTATGTCAGGTATGCTATCTAGATGCATATGAGAGCTACTGCTAGCCATAGAATTAGTTCTAAACAATTTACTCATAAAGCACAAATTCAAACACACAAAATACAGAAAACTTATGACGCAAACCTCTAATGCTTATTAGCTATATCCCTTCCCGCTCATGCACTCCGCTCATGCCTCTACCTCGGGACTTACTGTTTGGACAACGCGCCTTACTGTTTGGTGGGGGACACAGAAAATTTGCACAAGGAGTTAGCTTACAAGCTATCTGGAAAATGAATGCAAGAACAAGTACTGGATTTAGCTATTGCTGGTGCGGAAGATGAACAGAAAATTAAGGATAAAAATCTGAGGTTAAAAACCATGGTGAAGATCAAGCAAATATGGAAAATAATTTGCATAATGAAAATAATGAATTAAAATTAATGATGCAGATAGATGATGAAAATAAGTTTCATTAAAACTTGAAATTGTAACTTACAACAAATGACGGCTATTGCCGATTAGAAAGGATAACAGAGATAATAGTGCTCGTAGGCATCTCTCTTCCTATTCTAGATAGAGTTTACAGTGTTTGATTTTTTCTGATGAGAATTGGTGCTCCCGTTTTTCTCTAAAGAGAAGGATCCTTCAACAGTCCTCGACTTCTCCTTGATATAGTCCAAGAGGAATGATTGAGGCTGAAGCGGGAAAACAGGCTGGCCATGTGCCCTTGCTCGAAAGAGCCGAAAGCAGAAGATGTTGTCGGTTCCTGTGGATTCACGCGGGTGAATAATGATGGATGAATAGTAAAAGTGATTTTACTATTCATAAATAGTGACTTGTCTGCTACTGCAGATGATTCCCGAAATGAATGCTGCTGACGAGGTTGCTTTCGGTGCTGAGATACTGTCTTCATCCTATTGGATTCAAAGAACTTACAAATTGAAATGATTACATACTTGTAATTGTTTCAAATACAAAATAAATACCTAATTACAAACTAAATGGGTCTTGGGAGTCTCTGTAGACTGAGTCGGCCCAATTAGCTGGAGGTTGAGACGATGCGTCTGATGAGTTTCCGGAGTCGGAGTCTTCTTGCTGTAGCAGGGCTGCTTCAGCAAGTAGTTGTTGGGCTAGGTCCAATCTGTTCTGCTTCTTCTTAGAACTGGACTTGGACTTGGAGGAACTGGCAACACCTTTGAGCGAAGGGGATGGACTAATGTCCGATAAAGACTGGATGTTGTATGAGTCTTGATCCAGGGCCTTAGTGGGCTGAGTAGGCTGGGCTGCGATAGCAGGATCCGGACTAGCAGAGATGGGAAAATCCTTGAAGAGCACCGTGATGACCTTCTGAATGTCGAACTTATCCCACCACTTAACCATTCGCTGTCGATAGACTTCTTTGCCGTCAACTTGGTAGTTCCATCGCAAAATCCATGGAACCCGGTACTTGGCCATGAATAGAGCTAAGAGTGGAACATCTTCGTCGAAGCGGCTTCTGTCGAACTTCTTCTTGAAAGTCTGCTCGAGAACTTCCATAAGCTCGTCAGGAATGATGGCGGCGTAAGGGCCATGAACTGTCCACCAACGGTTGAACCATGCTGGAAAGTTGAGTCTGAAATTCTTGTCAATGGTAATGAACCATGAATGGCTAAAATCTTCTGTCTGTTGCAAGAAAATATTAGTCCGTGCTTGAATGTAATCAAAATAACTATAGTTGCTGAAATGGATAGGTAGCTGATTACTGCGAAGGGGTTTGGTCTGATAAAGGAGGATTCCCCATTCTGATTCTGTAAGGAATTTTCCAATGGTTAAGGAATGATAAAGAAGTTTATTTTGATGGGTTGTTGAGTAGATAGGTTTGATGGAAACGGATGATGTCTTAGAGAGAATGGCAGTGTAAAACTGGAGTGATTTATGAATCTCTGTTGGCTGGTAATGGAAATTTGGAGGGAAGACCCTTCTGGCAATTTGTTCTGGTGGATGATTTTGACGATAGTCTTTAGGGATGGAGAAGAGATACTCTTTTGGTTCCTTAAGGATATAAGGAGATGTTTTTGTGAAGCTGGGGGTCGGAAATGGCGATTGCCGGTAAGTGGATGAGTAGGGATCATAGTCCTTGACCAAAGCTTACTGGTAATTTGGTCGAGGCTGTTGGTAATTGGGTCAGAGATTTCCTATGGTTGATCCTAAGGGAGTAAATCTGTTGGTTATGGCTAAGGCCGAGGAATCGGGAATAGATTCCTGTTTTGGTGGTGGTAGAGAGGCAGGAAGCTTTCTTTGATAGGCATTGCCCTTCTGAGAATCCTATATATATATATATATATATATATATATGCTTGCTTTAGTTCCAAACCCTTATGATTTTGATGAAACCCATGAGATGACGAGAGTGCTTGGATCTCTTGCACTAGAACCGTTAATAGGTTAATAGTTGTAACCCATATCATTAATTATTATTCTCAACAAATAAAATCTTTACGGCAGCATTATAATTATTCCCAAATGAAGTTGATTATGTTTATGTTCATGGCCTCCCTCACCCAAATTTAAGACCAAAACGTCAATAAGTGTTGGGCTAGACACTACTAGAATTTTGGCTAGATGACACCATTATCTTTGGTGTCTATTACAAAGAGTGGGCACTAACATTGGTGACAAACCTCAATTGCCACCAAGCAGCCACTAAATAGGGGTACATATCCTATGAAGAAGTCTCTGTTGTAACAATAGAGACCCTTTACAGATCGGTGGCATCTGAAAACAATGCCACCCCAATTCATCAGTGTGAAAGTTGTAAAATAATATTTTTAAAAAGGGATGCCTCCACGGGCACCTAGATTTGAATATTGTTGGAGTTTTGGGACTTTTAATGTCCCACATCGGGGAACATTCAATTCCCAATGGCCTTTATATAGGTCTACTTTTTTATCTAGTAGTTAGAATTTGGACCATTTTGGAAAAGGATTGAATGGTTGGGCCTTATGGCTCTGTGGATTAGGCTTGTAGAATATAGCCTAATACAATTAATATTAATTAATCAAGACAAGGTGTTTGGGCCTTGGAAGTTAAAATTAATCAGAGTTCATTAATTTTAATTTACATGTTGATTAAAAACTGTTTTGATTAAGAGACACAGCTCTTAGAAAGAGTTGTGTATTTTTAAATACGCTGAAGAGTTATTTGAAAGGGTGTGAAATAGCCTATATATCTGCAATCTCAGTTTCCAAATAGGATCATCTTTTCTTCCTCTTTTTCTTCCATATAAAATTTCCAGAGAGTAAACATACAAAACAATTCACCAAAATTCTATAATCCAATCCGGATTGTAGAGTTAGATAGTCGTTTCCAAGTCGAGCAGATGTCATAGAACCACCAGCACAAGAGTGGGAACGAAAAACTATTTAAAGGACATAGCTTTTGAGCTAGCCGCTATTTGTGATTCAGTCAAGTTAGTATCATTTTAATTTATGTATTTATTTTTGTATTGCAAATATATTTCGATAATAAAGAATAAGTATTTCAAGTTTTGTATTTCTTTTTTTTTTTGTTTTGTTTCTGAACTGTTCTCCCATAATGATGTAAAGACTGCATTCTTAAATGGAGACTTAGATGAGGAAATATATATAGAACAACCTGAGGGGTTTGTGGTTAAAGGTCAATAACACAAAGTTTGTAAAGTTGTGAAATCGCTATATGGGCTTCAACAAGCTCAAAAGTAATGGCATGAGAAATTTGACCATATTATGATCACACATGGGCTTAAGATAAATGAGTGTGATAAGTGTGTCTACACAAAAACTCAAATAATGCTTGCATTATGTTGTGTTTATATGTAGATGACATGCTTATAATGGGAACTAACAAAGACATAATAAATTGGACCAAGAAGATATTGAAATAAAGCTTTGATATGAAAGATCTTGGTCTAGATAATCTGATTCTTGGTATAAAAATCAAAAGAATCCAAGAAGGTTATACTCTTACACAATTCCATTATATAGAAGCTACACTTAGAAAATATGGTCATTTGGAAAGTAAAGAAGCAATTACTCCTTTTGATGCCAATAGCAAACAAAAGAAAAATATTGGTGATGCTATATCTCAACGTGAATATTCACAAGTTATTAGAAGCCTTATGTACATTATGAACTATACAAGGCCTGATATAGCATACTCAATGAGTAGATTGGGCAGATATACATGCAATCCTGGGCATGATCATTTGGGAAGCTTTAATTTGAGTATTGAGATACTTAAAGCATACAATAAAGTATGGATTGCATTATACGAGTTATCCTCATGTGCTTGAAGGATTTAGTGATGTGAATTGGTTATCCGATAGTACTGATACGAAGTCCACAAATGGATATGTTTTTACTTTGGGAGGAGCAGCAATATCTTAGAAATCTTCCAAACAAAAGTGCACAGCCCGATCAAGGATGGAATCATAATTTATAGCTCTCGATAAGGTTGTAGAAAAAGCTGAGTGGCTAAGAGATTTTTTGGAAGATGTTCCCATATGGCCAAAACCTGTAACAACAATATGTATACACTGTGATAGTTTAGCTGCACAATACCGAGCTAAAAAATAATGTAAACAATGGGAAGTCTAGACAAATTAGATGAAGGCATAATACAATAAAGCAATGGCTCTGTAGTGGTGTAATTTCTATTGACTATGTTAAGTCAAAAGATAATATGCGGATCTGCTTACTAAAGGCTTATCTTGAGAGCAAGTTAAGCATACATCGAGGGGAATAGGTTTAAAGCCAATATAGTAAAATGAAACTGCCAAACGGAAACCTAACCTAGTTTATTGGAGATCCCATGGTCTAGGTTTAATAGGCAAATTGGTTTGGCTAGATTCAAAGAACACACTTACATACCCATTCCTATGATGGAAGAAGTATGGTGATTGCTGATGGATGTAGGATACATCAGTTTAATGATATTGATAATTGTAAATCGAGTGGAATAGTAGCAGCCTATTCTTAATCAATATCACCTATACTTGTAAATGTGGGGTCGCATTTATGAGAATTACATGGCTACATTCTCTAAAGCTCTCATGAATCCAAGATTTGTTCAAGACCAAAAATAACACAAATGTATGAATTTGTGATGTGTTGGTGTGGCATATGTTTTGCTTATTGTCTTGGTTTACAGTGGAGATGAACAGTTCAAGATTTTATATTCATTGCGTCATCTAGTAAATTCGATAAGTATATACTAAAGTAGTTCAAGTCCAAAAGACACTTCTCCTGAGGTATATCACATCTATTGTTTACTCTCATATCTTAGTTTATCTAGGACCACATAGTCGTCAATATGTGGGGTATTGTTGGAGTTTTGAGACTTTTAGTGTCCCACATCGGGGAACATTCAATTCCCAATGGCCTTTATATAGGTCTACTTCTTTATTCTAGTAGTTAGAATTTGAACCATTTTGAAAAGGATTAAAGGCTTGGGCCTTATGGTTGTGTGAATTAGGCTTGTAAAATATAGCCTAATACAAATAATATTAATTAATCAAGACAAGGGCCTTGGGTCTTAAGGCCTTGGAAGTTAAAACTAATTAGAGTTCATTAATTTTAATTTTGGACTAAATTTTTAATTAAAAACTGTTTTGTTTAAGAGACACCGCTCTTAGAAAGAGTTGTGCATTTTCAAATACGCTAAACAAGTATTTGAAAGGGTGTGAAACAACCTATATATCTGCAATCTCAGTTTCCAAATAGAATAATCTTTTCTTCCTCTTTTTCTTCCATACAAAATTTCCAGAGAGTAGACACACAAAACAATTTGCCAGAATTCTATAATCCAATATAGATTGTAGAGTTAGATAATTGTATCCTGGTTGAGCAGACGTCATAGAACCACAAGCACAAGAGTGGGACAGAAATATTGTTCGAATGACATAACTTTTGCGCTAGCCTCTATCTGTGATTCAATCAAGTTAGTATCATTTTAATTTATGTATTAATTTATGTTATTTCATTTTGTATTGCAAGTATATTTCGGTAATAAAGAATAAGTATTTAAAGTTCTATATATTTTTTTATTTTTATTTTGTTTCTGAATTGTTCTCCTACAAATATAGTATTTCCTTTTTTTTTTTTTTTGGTGAGAAAACAAATTGTAATATCATTGATATAAGAATATACTACAAATTTGCATAACTGATGTTGGGACTCAAACTTTGAAAAGTGTTTGAACACTCTGTTTCCAAAGAGCTTAATCATGTCAATAACTTGAATCCGATCAGTAGCTACACCCAAAGTCAAATCCACAAATTTCATAAGAATAATGTTAACTCAAGTTCAACTATTAAAGCAATTAGAGTTGAGGACATGCATAACTGAGATATGATCAAATAAATGCCTGGGAAATGTAGTTTTTCAAGAGGTTTGCAGTCATAATATCAGCCATAAAGACTCTCACGTTGCTGTTACTGTTGATTGGAAGGCGCAAGTAATTTTGTTGACAAACATTTCTCACAAACCTATGGAGATACAAAAGAAAAAAAAAATTGAGCACTATCCACAGGTAACTAGTAATGAACTAACTAAATTAATCTGTGCTCAAAGTGCACAACTATTAGTTCGGAATAGTTCAATTTTCTGCAAGGAAAGGAAAGTAAGGTGAATAACAAAGAGAAACTAAGATTTGGAGTTAGCTTTATGAAGACATTGCATATAATAAAAAATGAAATAAGATCAACCAAAACACAATAATTAAAAATGGATTTCATGACAATACTAACAGAGTAATTATAGAGTAGTAGCAAGTAAGGATGATAGATGCCATTACCAGGGCTTGGTGCCAAAATAGGGGACTCTGTTCTTATTGTTGCCATGATCTCCATCTGCTTTCTCTAACCTAGAAACATAATAAAAACAGCAAATCAACTTTCCTTAACCTTGAACCATAATGTTTCAAGCATAAGAAAAACACTAAAATCCCCAGAAAGTAATAAATAGCTTTCCAGTTCCTTGTCTCTGAACATAGAGTACACGAAGAGCTCTCAAACATTACAAAGTAATCATATATATTAAATAGTATTCAATGTAGATGCATATGCATGTATGTAGACCAGCTTATAGACAAACAACAAATAACTATCACACTCACAATTACAAATATCAAATTGATCTTAATAATATACGATAACTATTACGAGGAACATGTTTGATTTAATTTCCAAAGTTCCACTTTAAAGCCAAAAACATATCATTTTTTTTTCTTTTTTTCATTTATGTGTATAAAAAACCAACTAAATTGTTTCACCTTAAATCATCAAGAAAAACATAAGTAGTTGAGGAAAAATAATTCCAACCTGCAAGTTTATACCAAACAAAAAAAAATCTGAAAAAAAAGACCAAATAATTAAAATACCTACACATGTATAAATTCATCAGGTGAATAATTTCAACAATTACCCATAATAAAAAAAACAAAAAAAAAATAATTTTACTCAAACAGAGAGTGGATCTATGGATGTGGAAGTGGATAACACTTTGGAGGGTCAACCCATGTTGGAAACAACTTTAATTCACCTTCCTTGAACCCAATCTTTGACATGCATACTGATAATGTAATTAAAATTTGAAATCTAGAATTGATCCCATAACTAAAACCTTTTATTTTGGAAAAACACTTACACTGGAGGATAGCCGTCGAGGAGAAGATCATTTTTACCTTTTGGATCAAGGTCCAATTTCGGCAGGCTTTGTCGCAAATTGACCGGAAACCCTACGGTCACCATTTATTAGATCTGAAATTAAGAAAATTTGGCTATAAATTTGTAGAAACTAACTTAGAGATTGGAAAGAAGACGGGAAGATGACTCTACAGGTATAATTTACCGATCGTTGGTGACGAGTCGACAGCGGTACTATTGTGTGCAAGACAAGAGTGTGAGAGAGGAAAAGAGAGGGATAAAGATGGCTCAAGAAGACAAAGAGAGCTTGAGAGAGAGAGAGAGAGAGAGGAGAGAGAGGGGGTGGGTAGATATTTTTTTTCGAAACTAGGTGGGGAGATGAGATGGATCAGCTTAATAAACAAGGCTATCGCCTTAATGCCACTGTTAAGTGACTATAAAGCAATAAAAGTCACCGATTCTCTGTATAAAACATGTCAAATGCACCAATATTATTCAGTGGTGCCAACCTACTATAAATAGGCACGGTTTCGAAACGGAGTCCCAATATCAGTGTCCTATAACCCATTTTCTAGTAGTGAGATTGAGATGGTTGAGAGCGATAGAGATGAAAGGAGTCGTCTTTTGGTGATAGCATTCCTTTTGGAAGATGGGAGCTAAAAATGAAAGGGAAAGAAGATCCATAGGGTTTTTTTTTTTTTTTTTTTTTTTAATTTATGAAAGTTTTTTTTAAGTAATTAGTTATAAGGTTAAATACGTAATTAAGGAATGATGTGAAAGAAAATTAAATGTGAAAGGGTTTTGTGAAAATGTGTTAGTGTTATTTATCAAACGTGAGAGAGTTTTGTGAGAACAAGATAAGCATCAGGGGATGTTAGTGTAAATAACCCTTACAATTGCCAACAGTTATAGTTCAAGGTTCTAATTAAGTGGCAAGGTTATAACAATTAAACAGAATGACATTGTTATTTTTGTAACACGGTTGGTTTTTACGTTGTGTACTCATATTGTTTTGTCAGGTCGAATGTTATGTGCGAACATGATTACATTTAAGGGTGGAAAGAATGCCAAATGTTAGCTTATTAATTATGTGAACTATTGTATTGGTTTAGGTTTAGTCTCAACAGCTCAAACCAATTCAAGTCTCTCGAGTTCTCACCTCACTCTCATTCTCCCTTCCTTTTTGTCTCGAGGTCACTCAGCCTCAGGTCTATCGAACACTCTCACTCGACTATGCCTGTCCTCTGCCCACCTTCTTCCAGTCTCGACTCCGGCTAGCCACACAACACCTTTTCTCTCTACAACATCATAAACCAGTCCACACACTTGATATGTCACTCCGATTCTCTCTCTCTCTCTCTCTCTCTCTCTCTCTCTCTCTCTCTCTCTCTCTCTCTCTCTCTCTCTCTCTCTCTCGATCAAGCGACGCTCGAGCCTTAAAATCTAGGGTTTTGTTTGGGGTTTGGGTTTTATCCCACAAGTCTATAAGTCCTTTATGATTTTTCAATAATTTAAATATGGTATTCAAAATCTAGAGTTTTGTTTGAAATTTATTAATCTTCGGTTGATTTATAGGGTTTTGGAGAATTGAGGTTTTTTATTATGTTATGTTTTTATTGCATGAAATTGTGATTAATTTTGGTATATGGTTGATTTTTGGTGTTGCTTTTTGCTGGTGTTGCTTTTCAATATCGTGTTTATTTTTGGTATTGCAATTGTAAAAATTTGGATTATTAATATGTGGTTGATTGTTGGTATTGTTTGTTACCTTGTTTCTACTTTTGAATTGGGGTTATTAATCTGAGGAGAACATAACTTTTTGTTTTTAAGTTTGTAACTAAATTTAAAAGTTTGGTCTGTAACTTAATTTTTTTACTTTTGGTTTGTAACTTGACTTATTTCATTTTCATTGCATGCATTTTTTATTGAAGTAGTTGCTAGTATAGACTATAAAAGTTGTATGAATTGAAATTGTAATTGGTATAAACCGGAATTGGAGTTGGAATTGGAATTCGTATGAATTGGAATTGCGCATGATGCGAAATATATAAGCACACAAATTAAACCCTCTTTTTATCAATTGTAGCAAATATGTAAGTAGGGATCGTTCTAGGCCGGGGATTTGGAGGGATTGCTAAATCACTTGAAAACTGACTCAAAAACGTAAAAACAAAGTTAAAACACTAAAACAAACCAAAAGACTCAAAATAGCACGAACACACTCAAAACTGCCTTAAAACCACTTTCTGGGCAGTTTTGAACACTAAAGAAGAATTTGGACGAAAATAATTATAACTTGACTCAAGACACTTAAAAACACAAACTAAATTGATTTCTAACTAATTTGACACTCAAAGTAAAGGGGGAATTGGTTTTGACGAATTTGAAAACAAAACAAAAACTTTGTAAAACAAAACAGATTGTAAAACGAATTTGGTTTAAATGAATGGATGGGAAGCTAGCTAAGGGGTTCTTCTCCACACATGTCATACTTGCATACAAAACGATTTCTAGTTGCTTTTCAATAAACCATGGATTCTCAACGCCCCAGATTAATCGTGAATTGCACTAATTAACCCTCAGATTTTCCTAACATTATTGAATTGGATGATTGCATACGACAACCCAAAGCATTCCCCACAAGTTCCCTACATGAATTGCATAATAGAGATACAAGCAAGAATCATTCAGTTCTATGAAAACCATAAGCATTGACGAAGCATTCGTTACTATGAATTGCATGAAACTTATGCCAAGAATTTACTTAACACGATTGTGATCAACAACCTTTACTACTTGCGAATATAAGTTCCTAACGATTAGGTGAAATTCCCTTATATCCTAGCATTCAATTTATGCATGCAAACTAAGCGGGCCCTCTTAACCAACATACACAAATCAGTTTTAGTTCAAACGGATAAGTAAATTGAAATCACAATTTATGAATCGCAACTAGAGGTAATCAAATCATATAGCAAGCATAAACATGGTTTCGAATCCCCCCTAGCCAAGGGGGGGGGGGGTTTAGTTCCTCATACGTACAAAACAAAGAGTATTGAATTTAAACATTGAAATCAAAGGAAAGGAAACACCTAAAACTTCCAGCAACTCGAACTTGAATGGCATGAACCTTCCAAGCTTCTCCTCCTTCTCTTTGCTGCGGCACAAGGTCTAAGGACAGGTTCTAGGGGTTATTTGTATGGATGAATAGGTAGGAGAGGGTATGGTAGTGTTTAGGAGGGGTGGAGGGTGCGGCAAGGGCAGAGAATTTGGTGAATGGTAAAGGTTGGCTGCGGCAAGGGAGGGGAATGAATTGTGGTGTGAAATCTGAATGTATGGGATGTGGTATCTATGCGGCAAAGGGTGGAGAGTTATATATATAGGCACCAAAAACCCTAGGTAATCAGATTAGGGCTTCTAGAAAGCCAAATCCATCAGGAAATAGGTTTAAAAATTAGAATTCTAAAGGGATAAGGTGCAAGGGGTGCGGCAGGTTTGGATAAGAAGGGATAAGGCTTCTAGAAAGCCTTGCAAGGCAAGGAAATCAGGTTCTAGAGGGAGGATAGGTGCGGCATGTTCTAAGGGTTAAGGATAAGGCTTCTAGAAGCTCAAATCCCTTGGGAATTAGGTGAAACTCACAACACAACAAGGGAATGCTCTAGAACCTTCTTTTTGTGTCCAACAATGTTTAGGAGACCTTTATGCACTAGGATTAGGAAAACTAATCCTTCTTCATCTTGGAATTCTTCTCCTTCTTGGACTTGGAAAACTTCTTTGTTGCTGCAACTTGAGGCCATTGGGGTTTAACTTTCCTACTTCAAGTAGGAAACCTTGTTTGAGTAGGAAACTTCAATCTTCTAGGAATCTCAATTCAACTAGGAAACCTATTTCCACTAGGAATCCTAATTCAACTAGGATTCCATCTTCCATTAGGGACTTTCCTACTTCAACTAGGAAACCTTGCTCAAGTAGGAATCATCATCTTCAAGTCTTCAATTTCGTCCATCCTCTTGTCTCCAAGCATATGATTTCCATTCCAAGCTCTAATTTGCTCCAAAAGGCTCCAAAATGCATCCTTGTGCATACTTTGCCCTAAAAACCTGAGAATACATAAAACTAGCGTAAAAGACTACTTTAACTAAGGAAAAACAATATAAATGCACAAGAACAAGCTAACTAAGGTGCATAAATATGCCCCTATCAGCGCACAAATTTGATACACTTCAAGAAGTAGCAAAAAATTGGGCTGACCAAATTTCAACCGAAAATCTAGATAAAATTAGATGTCAACAATTTGGGCTTGAAGCCATAGTCACAATATGGTGTTAGAGTATATAGATATGGAGGGTGTGGATTATGACACATGTTGTTAGTTAAACAATTGAGGTAGTTAAGATTGTTGGAATTGCAAGATTCTGATGAGAAGATAATATTGTGGCTTAATGAGTAAGATTTGTATAGATTAGGTGAATATCCATCTATATAGAAACAGTATCTTTGTAATTAGATCATTCAAGAAAATACAAGTAGAAAGTTCTTTCTCTCTCTCTCTCTCTGTCTGTCTCTCTCTCTCTCTTTCTCTCTCTCTCTCTCTCCCTTTCTAAACCTTCTCTGTTTCCTTCTTCTTCCTCTACTATCTTATTGTTATTCTTTTCTGCATATTACTTGACATGGTATCATCGTTTTGAAAGTCATTGGTGCTTTTGATGCTGACATGGTATCATCGTTTTGAAAGTCATTGGTGCTTTTGATGCTTAAGGGCTATGGATGATTCCAATTACCTTCAATGGTAGTTTCAGATGCAATTGATGCTTAAGGGATATGGAATCATGGGGTTTGTTAATGACACCACTTTGTGTCCTCCTCAATTTTCTTCATCTGGGTTTCTTGATTCGACCCTAACCTCTGTGTCTTTAATCCCACTAACTAAAACTGATGAGTACAAGATTTGGAAGATGTATGACAGGGCTCTCATGCAACTTCTTACAACAACATTGTCCAATTCTGCTATTTCTTGTGTTATAGGCAGCACCAGCTCAAGAGATCTTTGGATTTGACTTCAAGAACAGTTTTATACTATTAGTCGTACATCTATTTTCCAGATGAAAGTTGATCTTCAAAACATCAAAAATTGTTCTGATTCTGTTTCTCTCTATCTGCAACGAATTAAAGCAACACGGGATTATCTTGCAGCTGCTTGGGTTGTCTTTGCTGATGAAGATATTGTGATCTTGGCTCTCAATGGTCTTCCTGTAGAATATAACACTTTTTGATGTGCTGTTCATGGTAGGGAAAATGTCATATCTCTAAAGGAATATTGTTCTCAGTTACTTGCCGAGGAAGCTATTGTTGAGAACAATTCTTCTATGCCTTTTATGTCGCTTGTGGTGGCCAAGAACAATGGTCAAGAATCAAGCAATTATTCTTTTGGGAATTCTTCTACAAATGGTTTTCAGAATAATTTTTAGTCATTTAATAATGGTGGTGGCAATTCTGGTTTTCATGGCAATTCTAGTCAATCCCAATTTTTTAATAGTGGCAGTAGATCAAAGTATAAATGGAAAGGGAAATTTACCCATAATCAAGGACAACGGTACTATAATTCCAAGCCTGGGGTACATGATTATGCTTTTGTTATTCTTGGGACTCCATTGCCTTTCCATAGTGGTGCATCTTCTTCAAGTGTTATTGGTCAGATTTGCTCTAAACAAGGACACTTTGCTGCAACTTGTAACTATAGAGATGCTGAACCTGTTAAGCCTTGTCAAATCTGTGACAAGAGAAATCATATTGCTAGAACTTGTTTCTTCAAGAATAAACTCCTAATCAAGTCTCATCCATGGCAGCCATGAATACCTCATACTCACGATCAGTACCATCAAATCATATGTTGTCACCTGCAATGGCCCATTCTGTACCTTTGTCTCTCACCACACAATATTCACCTGAAGTTTGGCTCACTGATTTAGGGGCCACAAACCACATGACTACTGATATGAGGAATTTAAGCTTGGCATCACTATATCCCGTTACTGAAACTGTCCAGACTGCAAATGGGAAGGTTTGCAAGTGTCTTACATAGGCACCTCTCTATTGTGAACCTCACATCATCCTTAAAAACTGAATTCAGTTTTTTATGTGCCTAGATTGTCTCATAATCTTTTATCTGTGCATAGATTATGTTTCGACAACAATTGTTGGTTGATATTCGATGTTTCTCTTTTTAGATCCAGGACAAGGCCACAAGGAGAATCTTGTTCCAAGGAGTGCAATAATGGACTTTATCTTATACCATCCCTTATACCACACCAGTCTACATCAACATAAAAAATCATAGCTTGCTTGGGAAAACTAGTCAATTCAACCTTTTGGCATAATCGACTAGGTCATTCCTCCAACTCAGTTTCTTCTACAATGCTTAAGAAGTCTAGCATAGTTACTATACATGATACATCTTCTACAATGTGTCAAAGTTGTTTAGAGGGTAAATTTAGCAGATTACATTTTCAGTCTGTTCAAACTAGGTTTGTGGTTCCTTTTGAAGTGATACATAGTGATTTGTGGGGTCCATCACCTTGTCAATCTTTAGATTGGTATAAACACTATGTTATGTTCACAGACGAATTTACTAGATTCACTTAGATCTTTTCATTAATAAATAAATCAGATATTTCCCTACATTTGTATCTTTCTATCATCATATCCGCACTCAGTTTACAATCAAAATTAAAATTCTTCAAAATGATAGGGGAGAAGAGTTTATCAGCAAGAAGTTCCAAACTTTTCTCACTAAAAAGGGTGTTTTTCATCATATTTCATGTCCTTATACCCCTAAACAAAATGGGTTGTCTGAATGTAAACATAGACACATTGTAGAAACTGCCCTTACATTGTTGCAGACTGCTCATTTACCTCCATTGTTTTGGACTTATGCCTGCCATACAATGACCTACTTAATCAATCGAATGCCAACCACTGTTCTTCACAACAAATCACCATTTGAAATGTTATTTAATGTTGTCCCTGAATTTTCTCACTTCCGGGTATTTGGTTGTTCTTGCCATTCTCTCCTTAAACCATATAATAGTTCCAAATTACAACCTAAAACCTCTAGATGTTTATTTTTGGGGTATACTTCTCACTATAAAGGGTGCATATGCTATCATTTGGCAACCAAAACAACCTACATTTCTAGACATGTGATATTCAATAAATTTGAATTCCTTTTTCCATTACTCACAGTTTATCCTAAAGCTTAGATTCTTAATCCCACTCAATCACTTGATACTGCCACACTCCTAATTCCAAACGCTCAAAATGTGCTCATTTCACCAGTTTCACATCTAAGATTGCAATCTTCATCTCTCATTAGAGATACCTCATTCACTGTATCTCAATCACCTCAAATACATGAATAGTAATCTCCTTCATGTAGTCTATCACCTCTTATGCATACAGAGTCCCCTCAAAGGTCCATTGAGTCCACAGATACATTACAGTTCTTTAGTTTGCCTAAAACTGGTACCATAACCTCATCACAGTCCATTATTGCTGCTTCATCTTCAACCCTTGTGGTACTTGAATTTTGTCCTAAGACTCTCCAAGTGGTTATTGAGATTCCACCTATGAATCTCTATCCTATGCAGACTCGCTCCATAAGTGGTATTGTGAAACATAAAGCTCTATATGTATCAGTTTGTGATTCTGAGGTTGTGGATCATACTACTACTGAACCTGCAACTTATAAATCATCCTTAAAAGCACTAGTTTGGCATGCTGCTGTGAATTAAGAGATTGTCGCCATATATTCTCAAGGAACCTGGAGTTTGGTGGATCTTCCTCACAATAAAAATCTTGTCAGTTGCAAGTGAGTGTTTAAAATTAAGAGGAACTCAGATGGTACAGTTGTGAGGTACAAAGTTCGGCTCGTTTTGGTTTTAGCAGCTCATGGCCTCTATATCAGTTAGATGTCAAACATGCTTTTCTTCATGGCCATCTTCAAGAGGAAGTCTATATGACCCAACCTCTTAGATTTGAAGATCATAACCATCCTCTTAAAATCTGTAAATTGCATAAATCCTTCTATGGTCACAAGTTTTTTGCCTAAGTTGGGGTTTACCAATACATATGTTGATTCATCCCTCTTTGTCAAAGGTTCTGGTTCTTCCGTTGTGATTTTGTTGCTCTATGTAGATGATATTATAGTAATTGGGAATGATGGTGAGATGATTGCATAGGTTATTGCAGACTTGACAAAAGAATTTGATCTCAAAGATCTAGGTTCTCTCCATTATTTTCTTGGGATACAAGTTTCACGAACAAATGAAGGGTTGTTTATATCTCAAGAGAAATAAATCAAGGATTTATTGCAAAAAACTGACATGTCTGATTCTAAACCCTGTGTAACTCCTTGTTTACCTTATAACAGGTTATTGAAGGATGATGAGGAACCTTTTAACAATCCTAGTCTCTATAGAGGCATCGTTGGAGCTTTATAGTACTTGGTGCTCACCCTGACATAGCCTTTTCTGTTCACCAAGTTTGTCAATTTATGCAGTTTCCAATGGCCTCTCATTTTCTGGCTGTTAAGAGAATCTTGAGATATCTCAAAGGGACTATGACACATGGAATTCAATAAAGAGGTAGTTTATCACTCAGATCTTTTAATGATGCTGATTAGGCTTGAGATCCTAATGATAGGCGATCTACCACATGTTTGTTGTGTTTCTAGGTAACAATCCTATATCTTGTGTCTCAAAGAAACAACAAACAGTTTTGAGGTCATCAACATAAGCTAAATATCGAGCTTTGTCATCCGCTGCAACTAAATTGGATTGGTTGCAATAACTGTTTCAAGTTCTGCATGTTCAAATTCCTCACCCACTAGTGGATGTTCATTTTATGCAAGAACAAGTTGCAAGTAAGAAGCTCTTGGTTCAGTTTGTCTCTTCTTCGGAGCAATTTGCTGACATTCTCACAAAAGGACTGAGTTCCCCTTTGTTCAACACTCATTGCAACAATCTCATGCTTAGGCCATCCCACCATGAGCTTGTGGGGGGATGTTAGAGTATATAGATATGAAGGGTGTGGATTATGACACATGTCGTTAGTTAAACAATTGAGGTAGTTAGGATTGTTGGAATGGTAAGATTTGGACAAGAAGATAAGATTGTGGCTTAATGAGTAAGATTTGTATAGATTAGGTGAATATCCATCTATATAGAAACATTATCTTTGTAATCAGATCATTCAAGAAAATACAAGTAGAAAGTTCTTTCTTTTTCTTTCTCTCTCTAAACCTTCTATGCTTCCTCCTTCTTCCTCTGCTATCTTACTGTTATTCTTTTTTTGCATATTACTTGACATCTAGACCGATAAACCAAAAAAAAAAATCAGCGTTAACGAAATTTGAAGAAATTGAACTTTCAGTTCGACTTTAGTTTTCAAAATTCTATCTGAATAATTTTCGATTGGTTTTTGGTGGATGATTTTCGGTTTAGTATGCTGAACCAAACCAGCCCTAAGTACATTACAAAAATGTTGTTAGATTAAGTGTACCAATATTTCTTTTGAAGGGCACAATTGACTAACATCAGAGGCATGTATATTTGGATCCTTTTAGGAATGTTATTTCTAGGGTTTTACTCTTTCGATTCGATCACATTGAAATTTTCATCTAGGTCCTCTTTATTTGGTCTACTCCCTTGCTTTCTAAGCTCATCGAGATTGAATTGATAGCGAAAGGCGGTTGTTTGTTTGCTTAATTAGGATTTGGGTTTCGCTAACTACCTTGGTTGTGAGTCCTTTCTCAGAATTTTGTTTATTTTTGTTGAATTTTTTAATTTTATTGAATGGGGATTGGCTGGTTGCATATAGGAGTTCTGGGTGGTTGGTTTGGCTAAATTTCGAGGACTGTGGAGGTTCTGATGTCAAAAATCTACGCATGAAGGTCTTTGTTTGACCAATGTATGTGGTCCAATGTCCTAGCAGACAGGTGTCAAGCTTCCACTCAAGTGTTTCGGGGTCGAAATTTCCCAATTTGTTATTGTAATAGTTTTATACCCTCCCCTTAATAATATTAAAATAATAAAAAATGTACCTGTTTTGCCAAAAAAATGTAGGTGTTTAGCCAAAAAGAATAGAGATACAGCATCCTATGATCGGTCCAACGAGTCTTCTATGATGAAAAGTTCTGAATTATATGCTTTTGATCCATTCTATATTCTCTTAGTACTCTTTGGTTTGTTACTTCAATGGTGATAGGGGCATTTTATCTTCACATCCAAAGCCATATATAGATACCAGCTTTCCCCTTCATGTCCCTATTTATTGTCTTTTGTAGCAAGAAAAGATAAATTCTAAACCCAAAGCCAAATATAGTACCAGCTTTCGCCTTGCTCAATGGTTATACTAGAGTGCTATCGTTCTCCTCATTAAAAAAAAAAGAAAAAAAAAGAAAAAGAAAAGAAAAGAAGAAAGAATAGGCAACTTACACTATGTTTGGATGAAAGAAAGAAATTTAGAATTTTGACAAAAGTTAGGATTTATAAATGGACATAAACAAATTCCTTTGTTTGGATTTGGGACATTCAATTTTCAAATTTAAATTTTACGTAAATATGTGTCGTTTCTAAATTTCTAGGAATGAGTGTTTAAAAATAAAAAAATAAAACTCCATATACAAATTTCATTGTTCTTTTAGTTAACCAAACAAGAAAATTCATAAAGTTTAAAAAACAAAATTCGGTCATTTCTAATTCTATCATTTTGAAATTTTTTAGTAATCTCAAATTTCATCTACCAAACACAACGTTAATTTTTTTAATATTTATAACATCATGAAGTCATCTTATTCAGATTTGTTTTACATACTTTAAAATGTGGAGGCCATAATTATAGGAAATCAAAATTCAAAAGGATTCTTCTTTTGACAGAAAATTATTGGATTTGCGATCAATTAGCTCCGCAAAAAGTTGTCCGTTGATACCGTGACCTTCGCTACATCACTTTATCATAAGTTTCCTAAAAATGAGAGTTTTAACAAAATATTCTTGGTACTGTTCACTTTTAACGAAAAATCATATTTTTACCTTTTCTTGGTACAATTTATTGTACCTTTAAAAAGGACTTTTTATTAAAAGAAAAGTTTTTTTGAACTTTTCGTTTGTTTTCCTAAAAATTAATAATTGGGGTTAAGTTAGATGTGTATTGGGATGTGACTAGAAAAATTTCTAGTTAGAACTATTACTATCCGAGATGTGTATGTGAGTTCAATTTTTCAACACTCAAAATGACTATGATGGGACAAGTGTCACAAAATTAGAGAGGCCACAACCATTTTGGTTGCAAAAAATTTGAACTCGTTTGATACAAAGCACCTTCTCAAATTTATAACTTTGTCTATATTATTCCTTTTCCTTTTGTCTCAAACAAACGAGACATGTAGACGATAACTAACTCTTGGTTTAGTCGTATTTCTCTTTCTCATGGTGAAAAAAACTCTGAAATTCAAATTTCTTGTTTCTCATTGATTAAAGAAAACAAGAGATAGAGACTCGATCAAAGACCAGATCAGCTCCACTGTAAGCCAAGAGACACAAATTGCCGGATCTGATAATAATGTAGTGCCAACAGTGATCATCACCAAATTTTCTAATTCTATAGCGACAAGCACCCTATGTTCTACAGTAAATTGGCTTTTGGCCATAAGATAGTGACTAGTGACAGGAGAATTCACATGATCCACCATATACTATTATAAGCGTGACTAGCTAGCTAGGGATATCATTGATAATTTTTCAAACTTCTGCGCATGCTTCCCCTTGACTCTACGGCATAATGTTTCGGTTAACAAATTACAGAAACACAAATTTGGGACGGCCGTGTATATATTAAAACAATAAATAATAACTTGAATGCAAGGAGTGAATTACCTTTTGGTTATGTCTTTCTTTTTTAACTTGCTTTCTAGGTTCGAACTCTCCATCCTCTAGAGTAATTTAGAGTAGAAATATCGTTTGTTTTATAAAAATAAAAAAATAATAATTCGACCATCCATAATGTTAGATTCAAATTTAAATCGAACAAACACCAGGTAGTATTATAGAATAAAACTTAGTGAAAATTAAAGTACTTGCACCTTCCTACTACTATCAAAACATAGTATGAATATATGAATAAACAATGAATGTGCAACTAAGAATCAAATAACTGAGAATCAGGCGACCAAATATCACGATGTATATATGCTCTCGTGTACGGTAAAAATAAAAGTTAAAAAAAAGATAAAATTAAAAATAAAAATAAAAACCCTACTACTAACTTGTTAGTTATTAGCAATTAGCAATAAACGGTTCATTGTTTTTTGTATTTTTCCTCCAAAACTAATCAACATCATTTGCATGAGATTATTGGTTAATTGGATGAAATGTGGGGTCGTCTTCTATGGGTGCAAAAGTCCAGCAACCCCTTTACGTCAGCCATGTTATTGCTGTCCTTTTGTGCAAGCATCATTAGTTTTGAGCCTACTTCACCTGGTTGAAATAGCCTACTTCTACTTATATTATTCAATATTTAAATTATTCAGAAATAAGTAATAATTTTGATCATATTAGGTGCGATATCTATTAAAAAGTTTGGGATAAAGTTAGTGAAGTACAAAATTTATTTATCTATTATTCAACACATATTTTTCCTGAGATTTGAATTTAGAATATCTTCTAACAAAGTAAAAATTATTTTAATAATTTTATTTAGAATTCCTATTTTAGCCCTCTTAGTTAAACAATTCTTGTGACTGAAGCTTCTCTCTATAAATACCATAATCCCATGTCCCATTTGTGTTAAGATCAATCTCTGATATTCCCACCTGCATCTTACACAAAGATACAGAAAAATGGGGTACTCTAGTAACCTTTTACTATGCATATTCTCCACAGCATTGATCTTAGCTGCTCATACCTCCCTAGCCCGGAAAGTCGGTTATTATCCCCCTACTCCTCACCAAGACTTCGTCGATGAACACAACAGAGCTCGGGCAGCAGTTGGTGTCGGTCCGATCAAATGGAACGACACTGTAGCAGCCTATGCTCAGCAGTATGCCAATACAAGAGTGACAGGGTGTGACATGGAGCACTCAGGAGGGCCTTATGGTGAGAACTTGGCTGAAGGCTATGGAGAAATGACCGGGGCTCAAGCTGTGAAGCTTTGGGTGACTGAGAAACCCAAGTATAATTACGCCTCCAATAAGTGTGTTGGTTATGAATGCGGACATTATACTCAGGTGGTTTGGCGCAACTCGATTCATCTTGGATGTGCAAGGGCCAAGTGTGACAATAATTGGGTTTTTGTCATCTGCAGCTATGATCCTCCTGGTAACTATGAGGATGAACGTCCATACTAAGAGGAGAATTTAAGTGAAAGCAGTTTATTATTGTTGTGACGTCTCAAATTACTAATATATATGTAAAACTCAATAACTCAAAACGCAAGTGACGATCGATAAGCTCATTCTATAAAGTCACAACAATTGGAAACATTTGATAAAGCCGAAATTTATCACGGCAGGCCCGAGCTTCAAACAATTTTTAGATGTTGGTGGTTAGAATATTTGTATTAATTAATAATAGTTGGGAATCATGTAAATGCTGGCCTCACTTTTATAAAACATGTAATGAACGATATTGATTATTTGTCGCATTACTATACAATATATGGTCCACTTTCTAGCGGAGACGTTCCTTGTTTTAGCTTTTTAACCCAATTTAACTGCTTTAATTTTGTTATATATGCTTAGGGGTGATATTGGTACGATTACCATACCAAAATTTATGTACCAATTATCTTACCAAATTTTTGGTATGACCAAGTGTATTATCATTATCGCGCCAAACTTTTGGTATACCAAATTTCAACATGCCAAATAGTTTGGTTGGCATGGTATGATAATGGTAATTACCACTTTTGTTTAGAGCCATTTTTTGGGCCAAAATTTATTTTTTTCCAACCCAATTCAAGGGCCAAACGTGTTTCGGCCACTCTCTTTGGGAATTTTATAGAGAGTCATTTAAGAAAAAAAACAGTAAATAGATGAAAGAATTGCTGAAAGAATCCATCATTCCTAAAAATTCCTAAATTCCATCTCTACATTCTTTAAAATTGTACAAAAATTAACTTGATAGATGAAGCCAGGGAGAAAGACAACCCAATTTGATGAAGGAGAAGATGAGATGGATTGCAAAGAGCAAATCGCCGGAACGGGAGCAGCGGAGATGAAGTCGATGGCAAGATGATTGAAAAGATGAAATCGCAACAGTAAGAAGGCTAAGTTTTTTTTTTATTGGAAAGTAGAGGTTAGAGGGTGAGAGGATAGTTTTGGATAAATGACTAGAAAAAAAATATAAAGTGCATATATACTGATAATAATACCTAATTATATATTTATGAATAAATAAATGATATAATATTAATAGTAGTAGTACGGTATGGTATATCACTGGTAATGGTTTTGAATATTATTACCGTACCGAAAATGTATGGTACGGTACAAATATCGTACCAATACCAATGGTACAAAACTTTTGGCACAACTTTGGTATGGTATAGTTAGTAATTCGGTTGGTATGATAATTTGGCAAAACATTTCACCCCTATATATGCTTGCTCTAAAGAAAAAAAAATTGTGTGTTATATAATACAATATGATAATGTATTTCCCTAAGAAAGAAAGAAACAACCTATGAAAATATAGAAATGCAATGAATGAAGAACTAAAAATAAACAGAATATATGTGTGTGTGTGTACATACGAACGTTACGAACAAGGAAAGTGATCAACAAATATGGAACCAAAATGAACAACTCAAGTTTAATAAGGCTGAGGGATTCAACTCCCAATTATTTTTACATAATATAGAAAATAAGACATACTTTTGTAGACATCGAAATTTTGGTGAAATAAATGTTGATCAAAGCATCAAAATTACAACCTCCATTCATTTGATCTACATCATCCACTTACTTCACCAACAAAAAAAATGGATGGTAGTGATTCATTCTCACCAACAAAAATAGATGGTGGTGATTCATTCTTGCCAACAAAATGGATGGTAGTGATTCATTCTCAAGGCCTATAAATAGGCTTCTCCATCAAGGCCAAAGACACCAATTCATAACTAATTCACCAACACTTTTCTCTACTCCCAAATTGGAAGAGAATTCTCTTGAAGTTCGTTCATCGTTCTTCGTTCTTCGTTCTTCAAGATTCAAGCCCTGAAAGCCCCTTGAAGAAACGCTCATCCATCCTAAGATCAAGCCACCAAAGACCCTTCGGATCAACACGACATCAACGTTCTTCATCAAATCCTTGAAGATCATCCTCGTTCATCCCAAGAATCAAGCCCCAACGGCTCTTCGGAACAACACAACATCAACGTTCATCATCAAATCTCTGAAGATTATCACTGTTCATCCCAAGAATCAAGCTCCAAAAAACCCCTTCGGATCAACACAACATCAACAAATCCACATCACTGTTCATCCAAGAATCAAGCCCCAACGGCCCTTTGGATCAACAACCCATCAACAAATCCATATCTTACGAAGATAGAATCAGAGGATAAATTATAAAGAGATTGTAACCCAAAATTCATCAAATACAAATATATTTTGTACACGTGTTCTTGTGTCTTCAGGAATCTTTTCGTGTTTACAAATTTGGCACGCCCAGTGGGACTATCTTTACCTCTCATCTCTATGTTCAAATCCGCAAAAAAAAGGGCACATATGGCATCAAAGAAGGCTCAAACCGTTCCCGTAACTAACGCGAAGAACAAGAGTGTCCTCATCACGAGCAATGGCGCTTTTGGCATCACAACTCGAAGCAAGGCAAGAGCTCTTTTCGCCGTATCTTCCCCCTTTGCATCAACTTCGCCAAAAGTTCATCAACGCCCGAAATACAATCCCGTGATCACTCTAGCCTCGCTAAGTGCGCAAATGGAATATATCCAAAAGAAATGCCCCGAGTCCTTGCTCTCTGACGCCGACTCGAGCAGCAGCACAACTATGCAAGTCATGACCACCGACGCGACTTCGATCGAGGAGCAGCTGGCTCAAATGAATGAGGCAATTGCAAAACTCACACTGACGGTGGAGGAGAAAGACTTACAAATCGCCGCATTTGTCAATCGATTGGAAAAGAAGAACAACGACAAAATAGGAGGCGGTGAGGAGGAGGAACCTCTGACACAAGAAATCGAGGAGAAGCCAGACCAAGCAACGGCATTCACAGGATCTCTGTCTATCCAATAGTTACAACAGATGATCACTAGCCCAATCAAGGTGCAGTACGAAGGGAGCTCACATACCTCTATGTTATATTCGAAGCCTTACTCCAAGAAAATTGACATCTTAAAGATGCCAAGGGGATATCAACCGCCAAAGTTCATGTAGTTCGATGGGAAGGGAAATCCAAAGCAGCATGTGGCCCATTTCGTCGAAACTTGCAACGACGCAGGGACGGAAGGAGACTACCTCGCGAAGCAGTTCGTCCATTCTCTGAAGGGAAACGCATTCGACTGGTACACGGATCTAGAGCCTGAATCCATCAATAGCTGGGAGCAATTAGACCGAGAGTTCTTGAACCGCTTCTACAGCACTCGTCGCACAGTAAGCATGCTGGAACTAACAAGCACAAAGCAGTGGAAGGATGAACCAGTTGTCGATTACATCAACCGAAGGCCCACTCTGAGCCTCGACTGCAAGGACAGACTCTCATAAATCTCCTCAATTGAGATGTGCGTTCAAGGTATGCAATGGGGATTGCAATACATCCTTCAAGGCATCAAACCGCGGAGGTTTGAAGAGTTAGCCACCCGCACTCACGACATGGAGCTAAGCATCGCTCATCATGGAAAAAAAGAGCCAATCACCGACTTCAAGAAGGATAAGGTGTTTACTCCGAAGGTGGACAATCGTGGAAAGAAGCCCGCCAAGGAAGCTTTTACCATTGACGCTACCTCTACTAAGACCTCATCCGCACCCGTCAAAATCTCCTCTAAAAACAAAGCAAATGAGATAAAAAGAGGTAAGCCCTCTCGTACCCAAGACAGGTACAAGAACACCTTAAGGGAACTGGAGCAGAAAATACCCATTTCTAGACTCTGACATGGCCCCAATGCTAGACGACCTGTTAGAGAAGAAGGTAATTGAGCTGCCTGAATGCAAGCACCCGAAAAAGATGAATCGTGTTGACGATCCCAAGTACTGCAAGTACCATCGCATCGTAAGCCATCCCATCGGCAAGTGCTTTATCCTTAAGGAACTTATCATGAAGTTGGCACAATAAGGGCGAATTGAACTCGACCTGGAAGACATGGTCGCAACACACACTACGACAATCGTGTTTGGATCCTTTGATCCTGTGCCTCTTCAGGTAATGCATGACCATCCTCGTCCATGCTCGAGTCACATAGCCTCTCCTGCACTACCACCGTTGGGGGCAAACAACCAAGATGCACCGATTGACGATAATGAAGGATGGACCTTAGTGACCCACAAAAAGACAAAGAAGCCCAAACCACAGGCCACAAAGCCAAATGTAGAAGAAGGAAGAAGGCACCGCTGTCGCAACATTAGGAAACCCAAAAGAAGCGCAAAAACTGCTAAGCCAACATACACTGGGGAGCCTATGGAGCAAGAGCCACGCATTCCCATCTCCTTGCACGAGTACTTCCCGAAAGAACTTCTTCCAACGGTGCACTGTCGTTGCATGTCACATAGTGGAAGTAAAAGAACCATTAAGAGAAGAAGTTATCGCCGTTGAAGAAGTAAAGACCCTCATAACCAAAGAAGGTCTGCCGACTCACGTGAGCATTGAGGAGGCATTACGATTACCAGAAGAGATGCGGAAAGCACTGTAGTCGTCTTAACAAATCCCAATGACCATGGAGTACAAGGAAACAAGGACGAATGCTCAAGGCTTCAGTGACGCCCAAGACTCAATCAACTTCACTGACGAAGACTTATTGCTGGGATCAAAACCTCACAACCGTCCTCTCTTCGTCTCAGGGTACATAAGGGAGAGCAAAGTCAACCACATGCTTGTGGATGGCGGATCGGCCATAAACATCATGCCAAAGTCAACGATGGCTACAATTGCCATCAAAATAGACGAACTGTCCCTAAGCCGTTTACTAATCCAAGGTTTCAACCAAGGAAGACAAAGAGCGATAGGCATGATCCGAGTGGAGATGACCGTCGGTGAACTCAAATCAAGCACGATATTTCATGTGATTGATGCTAGAACATCATACAACTTGCTCCTAGGAAGGCCTTGGATCCATGAGAATGAAGTAGTGCCATCCACCCTTCACCAGTGTTTAAAAGTCTATCGGGAAGAAGTGAAGGTGATTTGAGGCGATACCAAGCCCTTTACCGAGGCCGAATCACACTTTGCAGACGCCAAGTTCTACATGGAGGAAGATATGATACCCGAAGCTCTCTTAAAAGAGGTAAAATCCACCGGCAAAGCGACGCCTAAAAAGCAAGAATGGCAATCTATTCCAAGAAAGCAAGGAGGAGAAGCCACGCCGTCTTCAAGCAAAAAAAAACGACGAACTTGTGACAGCGAAATGGGCTGGGACGCCTTTAAAAGAACCGAACACACCTGTCTTCCTATACATCCCGATGTTGAGAAGAAAGAAGGGTCAAACCCCATTCGAAACTGGGACAAGCAAAGCGAACGTGCAATAGCACAACGATGATGTGGAATTACTCAAGACGAATGCAATTTTACCTCTAACACAGCTAGACGGGACCAAGATTGCAGAACCACCACAAGGCTTCATAAAAGCTCTGCCAAAGGGAGTAGAACCAAGCTTTCTCCCAACCAAGAGGACCGAAGAAGGTTTTGATCCAAATGCCTACAAACTCATGTCGAAGGCTGGGTACGACTTCGTTCTCTCTTCGAATCCTGGAAAGAAGGGTTCAGACACTGTCAACAACAAAGAACGTGACCTCACCAATACTCAAAAGAGGCTGAAAGAGCATGGTTACGAAGTTGACAACAGCAAAGAAGGAATCGGCTTCACACCAAATACACCTGTGAAGATTTCGAGCAAAGCAAAAAATGCTAGTGCTCAGCACATCAGCGTGAGGGTCGTACAAAATCCAGAAGAGCTTAAATCCGCCCCTCGGGTATCAGTATTCAATAGGATGAATCACCCAAGACCCAAAATATCGGCAGTTCATCACATTGGTGGTCAAAGCCGAACCTCCGTCTTCAAGAGGCTTAACACGCCAACATCCCAAAGGTCCGTTTTTGAAAGGTTGTCAGGACCTAAGAAACAAAGCAACGCGCCTAGCCTTCCTCCCCAACGATCGATTTTGAGGAGACTCGAAAAAATTGAAAAGCCTTCAGGGAGAAAAGAAGCAACACCAAATAAACAGAAGCCCGACAGCTTAGCAGGGAATAATGACATCCAAAGCTCTATTCCTTCAAGAATGAAACGCCAAGCAATCTTGGAAGCGCAACATTATCCACACCGGTCAATCTTCATGCCAACAAACACAAAAGGACGACACTGAAAGAGGTCCAAGACGTTTTCCACATCACAATCCAAGAAGACAAAGAAAGTGAAGCCCTTGAGGAAGATGTCACCGCTGCGCTACCACAGCTCGAAGATGGAGGGCAAGCCACGGTTGATGACCTTAATGAGCTCAACTTAGGGACGAAATAAGAGCCCAAACCTATCTTCGTAAGTGCACTGCTAAGTGCGGACGAGATAGAAGAGTACTACCAGCTGCCATTAGAGTACAAAGACGTCTTTGCCTAGACATATAAGGAAATGCCCGGCCTTGACCCTATAATCGTTGTGCATCATCTTGCAGTCAAGCTCGGAACTCAACCGATAAAGCAAACTCAAATGCGCTATCGATCCGAACTCATCCCACAGATTGAGGCTGAGATTGACAAGCTAATTGAAGTAGACTTCATTCGAGAGGTGCAATACCCCAGGTGGATCTCTAACATCGTTATCGTCCTTAAGAAATCTGGACAAATACGTGTTTGCGTGGACTTTCGAGACCTCAACGATGCTTTCCCGAAGGACGATTTTCCCTTGCCAATCATCGAAATCATGGTGGATACAACCACTGGCCACGAGGCACTGTCATTCATGGATGGCTCATCCGAATACAATCAAATTCGCATGGCTCTCGAGGATAAGGAACTAACAGACTTTCGCACTCCAAAAGGTATATACTGCTACAAGGTGATGCCATTTGGTCTAAAAAATGCTGGAGCTACATATCAACGTGCAATGTAGAAAATCTTCGATGACATGCTACACAAAAATGTAGAATGTTACGTGGACGATGTGGTGGTCAAGACAAAAAAGAGATCAGACCACTTGAAGGATTTACGAATGGTGTTCAAAAGGCTACAAAAGTACAACCTCAAGATGAACCCGATGAAATGCGCATTTGGCGTCACCTCTGGAAAGTTCCTCGGCTTCATTGTCAAGCACCGTGGCATCGAAGTGGACCAATCAAAGATCAAGGCCATTCAAAGCATGCTTGAGCCAAGAAATTTACACGAATTGAAAAGTCTGCAAGGACGACTCGCCTTCATTAAACGATTTATATCCAATCTAGCAGGATGCTGTCAATCGTTTAGCCGACTCATGAAGAAGGTTGTTCCGTTTGTATGGGACAAAGCATGCCACAATGCCTTTGAAAGCATAAAAAGGTATTTGTCAAGTCCACCTGTCTTAGGGGCACGTGTGCCCGGAAATCCGCTCATATTATATATTGCCGCTCAAGAAAATTCAGTAGGGGCACTTTTGGCACAAGAAAATGAATCCCAGAAAGAATGAGCACTTTACTACCTCAGTCGAACTCTCACCGGTGCCGAGTTGAACTATTCCCAGATAGAAAAGATGTGCCTTGCCTTGGTATTCGCCATTCAGAAGCTCAGACATTACATGCATGCTTACACCATCGACTTGGTTGCTAGAGCTGGCCTGGTTAAATACGTCATGTCCAAACTAGTTCTGACAGGGCGACTAGCTAAATGGGCGTTGGTTCTCAATCAACACGAGATCATCTACGTTTTAGCTAAAGCCGTTAAAGGACAAGCACTGGCAGACTTCCTCACCGATCACCCGATCCCAGCCGATTGGGAAAACTCAGACGACTTGCCTGACGAGGAGGTGTTTCACATCGACATCTTCCCAACATGGATGATGTTCTTCGACGGATCCGCACGAACAGATGGGGCGAGGGCAGGAGTAATATTCATGTCACCGCAAAGGCAAATACTGCCTTATTCCTTCCAACTAAGCGAATTATGCTCTAACAACGTTGCTGAGTACCAAGCACTGATCCTCGGCCTCCAAATGGAAACCAACATAGGAATCACAGCCCTTGAGGTATATGGCGACTCCAAGCTCATAATCAATCAACTCTTGATCGAGTACGAGGTGAGGAAATATGATCTCATACCATACTTCCAACTGGCAACTCAGCTGTTACAAAGGTTCGAGATAGTGACACTATAACATGTGCCAAGAAAAGAAATTCAAATGGCAGATGCTTTCGCCAACCTAGCCTCTAGCATGACACTAGGAGAAAGAGAAGTCACAAATGTGCCAGTTTACCAAAGATGGGTGATTCCACTTGTCGCTAAAATACTGCTAAATGACACAAACGTCATCTCAGTACTCCTGGTCGACACTGAAGAATGGAGACAGCCGTTTATCGACTACTTCGAACAAAAAAGGCTTCCAGACGATCCTAGACACCGCTCTGAAATACGTCGACGAGCACATCGCTTCCTCTACTATAAAGGAACACTTTACCGATGCTCTTTTGAAGGAGTACTTCTGAGATGCCTAGGTGAAGAAGAAGCCAGTCACGCCATTGAAGAAGCACATTCAGGCGTATGTCGGGCGCATCAGTCGGGGCCAAACCTACATTTCCAGCTTAAAAGAATGGGTTACTATTGGCCAAGCATGGTGAGGGATTGCATGGAATACGCCAAAAGGTGCCAAGCCTGCCAATTCCATGCCAACTTCATACATCAACCGCCTGACCATTAAACCTTACAGTCGCTTCATGACCGTTCGACGCATGGGGGTTGGACGTCGTGAGACCGATCGCACCAAAGTCATCCGCGAGAGAAGCTTACATCCTAGCTGCAACAGACTACTTCTCTAAGTTAGCTGAAGCCATACCCCTAAGGGAAGTCAAGAAAGAAACTGTCGTCAGTTTTATCAAGGAGCATATCATCCACCGATATGGTGTGCCTCGCTATATCATTACGAATAATGGAAAGCAGTTCTCCAACCGACTCATGGACGAACTCTGTGAAAAATACAAGTTCAAGCAGCATAAGTCTTCCATGTATCATGCCTCAGTTAATGGTCTCATAGAAGCATTTATCAAAACTCTATGCAACCTTTTGAGAAAAGTCGTTGGTAGGAGCAAGAAAGACTGGCATGAAAGAATGAACGAAGCACTTTGGGCATACAGGACGACGCACCGGACGCCTACTCAAGCTACACCACATTCGCTCGTGTATGGCGTAGAGGCGGTTTTGCTGCTGGAAAGCCAAATTCCCTCGTTGAGACTGGCTATACAAGAAGGACTAACCGACGAAGAGAATGCAAAGTTACGTCTTCAAGAGTTGGAAGCGCTAGACGATAAGAGGCTCGAAGCTCAGCAGCATTTGGAGTGTTATCAAGCACGATTGTCTAAGGCCTTCAACAAGAAAGTTTGCCCAAGGTCATTTCAAGTAAGGGATCTCATCCTTGCATTACGTAGACCTATCATCATGACGTACAAGACGAAAAGCAAATTCACCTCAAAGTGGGATGAACCTTACATAGTACAAGAAGTCTACACAAACGGTGCTTACAAGATCGTGGAAAAAAATGGCTTGAGGATTGGACCCATAAACGGCAAGTTCTTGAAGCGGTACTACGCCTAAGAAACAAAGCAACGCTCCTAGCCCACAAGAGCATAAACTGTGTACGGCAAACTTAAAAAAAAATAAAAAATAAAAAATAAAAAATCATCACTCCTTGAACTATGTTATGACTTGATCCCTTCTCAAACAAGGGTACGTAGGAATAAATAAATAAATATAAATATATATATATGGTCAAATAAAATAAAGAGCAACTTCGAAATGCAAAGGCTTTATTATTACTTCTTGAAAGGTCAGGCGGCAAAGCTGGTACAAAAAAAAGGTGTTACTCAAGAGCTATATCCTTAAAACTACGGCAACGATCCTCAAGAAGGGTTTCTAAAGTCCTCAAAGCCTCCACATCAGTGGGAGACAAGGCATGCAACTCCATAACTGCGTCTTTCTCTCGCTCTAAGCGGGAAATCTCCTCTTGGCATTGAGAAAACATAGTTCCCTGCTGTGAGAGAACGTCTTCAAGTCGTGATCCTTCGATTCCTAACTGCTCTTTCTCTCGCACCAACGCTTCTAGATGCACTTGGACGGAAGCCAAAGAAGCCCCTATGACTTGATAAATTTCTGAAGCAACCTGCTGAGAAGACCGAGCTTGGGCAATTGATAAGTTTATTTCTGCAAGCTGTTGAGCTCTAGCATCTGGACCTAACTTCTTCGAAGAAATAAAACGCAAGGAAGAATACTCAGTCGAGACAGCCATAAGTTCTGCAATTCCGACCCTCAAGGCCGAAGAATCAACATTAAGGTTATCAATCGCGGAAGCAAGCTTTAACAAATCCTCATTGAGCAATGTCAGGTCTTCCAACGGCCACTTTGAAATTCTCTGCTCAATGTGGCTCTTGATATCCATGGTTGCCCAAAGTCTGATATGATGGATAAACTGCTCAGTACCACTAAGGTTTGGCCCTCTCAAAGAGACCTCAGAGCTAGCTGGTAAAAGGATTGACCGCATGATAGGCTCTTGCACACCTTCGCCCACATGCGGTAAACTCGGCCAACTTGTCGGATTCAAGACAAGCTCTGCACCAGGCGGATCCCCAACCGCCTCACCCGTAGGTGAATTACCGCCAAATAGTAGCTCCATTATAGAATCAACCTTCGCGTTTGCCAAATCCGAAGAACATGGGGGCCCGACCTACATAGAAAGGTGTTAGAAATAAAAGCCGAAATAACAAAAGCAGAAGAAGTCACAAAAAAGAAGCAAATACATACATCTTTCTCAAGTGACACGCGACCATCGGATCGAGGAGTTTTAAATGCCTTATTCTTCTTATGGTGAAAGTTGACGTCGCTGTCAACTTGAGCATCTTCGAGAGGCCGCTTGTCTAAAACTCATTGACATGGCCGCAGGACAAGTCTATCCTCGCACGAGCCCACTTCATCACCCACCTCTGCAGAGGCATCCAAATGTCGAGAAGACGAGTATAGGCGTTGAGGAGCCAAAACTGCAGGTCTATCTGATAAATGTGCCATACTCGCACAATCGATGGGTACTAGCTGCGTAAGAGTCACAGAACAACCCTCTCTCGACGCATCTTTCTGCGATCGAGAAGAATTGATGCCACTTGCCACCCTCAAATATTCAGGATGTACCTTTGACCACCAACTTACATAAGCACGGGTCACCGAAGCACCTTTGAACTCATCCTTGGCTGGGATGGTGAATAAGGCATTTGTACGTACACGAGTACAAGACTCCCAATGCATGTACACAGCTTGCAAAGATTTCGATCAAGCATTGTCCTTCAGTTTGTCCGGCATATGCTGGACAAAGCCAAATTGCATGATGAAACAGTGGGGACTATATGGCTGGATAATACACCGATCTCCTTGCCGCAAAGAAACATATCCCGAGCGAAGACTCATAAGATAAGACGCGTCTGAGTAACGAAGGTGCTGGTCATTCGTGAGGTCTTGCCACGTCGGACCACCCCTCGCTAGACGGTCCATTCTCAAACCTTCACAGCTGCTAAACAACGCTTGCGCTTGCAAATCATCAAAACTCTTTGCAGAAAGTACGCAAGAATGCTTCATCATCAAAGGCCCCGAATTGATTGAAGTCGAATAAGAAGGCCTTGATTTGTCTAAGTTTGATGAGGAAAAATGAGTGTCAAAATACTCACCTAACCAACCATACACATAGTGGTAGGGAAGTACTGCAGCACGATCTTTGGTACTCGCTGAGTTCGAAATGATGCTCAACTTGTTATAAATGTTGGCTAAGACCGGAATAGCAAGGCTAAAAGACTCACCTGTGGCCATCCTGCTAGCAACTTTGAAGACCCCAAGACGAACAAAGCAAACGTCGCCTATTGGGAAAACAAACTTGCAAATCCAACAAGCTAAAAAAGGAGCCAGGTATGTGATAGGATCATATTTATATATATTTTTACATCAAATTCACGTGTCTTTTCTTAGTTAGTTCCTCATATTTTGAGCTATTTACTTTGTTTTTGTGTTTTATGTGATTTATCTAGCTAAGAAAATAAAAATAGAATAAGTGAAGTGTTAAGTATTAATTTCATCTAAACTATCTTGTCTGTTGAATTATACTTATCATTTAGAAAATAATATTTATATATATATATATTTATTTATATATTTAAATCTAATGTATGTGTGTGTGATTATTAGGTGGAAACCAGCAATGCATGCACATGTGGTCTAAAGAAATAAAAAAAAAAGAAAAAAATTATGATGATGAGCACCGAGAGAAAACGTGAAGGAAGTTGGTAAGCACTCAGGGAGAAAAAAAATGAGAGCCTGGAGATAAGAGAGGGCTCTCGCAAATAAAAAAGGGAGCATTCGGGACAGAAAAGGAGAGAAAAACCTTGAGGGATAATAAGGCAGTCAAGCTGCCAGAACCGAGAGGAGGGAGCTCCAGAGAGCTCCTCGGAGCTGGAGAAGAAGAAAATTCAAAAAAAAAAATAAAATAAAGAAAGGCAGCTTTGGCTGCCATTTGAGGAGAAAAAGGGAGGCGCAAAGCCTCGGGGGTTTTTGAGACGCACGGAAAAGCTGCTTGGCAGCTTGGGATAAGCCAGAAGGCACGGGATCAAAGGGCTGCCTTGGAGCAGCGGTGGGTCAGGGAGCTGCCGAGTTGGCAGAGAGCCAACAGACAGAAAATCAGAGGCGCAAGCCTCGGGGACCAACCTGCCTCTGGCAGTGCACGGGCTTGGAGTCACCGAGGGCTTTGTGGCTAATTGGAGCGCACAGAGGCTGCTTAAGCAGCTGTGCAGTGCACAGAAAGTCCTCCCGTTTCGGTTTAATCCTCCAACTTCATTTTTTATTTCTGTTTTTATTTTATAAATATGTGTAATTAATTTCTGTTTGGCTAGAGGATAATTCGAAATCATGATTATATTTGTAATTTTAATTTGATTTACTCCAGTTATGAATTTATGAATGTTGGATGTGGTTTAAAAAAAAAAAAAAAAAGTTTATTTAAATTATAATAATAATATAAATATAAATATATATATATATATATATATATATTTAAATAAACTTAAAAACAAAAAAAAAATTCGAAAAACTGATAGAAGTCATTGGTCATTGGTTAGGTGGCGCCCCAGAGGTCGATGGAGCTCCGGGAAGACGAAGAGCCAGAGTTGGAATCTCCAAAGACGGAACGCTTGGTGCAACTCCCGAGGACGAAGGCAACATAAACCTCGGGAGTAGCGCCATGAACCGTTCATGATCGCTCTGAATCCGACCGTCCGACTCCTGCAGCTGGTCCAGCTTCCTCTTCATGCTGGTCGAGTAACTAGTTGCAAGTATGTGCAACTCCTTGTTCTCGTGCCTGAGTCCTCTGACTTCTTACCGAAGACTGGCCACCTCCGCCATCAGTGACTCCACCTGACGAGTTCGGGCAAGCAGGCGCTGGCCCATGTTCGAAACTGAGCCTGCACTTTGGACGCTGAGGGCCAGAGATTCCTGAACGGCCAACTCGTCCGACCGCCTAGATAGCATCCTATTGTCCCTTGGAGTGAGCAGATTTCTGGCAATCACCGTAGCGGTGATTTCATTCCTCATCATTGTGTCCCCGACTGTAAGTGGACCATTGGGGGATATGAAGGATGGATTCCAAATATTGTTCGGAGAAGACGAGTCATCGTCTTCCCCGACATTCAAGTTTAGGCGACGGTCGGAAGGGCAAGACATTTTTAGAGGGGGTTGAGGAAGAAAAGAGTTTGGAAAGATTAAGATTGCTGAAGCGGAAGAAGAGAGCGGAAATATTAAGAGTGCAGAAGTGCAAAAAGAGTTCGGAAGGATTATGAGTGTTTACAGAAGGGAGTATTTTCAGAAGGAAGTGTTTGAGGGAGTTCAAGTGTGAGGTGGAGCAGAATTAGCGCCTCTATAAAAAGAAGCAAATCAAAGAGGCGCCCGCTCCTCAGAGGTGAAGACGCTTCCTCACGCAAATCGGAAAAGCTGGACGCTCCTTTCTCAAATGCCGGAGTCCTGTCTCAAAAGAGCCGTTTCCTTTCTCAAAAGCTGGGCTTGACTCAGCAATCACGTGGCCTCAGCTTTTCCAATTTTGTCGTGACTCATGACGTGCAGCGTGGAGCGTTGCGAAAACCACGAGCCGCACCCGGTTTTGAACCCCGGTTTTCAAAAGATCATCATTCCAATTTGTCATCACTCGTCGCATGCGCAGTCAGCTTCGCGGAAATTACGGAAGCTTTGTCAGAAAGCGCGTAACGGGCACTGTTCATCCATCCACCGGCTGCCGATAAATAGTGAGGGAACAGTTCCGGTTGTGAAGGAAAATTTCTATAAAGTCGACCTTCGCCTTCCACATCAAAGGCACACCTTCACACCCTCTCCACCTCTAAACCTCTCAACCTCTCTTCATCTCTGATTATGTCTTCCCAAAGAAAGCTTTCGAGTTACTCAGTGTTCTTCATCCCTTGGATCACCCCAGAAAACAAATCATCCAGAGCAAAAGTATTTCATATCAAAAAGGTTAAAAGCAAAAGTATCTCAAATCACGCTTTCTCCTCACTTTCATCTGAAGAACATGGAGAAAGTGAGATCCTGATTGCTTACCTAGTCTTGCTCTCGAGTACTCATCTCAGACCCCTCCCAACACACTTCAAAAATAAACCTGTGTTGAGGTACTTCTTCAAAAACAAAAGTACCTCACAGACGAAGCAGGAGGAGTCTGAGTTACTTCGAGGAGCAGATGAGTCTGGGTTGATCCAAGAGTTCAAGAAGATGCCACACCTGCGTGGAGACCGGACTACTTGAAGCATGTGGAGACAATGTGCTGATTCATCCTCAACTAAGCTGAGGATCACTTGCCAGAAGGAGGCCCATCTTGTTCAAGAAGAAAGCTGTGGAAAATCAAAAAGGACGACCAATGATCGCCTATTAGTTCTTTTCATTATCTTTTATTTTCATTTTCAATTTTTCGTTTGCATTTTCTATATTTTCTTGCGTGTTTAACTGATTTATTTCTTTTCTTTGCAGGAATTTTTGAATATTTCCACCCTTGAAGTTGATTGCAAAATTTAAGCTTGGGGGTCTTCGCTTGGTTTTCTGCAAATTAGGGAAGTTTTCAGCCCTTTTGCTTTATTTTGTTTCTTTTCATTTAGTAATTTTATTTTTATTTTTATTTTTATATTTATTTTTGCATTATTAATATTTTCTGACATTGGGGACAATGTCTAGTTTAAGTGTGGGGGTATCAAGATAAAAAAAAAATGACCAAATTGAAAATTTTTGTACCTTCGACTTTGAACTGGTTTCATTTGTTTCCGTGTTGTTGCTTTTTGTTTTCTTAGTGTTTTATGCTGTTTTGATGTGTTTTATTGTGTTTTGAGGAAATCTTCCGAAAATGACATAAAAATTTGAAAAATATTTTGAAAAACCCAAAAAGAATTTTTTTTAGTTGTTTTTGTGTGTTTGTGTCTTAGGTACCTTCCAACACAATGATGAGGATTTGGTTTTTAATTGCATGACTGTTAAAGAAAATTATAAACATGGATGGAAGTTTGATATGCTCTTGGTTTATGCTTAGTTGTAGTTGTTGTTTATGAATTTAAATTTGATCACAAAAGGATAAAATTAGTTTTTGTAACATGCTTGAAGGAAGGAACTCAAACTAATGCTACATCCCTGTGAAACTTGAGCTTATACCTTGTTTGGAGAGTTATTAATCTTGATGTTTTTGTTTTCTAAAGTCGTTGCATGATCTCATTATTCTTTGCTTGGTTGCTACTTAGAAGGCGTTTTATCATCTTAGTTCCAGATACTAGAACTCATATCCGTTTCATTCAAAGCATGACATTGAATTGCATAACACATATCAAGATGAAGTTGTTTAGTAAACCACCTTAACTAAAAAGCCTTACCCTCCATCTTTCTTATGTTTTGTAGGCTTAACCCATCTCGAGCCTTGTTTAGCCTATTTTTGTTGTTAACCTCATTAAACCGCACCAAACCTACTGTAGGACTGTATGCACCCTTGTTCTTAAAGAATAGTGAGCATGACTTAAAAAGAATTCATTTTATTCTACACTATGCAGAAAAACAAGTGTGGGGGAAGGATTGGTTGTTTCGAGCTCAATTGTACGTTTTGTTCTTAAAAAAAAAAAAAAAAAAAAAAAAAAAAAAAAAAAAGAGAAAAACGCGTGAAAAGAAAAGAAAGAAGAAAAAGAGTTTGAAATTTGGCCATGAAATGTGTGAATCCTCCCCTTGGGTTTAGAGTTGAATTTTCATTCAAAAGTGAATTCTATGCGTTAACCTTATTACTTTGCTTACTATTTCTTTAAGAACATTTGTTTTTCCATAGCCTTCCTTTGTTAAGCCTATATCCTTAGCCCCGTTACAACCCTTTGACTTCTATCTTGGTTGTTGTGTGTTCAATATGTGGAGTTTGGGATTGGTATGAGCATATAGTGTCCCTGGTTCTCGCATCTAAGTAGTAGCATTCCGTTCATGAGATCATATTCATATGCACATTAATAACTCCAGAAAATGCTTTCTTTGCTATAACATATGTGAGTGATCGTTTCCTTGCTTACATCATTCTTCTCACATATACCTAGTGTAGGGAGTGTAGTCCGAAAATCTGAGCGAAGAATTGAGTGCATATCTAGTAAGGAATAGAGTAAATTCTCTAAGGCATGTTACTACATTCAAAATGTTGTTTTAATTGATTAAATGCGAACTAATAAATGGTGACTGTGATTAAGTATGTGCTTAAGGGTATGGATTGCCAAAATCTGTGTAAGTGATGATTTTTAATTTGTCATGTCCATTGGAAATCCCTGAGATAAATGTTGGAAGGTTTAGATTGAGTTTTGTTTTTTGTTTCTTTATTTTGCTCGAGGACTAGCAAAAGCTAAGTGTGGGGGTATTTGATAGGATCATATTTATATATATTTTTACATCAAATTCACGTGTCTTTTCTTAGTTAGTTCCTCATATTTTGAGATATTTACTTTGTTTTTGTGTTTTATGTGATTTATCTAGCTAAGAAAATAAAAATAGAATAAGTGAAGTGTTAAGTATTAATTTCATCTAAACTATCTTGTCTGTTGAATTATACTTATCATTTAGAAAATAATATTTATATATATATATATTTATTTATATATTTAAATCTAATGTATGTGTGTGTGATTATTAGGTGGAAACCAGCAATGCATGCACATGTGGTCTAAAGAAATAAAAAAAAAAGAAAAAAATTATGATGATGAGCACCGAGAGAAAACGTGAAGGAAGTTGGTAAGCACTCAGGGAGAAAAAAAATGAGAGCCTGGAGATAAGAGAGGGCTCTTGCAAATAAAAAAGGGAGCATTCGGGACAGAAAAGGAGAGAAAAACCTTGAGGGATAATAAGGCAGTCAAGCTGCCAGAACCGAGAGGAGGGAGCTCCAGAGAGCTCCTCGGAGCTGGAGAAGAAGAAAATTCAAAAATAAAATAAAATAAAGAAAGGCAGCTTTGGCTGCCATTTGAGGAGAAAAAGGGAGGCGCAAAGCCTCGGGGGTTTTTGAGACGCACGGAAAAGCTGCTTGGCAGCTTGGGATAAGCCAGAAGGCACGGGATCAAAGGGCTGCCTTGGAGCAGCGGTGGGTCAGGGAGCTGCCGAGTTGGCAGAGAGCCAACAGACAGAAAATCAGAGGCGCAAGCCTCGGGGACCAACCTGCCTCTGGCAGTGCACGGGCTTGGAGTCACCGAGGGCTTTGTGGCCAATTGGAGCGCACAGAGGCTGCTTAAGCAGCTGTGCAGTGCACAGAAAGTCCTCCCGTTTCGGTTTAATCCTCCAACTTCATTTTTTATTTCTGTTTTTATTTTATAAATATGTGTAATTAATTTCTGTTTGGCTAGAGGATAATTCGAAATCATGATTATATTTGTAATTTTAATTTGATTTACTCCAGTTATGAATTTATGAATGTTGGATATGGTTTACTTTTCTGTGTTGATTAAGAACTTGTTTATGTATGTGGGTTAAGAGTCGACACTTAATTTGCATGCTTAGACTTGATGCTAGGATATAAAGGAATTTCACCTAATCGTTATGAACTTATATTCACAAGTAGTAAAGGTTGTTGATCACAATCGTGTTAAGTAAATTCTTGGCATAAGTTTCATGCAATTCATAGTAACAAGTGCCTCGTCAATGCTTATGGTTTTCATAGAACTTAATGATTCTTGCTTGTATCTCTATTATGCAATTCATGTAGGGAACTTGTGGGGAATGTTTTGGGTTGTCGTATGCAATCATCCAATCTAATGACTTTAGGAAAATCTGAAAGTTAATTTAAGCGGACCTAATTAATTTGGAGTATTGTCATTCATTCGTTTGTTGAATTCATAACTGGGAATCAATTTAGGTTGCATTTGTGTCATGTGTGGAGAAAAACCCTCTAGCCAATCCGTCGTCCATCCGTTCACTTTAATTTTATGTTTTTGTCGATTTTGTAATTTAGTTAAGTTTAATTTGCGTTTCGTAAAAACCAATATCCCCCTTTATTAAAATATTATTATTTAGTTAATTTTTATTAGTTTTTATCTTTTAATTTAATTTCCGTCCATTTTAATTTCCTAGTTTTTATTTTAAATTGTTTTCATTATTTTGAGTCATTTTTAGTGTGTTTCGAGTTTTTAAGCTTAGTTTGTATTTTCTAGAGTCTTTTGAGTTGTTTTAGTTTATTTGTTAGTTTTATTTTGAGTTATTTTAGTTAAGTGTTTTTATTTTAGTTTAGTGTTTTTAAACTTTGTTTTTACGTTTTTAAATTATTTTAGAGGTTTTAGCAAGCCCTTCTAATCCCCCGCCTAGAACGATACCCTACTTACATCTATACTACAACTGTCAAAAAGAGGGTTAAATTTGTGTGTTGTTTTACAACGCATCAGTATGACTCTTCCACGTGTTCTGGCGCTATGCCGAGATCCTCAAATGCTCTTAATTCGACAGGAGAGCGACCCTTGGCTGAGCCAATAACACCAGACGGGTCCGAGCTTTCTTTTGGCTTAGTGGTCTTATTGCGGCCATTTTTCCTCAAAGGCTTCTTGTACCTCAGGGTTTCCGAATACCAAAATCGGATCCATTAAGAAATCTTCACCCCTGATCTACCTGGAGCATCCTGGGAAAGCTTGTGGTACGCCTTAAACAAACAGCGACAACTTGCAGGCAATCCTCGGTTGTTGCAAGGAGAAAGTTCCTCTGCACTGGGAACGACCTCTTCGTAAAATTTACCTCGGATCGGCAAACCCCCTATCTTATGGAGATCCCAAAGTGAAATCGACATCTCCACTTGCGCTGTGTGAAGTGTATTGGTCATTGAGCACCAGTGTTCGAAGAATGCGCGAAGGACGGAGGGATGATAGTAATAACTAAACAAAGATGCATACACAGTGTGGTAAAGGCCCACGTTGGTAAGCACATCTTTAGATCGACTCAATACGTCTTCAAGCCACTCCCAATAAAGCTCAGCAAAGACGGTTCCTCCAGTAATCGACAAGGCATCATTCCAAACATAGCTCCACTGCAAATGAGAGCCCCAAGAAGCTCAAACGAAGCAGGATGATCGTCGCGAACATGGTGCGAATGATTCAAGACAAGAACGTTCGATATACACACCTTCTTCGTATTTGGTCGAACAAAGCCTATCACCTCCCAAGATGCCTCAGAAGACCACAGTTGGATGTGCATGGAGTTATCTTTTGCAGGGAGAGCAAGCGCCTTAGGACTAATCAAAGGCGCATAAAGCTTCAACGTCGTATTTGGTGTTGCCCATAAAGCATTTAAAGAATACCATGGCTATAGCAAAGATCAACCGCAGAGCTTGAGCAAGGACGGCACAGTTGGCAGCAACAGAACGGTCCTACAAGGATCGCTACGAGGGCAGATGTGCACAACAATGTCACCGCGAAAGAAACTGCGACCAAAAGATAATACACAATAAAGCCCCGGTATAGCCTCTTGTATAGCACCACACGGCAGCGCACCAACCGAGGGTAAACTGTGATCAAAAGGCAGTATAAAGCGAAACCCCCTGCGCAGTCGCTCGCGCAAGCACTTGGCAGCCACAAAGCTCGAGCAAGGACGACACAGTTGGCAGCTACAAGACGGTCATTCAAGGCTCGCTATGGGGGTGGATGTGCACAGCAACGTCACCGTAGAGGGAAACTGCGACCAAAAGATGATACACAACGAAGCCCCGGTGCAGCCTCTTGTATAGCACCACACGGCAGCGCACCAACCGAGGGAAAACTGTGATCAAAAGGCACTACACAACGAAACCCTCGTACAAGCACTTGGCAGCAAAGAGCACAAGTACACTCTTGTCCTGTTCACTCCACTACACTTTCGGAAGCTTTAGGAGGGTCCCAGCGTCATGCCATGCCTTTGTGAAATTGTTTACGTAATTCCTGACATCACAACAAAGAAGTCCATCAGCGGGGGTACACACATTATGTTATACATGCATATATGTATACGATAATGAGACAATCGACTCCTATATATATGTGGCTGAAAGACATCGAAGTTGTCATCCGGCGATGGAACGATTATATATATATATACACACACACACACACACACACACACACACATATACGTATGTGTGACAGAAAGAGTGGAAGGAAAAAAAAGGGTAAATTACAAAAAACTACCTCAACTATTGGTGTCACGACACTTTCATACCTCATCTTTAAAACGTGACAATGTCATACCGCATCTTACGAATTTGTGACAATGTCATACCTTCGTCAATTTTTCAGTTAGTTTTTCTGTTAAATGCTGACGTGGCAATATATGGGGACCACTCACTAATACAGCTGGATTAAAAAATAATTAAATATATTTTTAATAATTAAAAATTTAAAAAAATTATTTTTATATTAAATCTCTCTCTTAAAAAATTTTAATATTTTAATTTTTAATTATTAAAAATATATTTAATTATTTTTTAATCCAGCTGTATTAGTGAGTGGTCCCCATATCTTGCCACGTCACCACTTAACAGAAAAACTAACTGAAAAATTGACGGAGGTATGACATTGTCACAAATTCGTAAGATGCGGTATGACATAGTCACGTTTTAAAGATGAGGTATGAAAGTGTCGTGACACCAATAGTTGAGGTAGTTTTTTGTCATTTACCCAAAAAAAATCTGTCAGAAGTGTATACATATTATATATATAAATTGGCATCATGGTGATGGTAAATTCTGTCAGAAGTGTATACATATTATATAAATTGGCATTATATTATATTATATGCATGGTGATGGTGGCGTGTACCTCCCATATATATATATATGTATATATATATATATATGTATATAAACGTGGTGATGGTGTTGTGTATATATATTTAAAAAAAAAAACAAACGCAGATCCCACAATCCATGAGGAGGCCTGTCAGCAAACTCGAATATACACACCGCGAATCGCCTTGAGGAGCCCCACTTCACGGCGCGAATCGCGTTCTTCAGCTCCGGACCCATGGTTCTCCCGAAGTCGATGACACTCCAAGTCAGCAACGTCATCGTGCAATGCTCAGTCGTGGCGCCATTTTAGGTGTTGATCGGATGAGGGCTTGCCGGAGCGTTGGCCTTCGAAGAAGAGGATGCTCTTGCGGAGAGCATCGTGGTAGTCGTGAGTGGTAGCACTGGATAAGTAGAAAAGGAGAGAAAGAAGAAAGAGGGCTGCGAGAGGGACGCGAAATGCAGAAACATTCCCCGGGAGGCAGCGGAGGTGTCCCGCCATATTTGTTGGTGGTGGAAGGTAGCAGAGCACAGTACAGTGGTTCTGCAATCATATATGTGTGTGTGTACAAACAAGCATGCACAAACATGAACAAACATGAAACAGCAAAGCAGATAGACGTGAATGAAACAAATATGAAGCTGCGGGAATGAAGCAAATATGAACTTGCACATATTGTGTGTGTGCATGTGTGTATATAAGGCTCCAGACACTCACAAACACTATGAAACTCCCTCTCTGTCTCACACACACAAGGAGAAATGAGAACCATCGCTGGCAAGTTTTGTTACCTGATGATGCAAGGAATTAGAAGAAGGTGGAGAAGTGGGAACTCTCTCTGCAATGACGGACCTATATTTTCCCGTTCAAGGGAGGAATGAAGGCCTATTTATACAAGCGAATGATGCAGAGGTAGGAACCCTCTCTGAGATCGGATGTGATGCAGCCCGCAAGCTTTTGTTAAAGCTGGGAAAAAAGGCAATGTCAACATGGTGCGAATGATGTGCTCGCACATGCAGCAATGCGCACAGAAACCTTCTCCCATGCTTACCCGGCGCGACCCTCCACCTCCTTCAATCATAGTTCGCACTGGTAAGGTATGAGTGTGTGCATATTTACGAAGCACATGCAAAAGATAAGAAAAGCACCCTGTACAGAAAGCTTTATGTTAAAGTTGGGAAACGGCCTTAAGGATGTGCAAAACTCATGCTTTCCACCGTGAGCACCATCTCTGCCCATCTTCCATCCCATGCCATGCAGAGCAGCACACTATAAAAATAAAAATAAAAATAAAAAAATATATATATATAAAATAATACTAGTAAAAAAAATATATATATATATATAAAGAAAAGAAAAAGAAGTTATGAAAATGCATGTGTATGCATATAATATATATACATATTTATGTATATTGTATGTGTATAGCAAAAAAGAGAGACACTTCAAAGACAGTCATGAGAAGCTTCATTACTCGGCGGAGTTGTAGAAAGGCGAGGCGCGGGAGTTTGATTATCCGGGGTCTCAACACTTGGTGAAGCTTCAGACGACGACGACAAAAGATGTCTCTGGAACAAAGCCATAAACATTTGATGATCACTTTGAATCAGACTATCGGATTCCTGCAGCTGGTTAAGCTTCTTCTTCATACTCATGGAGTAACTGTTGGCAAGCATGTGCAATTCCTGATTTTCATGCTTGAGCCCTCTAACCTCCTGTTTATGACTCACTACCTCCGCCATCAGCGACTCGACTTGATGAGTTCGAGCAATAAGTCGTTGGCTCATGTTTGATATGAAGCTCGCACACTGGATGCTAAAGGCCAATGAGTCCTGGACAACGAGCTCATCAGACCGCTTGGAAAGCACCCTGTTATCCTTAGGGGTTAGAAGATTTCTAGCCACCACCGCAGCTGTTATGTCGTTCTTCATCACCGAATCCCTAACCGTAAGAGGACCGTTCGGGGATAAAAATGATGAATGTCATATATTGTCCGGAGAAGACATAAGAGCCTCTTCCCCGGCATTCAAATCAAGACGACGGTCAAATGGGCAAGACATTTTCTGAAAGTTTTGAAGAAAAGAAAAGGTCGGACAAATCAAGATCTCAAAGCTACAAAAAGCGAACTTCTGTAAGTAGCAATTCTCAAGTGCGTTTTGGGAAGCAATCAATGCCTCCATAAAAAGAAGAAGCAACAAGGCTGCCTGCTTAGAAATTGAAAAGCCGCCTGCCCAGAAATCGAAGAGGCGCTCATTCAGAAATTGAAGGGACGCCACTTTTTCAAAGGCCAGATTTTCTGGATCAAGTTGTCAACACTGTTCACCCATGATCTCAGCTTTATCGAAGTCACAGACAAAATCACAGGGGGCTTGTCACCATTCTCCAAACCTCAAAAGCTGGGCTGCTTGTTCAAAGATCGTAGGGTTGCTTATCCGAAGATCGAAGAGGCGCCAACTTTTTCAAAAGACAGAGTCTCTGAATCAAAGCTTATCGACACTCTCCACATGCGATCTTAGCTTTGAAAGAGTCACGGGCCAGATCAAAGAGGTTCAGCACTACCCTCGAAATTTCAAAAAGACGCTCGTTCAAAGATCAAAGAGGCTTGGCACTACCCTTCACGTGTTGTCCCAGCTTTGCAGAAGTCATGGACGAGTCTAAAGAAACACGTGAATCAAAATTACTCGCTGTCACTGACATGGGTAAACAAATAGCCTCACTACCAGCTATTGGGAAAAGTCCTATATCTGTTGGCCTTCGTCCTCTACGATAAGGCAGACCTGCAAAAATGCCAAGCTTTCCCTATCTTCGAGAATCCATTTCCGACAAAGATTCCCAAAATACTCAGTATTCTTCATCCCCTGGAATGCCTCTGCAAACAAGCCATACCAGAGCAAGAGTATCCCATATCATCAGGGTCGAAAGCAAGAGTATCTCATATCACGCTTTCTCTCTGTCCTTTTCCTGGTCTTTGTTCTCACCTACAAGACAAGGAGAAAGAACGCAATCAATCGAAACCTTTGCCTAGTTGCTGACCTTGCATTTCTCTCGAGCACTCATCCTCAGCTGTAGTCAAGGTCACGAATTCCTTCGTTAAATAATTTAGCGCAATTGATATGGTGGTGGCTCACCATTCAAATGCAAAGGTTGTGCACCACTTCTGTTATGCAAAAAAATTGAAGCAGAAGGATCAACGATGAGCTAGCACAGTCGCTAAAGAGCAAAGGTTCACTGTGCAACGCTGGCAAATCTTCACCACTTCTTCAAAAGGAAAAGTATCTCATATCATGCTTTCTCCCTTCCTTTTCTTTATCCTTGTTCTCACCTGCAAGACAAGGAGAAAGAGAGCAATCAACCGGCATTTGGAATCAACTCTCCAATCCAAAACCGACTGCCTAGAAACCCTTCCCTGATTGCTTACCTAGCATTTGCATTCCACTCCTGCATCAGTAAGGCAAATACTGCAAGAGAAGATGCCACACATGCATGAGAGAAAACTGGAGAAGATGCCGCTTCTACAAGGGGAACAGATAAGGCAAGGGAAAATGATACATTGAAGCATGTAGAGACAAGCACGACGAAACATGTGCCAGGCCGTCCGCTACTTCTTCAAAAGCAAAAGTATTTCATATCATCAAGATCTAACGTACTCTGGATTTGATGGACTTGTTTTGACCTTCAAATTCTTGAGTCGGCTTGCAAAGATCACCTGCCACGTAGAGTCACTTATGGTCCATTTCTTTCAAGGGTTCAAGATCAAGCCACCAACGGCCCTTCAAAGAATCACAAGTCCAATTCAAGATCAAGTGTTCGCCACCCTTGAATTTACTTCAACTCTAGATAAATGGGTAAGCTCAGACTTTTAGAAAATCTAGCAGAAGAAAAACTCTCCAGCCCAGTTCAAGAATAAACCTGTGGAAAGATACTTCTTCAAAAGCAAAAGTATCTCATATCAGCAGAGTCGAAGGCAAAGATATCTTATGGCACATTTTTCCTTTACCCTTGCTCTTGCTTGCATGACAAGAAGAAATAGAGCGATCGGTTGGCACTTGGAAAGATTGAACAGAGAAACAGACCAACACCCCTACCTCGTGTCTGCCTGCCATACAAAAGAAACAAAGCAAAGAATAATGCAGCATGGGCCGTACAACTTCACATGTTGATTCATCCTCAACTAAACCGAAGATCGCTTGCCATATGAAGCTGCTCGTGGTCTGACAACCTTCAAGATCAAGCCTCAACGGCCCTTGGAGAAATCACAAATCTGATTTGAGATCAATTGTCCAACACCCTTGAGTCAACCTTCAAGATCAAGCCTCAACGACCTTTGAAGAAATCACAAGCCCGATTCAAGATCAAGTGTCCAACACCCTTAAATCAAATCCAGTTCAAGATGAAGTCTGTGGAAAGTCAACAATCACAACAAATACACGTGCCGATTCGTCCCCAGCAAAGCAGAAGAAATTAATTCCAGATCAAGCCCCGACGACCCTTAAAGAAACTTCCAAAACAAATTTGAGAACAAGCCTCGACGGCTTTTGGATCAACATCTTCACTAAGGGACTTCAAAACGCATCTTCTACACGTGACAAGCACATGTATACGAGGCGCCCTGAAGTGGGGGCATTTGTAGACATCGAAATTTCGGTAAAATAAATGTTGATCAATGCATTAAAAAAAAACTACAACTGTAAACATTGAAATTTTGGTCAAATAAATGTTGATTAAAGCATCAAAATTACAACCTCCATTCATTTGATCTACATCATCCACTTACTTCACCAACAAAAAAAATGGATGGTAGTGATTCATTCTCACCAACAAAAATAGATGGTGGTGATTCATTCTTGCCACACAAAATGGATGGTAGTGATTCATTCTCACCAACAAAAATGGATGGTGGTGATTCATTCTCGCCAACAAACTGAATGGTAGTGATTCCTTCTCAAGGCCTATAAATAGGCTTCTCCATTAAGGCCAAAGACACCAATTCATAACTAATTCACCAACACTTTTCTCTACTCCCAAATTGGAAGAGAATTCTCTTGAAGTTCGTTCATCGTTCTTCGTTCTTCGTTCTTCAAGATTCAAGCCTTGAAAGCCCCTTGAAGAAACGCTCATCCATCCTAAGATCAAGCCACCAAAGACCCTTCGGATCAACACGACATCAACGTTCTTCATCAAATCCTTGAAGATCATCCTCGTTCATCCTAATAATCAAGCCCTAATGGCCCTTCGGATCAACACAACATCAACGTTCATCATCAAATCTCTGAAGATCATCACTGTTTATCCCAAGAATCAAGCTCCAAACAGCCTCTTCGGATCAACACAACATCAACAAATCCACATCACTGTTCATCCAAGGATCAAGCCCCAATGACCCTTTGGATCAACAGCCCATCAACAAATCCATATCTTCCGGAGATAGAATCAGAGGATAAATTATAAAGAGATTGTAACCCAAAATTCATCAAATACAAATATATTTTGTACACGTGTTCTTGTGTCTTCAGGAATCTTTTCGTGTTTACAAATTTTTCAATTGAGAACTTCTATTTTTATAAATAAATGGTTTAGTGTCATTTATTATTCGCATTGTAAGAGAAGACTTGTGATCATTCCCCGTTTGATGGAATCGCAAGGTGGTGCAAGTGTATACAGAGTAACTTTACGGCGATGGTCTGGCTGATTTTAGCCATGAAGCTAATTATCTTAAATATTTGTTGGTTTGAAATTAACCTCTTGGAAAAGACTTGTTCTGGCTTACTTTTTTTGTGTTTGTGGGCTTTAGGCTCTAACGAAAAATAAAAAGTGAAAAAATTTAGATGAGGCGGCTATGGTAGATATGTTTGATATTCTATTTTAATCTAACATTTTTTTTTTTTAAATGAATGTTTTTCTTTAATAGAAGAGTGATTTTACTACTTTTAGTTTACATCATTATTCTAAAACTCCCAGCCTAACGTCGCCTAGGCAGGGCCTAGACGCTAGGCCTGCCTAGGCGGTTGGTCACCGATTAATGCCTATGCATTTGAAAATTTAGAAAGGGTGCCTAGACCTGTTGAGGCGCCCGCCTGGACCGTCTAGCCCGCCCAGACCCACCTTGGTTGGGACTCACTTAGACAGAAAATAGATAACTTTAATTTTGCGTTATTTTAAAAAAAAAATTGTAAGAGAGTTGTTGAATACTTAAATGAACACATATTATATGCTTGTTTTCCCATGTTTTCATTATGTTTCAATACTTTATAATATATATATATATATATATATATATGTCATTCTATTTTGTAGTTTATAATGTAATTATATATATTTTAAGTATAAACAGATATTTATTTATACATAATATAATAGATTTATTTAAATCCGCCTAATCCACCTAGGCGCCTAGGCGCTAAGCCCCAACTCGCTACCCGACTAGCCCTTAACGTCTTTTAGAACCTTGGTTTACAATAGAAATAGATGGGAGAGTTTGAACCCGGACTATGATTGCTCCATTGTAAAATAAAGTACAAATTTATATAGACAAATATGGTGGTTCCACTTGTTCACCCCTATAGGAGGGGGAACCTATTAGGAAGAGTAGTTCGCACTCCATGTTCCTAAGTCAAGACCTAGCCCCAGGAAAGAATTTAGTAGGTTCAAAGGAAAACACTAATCACTAGGCAGTCTACCACTTGCACAAATTTTTTTTAATCAAAAGAGACTTTTCAAAAAAAAAATGACGAATGCGGCGAAATTATTTAATACTCATTAGTTTTAAAGATAAAAAAAATTTGAAAAACTCTTTCTTCCACATTCATATAACACGAAATATTGGAAGCATACCTATCTAGCAACTTTATAGAAGAAAGAAGCTTTAAAAACTCTTTCTTTCCATCCGGTTTAATTGTAAAAAATGGATGGCTCCTTCTCATTTTGTTACCGTGTCTTTCATCCACAAGGGTCGCCTTATTCCCATTTCTTCCAAATCGAGGAAAGTTTTCATAGTGTCCTTCGATTTTTCCTCAATGTCTAGAATTGTCCCTATTAATGTATCACACATATTTTTCTCAATATGCATCACATCAAGGTTGTATCTCTTTTTTAATTTTGACCAGTATAGGAGCTCAAATAACACATTCTTATGCATCCAATTTAGATGTGTAGTTGGTCTGGGCCTACTTACAATTTTTCCAAATGGACCAAATTCTCCATATTGTCCAACAGAGTCAAAATCTTATCTCCCAACCATACTCTAGGTCTTAGACTATTCGCTATATCGTTTGCAAGCCACTCGTGATCCCACGACAACCATCTATAATGACTTGTATAACATATATTTCCAGCGTGCTAAGAAGATTTTACATCTCCTTGCATACCGGGTATGCCATATAGCCCTTAGTCCTCAAGCTAGAAATCATTTTATAAGCGAGAATTTCGTTTATAGTTCACATAACCACTGCTCGTGAGGTGAATTTCTTCCTAATAGACTTATCATATGTACGTACACCATTTTCACATAGATCTTTTAAGTCATCAACTAACGGCTGCAAATAAACATCAATGAACTTTCCTGGATCTACGGTAATTAATAGAGTTATCATCATATATTTCTTTTTCAAGCACTTCCAAGGCGGCAAATTATAAGGAACTACGACGATCGGCCAAGTGTTGGGGATATGATCCCAAATGAATTGAATCTGTAAGCAGCAAGACCCAATCTGACGTTGCATGGGTTTGCCACAAAATCAGGGTACTTCAATTCGAATTATTTTCATACCCCTCTGACCATAGGATGTCTCATAACATCATCATTAATCTATCCTTCCTTATGCCATCTCATGTCGCTTGCAATATGCGTCGACATGTACAATCGTTGCTATCTAGGCTTTAATGGAAGATAATGCATCACATTTTGTGGAATCTTTGTCATTCTATTTTGTGATGTTCATAGGATTTTTACCACTAGTGCAAAAGGGTTAACAACGCTAAAACATAACTGCAAGAGAATAAGGTTATTGTAGTATAAACGGCTCAAGCAAGGTCATTCTCCATAAGGATTGATATAAACAATTTGTTTTTAAAACGATTTCTTAGTTAACTATCTAAAGAAAATTTTGGAAAAGGGTTGTAATTTTGATTTTAAAAGATAAAAGCAAGAAAATTGAAATAATTGAAATTGGGTTCTTATAAAACTTGGCAGCAAAGAAAATAAAATACTTTTGAGAAAGGACCAATGGAAGAAGGCACTTGGTTTAGATGTCGCTATTAACGATCCTATGTAGTTCTACCAATTATTTATGAATTACCACATATATGCTTTGAATGTTAGGTTGCTCTAATACATATTCTCCTTGTGATATTCAAGAAAAAATGGATATCTAACATGCAATTCGTTTGAGTTCAAATATGAATACGCAAGAGTCATTAAGCTTTGTGAAAATCTTTTAAAAACATGCAACTCTTAAGCGAAATTGCAATTATCAATTACAATATTATCAATTACAAAAAAACCGTAATCAACTCTAAAGTGATATTCCAGTAGAATTGAATTGAATTACTTATCTAAATATCTTAATGGTGGCCAATCATCCAGACATGTAGTAGATTAACACAGTGATTAATAATTCAAAGCAAGCATGCATACTTTCATAAACAAATTGATAAGAAACTATATATTCATGTTACGGCTTGTGGCGTCACCCTAGCAAAAAAAAGATAGTTATGCATAATCATAGTTAAAATCAATAAAAATATTATTGAGAAAGAACAGGTGTTAAAATCCAAGCCTATACCGAGTTCTCTCTCAATGTCCCGTTAAAAAAAAAAACCTAAGGCATGCATGGCTGCATTTTATATATTTATTCCTAATCTTACCTATAAGGTCTTTTTGAAAACTAGGAAACAAAATGGAATAGCTAAGATAACGTAAAGATTACATCCTAATCCAACCAGGCAATCTGCCGAGCCAGATATTCTCCACAATTCTGGACTAAATCAACACCAAATTCAGCCCAAAAGCTTTGTTGTTAAAGATTAGAATTTCTTCTACAACTTTGTAGAATGACCCAACTCCAGAAGACATCATCTTAAGTGCCTTAGAACTGAATTAAGCCTGGAACATCAATCTGGCACCACTGCGTACTTGTCCTTTAATACATCACCATGATTAAACACCTCAGAATATCATGATGAAATTCTGATACAATCTTCTTGATACACTAGTTAATCTAATACAATCTTCTTGACTGAAATTCTGCAACTACATATTCATGTTAAGGTTTGTGGCCTAGCCCTAGCAGAAGAAACTTAGTTATGCATAATTATAATCAAATTGATCAAAGAAAATATTACTAAGAAGAGAAAGATGGAAAACACATTATGTTGAAGTGTAAAATCCAAGCCTATGCCGAGTTCTCTCTCAATGAAGCTTAAAAAAAACGTAAGGCATGGCTGCACTTTATATATTATTCCTAATCCTACCTAACTAAGGTATTCTTGATACTAGGAAATAAAATAAATCAGGATAACTTAAAGATTAGAATCCTAATCTAACTAGGTAATATGTCCATCCATATATTCTTTATATTTCTGACTGAAACCAATACCAAATTTGGCTCAAAAGGTCTTGTTATGAATATTAGAGCATCTTCTACAACTTTGTAGAAGGGCCCAACTTCAAAAAACGTCATCTTTACTGCCCTTAGAACCTAATTAACCCTGCAACAATTATATGGCAGTACTTCGCACTTGTTCTTTAATACATCGCCATAATTTTTTTGAACAAACGATATTAGTTACACTAAGAAATAGCGGTGACATCGCCATAGTTAAACATCTTGGACTATGATGCTAAAATTCTGATACGATCTTCTTGACAAACTTGTGAATTCGCTCCAGTTGGAAATTCCCCAAAACTTCATTATTTCATCGTTTTTTTTTTTTTTTTTTGCATAGAGTAAAGTCATATGTCTTGCACTTAAAATAATTCAAAGTATCAAAATTTTACCAAAATATAACTAAGAATAAGATAAAATATATAATATGAAATCGACACTTCAGATCATTTTGTATCTCGGTCATTGCAGACATGACATTTATCTAATTCTTTGTTCTCTTTATAGAACAATATATCATTATTTACACATGCATGAATTTTTTTCAAACACCAATCCGAGATCGTCAACACCCCTTGTGCACTTTTATAACCTTTAGGTAAACAATTGTTCTTTGGAAGCATCCTCTTCAAAACCTCAATAAAGTAAACAAAACACCAGTTTGACCTACGAAACTTGATTTTGCCATGCATCAACTCTATAACGGTCATGAGTTCCAAAAATTCTTCCTAAGTCAGGTATAATTCTTGCTTAGAAGTTTTCAATGGTCTTTCGTACTTCTCAAATGCTTCACTGTCCATGGTGGGAGACATGTCATCTCCTACTTGCTCATTGTCATTGCTTGAGGCGTTTGGATAATCGTCATTTAAAATATCCATTACTTGGTCATTAGCATTCACACTAAATTCAACAGTCTCCACTCGTGACTGGTATGAAGACAAGGCATTGTCTAACTGCTCCACATGATAATTCCATCACGTGTAGGTCTGCATAATCCCATTTTTTACCAAATGATATCAAACATTTTCAATATCTCCTATTTTGAGTTGTTACTTTTCTGACCTAGACACTTGATTTGAGTTGAACCCTGTTGTGTCCCTTTTGCAAAGTTAATAAAATGATCTATCACATCTAAATATTCATTAGCAACTCTGTTCGGATTCTATATGCACTGTCTGTCCATTTTGTGTGTTAACACATTAAATATGCAAGGATTAGAACAAGTTCAACTATGTCGTGTCACTTTATGCCTATCTCAGGCCATTAGGGAATGCAAATTTATGCACCGTAATTTATGGCTCCAGCAAGATTAGATTTCGTGGTGAAACAATTTCAGCAGCATTTCCGTACAATTTTTCAAGTACATGGCGTAGATATCAATTTCGGCATCATCTCCGCACAGTTTTTCAAGTACATGGCGTAGATATCAAATACCTAGTATGCACTCGAAGATAGTAATGAAATGTTACCAAAAATCCCACGATTGAAACCTAATCCGTGAATTGTAAACTATGACACACAAATTTGTACTCCCAAACTGTAAAATAAAAAAGAGACAATTCAAGAATCAATTGGATTGCAGTAATGGATTCACATCCATGCGCTAAATCCAACTAATATCAAACGGGAAACTAAAGTGGGTGTAGTCGAACTAAGATTTTAAAGGATTTTAAAAGTGATAGATTTGATAAGATTTAGGAGGATTTAAGACTCCTACAAAATCCTACAAAATTCATATGGATTTTAAAGAATTTAAATGGATTTTAGTTTGTAGATTTTGGTGGATTGTGGTGGATTTTCATATAATTTTTTTTATTGAAAAAAAAGGGAAAAATCTTTCCCCTTGCACTACTGTACTCAATAGCCACTTTATCCCCTCCCTTTTTGGGTTCCCTTTCACACAACCACAACCATGGCTCCATCTCTTAGTAGTCATAGCTTTTTGAGATAAATGCACAGTGGTATGATCTATATGATTGATCAACCAATACATACACATCTTGGGACAAATTGATAATCTCAATTTTTTAGTATGTTTACAATCTGTAGGGGTTGTTGAGTTATTGGAAGAGTGTGATTGTATGAATAGACAAATTAAATGATTGTATGAAAATCTAAATTTTTGTGGTTCTACAAAAGCTAAATATTGAAGCTTCAAAATGAGCAGCGAAGGAGGAAACTAACGTACACCATGATGCAAAATCTACTTTGAAAACCATGTTCTATATTCTGATGGTTTTTCTTTTTACATACTCCAAGTTCAAAATTAAAAAATATATATATTACGAAATCAAAATTACCGTTATTGCTTTCAAGTCAGCGGATGGACAAATTTCACGTGAAGACCGAAGAAGAAGTAAGATGAATAGAGTGTGGATTACAAGGCAAGAGAGAGGGAAAGAGATAGGGAAAGAGAGGCAGCTATCAGAATTTTTAGTTAAACACTTTTGAAATCTGCCTTTCGTGATTGGAGAAGATGATTAAATAGACGAAGTTTTTGCGCAACGAAGCATTTTGTCACCCAAGCTAAAACTTTGTTGCCCATTTCCAAGCCAAACCCTAGTTGCATTTGGGCTTTAGGCAACGCACAATTCATCACGTAACGACGCATTGGGCGACAAAATAATGATCGTTATGTAAAGGTTTCCACATTCTTTATTTTGTTTTAATTTTATTATTCTTTGTTTTATTATTATAAATCTATAATAGAAATTAAGCAAATAAAACATTTAAAGCATATAAAATATTATATTAATCTGGATACAAATTAGTAAAATCGTCGCTTTCACATATTTAAAGCATACATACAAACCAAATAAAATATTACTATCTTAATCAAAATAAATAATGAATGTGGTGGTGGTGCATGGGCATCTTGATTGGCATAATGCTTCGCCTCTTGTAACGCCTCTTGAAGATGTCATCATTGTAATTCATTGTGTAAGTATTCATATCATCAAGAATGAAGTACGCATGTTATGCACGAAATTATGAAAATGTTAATAACTAAATTACTAATTAACACTTAGTGATGGGTCATTCAACAATGACTTCTTCATCCCCTCGGGTAGACCTAACATTCGTATCTTGTTTCCTGTGTTTGTGTTGTACTTGATATCTTAACAGCTTGTATCACGTAACACCTGTTAAAATGAACAAGTAATATGACTCGACCCATTATCCGTTAAAGTAAATATATTTTAAATCAAATAAATAATCAAATGAAAAAGATAATACTAAAGTAGTATATACATACCACATTGCCACATAAATATTACTTCAAAACATAGAAACACATTTGTCTTTCAAGTTTTACAAACCACTTACCCCAAAATAAGAGCATAATGAAAAAGCATTAGTATTCGTACTTGTAAATTAATTATTATAATTTTTTAATGTGTTTAGTATTTTTAAACTACTTTGGTATTTTTATTTTTTAATGTTTGTGTAATGTTTTAATCTCACTTTTAAGAGAGTAAAACATTTATGAGTATGACTGTATAAGAGAGAGTAAAAAACTATATGTACTATTAATCTGTAAAATTTATCCCAGTAATGATAATAAAAATATATAAATAAATAAAACTTAATGTCTTTTGAACTTATATAGAATAATAATACATATTTAATATACAATATATAAATTACGGCTATTGAATTTTATAGTAAGTTTTTTTAGTTGTTTAACTTTAAAATCATCAAAATAATTTTTTTCTTAACGGGTCGAATGGGTGACCCAAGAGATACCTGGGTGTAAACACATTAATGACCCGTTATTAATGGGTTCTTAACATGTAATCCAATAACGACCCAATTAATTATTGTGTTGACCCGAAACCCTTTTTTTGTGTTATGTAAGAAATTGCAAGGTCAATCCTCAGACACTTCTTCCAGGACAACCATGCTGCACTAGCTTGAAGTGCACCTCCCTCTCATAATCTATTTGCCGCATGGTATCACAGTTGAAGTGCAACTAGTGATCATTCATCACATGTCTGATTGTGAGAGACCTTGTGCGAGACCTTCTTCTTCTTCTTCTTTTTTCCTACAAAAACAGAATTTGTTCAAAACCGAACCTAAAATTCTACCGAAAAATTTGTTCGTAACCTCCTATAAAAATAAAAATTTCTCATAACCTCTAAACTTTGATATACATAATGTCCACATCCAACCAAGATTTGCAACAACCAATCAAGTATAATAATCAAGTTTTAATTTAATTATGCAATTAAACTTTGCAACAGAAAACAACCTTAAAGTTCATACAAATTGAGTATTACCTGTCTGTGATCCTTCTCCCTTACATATGTCCCAATCGGTGCATCACCAGATGCGTGCTCATCTGGAGAAACAACAAAAGCAGTGGAATCCGATGTAATTACCAAACATGGCATCTACAAAATTATAACCACAATTATCATAATTAAACAAAAGAAAATCGGTTCCACTTAGGAGAAAGATAGAACTACTGTGGATACCTTCGATTGTCGACACTAAGAGTGGAAAAAAGGAAAGAATGAAGATTTGACAGTTGGGGTAGAAGAAATTTTTGGGGTTCAGGGAGAAATAAACTTTGGGATTTGGAGAAGAAGATGAGGAAGAGAGGAAATGAGGAGAGAAGGCTGTGGACCTGGGATTTAAGCATAAACCCGTGAACCCTTGCGGCAAAGCTCTTCGTCTCCTCAAGTGTCTTCTTCATCGCCCAATAAATTTCTGCCATTATTGTTCCACTTAAATTTATGGGGCTTTGCAAGGTGAACCTTGGAAAGCATTCGTCATTTCTGTAAGAGTAGTGAAGTAATGAAGGAAAGATCTATGGCAGGAGTGAGTGACACTTGTCCAAAGATTAAATAGTTTGTTATAAGGTAGTTAAAAGTAGTTAACTCTTAGCTTAGCAAGAAAGCTTTGTAATAGATATAACAGATTCATTTGTAAAACAGTTGAGATAACAACTACTGAAATACATCAAAGACTTTCTCTCTCTAGCTCTATTCTCTCTCTCTCTCTCTCGTTCTTTCTTCTTCATTTTGCTTCTTGTGATTTCTCATCAAAGATATCTGCTATTCTTACATGGTATCATCGCCGACGGTGAATCTACAGCTTCCGCATCTTATCTGTTGCATATATTTCTCTCTCTCAACCCTCTGATTTGATTACTTCTGTGCGTTTCTGATTTTTCTGGGTTCTTTCACGTCCCGGTTATCTTGATACTCGAATTCTACGAAGTTGCTCACCAACTGTTTGTCAAAAGTTCAAAGTGAAGAAATTTCTTGTTGATTCTCACCATGGTCACTGCAGCTCAATTGCAAATTGTGCAATCACCCATTACAAGTCTCATTTCTACTGTGTCATCTTCAGTTACAGTCAAATTGGATGACTCTAACTATCTGGTATGGAATTTTCAGATCAGTCTTCTGCTAGAAAGTCATGGAATTATTGGTTTTGTTGATAGCTCCGCGGAATGTCCTACACGATTTCTTGATGATCCGGATCTTGACGGTATTGAAACGGATGCTTATCAAGTGTGGAAAATGCACGATCGTGCTCTTATGCAGCTTCTCATTGCTACGTTGTCTCCCACTGCGATTTCTTGTGTTCTTGGCAGTACTAGCTCTCGTGTGATGTGGACAAATCTCAAAGAACGGTTCTCTACAGTGACAAAGACTACAATTTTTCCAAATGAAGACAGAGCTTCAGAACATACAAAAAGGGTCTGATTCAATTTCTGTCTATCTACAAAGAATCAAAGATGCCAGAGACCATCTTACTGCGACTGGTGTTCTATTTGATGATGATGATATCATCATTCTTGCGTTAAAAGGTTTATCTGCTGATTACAATACTTTTCGCTGTGTCATTCGAGGCCGAGACACTGGAATTTCTTTGAAGGACTTTCGATCGCAGCTTCTTGCTGAAGAAGCTATCATTGGACAGTCTTGTGATTCTTCTATATCTTTTGGTACAGCAATGATTGCTCGTCCTCAGTCTGAAAAAGGAAAGGCTCTTAGTCTTGATCACAGTTCATCACAGTCTCAGGGCTTTGATGTAGGGTCTTCCAGTCACAGTTCTAATCTGAATGGTGGGTCTCATTCCACTAGTTACAACTCGGGTCACGGACCATCTCAATATGGCTCTGGTAATAATTTTTCTTCTGGTGGATACAAAGGGACAAATTATCGAGGGAAAGGCAGAGGCAGATTTCTGTACAACACTGGTCCTCGATATCATTCTCCAGCTTACAATTCTGGTCCCGGAATTCTTGGAGCTCCAAAGGTTTTTCAGCATACCTGTCCTGATCATCCAAATGAAGTCCCTACTTGTCAAATTTGCAACAAGAGAGGTCATGTGGCTGCTGATTGTTTCCAAAGGCATAATGTACCAACTTCTGGCCATGGTGCAGCTCTTCAATGTCAGATATGTTGGAAGTTCGGGCACTCAGCTACTCAGTGTTATCACCGAAACAATTTTGCATATCAAGGCAAACCACCATCAGTCAATCTCACTGCCATGCAAGCCACTCATCATTCTTCTGCATCACCTGACCAATTTTGGGTTGCTGATATTGGCGCCACATCTCATATGACTTCGGAACTTGCGAATCTTGATTTGGCTACTCAATATCAAGGCATGGATACAATAACCACTGCCAGTGGTGCAGGTTTGACCATTTCTAGTGTTGGTACATCTACATTGCAAGGTCCTACGCATACGTTTGCTTTGAAAAATGTGTTGCATGTTCCTAAACTGTCACAACACTTATTGTCTATCTATCAACTTTGCAAAGATAACAAATGTAGATTCATATGTGATGATATTTCATTTTGGATTCAGGACAAACACACAGGGAAAATTCTTCTCAAGGGGCTGTGTAAGGCTGGCTATTATCCTATTCCGTTTAAATCTCCCCAGCAGTCACCATCTGCATCACCTACATCATATGCATGCTATCTAGCCAAACCAGTCACTACACGCTTATGGCACCAACAATTAGGGCATCCCTCCAATACAATCACCTCTGCAATGTTGCAACACAGCAAAGATTCTGCATTCATTGATAATTGTCCAACAATTTGTACCTCTTGTCTGCAAGGCAAATTTACAAAACTGCCTTTTTCTTTTCCTGCACCTAAGTCTGTAATCCCATTAGAAGTCATTCATAGTGATGTATGGGGCCCTGCTCCTGTGTTGTCTTTTGAAGGCTATAGGTATTATGTTAGTTTCATTGATGAATGTACTCGTTACACATGGATTTTTCCATTGAGAAATAAAGCAGAAGTTTGTCACACCTTTGTTCAGTTTTATGCATTCTTATGTACTCAATTTTCTGCCCATCTTAAAAATTTTCAAAGTGATGGTGGTGGTGAATATACAAGCTCTCAATTTCAACAGTTTCTTGCCTCTAAAGGCATTGTCCATCAAAAATCTTGCCCATACACCCCTGAGCAAAATGGCCTGGCAGATAGGAAACACAGGCACGTCTTGGAAACTGCTATCACATTATTGCAAACAGCTACCCTACCTTCCAAATTCTAGTTTTTTGCTTGTTCCACAGCCATTTATTTGATTAATAGAATGCCTTGTGTGGCTTTACAAATGAAATCTCCTTATCAGTTGTTACATGGTCATCTTCCAGCTCTTCATCATCTTAAAGTATTTGGCTGTGCTTGTTATCCTTTATTAAAGCCTTATCATAGTTCCAAACTGCAACCTAAAACAACAACTTGTATCTTTTTGGGTTATGCTGTGAACTACAAAGGATTTCTCTGTCTAGATGGGATTACAAACAAGGTTTATATTTCTAGACATGTTCTTTTTGATGAATCACAGTTTCCATACTTCACTACCTTATCTGTTGCATCTAAATTGATTCCATCTCCACCCACTCTATCACTGCCTGTGGTTGCACCATCTATACCATCAGTTAGATTGCATAATCAAGTCACAGTTCCATCATCTCACTTGCATTCATGTTCATCTCGAGCCTCAGATTCTTTGAGTTCAGTTTCATCTAGTACCCCAGCTTTCTTGAATGCATCTACAGCCTCAGAATTTTTGGATACACAATCATGTCATGCTGCTCCTCAGTTGATCTCTTCCCCTCTTGAATCTAGTTCTCATGCTCTTACACAGTCTCCTATCCCTGTTGATCCTGATTTCCAACAAGATCAATATTTTGTTGATCTTCCCATCAATTTGAATCTGCATCCAATGCAGACAAGATCAAAGAGTGGCATTGTCAAACGTACAGCTTATTCAGCTTCTGTGGCTGTTCCGTCTCCTCTACTAGAACCTCGGACTTTCAATGCTGCTGCTAAATTCCCAGAGTGGCAGTCTGCAATGCAAGAGGAGATTGATGCTCTCCATTCTCAACAAACATGGTCTCTTGTTCCTCTTCCTTCTCATAAAAATCTTGTTGGTTGTAAGTGGGTGTATAGAATCAAACGGAATGTTGATGGTTCCATATCTCGATATAAAGCACGGCTTGTTGCCAAGGGTTACAGCCAAGAAGAGGGCATTGATTACGGTGAAACGTTCAGTCCTGTGGTTAAACCAACCACTATTCATCTCATTTTAGCTTTGGCAGCTTAGTTTAAATGGACTCTTCGACAACTTGATGTAAAAAATGCATTTTTGCATGGATTGCTCCAATAAGAGGTCTATATGGAACAACCTCTTGGTTTTCATAGTTCTACTCATCCGTCCAATTATGTATGCAAGCTTCAAAAATCCCTTTATGGTCTGAAGCAAGCTCCTCGTGCTTGGAATGAACGGTTTACAAGTTTTCTACCTGGGTTGGGCTTTCACATTTCTCAGGCAGATCCTTCCTTATTTGTTAAGCACTCATCTCAGGACACAGTTGTTCTCTTACTTTATGTTGATGATGTGATTCTCACAGGAAGTGATTCTCAATTGGTTTCTAGTGTTGTTACTGACCTCACCAAGGAATTTGACATGAAGGATTTGGGAGTTTTGCACTATTTTTTAGGCCTTCAGATTCAATATACATCTGATGGTTTATTTGTCTCTCAATCCAAGTATACCAAGGAGATCATTGACAAGGTTGATCTTCAGGATTCCAAACCGTGTCCAACTCCTTGTCTTCCTTATCACAGATTGCTCAAGGATGATGGGCAACCTTATCACAGTCCTGAACAGTATCGAAGTATTGTTGGAGCTTTGCAGTATCTCACATTTACTCGGCCTGATATTGCTTTTTCGGTTAATCAAGCTTGTCAGTTTATGCACAATCCTATGGAATCTCATGTTGTTGCAGTCAAACATATCATTCGATATCTCAAAGGTACCTCGGAGTATGGTATTCGATTTCAATCAGGTCCCCTCTACTTACAGTCCTATAGTGATGCTGATTGGGCTGGAGATCCCAATGACAGACGATCTACATCTGGTTTTATTGTTTTCCTCGGTTCTAATCCCATTTCGTGGGCTTCTAAGAAGCAACATACTGTGTCTAGGTCCTCCACCGAGGCTGAATATTGAGCTCTTGCTATTACTGCTGCTGAGCTTGCTTGGATCCGTCAATTATTCTGTGATCTTCATGTTCCTTTACAATTGCCTCCTATGATCCATTGTGACAATGTTTCTGCAATTGCTCTATCCACTAATCCAGTGTTTCATGCTAAGTCCAAACATATTGAAATCGACTACCACTTTGTCCGAGAACGTGTCGCCAGAGGGGATCTTCAGATTCAACATGTTTCTTCTTCGGATCAATATGCTGATATCTTGACTAAAGGGCTTTCTACGTCCCTGTTTCAGTTGCACTGTGGCAATCTCATGCTTTGTTCCTCTGCGCATGAGCTTGAGGGGGGCTGTAAGAGTAGTGAAGTAATGAAGGAAAGATCTATGGTAGGAGTGAGTGACACTTGTCCAAAGATTAAATAGTTTGTTATAAGGTAGTTAAAAGTAGTTAACTCTTAGCTTAGCAAGAAAGCTTTGTAATAGATATAACAGATTCATTTGTAAAACAGTTGAGATAACAACTACTGAAATACATCAAAGACTTTCTCTCTCTAGCTCTATTCTCTCTCTCTCTCTCTCTCGTTCTTTCTTCTTCATTTTGCTTCTTGTGATTTCTCATCAAAGATATCTGCTATTCTTACAATTTCATAGCCTATAGTTATGTCACACAAATAATTTTTTCTACTAATGGTTGGTGATAACTCTGATAATTGTAAGAGTGTTTCCTTTAAATAGACAGTTTTTGTTCCAATTTCACATCCCAAAAAATATCTATTAAGCGTAGAGAGATTGGGGAAAATAAAAACCGTTGCTAATAAAGATAAACGTTACACGACAAATTTGACAAAATGTGGGACATAACTGAAGTGCAAAAATTTGAAAATGTGGGGTAAATTGGGTAATTAAAAAGTTAAGAGAGTAATTTCGCAAATTTGTGTAATTTACCAACTAATATTCGTAAGAATTGGGCAAATTTTCTTTAGTGTTGTCTTACAAGTTATAAAAGGTTATTTACCTACTTCTTCCTTCATCTCGTCTTTGAAAAAGAAAAAAAAAAGAAAAAAAAAGAAAAAGAAAAGAAAGCTCACTTTTTGCAACAAGAAAATGAAACTCACTTTTATTAGGAAAGAGATTGACCAAATTTCCAATTTAAGGTAGTCTCTTCCCTCTTTATTGTGAAGTAAACCGTAACTGTAGGGATCCCCTCTCACAAAAGATGTAACACCACAAATTTAAAGGGTCTATTTTTAAATCCTCTTTGGGACATATGTTATTTAAATATGCACAATCTCATCTCCCATTTCAATCGAACATCTCTTAATTCAACATTCTCTAATACTACAACATCCAAGAGTACTTTCCACATTGAGAAACAAAAATGGCGTTCAACAAGAAGCTTTTGTTCTCCGTTTGCTCCACCACATTAGTGTTTACTCTTGTCTCCGCCCTTTCCCCTGAAGAGATCAAAGCCACGATGGATGAACACAACAAGCCCCGCGCTGAGGTCGGTAATGCTCCACTCAAGTGGAATGAGACCTTAGCCCAGTACGCTAAAGAATATGCTGACAAAAGAGTTGGCGACTGCGTAATGGAGCACTCAATGGGGCGTTGGGGTGAGAACTTGGCCTCAGGTGCCGGCATGAGCGCCGCCGATGCCACCAAATATTGGGTTACCGAGAAGGAGTTCTATGACCACAAATCAAACAAATGTGTCAAAGAGGAATGTGGTCACTACCTTGCTGTGATTTGGGGCAAAACAACCGAGGTCGGATGTGGCGTTTCAAAGTGCAACAATGGAGTGAACTACGTCGTTTGCAGCTACGATCCCATGTACCAGCCGGAGGACGAACGTCCCTACTAGAAACTATATACATGAGCATGCGAGCTCGCGCACACCTACACTAGGCCTAGTTGGGTGGGCCTTGTATTTTTTGTTCTTTCGGGAAACTAGAAAATAAATTGGGAATGAGAGACGGTTAAAATGTAACCGGTGTATAGAAATACATCTGGACTCTCAACATCCCTTATGTGACTAGCACATGATCGTTTATTGTGAAAGGTAACGACACAATAATTAATAAAAATGAAAATAAATATAAAGTATTATTTTTTTTTAATTTAATACTATTCATTTTTCTTCATCTCTATACGTCTGTCATCCTCGTTTGCTATTTTGCATTGGTTTCTCTCTAGTTGAAAAAAGGAGATAAGAAACAAATGTACCATCAAACAATCAACGTTAAGAAAGACATAAGCTTAATTAAGTTGACCAAAGTAGTGTATTCTCTCTACACTCAAATTCAAATGTCTATCTCCATATGTAAATGAATTTAGTGTAAATTATTCCATCATTTGTAAAAAAATAAAAAAAATTAAAAAAAATGAATGCTAAGATTTCTAATCTCGTAAGATTTATACAATTTCAAGTGGGAATAACTAAACACGATAAGAAGTGAAAGTTGTTTAGGAATTTTTATTTGAACTGAACAGATTGTAAAGGTTGAGATCTCACCTAATTCTGGATTGAAAATTTTAGGTGAGATTGTGGTTGTGTAACGGGAGTAAGGAGTGCGGGGTTGATGCAACGTGGTTGGAAAAATTAATTATGATTTTTCAGTGCTAATTTCATGCTGTCAAATAGTATTCTAATATTGGGAATTAACACTTCTATACTAATATTAATACACATGCTATAGAGGCCATAGGTTCATAGTCGAGAAAAATATAAATAATATACACAATAATATATTATTTACAAAGTATTCAGAAAGTAGTTAAAATGCCCCAATTTTTTAGTGTCATTTTAAATTGATCTCAACTTTTTTAAAGAAGTATTTAATTTATTGAAAATATTACATTTGTTAAGTCCCAATTTAATTTATATTAAATTAACTAGAGGCTTACTTTGTCTCCAACATAAATATCAGGTCATGAAGCATGGCTTCCAATAAGTAATGGTCACCACCACTCCTTCCAAGCCATCACACCCAAACCTAGTGCATAACTAGACTTATAAAACTAATTTAATTGTCCATAAAATAAAATTAAAAATTAAAAAAAAAAAAAAAAACCTACTCTGCCGGTAGTGCTTCTCCATAACAGGCTACATCATATTTCCACAGCCAATAACACCTCTTAAATATATCATCCACATAACTTATCAGGTTTGGCTCTGTTTCATCCATAATATACCACTCCTTTTATATAAACAAATTAATTCAAAATTAAACATTATAATATATTATATAACAAAAATAATTACTAAAATATTAACTCTCACTCCTGTAAGTCATCCAACATAAACTTCTTCCATTCGTCCGCACCTTCTTCTAACAAAAATAATTACTAATATTTACTCCCACTTACTATTTGGTTTGTCTGTTGTTCTTCACCTCTTCCGCTTCTCCATTTGTTTGTTTGTTTAGTTTGGATTAGTATGTTCGGTTGTCGTTGATATTAAAAAATGACTGTGTGCGAAGTTGGCTATCGTGAAGAACAAACCCAAAAGTTTTTGCGTCCCACCTGAATTTGCTACTAAGTACCCACCACCATTCCCGTATCTTAGATTTGAGTCTGTTGCTCATCTCTGATAAGTGTAGACACATGTCATTAAAAGTAGAGTGTGTGCCATGTCAGCTAAATATAATTGAGAATTGTTGTCAAAGTGTAAAATGCTATATATATAGCATATCTTGTAAACCACTATGTTTGGATGCAGAAATTTAAGATTACTAAGAAATTTCAAAATGACGGAAATTGAAATGACAGGATTTTATTTTTTAGAATTTGTGAATTTTCTTGTTTGGTTAACCTAAAAGAATAATGGAATTGAATATGAAATTTGTTATTTTTAAACTTTCAATCATAGAAATTGAGAAATGACACCTATTTACATGGAATTTAAACTTGGAAATTGGAGTTCTCAAATTTCAAGTTTTTTTCCATGCGGAAATTCTAAATTTCTATGGTTATGAATCCAAACAAGAGAATTGGTGCATGTCAATTTATAAATTCTGTCTTTTACCCAAATTCTAGGTTTAATTCCTTCATCCAAACATAGGGTTACCTTTTACCAAAGTTTCCTCCATTCTTTCTCTCTCCTGTCTTTCTTTCTCTGTAAATCTTCATACATAGTTCTTCATTTCTTCATCTAATACATAATGTTTAATATGGTATCCAGAGTCGGCGATTTTGCCGTGGGCTTGGTTCTCTGGGGTTCATCGGCACTATGGGCTTGATTTTTTGGGGCATGTTTGTGTTTCTGGAATTTGAGTCGGTGCGTCTCCATTGCCGTGCTGGATTTTGCAAATCAAGTTATATGTTTCGATTCTCTGCAAATTGTATCATTCTTTGATTCTGTGAAGTAGTAGATTGGTTGTTTACAGTACGAAGCCATTACTGTTTGATTGAGGCACGAAGCCATTTCAAGATTGGTATTTGGCACGAAGTCATTTTTTTTTGTAAAGATAAGTTGATTGAAATTTGTGGGCACGAAGTCATTTATGTGAATTTCTTTGAAGAGTTGTTGAAATTTGATGGCACGAAGCCATTTTTGTGAATGTATGTGAAGAGTAGTTGAATTTCTATTAAATTGTTACTTGAAATTTGAAGCATTTCCTACCAATTTGTGCTTCTTGAAGTATTGAGAAGATAATCGTTTCTTGATAAAACTATAAATCTAGCAAATAGCAATGGCATCTTCTTCTATCAAAATTGAAGGGCTTTTGGGAATGTTGACAATTAAGTTAAATGACAAGAATTTTTTGAAATTGGTGTTTCAATTCAAATAAGTTGTTTGATCACTTTGATGGGTCACTTCAATGTCCAGCAAAATTTGTGAGTAACACTGATCATGGTGTTACAAATAAAATTTCTAAGGCATATAAAGAATGGGAAGTTGTTGATCTTGCTCTCTTGAGTTTGTTGATTGCTACATTGTCTAATGAGTCAATTGAGCATGTTGGGCAATCTAAGACTGCTCATAAGGCGTGGACTAATCTTCAAGATAGGTATGCTTCCTTTTCTAAAGCAAGGGTGAATATGCTAAAGGCTGAGTTTCAGACTATGCTGAAGGGTAGTGACTTTATAGGTCAATATCTATTAAACTTAGAAATATTAAAAAGCAATTATTTACTGCGGGAGAATTTGTAACTGGTAATGATTTTATTGTTGCTGCTCTGTCTGGTTTACCAAGGGAATATTCTATTATTAGAATAGCGATTTTTACAGGAGACACCACTATGTCCTTAAGGGAATTTAGAGAGCAATTAATATGTGCAGAAAGGGAGGCTGAGTCTGGTGAGTGACTTATCTCAAAAAAATTCGGGAATGTATGTGCAAGGGAATGTCGCCTTTACTTCACAATCTACAATGGCTCAAGGGTCACCAAGTAATTTTGATGAGGTTGCATATAGTACTGGAGGGATTCTTACAAGGATTCCAAATGAAGCACCAATCTTTGGAGTGCTAAATCAGGGAGCATCGTCATTTAATCCTGTAATGCATCCACCACCACCAGTGCCATATTCTCCAAATTATGAAGTAGTGTATCCAATACCATTTTCTGGTAATCAGTTTCGTATAATGCAACCTCAACCTCAATTGTACCCTGATTTCTTTAATGCATATGGCTTTGTTGGGAATACTAATGCACAGAGGCAGTATCCTAATTCCAATACTAGTACAAGACCTTTCAATGGTACAAAAACAAATGGTAATGGTACCTTTAGATCATCAAACTATGGTGGCAATCGTAGGAATATATCTGGTGGAAGACAGAATGGTGGAAATTGACAATCATGGTTTGGAAACACTAAAATAGGCCAAATATTGTTCCTGAATATCAGATATGTTCCAAGAAGGGGTATACGGCTCCAAATTGCTGGAAGAGGTCTACTAATCCAAGTTCAAGTGGATCAATTCTTTAGTGTGAAATATGTGGAAAGCGAGGACACAGTGCATTAGATTGTCACCACAGGAACACTTTTGCCTATCAAGGTTCTGCACCTACACTTGCATTAATTGTCATGCAAGCTCAAGCTTCAACCAACGTTCTTCCCAATGATTCTTGGATCATTGACACTGGAGCATCACATCACATGATAGCAAACTTAAATTCCTTACAGCAAGTTTCTACATATGAAGGCAATGACAAAATAACAATTGGCAATGGTGAAGGTTTGCCAATCAAACATATTGGTTCTACATGTTTGAAGACATTACCTTATTCACTAATTTTGAGAAATGTGTTACATGTTCCAATCATTGTTGTTAGCCTATTATCGGTCAAACAAATATGTAAAGACAATTATTGCTGGTTCATATGTGATGACACTAACTTCTATGTGCAAGCCAAGGTAACCAAGGCTGTAATATACCATGAAATGAGCACTGATGGTGAATTGTTTCAGATTCCGTTCAAGATGTTTTTGAAGAATTTAGTTTCTCCAGTTCAAAAGTCAACTATTTTGCTGGGTCAGAAGGTTAAGTCAACAGTGTGCCATCAAAGACTAGGGTATCCTAGTAATAAAGTTCTCTCTATTATGTTGCAACAATCAAATATAGGTAGTGCTTCTGATGATCAACAACATGTATGTTCCTATTATATGTTAGGGAAAATGTCTAGACAACCTTTCTTAGATAGGAAAGAACAATGTAGTTTCCAATCTCAGAAAGTCCATTCAGATCTTTGGGGTCCTTCACCAACTAAGTATGTAGAAGGGTTTAGATATTATGTTAGTTTTGTAGATAAGTTTATAAGACATGTATGGATTTTTCCCTTGATAAACAAATCAGAAGTGTTTGGTATCTTTCAGAATTTATATAATTTTATTTATACTCAGTTTGATATTAGAATTAAGTGCTTGCTAAGGGAATTCTTCATATGATCTCATGTCCATACACACCTCAGCAAAATGGAATTGTTGAAAGAAAGTATAGACATATCATACAAACAGTTATAACTTGATGACAACTGCTCAATTACCTCAAACTTGTGGTTTCATGCTTGTGCTCATTCTGTGTTTTTAATAAATAGGATGCCATGTAGGACTTTGGGAATGAAGTCTCCTTATCAGTTATTATTTAGGGTTAAGCCTCAACTCCAAGGATTGAAAATATTTGGTGTTGTTATGTATCCCTATATCAGGCTTTTATAATGTTAACAAGCTGCAACCACGAGCATCACTGTGTGTTTTTTGTTGGCTATGCACTAGGATATAAGGGTGTTATAAACAATCATTTACAAACTCAGAAGCTATTAGTATCAAGACATGTGGCACATGATGAGAGTGTGTTGCCCTTCAAAACTAGTTCTGGTGTGTCAAAGTGTAAAATTTAGGACGAGTCTCAGGCAGTGGTTCCATCAAATAATCCAATAGTAGTGACTATTCCTTTACAACAAAGACAAAGTGTATTTGAATCAGGATTTCTGGAACATGAATCAGTTGACATTAACAATTCAAGTTCAGAAAGAGACTCTGCACAAGAATTAACTACTTCAGGTAGTATCACAATGTCACAACCATTTGAAGCAACTCACTCCCTTCTAGTTACAGCGTCAATGTTACTTGTCCTGGATCCTGCACAATTAGATGTACATTTTCCCTGTGATACTCATTTATCTTCTGATTTGCCTATTGATAATACAGTGCACAGAATGAGTACCAGGTTATAAACTGGAACCATACAAAGAAAGGATTATTCAAGCTATATTGCTATTCTACCTCAATTAACAACTCTTCAAATTGATGATCAAGATTAGTATGCAATTGGAAGTTTCTCTTTTCTGTCTCAATGTAGTTATATAGTTAAACCTACATCTTTCAAAAGTGCTGCAACAAGTGTACATTGGCAGAAGGCAATGCAGGATGGGTTTGATGTCTTAAAGAGTCAAGGGGCTTGGATTTTAGTGCCTCCACCAGAACATAGATCAATCATTGGTAGTAAATGGGTTTACAAGTTAAAGAAGAATCCAGATGGTTTTATTTCAAGGTATAAAGCACGCTTAGTGGCACAAGGGTTCACTCAAGAACATGGTTTAGACTATTTTGAAACCTTCAGCCCGGTTGTTAGACATACCACATTTAGGATGATTATATCTCTTGCATCACAGTATAAATGGGAGTTAAGGCAATTGGATGTCAAGAATGCATTCCTGCATGGTGATTTAGAAGAAGAAGTGTACATGAAGCAACTTCAAGGTTTTATGAATTCATCTAATCCAATGCATGTTTGCAAACTTATAAAGTCTCTATATGGTTTGAACATGCACCATGGGTTTGGAATAAAAAATTCAGATGATGGAGCTGATGTAATTGCTCTATTACTCTATGTTGATGACATAATATTAACAGGGTCTAATGCTTCAAAGGTGCAATCTGTCATTCAAGACCTTAGTGATGCGCTTAATTTAAAAGACATGGGCAAGTTATTCTACTTTTTGGGATTACAGGTTGAATACAAAGTCAATGGGGATATTTTTATCAATCAATCAAAGTATGCAAATGATTTGATTCATAAGGCTGGTATGGACAATAACAAGCCTACTGCAACTCCATAAACCTCAAACACAATTCCTTGCTTCTGAAGGTACTCTTTTGGATAATCTAAGTACATATAGAAGTTTGGTTGGTGCTTTAGAGTATCTAACCTTTACCAGGCTTGATCTATCATATGCTGTTAATTTTCCATGTCAATGTATGACTAATCCAAAGCATGAACATTTTGGTCTTGTCAAGAGAATTTTGAGATATGTGTAGGGTATTATTCATTGTGGAATTACATATTCATCATCTTCAAACAACTCTATAACAGCTTTCTCAGACTCTGATTGGGCTACAGACCCTAATACTAAAAGATCTGTCACTGGTTTTGTCGTATTCATGGGTCAAAATCTGATATCATGGTAATCAACGAAACAATCCTCAATATCTAGAAGCTCAATAGAGGCTAAATACAAAGCCCTTGCATATTGTGTTGTAGATATAGTTTGGACTAGACTTTTGTTGAAGGATTTACATTAGTTTATCCCTGAACCACCTTTACTTCATTGTGACAATTTTTCAGCTCTAGCTCTATGTTCAAATCTATTGTTCCACATAAGGATCAAGCACCTTGACACAGATTTTCACATACATGTCCTTCATAGACATCCATAGATCTTGTGAGGATTCATAGTAGCTAAAGATCTCAGCCACATGCTTTTCTATGTTGTTGAATACCAAAGACATGACCAGTTGGTCCTTGCATAACCATGCTTCGTGTGCTTAAGTAGAAGCCTCGAGTGTTTTAACTCCTCTATTGATAAAACTAGCTTTCCTCTTCCATTGAGAGCAAGTGACACTGCTCTAGACCATGGGAGATAGTTGAATTCATTCAACAAGACGGAGCATAAACGCCGATTTGTATTAATCTCAGCGTTAGGAACAAAAACATAAGGAACATGTGAGTTTTTTTCCTCCAAGATTCACTGAACTTTCTTCAGCCATTACTGGAGCTTGAAGATGAACAATAGCGGAAAAAAAATGGGCAGAGACAGGTTAAGGATGACACTGCTCTAATACCATGTTGAATATTTTTGTTAAAATTTTCTTGTATATTCAATAATGATAGAGTATGAACAAGGTTACACATATATAAAAGAGAAGAAAGACTAGCTACAACCACCAGTCCTTACTAAACCGTAGAGGCTAAACCCTAGACCCCTTGATTGAAGGAAAATACATCAAACACTAGATATCAGCCATACTCCTTAATTGGAGGAAACCAACTACAAGACTAAGAGAAGATTTATACATAATCTGTCAGGAAACACAGAAGGTACAGTGCAGCCATGTTGTTCCCATGATTTCTGGAATAGCATCCAACGGTCTAGGGTTGGTAACTCTAGGTAACTCTCGGTGACTCTTAATACTGTATAAGCTTTTAGGAGAATAGGAATCCGAAAAGTGATATGAAAAGGAGTGGAGGTAAAATATTGTTTATTACTTTACTTTTATGCTCCCATCTATACTTTGATAATAATAAAAAATTGAGAAACACACATTGTAACACCCTGAAAATTTAAATGTATGAATATGTAGAGAAAATCCGAAAATAAATCAATTTATGGTTATGGAAAATTGAATTGAGAATTTTTAAAGTTTTGTTTTCAGAAATTATTATAATTTACATATTTGTATTATGTAGATTTTATATGATTTTTTGAGAATTTATATTAATTTATTTGAGTTAAGTTTTAAATTAAACTAGTTACGAAGTTTGAAGTTTGAAAATTAATTATCTAAGATCCCTAGACCTTTCGAGGTCAAAATTTATATTTTTCAATAGAGCTTGATCTCACGAATGAATAGGCGCAAACTGTTCGTGAAACGGAGTTATAACGAGGAAGTTATTAACGTTTAAATTTAAGGACATTTTGGTAATTTTCCTTCATTCTAGAAAGCTTCAGATTTTTGAAGCAAAATTTGGGGAGCCACGTGTGGCCAAGATTGAAGGAATTAGAGAAATGAATGATGGAGATGGAAAAGAAAGGAGAGAAAAGGAAGGAACCAGACGAATAAGAGAGGGAGAGGGGAGGAATGGACCTATGAGAAAAGAGAAAAATGAGGGGAAATGAGAGGAATGAAGTGCACCGGATCCTTTGACCAGGTTCCTGCGTGACCCGACCCGGTCTCTGGATGAATTTCCTACGAGAAATCATCAATTTTTTGGGCAAATTGACCGACACCACCACCTGTACTTGAGCCCACGACCCTCTTTCTATCATTTCCACCCCAAACCCGATGAGAATTGGTTTCATTTCGTGAAGTCGGTGCGACGGGTCTCATGGCAGCGACTTGCCATTCTTGAAACAAACTTAGCCAACCACCACCACTACCCTATGGTGTATTTGGAGCCCAGGAACAAACTCCAAGCAGGTTTGGGGGCGGCAGAGCTTCGAATTCGACGGATCAAGGTTCACCCACTTTCGAGATTTTCAGGGGTCCAAGGGTGATTTAAGGTATTTCCTAGCCAAATTGGACTTGGCCACATGTATGAAAATTGTTCCCTCACTGAGATCTACTTACTTGTAAAATTTAGAAAATTTTGGAAATAGTTGAATATTTCGGCGAGTCGGGGCAACCGATCACTACTCGTGGCGGCACGTGGCCAGTGGGCCGACGCTGCTTTTTCATACAAATTTTTTTGATATTTTAAGTCCATAATTGGCACCCATTTGATGTGAATCGTTTGTGAAAGCTAATGTTGAATATTTTTTATTCTAAAATATTTTCAGAAATGACTATAAGAATGTATTTAAACGGAATTATGAACTACAAAAGGCTTGATCCCGCTAAAAAGTACGTAGGTAGTCTAACAAGAGTTAGATGCAATCTTAATAATCAAGATTTGATCTTTTAGTCTGTAATTTGATTTAAGAGAAGGAATTGGTGATAAATTAATAAAATTTAATCGTATGTTTTGATAAATTAATTATGGTTATAGTTATTGTGAGGGATTAAGAAAATTAAATAGAGAATTGTGATTATTGGCAGTAATGTAAACAAGAGCGATGAATTTGGCCTATCACCGATACTAGTTTCCGAAATAAGTATTTCCGCTGGGGGGGAGAGGGGGTGCTTTACAAATAGTATCATAGAAAATGATCCTACCTTGCAATATTATTGACATGTGGATGTAAAATTTTGAATTGCATTATTTTATAAGTTCTACAAGTATGAAGGAATTTATCTAGAATGCAAATCCTATTTGTGTTATAGCTTTGAAGATAAGCCCTTGATTAAAATCTCAGACTAATCTTGAATTGGGTTGATGTTATGTTATGCATTATGAAATTTTTGAACGTTAAGATGATTGTGAAATTGTTACAAGTAGATGGAAAAGTTGTATTATACCTGTGCAATTAAGAAATGTTGAATTGGTCGAAAAAGACCCGTGGATGTTGATTTGGGCGAAAAAGGCCCGTGGATGTTGAATAGGGCGAAAAAGGCCCGTGGATGTTGAATTGGATGGAAAAGTCTTGTGGATGCTGATTTGGGCGTGATAGCCCGTGGAATGGGAGGAATGTTGGTTGGACAAAAAGAGCCCGAGGATGAGTGATTGGGCAAAGTGACCCTATGAATGATGAATTCGGCGAAATGACCTGTGGAATGTGAAATAATGGGTGAGTGGGCGTAAAGTGAGTAGCACAATAAGTTAAGGCTAGTTGGCGTTCAATTGTTCGTGTTAAACCATCTGCCATTCAAACATTTGGAAATTCCAAATAGTGTAACTGGGATTTTTTATATCTATTTTTGTAATGTGTGTGGCTAGAAATTCAGGTATTTTTACCAACGAATGTGGTTGGAAATCTGAGTATAGTTGATTGTTTTGTCGAATTATTTTTTTCTTCAAAGATTGGATTAAATCATAGATTGAGACTATGACTTTATTCACCATTAAAGGAAGGTGGGAATAGTTCTAATTCCTTTTTGTAACTCGATGGTTGAAATTTCGGGAATGAGATTTATTTTAACGGGGTTGAATGTAGTACCCTAAAAATTTAAATATATGAATATGTGGAGAAAAATTGAAAATAAATCTATTTATGGTTATGGAAAATTGAATTGAGAACTTTTAAAGTTTTGTTTTCAAAAATTATTATAATTTACGTATTTGTATTATTGAGATTTTATATGATTTTTTGAGAATTTATATTAATTTATTTGAGTTTAGTTTTAAATTAAACTAGTTACGAGGTTTGAAGTTTGGAAATTAATTATCGAAGATCTGTAGACCTTTTAAGGTCACATTTATATTTTTGAATAGAACTCAACCTTACAAATGCGTAGGCGCAAACCGTTCGTGAAACGGAGTTATAACGAGGAAGTTATTAACGTTTAAAGTTTATGAGAATGGGAAGGAGAATGGGAATGGGGACGAATGGGAAGGGGACGAATGAGAATGGGAAGTTATAACGAGGAAGTTATAACCGGACGAATGAGAATGGGAAGGGGACAAATGGACCAATGAGAAAAGAGACCAAGGACGGGAAATGAGAAGAATGAAGTGCATTGGATCCTTTGACTTGGTTTCTGTGTGACCCAGCCCGGTCTCTAGATGAATTTTCGACGAGAAATCATCATTTTTCTAGCGAATTGACCAACACCACCACCTGTACTCGACCCCATAACCCTCCCTCTATCATTTCCATAACGAGAATTGGTTTCATTTTGTGAAGAATAGCACCAGTGGGTACGACGGGTCTCATGGCGGTGATCCGCCGTTCTTGAAACAAGCTCAGCCAACCACTACCAGCCTCAGGTGTCTCTAGTGCCCAGGAACAAACCCCAAACAAGTTTGGAGGCGGCGAAGCTTCAAATTCGACTGATCAAGGTTCACCCACTTTCGGGATTTTCGGCGTTCTAAGGGTGGTTTAAGGTGTTTTCTGACCAAATTGTACTTGACCGCAAGTATGAAAATTGTTCCGCTCATTGAGATTTATTTAGAGAAGAATAGCACCAGTGGGTGCGACGGGTCTCATGGCGGCAATCTGCCATTCCTGAAACAAACTCAGCCCCCTCAGATGTGTCTAGAGCCCAGGAACAAACCCCAAACAAGTTTGCGGGTAGCTGACCTTTGAATTCGACGGATCGAGGTTCACCCACTTTTGGGATTTCCAACAGTCCAAGGGTGATTTGAGGTGTTTCACAGCAAAATTGGACTTGATCAAAGGTATGAAAATTGTTCCCCTTATTGAGATATTTTTTGCCTATAAAATTTAAATTTTTTTGGAAACAGTGCACCGAATCCTTTGACCCAGTTCCTATGGGACCTAACCCGGTCTCTAGATGAATATTCGACGAGAAATTGCCAAATTTTTAGGCGAATTGACCGACACCACAACCTGTACTTGACCCCATGACCCTCTCTCTATCATTTCCACCCAAACCCGACGAGGATTGGTTTCATTTTGCGAAGAATAGCACCGGTGTGTGCGATGGGTCTCATGGTAGCGATTTGCCATTCCAGAAACAAACGCAGCCGACCACCACTGCCCTTATGTATGTCTGGAGCCCAAGAACAAACCCCAAACAAGTTTGGGAGCGGCGAAGCTTCAAATTTGATGAATCGAGATTCACCCACTTTCAGGATTTCTAGCAGTCTAAGAATGATTTGATGTGTTTCCCTGCCAAATTGGACTTGACCACTTGACAATAGGAATGAAGTGCACCAGATTCTTTGACCCGATTCTTGTGTAACCCGATTCAATCTCTTGATGAATTTTCGACGTGAAATCGTCAAATTTTTTGGTGAATTGATCGACACCACCACCTGTACACAACCCCACGACCATCTCTTTATCATTTCCATCCCAAACCCAATGAGAATTGGTTTCATTTTGCGAAGAATAGCACCGGTGGGTGCGACGGGTCTCATGGCGGCTATCTGGCATTCCTGAAACAAACTCAGCCAACCACTATTGCCTTCAGGTGTCTCTGGAGCCCAGGAACAAACCCCAAACAAGTTTGGGGGCGGCGAAGCTTCAGATTTGACGGATCAAGGTTCACCTACTTTCGGAATTTTTGGTAGTCCATAAGTGATTTAAGGCGTTTCCTGGAAAAATTGGACTTGGCCACTTGACCATAGGAATGAAGTGCACCGAATCCTTTTACCCAATTCCTACGGGACCCGACCCAGTCTCTGGATGAATTTTCGACAAGAAGTCGTCAATTTTTCTGACGAATTGACCGACACCACCGCCTGTACTTAATGCCACGACCCTTCCTTTATTCTTTCCACCCCAAACCCGACAAGAATTGGTTTCATTTTGCGAAGAATAGCACTTGTAGGTGGGATGAGTGTCATGGCGACGATCCGCCATTCCTGAAACAAACTCAAACAACCACCATCGCTCTCAGGTGTCTCTAGAGCCCAGGAACAAACCCTAAACAAGTTTGTGGGTGGCAGAGATTTGAATTGGACTAATCGAGGCTCACCCACTTTTGGGATTTCCAGTGATCCAAGGATGATTTGAGGTGTTTCCCATCAAAATTGGACTTGATCACAAGTATGAAAATTGTTCCCCTTCTTGAGATCTTTTTGCCTATAAAATTTAATTTTTTTTGGAAATAGTGCACCGGATCCTTTGACCTAGTTCTTATGGGGACCCGACTCTTTCTCTAGATGAATTTTTGACGAGAAATCGTCAAATTTTTAGGCGAATTGACCGACCCCACCACCTGTACTCAATCCTATGACCCTCCTTCTATCATTTCCACCCCAAACTCGATGAGAATTGGTTTCATTTTATGAAGAATAGCACCGGTGCGTGCGACTGGTCTCATGGCAGGGATTCGCCATTCCTAAAACAAACTTAGCCAACCAGCACTACCCCAGGTGTGTCTGGAGTCTAGGAACAAACCCCAAACAAGTTTGGGGGCGACGAAGCTTCAAATTTGACAAATCGAGATTCACCCACTTTTGAGATTTCTGGTAATCCAACAGTGATTTGATGTGTTTCCTGGCCAAAGTGGACTTGACCACTTGACAACAGGAATAAAGCACACCGGATCCTTTGACCCAATTCCTGTGTGACCTAAATCAGTTTCTTGATAAATTTTCGACGCAAAATCGTCAATTTTCCATCAAATTAACCAACACCACCACCTGTACACGAACCTGCGACCCTCTCTCTATCATTTCTACCCCAAACCCGACGAGATTTGGTTTCATTTTGTGAAGACTAGCACTGGTGGGTGCGATTGGTCTCATGGCGGCGATCAGCCATTCTTGAAACAAACTCAGCCAACCACTACTGCCCTCAGGTGTCTCTAGAGCCCAGGAACAAACCCCAAACAAGTTTGGCGGCAGCGGAGCATCAAATTCGATGAATCGAGGTTCACTCACTTTTGGGATTTCTGGCAGTCTACGGGTGATTTGAGGTGTTTCCTGGCCAAATTGGACTTGGCCACTTGACCACATGAATGAAGTGCACCGAATTCTTTGACTCGATTCTTATGGGACCCGACCCAGTCTCTAGATGAATTTCAACGAATTGACCAACGCAGCCACTTGTACTTGACGTCACGACCTTACCTTTATCATTTCCACCCCAAACCCGACAAAAATTGGTTTCATTTTGCAAAGAATAGCACATGTAGGTGCGACGGGTCTCATGGCGGCGATCTGCTATTCCTGAAACAAACTCAACCAACCACCATCGCCCTCAGGTGTCTCTAGAGCCTAGGAACAAACCCTAAACAAGTTTGGGGACGACAAAGCTTCGAGTTCGACGGATCGAGGTTCACCCACTTTTGAGATTTCCGGCTGTCCAAAGGTGATATTAGATGTTTCCCAGTCAAATTGGACTTGACCACAAGAATGAAGTGCACAGGATCTTTTGATCCAGTTCCTGTGTGACCCAACCTGGTCTATGGATGATTTTTCAACGACAAATCGTCAATTTTTCTGGCGTATTGACCGACACCACCACCTGTACTCGACCCCACGACCATCCCTCTGTCATTTCCACGCCAAACCCGACGAGAATTGGTTTCATTTTGTGAGGAATAACACCGATGGGTGCGACAGGTCTCATGGTGGCGATCTGCCATTCCAGAAACAAACTTGGCCAACCACCACTGCCCTCGGATGTCTGTGGAGCCCTGGAACGAACCCCAAACAAGTTTAGGGGGGCAGAGCTTCAAATTCGACGGATCGAGATTCAACCACTTTCGAGATTGATGGCGGTCTAAGGGTGATTTCAGGTGTTTCGCGGCCAAATTGGACTTAACCACAGGAATGAAGTGCACCGGATCATTTGACTCGGTTCTTGTGTGACTCGACCCGGTCTCTGGATGAATTTCCAATGAGAAGTCGTCAAATTTTCCGATGAATTGACCAACACCAAGAACTGTACTCGACCCCATGGCCCTTCCTCTGTCATTTCCACCCCAAACTAGACGAGAATTGGTTTCATTTTGTGAAGAATAACACTAGTGGGTACGACGAGTCTTGTGGCGGCGATCCACCATTTCTAAAAAAAAATCAGCTAACCATCACCGCCCTCAAGTATCTCTAGAGTCCAGGAACAAATCCCAAACTAGTTTGGGGACGGCAGAGCTTCGAATTCAATGGATCGAGGTTCACCCAATTTCGGAATTTCCGGCGGTCCAAGGGTGATTTGAGATGTTTTCCGGCCAAATCGGACTTGACCACATGTATGAAAATTGTTCTCCTCACTGAGATCTACTTGCCTATAAAATTTGAATTTTTTTTAAAATAGTTAAATTTTTCGGTGAGTCGGGGCGATCGACCGCCACCCGGGTTGTCACGTGGTCAGTCGGCCGACGCTACCTTTTTCATGCAAATTTTGATATTTTAAGTCCGTAATTGGTGCCGATTTGATGTGATTCGTTTGTAAAAGCTAATGTTGAATATTTCCAATTCTAAAATGTTTTTGGAAATGGCCATAAGAATATATATAAACGGAATTATGAACTACGAAAGGCTTCATCCCGCTAAAGTGTACGTAGGCAGTCTAATAAGAGTTAGATGCAGCCTTAATAATCGAGATTTAATCTTTAGTCGGGAATTTGATTTAAGAGAAGGAATTGGTGATAAATTAAGAAAATTTAATCGTATGTTTTGGTAAATTAATTATGGTTATGGTTATTGTGAGAGATTAAGTTACTGTGAGGGATTAAGAAAATTAAATAAAGAAACGTGATTATTAGTAGTGATGTGAACAAGAGCGACGAATTGGGCCTGTCACTGATATTAGTTTCCAAAATAAGTATTTCGGGGGAGCATTACACACAGCCACGTGGATTTAGAGAGAGCGTTATACAAGGAATTGGTTTCATCAGTATGGAATCAATAATTATATCTACAGCATCTTTTGTATTCCAATTTTCTATGCAATATCAAATCGATTTGACCATAAAAATTGTCAGGGCAGGCTCCATAATCTAAATAGACACCAGTAAAAGTTAAATAATTTCCAAAAAAAGAAAAATCAAATATCTGTTGGGCACCGTTTTGCAGTGTAAAAAATGTAAAATACACCAATGCTTTTTCACAGTGACAACTTTCTTCAAATATGAGCGGAATTGTGTCTCAATAACGGTGTATATAGCCCTTTTTCTAGTAGTGAGCTGTCAACTTGAGTTTCAAAATTTTGACAAATATTGATCTATATGTTGTGGTTTATAATCAAACTGGAGATTTGTAGCATATTGAATAGTGAATTGATTAGTTGGGGGAATGTCCCATACAAAGGAATCCAGCATTCTTTTATTTTTATTCATCATTCTCTAGCATTGCTTCCTTTCCATATCCTATATTTTTACGTGAAGAAATGGTAATAGAAAACAAATGTGATATAAAATGAATGTGAAGTTTTCTTTTTATGAAACATGAGATATGAAATTGGATGCTAACAGAGATGGCTGCACTAATTTAACAAAATGACTTAATTAGTTGATATTTACGGGGAATATCTATAGTTTTGAATTCCTAATATTATAAGAGATACAAATATATGAAGCTCTTAGTTTTTAGAGAAAAATAAGAAAAAGTTGGTTAGAGCAAGTCCACCCCAAAGGGGTAGGTTGGCTCACAGCCCACAAAATGGCCTGACACCCACAAAAGTGCTCCAGCCCAGCCTAATAGGCTGGCACTCAGGCCAAGTCGTCCTATAGGCCAACTTAGAATGTGCTAAGCCAAGGCCTGGCCTATGTGACATCACAGGCCGTTTTATTTTATTTTATTTTTTTGCACCAAGCGCATGAGAAACACACAAGTGGGCGCGCATTCCTGACAAGAAACAGGGGGTGGGGCCCGCATGCGCATGCGCACACCATTTCTGATAGGAGGGCACGTGGCTCGTTATGGGCCATTGGATCTAGAGATCAACGATCCACGTTTTTCGCTCCAAAAATTAAAAAAAATGCACAACGGTCAGAATTATGACCGTTAGACACGTTAATTAACTAAATTAAAATTTTAAAATTTTAAAAAGATTATTGAAAATTGTTCAAAAATACAGAAATTTTTTTTTCTATAAATACCTAGCCATCATCTTCCACCTTAAAACTATTTTTTTTTCTATAGTACTTTCGGATAATAACACGCAACGTGACAACATTGGTTAAAAATCCTATCCAAAATTAAAACTAAATTTAAAATTTATTATTTTATAAAAAAAAATTAACAATATTTTAAATGGGTTACCAGCGCATTTTGTAGGGGTGGACATTGTTTATGCTAGCGCATTTTTTAGATCTTGTGCTAGTGCATTTGTTAGGAGTGGAGAAGCATTTGACTAATTTACTATTTATGAGGTCTATCACTGTTCACTGAGTGTATTAAATGGGTTGAATATCAACATATTTTTTAGGAGTGAACTTACTCTTAAGAAAAAAAGGAAAACAAAAACTAAAGCAAATATACAAATAAAGCACTGTCGGAGCTGGATCTGTGAAATGTAATGCCAAAAGTGATCGCTTAAAAGATATTGTTCAAGTGATTATTGACGTGATTATTGACTTTTGGCCTTTAGTATGATAGATAGTGATATGAATTCACGAGATAGTGACATGTATTCACGAGAGCACCTTACTGTAATAAGCGTAGTCGGGGATCACTTCGAATTCTTGCGTAATGTTATGCTAATAAAGTAAGATTCTGACCTGAATTCCCATAATAACTGTTATAACTTATAAATTTTGAGAGTATGAATCTCATATTATCTATTAGTTTAAGGTGAGTTTATACTATCAATCATTTTCTGTATGTAAGTAAGGTAGAGATGAAAATTATCATGTCGAAGGAAAATTTTAATTTTCTGTAGGTATCATTTAAGAACAATGAAATAGCAAATATAGAAGCGATATTTTTAATTTTCTATATGTAATTTTCTAACTGATTATTCATTAAGTCACGTGATGAGAAATAAAGAGATAAGATATAACCCAAGGCACTTACAAATTTCATGTAACAACAAATCATGCTAGAGAGACCAAATGTAAACGACATATGACGTGACGAATGATGGTTGGACTCCTTTAAATAATTTAAATTAAAAAGTGAATCTATAAAAAGATGGTCTAAAATTTAGCCTCTCTAACATTTTTCTGTAACAACACATTAACCAAATCGGTAGTTGGTTAGTTATTCATTTTCTTTTGTCCTCTATATTTATACATTAATTCTGACTGTATTAAATCCCACCTCTTTTCAAGGCAGCTATTTTAACCCTCGTAGCTAGTCAAAAAAACAGTAGCATGCCTTTATCTTTCTATAAATAAGACAAATCTCATGTCCCATTTGTATTAACATCCATCAACCTTCTCAAGTCTACCTACAATAATTGAGACATTTCATAAATATGGAAAACAAAATGGGGTACAACATTAAGCTTGTGTTGTGCATCTGCTCCTTGGCATTAATATTAGCTCGCGTCTCCTCAGCCACTTCCAGAAGAGATATCAGAGGCTTCATCAATGAACACAATAAAGCTCGGGCGGAGGTCGGTGTTGGTCCGATCAAATGGAACGAGACCATAGCAAGGTATGCACAAAACTATGCCAATGTAAGATCTTGGGACTGTGCAATGGAGCACTCAATGGGGCCTTATGGTGAGAACATAGCCTCGGGCGAAGGCATGACGGGTGCAGCTGCTGTCGAGTATTGGGTTACCGAGAAGGAGTTCTATGACTACAACCAAAACAAATGTATTAACGACGAATGTGGTCACTACCTTGCTGTGATTTGGAGCAAATCAACCTATGTTGGTTGTGCCACGTCTTTGTGCACGAATGGACAAACTTTCGTGATTTGCAATTATGATCCTTCTGTAACAGATGGGGAGCGTCCTTACTAAATAAATAAAACTTACACTATAATCTTGGACCTTCAGCCCTTGTCGTCACAGGTCATGTAACTAGTGCGTTAAGGACAAGAGTATTATATAGCATCCGTTACGAATGAGCTTTTCTCGTATGTACTAGACATGACCATGTTTTGGTCTCGGATCTAGTACTTTGTTCTTTTAAATAAAAAATTAGAAATAAAAGGGAATGTGAGGTACATGTATATTGTAATCGTGTGTGCATATACGCCTTCACTTTACGGCATTCCATTGCAATGAATTTTATAATTTGTTAAAGACTCTTCTCCTTCAAAATTCTTCGAATCTCGTACTTGAGCTGTGGCCAGACACTTTCTTTCCTAATTTTTAAATTTTCTTTTCTTGAAAAAACGTCATTGACAACTGAATTTGTTTTTTTATTTTCTTCACACTTATCAACATGATTTATTTTCAAAGGAATTGTGTTTGGACTGAAACTTAAAACTCTAGCTTCGTATTGTATTTCACATACCATGGTGAGTCAATATCTTAGCAAATTTTCTGAAAAAGAAATAAATGCCAGCAAATGCATCTGCAAGATCTTATCTGAATGACCTTATTTGAAACATTTGTTGGATAATATAAGTAATTATAATTATAATACACATGTGAAATCATTTAATTAGATAAACCAAGATTTTCATCCTTAAATGAGGAATTATACTAATACGAGGCTATGAATGATTATTCCTTAACTTTCGACATGATATTCCAGAGAGTGGATATCATATAATCCAAGATGTTCACCCTTATATGAAGAATTATGGCTAATATGCTATTTAGTTTGCAGTTACCTATAACATGTATGTTTAAGAGCAATGACTAGTAAATATGTGGACAAAAATTATATACGCATAGTCAAGGCTAAACATAATAAAATGACCTGTCATTCATTTATATGCATGTTGTAAACACGAAAATTTCTTGAACGACACAAGAACAGAACACGTGTACAAAATAATATTTGTATTAATGAATTTGTTTGGGGTTACAATCTCTATTTGATTTGGTCCTCTGATTCGATCTCCGTGAGATATTGATTTGTGAATTTGATGGGCTGTTGATCCGAAGGGCCGTTGGGGCTTGATCTTAGGATGAACGAGGATGATGAACGATGGATGAACTTCAAGGGGCTTTTGGGCTTGATCCTCGAAGAACGATGAACGATGGTGATGAACAAGCGATGAACTTCAAGAGGCTTTTGGGCTTGATTCCTGAAGAACGGATGTGTGGATCCAAGGGCCATCGGGGCTTGATCTTGGAAGATGGATGAACAGATGAACGATGAATGGATCTTCAAGGGCTTTTGGGCTTGATCTTGAAGAACAGTTGTGTTGATCCAAGGGCCGTCGGGGCTTGATCTTGGATTAAGAATCGGCACGTGACCAAGGTGCTTGTTGATTCTTCAAAGGTTTTGGCAAAGTTTCTTCAAGAGCCGTTGGGCTTGATCTCAAAGGTGGATGAACGTTTCTTCAAGGGCCGTTGGGGCTTGATCTCGAAGAACGAAGAACGATGAACGAAGAACGAAGAACGATGAACGAAGAACGAAGAACGAAGAACGAACTTCAAGAGAATTCTCTTCCAATTTAGGAGTAGAGAAATGTATTTGTGAATTGGTCCTTTGAAATGAATGAAATTGGCTTCTATTTATAGAATTCCAAAACTTGATTTTTGGATTTAAATAATCAGATGAAATAAGTCGCTTATGCCAGGTGTTGACATGTGTCCTGTTTGACGGCTTTTCTAACTCTTTTCGAATTTTCGTCGAATCACACACTACGTGTACATTTTATGTAATACATGAGTGTAAAAATTTTGACCATTGGTCAACATTTTATTTACCGAAATTTCACTGTCTACACATGCTTCGCAAGAGGTTAAATGCAACTGTCGAGGGGGGTGTGCTTAAGCCCGTTAGGAAGTCACCTAGGAAAGAAAAAAGTTCAATATGGTATAAACATTCCATACTACATGACTCATTATAGCATTCATATTAAAGTGAAGATATCCATGAGATATTGAGACCAAAGGTCTTGAGCGACCGATCTACAAAACAACTCAAAAGATAAAGAAGTATCTTCTTCTGCTCACTCTTAATGCTATTTTATGTGGCGTTAGAAAGGGTATTAACACTGAATGAGTTACGAGGCTAGAAATCTCCCGCAAGGTATAGGTCACATGTACTATTGGAGAACTCACTTAAGTAAGAGTAGTCATGAGGCCGTGAATATGAGGATTAGGCTGTTCTCTAAGAACTCTCATGAGAATCAAGATTAAGAGCATGCCACAAATAACGCTATCCCGCGCCAAGTTTTTTTTTATCAGTGCCATGTGTGCTACATTTAGTAATCTGGTCAAAAGGGATCTAGTTCAAGACATAGTTCACTGTTATTCCTTTAGATGAAAGTTGTTATCACTAAATTTAAGTTCGAGTCCGGAAGACAGTTACACCCATTCCATGGTACACAAGTTGTCGAAATTTCTTCCATTCATATCTATATGCTTACATCTTCTAAATTGTTATAGAGTTTTGATTCTTGTGGAGAATTGTTGGTTATTTAATTTATTTTACTTAAGACTCAAAACTTTATTTACTATTTTCTAAAATAATAAATATGAAGAGTCATGTCTATTGGGATAAGTCACAACTTTTACAAAAGAGAGTATAGAGTTTTATAAATAAGGAATTCCTCAAACATAAAATAGACGTTCATTACTTTCCTTCTCTCCGACATCTACATTCCCTATATCCATCTACTTACCTTCATCATAAGGCACTTGATTACTACGTGGCACCCTATCTACCGTAATAGTGCTTATGGATCAAATACTCTATGAGATTCAAGGGTTGTATTTTAATGTATGTAGTCTTTATAACCTGCACGTAGGGAGACGTCACAATGACAACACGCCTCTCTTGATATCGCATGCCAGATTATTCCTTACTCTTTCTCTATTTACTACTTTGTTTATTGGTATATGTATTTGATGCTTATGGGTTTATCTAATTGAATGTTTTTACATGTGTAATATGATTATAATTAATTGTATTAACATATAGTTTGTGCCATTGGGGTTGCTCAATTTTATTAGAGAAATATTAAGGAGACTCTCAATAGTGAGGCTCTCCATGACTTCTTTGTCAACTCACAGTTTAACATCAATTGATGTGCCAACATTAATAAAACATTGTACCAAAAACATGTGGTAGTAGAAAGTCCGTAGAGTCTCACTTTTGAGAGAGTCTCTTTAGTATTTCTCTTTTTATTATATTGACAATTTAATAATTACTAATCTTCTTGATGTGCACGACTGTAAGTAAATGTTAATTTATTTTTTATTTTTTATTTTTTATGCATATGGTGGATTGTTCTAGTAGTTAGAGACTTTTTCTTCAACTCATTGTGTCCCAGGTTCAGACTTTCACTCTTTCGCTTAGTGTAGATTAGTATTTTGTACAAAAAAAAGTTAATCCTCTCATAGAGGGCCAGTTGTGCTTTGGGACCAAGGTGGTCCCAGGACCAATGGAAAGTCAGGGAAATATTCATGTGAAGGTCTTTTGAGGATCCTCCAAATGTTTGATACGGGTCCTTTTTGTGCTTACTAAGTGTTTGATGTAAGTTTGCTAAGCATATCTCGACACGTCGCGTCGACAACACCAGACAAATTATCTCAACATCACTCATCAGATTACTTCAGCATATGTCAAGATCTATTGACATGTGCACAACATGGCTTGACTGATAAGAAAAAGTTCACCAATTGTTCATCAAAATGATTAAGTGATTAAACTGAATTTTTTTTTGCCCTTCGCACTTTGGTTTTATTTTAAAAAAAAAACTTAAACCTTTAATTCTGTAACCACAAAATTGGAATCCTAAATTCGCCACATATATCACTGAATTGACATGTAATCATGTAAATCAAGCCGTTGTATGATGTAAAGAACTCTAAAAGTAAGGTTTTGTTTTATCAGTTAGGCGAAAGGTTTTTTTTTTTTTTTTTGGGGTAATAGGGAAATTTCATAACTAACAATTACAAAGAAAGTCATTACTTAGTACTATGATCTAATAGTATTACTTTTCACTTGTAAGTGAAAAGTATTAAGTTTGATTCTCACAGACGAATTACAACCACATTAATGTTAGCTTATCATGAGACTAAGTCCATCCCCTTCATCTTAGTGTAAAAAAATACTGTTTGTTCAAAAAAAAAAAAAAAAAAAAAAACAGCAACAACAATAATTACAAAGAAAGTCAAGGAGTCTTGTGTGAACGTCCAACTTTGCTGGTCATGCAAATAAATCTCCATATTCACCGCTACTATAAATACTCCACAGTACCATATATAACATCTAATTTTCCCATTCACCGCTATCATAAATACTCACACACCATAACATCTCGTCTTCCCATCCACAACCTAATAATTCAGTACAGGAAAAAAAAACAAACCATTAACACGGGGCTGTGTGCAAGATTTCCTTATCCCTCCTTTACATTTTAGGCTCAGCCCTAATCCAATCGACTCATGCCCAAGACACACCCCAAGACTTCCTCAATTCCCACAATTCCGCTCGCGCAGCAGTAGGCGTCGGTCCCTTGACGTGGGAGGACAATATAGCACGCTTTGCACAAAACCACGCCAACCAACGTACTGGCGACTGCAATCTCTGACTTGCCGGGAGCGGAGGCTGTGGACAGGTGGGTGGCGGAGAAGGCTGACTATAATTATGAGTCGAACTCGTGTGCTGATGGCAGGTGCTTTGGAACACGACAGTTCGTGTCGGGTGCGCAAAAGTGAGGTGCAGTAGTGGGGGTACCTTCATTGGGTGCAACTATGATCCCCCAGGCAACTATCAAAGCCTTACTAATCATGGAAGAATCAACAACCACTCTGGCAGTTTTTGCTGATTGATATCTATTTATTAGAAATTCTTCGATCCGGTCCATATTTTTATGGACACCCTTTTTCTTTTTTTTTTAATTAGAAAAACTAATAAAATTGGTTTGAAAACTTTGAGTTTTAATAATAAGAACAAAATAAATGATAAAGTGAATAGTACTAGAACTGACCTTTTAATGTAAAAATATAGTTTTTCGTTAAAGTGAACAGTACAAAAAGTTTTTCGTTAAAGTTTTCTTTTTTTATTTATTTAGAGGGGTATTTTTGGTCGAATAGAAGAAGGGGTGGGCACAATTCGGTTCGGTGCGGTTTTGAGTGAAACCGAAACCGAAACTAAACCGTGTGGTTTGGTTCGGTGCAATTTCAAACGGTTTCAGTTCGGTTCTTAAAAAAAAATGTACAGTTTAAAATTTATACCTATCTACACATAAGATAATGTCATTTTTCAATTTTTCAATTTTCATAAAATACATTAATCTATGAACCCATGTCCATAATCAATACATTGAGTGAGGGTATTTTAATAATCTATTTTCATCTAAAATTGGGAAACTGTCTGCAGAAAACTTGCAGCAAATGCACAGCTCCTAAAATCAAAAAAGTTCTTTGACATGAAACAAAACTCTTAACCACGTATCAACCATGATGGACGAAACAAACTAAAAATTGGCAGGCACTAGTTTGTGGGGTGTGTGTGGGTTGTGTGTGAGAGAAAGAGAGAGCGCGAGAGAACTGTTGACAGCAAGCCATTCATTTAAATCTTCTCCAGTTAGACAGCAAGCCATTCATTTAAATCTTGTCATAAGTAAACAAGTGGATTTATTAATGCTGCAAGGTGAAGGAATCTGAAATATTAATTAGTTGCACCTCCAATGATATGTATAATGCCGAGCAATAATTGCAACCTTATCTAATTGGGCATGGTGCAGAATACTCAAAGAGCATTTTTGAGAATGAGAGAAAAACGAGTAATTCTATTTCAAGATGGAGATTGACGAAGTCGGGATACTTGACAATTTATTTTGGGTGGACACTAAGCCTTGCTTATGGCTATTTTGGTGATGATGTGATTGTGTTGAATATTACATTCAACACCAATGCGTACATGACGATCTTTGCTCCTTTGTTTAGCGTGAATAACCATGGTGAAACCACAGTATTGGGTTGTGGATATTGAAGAATTTGTTTAAACTATGCCAGGTGAGCCACTAAATGTGATAATTACATATCAAGATGGTGTCATAGTAAAGGCAATTGGCATCAAACAACCGATAACCTTTCATCAATATTGCATAACATATGAGATATCGAAAGTAAAGAAGAATTCAATTGCAAGCTAGAAGGCATTTGTAGAACATCAATTGGTTGATGAAACCAGGGGCGGAGCCACCAAGGGACTAGGATAGTCCCAGGCCCATCCTGACTTCAGCCGAGGTGTGAACCTCATGGAAGAAGATGAAGCAAACGACGTCGTTAAGCTGTTAGATTTTAAATCTTTTCGGCTGTTTAATGAAACGATAAGTTTGGCAGGGAAGTTTTTAAAAGAGATGTGCAATTTTAAATGGAAAAAGCAACCCCACTTCTAGTTCGATTCTCTCACCTAACAGTAATATACACCCTATAATTTTCTAAAGCAACCCACCTTCTTTATTTGTAGACCTCTCCCCCTTTTCCTTCTTTTTCTACTTCTTTGTATTTTCTTTAGCCTTCCACAACCTACCTCTTACTTGGTTGTCTGGGTTTTTATATTTTTTTCTTCTTAGTATTGAATTTAAGAGAATTTTTTCAGTTTTGTGAGGATTACACAAATTGCATATGTCAACATGTTATATATTTGTGAAAGGCCCCTCCTCATTCAGAATCTTGGCTCCGCCACTGGATGAAACTTGACTTTAGGACATTTATGGGTTGCGTGCAAATTGGATTCTAGCATTTTGTTAGAACCAGTGGCGGATCCAGGATTTTAACTTAGGGTGGTCCCAATATAAAAGCTCCAAAAAAAAAAACCAAGATGAAAATATCATTGAACAAATAAATGGCAAACTACAATTTTCATTCATAATTTTTGTGCTAAACAAGCTAGAAATGCTAAATTTGTCCACGACGGGATCTCATACTTTGAAAACGTGTCATGATAGTTTCATTGTCAATACAAGAAAAAACATCTTTCTCAATGTAAACAACTAAGCTATCATTTAACCATTGATCCCCCATTCTGTTGCGGAGTGGACTCTTGATGATATTCATGTCAGAAAATGCTCTCTCCACTGAAGCAGTTGCAACAGGTAAATTCAAAGCCAATTCAATAAGTAAATACACATATTGAAATACTCGATGCAACCTTTTTTCCACCATTTTTTGAGCAAGATCACTAATGCTTTGCAACTGAGAAAAGTCACTTCTCGAACGCATGGAATGAATATAAATATCGAGTTGATCTTCAAGTGTCAATAGGTCTTGCTTAGTAAAATCTTGAGGGTACAATTGAGCAAGGCGAATTAGCTTTTCTTTGTCAAGAGCTGCAAAAGAATCATTTGGACTCAAACTAGCCAAACAAATGAGCAATTCGGTACTTGTTTCATTGAAGCGATCATTTAACTCTGTAAGTTGGGAATCAATGACAACAAAAAAGAGCTCCACTTTGTAACGATGACGGTTGGTCTTTTTGTGAGTATTACGGCGCGACCTCCCATGAACTACATATGCCTCATACATGTTGATAATCTCAATATGATGTTGGACACAAAATGACAACACCTTGTCAACCAAAAGGTCAAACCCCTCATCATTCCTCATGTAGAGTAGTTGTTCTTTACATGTGTTGACTAAAGCCATTGCATTCACAATCTCTTGATCATCCTTTTGTAATGCTTATGATAAATCATTCGTGATTCCCAATATAGATTTCATCAAAAATAGGAGAAACACAAACTCAAAAGATTGTATGTCTTTCAATAACCTATTTGCTTCAGCCACACTATCATTGGTATTATCATCAACAATCATTTCAAGCACATTGACCACGGATGAGAACATAGCAATCAAACTAATCAAAGTACCATAATGTGAATTCCATCTTGTAGCACCGGCACGTTTGAGACTAGTTTCTTGATTTAAGCCTCGTCCTGCCATAAGAGAATCATTTTCAAGAGCTTTCATAAGTTCTTTTTGTTGCATCTCTCTAAGTGCATCACGACGCTTACATGAAGCTCCAATATGATTTACCACATTATTAGCCAATAGGAAGAATATATTAACATCAACATTATCCTTTGCTACGGCAACAAGAGCTAATTGAAGTTGATGAGCAAAGCAATGAACATAGAATGCACAAGGTTGATCATTCAAAATCTTTGTCTTTAGTCCATTGAACTCACCTTTCATATTACTAGCACCATCGTAACCTTGCCCTCGTAAATTGGAGAAGCTCAACTCATTGAAATGAATGAAGGCATCAATAGACTCCTTTAATGTGTTTGAAGTGGTGTCGGGAACATATTAACTCCTACAAACCTTTCAATGATTTTCCCATTTTTGTCCATATAACGCAAAACCACTGTCATTTGCTCCTTTATAGAAACATCACGTGCCTCATCAACCAATAGAGAAAAGAACCTAGCATTCTTCATTTCACTTATGATAGTTTTAATGGTTTCAATAGAACACGAATGAACAAGATCTTTTTGAATTGAAGGAGCTATTAGCTTGAGATTTCCCGGAGCTTTATCTAACATAACGGCCTTTATTTTCTCATCATGATCCGCTAGGAATTGCAAGAGCTCCAAATAGTTACCTTTATTGTTTGAAATGTCACTTTCATCATGACCACGAAATGAGAGACCTTGTCGCAACAAAAACTTAGTGCAATCAATTGACGCATTCAAGCAAGTGCAATCTATGAACAAAGAAACTTTCTTTCAGTAAGGATTAATCGAAGCCTTCCATTTCCAAAAATACAACAAAAGAGAAGTTAATCGAAAGAGAATTCGCAACCAGAATGACATGTTGGTTGAATACATTGGCAGAGAAGTCTTATTAACTAACTCTAACAGCTAACAATGCATAGAAAGCATGGAAACAAAGTCATCTTGAAAAATCTTATGTTCATAGTGGTGTATCACTTTGTGGGACTCTTAATTACAAAAGGTTACAGTGATGTTAAAACCGTCTTTTTAGACAATAATTGGTTGCAACTTGTGATATTACTAGTATTTTTCAAATCGCAAGAACTATAAAGGCCTGATCTTTCGAATATTATTGCTTCAAGTAGTTAGGGAATCACATGCATAATATAAAAACAGGAAGAAAGTAACAATGAAAGATAATAATTCAGACATTTGCATCACAAGGGAGATACAGTTAACATGCATATTGCATGCTCAAATTATTAATTGAAACTTGCAAAATTTATAATAAAATTAAGCTTCAAACGCGTATTAGAAGCAATAATTTCTTTACAGCAAGAAAGGTACTGTAACAAGCAATCACAAGGATGACCTCCAAACACAAGACACAAGTAATATAAAAATGAAACCTTTTCTAGTTGCTATGGCTACCACCTTTGATGAAGACACCAATACATCAAAGACCACCTAATTATTCTTATCAAAACTGATAAATAGTAACAAAGCAAGTCACAGAACCCTCTGCCAATGACCAATAAAACATCTCATACGTCTTGAAGAATAATGCAGCTTTCGAAAAATGTAATTGGTTCACACCAATTCTAGTTGGATTTGATAGAGAAATCTATTTCAGCCTAAACTAGTTTAAAGTCAAAGTGGGGATGAAATATTGAGGATGAAATACACAAGGAGCACATTTTGTAATCAACTGTCCAGTAGGATTAATTGACAAAATATTGAATGTCATATGTTTTGCAGTTCATTGTTAGTCTTGAATGGTTTAGCAAACGAAAACTAGAAACTAAACCCTAACCCCTAAACAAAAACTAGAAATTAAGAACTTTATGAGCAAACGGCACCATTCACAATAATGCTGCCCAATATTCATACCCAGATCAAATCAATGCTTTCATAAATAAATCATCGAGCAGAAAAAGAAGACCAAAAATAAAAAAATGCACGAAATGAAAACCAATTGAACACTTCGGAAATGCCCATTAAGATAAAAAAAGATGAAATGCCCATTAAGATAAACAAGATGAAAAACGAGTACATATGCAAAAAGAACAAAAACAAGTTCAAATTTACAAACCTCTTCGACCAAAAAGAAGAGGACCAGCGGCTAGCCTCCAGAGTCCAGACCAGAGCTTTGCACGGAGAACAGAGATGTTGTCGACTCGACTCGTTGCCCCGCCCGTCGGTGTGAGGGTTCTGATTGCAACGACAGGATTAGGTATTATTGGTAAAGTGAAGGAGCTGATTGCTGAAGGAGGAGCTGATTGCTTAAAACGTCGTCATGACGTTTCAAATTTTTTTTAATGACTTGGCTCAAAACGACGTCGTTTTGGCCAAGTCATTTTGGAAAAAAATTTGGCTCTTCTTCTTCCTCCTCCTAAAACGCACAGAGTGCAGCAAGCAACCATGGTTATTCTTTTCCATCACTGCCCAGACTAGGGTGGTCCTTGAAGATCCTTATAGCCATTTTTCCGAGATTCTGGTGGTCACGGGACCACCTTGGTCCCTTAGTAGATCCGCCACTGGTTAGAACCCTTTTTTTTTTTGCCGGAATGCCAAGTAGTCAACATGCAGAGAACAGTCATTCCTTTTACAAGTAGTATGTGCATTAGAAGCACTCTTTGACTGAATTCATCATATGTTTTAATCAAGCCATTGGACGAAAACATCAGAAAAAGGTGGTTGGTGACCATGATGATGAAAATTCAACCCCTCCTATACAACTTTGCACCCTAATATAAGCTCAACTTGCCAAATTGTACACCCAATTTATGTCTGAAAGGTTTCAAATGGAAGAATTAAAGAGTGTTGCATGTTTCTTGAGGGAGAAGTCAAGGGATGGCAATTAAGAGGGCTATAGGAAGATGAAGAGGTTGGTTATCATACGGTTTCAGATTATGCTAAATGTAATTACAAAGAGTTGTTGCCTCAACAGTGCATACTCAAAAGGTGGCTTCAAACCGTCAAGTCTAGTATTGTTTTGGATAGTGATGGCAAAGAAGTCACTGAAGAAGCCAACAATTCTATCATGTCCAAAAGTGGTCTGCTTAAAATAAATATATAAAAAAAATAAAAAAAAAACACTTCAACTTTGATAGATCATGTAGTGATGTCGGAAGAAGGGAGCCAACTTATGTCCTGCACCTTTAAATCCTTGAATACAAAGCGCTGAACTCATTAAATGCTGGTAATTATTGGCAAAAAAAGAAAACAAAGTGAAGGGGGAGGTAGGAGTTCTCAAAAGGAAGCGGTGGAAAAAGAAAACAAAGTGACCACCCGTGTGTTTGCTGAATGATTGGATGATTTCATAAATAATATTCACAGGATTTATACAATTAGAGGAATCATATTCTAGGTAAACAACTCCTAATTACACACTAATTACAGTCAGCTCCCATAATCTCTTTAACCAGATCATTGACTATTTTACAATCCCCACAATCATGTTAATCAAATATTATTTTTTTAACACTCCCCCTTAAGTTGGTGTGTGGATATCAAGAAAGCCCAACTTGCAAAGATGCGAATGAAAAATAGGTGTTTGTAGTGGCTTATTAAGCATGTCAGCAATTTGTTCCTCTGTGGATACATAAGCTATCTTAATTTCTCCTTTCGAATTCTCTCGCAAACGGTGTGGCAATCAAGCTTCATGTGTTTGGTGCGCACATGGAACACAGGATTTGCTGCAATGTATAAAGCAGCATGATTATCACAAAAAACTTTGCCGGATTCGATGACTTATGTGGGCCATAACCTGTAACTGAACGGCGTGACCAGACAACGTGCCCAATCCACATCACAATAACCAATTAAGTTTAACTTGCTTTGCGAAGAAAATAATAAACCTTGACTATGAGCTTCTTTAAGGTATCAGAGGAGTCGATGTGCTGCGTCAAGATGATGCCGCTTCAGCTCCTGCCTAAATTAGCTCAAAGTATTGACTGCATATGTGATTTCGGGTCTTGTGATTATCAAGTGTATTAACTTCCCAATCATTCATCGATATCGAGTAAGGTCTTTGATAGAGTCGTTGCCAGTGGGCATTAACACTAAGTCAGGTTCCATTGGAACTTTTGACGATTTTGCACCAAGTAATCCTACCTCCTTTAGTATGTCAAGTGTGTACTTGTGTTGGCTGATGGCAATACCGGCTTTAAACCGTGCAACTTCGACTTCGAGAAGGTACTTCAGGGATTCGAGGTCTTTAATCCGGTAACGATGACTAAGAATTTGCCTGAGATGGCTGATTGCTTTGTTGTTATCAACATATAATAAAATAATGGTAAAATAGCTGCCATAGACCTTAGCAAACAATGAATAATCTGCCCAATATTGTATAAATCCGATGTCATGAATGGTAGAGGAGAATTTTTGAAACCAACGACGGGATGCTTGCTTGAGTCTGTACAAAGACTTATAGAGTCGACACACAACAAGCTCTCCTTGTCGATGATAACTAGGAGGAGGCAACATGAACACTTCTTCATGAAGGTCACCATGAAGAAAAACGTTTTGCACATCCATCTAATGTAAGGGCCAATTATGAACAACGACGACAGTCAACAAACATTGCACAGTGATAAGCTTGGCAACAAGGGTGAAGGTTTCTTTGTAATCGATACCTTCGAGCTAAGTAAAACCCTTGGTAACAAGGCGAGCTTTGTATCACTCTATTGTACCATCCAAGTGATATTTGATCTTAAAAACCCATTTGCATCCAATAGGATGATGACCAGGATGTGAGTTAACCATGGTCCATGTCTGATTGTCCTCGAAAGTTCGAAGCTCAGCGTCCATGGCCGTAACCCAATCAAGGTTGATCGGATCATATTTATACATATTTTCAGATCAAATTCACTCGTCTTTTATTAGTTAGTTCGTTATATTTTGAGCTATTTACGTTATTTTTATGTTTTATAAGTTTTCTCAAGCTAAGAAAATAAAAATAAAATAAGTGAAATGTTAAGTAATAAATTCGTCTAAACTATCTTACCTGTTGAATTGAACTTATCATTTGGAAAATAATATATATATATATATATATATATATATTTATTTATATATATATATATATATATTTTTATATTTATATATATATATATATTTAATGTGTTGTGTGTGTGATAATGGCTGGAGGCCATTAAGCAAAAGCATGGAACATGCAGTCGGTGAAAAGCCTAGGGAATAAAATGATGAAAGCCTTGGAGTGGAGCATTCGGAAATGATGAGGAGCGCACAAGTTGCTAAAGTGACAGACAAGCAGCACATGCACTGGGGGAGGCCATTTTTCAGAAAACAAAATAAAAGCTCAGAGGCTCTCGGAAGTTTGAGAGGGAGCTGCGCAGATTGGTGTGGAAGCTGCCATTAGAGGTCAGCTGCCAATTGGGGCAGCTTGGAAATAATAGGGGGCTTCACCGAGGAAGTCAAAGGGGGGCTGAGAAGCTGCCACAGGCAGCGAGCCAGTCAGCGAGGACTGAGGTGCAGGCAGCGGACAGAAAAGGAAGCTCCTGGAGAGCTGGCAGCAAGGGATAGGCGATAACAGGAGAAAAACTGAGAGGAGTTGAGCTGCCAATTGGCAGCTTAAGCACAGCGCACGCAGCCAGAGAGAGATAGAATACGGTGCTGCCTTAGGTAGCACAAACCAAAATGGGGAAATCAGAAGCAGGGCAGTCAAGGTCACGGAACTGCACAGAAAATCCCCAATTTGGTTTTACCCCCCAACTCAGATTTTAATTATGTTTTTAATTTCTGTTTTTAATTTATAAATAATGTGTAATTAATTTGTGTTGGCTAGAGGTTAATTCAAAGCCATGGATATATTTGTAATTTGAATTGATACCTTCAGTTGTGATTTCTGAGTTGTGATTTAATTTGCTTAACTGCTTGATTGATAACTTATTTGTGTATGTTGATTAAGAATGCATACTTAATTTACATGCGTGAATTTGATGCTAGAATATAAGTGAATTTCACCTAATCGTTATGAACTTATATTCATGAGTAGTGAAGGTTGTTATCCACAATCGCGTTAAGTAAATTCTTGGCAGGAGTATCATGCTTTTCATAGTTACGAATGCCTCGTCAGTACTTATAGTTTTCACAAAGTTTAATGATCTTTGATTGTATCTCTATTGTGCTTTTCACGTAGGGGACTTTTAGAGAATGTGTTGAATTGTTGTATGCTGTTCATCCAATTCAATAACTTAAGGAAAACTTGAAGATTAAAAAAGTGTTGTTCACGGTTAATCTGGAGTAGTGAAATTTACAATTTATTGAAAGAACAACTGAAGGTCAATTGAGGTTGCATATGTGTCATGTGTGGAGAAAAACCCTCTAGCCAATCCGTCGTCTATCCATTCACCGTAATTTTATGTTTTTGTTAATTCTGTAATTTATTTAAGTTTAATTTACATTTCGTCAAAACCAAACCCCCCCCCCCATTGTTAAATTGTATTATTTAATTAGATTTCATTGTTTTTAGTCTTTTAATTCAATTTCCGTCCATTTCAGTTCTTAGTGTCTAATTTGTGTGTTTCCATTATTTTGAGTCATTTTAAGTGTGTTTCGAGTTATTAGAGTTTTTAGCCTAGTTTTGTGTTTTTGAGTCTTGTTTAATATTTTTAAATTAATTTAGAGTAGATTAGCAATCCCTCCTAATCCCCGGCCTAGAACGATACCCTACTTACATCTTTACTACAACTGTCAAAAAGAGGGTTAAATTTGTGCGGTTTAAAATCCCGTCAAATTTTTGGCGCCGTTGCCGGGGATTAGCAACTTTGCTAATCCCTTTATTTTTGTTTGTGTTTATTTTTATATTTGTCTTTTTGTTGTGTTTTTGTTTATTTTTGTGTTTGTGTATTTTACTTGTGATATTTGATTTATTTCTTGTTTTCAGGTACTCATCATGGTGGACAATCGAACAATCAAAGAACTCTTAGCCTCGTGGATGGACAATGCAGCACCCCTATACATCCAATACCCTAGGGCGGCCCAAGACAAGACCGATGAGTTCGAACTAAAGTCAAGCTTGCTGCACCATATTCCTAAGTTTCATGGGCTGTCCATGGAAGATCCTATCAAGCATTTGAAGGAGTTTGAAGTGGTTTGTTCAAGCATGACTCCCGGCAATTTCGATAGCAACATTCTGAAGATGAAGGCTTTTCCCTTTTCTCTCTTGGAAAAGGCAAAAGATTGGTTTTACGAATTAGACTTCAGAACTATCACATCTTGGGACAGCATGAAACGGGCGTTCTTGGAGAAGTTTTTCCCAGCTTCTCGAGTCATTCTCCTACGCAAAAGGATTAGTGGCATTGAGCAAAATCAAGGAGAATCATTCCCAACGTACTATGAGCGATTCAAGACCCTTGTTGCCTCATGTCCGCAACACCAAATAAAAGAAGAGATGCTCATTCAATACTTTTACGAAGGACTTCTTCCCTTCGAACGACAATTGTTAGATGCTTCAGCAGGTGGTGTATTGGTTGATAAAACACCCGTGGCTGCCCAGACCTTAATTGCCAACCGAGCTTTAAACGCACAACAATATGAAGGCGTTGGACAAAGGGACCCCCCATGGCAGCAAGAGGTATATGCAATCTCCGAGATTCAATCTCAATTGGCTAATCTCACTCTTCTTGTGTCACAGGCTGTTGAAAAACCCAAAGTGCATGAAAACACAATTTGTGGCATATGTTCCATGCAAGGACACCAATCTGAAAAGTGCCCTCAATTGATTGAGAATGGAGGATGGGAAAGTGTCAACACCATTGGGTATCAAGGCCAAAATCAGCCCAATTATGATCCATACGCCAACACGTACAATCCGGGATGGTGTGATCACCCAAACTTCAATTGGGAAGAGCCTCAACAACAAGGAGGATTTCGGCCATCCCTTGGGATATTCCAACAGCCCTACGCCCCAACACAACCTGCCCAAACAAATTCAGGTATGTCTATGGATAATGATACGCTTTTTAAGTTACTCACCAATTTGTCTCAGGAGAAAGAAAATCAAGACAAAAGGGTGGATCACTTGGAAAAGCAAATTGGGCAGATATCGGAGTTCGTAGGACAGTTTCGAGACCAAGGCAAACTCCCTAGTTCAACCATTGCGAATTCAAATGGAGGATTTGAAACTGCCAAGGCAATCATCTTGAGAAGTGACAAGGAAGTTGGAGCAGACACACAATCATCAAATCACAAGGAAGATGAAAGATTGCAAAGTGTGGAGGAGGAACACACCATACCCACGGCAAGGGTGGAAACACCTTTGCCACAGGCCCCTATTGCTCCTAAGCCATCCAATCTATCAAATAAAGGTAATAATGTGTCAAATTCAATTCCTTCTAACATTATTCCTCCGAATGTGCCCTTTCCTGGCAGATTTATGCAAACCATGAACGAAGAAGGAATTGGAATGACACACAAGGGACACGTCCCTGCCATCAAAGAACCCCCAGATTTGGCCGAGAACACCCCTTGCGCATTTGTTCATAATACTGCCACTTCAACGCCACCCATTGGTAAGTCACCTACTCCAATTCCAATTCCCATTTCAACTAATAGGTTGCTACCTTCTATTGTGCAGGTACCTACTCAAATCAAAGGTGGTAGAAGAGTTCGTGTTGACGTAGGGAAGCGAACCGCTAAAATCAGGAAGGATCATTATCCCCGTCCGTTTAAAGATTCAACATATGAGTACGTTGTGGACGATATCATCCTCCGTGACGTGGGCCCTGTTCAAGCTTAATGGAAAGATTCGTCCGGCTAAAGACGTTAAATCAAGCGCTTCTTGGGAGGCAACCCAAGCAACCAGAATTGCATTTCTAAACCCTTCTCTTTACTGCTTTCATTTTGTTTTGTTTAGTCAGTTGTTTTATTTGGTTGATTTTTGTTTAGTTTATGTTTAAATAAATTAAGGGCAGTATTTATTTGAAGTGCGGGTAAATAAAGTCTTTTTACATTAATTTACTTATTTTACTTTACATATTTTATTTTGCTTAAAATAAACTTAAAAAAAAAAAATAATAATAATAATATTAGTAATATATATATATATATATATATATATTTATTTATTTAAATAAACATTAAAAGCATAAATAAATTTACAATAATACGAAAACTAATAGCAATCATTGGTCATTGGTCAGGTGGCGCCGCAGAAGTCGATGGAGCTCCGGGAAGACGAAGTGCTAGAGTTGGAATCTCCGGAGCCGGAACACTTGGTGCTGCTCCAGAGGACGAAGGCAACATAAACCGCGGGAGTAACGCCATGAACCGTTCATGATCGCTCTGAATCCGACCGTCCGACTCCTGCAGCTGGTCCAGCTTCCTCTTCATGCTGGTCGAGTAACTAGTTGCAAGCATGTGCAACTCCTTGTTCTCGTGCCTGAGTCCTCTGACCTCCTGCCGAAGACTGGCCACCTCTGCCATCAGCGACTCCACCTGACGAGTTCGGGCAAGCAGGCGCTGGCCCATGTTCGAAACTGAGCCTGCACTCTGGACGCTGAGGGCAAGGGATTCCTGAACGGCCAGCTCGTCCGACCGCCTAGATAGCATCCTATTGTCCCTTGGGGTGAGCAGATTTCTGGCAATCACCGTAGCGGTGATTTCATTCCTCATCATTGTGTCCCCGACTGTAAGTGGACCATTGGGGGATATGAAGGATGGATTCCAAATGTTGTTCGGAGAAGACGAGTCATCGTCTTCCCCGACATTCAAGTTTAGGCGACAGTCGGAAGGGCAAGACATTTTTAGAGGGGGTTGAGGAAGAAGAGAGCGGAAAGATTATGAGTGCAGAAGTGAAAGAAGAGTTCGGCAAGATTAAGAGTGCTTACAGAAGGGAGTATTTTTAGAAGGAAGTGTTTGAGGGAGTTCAAGTGTGATGTGAAGCAGAATTAGTGCCTCTATAAAAAGAAGAAAATGAAGAGCGCCCGCTCCTCAGAGATCAAAGAGCGCTCCTCGGAGGTTGAAGACGCGTCCTCGCGCAAATCGAAGGCCGACGCTCCTTTCTCAAAAGAGCCGTTTCCTTTCTCAAAAGCTGGGCTTGACTCAGCAATCACGTGGTTCTGCTTTTCGAGTTTGTCGTGACTCATGACGTGCAGCGTGGAGCGTTGCGAAAACCACGAGCCGCACCCGGTTTTGAACCCCGGTTTTCAAAAGATCATCATTCCAATTTGTCGTCACTCGTCGCATGCGCAGTCAGCTTCGCGGAAATTACGGAAGCTTTGTCAGAAAGCGCGAAACGGGCACTGTTCATCCATCCACCGGCTGCCGACAAATAGTGAAGGAATAGTTCCGGTTGTGAATCCAAATTTCTATAAGTTCGACCTTCGCCTTCCACAGCAAAGGCACACCTTCACACCCTCTCAACCTCTCAACCTCTCAACCTCTCTTCATCTCCGACAATGTTTTCCCAAAGAAAGCTTTCGAGTCACTCAATGTTCTTCATCCCTTGGATCACCCCAGAAAACAAACCTTCCAGAGCAAAAGTATTTCATATTAAAAAGGTTAAAAGCAAAAGTATCTCATATTACGCTTTCTCCTCACTTTCATCTGAAGAACATGGAGAAAGTCAGATCCTGATTGCTTACCTAGTCTTGCTCTCGAGTACTCATCTCAGACCCCTCCCAACCCACTTCAAAAATAAACCTGTGTTGAGGTGCTTCTTCAAAAGCAAAAGTACCTCACAGACGAAGCAGGAGGAGTCTGAGGTGCATCCTGATGAAGGCGGAAGGTGAGATGATCCAAGAGTTCAAGAAGATGCCACACCTGCGTGGAGACCGGACTACTTGAAGCATGTGGAGACAACGTGCTGACTCATCCTCAACTAAGCCGAGGATCACTTGCAAGAAAGAGGCCCATCCAGTTCAAGATGAAAGCTGTGGAAAATCAACAAAGCGACCAATGACCACCTATTAGTTCTTTTCGTTATCTTTTATTTTCAATTTTTATTTTTCGTTTGCATTTTTCTATATTTTCTTGCGTGCTTAACTGATTTATTTCTTTTCTTTGCAGGAACGTTTGGTTATTTCATCCCTTGAAGTTGATTGCAAAATTTACGCTTGGGGGTCATCGCTTGGTTTTCTGCAAATTAGAGAAGTTTTCAGTCCCTTTTCTTTATTTTGTTTCGTATTATTTATTCATTTTGTTTTTATTTGCTTTTTATTGTTTTCTGACATTGGGGACAATGTCTAGTTTAAGTGTGGGGGTATCAAGTATAAAAAATGACCAAATTGAAATTTTTTTATACCTTCGACTTTGAACTGGTTTCAGTTGTTTCCATGTTGTTTTTGTTTTCTTAATTAGTTTTGTTTTATTTAATTTTTTTCGAAAAAATTTTAAAAATCCAAAAATATTGTTTTATTTTCCTTATTGTTTTGAATTAGATTTTTGTTAGTTTCCCGACCCAATGATATAATTGGATGAAATTTGAACCATGATTATCAAGAACTTAGTTAACATGTGTTATGTGAAATTCCTAATTCTCTTGTTAGTTTGTACATGTTTGATCATCTTTGAAAAACCAAATGCACATAGCCTTGTTGATGTGAAACTAAAGCATGACTTAAAGCTTCATATGTGAATTTAGTGACCGTATACATCCTATGTGAGGTTTTGAGCCTATTGAAAGTGTGTGCATTTTTCATACACTCCTATTCTTTCATGTGTGATGAACTTATGTGAGATGCATCTCTAGAACTTGCGTAACGATCTTTTGAAATATTTGTCATTGATTGCATGAACTTGAAAATGATAGAGGCATTAGGTTCACCACCATGGCCCAAATAACCTTATTTCCCAAAGAAAAATGATATCATTAGATTGCATATTTGAGCCGTATTTGTTGAGCCTTTTATTTCTTATCGCCAGATATGTCTACCCTTATACCTCAAACCATGTTTCCTTACCCTTTCCAAGCGAGCAATTTGAGACTGTCTTATGAGAAATGTTTGTGAAGTACTTGGAAGGAGTTTGGCAAAAGAATAAGTGTGGGGGTATTTCATGTTTGTATTTATTCTTAAAAAAAAAAAAAAAAAAAAAAAGAAAAAAAGAAAGATTGTATACGAAGAAAATAAAAAAAGTTTTTAAAGTTTCAGTTTAAGGGTGTGATGGGAGGTGTTAGAAGAATCGTTGGAGAACTTGAAGTTCTTATAAATCTCAACTTAAAGAATTGCTTGCAATGTAGCTTGGAACTTGTGTTTTCCTATTCTTTCGTTTCAATAGCCCTATCCCTAAGCCTCATTACATCCAATAAAAGTCCTCTTGATTTAAGTTTTGCAATTATGATTGTGGAGAAGTGATTTTTATGCAAGCTTATGGTAGAACTTTCACATTTGTTTCTTTGAGCGAAACACATTAAAACTAAACACATGTGTGATTGAGTGCATATCCCGTGAGAAGGTTGCTGGTTTGCATATGGTGATTTTAAAAATAAAAACTTGAAATTGCATTAGCATGGCTATCTCACACACTACACTTCAAGGATGTTTTAAAGATTACTGCTAATATTTGAATAAGGAAGATAAACTTGGATTAGTTTGCTTGGTGCTAGCTATGGTTCTTGATGATTTGTGTTCTCGAATGAAATTCTCTGAGGGTCAAATATGGGGAAGCTAATATTTTTCATGTTATTACTTTTTCTGTTTTCTTTGTTTTGCTCGAGGACTAGCAAAAGCTAAGTGTGGGGGTATTTGATCGGATCATATTTATACATATTTTTAGATCAAATTCACTCGTCTTTTATTAGTTAGTTCGTTATATTTTGAGCTATTTACGTTATTTTTATGTTTTATAAGTTTTATCAAGCTAAGAAAATAAAAATAAAATAATTGAAATGTTAAGTAATAAATTCGTCTAAACTATCTTACCTGTTGAATTGAACTTATCATTTGGAAAATAATATATATATATATATATATATATATATATATTTATATATATATATATATATTTTTATATTTATATATATATATATATATATTTAATGTGTTGTGTGTGTGATAATGGCTGGAGGCCATTAAGCAAAAGCATGGAACATGCAGTCGGTGAAAAGCCTAGGGAATAAAATGATGAAAGCCTTGGAGTGGAGCATTCGGAAATGATGAGGAGCGCACAAGTTGCTAAAGTGACAGACAAGCAGCACATGCACTGGGGGAGGCCATTTTTCAGAAAACAAAATAAAAGCTCAGAGGCTCTCGGAAGTTTGAGAGGGAGCTGCGCAGATTGGTGTGGAAGCTGCCATTAGAGGTCAGCTGCCAATTGGGGCAGCTTGGAAATAATAGGGGGCTTCACCGAGGAAGTCAAAGGGGGGCTGAGAAGCTGCCACAGGCAGCGAGCCAGTCAGCGAGGACTGAGGTGCAGGCAGCGGACAGAAAAGGAAGCTCCTGGAGAGCTGGCAGCAAGGGATAGGCGATAACAGGAGAAAAACTGAGAGGAGTTGAGCTGCCAATTGGCAGCTTAAGCACAGCGCACGCAGCCAGAGAGAGATAGAATACGGTGCTGCCTTAGGTAGCACAAACCAAAATGGGGAAATCAGAAGCAGGGCAGTCAAGGTCACGGAACTGCACAGAAAATCCCCAATTTGGTTTTACCCCCCAACTCAGATTTTAATTATGTTTTTAATTTATAAATAATGTGTAATTAATTTGTGTTGGCTAGAGGTTAATTCAAAGCCATGGATATATTTGTAATTTGAATTGATACCTTCAGTTGTGATTTCTGAGTTGTGATTTAATTTGCTTAACTGCTTGATTGATAACTTATTTGTGTATGTTGATTAAGAATGCATACTTAATTTACATGCGTGAATTTGATGCTAGAATATAAGTGAATTTCACCTAATCGTTATGAACTTATATTCATGAGTAGTGAAGGTTGTTATCCACAATCGCGTTAAGTAAATTCTTGGCAGGAGTATCATGCTTTTCATAGTTACGAATGCCTCGTCAGTACTTATAGTTTTCACAAAGTTTAATGATCTTTGATTGTATCTCTATTGTGCTTTTCACGTAGGGGACTTTTAGAGAATGTGTTGAATTGTTGTATGCTGTTCATCCAATTCAATAACTTAAGGAAAACTTGAAGATTAAAAAAGTGTTGTTCACGGTTAATCTGGAGTAGTGAAATTTACAATTTATTGAAAGAACAACTGAAGGTCAATTGAGGTTGCATATGTGTCATGTGTGGAGAAAAACCCTCTAGCCAATCCGTCGTCTATCCATTCACCGTAATTTTATGTTTTTGTTAATTCTGTAATTTATTTAAGTTTAATTTACATTTCGTCAAAACCAAACCCCCCCCCCATTGTTAAATTGTATTATTTAATTAGATTTCATTGTTTTTAGTCTTTTAATTCAATTTCCGTCCATTTCAGTTCTTAGTGTCTAATTTGTGTGTTTCCATTATTTTGAGTCATTTTAAGTGTGTTTCGAGTTATTAGAGTTTTTAGCCTAGTTTTGTGTTTTTGAGTCTTGTTTAATATTTTTAAATTAATTTAGAGTAGATTAGCAATCCCTCCTAATCCCCGGCCTAGAACGATACCCTACTTACATCTTTACTACAACTGTCAAAAAGAGGGTTAAATTTGTGCGGTTTAAAATCCCGTCAAAGGTCACGACAAGCATGTTCAAAAGTGGTGGGTTCCGGCTGATGAGATACATTGTGAATGAATGTTTGATAAGAAAAAGATAAAGGGGCGTATGATACATAACGATTGAGCGGACATCGTGTGCTAAACGTGGAAGAACAGACCACTTGAGGCATGAGAAGAGTAGCATGATGGGCCACATAATCATCTAAGTAGGCAGGGGGTCGAGTTTGGCGAGTAAAGTGACGGATTGATGGAGGTGGTGGAGTTGGTGAAGGCGATGCAAGTGATGGAGTGGGTAAGGTAATGATAGTGAGGTCATAGAGAGGGTTGGGTTCTAATGAGGGAGAAGAATGAGGTGTTGTGGATGGAATTGTGGAGGTCATCAGGGGTTGGTAGAGAAGTGGTAGACAAATTAGGTGGTGGGTTAAATGATGGATTAGGTGAGGGATTAGTTAATGGATCAGGGGGTACGATAGGGAGAACAGGTAAGTCGGCCTCATGTTCAGGTGGGAAGTTGGCAAAAAGGAAAATAGATTCATGAACTGGACATCGCGGGAAGTGAATATTTTATGGGTCCCAAGATTATAAACACAATAACCTTTCTAACCAAGTGGACATCGTGTCAAACTTGTGTGCTGGAATAAGGTTGGTGACGTAACCAAGACATCCAAATACTCGTAGATGATAATAATTGAGCAATTGACCATGTAAAAGTTCATATGGAGGGAATTGGATCCCCTCCGAGGCAAAGCCTCGGGATCCTGTTAAGCAGACAACATGGTCCGTTGACTTTTGATCCAATGGCTATAATTATTATAACTTTTAGAGGGACCCCCTGTTTGTAGCAGTTGGATCAAAATCCAACGGCCCGTCTTATTTGCTCAGTAGGATCCTGATGCTTTGCCTCGGAAGGGATCCAATTCCCATAGGGAGATTTGTGAGATAATAACAGTGTGGGAAGAGATTAATGAGAAAGCAAGCCGTTTGGACACTCTCTCCCCAAAATTTCAAATGGTATATCGGCTTGAAAGCGGAGGGCTTGCCTAATATTCAAAGATGTCTATGTTTACGCTCAACAACCCCGTTTTGTTGAGGGGTATGGACACATGAATGCTGAAATATAGTGCCATTTGTATCGAAAAAGGTGCACATGGAGAGAAATTCAGCCCCATTGTCAGCGCATAAGATTTTAATATCTTTGTGGAATTGTGTTTTGACCCAAGAAAAAGGTGATTTTATCAATATAATGTGTTGGATTTTAAATGCATAAGATGCACCCATGAAAGCGAGTAAAATCATCGACAATTATTAGAAAATAAATTGTCTCATAATGTGTTTGAACTTTGTGTGGCCCCTAAATTTCACAATGAATCAAATCAAAAGGTGCAGTGGATTGAATTGAACTAGAAGTAAAAGAACCGGGTTTGTTTTGCCAAATGGCAAACTTCACAAATATGTTTGGATTCAAACATTATTTTTGGGATAGTTTTGGACATAAAATGTAAATGAACTATTGAAGGATGGCCTAAGCGTTGATGCCAAAGGCTGGTGGTGTGGCTAACATGGTTGGAAAGGAAGGGATTCTAGCTTGGCTTAAGATAATAGAGCCCATTAAAATGCTTGCCCAAGCCAATCGTTCTCTTCGTATCCATGTCATGTACGACACAAAATTTCAGAAAAAAATATTACAATACATCGTAAAGTTCATATTAATTTACTTACGAACAATAAATTGACACAGAAGTTTGAAACATGGAGAACTCTATCATGTGATAAGTCATGCGATAATTTAACTAATCCAATGCCATTCCCCCTATTTGGTAAACCCACAAAATCATCTTTAGTATGAGTCTTATTATGCGTTAACAGTAAGTGTGATATATGATCAGTCGCTCCGCTGTCTACAATCCAATAAAGAGTTGAATGCATATCAAGTGCCATTATATTACATATAGGGGTGACCATACTTGTTGAATTTGCAAGGGTGGATTTTTACCGTTCCTGTTGCAGAGCATGTCAATGAGTTGATTGTACTCTTCGATTGTGAATGCTGGGCTGTTAAAGGTTGATGCCTTAGTTGTGTCAGTGTTGGTAGCTAGCGGTTGAGATGTTCCAACATTTTGGGCTGTCGATGATAGGATCATATTTATATATATTTTACATCAAATTCACGTGTCTTTTCTTAGTTAGTTCCTCATATTTTGAGCTATTTACTTTGTTTTTGTGTTTTATAGAATTTATCTAGTAATGAAAATAAAAATTGCACAAGTGAGATTTTAAGTGACAAATTCGTTAAAAACTACTTTGCTCACTTATTTGATTTTTGTAGCATAAGAAATGTCATGCTTTCTATTTTATGCCAATGTTTGAGTTTGAATTTCTGTAGAGGCAATTAATTTGAATGAGGTGTCATTACACTTTCTTATCTTGCACTAGTGAATTAATTCAATTCTACTCAATCATTTGTGTAGTTATTTCATGACAGAAAAATAAAAAGAGGACAGCCGCACTAAGAGAAGATGAGGGGGATGTGTCGGTGAGAACTCCACGAGCAAAAGGCATCCAAAGCAGCGCACATGCTAAAGGGAGCTATCATGATGCTGCACGAAAGCAGCATATGAAGGGAGTCAGAAATTAAATAAAAAAAGAATGGCAGCTGGCATGCTGCCAGCGGGAAAGGCTCACGGTATTAAGGAAAGAAAATATTGGAGAAAGAGGGGCAGCATTTCAGAGGCAGCCAATTAAGAGCTGCGCCGAGAGTGAGTGCTTCTGGAGGCTCGCAGAGCAGCAGGGAGAACCGAGAGCTGCTTGGCAGCTGGAGGGAAACAAAGGCTACGCCAGAAAATAGAAAAATTACCGAGGGGCGCTGCCCAGTTTGGCAGCCAATTGAGTGCGCAGAAAAATGGAAGCAGTCAGACGAGTCAAACAAGGTTGCTTGGCAGCACGGGGGGGGAGAAGCTGCTAAGGCAGCGGAAAAGAGAGTCTCGGAGAAGGCAGCGGAGATAAGCTGCCATTTGGGCAGCATACGGAATTGAGAGCAGCGAGACACCAAGTCTCGGAGCGCTGCCTTGGTGAGGGAGCTGTCACGGAGTGGAATAAAGAGCTGCCTTAGGCAGCGAGAACCGGGGGCAGAAAAAGGAGGATAAGCTCCTCAGAGCTTGAAGGGAAAAACCAAGAGAAAGGAGGCGCGCAGGCCTCGGACTGTGAAGAGAAGTGGAAAAACAGGAGCTGCCCTTAAGGCAGCGAGCGAAGAAATAAAAGCTAAGCTGTGCAAGCAGCTTGAGGAGGAGATAAGCTTGCGAGGGAGAGTGCGCTGCCCCTTTGGTTTGGCGTGAAGGTGAGCACAGAAAACACGACGGTGGAGACACAGAAGCTGCCCTTTGCAGCTTTGGCTCGGTGGAGAATCAGGAGCTGCCCTTGGCAGCTTGTCAGAAAGAAGAAACGTGAGAGAGCTTCAGGGCAGATCAAGGCGCAGGGAGTCAGCGCCAAGAACCAGGCGCAACCACTTGTCACCGAGAGAATAAACAATTGCATAAGCTCACGGTGCAATTGAAAAGAGATCCTTGCACACCCTCATTCGGTTTAATCTCTCCAAACTCATTTTAATTTCTGTTTTAATAATGTGTAATTAATTTATTTTGGCTAGAGGATAATTCAAAACCATGATTATATTTGTAATTTGAATTGATACCTTCAGTTATGATTTCTGAGTTGTGATTTAATTTGCTTAACTGCTTGATTAATAACTTATTTGTGTTTGTCGATTAAGAATGCATACTTAATTTACATGCATGAATTTGATGCTAGAATATAAGTGAATTTCACCTAATCGTTATGAACTTATATTCATGAGTAGTGAAGGTTGCTAGTCACAATCGCGTTAAGTAAATTCCTGGCAAACGTATCATGCTGTTCATAGTTACGAATGCCTTGTCAACACTTATGATTTTCATAGAACATAATGATCTTTAATCGTATCTCTATTGTGCTTTTCACATAGGGAACTTTTGGGGAATAATTTGAGTTGTTGTATGCTGTTCATCCAATTCAATAACATAAGGAAAATCTGAAGATTAATTTATGCGTACCTAATTAATTTGGGGTGTTGAAATTTACAATTTATTGAAAGAACAACTGAAGGTCAATTTAGGTTGCATATGTGTCATGTGTGGAGAAGAACCCTCTAGCCAGTCCGTCGCCTATCCATTCACCTTAATTTTATGTTTTTGTCAATTCTGTAATTTATTTAAGTTTATTTACGTTTCGTCAAAACCAAACCCCCCCCATTATTAAATTATATTATATAGTTAGTTTTTATTATTTTTAATCTTTTAATTCGATTTCCGTCCATTTCAGTTCCTAGTGTCTATTTAAATTGTTTTCGTTATTTTGAGTCATTTTAAGTGTGTTTCGAGTATTAGAGGTTTTAGCCTAATTTTGTGTTTTTGAGTCTTGTTTAATATTTTTAAATCAATTTAGAGTTGATTAGCAATCCCTCCTAATCCCCGGCCTAGAACGATACCCTACTTACACCTATACTACAATTGTCAAAAAGAGGGTTAAATTTGTGCGGTAATAAATCCCCGTCAGTCGAGTTTGTACTTTTGTTCTTGGGCTGCACATTCTTCCTATGCCATTTGTGACTTTCTGGAAATCCAATAAGGAAAAAATAATGGTTTACTAGATGCCCGGAACCATCATAGTAGCAGCATTGAGTGCCTTGTAGGAATTGGAGTTGCCAGCACCAAAGCCTCATTTTGGCATTGTCAACCGACTTGTTTGCATTGCGTAAGCAGTAGGTTCGTGAAAGTTTGCCACATCTATTTAGCTTTCATGTTGGAGAACCAACCCATGGACACGGCGTGTATCTAGGAAGGGACTCATCATCAAGATGGAACCTCGTATGGTTGAGTAAGTCTTATTAAGTCTCATTCTCCTCCCTTTCTGCATGCGTTTTTGATCTCTCACCATCGCAAGCAATAGGCTTATGGTATGAAGCCAATTCATCCCAAAAAGCCTTCAATTTGGTGTAATAGTTTGAAACATATTGTTGTCCTTGTCTATGTTTGACAATTTCTTGTCGAATTTGATAAATCCTTGAATCGTTTCCTTGCAAGAATTGATCCTCAAGATCCTTCCATGCTGATGATGCGGATTTGCAGTAGAGTATATTGCGAGCAATGTTGCCTTACACAGACTGCCAAATCCATAACAAGACCATGTCGTTGCATCTTTGCCAAATTGGATATTTGGCATCGGTGATTCATGGGCTTTTGATTGATCCATCAATAAACCCAACTTTGTTCTTGGCGCTGAGAGCGATACACATAGAATGGCTTCTCTGGCCATAGTTGTGTCCGTCAAGGAGCTGTGAAACTAAAACAAGACTCGGTGAATCTAATTGGTGTAAGATGAAAGGATCAAATGAGTGAGGCACCGCCTTTGTTGGTTTTTCATCGGCCATGTTGGCTACATTTGTTGGAGAAAATTTGAGTTGTGTTTGTAACGGAAGTGAAATGGGCTTGTAGAGTCACCAAGATTAATGCTCTGATGCCATGTGAAAATCATGTGTTTGTTGAATAATTGGATGATTTCATTCGAACAATATCGCAAGATTTATACAATTAGATGATTCATATTCTAGGCAAACAACTTCTAATTACATGCTAATTACAGTCAACTCCATAATCTCTCTAACCAGATTATTGACTAGTTTACAAAGTTGGATTTTTGGATCGGTGGGCCCGTGGAGCCCTCACTCTAACGACACTGATATTGTCCCCACTTTATCACCTACCCTATCAGTCAGGTGTGGAGTTTTATCACAAAAGACTTTAATATTAGCTATAGTAAGACAATCATATTTAAATCTTTTTTTTTGTTGCACCCACCGATGTAGGACTCCAACATTCCCTCTCAAGTGTAACCCATTTTTAGTGGTTTACACGTGGAGATCCATACATTGGCAATCGAAACTCAGAGGTCGGCCCTTTGTTAAGAGTCCAAACTTGTTTTCAATGGAACTTAGAGGCCGGCTCTATGTTAAGAGTCATGGCTTGTTTCCTTCTTGGTGACAAGCTCATTGGCTTGCACGGGCCCAAACCTTGGCTTTGATACCATGTTAGATTTTTAGATAAGTGGGCTCGTGTGGCCCCCACTTTAACAACACCGATACTATATTTACTTTATCACCTACCCAATCCATCAGGTGTGAGATTTTATCACAAAAGGCCTCGATATTAGTTAGAGTAGGGCAATCAAATTTAAACCCATTATTTTCTTTTGTACCCACCAATGTGGGATTCCAACACTCATTATCATCTCCGTCCAATCCCCATTCACTCTTTCTTTCCCCCTTTTAAAAGCATTGAAAGTGAGGTTGTCTTGAAGTTGTTCAAACAATATTGCACCACAAGGATAATCATTGAACATGTCCTCGTCCTCAAAGAAATGGAAGTAGTCTAGAATCACAGCGACATTGTTCTTCGCTCCTATTAAGACATGCCTCAGCAAAGTAAACCAGAGTCATCTTCAAGGCATCATTTTCTTCCAGTTCAGCACATGTCATTGAAATCTTCTTGCTCACTTTCTTAAGGGATATCTTCGATGTAGCCTTGCCCTTGTCTCTCCATCATACCCAAACTTTTGAGGAAAATGCTCTCTCAATAGCCTAATCTTAGAAGGGTCAACCTTTATGTTTAGGGTTCGTCACACCTAAGCCTAGTGATTAGGTAAAAGTTTTTTGCCAAGCTAGGTAACTTTACAGCCAATTAAATATCTCAGTCCTTCTAAGTCTTTTCAACCCTTGATTTTCCACCTTACGAAGTGACAATTAGTGGACTAACTGACCTCTAAAAGCCAGTTTATCAACGTTTTCTAAGTGCCCAAAGCATGAAGCCCTAAAGGCAACCTTCTGGGCGTCATTAAACTTTTGATGCGTTAGCCCAAAATATGAGATGCTTAGGAGAAGTTGTTCAACCTTCTATGCAGTGGCGAAGCCACGTTGGGGCGGCCTGTGGCGGCCGCCACTCCCCTCGCCGGAAATCACAACCCCAGCTACAGGTTCCGCCCCTCCCCTCCCCCCTCGCTCGACCCTCTGTGACTGAGAGTCACTGCGACTCTGTGCTCTGTTTTGTTTCTGGGAAGAAGATGAACAGTCCTTTTTTTTTTTTTTTTAATCCAGGCCAAAACGACGTCGTTTTGGACCTGGTATAAAAAAAAAATTTAAACCTGACGCCAAACGGCGTCGTTTCGTGCATAAGTTTAAAAAAAAAAAAGTAGGGTTCGGGGGGGACCCCGTGTCCCCCATTCAAAGCCTCTCTCTCTCAACCTCCTCCCCAATTACACAGAGGAGCAGCAAAGCTGCCCCCCCAAATCCCAGCAGCATAAGCAAAACGGGAGCCACCAGCCAAGCCGTTTCCTCTCTCTCACTCACTCTCTCCAGTCTCCACCCCAGCCCCACACACAGCCAAGCCAAGCCTCAGAGTCAAACTAAGGTAAATTTAAAATCCTAACCTTCCTAACCCTAAATAATTATTTAATACAAAATTAATTTAATTGATATAGAAATAGAATCATATTCATATGGTAATAATGCACTAAGTTGGTTATTGGTTGTTAATTATTGATATGAAATTAATTTTTAGGGTGAAAATTAAAATTTGAATTCTTACATAATTTGTATCATATTCATATGGTAATGCACTAAGTTGCTTATTGGTTGTTGATTATTGGTGTGCTATTTGGTATTGATTAATTTGTATACTATTTGGTATTGATTTGGTATTGATTAATTTGTATGCTATTTGGTATTGATTAATTTGTATGCTATTTGGTATTGATTTGGTATTTGGATAATTTGTATGCTATTTGGTATGCTATTTGGTATTGATTAATTTGTATGCTATTTGGTATTGATTAATTTGTATGCTATTTGGTATAGATTTGGTATTTGGATAATTTGTATGCTATTTGGATTAATTATTATGCTTTATTAGTATAGTTTACTCTAGGATTAAGAGTCTAAGATTTTTTTTTCTTTTCATTTTTCAGTTACTTAATGGAACGATACTATAAGAAACAATGCTTAAATCCTCCTTCAAACATTTCGGGTAGTCCTTCTCCTTCAAATATTCCAAGTAGTCCTCCTCCTCCTCCAAATATTCCAAGAAGTCCTCATTCGAATATTCCGAGTAGGTCACAACAAAGTGAGGCCACTGAGTTGGATGAAATATTGGCTAATCTTCCTGCAGACCCTGCACATAGACGTCGAATGCTTGATTATCCACCTAATTATCGTGAAGCAATTCGTAGATACTATCTCCAAAATGATCCTTGTCAACCTAGAGACCACGTCATGCCAAGAAAGGTTAGCGACAATCGATGTTTTATCATTCGTTGGTTTGATATGTTTAAGTGGTTGGAGTATAGTATATCAAAAAATGCTGCATTTTGCCGTTATTGTTATCTTTTCAAATGTGATTTTGATCAACTGGGTAGCACTGGAAGTGATGTCTTCACTGAGATAGGGTTTACAAATTGGAAGAAAGGACCCGAAAGTCTTCGAGTCCACGAGGGAGGTGTTGGAAGTCTTCATAATAAAGCTGTACAACACGCTAGAGATTTGATGGCACAAAAACAACACATTGAAACATTTGTGATTAAGCAAACCGATGAAGCTCGCATTAATTATCGTACTTTATTGAGTGCCTCACTTGAGTGCACAAGATGGTTGTTGGGACAAGGTTTGCCTTTTCGTGGCCACGATGAATCATTAAAATCAAGCAATAGGGGCAATTATTTGGAGCTTATGCAATTTCTTTCCAAGCATAATGAACAAGTTAGGAAGGTTGTGTTTGAGAATGCTCCCAAGAATCTTAAGTATACTTCTTCCGATATTCAAAAAGATCTTGTCCGTGCTTGTGCCATTGAAACTGTAGATGCAATCACTAAAGATATGGAAGGTGCATTTTTTTCTCTTTTGGTTGATGGAGCACGCGATTCTTCAACTAAAGAGCAAATGGCGGTGGTATTGCGTTATGTGAATAAAAAAGGGGAAGCAATTGAAAAGTTTTTTGGTGTTCAACATGTCTCCTCTACAACTAGTAGCTCGCTTGAAGAGGCCATTGAGAGATTGTTTGCAACAACAAATTTGAGTATGTCCAAGTTAAGAGGACAAGGCTATGATGGAGCTAGCAATATGAAAGGTGAGTTGAATGGTCTTAAAACAAAGATATTGAACAAATACCCTCAAGCATTTTATATTCATTGTTTTGCACACCAACTCCAACTAGCTCTTGTATTCGTGGCAAAGGAAAATGAGGATGTTGCCAATTTCTTCATCAATGCTAGTAGTTTGGTGAATCTTATTGGATCATCGTGTAAGCGTCGTGATGCATTTAGAGAGAAACAACAAGAACAAATTCAGAAAGCTCTTGATCTTGGTAATCTTGAAACGGGTAAAGGATTAAATCAAGAAATGAGTCTCATGCGTCCATGTGATACACGGTGGAACTCGCATTATGGTACTATAGTTAGTATTATTCTTATGTTTGAAGCCGTGGTGGAGGTGGTTGAATGGATTAAAAGTGATCGCAACCAAGATAATCTCGGTGAAGCAACTAGGTTATTCAAAGACATACAAACTTTTGATTTTGCATTTCACCTTTTCTTGATGAGACTTATATTGGGAATTACAAATGAGTTATCACAAGCATTGCAAAAGAAAGATCAAGATATTGTGAATGCAATGGCGTTAGTGGAAGTATGCAAGCAAAGACTACAATCTTTGAGAGATGATGACTTTGGGGACTTGCTTCACGATGTAGAAAAGTTTTGTGAGGAGCATGATATTATTGTTCCTAACATGGATGATTTGCATTTCGTACCTGGAAAATCAAGGCGTAAAGCTCCAAAAATCACAAACTTCCATTACTATCGTGTGGACCTCTATTTTCAAGTCCTTGATATGCAACTAAAGGAGTTGAATGATCGCTTCAATGAGGTAAACACCGAGTTACTTCTTTGTATGGCATGTTTGAGTCCGGTGAATAATTTTGCATCTTTTGACAAAGCAAAAATTGTTCGTTTAGCCCAACTTTATCCTCAAGATTTTGATCGTATGGATCTCATGAATCTTCCAATTCAACTTGACAATTACATTCATGATATGAAGATGCATAGTGAGTTTTCATCATTGAGAGGAATTAGTGATCTTGCACAGAAAAGAGATCCCTTCCCCCCCGCCTTAAAAAATGATGATGAGCCTATTATGCGACGTTTTCATGACATGAAACCTCGCCGGCAACAATTGTAATTTGTTTGTATTGATTGATTATGAAAGACATTACTATATCAAAAGATTTAGTTGTTGCCATTTTTCTTTAACTTTGCATTCTTTTAAGTTCGCCCCTCCCCCCGAGAAATCCTGGCTTCGCCACTGCTTCTATGTACAATTCTTTTTCTCATATCGCTAGTTCAACCCCCCAATTCGCCATGTCCTATACACATAGCAATACAAGCATTAAAAAATTTCAACAATTTGTCATCAGTATACTCCAACTCAACCTAATTGAACAACATACGCCCTAAACACAACATGTAAACAGGTTTTCATAACCCTACATCAATCGTGAACAAAACTTCATGAATTTGGAAACATTAAGTTCATTGATAAAATTAAACAAGCTTTCAACAACACAACTCATCCCCAAGTCAACAATATAACTTTAACACAACCAAATTCAACAAAATATTCCCTTAACATAATTTGTCAACCAATTTTCATGACAAAACATAAACCATAAACAAAGCATAATGAATATAGCAAACCTAAGTTAATCATAAAATTAAATAAGTTTTCATCAACAGAAATTGACCCCAAGTCAACAATATGACTTCAAAACAACCAAATTCACCAATATAAGCCCTATTACATAACCTGTCAACCAGAGTTCATAAACATACATTAAACCCAAATTTCCACAAAATTCACAAATTTCCACCATTTCACTAATATCATCAACCACCATACATAATTAATCATGAACACTAAATTCATTTAACAAATTGGGTACAAATAATAAAATTTACTTCTAGGGTTTCAAATTTTCAAACTCGCCAAATTTCAAAGTGACCTTGTGGGAATGTAGTATGGCGTCAAATATTTGAGGAAGCAAGGACTCTCGACCTCGACTTAGGGAAAGCAAGTAGGACGTCCTTTGTGTCTAAATTGACTGGACAAACTTGAAACAAATTTCGAACGAAGATCAAACAAGGTATGGTGCCACCAATTTCGAACGCCCGATGTGGAATGCCTCGCTAGAGACAACAAGTAATAGAGAAGTTCGACTGTTTCGAACGCCAGGTGTAGAACTTGATTCACAATTTTTTTAATACGTTTGCGGGAGAGCTTTGGACGTAGGAGACGACAAATTAATGCAGGTAACTATTGTCAGGGAAGGGGTTCGTTTTAGTTATGAAAAAACTATTGTCGGAAATAATGGGTTTTACTGACGGGTCATTTATGACCCGATTTTATAGTAAGCATGCTTTAATTGATTTGTTTTTTCGGCCGTTCAGTTCAAATCCAACGACCTACGTTTGTCCATACTACTAGACTTCAAAAAAGGTCTACATAGTAGAAAACAAGTACATTTTAAGGTTAAAATTAGATATGCCTTGAGCCTACATAAGGAGGACGCCTTTGGGCTAATTTTTTTCAAACACCTCACGTAAGAGATTTCCTTCGCTTAATAGCTATGGAGTTTCATGAGACACGAAGTAAAAAATGTGCAATGGTTTTCAAGGGTTTGACATAGGGTGTAAAAGGATTGTAACCTATTTCATACTATAATTTGGTGTAGTTTACTAGAAAAAAAAAATACTTCGACATCTTTAAATTTTATACAAAAATATTTGAAGAGATCAATTAGAGAAGAAATTTTTTATCTATCATTTTGATTACATAAGGTCACTTGCTACCTATATTGTCATGCTTAAATTGATTCTAAATTGCGAAATTTTATTCATTATCAAGTTAGCTGAGTATTTTTTTTGGTCAAATGAAATTTCATTCATATAACAAAAGACAAAGCACAGGAAGAGAAACACAGCAAGGGCCGACAAGCTAGGAACATGACCCAAAATAGAAAATAAAGCCCAAATAACAAAATCCAATGCACTCCGATCCAAACAACCAAGCGGACAACGAAATCAAGGCATGCTACCTGACACTGGAATACGACGAAGTCATAATATGCAATTAGTGTGCAAAAAGTGCAAATAAATTAAAACCAAAATCGAGAACTAATTTAAACTAAGATTGAGAGTGCGCGTTGCAAAATGAACCCTTATTACAAATGCATGCAGTGTTAGAGCATAAATAAAAGTGTAGCAAAAAGAAGTATACTCATATCATAGGTAGGATGGTATTACACAACTACCAAGAAATAAATTTTCTACCTTGTCGAAAGTGGATATCAGAATCCGCCAATGACCTCTCTCCCGCCATAGAATCTATCTACTAAGTCTTGAAGGGCCACAAAAGAGAACGCGTGAGTGGCAAAATAAAGATTTATTAAAATATTTGATTTTCGTAGCATAGCAAGCCCTCGCTATAGTATGAAAAACCAAAGCAAAAGTATAAGAGCAGTTGTGCTAAGGATACAGCTAAATCACAAATACCTCAACAATATAACACAATGTACTCATAAAAAATAGCCACACAAGCCACACAGAAAATAGCTACATGAATAGGCTAAGAGTAATAATGTACGTTCGAGTACAACATCCACATTAAGATGCCACTAAGTACGTTACATAAGAGTCCTAGATATAAAAACAACTAGTACATGCTAGTACCTATAGGGGGCGTTTGTTTGCCCTCACTAAAGGGTACTGGACTGGACTAAGGGTTAGTCCAATCCCATGTTTGTTCTTGACAGGGACTAGGTTTAATGAGACTAAGTCTCACTAGCCTAGACTAAATCAGGGACTAGCTGGTCTTAGTGAAACCCCTCAAAAACCATGGGACTAGCTAAGACTGTCCCATTTCTCCTCCTTTCTCCTCCTCGCCTTGCTCCTCAACCACTCACATTCGAAAGCCATTGGACTAGATGCTTTTCACAACCAATTTTCATATAAAATACCAAATTGAAGAAAAGATTGGAATAAACAAGGGAGAAAAAGATGGAGAAAAAGAGGGAGAGAATGGGGCAGTAAGGAAGGATTAAAGGGATAAAAAAATACGATAAAAAATAGGATAAAAATAAAATATTAATAATTATGGATTAAATAATATAATATTATAGTTTGTTAATTATCCTGCTTGTTAGTCTGACACTGCATCAAACGCTTCACTAAGCTAGTCCAGCTTAGTCTAGTCTAAGCCAGTCCAGCTTAGTCCCTGAAGCTAGTCCAGTCCGAGACAGTCCGGTGGAGAGAATTCTCAGGCGTTGCATACATTACACATATAGTAATAGTATGCAACTGGTAGTATGTCAGATGGAAGATTCTTTCGTATGTACTCATCTGCATCTTCTTCCCACTCTATGATATCCTACTTGAAAAATTGCCAGAAAAACAGGAGTTAGTTCAACTTATAACTTCAGGTTTCAAAATATATATGTTTCCCTTTTTTTTTTCTGATAACGAAATTCACCTTTTCATTCATCACCAATGCTTGAAAGATTGCAGAGTCCAACAGAGATGAAAAATGTGGAGAAACTATTCTCCATCCCTGATTTACGATTAAAGAAGAAAAGAAAACCAATTAAGAGGAGTGGATTGAACAAGTAACAAATTGTGATCCAGCAACATCCAAAGTTCCACTTCCTAACGAATGAAGTTGGCAAAATTTTGGTGATCTTTATTCAGTAAAACTTACTAATCAGGAACTTACAGGCCCTGTTTCAAGAACGCGTGAAATCACATTAAAAGCTAATGAAAGAATCCTCTCCGATAAAAAAATCAAGCCTCTGCATGTATAATATTTACTTTTCAGTTATAAAATGACAACAAAAAGAGCAAATGATCAAATTCAGGGAATTAAAGTTTAAATTCTATGTTTAGAATAAAAAACAAGCAAATTGAACATCAACATAAAATAATAAACTATGTACAATAAGAAAAATAAAAATCCAAAGGCCGGAATAAGAATGCAAGTCAAAACTTGGATTCAAGATGCAGAGTTAGCAGTCAGACAATTTGGAAAACACACACATCATCACTCTAAATGTTGACTGTAAAATTATGAATAAGTAAGAAACTTTAATACAGAACTTTCAACTTGAACAAGGTTTGAAAATTTGACTGCTGTGTTTTGAATCAACATATACTGAATTTTTAGTGGTTTATTTGGTCCAATCCAATATGCCACCAAATTAAACAAGGCCTTAATGTGCTAAATGTTGACTGTAAAATTATGACTAAGCAGTGATTGTCAACCAAATAAGGTTGGATAGTGTTCCATATGAAGTCTAGTGTCACAAATAGTTCCCATCAATGGTACACATTACATATTTACTTTCTATCTGTTACTTTCAAGCATGAAAGATAACTACAAGGCTCAGTGGAGAAGCCTGAAGGAGGGCCAAGAGAATGGATCTGCAAGTAGCAGTAATCATGACAAGTAAGCATGGCACCTAGCAAGCTATCTTCCCCACACTCCAATTCGACTTGGACAGCCAAGCAAAACAAATTGTTTGAAAACGCTCTGGCAACATATGATAGGGAAACCCCTGATCGTTGGCGTAATACAGCCAGGATCGTTTGTGTATACATTTGTGTTTACAATAACTCAACAATGTTTTGTAACTTATAATCCAAATCAACAATTGACTGGTTAAGAAATTAAAATCTAAAAGCTACAGACCCTAGAAAACTAGAATCAAAAGATAACAAACTTAAAAAACATGTATCAGCCATCCATCGAAGCCCAGAGCAACGGCAAGCTCTGCTAAGAACTCAGCATACATTTCAACAGACTCTTTCGTCGACAGCAAAAGACCATTAACTATAGGGTTTTCCGCCTTTACAACAGCAATTTCGTGATGATTATCATCATTTTGGTACTGAAAATGGCATAACATGTGAAAACCCTAAATTCTAATCTCAATTTGACCCTAAAAATCAAAACCCTAATTTGTTCAAGTGCAGAGGTCTATTATTGAAAATTTCTCAAACCCAAAACACCTATATCAAATAAAGCCCAGTAATATCACGATCTGCAAAACAAAAATCGAAGAAGATGAGGGCGAGCAGGATGAAGTTTAGGGCGAGCAAGACGCTGAGATGAGGATGAGGAGGACGACGATAAGGGAGTAGGGCAAGGAGGGAACATGGTGAAGATCGAGGTTGAGCGGGGTTCTCTCTCGCATGAGCGCAGGACGCAGGAGGTCTTATGAGTCCGGGGGTGATCCGGGTGTTTCACTAAGAACTCCTAGTGATGGGTTTAATCCTAGCGAGTCAGACCTAATTCCATTAAACTTAATCCTTGTACGTACCAAACAATAGACTACACTAGCAATTAGTGTAGTCTAGTTCAATCCCACTTAAGAAGGTCAAACAAACACACCCATAATGGACCCAATGTTAGTGTAAAGAAGGGACATGAACATACCCATGAAGGTGGTCATGGCCAGGATAAGTACTATACATATCGGTATAAGCATAAAAGTCATTATGTAAACTATAAATATATAATATAGGTTTGAAAACAAAATTCACTCACTAATACGTCATCAAGTTGTAGCACTCTTGCCGTATCTGGCCTCTAAAGAGTAAGTCTCGTCTATATGTGGCACCACTATACTAATCATTAAACTACTCAAAGCCACAATTACTAAGGAAAGATTTGAAATTCACTTTGTTTCCTTTAAACGAGGGTTGAAAGTGTTCAAACTAGGCCCACACACTGCCACGCACTAGCGGTGGAATATTTCATCGCTGTTGGCCGGAATACTACTGGATTTCTGGCCTCTAAGGAGTATGTCTCTTCTATATGTGGCACTACTATACTAATCATTAAACTACTCAAAGCCACAATTACTAAAGAAAGACTTGAAATTCACTTTGATTGCTTTAAACGAGGGTTGAAAGTGTTCAAACTAGGCCCATGCGCTGCCACGCACTAGTGGTGGAATATTTCATCGCAGTTGGCCGGAATACTACTAGATATCTAGATTTCTATCACCGAATAGAATATTCTGTCGACATTAATGAATATTTAGACAAGCAATGTACCTTTAGATAACGGAATATGCTGGCACTACTAGAAAATACTTCGCCTCTTTTACAAAACACGCCGTCTTTTTCTTCCTCTCGCCAATCCCAGAGCCATCGACGACCATCGTCCCTTGACAGGAGTTTAGCCAAAAACTAGGTTTTTACCGAAATTATTCATAAAGACCTAACGAGCTCAAAACTAAACTATTTTTCACTATCTTTATGTCAAAACCAAGCTTACAAAGAGAGGAACTCGAACTTACCTAACCCAAGGTCAAAATGTGACCAAAAATAACGTGAAACCAGTAGGAGAACTTCGGCTTGAACGGAGTTATCGGATCTACTTCATTTCGAGATAGATTCGAGCATATAATACTCAAATCTTGCTCGATAGATGATAATTAGTTGATACATCAAACTGACCAAACTCAACAGGAACCGATCGAAAAACCTCGCCAATTTTTTGGACTACTTCGCCAGAAACTACAGAAAATATGATCTTTGTAAATCTGCTTCGTAACGAAGCCAATCAACACAAGGCACACATGAATCTTTATTTACTCAACAATATAAAACGAATGGTGATGGCGGTGGAGCTCACCTTCGCCAAAAAGGGCAAAAATCTCGCCATGAAAGTGGGACGTCGTTGGAGCCTCAAGAATCGGAGTTTGTGCTTCGATTTTCACATAATAAAGGTCAAGTTCAACAGAGAACGTTAATTACTTCACCAATTTCTGAGTTTTTTGTTGAGAAGAAAGAGAGTGTCGAGAAGGAGCAAGAAATAAAGAGTTGAGCTGAGTGAGAAGTAGGAATGGGCACTTAGAACCAAAAACCGAAACCAAAATGATAGGAACATATTTTTGTGACTTTATTAGTACTTTTCCTTGCATTTACTTAATTAGTTTCATCTTATTAGAATGTTTTAAGCTATTTTCGTGTGTTTGTAGGTTCTAAATAACAAAGTTAGCAAAGAAGTGCATTTTGGTGCAATTTGGAGCTATTTTGGGGTGAAATGGATTGCATGCATGGGGAGCATAAAAATGGATGGTTGTGATTCATTCTTACCAACAAAATGGATGGTAGTGATTTATTCTCACCAATAAAAATGGATGATGGTGATTCATTCTCACCAACAAAATGGATGGTAGTGATTAATTCTCACCAACAAAAATGGATGGTGGTGATTCATTCTCACCAAGAAAATGGATGGTAGTGATTCATTCTCAAAGCCTATAAATAGGCTTCTCCATCAAGGCCAAAGACACCAACTCACACAACACTTCCATTCTACACTCCCTAAACTATCCTAGCCTTACCCCTACCTACCCATCCTAAACACCACCATACATCCCCCTATCCATTCCTCCATACAACCAAACCTTCAACCCACAACCACCCCTTGTGCCATAGCAAAGGAAGGGAAGGAAAGTGCTTGGGTGTGCTTGCCACTCAACAAGGATCGTTGGAGTGTTTAGGTGTTTTCTTTCTTTTATTTTCAATGTATAAATCTATTTACCTTTGTTTTACAATTATGAGGAACTAAACCCCCTCCCCCTTTTGCTAGGGGAGGATTCAAAGCCATGATTACATTTGCATTATGAATTAATTACTTTTGGTTGTGCTTTAATAATTTGTGATTTCAATTCACTTAACTATTTGATTGATAACTTATATGTGTATGTTAATTAAGAGTGCACGCTTAGTTTTCATGCATAAGTTTGATGCTAGAATATAAGGAAATTTCACCTAATCGTTATGAACTTATATTCATGAGTAATGAAGGTTGCGATCCACAATCGTGTTAAGTGAATTCTTGGCAAGAGTATCATGCTTTCCATAGTTACGAATGCCTCGTCAATACTTATAGTTCTCATGAATCTTAATGATCTTTGATTGTATCTCTATTGTGCTTTTCACGTATGGAACTTTTGAAGAATGTTTGGAATTGTTATATGCGCTTTCCCATTCAATTCATTAACTTAAGGAGAACTTGAAGGTTAAAAAAGTGGTATCACGGTTAACCCGGAGTATTGAGTTTCATAACTTATCGAAAGAACAACTAAAAATTGGTTTATATACAGTGTATCATGTGTGGAGGAGACCCCTCTAGCTAATCCATCATCCATTCAAACAACCATATTTTGTGCCTAAATCCGTCTAGTTTACAATTTGTTTATTTTCAAGTTATTCTCATCAAAACCCAATCCCCCTTTCACAATTTGTGTCCCTTGATTTGAATCTACTTTATTTGATTTCTTTTGAGTTCTTTGAGTTAATTTAGTTTAGAGTAGGTTAATTTTCATAATTTGAATCTTTTAAATTCAATTCACGTCCTAAAACAACCCTAGAATCTGTTTTAGTTTATTTGTTAGTTTTGGGCTATTTTGAGTTATTCTAGTTTATTTTGAATCATTTGAATCTAGTTAAGTGTTTTGATTTTAGATTTATATTTTTGAAGTTTTATTTAGTGTTTCTAAGTTCATTTTATAGATTAGCAATCCCTCCTAATCCCCGGTTTAGAATGATCCCTACTTGCATTTATACTACAATTGTCAACAAGAGGGTTTAATTTGTGTGTTTGCATAATCATCGCATCACAAAACACAAACCAAATCGAACCGCACCGAACGGTTTGGTTTTGCGATTTTGAAACGGTTTCGGTTTTGAAACCGAACCGCGACATAGAAAACGGTTTGGTTTCGGTTTTGGGTTTTGAAAACCGCACCGAAACCAAACCGCACCGCAAATATTAATAAACATTTAATCAAATGTCCATATTAGATTTCATGTTTTAATTGGTCGTTTGTTAGAATTCATACACTTAGTATGGACTCAACCACACTAGAATATCATCATTCATCACTTTCTTTCGTTCATTAACTTGAAGGACCTTTGTTATTTTATACCATCACACACACATATATATACAAGGGTGGACTAATCTTGTTATCAAGAGTCAAATAGTGATCTAATGAAGTCCACTCATTTGAAGCATGATATCACATATTCTAGTATGAAAGTTTCACTCACGTTTAATGAATTCAAATTTATTCAACCGCCATACAAATGTTCAAAACCTTTCCACTACTGTGATAAAGAGCCACTAATATTGTTTTCGTTAACTAAAGTGGTAATGTCCGAAAAATATTTTTTTAAATAGACAATTGTTTTTTTTGGTCGAATGACGAATTTTGTTAGATTAGTCACCGACAGAGTTTGGACTTGCGCTGTCATGTCAAGGCTCAACACTTTTTCACTATAGTAATAAAAAGTCACTTGCTTTTAAATAGACAATAAAGTTTAGGCCCTCTGACCATCTTTCCACCTCAACAGACTTTCCTTAATAGGGTGATGAATCAACCATTATTTACTAGTGCAATTTTCCTTTCTATTCTAATGTCAAGTATGCCCCTCAAAAGTAGCCTGATTAATTGATTGAAAGAAAAAAAAGTGCTTGGTTTTAGCTTTTTATTAATTATATTTATGTCTATTGGATGTATGTGTTGTGGAGTAAAAAATAATAAAGAAAAATATGCAGGCAACAAGTGAACTTTCGGGTATAAAAAAAAAATTATCCTTAAGGCACACCGGGATTCCCACGCGCATGCAACGGACAATAATGGCTCAATCGAGGTCAAAGGTGATCAAAATACCACTCCTTATCAAATACTCACCCACAAGGTAATTCCCAATTATTCTTTTCAAATTGGGATTAATTACCAAGTTAATTGCAAGATATTATTTCACATAATATCTTGCAATCAATGCCACAAATCAACCATATGTGGCCGGTCCCAATTCTCCTAATAGGGCTGGCTACACCCCTATATATAGCCCCTCATTTCTCCAAAAACCTAAGTCCACTTCTCTCCCAAAAATTCTTTAAACACTTTTTCTCAAATTCTAACTTTGGTATCGGAGATTCTTCAGCCCGCTCCATTCATCGTGGGTGCATGAGGTTCTTGGTCTTGATCTTAGGTGTTGATTGTTTGCAGGTGCATTTTCGTCCAAGAAGAAGAAAGCGGAAATTTACATCCACAAATTGGTGCTTTCATTGAAAGTTTGAGTCACACGCTCGTAGAAGACTCTCGCATTCAAGGTATCTATTTTTTTGTTCATTCGTATATTTTTCGTACGTTCTTATTTCTAGTATTTTTTATACAAAAATTCTTTGAATAAACATAAAAGAAAATTACGATGGCAAGAGATTCAGAAATCACGACGAACAAAAATTTCAACGTTCGAGAATTAGGACCATGACAATCCACAAGGCTCAACGCAATGACAAGTGGAGTAATGCCAGTCCCACAAGGCACCACCGTGGTAGCCACCATGGTAACCACTAGACCTGGCAGTTTCTTACACGACCCGTTAACACGACATGCAAACGACATGAAAATAACGGGTTTCGGGTCAACATGATAACTAATCGGGTCGTTATCGAGTCACACGATAAGAACCTATTAATAACGGGTCCTTAACAAGTTTACATGAGGGTGACACGTGGGTAACCTGTTTCGACACAAAAAGGAAAAAGTTATTTTGATGATTTTAATTTTTTTAACTACCAAAAAAACTTACTATAAAATACAATAAATATAGTGGATATGTGTGTGTGTGTGTGTGTGTGTGTGTGTGTGTGTTTGTGTGTATATTGTTTATTAATTATTATTCTATTATTATTCTAAATAAAATTTAAAATTTAAAATTTTATTTATTTATTTATTTTTATAAAATACTATGAGCAAAGAGTGAGATTAGAAAATTATGAAAAAAACATTAAAAATAATCAAGTAATTTAAAAATACTAATATTTATAATAATTAATTTACAAGTACAAAAAAATGTGAAAAAAATATGCAAACGCTTTAAAGATGGGTACATGAATTTTTAAAACCAGTCATACCCTCATGCATTTTTAAGGGAGTTCACAATAAATAAAATTCATAATCATTAATGTACAAGTCTAAAAAATGTGAAAATATATATAAAGGGGTGTGATATTCACAGATCCCATTTTACTTTTCACACACCCTTCTAATTTTCAACTGTTGGATCAGATGAATTGAAGAAAATCAACAGATAGAAATTAACAAGGGGTGTGTGAGAAGTAAAATGAGGTGTATGGATAGCACACCCCCATATAAACGCTCATGATTGAATCCTCTATACTTAGACGATGGTTACATGGTCGTTTAGATTTTTAAAACCCTCCAAATCTCATTAATAATGTTTTTTTAGTGCAAAATTAATAATATTGTAGAAGTGTAAAAAATGTATAAATTTATATATATATATATACACACACACACACACACACAATCACTCGTAATGGCAAATTTTACAACTTTCATGAAGGGGTCAACTCCGAAATCTGACACCATAATCCATAAACCTTAGATTTAAATTTAACCGTCAATTGTCGTTTACACTTTATTCTATTCACCAAATTTCATTTTTTAGATTTTCTTTTTTGAAAAGTGATCTTTTAACGGATGTAGAAAAATGAACGGTTTAGATCGTTGATAGAACATTCCAAAATTTACGGTTAACTAAAATATGAGTTTATGTTATATAGTTTCTAGAGACTTTATAGACTTCGAGCTATATTTTCACTAATGGTAAAACTCTCATCGTAATATCAACGATCCAAACTGTTCATCTTCCTGCATCCTCTAAGAGATCATGTTTTCAAAAAAGAAAATCCAAAAAAAAAAAAAATTGGTGAGAAGAATGGAGCGTAAATGTAAACGACAATCAACGGTTAAATTTAAATCTGTAGTTTATGGATTATGGAAAACCTCAGTTAAAACATCGTCAATAAGTTCCAATACCATTTCCCTTTGTGATTGATGAAACTTGAAGGGTTTTATTGTCAAAAAGGTGCAAGGTTCCTCAATCTTGAAACACAACTCTCTTCATTTTGCATATCTTTGAACATTTGTATTTTGTAGTATGCACTAATGTTTTTTCATTAGACTCTTATTTTGGGGTATGTAAACTTAAAAGAAAAATATTTTATTTATTTGTTTATTAATGTTTTGAAGTAGTATTTATGTGACAATGTGGTATGTATATACTAATTTAGTATCATGTTTAATATTTTTGGGGTCAAATTATGTTTTTCATTTTCATTATTTATTGATTTAAAATATATTTTTCTTAACGGGTAACGGGTCGGGTCATATTACCTGATAATATTAACGGGTCGATTTAGGGTCGGGTCATATTACCCGTTTATTTTAACGGGAGTTAAATGACACAACCCGTTAAGCTATGGGTATGACACGAAAACGACACGAACACGAGAATCACAACACGAATGCCAGGTCTAGCAACCACAATGGCAACCACCACAGTGGCAACATTTGGTAAACCCATAGCCCACGATGAGCAGCAAGCACAGCACACGACCCAAGAAGTGCAAGCCAAGGCTATGCCAAAATGGCCCAGCGCCCTGCGCCTCTCCAAGTCACATGGGCCCAAACACAAAAGGAACTGGCAAGAGCCATGACCTGGCACGAGCCCAGTGTGAACCAGAGCCAAGCCCAGGCCCAACATGCACACACACTGTAGCCTACTCCCGTGGCCCAATCCACTCTATTGGTGTCCCAAGTAGCCCAAAGTGGTCCAAAAACCCTCCAACCATCTCGACTTTAGATTTCTGGGCCAATAATTGAACTAAGGGCATTTTCACCACATTTCTCCTTGGATTTGACATTTCCCAACTCAAATCTCACTCCCAGAGTCTACCACATTCCACTACTTAAGGAGACACATTTCGTCCAAGCTCTTCCAACCCAAATGACGAACAACATTTGTCTCAATAAGTCAGAGAGTTGACGAGCACCCTCGCCTAGCAGACGACCTTGATGAATTAGCTTTTCCAGCACACCGAGGTGCAATGTAACCCTGATGAGGTGTCCAGAAGTGGGATAAGGGCAGACGATGAACCTCTCCAGCAAGCAGCCACTCGACCAACCACGAACCTAGCGTTCCAACAGTGTACACTACTAACTGGGCCCCCCGAGATAGCGTATACTCTCATCTTAGCACACAGAGGAGCGTGCACTCCCGATTAAGCCCACGGACAAGCATACACTTATTGTTGGGACCATTAACATGAGAAACCTTCTAGTCGAAGTGTTCATTCGTGGCTAGGCCCACAAGGAGCATCATTCACTTCACATCTGAGTAGGCAACACGACAGACAGAGAAAAATAATCACTCAATTTGGCTCAAGTTCAATCAATAGCCTGCAAGAAATTTACTCGCCTACTAAGGATGTACCACATACACCGTAGCTGTGGCGTGGATGAGCCGAACATATAGAATAAAAGCTTATGCCATTAGGTCAAGAACAGGGGCAGTTGTGAGCTCAGCCACCCCGATAAAAGGCAAATTCATAAAGAAGTATAAAGGCACCTGACCGAGCGATTGCATGACTTCCAACCCAACAAGGTCATCGATGAAGCACTACATCGAGACATAAGCATGTCGCCCTTCATAGACGAGATCGAGTAGACAGAGCCTCTACGTAAGTTTGCCATGCCACATTTCACATCTTTCAAATGAGATGGAGTTCCGAAGAGACACTTGAAGCACTATCGAAGCACAACGATCCTATATCGGAACAAGGACATTCTTATGTGCAAAATATTTGCCACCACTTTGCAGGGTGAGGTGCAAGATTTGTTCTATACCTTGTCACCACGGTCTATTCGGAGTTTCGATGATCTTTCTTTGGTTTTCACCAAAGAATATTCGTCCTACCGGTCGATCAAGAAAAAATCTGACCATTTGGTCTGCGTGAAGAAGAACCCAAATGAGTTGCTTCATGACTACATGAAAAGGTTCAAAATAGAGATCCATGAGACGACTTGATAGTAAGAGTAACCTTCCAAAAAGAACTCCCAGCAAGCCACCCACTGTTTAGAGAATTGATCATGAAAGAAGATCTAACTTCGGCATACTCTTTCGCTCTGGCAGAGAAGCATGCACTTTGGGGCGAGGCTCAGCAAGCAGACAAGGCGCCCAAATAGCCTAAAAAGAGTAGACAATGGCTCAAAAGGAGGACATGAATTAGTACAGCAAAAGCAGGCAGGAGGCCAAACGTAGGAATCTACCTACGACTAAAAAAAGTTTGGCATCCAAGAACTACTCTAATTTCTCGATCCTAATTCACCAAATCCTCCGCGACTTCAAGAATGAACCATGGTTTAAGCTGCCGAAACAATCAAAGGGAAATACTTCCAAGTTAGACCACCCCAAGTACTATACATTCCACCGAGGTCCCGATCGTATAACTGACGACTGCTACACTTGGAAAAACTACCTAGAAAAGCTCGTGAAAGAAGGCAAAGTCGACAGATACCTTGACAAGCCAACTGTGCAGCCTAGAAAGAACGCGGATGCTAACGAAGAACCACTCAACAAGATGATTCTGATCAATGGCATCTTTATCGAATCTGAGCGCTTAGGGGCCACCAACAATTCCAAGAAGAGGAAAATTTAGCAGGCTCTATTAGTCTCACAAGTCTAGGTAGCCAACAGCTAACCTGGACTTATTGTTGGTTTCATCACGCATGATGCCAAAGGCGTAGATTCCTGCACGACGACGCACTAATAGTATCTATCCAACTGGATCATGCCATAGTTGACAGAATAATGGTGGACAATGGAATTACAGTCAACCTACTTCAGCTTTCAGTAATTCAAAAGATAGGTTTGGAAAGCACAATTATACGGGGAGCAGAGGTACTCACCGAATTCATCGGACATACATCGACAACTATTGGGCACATCACACTTGACGTGAAAACATTGCCAGTTGTCTCAAAGCAGATGTTCATAATAGTAAGCGACCCATCTTTCTACAATAGGATTCTAGGGAGACCTTGGCTAATAAAGTTGGACGCCATCACTTCTGTCAAGTATCAAAAAAATTTGATTCTGTATTTCGAGATGAAAGTCAAAGAAATCAAGTCTGACCAAGCCGCATCTCGACGATGCACTATGCAAGTATTGAAGGAATAAAATAAGATATTTACCCTCGTAGAAGTAATCGAGGTCCGAATGGGACGATAAAGCTGCCAAATAACAATTACAGTAGTCAGATCAAGAAATTGGAGTCCAAACCAATGCACCAACAGACGAGACGGGATGGAAACCCGAGGAAGAAGTCGAACACATCATTCTTGATCCCTAGCAGCCAAAGAAGACTGCTAGAATCGGCTCACGTCAAAGCTCGAAGGAAAAGAAAGAACTCACGATTTTCCTTAGGGGAAATCGCCACATCTTCACGTGATCACCTTCTGACATGCCCGATATTGACCCTTAGATAGCTTGCCACAAGCTGCACGTCAATCCTACTGCTAAACCTGTGATCCAAAAAATAAGACATTTTGCACCCGAGCAAGTGACGATCACTGAGGCAGAAATTGACAAGCTACCGGAGGCCGAATTCATAAAAGAGGTAACACACTCAGCATGGCTTGCCAATGTCCTACTAGTAAAAAAAAAAGGCAAATGAAGGGTTTGCGTAGACTACACCGACCTCAACAAAGCATGCCTAAATGATCTTTATCCACTTCTTCCGAATCGATCTATTAATAGATTCAACTTTTAGGAGCCACCCGCTCAATTTCTTGGACGCATACTCAAGCTACAACCAAATAGCCATGTATGAGCCTGACAAGGAAAAAATCACATTTGTGATTGAGCGAGGCACCTACTGTTACAAAGCCACGCCCTTTGGTCTCAAGAATGCGGAAGCCACTTACCAAAGGTTAGTAAACATGATGTTCAAAAAGAAAATTGAAATAACCATGGAGGTCTATGTCAATGACATCATGGTGAAGGGCAAGCAGTGATCAAACCACATCTGGAACTTGACAAAAACTGTCAAAATCCTTAGAAGATACAAGATGGAGTATCTTCAGGCAAATTCTTAGGGTACCTAGTAACCCAACGAGGAATTGAAGCACATCCCAAACAAATCCAAACAATCCTAGAAATGAAGTCTCTAACTACCTTGAAGGAGATCCAAAGCTTGACTGGGCGAGTAACCGCCCTCAACTGCTTTCTTTATTAATCCACAGATCGATATAAGCTCTTTCAAGGCCATTAAGAGGGCACAACAAGACAAATGGGATGATGAGTGCGAAAGAGCTTTCATAGACCTGAAGAAGTATTTTACATCACCTTCCTTACTATCCAAGCTGGAAGCAGCGAAGGATTTATACATTTACTTGCCGGTCTCAGAAGTAGCAGTAAGCTCTGCCCTCATACAAGAAGATTTGGGGGCCCAACTGCCAGTATTCTGCACTTCTTAAGCTCTTCTCGATGTGAAAACTAGATACTTGAAGATGGATAAACTAATTTTGGCATTAGTTGTTGCGACTCGGAAGCTTATACCATATTTTTAAACTTACACAGTCATCGTCATGACTCAATACCCTCTATGATCAATCCTACAATGATCGAATATTTCTCAATGAGTAATGAAATAAACGTTGGAACTTGTCACCCTAGACAATTCGATGCTTAAGCAGGCGATCATTCTAGGCTTTAAAGCATCCAACAATGAAGCGGGGTCTGAAGCCGTACTAGCAAGCCTCTGAATGGAAAAAGGCTTGGTGGTGAAAGGCTCACAATTCATTCTGATTCATAACTAATCACCAGCCAGACCACTAGGAAGTACATGGCAAAACATCCAAAGATGGCGCAATACCTAGAGAAGGTACGAAATCAACTTGAGGCATTTCAGACTTACACTTTTATTCAAGTTCCGTAGGCACACAACGCTCACGCGGACGCACTAGCTGGCTTAGGCTCCACCCTCAACCACCAACTTAAATGCTATATTACGGTGAAGTATCTAGATAAGCCAAGCATAGAGTCGGAGTCGGCAACCGAGGTGTCAGAGGTTAGTACAACTCCAAATTGGCAAAGTCCCATTATAGACTACCTGGTTAATGACACATTCTCCACAGAAATGTTAGAGTCTAGAAAGCTCCAGACCAAAGCAGCACGCTGCTACATGTGGAACGACATTCTCCTTTAAAAATCCTACACTGGTCCACATCTTCGCTGCCTAACGTCTTCCAACGACCTAAAGCTTCAAAGTTGAATCCATGAAGATGTCTGTGGAAATTACTCCAGAGGCCAATCATTCACACAGATTGCTCTTAACACAAACTATTACTGGCCTACTATGCATTAAGACGTTAAGGAATTAGTACAAAAGTACGACAGCTGCCAACGCTACAAGTTGGTACCAGCACTGCCTGCTAGCGAACTACACCCACAAACGAGTCCTTGGTCGTTCATGTAGTAGGCAATCGACTTGGTAAGGCCGGTGCCACCTGCTACTGGGGGCAGAGGCATGATGATCGTGGCAATCGATTACTTCACCAAATAGGTAGAAGAAAAACCCATGACAACCACGACTCAAACGGACATAGAGCGCATCATATGGAGGAACATCATTTGCCGATTTGGCACCCTGCAATCCATCGTCACAGACAATAGCCCGTAATTCATGGCCAAAGATTTGGTGAAGTTCTTCCAAAAATATAGTATCAAGCAGCACACATCCACGCTAAGATATCCTTAAAGTAATGGGCAGGTTGAAGCATCCAATGAGATGATCCTCAACTGCCTTAAGAAATCCCTCTCTGACAAGAAAGGAAAATGGCCAGATGAACTCTCTGGATGTCTTTGGGCGTATTGCACAACCAAACGACAAATAACCGGTGATACTCTTTTCTCTTTGGCATTTGGTTCAGAAGCAATCATTCCTCGTAATGCCATCATGCCAAGTATCAGCACTCTAATGCCAAACATCGAGCAAAATGAAAAAGAGATGGCCATAAAGCTAGATCTAGCATAAGAAAAACGTAAAAAGGTCATCACCCGCATCGCAGCCTACCAGCAACAGCTTCTCTTTAGCTCATCCCTTCAAGCAATAAGTCATGTTAAACTTATACAACAAAATATTTTTATGAAAGGTTAAACAAGTTAACGTGCATATACGAAGCTATATCCACTACCGACATGCTACGCAGTCGATAAGCTTCACCTCTGCCAAGCACGGAATGATCGTTTAGCTCTACACTAATTCCTAAAGTGTTGTGATACTTGCTATGCAACCCACGAAATTGGCTACATAAAAAGCAAAGAGCTCTCTCAGACCTTTGCTTATGAAATTCCATACAACTGCGTACTTTTGATACAAAAGGTTAGCAAATTTCATAACCCGCAATATTTAGTATGTTGTGATACAGGCCACACGGTTCAAAAGATTGAAGAAAGCCAAGGTTAATAGCCAAGTGGTCACGCAGACTCGTCTGTAAGTAAGGCGTCAGGCTACCGACCCTATGGCAAACAACTTTGCATAAGTTCTACACCAACACCTACGATATCATAAGCTATATGGGCATGTCTGCTTATAGAAAAGTAGCACGCCAGCCGCTGGTCGAAAGGTCAAAGGTTGGGCATAAACAAAAGAATTGAAGATGAAGAAAAACGAAGGAAACAAGTTTATTAAATTTTCTAGCAAAATTGATAAACAAATAGCAAAGGTCGAAGAAGTTCAAGCAAAGCAGAAAGCAACAAGTAAAATAAAGAAAATCCTAAAGGCTACCTAAAAGACTACTCTTCAGCAGCTTGGACATCCCACGACTACTCGGTCGTCACACCTTCAGCAGCCACGACACTCTCAGCAGCGACATCATCCAGCATTTCACCTCCGGCTGCCCTAACCTAGGCACCAACTTCTCCAACTACTTCACCAGTGGAAACTTAAAAAATAAATGCAAGCAAGTATTCCGAAGAAATAGAGAAAGTCTTAAAGTCTTTACCAGCAAACTCAAAGTCAGACTACCAACCAAAGAAATGATCACATAACCCATCTTGTAGAAATCGACCTGACTCTAAACAAGCAAAGCCTCGAGCCCAACCTCGAGCCCTTTGGCTGATCGTTCTCCTCGAGCAGACTAAAACAAACGTGTTGCAGCTCATCCACTTCTTTCTTTAGACTTTCGTTGATCTTCAATGCACCTTGGAGTTCCAACACTTGGGGTTCAAACCTATCGATGATCTTCTTGAAGTGGATCACTTGAATATATGTAGCGGTCAACTATTTATCTGTTATGTAAACAATGGAATGAAGCTTAGAAATGGCATGCTCAAGATCTTGAATCTGAGGTATGTAACATCCAATCTCCTTATCTACACTTTCATACTTAACTTGGATCACATCAAGCCTAGTCTTCAAGTCAATGATCTATTGGCGAGAGTTCTCAAGCTGTAGAAAATTAGAGGCAAAGATATTAGACCTCTTCAAAGCAATAAACTCAGACTCCAACCACTTGATCTTCTCGACCGAGGAATAAGCTTCAGCTGCCATTGTCTTTGCCACCTATCCTCTTGGTCAAGGAGCATAGACTTAGATGCTAGAGTCGCCGTTTTTCTGCATCATAGTAAGAAGAGTAGTTCTTCTATATTGGGTCGAATCCTTGCAATGGAACTTGGGCAAATAATCCATCTAACACCATCAACAAGTTTGGCACACGAGTCCATGTCTTCTAGCAGATCTGGCTTCAAAAGCGCACAGATTTCAGCAGCCTCTCTAGAAACAAGCTTGGCGAATTTTTCACGATTGCCCTCGCGAGCAATCTCCTCTTAGCAAGCGAACCAGTCTCAGTTGCAAGAGGAATAAGCCTTAGCGCCACTTTAGTAGCAAAGTCCACCTTATCGCTCTTCATAGTAGCAAGCCCCTCCAAAGGTGAACTAGACTTAGCTCCCAACAGACGTCTTAGTACAAAATTTAGCATTATGGGATTACATAACCTTTACGCTGACCAATCCTATCAGCAATCATATTAGCCATTTTCAGCCTAGCAAGCATCACAAGCTTAGATCTAGCAGCCTCATTTTTCTTCCCAGTGCAAAAAACCAAGTCAATCACAGGCTTCTCGTCAGCAGGCGGACACTCACAAGCAGTGGAGGAAGTCTTCATTCTTTTCTCAACCGACATCTCTTGAACAGGCGGGGGAGTTCATAGTAAGTTTTACGACAACAATCAAATGAGCCAATGCATCCGCCTTGATCCTTTTTATCTTCTCTCTCAAGAGCAACCCACATTTTTCCCGATGACTAGCACTAAGCAGCCAACACCATTCATGGTACTCAGCAGGGGGCTCAACCTATGCTAACTTTTCCCTCATTTTTTTTCTCTTAGACCAACAGGTAGAAAGCCTACATGCTAAGCATTCCAGCAACACATGAGGCCCACGACCTCTTTGTTTCTCTCAATCACCAGTTTGGCCCGCGTCAGATCCAAGATCCCAAAAAACATTAGCCATGCGGCTCACCTAGCACTGCACCCTAGCACCTCAGTCTATGACCTCAGCTACACAGCTACCTTTGGCTTTAGCTAAGCCGAGCAGCCCAAGTGGTGATCCCTGCCATAACTCTTCATCAGCCCATGCCAAGCCGACTTCTGCCAGCTGAAGTGCAGCACCACCCCAACTGCTGACCCGCAATAGTACTATCCAAGAAGAAGACAAGGAAAATTAATTTTTTTTCTTACCTTAGTGTGGCACGGAGAAGACAAAGAAAGCAACGAAAGACGGTCCTTTGCATAAGCAAGTGTAGAAGATTGCTAGGGGATGGGAAACAAATATCCTTTTGCTTTCTCTCTCCTGTAGGGTAGAATAAATTGCTCTCTGAAGTTGATTTAATAATCTATCTGCATCAAAATAGGAAACAATCCTATGTTTCCTAAAAAGAAGATCTTTACACCTACTGCCATTTCCTGTGAGCAACCCAACGGGTGTTGGGGTATTTGTGTAAAAAGAGAAAATTACCCTTAAGGCACACTGGGATTCCCACGTGCATGCAGCTCAATCAAGGTCAAAGGTGATCAAAATGGTATTCTCTCATCATTTCTCATCAAATCATCACCAATGAGGTAATTCCCAATTATTCTTTTCAAATTTGGATTAATTACTAAATTGAGTACAAGATATTATTTACATAATAACTTGCAATCAATCCCACAAATCAACCACATGTGGCTGGTCCCAATTCTCCTAATAAGGCTGGCCACACCCCTATATATAGCCCCTCATTTCTCCAAAAAAAACTTAAGTCCAATTCTCTACCAAAAATTCTTTAAACAGTTTCTCTCAAATTCTAACTTTGGCATCGGAGATTCTTCAGCCAAAACCCCCCTTCATTGTGGGCGCATGAGGCTCTTGGCCTTGATTTTAGGTGTTGATTGTTTTGCAGGTGCATTTTCGTCCAAGAAGAAAAAAGTGAAAATTTGCATCCACATGTGTGCAAATTGATTTATATATTTTCTGTCCACCAAGGTTGTGGTCGTTGACGATTCAAAACAGTATTGTTCTTCTTCCTCTTATTGCCTTCTTTTCCACTATGTCTATCCCATACATTTTTTTTTTGGGTGGGGGTTGTCTACCAGTCTATACAATAGGTATGCATCCCACCTTCGCACTATCATTTTTGCTTCAGTTGTCAGTTTCATGTGTTCTTTATGATTTTGTTTTCCTAACATATGTGTGAACACGAAAATTTCCTAAAACACAAGAACACGTGTACAAAATATATTTGTATTAATGAATTTTGGGTTACAATCTCTATTTGTTCCTCTGATTCGATCTCCATAAGACTTTGATTTGTGGGCTTGATCCAAGGGCCATCGAGGCTTGATATTAGATGAACAGGGGAAAGTTTCTTCAAGGGCCGTTGGGCTTGATCTTGAAGTTGGATGAACGTTGAATGACGAACGGATCTTCAAGGGCTTTTGGGCTTGTTCTTGAAGATGGATGAACGACGAACGACGAGCGAAGAACGATGAATGGTGGATGAACTTCAAGGGGCTTTTGGGCTTTATCCTTGAAGATGGATAAGCGGATCTTCAGGGGCCGTTGGGGATTGATCCTGAAGTTGGATGAACGTTGAATGACGAACGGATCTTCAAGGGCTTTTGGGCTTGTTCTTGAAGATGGATGAACGACGAACGAAGAACGATGCATGAACTTCAAGGGGCTTTTGGGGCTTGATTCTTGAAGAACGGATGTGTGGATCCAAGGGCCGTCGGGGCTTGATCTTGGAAGGTGGATAAACGTTGCTTCAAGGGCCGTCGGGGCTTGATCTTGAAGAACGGATGAACGGATCTTCAAGGGCATTTGGGGCTTGATCTTGAAGGTGGATGAACGGATCTTCAAGGGTCGTCTGGGCTTGATCTTGAAGGTAGATGAACGGATCTTCAAGGGCCTTTTGGGCTTGATCTTGAAGGTGGATGAGCGGATGAACGATGAACGATCTTCCAGGTCCTTTGGGCTTGATCCTTGAAGAACAGTTGTGTTGATCCAAGGGCCGTCAGGGCTTAATCTTGGATGAAGAATCGGCACGTGACCAAAGTGCTTGTTGATTCTTCAAAGGTTTTGACGAAGTTTCTTCAATGGCTGTTGGGCTTGATCTCGAAGGTGGATGAGCATTCCTTCAAGGGCCGTTGGGGCTTGATCTCGAAGAACGATGAATGAAGAACGAAGAACAAAGAACGAAGAACGAAGAACGAACTTCAAGTGAATTCTCTTCCAATTTGGGAGTAGAGAAATGTATTTGTGAATTGGTGAATTGGAATGAATGAAATTGGCTTCTATTTATAGAATTTTCCAAGGCCTAATTTTGAATATAATATCCCAGATGAAATAAGTCGTCTCTACCAGGTGTTGACACGTGTCCTATTTGACGGCTTTTCTGACTCATTTCAATTTCCGTCGAATCACACGCTACGTGTAAAATTTATGTAATACATGAGCGTTGAAACTTTGACCATCGATCAACATTTTATTTACCGAAATTTCAATGTCTACAATATGTTCTTCAATTTTACCTTTTAATTAGGTAACAAAAAAAAAGGGGCTGATTATAGCCATGATTATTATTATTGTTAGTTTTTTCGAACAAAATTGTTAGTCTTAATTTCTATGCTTTGCCATATGGATATAAATATATTACCTGGTAGCAACATATTTTAGTAAGGAGTTTCTTGATATAATATAGAAGTATTTAGATATCAATTGAATATCCATGCTGCGATTTTATGTGTTCATTGTGTTCGACTTTTCGTTTTCGTTTGTATTATAAACATTTTTGCTAAAACTAAATTCGTGCACCACCGTGTGTGGAGGAGATGCACAAACTTGTTTAACATGTGAAACCGTAAGCATCCAAGGACCAAGGGTGCAGGTCAAAAGCTCTTTGACGGCCAAGTTAGTAAGAAATATATGAAACTCAAGCTATAGGTAAGAGAATAAGTGTGCATAATTGTGTTACTAGATATGAATCCAAGAATGGTGTACTTATACTAGTCGAGATAAAGTCCTTTTAGAACATGGAATTCGTATTAAACTGGGACAATCTTAGATTATACCTTGGAGTAGATATTGCATGCTTTTAGGAGTATGATTACTTTAAGCGCACGCCAATCCTTAGATTGTAAGGATTCTGAGGATATAGGAAACATGGATGATTCCTTATTAGATCAGGTTTCCATGTCTTATGAAATAAACATGATCAATCTTAGTGAAGTTGATGGACTTCACTCCTTGCTGGATGACAGTGACAATGATACTCCATGATCCATATATGCAGCATCGCTGCCGAAGTTGTTGAGTCAATGATCAAACTTCTGAGGTATTAGTATTCCGATCTACCTTATTCCAGCAATGAAAATTCATGAACCACAATTATGGTATTCCTAAATAGTAGGTTAGCTTGCTGATCGGATCATATTTATATATATTTTTATATCAAATTCACTCGTATTTTCTTAGTTAGTTCGTTATATTTTGAGCTATTTACGTTATTTTTATGTTTTATAAGTTTTTCAAGAAAAGAAAATAAAAATAGAATAAGTGAAGTATTAAGTAATAATTTCGTTTAAACTATCTTGATTGTTGAATTATACTTATCATTTGAAAAATAATATATATATATATATATATATATATATATTTATATTTATATATATATATATATATATATTTATTTATTTAAATATAATTTGTTGTGTGTGATTACAGGTGGAGGGCAGCTTAAAATACAGAAATAGAAAACAATGAGCATGCGGGAATAATTAGCCTAAGTGGAGAAGGAGTCAAAAGCAGAAATATGATGGAGGTCCTCGTGGGGGGGCCTTGAAGGCACATGAACATGCAGAAAAAGAAAAAAAATAAAATAATTAAAGCAAAGTTGATTTTTCAACTTAAGAGGCGTCCATTGGAGACTTGGAAGGGAGAGCTGGGGGGAGAAGCTGCTGGGCAGCTTGCGATAATCCAGGAAGCAAGGCTGCGGTGAGTAGAACCAGCGGAAAGAAAAAAAAAATAAAATAACAGAGGGCTGCCTTTGGCAGCCAAGAGGAAAAGGCAGAGAGGAGTGAGGGCGCAGAAACAGAGGCGCACAAGCCGGGGGAGCGCTGCCTTGGCAGCGAGCAAGTCAGAAGGGACGGAACCATTGGAGAGCGGCCTTTAAGGCAGCTTAAGAAACGAATTCTGGCAGAGAGCTGAAGTGACGGGGCTTGATCCTTGGTGCAGTGCACAGGCAGCAGCGAGTCAAACCGAGAGCAGGAGATAATCTGCCTTTTAAGCGGCGCACAGAAAAAATAGAAAAGCTGCCAAAGAAGAAGCAGCTTACGGACAGAAGCTCTTGGCTGCCACACAGTGCACAGCGGTGCACAGATTTTTACTGCAATCTCTTTCGGTTTAATCTCTCCAAACTCTTATGTTTAATTTCTGTTTTAATAATGTGTAATTAATTTATATTGGCTAGAGGTTAATTTGAAACCATGATTATATTTGTAATTTTAATTTGATTTACTCCAGTTATGAATTTATAAATGTTTGGATGTGGTTTACTATTCTGATTTGATTAATAACTTGTTTATGTATGTGGGTTAAGGGTCGATACTTAATTTGCATGCTTAAACTTGATGCTAGGATATAAGGGAATTTCACCTAATCGTTATGAACTTATATTCATGAGTAGTAAAAATCACTAGTCACGATTGTGTTTAGTAAACCCTAGGTTGGATTAACATGCGTATTCCATAGTTATGAATGCCTAGTCGATGTTTATGATTTCCATTGAACTTAATGATCTTTGATATGTCTCTCTATCATGCGTATTCCATAGTTAGGGAACTTGATAAGAATAATTTGGTTGTGATGCGTATTCCGTCCAATTCAATGAATCTAGGGAAATCTGAAAGTTAATTTAAGCAGACCTAATTAACTTGGAGCATTGTCATTCATTCGTTTGTTGAATTCATAACTGGGAATCAATTTAGGTTACATTTGTGTCATGTGTGGAGAAAAACCCTCTAGCCAATCCGTCGTCTATCCGTTCATTTTTAATTTTATGTTTTTGTCAACTTGTAATTTATTTAAGTTTAATTTACGTTTCGTAAAAACCAAACCCCCCCATTAAAATATTATTATTTAGTTAATTTTTATTAGTTTTTATCTTTTAATTTAATTTCCGTCTAATTAATTTCCTAGTATTTATTTTAAATTGTTTTCATTATTTTGAGTCATTTTTAGTGTGTTTCGAGTTTTTAGCTTAGTTTGTATTTTCTAGAGTCTTGAGTTGTTTTGAGTCTTTTGATTTGTTTTAGTTTATTTGTTAGTTTTATTTTGAGTTATTTTAGTTAAGTGTTTTTATTTTAGTTTAGTGTTTTAAACTTTGTTTTTACGTTTTTAAATTATTTTAGAGGTTTTAGCAAGCCCTCCTAATCCCCGGCCTAGAACGATACCCTACTTACACCTATACTACAATTGTCAAAAAGAGGGTTAAATTTGTGCGGGTTTAAAATCCCGTCAAATTTTTGGCGCCGTTGCCGGGGATTAGTAAATTTGCTAATCCCTTTATTTTTGTTTGTGTTTTAGTTTATATTTGTGTTTTTGTATTTTACTTTTGGTATTTGATTTATTTTTATTTCTTTGATTATAGGTATAATTGGAGCAAGACATGGATAGTATTCAAGCTCAATTGGCCCAGCTCACTGCTCAATTGGCTAATAATGCCGAACGGACCTCAATGCCAAATGTCTCTACATTTGATGTGCCTTATGGGCAAGGATATCAAACTCAGCAATATCCTCAATTTTCTGCATATGAAGATGATTGGGGATATCAAGGCCACAGCCAATCAAGGGGCAACATGTATTCCAACGCTTGCAATTCAGATTGGAGAGGTTATTCAAATCAGATGTGGGATGAACCTCAGCAATTTCAACAAAGTGGATATTGGCAGCAAGACGAGTTCTATTCCAGACCTATGCAGCCACCACAGCATCACCCACAACAATTCCAATCGAATTCAAGTATGGCCGTAAATTATAATGAAATTCTTGAAGGACTAATTTCTTTGACGCAGGCCTCACAAAAAGAAGAACAAGTGCCGTCATCGGAAGAGTTCTATCAATGGCCATGTCAACCGTCACAGCCACCACAACAATCAGCCCAATTCGATTCAGGTACATCTCTGGATAATGATGCATTTAATAAGTTACTTTCCTCTTTGAATCAGGGAGTGGAAAATCGAATCCAGGAGATGCAAGACCGGACCAACAAGGTGGATGAATTGGAAAGGCAAGTTGGGGAGATTATGGAGATCATGGCACAGATTCAAGATCAAAGTGAACTCTCCAACTCACCTATTGAAAATTCAATGGCAGAAGTTGAAATCGATGAAGCCATCTCTTTGGAAGGTGACGTAGAGGATGAAGTTTACTTGGACGAATCGCCGCTGCAAGCAGAAGAGGAAGAGGACGACCTGGGCAGTTTAGAAGAATTCTTGTCTCAAACCCCTGAAGTCCCTGTGTTGTCCAACTTCGGTAATGTTGTTCCAAGTGAAATTCATTCTAACATTATTCCACTAAATGTCCCTTTTCCTTGCAGATTTTTTTCAAATATCGAAGAAAGTAAAAAGGACATTGTGGAAGCTCTTCCAGAGGTGCAAAGTGATATCTCGATTCTTGGTGCACCAAAACAAGTTCCCGAACCTTGCACACCAAGAAAAGATATTCAAGATAGCGAAGTGGCTGGAGAATGCGTAGAAATTCAAGAATACATTCAAGAGGCTGTGAAGGAAACAAAGGCCCAAGAAATTGAGTTTGATGACACGGGACAGGCCACAACCATCATAGTAAACCTGGCCCAGTTCAAAATCCCAGAATTGTCCAGAGGCGTAATTTTTGTTATTGAGTTTGAGTCGGAGAAAGACAGTAAGCCATCTTCTCCAATTTTAATTTTTATTTTATTTTATACTAACATTTTTCTAATTTTGATGATTCAGGCGCCCACTCTTGAATTTAGACCGCTGCCGAATCATTTCAAGTATCACCTCCCATTAAAAGATAAATTCCATGCTATGGAGCCGTGGGGAGGTTAAGGAAAGAATCGTCCGGCTAAAGACGTTAAAGCAAGCGCTTCTTGGGAGGCAACCCAAGCAACCAGATTTGCATTTCTTAACCTTCTTCTTTATTGCTTTTACTTTCATTTTTGTTTTGTTTAGTTAGTTGTGTTATTTGGTTGATTTTTGTTTAGTTTGTGTTTAAATAAATTTTTAGGGCCTTGTTTATTTTAAGTGCGAGTAAATAAAGTTTTTTTTTACATTAATTTACATATTTTAATTTACATTTTTTTTTTTTTGCTTAAAATAAACCTTAAAAAAAAATTACAATAATACGAAAAACTAATAGTGTTCATTGGTCATTTGTCATTGGTTAGGTGGTGCCTGAGAAGTCGACGGAGCTCCAGGAAGACGAAGAGCCAGAGTTGGAATCTCTGGAGCCGGAACGCTTGGTGCTACTCCAGAGGACGAAGGCAACATAAACCTCGGGAGTAGCGCCATGAACCTTTCATGATCGCTCTGGATCCGACCGTCCGACTCCTGCAGCTGGTCCAGCTTCCTCTTCATGTTGGTCGAGTAACTAGTTGCAAGCATGTGCAACTCCTTGTTCTCGTGCCTGAGTCCTCTGACTTCTTGCCGAAGACTGGCCACCTCCGCCATCAGCGACTCCACCTGACGAGTTCGGGCAAGCAGGCGCTGGCCCATGTTCGAAACTGAGCCTGCACTCTGGACGCTGAGGGCAAGGGATTCCTGAACGGCCAGCTCGTCCGACCGCCTAGATAGCATCCTATTGTCCCTTGGAGTGAGCAGATTTCTAGCAATCACCGTAGCGGTGATTTCATTCCTCATCATTGTGTCCCCGACTGTAAGAGGACCATTGGGGGATATGAAGGATGGATTCCAAATGTTGTTCGGAGAAGACGAGTCATCGTCTTCCCCGACATTCAAGTTAAGGCGACGGTCGGAAGGGCAAGACATTTTTAGAGGGGGTTGAGGAAGAAAAGAGTTCGGAAAAATTAAGATTGCTGAAGCGGAACAAGAGATCGAAAAGATTAAAAGTGCAGAAGTGCAGGAAGAGAGCAGAGGGAGTAAGATTATGAGTGGGGAGTAAAAGTGCAGAAGTGTTTGAGGAAGGGAGTTCAAGTGTGATGTGAAGCAGAATTAGCGCCTCTATAAAAAGAAGCAAATCAAAGAGAGGCGCTCCTCTGAGGTTGAAGACGCGTCCTCGCGCAAATCAAAAGAGCCGTTTCCTTTCTCAAAAGCTGGGCTTGACTCAGCAATCACGTGGTTCAGTTTTTCCAATTTTGTCGTGACTCATCACGTGCAGCGTGGAGCGTTGCGAAAACCACGAGCCGCACCCGGTTTTGAACACCGGTTTTTCAAAAGATCATCATTCCAATTTGTCGTCACTCGTCACATGCGCAGTCAGCTTCGCGGAAATTACGGAAGCTTTGTCAGAAAGCGCGTAACGGGCACTGTTCATCCATCCACCGGCTGCCGACAAATAGTGAGGGAACAGTTCCGGTTGTGAAGGAAAATTTCTATAAAGTCGACCTTCGCCTTCCACATCAAAGGCACACCTTCACCACCTCTCCACCTCTCCACCTCTCAACCTCTCTTCATCTCCGATAATGTCTTCCCAAAGAAAGCTTTCAAGTTACTCAGTGTTCTTCATCCCTTGGATCACCTCAGAAAACAAATCATCCAGAGCAAAAGTATTTCATATCAAAAAGGTTAAAAGCAAAAGTATCTCAAATCACGCTTTCTCTTCACTTTCATCTGAAGAACATGGAGAAAGTGAGATTCTGATTGCTTACCTAGTCTTGTTCTCGAGTACTCATCTCAGACCCCTCCCAACCCACTTCAAAAATAAACCTGTGTTGAGGTACTTCTTCAAAAACAAAAGTACCTCACAGACGAAGCAGGAGGAGTCTGAGGTGCACCTAAGAGCAGATGAGTCTGGGTTGATCCAAGAGTTCAAGAAGATGCCACACCTGCGTGGAGACCGGACTACTTGAAGCATGTGGAGACAACGTGCTGATTCATCCTCAACTAAGCTGAGGATCACTTGCCAGAAGGAGGCCCATCCTGTTCAAGAAGAAAGCTGTGGAAAATCAACAAGGACGACCAATGATCGCCTATTAGTTCTTTTCATTATCTTTTATTTTCAATTTTTATTTTTCGTTTGCATTTTTCTATATTTTGCTTGCGTGCTTAACTGATTTACTTCTTTTCTTTGCAGGAACGTTTGGTTATTTTCTCCCTTGAAGTTGATTGCAAAATTTACGCTTGGGGGGTCATCGCTTGGTTTTCTGCAAATTAGGGAAGCTTTCAGTCCTATTGCTTTATTTTGTTTCGTTTTATTTATTCCTTTTCTTTTTATTTGCTTATTATTGTTTTCTGACATTGGGGACAATGTCTAGTTTAAGTGTGGGGGTATCAAGTTAAAAAATGACCAAATTGAAAATTTTTGTACCTTCGACTTTGAACTGGTTTCATTTGTTTCCGTGTTGTTGCTTTTTGTTTTCTTAAGTGTTTTATGCTGTTTTGGTGTGTTTTATTGTGTTTTGAGGAAATCTTACGAAAATGACATAAAAATTTGAAAAATATTTTGAAAAACCCAAAAAGAATTTTTTTTAGTTGTTTTTGTGTGTTTGTGTCTTAGGTACCTTCCAACACAATGACGAGGATTTGGTTTTTGATTGCATGACTGTTAAAGAAAATTATAAACATGGATGGAAGTTTGATATGCTCTTGGTTTATGCTTAGTTGTAGTTGTTGTTTATGAATTTAAATTTGATCACAAAAGGATAAAATTAGTTTTTGTAACATGCTTGAAGGAAGGAACTCAAACTAATGCTACATCCCTGTGAGACTTGAGCTTATACCTTGTTTGGAGAATGATTAATCTTGATGTTTTTGTTTTCTAAAGTCGTTGCATGATCTCATTATTCTTTGCTTGGTTACTACTTAGAAGGCATTTTATCATCTTAGTTCCAGATACTAGAACTCATATCCGTTTCATTCAAAGCATGACATTGAATTGCATAACACATATCAAGATGAAGTTGTTTAGTAAACCACCTTTCCCAAAAAGCCTTACCCTCCATCTTTCTTATGTTTTGTAAGCTTAACCCATCTCGAGCCTTGTTTAGCCTATTTTTGTTGTTAACCTCATTAAACCGCACCAAACCTACTGTAGGACTGTATGCACCCTTGTTCTTAAAGAATAGTGAGCATGACTTAAAAAGAATTCATTTTATTCTACACTATGCAGAAAAACAAGTGTGGGGGAAGGATTGGTTGTTTCGAGCTCAATTGAACGTTTTGTTCTTAAAAAAAAAAAAAAAAAAAAAAAAAAAAAAAAGAAAAGAAAGAAGAAAAAGAGTTTGAAATTTGGCCATAAAATGTGTGAATCCTCCCCTCGGGTTTAGAGTTGAATTTTCATTCAAAAATGAATTCTATGCGTTAACCTTATTACTTTGCTTACTATTTCTTTAAGAACATTTGTTTTTCCATAGCCTTCCTTTGTTAAGCCTATATCCTTAGCCCCGTTACAACCCTTTGACTTCTATCTTGGTTGTTGTGTGTTCAATATGTGGAGTTTGGGATTGGTATGAGCATATAGTGTCCCTGGTTCTCGCATCTAAGTAGTAGCATTCCGTTCATGAGATCATATTCATATGCCCATTAATAACTCCAGAAAATGCTTTCTTTGCTATAACATATGTGAGTGATCGTTTCCTTGCTTACATCATTCTTCTCACATATACCTAGTGTAGGGAGTGTAGTCAGAAATCTGAGCGAAAAAAAAATTGAGTGCATATCTAGTAAGGAATAGAGTAAATTCTCTAAGGCATGTTACTACATTCAAAATGTTGTTTTAATTGATTAAATGCGAACTAATAAATGGTGACTGTGATTAAGTATGTGCTTAAGGGTATGGATTGCCAAAATCTGTGTAAGTGATGATTTTTAATTTGTCATGTCCATTGGAAATCTCTGAGATAAATGTTGGAAGGTTTAGATTGAATTTTGTTTTTGTTTCTTTGTTTTGCTCGAGGACTAGCAAAAGCTAAGTGTGGGGGTATTTGATCGGATCATATTTATATATATTTTTATATCAAATTCACTCGTCTTTTCTTAGTTAGTTCGTTATATTTTGAGCTATTTACGTTATTTTTATGTTTTATAAGTTTTTCAAGAAAAGAAAATAAAAATAGAATAAGTGAAGTATTAAGTAATAATTTCGTTTAAACTATCTTGATTGTTGAATTATACTTATCATTTGAAAAATAATATATATATTTATATTTATATATATATATATATATTTATTTATTTAAATATAATTTGTTGTGTGTGATTACAGGTGGAGGGCAGCTTAAAATACAGAAATAGAAAACAATGAGCATGCGGGAATAATTAGCCTAAGTGGAGAAGGAGTCAAAAGCAGAAATATGATGGAGGTCCTCGTGGGGGGGCCTTGAAGGCACATGAACATGCAGAAAAAGAAAAAAATAAAATAATTAAAGCAAAGTTGATTTTTCAACTTAAGAGGCGTCCATTGGAGACTTGGAAGGGAGAGCTGGGGGGAGAAGCTGCTGGGCAGCTTGCGATAATCCAGGAAGCAAGGCTGCGGTGAGTAGAACCAGCGGAAAGAAAAAATAAAATAAAATAACAGAGGGCTGCCTTTGGCAGCCAAGAGGAAAAGGCAGAGAGGAGTGAGGGCGCAGAAACAGAGGCGCACAAGCCGGGGGAGCGCTGCCTTGGCAGCGAGCAAGTCAGAAGGGACGGAACCATTGGAGAGCGGCCTTTAAGGCAGCTTAAGAAACGAATTCTGGCAGAGAGCTGAAGTGACGGGGCTTGATCCTTGGTGCAGTGCACAGGCAGCAGCGAGTCAAACCGAGAGCAGGAGATAATCTGCCTTTTAAGCGGCGCACAGAAAAAATAGAAAAGCTGCCAAAGAAGAAGCAGCTTACGGACAGAAGCTCTTGGCAGCCACACAGTGCACAACGGTGCACAGATTTTTACTGCAATCTCTTTCGGTTTAATCTCTCCAAACTCTTATGTTTAATTTCTGTTTTAATAATGTGTAATTAATTTATATTGGCTAGAGGTTAATTTGAAACCATGATTATATTTGTAATTTTAATTTGATTTACTCCAGTTATGAATTTATAAATGTTTGGATGTGGTTTACTATTCTGATTTGATTAATAACTTGTTTATGTATGTGGGTTAAGGGTCGATACTTAATTTGCATGCTTAAACTTGATGCTAGGATATAAGGGAATTTCACCTAATCGTTATGAACTTATATTCATGAGTAGTAAAAATCGCTAGTCACAATTGTGTTTAGTAAACCCTAGGTTGGATTAACATGCGTATTCCATAGTTATGAATGCCTAGTCGATGTTTATGATTTCCATTGAACTTAATGATCTTTGATATGTCTCTCTATCATGCGTATTCCATAGTTAGGGAACTTGATAAGAATAATTTGGTTGTGATGCGTATTCCGTCCAATTCAATGAATCTAGGGAAATCTGAAAGTTAATTTAAGCAGACCTAATTAACTTGGAGCATTGTCATTCATTCGTTTGTTGAATTCATAACTGGGAATCAATTTAGGTTACATTTGTGTCATGTGTGGAGAAAAACCCTCTAGCCAATCCGTCGTCTATCCGTTCATTTTTAATTTTATGTTTTTGTCAACTTGTAATTTATTTAAGTTTAATTTACGTTTCGTAAAAACCAAACCCCCCCCATTAAAATATTATTATTTAGTTAATTTTTATTAGTTTTTATCTTTTAATTTAATTTCCGTCTAATTAATTTCCTAGTTTTTATTTTAAATTGTTTTCATTATTTTGAGTCATTTTTAGTGTGTTTCGAGTTTTTAGCTTAGTTTGTATTTTCTAGAGTCTTGAGTTGTTTTGAGTCTTTTGATTTGTTTTAGTTTATTTGTTAGTTTTATTTTGAGTTATTTTAGTTAAGTGTTTTTATTTTAGTTTAGTGTTTTAAACTTTGTTTTTACGTTTTTAAATTATTTTAGAGGTTTTAGCAAGCCCTCCTAATCCCCGGCCTAGAACGATACCCTACTTACACCTATACTACAATTGTCAAAAAGAGGGTTAAATTTGTGCGGGTTTAAAATCCCGTCACTTGCTAAGAAATTGTTTTTTTAATGAATTCAGTGGGGACCATGATTTTCCAAGGGCAAAGTGAGTCTAATCCGAATGTTGTTTCCTTAGAAGTTCGGTCATGGACTCACAATTTTAGCTCCAAGTGGAGCTGTATTAGACAAAATAGGGTGTTACCATCACTCTACTCCGAAGCATTAGGCAGAGTCCTCACGACTCTGTTGGATGACCATGCTTGTTCCATACGTAATCTGATCCGAATATGGACATAATCAGATCCTATAAGTCTCTTGGAATCCCTACAATCTAGGGATAGGCATGCGCTGCAAGTAATCACAACTCCAAAGAGGATGCAATATCTACTTACTAAATATCATTTAGGATTCTCTCGGCTTAGAACGAGGATTATATCCTTAAAAAGTCTCTCTCCCTCACTATAAATACACTCACCTAGGGTTCATCCATGGTAACACAATCTATACACTTCAATTCTCTTGCTCACTGCTTGAGTCTAAAAATCATTCACTTACTTGACCGTTGGAAAGCTTTTGGCAGGAACGCCCATCTCCCCACCTAGGTTTAAGGATTGCTCACGATTGTTTTACTGCTTTGCAGGTTACTCAAGTTTACTTGGATTTGGTTCCAACATCCAGGTATTTGATGTTAGCAAGCATTCCACATTCAAAATACATAATTGGGGTCAAATTACCTCAAAGGCCAAATTTTTCAAAACAATAATAGTCCAACCATAAATACATAAATACTCATCAATCTATGTACTCACTTTCTAATTTTGGCCGATTCAGAAAATATCATATGGTCTTTATTTTTTATTACCCAAGAAAAGTTAGTACCATTTGTGCATTATTTTTCAAAACAATAAAACATGTGATAAAATATTATTGGACAAAATCAAAAGGTGAATAATCACAATCAAAATGTGAGTACTCACAAGTGAGTACCCAAGTACAATCCTCAAAAAAATATCAACAACATTGGTAGAAGTGGTGTGAAATCCCATCCCCATATTTCACTATTTAAAATTATGTATTTCGTATTCTTAGTTTCGACGTGTTTATAATTACGGCATATAGTTTTTTTTCGATAAGTAAAAAGACGAAAACGACCTTATTGAACTAAACGGACTTTTCGAGGATGTATTTAATTCCTATATGTTTTGTCACTTTCACTTACATATTTGGATAGAGCTCGACCTCACGAGTACGTAGGCGAAAATTATTTGCCAAACGGAGCTATAACGAACGAGATATAAATGAGTCAAGACATGGGCAAAATGATCATTTAACCATTATCCGGAAGGCTTCAGATTTGCTGGAGCACTGATTTGGTGCCACGTGTGTGGCTAGGATGGAGAGATGAGGAGAGAAGGAGAAAGAGACAAGCGAATCAGAAGGAAAAGTAAGGAGGAGAAATGAGAGATGAGAGAATGAGAGAATCGAACCCCTCCCCTTGACACGAGACCCAACTCGGCGACACCATGTCCTACACTTTCGTACGGAACAAAAGACATACATGGTTCCATTTTTTTTTTTAATTTAAAAAATTTTATGTGGACTTCAACAAAGCAAATTTTCCACTCTATATCCCAATACATACAGGCCATCGTGTTCCACATTTTCGTGCGTCTCAAGGCTGTTACCAAAGGTGACATTTGCCCTCTGACGTAGGATGCTGACGTAGCAGCCTTTATGCCCAAAAGTATGCTCAAAGTTTACTGCATACATGAATCCAACAATTACGAGCAATTTGTTCCCCGAAATTGACGGAAGGCTTAGTAGACCTTTCCTTCAACAGATGGACATATACGTTTCCTACATGCATCGATCTTATATACTTTTGTAAAAGAAAAGTAAACAGATATGACAACGCAATTCGAAGAAGCAGATCTCTGCTTATTTACCAAAGCAATTAGTTCCAATTTGTTCCAATGTTGCATCATCAACATGAATTTCAAAGGTTTCAAAGAATTGTTAATTGTGTTACCAAAATCGGGAAATTAAAGTATTACATAGCAACATAATATCTAGGTCAGTGATCGATATTATTGTCACCCCAGCAGTAGCCACATTTTTTCTGTTGCGATTGCTTATTTTTGTTATAATGACAATTTACCTCGAGAAAGTTTGACTAATTTTCGTACTTATCATGCAAGTGATAGATTGTCATAGTAGTTTAAATCTTCTTTCCTGGTTCAAACTCTCTCCATCCTCTCATAAATTTTACTTGTAAAAGTAAGCCGTTGTAAGTAAAGAAATATAGAAGTAGGGTTTTGTTTTATCAGTTCGGCGACGGTTTGGTTTCTTAAGTTGATAACGCAATATGAAAGTTCAACATTGATAGTCATGCAAATAAATTTCCACAGCCTCAATTTCTCAGAGCTCATAATATCAACATTTACCGTTCCCCGCTATTATAAATACTCCGCACCATAACATCTCATTTGCCCATCCACAAAGAGAACAAACCATTAACATGGGGTTGTGCAATATTTCCCTAGCTCTCCTTTTCATTTTAGGCTCAGTCCTTATCCAATCCTCTTATGCCCAAGACACACCCCAAGACTACCTCAATTCTCACAACGCCGCTCGAGCAGCAGTAGGCGTTGGTCCCTTGACGTGGGATGACAATGTAGCAGGCTATGCACAAAACTACGCCAACCAACATGTTGGCGACTGCAATCTCGTGCACTCCGATGGGCCATACGGCGAAAACCTTGCCATGAGCACTGTTGACATGTCGGGAACGGCGGCTGTGGACATGTGGATGGCGGAGAAAGCCGACTACAGTTATGAGTCGAACTCGTGTGCTGATGGAAAGGTTTGTGGGCATTATACACAGGTGGTTTGGCGTAACTCGGCTCGTGTAGGGTGTGCAAAAGTGAGGTGCAGCAGTGGGGGTACCTTCATTGGATGCAACTATGATCCCCCAGGCAACTATAATGGGCAGAAGCCGTACTAGCTATGGAAGAATCAACAACCACTCTAGCAGTTTTTGCTGATGGATATATCTAAGAAGATAAGCTATGTTATTAAGAATTAAGAAAATGAATAAATAAGTGATGATCGATCATTTGTATATATCTTCCACTGGCATGGTGGACGGTAAATTTCAATTGATCAAGAATTCACTCTTTTTTATTTAAAATAAATTTTGGTAACTTGCTAGTAAGACATGCATGCTACGATCAAAGTTGCATAATTACTTGCCTAGCTTGAAGTCTTACTATTGCCTCAACCAAGAAAAACCTAATTTACATTATTTGCCTGAAACGATGAATGTTTGTGGAAAACTTCTCTTGGTAATCTACTACACATATTAATTAGAAAGAAATTACTGGCTTGTGACCAAACAATTATTTCTTGCTCCTTGTCTTTGATAAATATAACGCCGGTTTGTCAAATTTATATATTTAAAGAGTGCATAATGACTTTTAAGTGCTAATAACTATTCCATAAATATAAAGAGAAATTATATGGTGGAAATGCGAGATCATATTTGTCAGATAATCAAAAAGTTTTCTATTTTTAGTTTTCATTTTTATGTGTTTGAGCTATGGAAAAAGTATTTGAAGGAAATGTGGGATGAAGAGAGTGGAGGCGAAAATGAGGGATGAAGAATAATGATGGACGGAAATGAAAGAAACAAAGAAAAATGAACAAGAACAAAATCTTCAAACTAAATACAAGTTAAAAATAGTTTTTAGTTTTTATTTGAGTTCATTTCCTTAATTACACACTTTTCAACATATCTCTCATAATCCTACCATTTAAAAAATTAAGTTCCTTAATGATATTTATTCAAACAAATGTCCTTAAGTTCATTAAAACCTCCAAATTCTTCCCTTCTACTAGATTGTAAGCTATTTAATTTTTTTCAATTTAAATTACGTGACTTGTGTTGGTTTTTTGTATTTGATGTTGTTTTCTTAAGTTATGGATTGGGAAATGAGACTGAAGAAAAACTTAAAGAACGAAGAACGAAAGTTTTATATATGTCTGTGTAAGGAAAGGTGCAGCTCAATCCATTGCAGAGCACAAATTAACAAAACGTTCTCTTACACCTTTGCGCTAAATCCAATATAAGCCATACACACGGTCATCAATAATGGCATGACTTTTGGCTACAATCTAAGTCATACATAGATGGATTGAATCGAGGCCCAACATTTGAATCTATTGACTTAAGTAGACCATTGCAACTTAAATCAAATAACCAGAAACAATTTACATTTCAAAAACTTGTATGTGATACACTTTAAAGGTAAATTATCAAAATTGAATGAGTTAAGACATTTTTTTTAGGAAAAAAATTGTAGTTTTTTTTTTTTGAACAAATGATATTATCTACACTAACGGAGAGAGAGTAGGTTTAGTCTTATAATGGACTAGCAATAATGTAGTTCAAATTCGCCTTTAACGAGAATCGAATCTAAAACCTTTCACTTATAAGTGAAGAGGAATACCACTAGACCGTTTAATATTTATAACATCGTGAAGTCATCTTATTCAGATTTTTATACATTAGACTTTAACATGAGAAGGCCATAATTACAGGAAACCAAAATTCAAAAGGATTCTTCTTTCAATAGAAAATTACTGGATTTGCTCCGCAAAGAGTTGTCCGTTGATACCGTGACCCTCACTACATCACTTTACCATAAGTTTCAACTCTATAACTGATAAATAAATGGGGAGGAAGGAAAAAAAATCCAGCTCTGGTTTCACAAGGGCTGGAACTCTATAACAAAGTTGGTCTGAAAACCCTGGATTCCATTGAATTGGTCTGGAAATCTCTGTACCACCGCTTGTCTTTATAAATCAATTGATTAGCTAATTAATATAATTTGAAAGGAAAGATTTTGGGGTTACCTTGTGGAGAATATTTGATGAGGATGGATGAAATAAGTTTTGAATAAATACCTATTTCGGGCACTTTTGACTTGATTGATGGATGGTTGTCCACTACTCGTGCGTAGGAGTTCCGGTGTTCCTCGAGAGTAATTTTGTCCTTTTTACCCTAGAATCCACACGTCCCCTCCATATTTTTCTCGATTATTTTTTGCTCCACAGTTTAGATCTTACTTCATATCTGGTTGCACGTTAAGTTTCAACTCTATAACAGAATATAGGGTTTTCAGACCAAATAAAAAAAAACCATATATGAAGTAAGATTCTAGACCAATTCAATGGAATCCAACTTGGAAGTGATCACCAATTGCCGATTTACCAAGAATGATTACTTTTAGAATGCTTATAGTTTCCTAATGCAAATTAACCAAGCAGAACCATAGGCATACATATAATTGCATGGTCCCCTAATGCAAATTAACCAAGTAAGGCCATCCATGTACCATACTACTACATGATGCAGTCACATTATCACTCGTCATACACCATACATCAACCCAACATGATTTACACAATAATCACATCCGCTATCGGTTCAACGTGTCAACCAAGCATCTCGTCGTACAAAGAACATCACACAGGATTCCCTTAATTACTAGTTATATTAAAAATTCTAATTGAGTCCCTAACTCATCATTCTATATAAGCAACCACGCATTACCAGTATCTTTATCTCTATCTCATATTACATAGCACTGCTAACTTCAATGGGACATACATAGAGGCATATACGCATTTTGGTATTCTATACAAGGACAGTAAACAAAATGCTCACCTCATGTCCAATGCAAATGCAATCTCGAAGGCACGCCAACTTGAGGCCCAATGTCATTCAAAATCTATCGAAGTATACAAACACTATTTAGCTTACTATTTATAGAATACATTCATCGAGAAACCCAACAAACACTTAAATGAAGGTAAGGTGCCACTTGCATACAACCTGAGATGCACAGCACCCAGGATGGCATGCAGACCAAGGTAGGCCCACTAGGCTGTATCAGCTATCTAGTAATGTTAACTTCAATATTCTAGAATGACTAGGGACATGTTGACCAAAAGTTAACCTCCCATCAAAGTAGTTCTTGCTAAGGTCAATAACCTAAATATTCATATGATGGATCCGCACCTTGAATTTCCGATCCATAAGTTCTTAAGAGCATCAGTACATTACTTCAACAACAACATATACTACATTTCCATAGTGATCCAATTGTCAGATCAACACCTACAACAGAGGTCAAGTGGCAGTTAATTATTGAATTATGTTCAAACAATCAAATCTTGTCAAACGGATATTAGAAAAGGGTTCAGGACATCAAATTTAGCTTATGGAGACAAACTAGGTCATCATGCCACGCACTCCATAAACGGTGATGGGCCAACCAACCTTTGCCAGAATCCAGTCAATTCCAAAACGTAGCTCACAACAAGGGGAGTAAGTTTTACCTTTGTTGGAGCTTGGTTGTGACGAAAAACGGAAAAATTCTTCGAAAAAGCCCTGGGTAGTCAAGAAACTTGTTGCGCCACTACTGCACTAACGTCCAATCCAAAGCTAGGGGTCTAGACATCGAAATCTTCTCAATAGTGGTGGTGGTCGCTAGCATTTATAATAGAAAGGGCGAGATTGCGAACCACAAAACTCATAATTTTCAAGTTTAATGGTCGATCAGGGTGAAGTTTGGTGGCTTTTGTTCGTGGTGGTAAGAGGAGTACCCAAGTGGTGGCGTTGCTGAAACAGTCACATCACGTCGAAAACGTGTTGAAATTTTACCTGGCGAATCGGGGCAGTGAAACCCGGTCAAAGGGTTAACTTGCTAGCTGGGTTTTTAAAATAATAAGCCCGGTTCCAATCGGTTGGGTTTTTTATGATAGATGATCCAAGTTATAATTTTTTTTTCCTTGCCTTTGTTTGCTTCTATCTTCCTCATTAAAACTTTGGTTTGCAAACGGTTTTTCGCCTTCACGCTCTTGAGATCGAGCTCTATCCAACAAGTCCAAGAGTGGCCTCCTAAAAGTTACAAAATTTTATTGGCTAACTATGGAAAATCAAACTTTAACTTACCAACCAAAGATCCAATTTTAAAGAAACTAAAATAAAATCATGTAAATATGAAACGCTAAAATTGAATAATGAAACTCGATGGCGGGATTTCACACTTACTTGCGCGATGGGATAATTTAGGCCAAGTTTTAGTGTGTCTCTACATGTTTATGGTTAAATAATGTAATGGAGATAGGTTTAAATCTTGTAAATGATATGTTTATAACCAATTTATTCCTCCACCTTTAATTTATATCTTTTATAAAAAGAATTGTATAGTGCTTCAGAGTATCAGATTTTAAATCTTGTCTTTACCAACTAGATTGGTTGCCCAAAAGAAATTTTTTAATAACAATATTTTAAACAAATCAACAAGGTTTTTATTAGTAGCCCCACAAAATGTTAAAGCACCCCACATTAAAATTTAATATTAAATCTTATTAGGTTTTAAAAAATAAAAGTCTAAATACACCCAAAATCACTTTTAGCTTATTACTAGAAAAAATGCTCGCGCGTTGCGGCGGGTGTTTAAAATATTTTGGAAATATATCCATTGAGATAACAGAGGAGTGCTATGTTGCGAATTTCAAAACTATATAGAACATGTAGAATTTGTAAATGTACATATATGATAAGTGATAGTATTTATATACATGTGGAATGCAGGAAGGAAATTATAGTTTTTTTGTTCTGAATCAAGATCACAAATCTAAAATACAATTTCAATAAGCATTTCTAGACATTTGAACATTAAGAAGAGTACTAATTCTAAAATACAAATTCAATTTTTCTCCATGCTAAAAAGTATGTAATTGCACTTATATATTTGCCATAAGATCATAATTCAAAAGTATCATTTCTACTTTTTTCACAACTTGCTAAACATGCTCAGAAAGATTAGGATTTAGATGATACGAATATTTAAGCATGGGCACACACCTCATTTTCAGATTTAGAGTTCTCTTCAAATGCAAAGCTGCTAGTGTCCGCCTTTTTAACAACGACGGATGAGCCTTTATTTGCAGCTGAGCGGGTTTTTTAGGTAATAATTTTTGCAGGGGCTTCCTGTGAACACAAATGTTGAGGATCATTATCGACCAAACGGTACCTTTTCCAATCTAACAAAGAATAAATACACAATACAATGTATCCCAAATATACAAATATACGACTTAATCTGAAGGTGAATGTCTCATAAATAACTCCTATGGCAAAAAAAAAATTATGGCACCAAATTTGGAAACCAAAAACTCACATGATCATCTTTTGAATCATTGGTACTCTTATCTGTGCTTTCAGTTGAGACTACTTTCTTCTTTATAGCAGGAGTTGGGTTATTCTCAGCAATTACCTTAGATTTAGGAGCGTTAAACCAAACAGTAATACACACTTAGAAATAACCACTCTATTTTTAAAATCACAAATCCAACACTAAAAATTAGCGATAGTATAACAAAAGTATATTGCTCCACCATCTGAGTGTGATATATGGAGAGAGACTAACATAAACTAACACAACAAAAAGAGACTAACAGAAACTGTAGTGTAGCAAGGCTGGACATTAATTTATCCACCATCAAGCATGAATATATGTCAAAATGATATTTGAACCAACATTTTTTTGGAGGGTGATGTTCTACAATTAGAAATTATATAAATAGTTATCTGATTGAGACAACATAGCGACATATTGGATATATTGACCTATGACTGATTGGTGATGCAAGAAAAAGTATTTGAAGATTGTAAAGAAAATGGAATATGTTGAAATAAAAGTAATTGCAAAAGAAGTTAACAGATTGCATCGCTGAATCAAATTGAAAGCATAGTAATGTCATTAGACATTTGGTTTCAAAATTTGAGATCATTGTTCACATATTTTGGAGTAAATGATAGAATTTAATTAAATAGGTTGATTGAAATGATGTAAAAAAAATGGATCAGATATAGTTAGTTTGGTGTCTCTGTGTAATACAGATATATAGTCTGTTGAGTTATTTCAACTTCCATTATTTGGAGAAATAATCATCATTTCCATCTTTTTTTCTTCATAGGAATTGGTTGCTACCAATTTATATACAAAGGCTTTCTTATTTTGACCTGTTGTAGACACATGGCTAATTGGCTAGTTGTTCAATAAGGGGCATGAGTTGGACATACAAAAGTATAAATGTAGATGTTCCCATTGAAGATACTCTTACACATGTCCAATTTAACTAATCAGTGAGCAAATAAGGAATTAGGCATGTATTCAGAGCAGGTAAAAAGAAGATAGTTTGTGCATATATTGTTAACAGCCAATTCCCTTGAAGATAAGGGTTAGTAAAAATTGAATTTAAACGCAAGACACCAAGAAAATAGAGTTAAGAAAACATATTATTAAATATAGGGCAGAAAGAATGTAGTGCAAATTGTAATCCATAGCAGAAAAAGTATATATAAAACATGTATAAGTATCTATAAACCAAATATAGAGAAAACATGGAAAGAAAACGAAAAAAAAAGGAAAGAATAGGTAAATATGGTTTGAGATTGGTTTTAGAAAAGAAAAAAAAAAGAAGGAAAGCAATATTGTAGCATAACTTTTTAAACCAATATTTCACATGTTTGATCTCAATTTGAATTGTTCTGGAGAGTGCAAAGGTGATATGTTTTCTTAAGTGTGCATATGATATCTGTAAAAGAAAGAAATTCAATGATAAGTGAAAAAAATTGCAAAATGTGAATGGACAAAAGTGGGAAAATAATGTAGAATTTGGTTATAAAAAAATACATAGTTTTTTGTCAAAGAATTTATTATAATCAAAATTACAAACTGAGACAATATTTGTAATTAGATGTAAGAAAAATTTGGCAAAAGCAGTGAAGTATGGTACCAACATTATTATACAACTATTTTAATCAAATTGAATAAAAAATGTAAATGTTTACATATAGGTTAGTAAAATAAAAAATTTGCTCATAAATTTTGCAATACATCTTTAAACACTATGTTTGCAGTATATTGGTTTACGTTATTGTCTCCATTTGGAATCAAAATCTTCAGACCTTCTTTTGATGTAATTCTAGATAATGCTACATATAATTGACCATGTGTGAAAACAAGTTTAGGAAGATATAAACCAACTTGTTTCAAATATTGGCCTTGACTTTTGTTGATGGTCATTGCATAACATGGTCTAATAGGAAATTGACGTCTTTTAAAAATAAAAGGCCACTTATTTTCTGTTGTTGTTAGAGTGATTCTTAGAATGAATATTTTGTGACCAATATTGTTTCCAGCAAGTATTTTAGCTTCAATAATTTGGTTTATTATGTCATCTTTGCTTCCTCCAGGTATAACGGGTAATATTTGTCGAAAATCACCACCTAATAAAAGAGGTTTACCACCAAATAGAGTATTACCTTGTGAATCATTTAAATGAGACATAATATCAGAAAATGATTTATCTAATGCTTCAAAACAATGTTTGTGAATCATAGGTGCTTCATTCCATATAATCAATTTTTTTTTTCAAATTTGTTTTTTCAATTAATGTAGCAAGATGAGTTTTTTTTTTATTGCACAAATTGAAGTATCAGTAACAACCAAGGGAATTTTAAATCTGGAATGCGATGTACTACCAGCTGGTAATAACAATGAAGTTATCTCTGATGATGCCACAGCTAAAACAATTTTTTTCTCAAATCTAAGCTTACTTATGATAATATCCCATAAGAAAGTTTTTCTAGTGCCTCCATGACCATAAACAAAAAACAAACCACCCTTTTTTTTACAGCATCTACAACACAATCGTAGATAAGTTTTTGACCTTGATTAAGTTGCAACTTTAAATTTGCATGTTTTTTTTACAATTCTTCAGAATCATAGTTCAATTCTTCTCTTAAAAGCTTATTTTTAATTTCTAACATTTTTCTTGCATCAGGCATTGGTAAATGATAGTTAGGTAAAGAACTTGATGCATTGTTAAAAAGCAATTCTAATTCAAACAACACAGAATTTTTTAATTCATCTTGTGGTATAATCATATCAGGAATTGCTAAAGTTTTTTGCAAGCTGTACAAAATGTCATCATACATGTATTGCCAATGAGTATCAAAAAGAGTTACAGGATCTACCACATCACAATATAAAATGATCATAACAAATAATTGTCTCAATTGAGGAGATGATGCTACATTTACAGCACTTGACAAAGCATCAATCCATTCTTTATCCATCTCCTAACAATCCCAATGATTGACATGCAGTATGATATGAAGGATATACAATATCATTAACAGTTTTGAGATTATCAAAGTTTAATGCACCTTTTTTCAAGTTCAAAAGCATTCGTAAATAATACAATTCACCAAATACATGATGTACATATGCTACTCCACCTATTGAACCTTTTTGTTTTCTGGGTTTCCACATTTTTTTTCGTGTGTCATATAAGAATTTTGAAGGAAATTGTGTATAAGTGAGTGAGTGCGCTTCACTATAAATTTTGTTAGTTTCAAACCAATTTGTTAACATTGTATGGTTAGAAGTGTTTTGTTTGATAATTGAATAGAGTGATTGATCACCACTAAAAACAATGTTTTGTACTAACAGTAAATGCACTGGTAATCGTTCTACAAAAGGTTCCCTATGGTGTATAGAATATTGAAACAATTTCCAAACAGCTTCGTAAGGCGATATGTATCTACAGTTTAGATATGTTAATATTTCATCATTTGGATACTGTTGGAGAGCTAATTGTGCTCTATCTGAAACTGTATTTACATATTTGAACAAATATTTTATAAGCATGGATTGACAACAAGATTCAACATTTATATGAACATTATATCTCAAAAGTAGTTCAGGATTATAAGGAACAACAAAACGGTTATCAAATTTTATTCCATTTTTATAACAAATTTTGTATCATCATCTCGACGCCTGTAAATTGGAAAACCATTTTGCTCAAAAATTGTTTCATTTTTATAAGGTTTAGGAAAGTTTTTAGAGTACTTATTTTCCCGCATGCAAGGAGAATTTTTATTAACATGCCCACATGAACCATGAATCATAAATTGATTAACAATTTCATAAAATCGAGGGTTAACAAATTTGTCTAGTAATTCTGCACAAATAATTGAATCTATATCTGATGGCACAGCATTTGAAATTTGATTTCAACCATATTCACATATGAGCATGAGGCAAACCTCTTTTTTGAAATTCAATTGTACAAACATCTGTTTGGAAAATCAATTGAGACAAACAAAAACCCATAAAAAAAAGTTAGTTTCTTGAAAGAAAAAAAATGAATAAATAAACAAATCGAGATAAGCAAAGTAATAAGTTTTTAGAACTCAATTGCTTCAACTTGACCAAAAGGCTCTTCAAATTTGATGAAATCAAGCATATCATTAAGTTTCATTTTAAATATTCTAGAAATTATATCAGGTCTGTCCTCAGGTTTGTAGCTTGGCTTTTTTTTCAAATTCTCTTATAATTTATGACCACTTCACATTACAGGTGAATGTTATCAACAAATCAAGATGTCCATGTTCTCTACAAATAACCATATCATCTTAATAATTATTAATTATATATCTAGGATTTCCTGTGTATGAAGCTGGTAAAACAATTTTTTGTCCCAAATTGTTTGCATCGTTGTCACCTTTTGACACAGCGTCATAAATTCCTTTGTAAATTTCACTTCTTAAATTTTTTTTATTTTGTTTTATGTAATCTAACCTGTCTTCTTCAAGTGTTGCATAAGAATCTACTAAATACTGTTGAAAAAGTCTACCTTCTTTCAACAACGTAGTTAAGTATGGATCTCTTTCTTGAATTTGATAAGCTATATAAGCTCGCATAGGTTTTTTGTCTTTTTGTTTTTGGACCGTCATAATTTTCATTCCATTTTAAATCTGATCTGTATCCATCTTCACCGTATAGAAAAAGAATAGGGTACTAAAGAGCCATAAATTTTGGATTCAATTTTGTAACATGTTTTAACCCTTCACTCTTGCAGTCTATAATAATATCTCTATTAGAGTCTGACAAACCTATATCACCAACTATTAATCCACCTATTTCATCAATTGTTGGTTGATCATATTGCTTACTATCATTTGGTTGTCTACCCAACAACGTCATTTTTAAATTGACCAAACCATCATTTTAAAATTTGTCTCGCTGTTCGAAAACGTTTTACCAGCTCATTTGTCTCATCAAACATCTTAATTAAGTTTTCAACAATTAACAGCCAAAAGAGACCCCATCAAATGACAAAGTTGACCACTAATTTTAAAAATGTATGGACTAAATCCATTATTAATTGAATTATCAACTTTTGCTCCCAGTGAAGTAAATGAAAACATAGAGTTGTAAGCTCTAATATTTTCTTGAAATGATAAGATTTTTTTATTTCCATTTGGATCAAGCAAGGAATCTAAGAAAACAGGTGTCGGCTTTGGAGTCGAAAATTTAACCTTTCCTTATTGACAACATAGAGTGAAAATTGGCTGATTTTTTTTTTCCATGTGTGTTTAAGGGACTCTTTTAACCAAAAGAATGCACCACAGTATACACATTTGTAATTTTTATCACCCAAATCCATATAATGTTTCATAATCCCTACAAAGACAACACACAAAAAGAAAGAAAAAATTAATGACTACATGCAAGTAGTTAAATTGTAAAGATCAAACCTAAACAAAACAATCCTTGTACAACTTGTAAAACTCACCCTTTCTGGTTCTTTGGAAAAGGCTTGACCTTTACTCATGAGATTATAACTATTAGCACCTAAGCTTTTTCCAACAGAGTTTTCAACGCTAGTTGAGAAATCAATAATGTTTTTGCCCTTTTTATCACAAATAGATATTTCATTTTTAAATGGGGCGACATCCAATGTTTCAAGATCGGTCACAGGCGTAATAACACGTTGGTTATCAGAAGATACACTGGAGAAACACTGATATTCAACCAATAAATTTTGAGATGTAAACGCACCACTCAAAGAGATATATGTTATGGCTTATATTGAAAGGTACCTAATTTCTAAGGTGTTCGTTGATTGTGGAGCAACAGTTAACATCATGCCCATATCCATCATGAAAGCATTACGACGCCCCAATGATGAACTCATACCGTCAGGAGTAACCATGAGTAGCTTGATCGGAGACAAGTCCCAAACAAAAGGGGTGCTTTCTTTAGAAGTGAGTGTTGCAGGTCGCAATCACTTGATTGCATTTTTTATAGTCGACTCAAAGACCGAATATAATATGTTGCTCGGCTGCGACTGGATCCATCAAACCAGCTGCATTCCTTTGTCCCTTTATCAAGTTTTCATCTTTTAGGAAGGTAAATCGGTTGTGGATCACTCGGTCGATAATCAGCCGTTCGAGGCTATCATGATTCAGGCCCGCTATTATAACGACCATGTCTGCTACATTACCTTGCAAGGTTTTAATGAAGAAGGACGACCAACTCGGATCTTAATTCAGAAAGCCATTGAGGTAGCCGCCGAGACTGTGCACCAAGGTTCGGCGAGACTCAGGTAGGCAGACTTAATTGCCAATGATGATAACTAATACCAAACAAGAAAGGCGCCGAGCCACGATTTCATCGACCATGGAATGACTGCTAGCCCATTGGTATACTATTTCTAATCAACCAAATTCATGCATAAAATAAGATAACAGCCCAGTTCTATCGTTAGATAAAGTTTAGACCGCACTAGCCGAACTCGAGGATAGTTAGCCTCAGGTCAAAGACCCTTTAGAAGAAATAAATATTGGAACGGCCGATGACCCACGGCCTTAATTTATTAGTGCTTTGTTACCCAACATATGAAAACCGAGCTTTGTAATTTATTTAAGGAATTTAAAGATTGTTTTGCTTGGAGTTACCATGAGATGCCTAGTTTAGATCAAACACTCGTTTAGCATGAGTTAGGCATTAAACCTGGGTGTAAATAATTCTGTCAACCACCTCGACGATTCTCAACCGAAGTACAACTCAGCACAAAGGACGAACTCATTTGACTTCTAAAAGTCGGGTTCATTCGAATAGCTCGATAAGTTGAATGGTTAGCGAATATTGTTCCAGTTTTAAAGAAAATTGGTGCTTTACGTATCTGTATCGATTTCCAAAATCTGAATCTAGCAACTCCCAAAGATGAATATCTAATGCCGATTTCAGATTTGTTAATCGGCACACAGCAAACCACGAGATCTTATCTTTTATGGATGGACATGCCAATTACAACCAGATTTCATTGCTGAGGCCAATGTTCACAAGACCGCTTTTCATTGCCTAGGGGCGCTCGACACATATGAATAGGTTGTCATGCCGTTCGGCCACAAGAATGCCAATGCCACATACTAATGAGTGATGAACACTATATTCCATGATTTAATTGGAACCACCATCAAAGTCTACATTAACGATGTTGTAATCAAATCGAAACGTCGGCAGACACATTTGGATGATCTTCAATGAGCTTTCCTGCGTATGCGCCAACACAACCTAAAAATAAATCCTGATAAATGTGTTTTTGGCGTATCAGCCAGTAATTTTTTAGGATTCCTTGTACATCATCGTGGTATTGAGGTTGACAAAAATAAGGCTTGAGTAATCATCAATGCTCCACCCCCTCCAAAAAAAATGCAACTACAATTGTTGCTCAACAAGATTAACTTCTTCTATCGATTCATTGCTAATTTGGCAGGGAAAATGTGAGCCTTTTCCACACTTTTGAAACTGAAGGATTCTGACATTTCGAATGGTGAACTGAACATCAAGAGGCTTCTACACACATCAAGGTTTCTCTCAAGACCCCACTTATCCTTGTGCCATCTCGATGAGGCAAACTTCTCAAATTGTATATCTCTGCGGCCGAAGAATCCATCGAGTGCCTTCTGGCGCAAGACAATGACACTAAGCCTAAGTAGGCTATTTTTTATTTTAGCCAAAACTTAAATGCTCCTGAGATCAACTACTCGACTGTCGAAAAGCTTTACCTAGCTTTGTTTTTTGTCACATCAAAACGCAGGCATTATATGCTTTCATCAGTCACTCAGGTCATCGCCCAAACCGACGTCATTCGTTACATGCTCACTTTACCGATAGTCAAAGGCCGAATTGGGAAGTGGACAATGGCCCTGTCCGAATTCAGTTTGTAATATGTGCCCTAGAAAGCCGTTAAAGGCCAAGCATTGGCCAATTCCTTGGCCCAACACCTGTCCTCATATGGTTTTGAGGACAATGACATCGAAATAGGCATGGTGGAGACTCGAGATAATTATTGGACAATGTATTTTGATGGTTCTAGCACCTCTGTTTCAGCTAGTGTTGGGATAGTCATTCAGTCCCCAAATCATTGTCGCTGGTATTTTTCTCTCAAGCTCGACTTCAACTATTCGAATAATCGGGCTGAATATGAGGCCCTTATCATCAGCCTTAGTGTCCTTCACGACTTATGGGCAACTCGCATCCTTGTCCTTGATGATTCAGAACTTGTGATTAACCAACTCAATGGCATTTTTCGTTGCATGAGCTGCACTCTTGCACCCTATCACATGGTTGCCAGCTATTTGACTGAGTCATTCGATGGCATTACATTTAAACATATCTCCCGAGTTTGAAATACCGATCCAGACAAACTGGCTCAAATAACCTCCGGCACACAACTCATAAGGGGTAAGATAGGCCAGGCGATACCTGTAATACGACGACTATACCCAGCCCTGGTTAATCAACAAGTTCTCCAACGAGATCATGTGATCTGAACACGAGTTATGTCTTTGCCTTCGTTGTTGAAACGAGGAGATCCTGTAGATGTTTGCGCAATCGAGGGTTTACTAGACGATTGGAGAAGGTCAATCATGTGGTATCTCAATAACCCTAATGGTAAACATGGCCGTAAAACGAGGGCTCATGCCATAAATTATGCGTTGTACCAAAATTTGTTGTACCGAAAGGGTGAGGATGGCCTATTGTTATTATGTCTACCCCGTTGGAGGCCCCTCAGCTGATCACTGAGGTTCATAAGAAATTTGCATAGCTTATCAGTCTAGACGAAATATGCGATGGTTGCCTTGCCGACACGACTATTTCTGGCCGAGTATATTGAAAAATTGTATTAAGTTCGCACGAAGATGTGCACAGTGTTAAATTCATAACCCTATGCAGAGAGTCCCGGCCGAATCACTTCATTCGGTCACCAAACCATGGTCATTTAGAGGATGGGCCCTGGACGTAATCGACAAAATTACACCATCTTTCGGGTCAGCAAAGCATGCATGAATACTTGTCGCAACGGACTACTTCACTAAATGGGTTGAAGCTAAGTCATATGTCGAGTTGATGTCTAAAGAAGTTTGTAATTTTGTAGAAGAAAACATCATGACTAGATTCAGCGTACCATAAACAATCAAAACCGACAATGGAACGATCTGTACATCTGATAGATTTAAAGAGTATACGGCGAACTTGAAAATTCAACTCGATCAGAGCAAGTAATAAGGTTTTGATTAATACTCATGAAGCACTGTTGGCTTATCGAACCTCACTCCGATCAGTAACCGGGATGACTCCATATGCATTAACTTATGGACACGATGCGATGTTACCAGTCGAGCTAAGTATAAACTCATTGCAAGTAATTGAACAAAGTAGTTTGTTCAGCGCCGAGTACAGTCAAGCCATGAGACAAAAGTTAGAAGATTTGGAAGAAGTTAGGCTTGATGCTTATAATCTATTGGTGGCATAGAAAAAGATTGCCGAACGAGCTTATAATAAACGAGTCAGACAAAAAACGTTCAGCGAAGGAGAGTTAGTTTGGCAAACCGTGCTTCCCGTGGGAATTAAAGACCCTAGGTTCGCAAATGGTCACCGAATTAGGAAAGACCTTCATAAAGTCATTGACAATGGGGCATACCACCTTAGGGATCAGACTGGTTTGATTCACAAATTACCGATTAATGGGAAATTTTTAAAGAAATACTCTCCGATCACTTGGGAAATGAGAGAATAGAAGTGCGTTCTTAGAATAATGGAAGATGAGGGTGTTGTAGTTGAAGAAGCTCTTGTGCAACTTCTGAACTTCTTCTTTTGAAGGCTTCTGACTTTCTTTGCTCAGTGTCTCGACGGCCCGTTTGTCGAATAATGCCTTGAGATTGAGATTGGACGGGCACCCAAAGAGGGCAGCGTCCACTAGGAAGCTAGAAGGGGAAGTCCCAAGGATAGCTGAAACGTTAAGGATAGTGAGGTCGATAGGGCTAAGGGGAATGACCATGGTGTTGGAGGCTGAGCACCAGAAGCTCAGAGCTGCCATGAGGAGTTCTTTGTCCATGGTGATCTTTAAGGTCGAGAGTCTAATGGCATCATAGATGCCGAGAACCTTCCATTATTGGCTAAAGAATTTTTCCATCCATTCGACCTAAACCGCTCAGGTTGCAGTGGTCGAATGCCAGGCTCCTTGAGGCTTCGTTAAGTCCCATTTCGACCAATCAAACCCTTGCAACAAGGGTGCCAAGCAATGAGCCTTGAGGAGGGTGGTGATGGACAATGACACAGCGTCCTTAATGAGTGGCCCTAGGATTTGATGAGTGGTGCTCAAATCACTCTCGAAGCGCAGAGTCTTGATGGTGCTCCGGCGCTCCGATCGATGAAGTCCTTGCATTTGTTGCATTCGTCATAAAGCTTGGAGATGAAGGAAGCCATTGATGAAGAATCAAAGATTTTCTGGGTTTGAAGAAAAGATTTCTGGGTTGAGAGCTTTTAGGCTTTCTGGCGAGTTCGAAGGCAAAGGGCAAGAGGATTTCAGAAGTTTTGGAAGCGTAGAGTTTGAATGAGGAATGAATGGGTATTTATAGGCTTTTTGATGGGGAAGATTAGTCGTTTGATTTTCAAAATTAGGGGAAGAACCAATCAGAGGGTTTGATAATCATCATGGATATTCAGGGAATCCAGGGGAAAGGATCGAGGGTTTCATGGTTTGAGGACGCACGAATGAGTGTGACGACAGATTTAATGCAGATGAGACGTTTCGACGGTCGCACAATTCGTGGGTCATTATTAAAGGCTACTAGGTTAACAAGGGACCGACACGTGGCAAGACATATAGGAGAATCGAGAACATGAGATCATGTTTCATAAATGAGCATGGTTGTGATTCTCGAAACGGTTCAATGTTTGTTTTTAAGATGCCAAAGGTCGATTTCGCTTCTTCAAGGCTGGGGCTCAACCAAGGATTGTAGGTTGACGACCTCAGAAGCGAGGGGGTAATGTTTTGGCCCAAAATATTAGTTTGGGCCTAGTGGGTCGTTCTCAGCCCAGAAGTCTTACTTTAAGGTCAACGTGGGTATTCCGGTTCATGAGCCGCCTAACCGAGGCTGGACGAGTCCTATTACAGGACTGAGTGGTTGGGATAAAGATGAAGTGAGTGAGTCCCATTGTGAGACGAATGGATGAGATAGATGAATCCTAATGCAATAAGGAGTCTCAGCAGGATGAGGATGCTGAGACCTAGAAATGAATGCAGCCTGATAAAGGGTTAAGTTCAAAGTCCTAATGGAAGTAGGATTGGCTGAGATAAGATTGGATCGGAATAAGGAGTCCTAATTCGAGTATAGTTTTAACTTGATCAAAAGAAGGTTTGCTGCTATAAATAGAGGGGGAGTGCACCATTCAAGGCCCCTCTAATTCAACACACAAATTGCCCTGCACAAATTCTCGCTTTACTCGAAACCTCTCAACAACCTCTAGATTTTTATTTTCTTTTTACGCCAACACATCTTCAGTTTGGATAAACAGCACTATCGCCGTAAAATCAGTCGACCAATGAGCATCTTCAGTTTGGATAAACAGCACTGCGTCAAGGCCGACTGGTTAACTATCCAAGTCTCGGTTGAGCAGGATTTTCGATTCCTTATTGACAGAGGTTATCTCATTAGCCTTTTCGGCGAAGTGAGGTGTTAAATATTACTGGGCTCAACGCTATGAACACCGAGTTACCTTATGATTGGATACTCGCAAGTAGGTTTTAGAATTCGGCATTCTAACGGCCGAACCATATTCACAATTAAGACGTATATCTGTTTTGAGTATATGTGCCCCTATACTTTGGTGTCGGTTCGGCGTGCTTTTACACTTACAAATACAATCACTGTAACCGAATCCGGCGCCGACGATTTGTGAACTTCGCAAAATTAGCAGCCTTATCTTCAGGCTCTAGAACCCATAGGCCGAGACGTGTTCCTTCCTCAACCGCAGTCGCAAGATCAAGAAGTCATCCGTGCGCTCAACACCACATCAACACATTTTACTTCCCGGCCAAACTCGGCAGACGAGTTGGCACGCCCCACACACAACTGAAGGACTTAATTAGCTCGTTAGTTACTCGACCTGCAAGCCACATAGGCTTGATAGTTTTTAGGGTCAACAGTTGTTCATTCGATGTTGGAAGAAGTTGCAGTGCATAAATTCACCTCGAACTGCATACAAGTGGCAAAACTTAGAAAAACTTATAAATTTGCAGTACAATTACCTTTCATCATAAAATTCATCTACAAACATCGTACTTGGAAGGATTCGGGTGACATTACACATGAAATCACATTAACGATATAATGATATTTTGTACTCTTCATACAACTCGTTATCTCTTCCAGAGTCTCCCATAATCATTCATCATATGCCCTTCTCACTGTGTGGAAGTCTTAAGAACTGACCCACTATTACAATAAATTGATAGTTCCATAAACATTAACTCTATATATAACTAGATCTCACAAGACTTTCATGAGAGCTCAACAATTTTCGGTCGTTTTTGGGACCGATTGTTACCAGCATCTTCACTCAAAGAATTATCTTTATCCGACTTGCGTGTTTTGAGTCTTGCATGAGAGGTTGTTTTCTTATCCTCTTTATCAATTGTATCATCTTTGATTTCATCACCATATTCGTCGTCATTATCATTGCTGCTACTATCTTCGTCGTCGTCATCATCACTGCCGCGGTCACTGATATCCTCTGATTCCTCTCCGCTACTGTTGACAACCAATGGTATAACAGGCTGACAACCAACAATTGCAGATTCAGCAGCAGCTACAGCCTCAGGAGTTTGTAGATCAGCAACGCCCAGCATCAACTCCTGTCAATTCAGATCCACCCACAAATCAATTATTATCCAAGGGCATCAACAATCTGTGAGCGTGTATGTGTATGTGTGTGCACGCACGAGAGCAAGAGCGAAAGAGAGATAGGGACCATATTAACGACTTGAGATTCATTTCCAGTGAGCACTTCAATATCATAGTTTTCTGGATTATCCTACATATCAGTAAATGAGAAAACACAGGTTATGTGTTATAAAGGATGTTAGATTGGGATAAACAATCTAGATTTGGTTTCAAGATCAATATGCCAACCCTTGCATCCTGCTTTAGTCGTTCGTTAGCTTCTGATATGATTCCCAAGAAGTCCCTTACTTGTCCCAAAACTGCAGCCCAAGCAAGCAAATAATGTGAACAAATTTTGCAAGGTACTTCTAACAAAACAACACTACAAATAAAACAGAAGCAGAGAATCTCAAGTACGTGATAAATTGAAAACTTCTGTTTGAGCTAAAAAAAAGAGGGGGGGGGGGGGGGGGGGGGGGGGTGGGTGGGGAAGGTAAAACAGTTTAGAACATCTGTCTCTTCGGCGTCAGATTTGATACTACAACATTCTCTAATCTATTTCAAATTTCTATCGTCACCATTCCTGATCATCAATGAAGACTTCAGTTGCCTAAAACAACTAAATGCTTGGGGCATAGGCTTGCCCAATTGCAGAAATCCTCTAACTTGAGATCATGCCACACATTTAATTTTTCTCAACGCTAAACCATTCGTACAACCCCTTCACGACTGAACCGGAAAAATATGAATAAGGAAACAATGTATGGGAAATAGAATTCCAAGGTAAGGTATGTAATTGATTGTGTGGATAGACATGAACAGAGATTTCAAGCCAATCTCAAGCTGACAATGAAGTACTTACTACCCTCTATCTGTACTTACTACCCTCTATCTCAAGCAAGATTCTTGCCAATGAACCAAAAGAGGAAGAAAATAATAACACCAGGGGCTAAGAAAAGGTAAACAGCACAAAAATAATCCCATCTCATCGAATTAAACTATGAAATTTCAGCGCAGGTTTATGAAGGATGAGACAAACCCAATGACTGGAGACTTGAGTCACACCCTTCCAAGTTATAAGTTACAACTTAAACCACTAGTAACTTAGCAAGTTCGAAAACAAAATATAAATACAGGAAATGTAAAAAGGAGACGAGCAGCACAGGCATTATGCTGAATAACTGATTAGCATCGAGACCTTGTATAAAAGAAACTAAGCATCCATCACCAAATTATAGACCCATTTGAGAATTAAACATTATTTAGCCGGCCAAGTAGAAACCAACATAGAAAATTACCAGCTGGAAAATAAAAACATTCATATATGTGCCCATCATATCAAATCGATCTCAGATTTAATCTCTTACCAAGAACCCACAATTCAAATTCCTTTAAATTGAAGTTTTCACAAATGAAAAAAAAACCCAAATTTAAATGGGAAAAAATCGAGAACCTTGGCTTTTGGGAAGAGGAAGAGCAGGGCCGGGTTTTCCTTCGGGTTGAGCTTTCTTCGTTGAGGCATTTTTACAGACAAGTAGCGAGCTTTCTGCAAGAGAATACACCGAGAGTAAGCTACATGAGTTTCCAGAGAGAGAGAGAGAGAGAGAGAGAGAGAGAGAGAGAGAGAAAGAGAGAGAGAGAAACCTAAAGGTGAAGTTGAAGCCTTTTTGTCCTCGAATTGCAGAAGGTCTTTGCTTGTATTTCCCATCTTCCTCTCTGTCTGTGCGCTCGACGGGTTTAGGGTTTTTGGCTGCGACAAAATTTGACGAAACGGCAATTTTTATTTTCTTTGATTCTAATTTGCTGCATTTGAATTTTAGATCATGTAATGGGCTTGATTAATCCGCAACCCTAGGGCCTTCAGACCCATTAATCACTATGGGCCTTTTATCTTTCGTAAAATATGGACCTTTCTTGATTGGGTCACTGTTCTGTCATCGCATTTTTCAGGAAAAAAGATTGTTTAGCCACGTTTCGTGTTTTGTCGTACTCGTGTCGAGTGAAAATATTCCCACCACAAATTCGACCTCTTAATAAATAATATTTTCTACACTAAAAATGAGGGGAGATGATTAGCCTCACAATGAGTTAGAAAAGGTCAATCCGATCATAAATTTAATCTTATGGTATTTGTTAGTTTTACTCATTAAATTTTTTTTATTTTGTTAATAGGATATAAAATTTTAATTATACCGCATTATGCAACATTTATAAAAACGTGTACTGGAGTGTTAAATGTCGTGAATAATCAAGAATCCGACCAATTAAGAAATAAATGTATTCTTATCATGTCAACTCGTTACATATTCGACTTGATAGGGGCGGATACAAACCCTTCATGAAACAAAATTGTGTAGTCTTATTGTGATATTTAATTTTGTCAGTCTAGGAGGATCACCCACCACTTCTTATGCAGAAGATAGGATGCAAAGATCATTAATGATATATTTAAATTACTAATTACAGATAACAAAAATCATGATGATCCATTAATTTATTGACATCTAATCTCCAACTTTATTGTAAGTTTTGAGTTCAATTCTCATGCACAACAGGCACTCGTTGATTAATGAAGTATATAAAATCTCATTTGCGATATTTAAATTAACAATCTACATGATCAAAATGGAAATTGGTACCACTAAATTAGAATAATTATTGGAAAGCCCTTTAATTTTTTTTCATGGAAATCAAAATAAAATGAAAAAACAAGGTTTTCTACCACTAGAGTAGTCGGAGGCCCTACGAATACATCCTTTGCCTTTTCTTTTAAATTCAATATAACCAAAACAGTGCAGAAACATTTTGGCATCTTGCAAAGGAATTCCAAAAGAAAATGTTACTCTACTTCCAAGTCTCTAATACATATGTATGTACATGCTTCCAGGGTTGCCTTGGAACCTCTCCTTATCTTGCCAATAATTATAAATCATGTGGTACGTCCTAATCCATTAGAACAACCTTCTCTGTGCATTTAATAGGGTACTAAACCTCTCCTTGTTCCACCAGTTTGTAGGGCTCTCTGCCCTACAAAACCTGGCATTGCCCTTCCAAGCACAGGCATCAAACATGTGGTGTCTTAATGAAGCTGTGAATGGGCCTTTTGACCAATCAATTTTGTCGCGGCCGCCTCTCGTTGCCTAGCTGTCGCCGTTACTGGCTGACACGTTGGAAATGCCAAACCATTGTCTGCATGGTTTCTGTACACTCTAAGAAGAACCAATCTGCTATAAATCTACAAGCAGCAAAAGTACACCAAAGTGGTTAAGAGAGCCCGACTCCTCCTCCCTGACCTCCACCTCCCGTGTTGTCTCACTGTGTTGGTACAGCCGGGGTGCAGCCTCATTATCCATGTTGGAAGGCAGAGAACATTGCCTTACCAAGCCAGCCTGTCTACGTTCCCCACCCCCTTCCACCACAGATCGTGGAATACTTAATTCATCCCGAACCGGAGGCGCCTTAGTCCATTCACCATATCCTGCGTCTCCACTAGGGCTGACCACAAATTGGCAATCCATATTAGTATGGTCAACTCTCCCACATTTATAACAGAAATCCTGCAATCTTTCGTATCGAAAGTCCACCCATGTGTTCCTTGTTGAATCACGTCTAAGCCAACACCCATTGATCAACGGGTTGGTCGTGTTGACAAGTAAGCGAACTCTCAAAAACCCCCTCGCCTTGGCTGGGTCTTCCAAAGCCAGAACCTCCCCAGCCCTTTGAGTTAGACGCTTGATATTTTCCAGTGAGCTAAGTCCCGGTGGGACACCACGAATCTGAACCCAAAAAGGCACCATCTCCATCTCTAATTCCTCCAAAGCATGGTCCGGAAGCCATTTCTTAACCGAGAAGTTTTTCTTCATAACAGCCCATGGGACCTGCGCCAGAATTCGCTGTGCCATTATCTCATCCTGAACATTGATAACATAGACATTTCCCGCCACCCATTTAATATCCACCGCTCCATATTCACTCCAGACTGATCTAAGAATATTGCGAACACCCCATTTGTTCAACGTTTTGATAACTAAAGCCTTCCCCACAAGTTTCACACCGTGCTCCATAGCCGTCAAGTCCAGAGACTCCTCCAATTGAACCACCAGATCATCTACTCCTCTAGTCGTCATATCTAGTCCCCTTATAAAAGGGAGTTGCCAGGGATAACTAACCAGATATATAATCGTGCGGAAGTCCAGTTGTCGCTGCGAAGATGGCTCCCTAGATTCCTCTTCCAGCAAATATTGAGGCACAATCAGACATGCACATACAGTATAGAGAGTAAAAGACCAGAGATTGATAGCAAAGTAAAGCGGAGTACCAATTACCCAGGCGTTAGTGCAATAAGAGTCAATAGCATTATTCGACTCTACCCACCTCTTCACCAGCCAATTAATGGCGAATAGGGGAAAGGACCAAACAATGAGGAAGACGCCCAGGTTAATGCGAATCAAAACCAACATCCCTGACCCCCCCCCCCCCCGGTTCAATTTTAAGTCCACCCTATTAGCAAAGAGAATATAGGGCCAAACCCCCAAATTCGATAACCCCAAGTCTGACCCACCCATTCCAACTTGGGTGAGAGATAAATACCCCTGCCCACCCTCAGAAAAGTAAATCCGCAGAATAAATGAAGAGAGACGATCCAAATCAGAAATAACTTCCCACCTACCCACAGCGACCCACCCATCTCCAAGACCCCTCCCCAGAAGAAAACAGAGCAAACAACCAAGACAGGAAGCACACCAAGACCCACAGTGAAGAAGAGAAACACAAACCTCCCTTTACGTGAATAGGGCTCGCACGGCGGCGAAATCTCACAGAGGCGCCGCATGGGAAGGCAAATGGATAATACCGATTCTCAGTGGTGTTGGGTGAGTACTTGCACTTCTGGTGAGAGGCCTTTGGCTCTTGGCGGCTCCTCTCGCACAGGTAGACAGGATTCGCCTCACTTGGGAGTGAAGGATTTGTGGGGTGTCTCCAATTATTTGGATCAAAGGAAATGTACCCGCATGGGTATTGGGGGGGTTGAATCTGGCACTGTTAGGCAGGATCATTTTATAACTGAAAGAGTAGCAGGAATAAGTGGTGTTAAGCGGGGAGGTATGTTTCATAGCTGGGAGATTATCCAAAACCCTTATAAGAAAATGAGGGGAGTGGACTGTCTGGGATCCCACTCTCTGATACTGGGGGAGTCTCGGGATGAATCACATTCACCGGAACGATGCGTGAGGATTAAGAGTACTATCTATGCGGCTGATGAAGTTCAGGCAGGTCCAAGTGGGGGTTGCAGCTTGGAGGAGAGTGTAGAGGAGGTGACCGGGACGGAGACTGGTCAGAGACTGACACAATATTCAGGCTCTAAGGCTTGGGGCGGTGGCGGCTGGCCTTCAACAGCCGCACGGTCACCATGAACTGTATCTTTTGGAATTGCCGTGGGCTTGGGTCGGACACTGCAGTTCGGGCCCTTCATGGGCTTATCAGGCACAATAGGCCCTCTATGATTTTTCTGTCTGAGACAAAAATGAAATCTAATAGAATTGATGGAGTGAGGAGAAGAATGCGGTTCTCACAGGGTTTCTCTGTAGATCCAATTGGCAAGGCTGGTGGTGTCAGTTTATGGTGGGATGGTTCGCTCAAAGTGAAAATTCTGTTTTCGTCTAGGCATGTTATCGATGCTTTGGTTACTATTGAGGAAGGCACTAGATGTGTGAGGGTCACCGGTGTCTATGGTACGCCTTACAGATCGGATAAAGTTGGTTTCTGGGATTGGATGCAATCAAATTTCTTTCCCTCGGATATTCCCTGGCTATGTGGAGGGGACTTTAATGAGTTTGTCTGGGACCATGAAAAATCGGGTGGGGCTGCTGTCCTGTACAATAGGCCCAGATTTCTGGCTGACTTCATGACTGCTACGGAGTTGTTTGACTTAGAGTTTAAAGGGACGGCCTTTACTTGGAGGGGACGTCGAAATGGGGAATGGGTGGAAGAACGGTTGGATCGTGGCTTGATCAATGGGCTATGGCAGGACACTTGGCCCAATTCTATTGTCATTCATGGCCCTGTTTTGGGGTCTGATCATTGCCCTATCATTGTTAAATCTGAGTTGGATAGGCCGAAGTGCAGGAGGCCTTTCCGATTCGAGGCGTTCTGGGCCAAGGAAGATGAGTATAATCTAATTGTGCAGGATTGCTGGGATCGGTGGGGAAGTGGAGCGGCTTTGACGCAATGGGTCAAGACTTTATCTGATTGCAGGTCTCGACTCACCCGATGGAGTCGGAATAAATTCAAAAAGAGGGGGCTACAAATTGAGGAGAATTTAGCCCACATTGAGCGACTGCAACATGACTGGGTGAATAATTCTTCTGAAATTCAAGAGCGTGCCCGCATCATTGATGATCTTCGAGCTCAGGAGGAATGCTTTTGGCTTCAGCGATCCCGTATTACGTGGATACGTGAGGGGGATGCTAATACAAAGATCAGTCCACACTTCACAGACGCAGATGCAATAAAATTATCAAATTACGCAATTATGATGGACTTTGGGTTGAGCATCCTTCCAGGGTCCATGAGCTGGTGGAAAATCACTTCGTGAACTTATTCACGTCCGATGGTCCAAGAGTTTGGGGCTCCATTCTGGATTGCGTGACTCCATGTTACTACGGATTGGAACCTTCATCTTTGTGACCAGGTGTCTTCTACAGAAATCAGGGAAACGGTGATGTCTATGGGACAACTCAAGGCTCTGGGGCCTAATGGTTTCCAGGGGATTTTTTACCAGTCTTTCTGGGATCATCTGGGGTTGGCCGTGAATAATCTGGTTACTTCTCTGATGTCTGTTATGGCAAGCCCGAATATTCTTAATGACACTCATGTTGTTCTCATTCCTAAAGTTCCTCATCCGGAGATGGTATCTCAATTCCGCCCCATCAGTCTCTGCAACTATTCTTATAAAGTTCTATCTAAAGTCCTTGCAAATAGACTCAAGGGTGTGCTTCCGAAGATTATTTCCCCATCTCAGAATGCGTTTGTGGCAGGTAGACTGATCCATGATAATATTGGAATTGCGCATAAAATCTTTCATTTTCTGAAAGGAAGACGAACTAAAAACAAGTTTGAGATGGGGATAAAGCTGGATATGCATAAAGCCTATGATAGAGTGGAATGGGACTTTCTTGATGCTATTATGGAGAGGATGGGTTTTTGTACCAGGTGGAGGCAACCTGTTATGGGATGTGTGTCTTCGGTTTGAATGTCAGTCATTCTTAATGGTCAACCTGGGCGTTCATTTACTCCTTCACGTGGTCTTAGACAGGGCGATCCTTTATCCCCATACCTTTTTCTGCTTGTGGGGGAGGTTCTCTCGAGGTTGATTCAGGATGCTGTGATTGCAAAGAAACTTGACGGGGTGAGAATTGGTGCTACGGGACCTATTATTTCTCATATGTTCTTCGCAGATGATACTCTACTTTTTCTTAGGGCTGATCAGAAAAACTGCAAGAGCTTAGTGGAGCTTCTTGATAAGTATTGTGTTGCCTCTGGTCAGAAAGTGAACTTGCAAAAGTCTAGTGTCTTTTTTGGGGCGAATATCCCGCTGCGGGTTGTGACTGACTTGACAAATATGCTCGGTATTCCTGTTGTAAATGATCCTGGAGCTTACCTGGGTGTTCCCGCTATATGGGGAAGGTCAAAGAAACGTGGCCTTGCTTATATTAAGGGGCGTATTTTGGGGAAGCTGCAAGGGTGGAAGCAACATACTTTATCTCGAGCTGGGAAGGAAGTTTTAATCAAAACGGTTGTCCAGGCTATTCCTGCCTATCCAATGAGTCTTTTCAAGTTTCCTGCCAGTGTGTGTCAGGATTTGGATGCTCTGGTTGCTGGGTTTTGGTAGGGGGTACTGGTGAGACTCGCAAAATTCATTGGGTTTCGAAGACGGCTCTTGGCCTTCCGAAAGAGATGGGCGGTTTGGGTTTCCGGAATTTCAGTGAATTCAATGATGCTCTTCTTGCGAAGCAGTGCTGGTGTCTTATCTCTGATCCGAATTCTCTTTGGCCTCGTGTGCTAAAGGCACGGTATTTCCCCCACTGTTCATTTTGGGATGCTACTAATGGTGGGCGAGCCTCGTGGGCTTGGCGTAGTCTTTTGGTGGGGCGTGAGGTTCTCAGGGGCGGGTCACATTGGCAAATTATGGGAGGTTAGAATGTCCGGGTCTGGGTTGACCGTTGGCTTCCCTCTCTACCGGTGGGGCATCCTGTGCCAACCGGGGCTGTGGCAGTTTCCCCTAATCTCCGTGTTAGCTCTCTTATTCGCTTTGATTCCCATGAGTGGGATTTAGATTTTTTGCAGCCTTTTCTTTCTGTGGAGGAATTGTTGGCCATCCGCCAACTTCCTATTGGGGATCTTCGGTGTAGGGATCGGTTAGTGTGGAATGTGTGCAAGAATGGTCAGTTCTCGGTCAAATCTGGGTACCACTGGCTTCAATCTAGGTCTCTTGCTTCCCGAGATCTTAGGCTTCAAAGGGTTAGACGTGTTTCTCCGCAGCTTTGGAAAATGGTGTGGAAGATCCAGGGTCCCCCTAAGCTTCGACATTTCTTGTGGTTATCCTTGCATAATGGACTTGCCACTTTGGCAGTTCTTTATTCCCGCAGGTCCTCCGTCACTCCTATTTGCCCTATTTGCCCTATTTGCCATGGTGAGGAAGAATCAATTGCTCATGTGTTCCTCCTTTGCCCGTGGGTGGCAGCCATCTGGTTTGGGGAAGCTCTGAACTATCGTGTGGACAGGGACGGTATTAGTACTTGGGACTCTTGGCTGCTAGCGGTTTTTTCCATTAATGGGGGCGCCTTGCCGGATACAAAATGGTTACACTCTTATATTGCTTTTACCTGTTGGTTTATTTGGAAAGCTAGATGTGAATTTGTGTTCAATCAGATTCCTATCAATCCTGCTAGAGTGCTGTGGGGTTTATCTTCGGCGGTGAGTTCTTTTTGGGTTGCCATGGGTGTTTCAGAGAGGGGTTCTCTTTCTTCTCGGGCTCAGCTGGCGTATGCTCAGGTGTGGTGTCCCCCTCCTTCTCCTTATATCAAAATTAATGTGGATGCCAGTTGGTCTAGGACGTCTAAATCGGGGTTTGCTGGTGTGGTTCTGAGGGATGCCGAAAGGAGATTTGTGGCGGCTGCTAGACATCGATTTGATTCCCCCTGTGTAGCTTCGGGGAAGGCTATGGCTATTTTGCGCGGGTGTGAGTTGGGTTCCTCTTTGGGTTATAACTCTGTCATCATTGAATCGGATTCTCGGGAGTGCATTGATTGTCTTGCGAGGGATGTTGCTTCAGGCAGTTGGGAGGCTTACCCCCTTTTGGTGAGAGTCAAGCAGGTGTGTGGAGCTTTCCAGTTCTATCGCTGGTCTTGGGTGCCAAGATCAGCCAACGAGGTCGCCAATACTCTTGCGGCGTTTGACTTTGAGGAGATGGGCGATCGGGTTTGGATTGACAGACCCCCATCCGCGTTAGTGTTCGTGTTGAACAAAGATGGTCTTCCTTGTCCTCATTGAATTGGGTGGCGGTGGTTAGGGTGACGCTCAATGCGGTTGGTGCGTCTTCCTTTGTATCCTCTTCCATTGCTCTGTTCAATTGTTGTTGTTGTGTTGTTGGCCTTTGCGTAGGCTTTCTTGTTTCTCTCTGGCTTTTGCCCTTGGAATGCTGTTCCTTGTTTACAAAAAAAAAAAAAAAAAAAAGTACACCAAAGTTTTCCCATAAATTTATTTTGTGTACTTAACAAAATACGTAAAAGCAATTCTAAAATGAAGTAATACTGATCAGATTTGATAGATGGCTTACAAAATTTGGTGAAGGTTCATAATATGGAATAGGTATGGAAGTTGATGAGTCGATTTTATATTATGTATTATTTCCTATTCTTAGTATATTTTGGTTATTATTTTGGTGAAATTTTGATGCTTTGCTATATGTTTTCAATGTAGGACATGCGAACTTGTTCGGACCATAAAGTAATCAAAATGTGGAATTTTTGAGTGGTTCCAATTGGAGCGGGTTTGTGAGTCAGTCAAGTCAGGTGTATCAAAATTTCATAATTTTATCCCGAATCATCTGATCATGGCGAATTAATTTATGCCCAACGTGCAGTGCTGGCAGATTGGACTACAGAGTTTGTTTGTGATTTTTGGGCTGGAAGATGATGGATTTTGGGTTTGGATTGTTCTTGGAACTGAAAGAGGGGGTCCTGATGTTTAAATTTGTTTTGGGCCTGTTTTGGAGCCCTGAATGTCCAGAAATGTGGCTTCTCCTTTGATGGGCAGACTTCTTAGTTAGAATAGGAATGTAATTTTTAGTTATTCTTTTATTATTTTATTTCCTAGTTTTTAGAAAACATTTTCCTATGGGGGTTTTATTTGGGAGTAGTATAAATAAGGCTTTTTATCCATTAGGTTAGGGGGACGCAATATTGAGAGATTTAGCTAGGCTTTAGAGAATTTCAAACTTTTTACTTATAAGGTGTTTTCATTCTTTTTCTAGTTAATGATATTTTCTTTGATTTTTATTATGAATAGGCGTAACTAATTCCTTTTGCTAGGGTTAGGCCATGAACCTTAGTATGAATATGTGATTTTATTAATTTGCTTATGAATGGATGCATGCTTGCTTTGAATTATTAATCACTATGATTAAACTATTTATATATTTTAATGATTGATCACCATTAGGATAGTTCGACAAGTAATTTGATGCAATTTCTATTGGAACATCACCTTGAAATTGAGGAGGGCTTCTTGTGATTAGTAATTGTAAGTTCACTTAAGGCGAACATCACGCTCTTAAGGGTTGCATGGTTTTTCAAAGGGTTTTCATGAAGTTTAATGAGTCTTGCATGTTTATATTTGATCTAAACATCACAAACAGGTTGCATGTTAGATATACGTTTTCGCTTGAACATCACAAGGAAAATGTGTATTAGGAAAACCTAACCTTCAAAGCATGTATGTAGAAATTCATAAGTAATTAGTAGAATTGCATAGGATTGTGACGTTGACGGCTAAACCCTAGTCTTTCCCTAAATTGATTTTAATTTTAAAACGTTTTTCTCTTTGCTGTCTTTATTCTCAAACTTTTAAATTTCTTTAATTGTTAATTTAATATTTTCAAACTCAAAATTTCACAAATCTTTGATAAAATCTGTTTTAATAATTAATTAAGAGTTAATTTAATTACAAATTAGTCAAACAATCTTTGGGGACAACGACCTTACATGAGCATTTATGATACAATTACCTTTTATTCTTGCAAGTATTTTCAGTGATTTTAATTACCTTGTTTGCGCAGATACTAAAAATCCTATCAGAAGTCCTTTGTTGGATCAAACCATAGTTGATCCTCTCTTCGCAGTTATCAGCCCATCAGCGAAAATGTTTGTTTGGAGGACATATATGGTTTGCCTTCCACATTGCCAAGGAACTCATAGTCTACCTCGTCACGGTTAGGTTGATCAGATGTCAACTGCATTGATTAATTTCAAGTTGATCATATACAATGCATTCGTTATTCAGTCATTTGCAAAAATGTTCGTTTGAAGAAAAATTGTTGTTTTTTGCTTATATAATAGTCCACAACTGTGCCTGCTGAACGGCCTAGTACTAGTTTAATCTGCATGTCAATTTGTCCAAAGTTCATATTTTATTTATGAGAAAATTGAAGCAATGTTCTTCGGCTCAATTGGATGTTGAGGAAAATTAGAGTACACAACTCTAGCATAAGTGTTGGAGAGACAAAACAAGTAAAAAAATTACTTGTATTACACTCACAAAATATTACAACACAACAATTCTTAAAGACACAATTTAGAAGCTATGACACTCTCTCACTTCCTAGAAACAAACTCTAAATCACTCACTCCACACAAAACTACTCTTACTTCGCACTCTCACTTGGTTTGCTTGCCTACTTGCTACTCTCTCTTGGTTGATACTCTTACTTTCTTAGTTAGTTGCTTTCTTTCTTCCTAGTTTTTAGTTTCCCTCTTCTTAGTTACTCTCTTTGGGCTCATTTCATCCTAGCAATAAGTTGTTCTAGACTTTTCTACAAACAAAAACATTTTTCTAGATTTCTAGTTCTTTACACAAACAGCCCACCGACATGCGCTTCACATTTTACTAACCTTCTAGTTATACTTTGGTGCTGGAATTGTCTAGCATTTTCAATGCATGCACCGCCACCTTACATGCATATTGGAACTAGAACAATCTAGTTTCTTTGTAGTGATTGATCTTACTGAGCTGGTGTTAATCTTTAACATTGGAGTTTTGGTTCATGAACGAATCAATGAGTATTAGTCTCTGAATTACTCAGAGTGTGGAGTAATAGTCATTTTGAGTAGCTATTGAAAGTTCCAGCCAAAATAAGAGTTTTAAAGGGGGGAAAAATGGAAGTTGTAATTATATTTCCCAAAACGACTAGTGTTTAATATTGTAATAAGTTCAAGTACTATTACTCACATGTTTATAACTGAAGCACTAAAACTCCAATTAGACTAAAATTTAGGGACTGGTCCAATTATCTCTTTATTAGTGTAAAATATTGATGTTGGATAAAAAAAATTTAAAAAAAAACATGGAGTGTCTTTGAGGTATTAGATGAAAATGAGGGCCATGACCAGTTATTATTTTCCAGTACAGGAAAGCTCTACTCTTTGGTGACTAGTGAAATTAAGAACGAGCTTATTGTAGCTCACAGCTTACAATTTGGAGATGATCATGCAGTGGAATAGATGTTGATATATGATAATATCGAACCGATTGAACCAGACATTTCTCATCACGAGTGCTACACAGTGACGTACAATGGCGCATGGAAGTCCTTATTGGAATCAACCAACAATGAAGCCCAATGAATCTGACATTGGTGACGAAGATGAGAATCCAAGATATTATAGGGCAAGTGCTTTCGAGTATTCAAAATTGACACTGGGAGTAGCAAATTTCTTGTTGTACAAAGTTTGGAGGGCCAAGTATTTTTTTTTTTTACTGACTGTTCTTCCTTGTCTCTTCGGGCGAGTGATTTTAGAGAGTTAAACAGGAATTGCATTTACTTTGCTGATAATTCAACTCATTCAGTAGTTCCAGAATTGCATTTACTTTGCTGACATCGGCGTCTTTTCTTTAGATAATGGAAGATTAGAGAGATACTTTATCAAAATGCCAACTCCGTTTTACTCGAGTTTCATGAAATCTTTCTCCAGCCTTGGGACCTTTTATTTCTTAGACTACTTAATAGGCTAACCTATCAAAGAAAAATTGGGCTAAAGGATGATAAATTTGACAGAGGAACCAACTCCGTAATTAACCTGTCGCGTAATCAGTTGGAGAGCATGGTCAGCGAATCAGTTGGAATCTGTTATAATCCAAACACACCGCCCCATTTCTGTTCATTCGTCCTTTCATCTCCGAAAGCGAGCAAAGTGGAGCTCCCGATCAATTTCTTGATTTTTCAGTTTTTCACCACCGCCACCACCCTTGCCCACCCCATCAGTCAAACACCATTGACCATGAATCCTCTGGTTGTTTCAATTCCAATGACATGTGACTGCAAGGGACCTCCAAAGATGAAGATGTCGTCAGGAAAGGAGAGACCCAAAAAGATGAATGCACGCAAGATGATAAGATTCTAAAAATCGTTGGGCGCTAGTTGGGCTAGTTGTGCGGCAGGCAGGGGCCTGGCCTAGACAGCTAGGCAGATTTGTATTTTTTAAGATAAATTTATTATATGACATATTAACATATAAATATACATATATTCACACTTAGAAAAACCATACTTGTTTAGAGAAATTAGAAGAAAAAAAATGTAAATTAAAAAAATACATAAATAAATATTTATTATAAAGAATAGTGGCCCAGTTTTAAATCAAAATGGACCTAACTTGAAAGAAAAGCCTGTTTTTCAATTAAACCACCTCGATTCCTTCTCCACAGCTTTTTCCAAGGCCAAGGCCAGTCCCGACTCCCAAGTTCCCAACCATCATTTGGTTCGTGGAAAAATGGCTCTAGCATTTATGCATTTTTTTTCCTCTTCTCTCTCTCTCTCTCTCTCTCTCTCTCTCTCTGCAACAGATCCCCTTATCTCTGTTGCATTTTTTTTCCTCTTCTCTCTCTCTCTCTCTCTCTCTCTCTCTCTCTCTGCAACAGATCCCCTTATCTCTGTAGCAAAACCCATCATCTTCTCAATCTACTTGAGGCGTCGTGAATTCTAGTATTGTTCTTTAGTTTTTTTTAATTTCAGTGGGTTTATTGATTGATGTTGGGTGCAAGAGTGCTGGTTTGAAGATTTGGGTTGTCGGTGGTGGATCGTGCGAACGTGAGGCAAGATTTGCAGCGAGATTCAGAGTTGCTTCGACTGCCACCTAGACCACCTTGAGAGCCTTGGCGGCCACCTAAATTCTCCTCGCCTCACCTGAACGCCTTAGCCTAAATCGGGTCAGGACTCTACCGCCGAGTGACTAGGCTGATTTTTAGAACACTGATTTTAACGCTGAGCCCTAGCTCCCTATATCTTCTCTCACTAGCCTCTCTTTTCCCATCTCTCTCTTCTTTCTTGACATGTCCAATCACTGACACCCTGACTAAACCCTTAACTATATTTTCCTCTGTCTCTAGTGCCAAACTGACCAATTAGTATGACAAACGGATTGGGTTTGTCATGTTCGTGTAGCTTTTGTGTAACATCTATTACCTTAATGGGTCGTATTATATTACGCCTATAATTTTAACTTGTTCTTAACAGGTAGAGTCACTTTACTCGTTAAAACTCATAGGTAAAATGACTCGATCCTTTTAACCCGTTAAGAAAAAAAAAAAAATATATATATATATATATATATATTAAAATTTGCACATAACTCATTGTCACATAAATATGTCTTCAAAACATAAAAACACATTTGTCATTAAGTACTACATACTCCAATATAAAAGCTTAATAAAAAAATAAAAAATAAAAAGTATCAATACACTAATATCAAATATCAAATGTGCAAGCATATGCAAAATAAGGGAGTTTTTCTTTTCAAAGGTTCTAGAACATTTCTCAGAAGTTAAAACTTTGTCAATGAAACTCAAAGCTTGCATGTTCTTTTTACAAAATCCTTCAATTTTCATCGTTCGTCATGGAGAATGGTAGTGGAACTTTGGCTTGATCTATTGTCTTGAAGAGTTATATTGATGACGCTTTCAATATAAACCAAATATAGAAAAACCAAACAATATAAACCATTCAAATTATGAGAAGTTTATTAAAATAATTTATGAAAAAGAAATAAAACAATAGTACTGTATGTCATATCCCGATCGGGCCCCCACCACAACCCGGGCTTGACTCCACCGTAGCACGATATTGTCCGCTTTGGGCCCCGACCATGCCCTCATGATTTTTTTTTTCTGGGAACTCACACAAGAACATCCCAGTGGGTGGCATCATGGAATTGCTCTCGCACGAACTCGCTTAACATTGTCCGCTTTGGGCCCCGACCATGCCCTCATGGTTTTTTTTTTTCTGAGAACTCACACGAGAAGGGAATTGCTCTCGCACGAACTCGCTTAACTTCGGAGTTCCGACAAACTTCGAAGCCAATGAGCTCCCAAAATGCCTCGTGCTAGGTAAAGATGGGAATATACATATAAGGCTTACAGGATCCTTTCCCTGGGCGATGTGGATGTTACAATCCACCCCCCTTAGGGGCTCGACGTCCTCGTTGGCACACTTCCGGTCAGGGAGTGGCTCTAATACCAAATTGTCACATCCCGGCTCAGGGTCCACCACATCCCTGGCCTGACCTCCGCCGTAGCACGATATTGTCCGCTTTAGGCCCCAACCACTCCCTCACGGTTTTGTTTCTAAGAACTCACACGAGAACTTCTCAGTGGGTCACCCATCATGGGAGTGCTCTCGCGTTCTCTCTTAACTTCCGAGTTTCGATGAACTCCGAAGCCAGTTAGCTCCCAAAAAGCCTCGTGCTAATTGGAGATGGGAATGCACATATAAGGCTTACAAGATCCTCACCCCTGGGCGATGTAGGATCTTACAATCCACCCCCCTTAGGGGCCCAAAGTCCTCGTCTGCACACTACAGTCAGGGTTTGGCTCTGATACCAAATTGTCACGTTCTGACCCGGGCCCCTACCACAACCCGAGCTTAACTCCACCGTAGCACGATTTTGTCCATTTTGGGCCTTGACCACGCCTTCATGGTTTTGTTTTTGGGAAATCACACGAGAACTTCCTAGTGGGTCACCCATCATGGAATTGCTCTCACGCGAACTCGCCAATATGCTACCAAAATGCCTCGTGCTAGGTAGAGATGGGAATATACATATAAGGTTTACAAGATTCTCTCCCCTGGGCAATGTGGGATGTTACAATCCACCCCCCTTACGGGCCCGACGTCCTCGTCGGCACACTTCTGGCCAAGGAGTGGCTCTGATACCAAACTCACATAACAATATATTACCTCAATTTGCCAAATAGGAAATTAGGTTTTGGGTTCTGGTAGTGACAAAATCCAGGAAGGAGAAGAACTAAAGCAAGACAGAGAAAAGGTTAAGATAGAATCGAATTGGGAGATAGAATAGAAGGTAAAATTGCGATTGAGAATTAGGTTTTGTGCCTGTACTGTTGTTGTAATTGGAATTTATAATTCAATGGTAGGAATTTAATCTCACAAGTGCTCTAAATGTATACCAGGACCTACCTGTTACATTAACATGTGCTTATCAGGTTACCTGATAATGACTTGGTTCGTTATCATGTCGACCTAAAACTTGTTAATTTCGTACCATTCTGGATCAAGTTAACGAGTCGTGTAAAAAGTTACCAGGCCCACAATATCGATTCCAAAAGCAATCTACCATGTACCTAATAAGCTAGTAGGAAGCTAGATATGGTCCAAGAATATTCAATCTTAATCTAGTGTTGTTCTTCTCTTCCCGTAGCTTGCTTTAAGGCTTCTTCTTGTAAAGTTTGAAATTTGTTTGTAATTCATTTGGTGCATACAATAATACAATGTCAATTTCGGAATAGTTGAGGCTTCGTCTTTTGTAAAGCTTGAAATTTGCTTGTAATTCATTTGGGTACATACGAGGCAATATCAAATTTGCTTCCACCTAATGCTGTAAAAAAATATCTTTGTAGATGGATCTAAGCACTACAAAAAACACCTTGACAAGGCGAAAAAAAATTGTTGCATAAAACACGAGTTCGTGGCCAAAAATTTTAGGCAAAGAAACTCAATTGGGCATTATTTGTTGCGCAAAAGCCATCGCACCAAGGTTTGCACGATGAAAATTAGAATTCATCGGCAACATTTATCGATGACAATTTCATCGCGCAAACTGCGTTAACCTACTAGGCTCAACGAAAGACACATGCCCGACCAAATATTTTGCCCAGGCAAAGTTTAAATTTATGGGGAAAAATTATAAAATGTATTAACCCAATGAAACTTTAGTCGGGTAAGCCTTATAAACAAAAAAATATACTTTAAAAAAATTATTTCATTATTGAAATCAAAATATTCGTACAATTATACTAAAATTGAAAAACAAATTTATTCTCGATGGGAAACTGCTTCATCCGTCCAACTGTTTCATCCGAGAAGACATCCATTTCTAAAATTTATAAATTTTGAAAATAGCCACAAAACCAGTGCCATTCATATATCCTACTCTCAACACCATAGGGCGGATGGATCAAAGCTTCATCGTCGTCCATTTCCGCAATTTACTGTTTTGGAAGATGGTGGTATAGTTTTGCTTGTCGATGAAATGAATGCATTTGGTTTGTTTTTTTTTTTTTTTTTTGCGGGTATTAGTTATGTGGGTCGATGTATTTTGCCAAATCTTTCTGATTATGGGGTGTTCTACGACTTCTCTTTTCCATCAGGAAAAAATTGAGAATTTAGTTTTGATTTTGACTGTCACTTAAAAAAAAAAAAAAACATCTTGCCATACGAAAAAAATATTATTGCGTAAAACATGGTTTCGACAATTGGTTAATTAGTTAGTACACATCAGCGAGTCGGTTATAACTAATCAGTTGGAGTTTCTGTTGTAATCCAAATTAATTTTGCTTTTGATCTCCAAAGGCAAAGCAAAGTGGAGCTCTCAATTTCTTGATTTCAGCACCGTGTTCATCACCACAGCCATCACCCCCCTTTTCCAATCAATCACCACCACCACCGCCCTCTCCAGTCAAAAACCATTCACCAACACCAACACCATCCGCAAGCCATACACATCAACACAATGAAATCTTTGGGCTTGTCTCAACTCCTGACCTCTAACCCCAAGGCAATCCAAAAATGAAGATTCCCTCTCAAGGCAAACGGCTGAAGAAGCTTGAAGATGACGATGAGAAGAGGAAGCTGGAAGAAGAAAAAAAATTACAATCCGCCGTCAAGGGGAGAGGAAAGAATTGGGTATTTAGTTTTTATTTTAAATTTTCACTTTATGAAATTAATACTCAGGTGTTTGAAAATGAAACCTTAATTTGTGTTCTAGACTTTTAATTTGACACAATGTGGTCGCTTCCACCTATTGTTCTAAAAAAAAATATACCTTGCTAGATGAAAAGAATTTGTTGCATAAAGCACTATCTTTTTAGATAGGTACAGTTTGTTGCGCAAAAGCCGTCGCACCAAGGTTTACGCCGATAAAAATTAGAATCCATCGGGCAACATTCTTTTGTCCAACAAATTTATCAATGACCATTTCGTCACGCAAAACTGTGACACACCCCGACCCGAAAGTGGGGCATGCTGGCTGTCACGTGAGCGTGACGTAGCCATGTGCACGATGCGGAACAAGAATTAATATAAGAATACGAACTAATTAAAACAGTACCACTAGCAACCTAAAAGAGATAGTGTGCTAGAGAGAGATTATAATACTTATACAAAACCAGAGTGTACTAAGTCAAAATGCAGTCAAGCATGAATAACAAATTCGAATAACACCAAAGGTGTCATACATAAAGAGAAGTCTGTCAGAACTGCCGTACGATCCTCGCTAGCCACCAACGATACACTAGCTACCTAGTACCTGGAGGGGTGAAAAACAAAACTGAGTGGGTCAGCAAAACAAATCTTTTCAAAACCATTCTTTTCTCAAAAGTATAACCCCTCTTCGTAAAACCTGTATAGATTCCCAGAATCAAAGTATATACTCATATATGTATAATTTTCAAAATCATGCTGGAAAAGTGTATGTATGTCATGCCAAAGTATCATAACTAATATCTCAATCATAACTCTGTAGATGTGATCAAATGTCAGGTAATCATCTCGGCCCTTGGCCGTATAAATATCTCATAATCAATATCAATAATAAACTCAGCCCTTGGCTGCACATATAGCTCATAATCAACTCATCACATCATATATATCAATCCTGCACATACATCAATACCACCTCTAGTGGTCTACTCATTATATCATGTATATCAAGTAAGTATGCTCTAGTGCTACAATCATGTGAAGACTATGCGAATGATTCGCGGGTCACCTACAAGTCGAACCCACTGATAGTGGTCTATACGACATGACTGTGCACCTAACTTGGATCCAAGGCGAGCATGCGGTGCGGAAGGTGAACAACACGTGAAAGACTGTATCCCTAACTCTGGGCGGGAGCACTACTATCAAGGTGCAGGTATATGAGCTCTAATCACATCTCATCATATTACATCACATCATTCATTCTCAATATAACCAGTAATTAAACTTACCTGACACTTACCTGTGCGTCCGCAACACCATCATAACCATATACAATCAATAATGCATGATTATAATAAATAGATACTTTGCATGGCATTTCAAATCACATAAACATTCATTTTCAATTTCTGGGAAAAATAGTAATATATAGGTATATACGAAAAAATAGCTGCCCACTCACTGATAGGTTGCCGGGTCGTAGCCCCCACGTCTAGCCTGGCTACGCTCTTCCTCGGGATAAGTCTCACATATATGAGAATTTACTGAAAACAAAGCTCAATTTTGGCATACGAATATACCAGGGAGACCTACTCGACGTGACGGACGTTGACAAATTTTTAAAATAATTTTTCAGTGGGCCACGCGCGTCGTCTCTTACCTCGCGTCACCAGAAAATCTCCTCGGCACCGGAAACCTGCAACTTGGGTTTTCTCGCTCGTTTCTTCACCATTTTGACTCATTTTTCTTCCTAAATGCTCAAAATTAAGAGAGGAATAAGTCTATACCTTCAAAAACCTCGAAAAACAGCTGAAATCTCGTCGGGAAATTCTCCAAAACCGGTCAACTTCGAATAGCGTGATTCCTATGTCAAACTCAAGCCAACGAACATCCCCAAGCCTCTAGAGGTCCTAACAAAGCTCCATGTGAGCTTGGATTGTCCTAAAACGCAACCATTTTAAAGTTGGTGAACAGTGCCAAATCGGAGCTTGCATTTTTCACGTGAAATCGAAAGAGTTATTACCTGAAATGGGTGTCTTTGATTCGTATGGACCTCAGGAGTACAAATATGGTCTTGGTTGCGTCGATCTGCGAAGTTTTGGGGGGTTTTTGGTGTTGTCGTACGATAGAGGGAGGAGAGAGAGATATTCGAGGGATAGCGAGAGAGAGGGATGGTCTAAGAAAGTGAGAGACAGAGAGAGAGTGACGGGAGTGAGGCGAGGGAATGAGTGTGTGGTCTAAAAGCCACCAATAATACAACCATAAATCTTTAGTTCTCATAGGTCCCTAAAACTTAGGGTACCAAATAATTGGCCAAGATATAACCAACGCATCAACATACACCCGTCACTCAAGGGTATATATGTCATTTCACATTTGTGGGAATTATAAATTCGAGACGGGTTGTCACAATTGCGTTGACCTACTGGGCTCGACGAAAGACACATGCCTACAAATATTTTTCTCGGGCAAAGTTTAAATTTACGGGAAAAAAAATATAAAATGTATTTAACTCGATGAAACTTTAGTTTTGATTCTGACTCACTTTTCTTTTGTGTTATGAAATTATACTTGGGTGTGTTGGTTAAACTTTGAAATTGTAAACTTAAGCTTGCTGCTAAAGAGATGGCTAAGAAGCTCTGAATTTCATTGATTTACTTGAATGAAAAATTACAACTTAAATAGGGAAAGTAAGTCTACTTCCGCAAGTAACATAATGTCCACTTTGCAGATTATGTGGAACTATATTCCACGACTCCAGCATAAAAAAAACTTTAACCATGACTCCTACAACTTAGGGATTCTCCTGTAGACTAGGTAAACAAGTCTCCTAACTACATGCAATCACTTTATTTAAAAACAAATAACCTAAAGATAAGTCTTAACACCCTCCCTTAAACTGATTTCTACTGAAAACAATTTAAGATTTATTTTCATCTTTAATTCACTCATGTACGAGTTCCTCCTTTGAACAAACTCCAAGCATACTTCTGAGCTTCTCGAACACTGGTTGTTTGAGAGGTTTTGTCATGAGATCAGCAACTTGATCTTCACTTTTACAGAACTGCAACTCAATCACACCATCTTTGCACAGATTACGCAAGAAATGGTATCTAACATCGATATGTTTGCTTCTTTCATGCATAATTGGATTCCTGGAGAGCTTGATTGCTGAAACATTATCACAATAAATTGTTGTTGAATCTTGTTACTGGTTACCAAGAACCTCTAGCATTCTTCTCAACCAAATGGCTTGACAGGAACATGAAGCAGCTGCCACGAACTCAGCTTCAGTTGTGGATAATGTCACAATTTGCTGCTTCTTCGAGGACCATGAAACTACACCCGAACTTAACAAGAACACATTTCCAGAAGTGCTTTTACGATCATCAATATCACCTGCATAATCACTGTCAGTGAAACCAAAGAAACTTGACTTTCTTCCTTTCTTATAAAGAATCCCAAAATCTGTTGTGCCCTTCAAGTAGCGAAAGATTCTTTTGGCTGCCCTGAGATGCATCTCAGTGGGATTCTCCATATATTGACTTATCACACTTACAGAATGCATGATGTCAGGTCTCGTGGAAGTTAGATACATCATACTTCCTACTATTTGTTTGAAATAAGTGTTGTCAACCCTTTCTCCATCAGGATCTTTACTCAACTTAAACCCTACCTCTGCTGGAGTTCCAACTGGATTACAGTTCAACATCTGAAATCTTTCCAATATATCCATAATATATTTCTTTTGGCAAATAAAAATGCCAGTTGCCGATTGTACTACTTCTATGCCAAGAAAGTAGTGCATCAGCCCCAAGTCACTCATATCAAACTCTTCCATCATAGATTTCTTAAAATCATCAAACATATCAACACTATTTCCAGTATAAATTAGATCATCAACATAAAGGCATATAATGAGCATCTTACCTTCATCACCAACTTTAACGTACAAAGTATGCTCATACGGACACTTTTGGAAGCCTTGTTTAACAAAGTATGCATCTATGCCGTTGTACCAAGCTCGTGGTGCTTGTTTCAGTCCATAAAGTGCCTTCTTCAACCTCAAAACCTTATCCTCTTTGCTTGGCTGCACATAGCCTGGAGGTTGATCGACAAACACTTGTTCTTGCAATTCACCATGTAAAAAAGCAGATTTCACATCTAGTTGAAAAATAAGCCAGGAGTTTTGAGCAGCTAGAGAGATTACCAAACGAATTGTGTTTTGCCTTGCAACTGGGGCAAACACTTCTTTGTAATCGACACCATATTTTTGCTTGTATCCCTTTGCTACCAAACGGGCCTTGTGTTTGTCCACCTCGCCTTTCTCATTCAATTTGGTTTTAAAAACCCACTTCACACCAATAGTCTTCTGACCTTTAGGCAAATTAGTAAGCTCCTATGTATCATTTTTTTCAATGGACTTAATTTCTATATCCATTGCCTTTTGCCATTTTGGGTCCTGAACTACTTCCTCAAAGGCAAGAGGAGTAGAATCTGCAAACAAAGCAAAGTGTGCAGTAGTATCATCATCAGAGAGTTCATCTCCACTTACATAGTCAATCATCCAAGAATGTCTCTTCCTTGGACGTTGAATTTGAGGTGGCTGATCATCTGCAGGTTGAGCATTTTCTGGTGGAATTTCGACAGGCTCAGCAGACTGCTCTAACCTATCTTCTGTTGCATCAAAGTTAGCTGCAATTTGCTGCTGCTGCTTGCCTTTTCCAACCCAAACCCATGTCTTTTCTTCATCAAAAACCACATCTCGACTGGTAATTATCTTCTCAGTAGTTGGGTTGTACAATTTATAGGCTTTGGAGTGTTCACTAACTCCAAGAAAGACACACTTTACCCCTTGTCATCGAGCTTCTTCCTCTTTTCGTCTGGAATGTGTGCATATGCTATGCACCCAAACACTTTGAAGTGATCCACTGAGGGTTTCCGTCCACTCCAAGCTTCCTCAGGTGTCATGTTTTTAACAGAAAAAGTAAGGCACCTGTTCAAAACATGAATGGACCACAAAACCGTTTCAGGCCAAAAACTTTTAGGAACTCCTCCCTTTACTAGCAAGCTTCTGACCATGTTAAGAATGGTTCGGTTTTTTCTCTCAGATACACCGTTTTGCTGGGGTGTATATGAGGCAGTGAGTTGCTTTCGGATCCCTTGCTCAACACAAAAAACTTCAAACTCTTTTGAGCAATATTCACCTCCACGATCGGTTCGTAAGGTTTTGATCCTTCTTCCACTCTCGGTCTCAACTAGTGCCTTGAAGCTTTTAAATGCATTAAAGGCCTCTGATTTTTCCTGTAGAAAATACACCCAAGCCTTTTGACTGAAATCATCAATAAAAGAAATAAAATATTTCTTTTTACCATTCGATATTGGACTTATTGGACCACATATGTCTGAATGCACTAGCTCCAATAGGTTTTGAGCTCTCCACGCCTTTCCTTTTGGAAATTGATCACGATGTTGTTTGCTAACAACACATTCTTCGCAAACTTCAGATGGAGGTGTAATCATGGGAAGGCCAGTCACCATTTACTTCTGATGCAGTGTCCTTAAGCCGTTAAAGTTCAAATGGCCATATCGAAAGTGCCACAGCCACGATGAGTCGTCTTCCTTAGCCATCAAACTAGTTTGAACAATTTTGATCTTCAGTGGAAACAATCTGTTTTGACTCATCTGAACAATAGCAATGGCACCCCTTACTGGATCATATATCTCACATGCATCTTTCTGAAGAGTTATTATATAACCCTTTTCTTGTAGCTGTCCAGCACTCAACAAATTTGTTTTCAAACTAGGCACATAAAACACATTCGAAATCGTTTCAACAAAATCATTCTTAGTCCTAATTTGAATATCACCTTTTTCCCATCACATTAATACTTGACCAATCCCCAAAGCTCATGGTAGTTCGAAAGTTTTCATCCAGAAATGCGAATGATGACTTACTGCCAGTCATATGATTGCTGCAACCTGTGTCAACATACCATACTTCGGAATCAATCTCCTCCTTGACGTGGAAAGCCATTAACAGTGTCATCATCATTCTTCTTTTCAGCAAAGTTGGTCTTCTCTCCCTTCTCTTTGTCTTTTGGCAGCTTCGTGTAGCATTCACTGTGATAATGCCTAGGTTTCCACACCTATAGCACTCGACGTTGGACTTATCAATTTGTCCTTTGCCTCTATTCTGAGAGTGATCCTCACGTCTCTTGAAACTTTGATGTTGTCTGTCTCCATCTCGGTTGTCTCGACCACCTCGACCTCTTCCTCTACCTCTACCTCGGCATCTTCCTCTTGAGCTTGAGGATTCATAAAAGGCAGAAACTTTCAAAGCTTGTTCTTCTAAGTTGACACGTTATGTGGTCCCTCGGTTCAGCTGCTGCTCATGGACCAACAAGGAGTTTTGAAGCTCATCAATTGACATCTCTGCAGTATCATTTGACTCTTCAATAGAGCAAACGATGTAGTTAAACTTTAGAGCCATAGATCTCAGGATCTTCTCTACAATGGAGCCATCATCAAGCATGTCACCATGGATTCGCATTTTGTTTGCAATTCCCATGGTCCTTGCAAAATATTCGGTGACAGACTCTCCATTCTTCATTTGGAGAGTCTCAAAATCTCGTCTGAGGGCCTGAAGATGTGCACGCTTCACTCTTGCTGACCCTTGGTACTTTCTCTTCATGGAGTCCCAAATGCGTTTGGAAGTGTCCTTCTGGAGAATAGTCTCCAGAATACCACAATCAATTGATTGGAATAGGTAATTCTTTATCTTCAAATCCTTCAACTTTAATTCTTCAAACTTACGTTGTTGCGTAGCCGTAAGCGTACTTTCTTCGGGTACAATATATCCCGTTTCTACAAGATCCCAGTACTCTTCGGACCTTAGGAAATTCTCCATCAACATGCTCCAATGATCGTAGTGACCGTCGAAGCGGGGAATGGCTGGTTGAACGAAATTCTCTGCTGGCTTGTCAGACGCCATGGATGCTTACTACTGCAAGGATGAAAAACTGCTGCTTTTATGAGAGTCTCGACACAGGCCCAGTGGGGGCTCTGGTACCAAATGTTGGTTGAACTTTGAAATTGTAAACTTAAGCTTGCTGCTAAAGAGATGGCTAAAAAGCTCTGAATTTCATTGATTTACTTGAATGAAAAATTACAACTTAAATAGGGAAAGTAAGTCTACTTCCGCAAGTAACATAATTTCCACTTTGCAGATTATGTGGAACTATATTCCACGACTCCAGCATAAAAAAAATTTTAACCATGACTCCTACAACTTAGGGATTCTCCTGTAGACTAGGTAAACAAGGCTCCTAACTACATGCAATCACTTTATTTAAAAACAAATAACCTAAAGATAAATCTTAACAGGGTGTCTGAAAATGGAACCTCAATTTGTGTTCTATACTTTTAATTTGACATACATGTGGTCGATGCCACCTATTGTTCCAAAAAAATGTTTTTCTAGATGGATCCAAGCACTACAGAAAAAAGAAAAAAAACCACCATTGGCAGAGTCGGTGATAACTAATCAGTTGGAGTTTCTGTCATAATCCAAACACACTACCTAAGGATTGATACCAGCCCATTTTTGTTAATTTCACACTTTTGATCTCCGATGCCTTTTGTCGATTCCTTTTGTCAAAACCCTTACCATTTAATCTCCCGAGTGGCTAAAGATATCGGCAATGTTATCTCGTGTGAGTGAGCCTCGCTAATGTGTTTCCACACAACATGCTCTACAAAAGAGATACATTTTCCAAATCAGAAACACATAGTCTATGGATATGGCAAAAGAAAATTTAAAAAAAATGAAAAGTTCAATTAAAGTGAGGAGAAATTTTTTATTGTGTCTGAAACACTAGTAGTATGTCACATGTTATTATATAAGTGGTTTAAAGTTTTATTTTTTAAGTTGTTAATTTTTTCAACACAAATATATCGTCATTTGTATAATGGCACGTAGTGTACCCCTCGTATTATGAGCATACTAAAACATTTCTTCAAAGTGAGTGAAGTGAACTTTTTTTTTTTTTTACCCAAACCATTGAAAGTAGTAGAACCATTCTTTTGTCCTTTTTGTCTCCCCTCCTCTCGTGTCCCTGTCCCTTTTTCACCCTACAAATTGCAAATGAATAATCTAACAAAATATTTAGCACCATGATGGACTTTAAAATTTGACATATTCGCACCGAAAACAATTTTAACACAAAAACAAATGAACCGAGAAGGAAGAGACGGATAACGTCTTACTTCCGAAAGAGTAGTTTATAATCTGCTTATTTGGTGAGACAAAGATTTGAGAAATTTATTCTTGGTGCAAATTGCAAAAGGAAACCTACCTCCCCATGAAAACGCCTCCTTTTAGTATGTGGTTGTACGTGTCTCCAAAATGTTCGAAGTCCCTTCTCCTGCTTTGATTCTTCCTGCGAACAAAAAAAAAACTTGAGACTCCAAAATTAACCTATGCCTTTTTAATATTAGAGATTACAAATTTTCACATTCATTTTATTCATGTCTACTATAAAAATATAGGTTACAATTTCACGTCCTTTCTTCGTCAACCAATCTAGACCATGTGGTGGCACGCCCACAGATCCAACCAAAAAATGATTGATAATCCTTCTAAGTCCGCTGGTCCGGGTGAAAATAGGGAAATAAAGATGACAGTAAACCTTTGGGAGACTAAATATGATAGTGAAGGAGCCCCATGTAGTAATCCATCTTTATTCATGGAGCTTGCCTATGTACATTACACTCACATTTTCAATTCACGTACAAAAACTCCAATTAGACTAAAAATTAGGGATTATTGATACAATTTTCTTTTTATTTAGTGCAAAATATTTTGCGCATATAAAGAAAAAATAAATAAATGCCAGGATCTAGTGATGGGCCATTGGAGGCAAAGGAGCCCAATTCTGATCTACTTTATCATTGCCCAACGACTACTGTAGAAATGGAGACATGTATGGGCTCTCCCACGTTGTAAGATTTGGCCCAAATACAAAGAAAATCGTGTATAATTTTTTTCTTTTTTACTACATGAATATATTTTTACATTAAAGAGAAAGAGAGTTCGGCTAAATCACATAATAGGCTACCTAATTTGATATTAAATTTGTCATTCACGAGATTCAAACCTAAAACTTCTCACTTTTAAGTGAAAAAAAATACCAACAAACCATAGTAATTGAACAAAAAGTGAGGAAATACCACAAAGAATATGTGATTGTTTTGCTATATATTGTCTTCTTCCAAGCTCACTATAATATTCTTCTTTCGGAAATTCTAGCATGAATGGTAAACGCCAAACCACCAAACATTGTCCATAAATTCTAGCATGATATACTGATTTATTCGAAGTCGTATTACATTCATATTAATGTGGTTACATTTGTATGGATGTACAAGAGCCTTTCAGAAAGTTAAAATGATAGCGAAAGAGCCCTAAAGAGAAATACGTAATGATATTTGTAGTCATATAACTCGAATATGTTTAGCCCTTCAAAAAGAGAGATTTTTCAATTTGACTGGAACATGAAATGATACATTATGTGTTATTATACAAATTGTGGGATATGTATATTAAAAAGTTAATAACTTAAAAAATAAAACTTTCCACCGCGTGTTTTGGTCACAATAAAAAATTTCTCATTCAAAAGGGGTTTAGGGTAAGACACGTGTAGGTTGATAAGTATTTAGCAAAATTTCATGTAAGATTTTTTTAATGAGAATTTTAACGAAACACTCTCGGTACTGTTCACATTTAACGAAAAATCACATTTTTATCTTTCTCTGGTACTATTCACTATATCTTTAAAAATAATTTTTCATTAAAATGAAAGTTTTTTTGAACTTTTTTTTTCAGAGCCTTATGATTCAAAACTTATAACTATTTAATTGTGTATTTGAAAATTTGTAAAACGAACGGTGAATTTAAAAACTCATTGCACTGATAGCTCTTTTGTCTGCTTGACTATCAAGTTAAACGCTACTTTTTATTAACATCAACATAATGCGTAAAGCTTTTTCCAAAAATTATATTATTGTCTTCAAACGTTAGAACAATCGGTCATTTAGTACTACACTCTAGTGGTACTCTTCTTCGCCTGTAAGTGAAAGGTTTTAGCTTCGATTATTGTCACAAACGAATTTGAACCACATTATTGCTGGCTCATTGTAGAGCTAAGCCCACTTCCCTCCCACTTGATATAAATAATATCATTTGTTTAAAATATATATATATATATATACATATTTAAAAAATAAAAAATAAAGCCCCCACGAGGGTAACAATAGTCACAAGTGAGTCTCCTAATTACTAGTGACTACTTACCGGACTTGGATCCTCTCCTAAGCCCAATGAGAGGATCCTCCTGACCAAAGATACAAGGCCGTTGGATGAAAATCCAACGGCTACAAACAGGGAGGTCCATTTAAAGTTATAATAATTATAGCCGTTAGATTTTCATCCAACGGCCTTAGATCCTTGGTCAGGAAGATCCTCTCCTTGGGCTCAGGAGAGGATCCAGGTCCCTACTTACTAGCTATAAAATACAAGTTACTAGTTACTCGATGCTTCATTGGAACTAGTGTTGATATTTAGATCCGGTCATTCTCCACTGAAGTATAGAAACTCTCTCTCTCACCCCCCGCGTGTGACAGAGAAGTGCTTTGACATCCACGACCCCTTCCTTTTGCTTTGACTCCCAACTGCGTGCTTCTCAGGTACTTCCTTCTTCTTCGTCTTCCTCCATTATCTCTCTCCTTCTTTACACCTTTTCCATTTTTTTATTTCTCCAGTAAGTTTATGTTTTTTTAGTAATTAATCATTAATTTCCCATATTTGCTATCTATTAGTGTTGAATAGCTCCTTGCTGCTCACAATTTACTAATTTGGAAGATGGGTTTTGCTTGTGGATTTATAAGATTGGATTTTTTGGGGGTTTAAGTGATTTAGGATCTTTCTGATTTATGGGGTGTTGTAGGGTTTGCTTGTGGGTTTACTCCGTTATCCAGTTATGATTTGGATGCTATCTTTCAATTTCGTTGTTAATTTTCCACCATGTTTTTGTCTATGGGTTTTGCTTCTTTTAGTAAAGTTTGCTGCTTTCCTATGAGGAAGTGAATGGGTTAGTTCGGATTCTGAATTTCCCTTTTCTTTTGTGTAATGAAATTAGTGTATTTGGGTGTATGTTTCTGGTGTTTTGAGTCAAAGTATGTAGAGAAGTAGGTGAATTTCTAAATTGGTGTCATCTTAATCGCGGTTTAAAACGTGCAGTTTGAGTGAGTTTAAACATAAATTGAGCACACAAGGGATCTGTTTCGACAATGTTTGGTTTTCTTTTAAAGTTTTGGTGTTAAATTTGTATGATATGAAACCTAGATTTGTGTTCTAGACTTTTAATTTGACTGATTTGCATTGGTTGAGTACTGTATTTAAGTTTATAAGTTTATTAGTTTTACAGTTTGGAGTATAGGCAGGTTTCTGACACTATATTTTTTATGTTTGCGAATAGGGAGACGTAAAGATAGGAGTAGGGTACTAGGGGTCGTACATCATGATCAAGCGGTCACCGAGTAGGAACCAAAGAACCAAAGGAATCAGGGTGAAGCATGTTCTGCAGATTTGTCTTCTGCTCGGGGTCTGCTTTTGGTTACTCTATCAGGTCAAGCATTCCCGTGATAAGAAAGTGGCATTAGATAAGAAAGATGAAAAGATCTCAACCGGAAGCCTGAGTGAGGGTGAGCTTCCAAAACTTGGGAGGAAAGACCTTCCAAAACTTGAAATCCCTAAAAATGAGAAACAAGAGGAAGAGGAGGAAGACGAAGGAGCAGGAGAGGAAGATGAGAAACCTGAAGTAGATGTGCATGAAGAAGAGGATCAGAAACATGAAGTAGACGGTCATGAAGAAGAGGATCAGAAGCATGAAGTAGGAGAGGGAGACGAAGAGGATCCAAAGCATGAAATTGGAAAGCGAGAAGAAGAGGATCTGAAGCATGAGGCAGAAGAGCAAGAGGAGGAAGAAAACAAGAACAAAGAGACGGAAGATGACGGAAGAGGAGCTGGAGATGATGAGATAGATGAAAATGAGCAAGAGGGGAAAGAAGGGGAAGCGGGACATGATGAGGAATTTATAGATGAGGAGAAAGAAAGAGAAGATGATGGGAATGAGAAAGATGGTGATAAGGACGGTGAAGAGAGAGAGGAACAAGAAGAACATGAGAATTCATCAGATGACCAAGATAATTATACCCATGATAAGAATGCTCATGAAGCACGAGAGGAGAATTACAAGGGGGATGATGCTTCTAGTGCAGTGACTCATGATAATCAAGTTATAAGCACTGAAACTGAGAAAGTAAGTTCGGAAAACTCAAATGAGAACCCCGAAACTACTACACTAGAAAAGGAAAATTCAACAATGGTGGAAGAGAGAATGGCTGGAAATGGTACTATTTTAAATGTAGCTACAAGTGAAGAGAAAGTTGGTGGTAATATGTCCAATCCTGCAGAGAGCTCACTCTTAAATGCGATGGTGAAAACACAATCTAATGATCAACCAGAAGCAGGGAATAACTCAACCGTGGTGAGTACCGAAGCTAAAGATAATTTGACACTGGTGAGTCCGGAAGCACGCAATACCTCAACAGATATCAACCAGGCAACTGGTTCTCACCAGCAGAACTTAACAGAGACTGTATCTGAGTCAACTCACTCTGAAAATGGAACGGTGGATGGTAGGACTACTGGAGAGGACGTGATCACACAAACCATGGTTGTGGAACAGGCTAACAACACAGCTGCTGAGAACAATGAATCTGTCTCAAATTCAACAATATCCATTAAAATTGAGAATGCAGATGGGGCATCGGGAGAATCATCTAATTCCTCTAATACAGTAGCAACTAATGTGTCAGAGAATATCTTAAGATCTGATGGAGCAGCTGAAACAGATGATGGTTTTGGATCTTCATCGATAAAGGAGACCACAGATGCCGCTCAGAATGAAGAGTCTAATGGTACAAGTGAATCAGACAGGACAAGTGAAGGTTCAGAATCCACAAATGGGACAGCGGACGCAACTCATCATGATACAATTGATTCTTCTGATTCCCATATCACCCAAGATGAGAAAGAGGCTCGCACTGATCTAACTACACTGCCGGAGATAACAACCGAGGGGGATGAGAATGGAGAGGTTGCAGCAGAATGATGATTATGGTTTTTGGCTTCTTCTGGTGCTTCATGTTTTCATGCCTGCCTTTGCAAAGCAACTAGGTTAGTATTTGTGAATTCTAATCCACGGCGAGAAAATCAATATAGCAGTTAAAATGTAGGCTAGTTTATATCAGCAGCAGGTTTAATCTGTAAAACCAAATCCAACCGTCCACCATGCTGTTTATTTGCACCTTTTTTCTTTTCATTTATTCTTTTTGTTTGCTGTTTGTGTAAGTTGTAAGCTCCTGGGACGAAGCTGGTTACGCTTAAAAATGAAATTGAATTGTTGATCCAAGTTGAAAATTTTTATGTCATTTGAATGATTGAATCGGAAAAAAATGAGCGAATTGTTTTGCTGAGTTTTGTTGAACGGTTCGTGCTTTGTTTTGGAAGCAGTTTCCTTTGACCCGTTGGTGATCTCTGGTGTGCTGGAAAACGTAGTTTCGCCAGACGCTATGAAGCAAAAACTTCTTGGTCTGTTGTATACTTGGTTGTACATATTGGCTTATAGATGAGTTTTGGCTCGACGTACGACAGTCACTATTTTGAAGTGTTAATAATAGCTCCTTAAGTTTTACTTTCGCTTCGGCTTATAAAATGATGCTGTGGCACGCGAGCCCGGTGCACCAAATTCATAGGATGAGATTGCAGAGTTGTATGGCAAGAATATTCACCTCTCATGTCAAATTTGACACCAATATGCACCACCTAGCATACAATAGACAAAGCAAAAGCCGGGCAAGCATATGCTGTATCTTATATAGAGTGATGTCGACCGCACATCTTAGCCGTCAACGGTGTCTGCTTTCTTATAAATCTTTATGCGGGTACACCCTCGAAACATGAGACTAAAGACCTTTCTTGAGGCACTTATAAGTAAAGAAGCCAAACCTCACGAACATACAAACCTTCTTTGAAACAGGTTGTGCCTGGTTTTCGTAGTTGAAGACAACCAAATTCTCAAATTCGAAAAGAACACAAGCCGAACTCCGTCCAACCTTCTAACAGGTGGAACTTGCTTTGCTTTGCACGAGGTAACTTTGCTTCTTAAATGACAGCACAATTTCGGATGATAATTAAACTGAGGTAAATAACGTTACACAATGGCAGCTTACAAAGAAAGTGAAACCTTAGTGCAACCTGAACAATTCGGAGTTAGAATTTCAAATGTTATGCCAAATTTCATTGCAATAGCAGGTACAAAATTGAAATTACATGTTCAGAAAAGTCAAGCATGATTGAGAACACGCTTAATCAACATATGTGGAGAAAGCCGAGGCAGAAATCAGACACTTCATTCCGATTTCAACACAGGTTGAGCTTGATGTGCATTCCATTGCAACATCATCCAGATTATCGACGTGCCTGATCAAGATCACAAGAAAATTCATCAGATAATGCTTTTTTGCTCAACATGAAATAAGCAACCAGAATAAAGTACCATCACTGGAAAGAGAAAATTCAGACTATACGGTATTACCATAAGACAGTAATTCAAACATCAACTAAGGGTTTACGGAATATCCAAATACTATTTGTCATCAGATATTATCAAATACGGATTCATTTTCAATTAAAAGATTACTCTGTAATAGACTGTGAGTACACCGTGTAAACACAAAAATTTCCAAAACAAATGAGACAAGAACGCGTGTACAAAATAATATGTAGTAATGACTTTGTAGGTTAGGATCTCTTTTAATTTGATCCTCTGATTCGATTTCTGTAAGGTTTAAGATGTGTAGATGTGCTGTTGATCCAAGGGTCACAATGACTAGATCTTGGATGAACAGTGATATGGATTTGTTAATATTGTTGATTCAAATGGTCGTCGGGGCTTGATCTTAGGATGAACAGTTGTGCGGATTTGTTGATGTTGTTGATCCAAAGGGCCGTCGAGGCTTGATCTTAGGATGAACAGTTGCGTTGATTTGTTGATGTTGTTGATCCAAAGGGCCGTCGGGGCTTGATCTTAGGATGAACAGTTATGTGAATTTGTTGATGTTGTTGATCCAAAGGGCCGTTAGGGCTTGATCTTAGGATGAACAGTTGTGTGGATTTGTTCAAGGGTCGTTGGGCTTAATCTTGATGAAGAGGATAAACGAATTCTCAAGGGCCTTCGGGATTTGATCTTGATGAACAGTTGAAAGTTTCTTTAAGGGCCGTTGGGGCTTTATTTTAAATGAGGAGGTTGGGAGCTTCTTCAAGGGCCGTTGAGCTTAATCTTGAATGGGCTATTGTGAGCTTCTTCAAGGGCCGTTGGACTTGATCTTGAATGGGCAGTTGAGAGTTTCTTCAAGGGTCGTCAGGCTTGATCTTGAATAGGCGGTCGGGAGTTTCTTCAAGGGCCGTCAGGCTTGATCTTGAATGGGCGATTGGAACTTCTTCAAGGGCCGTCGGGCTTGAACTTGAATGAGCGGCTGCCTCAAGGATTTGGCTTGTGGCGAAGGAAGAAACTAGAGAAGTCAAAAATGCTTTGCTTCTTTCTTGTTGCTTTCCTTTGAATGTATGATTTTGGGATGATTTTGGATGTCTCATACCTTGGAGAAGCCTATTTACAAGTTTTGAGAATAAATCACCACCATAAAAAATAAAAAAATAAAAATCTTTTCCAAGCACCATTACCTAATTTTCCCACTTAATGCAATATTGAAATTGAAGTGGTCTAACTTATGGCCTAATTTCCCACTTAATACCATTTTAAACTTGAAGTGATCTAACTTATGAGCTAATTTTTCCATTTAATGCAATATTGAAATTGAAGTGATCTAACTTATGGCCTAATTTCCCACTTAATACCATTTTATACTTGAAGTATGCATGATTTGTCATTGCCCAAATGAGAAAAACTTGCTTTGATCCGTAATGGATTAAAGTGTGCTTGCCTTGTCATTGCCCAAAATGAGAAGAAAAACTTGTTTTGATCCATAATGGATTGAAATGCGCTTGCCTTGTTATTGCCCAAAATGAGAAGACAAACTTGTTTAATCCTCCAAGAGTCTTTCTTCCTATTTTGTTGAGTCACACGCCATGTGTTCAATTTGTACAACACGTTGCACGTGACATGTATGCCTCGGCATGTTGAAATTTTAATGTGTTTGTCAACATTTATTTCACCAAAATTTTGATGTCTACAAATGCCCCCACTTCAAAGCGCATCGTATACATGTGATTGTCACGTGTAGAAGATGTGTTTTGAAGTACCTTAATGTAGACGTCGATCCAAGGGCCGTCAAGGCTTGATCTTGAATTGGGCTAAAAATTTCTTCAAGGACCGTCGAGCTTGAACTTGAATGAGCGGTTGCCTCATGGATTTGGCTTGTGGCGAAAGAAGAAACTAGAGAACTCAAAAATGCTTTGCTTCGTTCTTGTTGCTTTCCTTTGAATGTATGATTTTTGAATGAATTTGGATGTTTCATACCTCGATGGAGAAGTCTATTTATAGGTTATAAGAATAAATCACCACCACAAAATATATTTCTCTTTTCCAAGCACCATTACCTAATTTTCCCACTTAATGCAATATTGAAATTGAAGTGATCTAACTTATGGCCTAATTTCCCACTTAATACCATTTTATACTTGAAGTATGCATGATTTGTCATTGCCCAAATGAGAAAAACTTGCTTTGATCCGTAATGGATTAAAGTGTGCTTGCCTTGTCATTGCCCAAAATGAGAAGAAAAACTTGTTCTGATCCATAATGGATTGAAATGCGCTTGCCTTGTTATTGCCCAAAATGAGAAGACAAACTTGTTTAATCCTCCAAGGGTCTTTCTTCCTATTTTGTTGAGTCACACGCCATGTGTGCAATTTGTACAACACGTTGCACGTGACATGTATGCCTCGGCATGTTGAAATTTTAATGTGTTTGTCAACATTTATTTCACCAAAATTTTGATGTCTACAAATGCCCCCACTTCAAAGCGCATCGTATACATGTGATTGTCACGTGTAGAAGATGTGTTTTGAAGTACCTTAATGTAGACGTCGATCCAAGGGTCGTCAAGGCTTGATCTTGAATTGGGCTAAAAATTTCTTCAAAGGCCGTCGAGCTTGAACTTGAATGAGCGGTTGCCTCATGGATTTGGCTTGTGGCGAAAGAAGAAACTAGAGAACTCAAAAATGCTTTGCTTCGTTCTTGTTGCTTTCCTTTGAATGTATGATTTTTGAATGAATTTGGATGTTTCATACCTTGATCGAGAAGTCTATTTATAGGTTATAAGAATAAATCACCACCACAAAATATATTTCTCTTTTCCAAGCACCATTACCTAATTTTCCCACTTAATGCAATATTGAAATTGAAGTGGTCTAACTTATGGCCTAATTTCCCACTTAATGCAATATTGAAATTGAAGTGGTCTAACTTATGGCCTAATTTCCCACTTCATACCATTTTAAACTTGAAGTGGTCTAAAACTTATGGCCTAATTTCCCCACTTAATGCAATATTGAAATTGAAGTGATCTAACTTATGGCCTAATTTCCCACTTAATACCATTTTATACTTGAAGTATGCATGATTTGTCATTGCTCAAATGAGATAAACTTGCTTTGATCCCTAATGGATTGAAGTGTACTTGCCTTGTCATTACCTAGAATGAGAAGTAAAACTTGTTTTGATCCATAATGGATTGCAATGTGCTTGCCTTGTCATTGCCCAAAATGAGAAGACAAACTTGTTTAATCCTCCAATGGTACTTCTTCCTATTTTGTTGAGTCACACATCATGTGTTCAATTTGTACGACACGTGGCACGTGACATGTATGCCTCGGCATGTTGAAATTTTAATGTGTTTGTCAACATTTATTTCACTGAAATTTCGATGTCTACAAATGCCCCCACTTCAAGGCGCATCGTATACATGTACTTGTCACGTGTAGAAGATGTGTTTTGAAGTACCTTAATGTAGATGTCGATCCAATGGCCGTCAAGGCTTGATCTTGAATTGGGTTGGAAATTTCTTCAAGGCCCGTCGAGGCTTAATCTTGAATAAAGCTGAAAGTTTCTTTAGCTTTGCTAGGGACGAATCGACACGTGTATTTGTTGACTTTCCACATGCTTAATCTTGAACTAGATTTGATTCAAGGATGGTGAACACTTGATCTTGAATCGAGCTTATAATTTCTTCAAGAGTCGTTGGGGCTTGATCTTAAAGGATTTTGATTCAAGGGTGGTGGACACTTGATCTTGAATCGAACTTGTGATTTCTTCAAGGGCTATTGGTGGCTTAATCTTGAAGGATTTAATTCAAGGGTGTTGGACACTTGATCTTGAATCGGACTTGTGATTTCTTCAAGAGCCGTTGGTGGCTTGATCTTGAAGAAAATTGGACCACGAGCGATTCACGTGGTGGCCATTTGATGGCGTTGCACGGCGAGGCTTTGTTTTTTTGTGACGATGCTAGCAAAAGGTTGTTGAAGCTTCTCAAGATCTTTGATTAGAGCGATGATGCCGAGCTTTGATTTGACTTATACTCCTCTGTTTGGATTATGCGGTTCTGTAAGGAAATGTGTCATGTTATAATGATCTGTTACAGCTCACCATGCTACATTCTTCTCTGCTTGTTTCTTTTGCATGGCAGAAGTGGTGCGCAACCTTTTGCCTTTGAATGGTCTTTCAGAGAATCATTTCTCAGCAACTCATCCATATTTGGCAGCTTCAGTGTAAAGAGCCAACATCATATCAACTGTTCTGAAGTATTCGCTGAGGAAACTCGAGACTTATTAACAGCTGAAGACGAGCACTGGAGAGCAATGCTAGGAAAGCAACCATGCAAAGGTTCCAGGCAATCAATTCCAGATCGAAAGTTTGATTTCAAGCTCCGACTGATTGTTTTCTTTCTCCTTGTCTTGCAACCAAGGAGCATGGTGTGTCGCCTTTTAGGCTCGTGCAAACAAGGAGCATGGTGTGTCGCCTTTTAAGCTCGTGCAAACAAAGAGCATAGTGCCTTATAGTTTAGGCTTATGCAGGCGAGAAGCATGGCGTGTCACTTTTTAAGCTCGTGCGAACAAGAAGCATGTTAGTGTTGTGTTGCAGTTCCAACTCATGCAGGTAAAGAGCGTTTGGCTCATGCAAACAAGGAGCATAGTGTGTCATCTTTTAAGCTCATGCAGACGAGGAGCATTTTGCTATGCAGTTTAGGCTCGTGCAGGCGAAAAGCCTTGTGCCAAGTATTTGAATAAGACTTTAAGGAAGAAGAGATCGCATACCGTGATGGGATAGAGATCTTTGTGTCGAAATTTCCTCATCTTCAACATTTTCACATTACTTTGGAGGTTGACGAAAGTTTCTTTGCTCTCTTTCCGACTGGTGAATTTGTGGATGCAACGTAGGCTTCATGTGCAATTTCTTCGAAGCAACATGAGTCCATCCTTCAACTTCGCTTGACTTGGAGCATGCCCCCAGCGGTCTAAGGGAAGACTTTTGAGTCGAAAGAGCCATAAGTGGATTCCATCTTCTTTATCTTATTGGATCGTGATGAGGAAGACGTCTTGGACATCCTCTTCAGAGTCGTCCTCTTAGGCTTGTTGGCGTGAAGATTGGCCAGTGTGGACGATTATGCGCCTATTTACCTTCAGTGGTTCTTTTGTGTCAACCTCCAAGGTTGCTTGGCGCTTCATCCTTGAAGGAATCGAGCTTCGAACGTCGACTTTTCTTGCTAGACCGTCGAGCTTTTCTTCCTTTGGCACTGTCTTCCTCTTTCTAGAAGGGTTCTTGGTTTCTTCAAGTCTTTCCAAAGCCAACCGTTGCAGAGGAGAGTTAGCTTTGCTGCTTTGTTTCTTAGGTTTTGACAACCTTTCGAAAACAGAGTTTTGGGGTGTTGGCGTGTTAAGCCATTTGAAGACAGAAGTTTGGTTTTACCCACCAATGCGATCAAATGCCGAAATTATGGGTTTTGAACGAGTCAGCCTATCGAAGACTGACACTCGAAGGGAAAGTTTAGGCTCCCCTTGATCTTGTTCAATGCTCACGCTAATGTGTTGAGTGCTAGCGTTTTCCGCTTTGCTTGAAATCTTCACGGGTGCATTTGGTGTGAAGCCAAGTCTAGCTTTGTTGTTGTCAACTCTGTAACCATGCTTCTTCAACTTCTTTTGAGCCTCGGTGAGGTCACATTATTTGTCGTTGACGATGTTTGAAACCTTCTTTCCAAAATTTGAGGAAGAAGCAAAATCGTGCCCAACCTTTGACATGAGTTTGCAGACGTTTGAGTTGTAAGCTTCTTCGATAATCTTAGTTGGAAGATAGCTTAGTTTCGCTTTCACGTCATGCTGCGCCTCCAGATAGTTGATGAATGTAACAACCTACAGGCGCTTCTCCTCTGTAGTCTTTGTCAACCTTGCAATCGCCTCATTCATCTGAACTAGCTGTTCTTCAATGGAGGTAGCACCGATGGTCATGACTTGTTCCTTGTTTGAAGCCATTGTGTTTGAAGTGTGCTTGGATTTTCTTAAACGGAAAAAGAGATGAGAGGTAGAGATGGTCCCACTGGGCGTGCCAAATTTGTAAACACGAAAATTCCCGAAACAAACAAGACAAGAACGCGTGTACAAAATAATATGTAGTAATGACTTTGTAGGTTACGATCTCTTTTAACTTGATCCTCTAATTCGATTTCTATAAGGTGTAGATGTGTGGATGTGTTGTTGATCCAAGAGTCACGATGACATAATCTTAGATGAATAGTGGTATGGATTTGTTGATGTTGTTGATCCAAAGGGTCGTCGGGGCTTGATCTTAGAATGAACAGTTGCGTGGATTTGTTGATGTTGTTGATCCAAAGGGCCGTCGGGGCTTGATCTTAGGATGAGCAGTTATGTGAATTTGTTGATGTTGTTGATCCAAAGGACTATCGAGGCTTGATCTTAGGATGAACAGTTATGTGGATTTGTTGATGTTGTTGATCCAAAGGGCTATCGGGGCTTGATCTTAGGATGAACAGTTGTGTGGATTTGTTCAATGGTCGTTGGGCTTAATCTTGATGAAGAGGATGAACGGATCCTCAAGGGTCTTCGGGGATTGATCTTGATGAACAGTTGAAAGTTTCTTCAAGGGTCGTTGAGGCTTGATCTTGAATGAAGAGGTTGGGAGCTTCTTCAAGGGCCGTTGGACTTAATCTTGAATGGGCGATTGTGAGCTTTTTCAAGGGTCATCGGCTTGATCTTCAATTAACGGTTAAGGCTTCTTCAAGGGTCGTCGAGGCTTGATCTTGAATGGGCGGTTAGGAGCTTCTTCAAGAGTCGTCATGCTTGATCTTGAATGGACGGTTGGGAGCTTCTTCAAGGGCCGTCTCAAGGGACGTCTGGCTTGAACTTGAATGAGCAGTTGCCTCAAGGATTTGGCTTGTGGCGAAGGAAGAACCTAGAGAAGCCAAAAATGCTTTACTTCTTTCTTGTTGCTTTCCTTTGAATGTATGATTTTGGGATGATTTTGGATGTCTCATACCTTGATGGAGAAGTCTATTTATAGGTTTTGAGAATGAATAGCCACCACAAATTTTTTTTTTTTCAAGCACTATTACCTAATTTTCCCACTTAATGCAATATTGAAATTGAAGTGGTCTAATTTATGGCCTAATTTCCCACTTAATACCATTTTAAAATTGAAATAATCTAACTTATGGCCTAATTTCCTCACTTAATGCAATATTAAAAGTGAAATGGTCTAACTTATGGCCTAATTTCCCACTTAATACCATTTTATACTTGCAGTATGCATGATTTATCATTGCCCAAATGAGAAAAACTTGCTTCGATCCATAATGGATTGAAGTGTGCTTGCCTTGTCATTGCCCAAAATAAGAAGAAAAACTTGTTTTGATCCACAATGGATTGAAATGTGCTTGCCTTGTCATTGCCCAAAATGAGAAGACAAACTTCTTTAATCCTCCAAGGGTATTTCTTCTTATTTTGTTGAGTCGCACGCCATATGTTCAATTTGTACAACACGTGGCACGTGACATGTATACCTCGGCATGTTGAAATTTTAATGTGTTTGTTAACATTTATTTCATCGAAATTTCGATGTCTACACACCGTTTTCTCTCTTTCCTTTTCCATCAAATAAGAGCGCAAGATTCGAGTCTTGCCCTCTCTTAAAAAGTGCCAGTGGAACAAAATTTTCTTCTCCAAACAACTTTAATCCAGAAAAAGGTGGCATTATCAAAGTAATTATAGATCTTCTAATTCTTTCTTCTTCTTTTTTCCTGTTAGGTTTCATCAGATATACAAACATTTGTCTTTAGTCCCGACTAGTGCATGCAGCCCAAATTCTAGTGTGACTTGTGGCATATAAAAGCAACAGCAACATTCATACACATTGAAACAAGTAAGCATTCACATGTAACAGGCTGTAGAGTAGAGCTTTTCCGATATCAAAACTAATTGCTGCACATTATTACCAGAACAACAAAGGATGCAAAGTAATATTGATGTTATATAGCCAAGTGAATTGATACCTGCAAAAAAGCCGACAGTTGAGAGATTTGCAATGGCCATCGTCTGATATATTAGGTACTCAGTCAAGAAATGACCGAGTGCATAGACAAACGACAGAAAGGTAGCTAGGTACAGCGGCTTGTTTTCAAGGTTAAAGGCACAGAGATAGCAGAGTGTGCAAGTTAGAAGAGTCCAGACACCAAATGTTCTCCCATGAACTTCAGTCACTGCAGAAACAAGAATCAGATATACAACACATGAAAAATTAGAACACAATAAAAGTGCAAAGCGAAAAGCTAAGAACCAGAAGCTGAAACTAAAATCGAACTCTACATTCTGCATTAGAAACATAATAGTCTCAAAAGTAACAAAAATCACAAGGTTGCAAATGCTGATTCACTCTATGAGATAAGGGAACTAAGGACTAAGAAGATTACGTGCATCCCTCCCATTCATTACACAAAGCAAGTGTTGGGTTTTTCTCAGCATGAAAGATAAACTTCAGTGTGATGAGATTGAATCTTGTACAGCGGCAACACCTAGTGAAACCTTGTGATCTGAGTTTTGGGTTTTTCTCAATACGAGAGATAAACTTCGGGTGTGATCTTGACATCAAATATCGAATGCAATAACAGTACCTACTACCTAGTGAAAGCTAGTGATTTGAGGAATTTTACATAACATCCACACAAAGTCTTCATTCCCCGAGCACATATAATTCAAGTAAAACAATTTCAAACTTTACTTATGGATGAAATGTGAAAACAGTTTCAGCTCTTTTGGATCTCTTTATATGTCCACAAAATCCATAAAATCAAATACTTGAGAGCTTCCTTAACTTCCTCACACGATTAAGAACAAAGAGTTATAAATGCATATCCAACCAAACTCCCAGATTGATCAACATTTCCTTTCTCTGCAGTAAAACATACCACACACAAAAAAATAATAATAGACAAATCGGTTTGTTCCTCAACTTTCTAAGTACCAAGAGTAAACCAGAAAATTTTCTCGGCAACCAAAATGGAAAATTAATGAAGTGAGATTCCGATGAGAGAGAGAGAGAGAGAGAGAGAGAGAGAGAGAGAGAGAGAGAGAGAGAAGTGTAGGTACTGGGGGATTTGGAGAAGACTGCGAGGCGGAGAGCCCAAATGTCAAAGAACCCGAACCAGACGGAGACCAGCCGGAGCGAACCCACGACCATCAGCCACCAGCTAAGCGCCTTCATTGCGAGAGAGCTTCAAACAGCTAACGGCGGTGTCAAAACGAAGCAAATGAAGTCAGCATCGCGGCGAGCAGCACAGCACCGGCAAGTCAGCCTTGTGCCGTTGAGTTTCCAGTATGTTCGGGTTTTAACCCGACTCAATGCGTTTGATGGACTAGTTGGGATGTGGGCTGTATGTTCGTTATCATGGAATGATTCAGCCCAACCAGCTGGTCATTGACACTAATGTTTTTTGTTTTTTTTGAGTAAATTCTTTTTCTTTAAATTGATAATTACAATTTTATCCTTTTATCTTTAAAGAAATTAAAAACTAAGTCATACTGGAGATTTATTACTACAGTCTGGTGGTATTCCTCTTCACTTGTAAGTGAGAGGTCTTAGGTTTGAATCTCGTGGATGGCGAATTCAATACCAAATTAGGTTACCCATTGTGTGGCTTCGCCATGACAATCCACTCTTTCGGAGGATAGAAAGACTAACAGAAGCATTTCAGCCTCCCCTAACCGTCATCATATGATTCCCCATCACCAGGAATTGAACATAGGACGTGCCGTGTGGAATATGGGTTTAGAATTCATTGCCAACCACTGAACTATCTTGTGGTTATTAGTATGATTTTTTCCTTTGGATGTGAGGGGTCATGAGTTTAATTCTCGCAACATGTTTTTAATTCTTTTTCTTTTAAGTACTGGTTTGATACTGATACGCTTTTATAAAAATAAAAAAATAATAAAAAAAATGGACATAAAAAAAAGCTGAGCTCAAAAAAGTGTTTGGTAAACACTTAAAATAGCTTATTTTCATAGTTTTGTGTGAAAATAAGCTGAAAACGTGAAGCAACAAAAATGAACTTATTCTCACAGCACAGCAGAATCAGTTTATTTTCAAAGCACAGCAATACCAAACCAGCCCTAAAAACAATCACAGCTTATGTTTAGGCAGAACATGAGTGGGTGGATTGAGTAATATGATTCTTTTAAGGAGAAATTAGGTTCTCATCCCTCTTTTTGCTACTCCATTGATGAAAAGAAAAACTAATGAAAAATGTTTGAAAACTTTGAGTTTTAATGATAAAGACAAAATAAAGGGTAAAATGAATAGTACCATGATTGACTTTTTAGTGTTAAAATACGGTTTTTTGTTAAAGTGAACAGTACCGAGAGTTTTTTGTTAGAGTTCCCTTGATTAAAACCTTATTCCTTTTCAACTTTTGATCAAGGTCCTTAGGTATTAATAACATCATTAATTATTTCAATAATAAAACATTTTAATTTCTAAATATATACATTTAGTGTTAAAAATGTTACAATTAGTATATTTATATTTATGGCCAAATTTTTTATCATATATTTTTATTTTTAGTTTGTACCCATTTTTAATTTGTACCAATTTTCTTTTCAGTTTTAATTTGTACCCATATATTAAATTCTTTTTGTGCCCATATTTTTTGATTTATTTGTACCGATTTTTAATAATAATTGATAATTGATTTAGGATTTTAATACTCACACCTTTATTAAACTCCTAACTAATTTTCAATCCAAAATATTTCCAAAATAAATAAAAAATTAGAATAAGTTTGTACCCATTAGCTTTTTTAAAAATGTTTTCAATTTTTTAATGGGGTTTTTGAACTTTAATCCTTCAAGAAGATTAAAAATTTTAAAAAAAAAACCTGGTGTTAGATTGAATATTGATTTTTAGTCCCTAATGTGTCCTTAATTCAAAATAATTAATGTGTATTTTATTTAATATCTCCCATTAAATATTTAAATTTATTAATACACAAATTTTAATTTATTTTTTGACCAAAAAAGAGTTTTTTAATTTATTAATTTTATTTAACATTCTTCAAACTTGAAAGACTCAATTAATGTACCTAAATGTTAGTACCGAAATGTGTGTACCGAAATATATTATATTGAACTAATATATTTAAATGTTAGTACCGAAATGTATTAATATTAAACTAATATTAAATGTTAGTATCGAAATGTATGCATACACACCCGTACCCGAAAGTAGGGCATGCTGGCCGTCACGTGAGTGTGACGTAGCCAAGTGCGTTGTGCGGAAGCAAAGATCGATGACGAAGTACGAATAAGTTCGAAGCGAATTCTAGGAACCTAAATAGGAATGTGTGCTAGAAATAATTCAATACTTATACATATTCAGAGCGTACTAGGTCGAGTGCAGTCAAGCATGAATAAGAGTTTAATTACACCATCGGTGCCCTACATATGTCAAATGTCAGAAAGAGGCCGGAAGATCCTCGAAGTGCCAAACTCGGAATTCTCGCTATCTAGAACCTGGAGGGGCGAAAAACAAAGGGAGTGGGTCAGCAAAAACAAATCCTTTTCAAAGTCATTCTTTTCTCAATTCTAGCCCCTCTCCGTAAAACCTGTATAATTCCCAGAAAATAATACGTACATATATATCTCAATCTTTCTCAGCATAAAACGTTTTGTAAGTATCTCAATATATGCCGTGCAATGCATTTCAATGCCATCTGAATCTCATAAGTAATGCCATGCTATGCATTTCAATAATCATATCGCTACTGTATGTCATCTCAACTCTCGGCTGTAAATATAGCTCATAACATCTCTCTATCTCATCATCATATATATATACACTGCACATACATCAATATCATCATCATTATCAGCGCTGTATCAATAACAAATGCTCTAGTGCTACAATCACGTGAAGACTGTGCGAATGAACGCGGGTCACCTACATGTCGTACCCACTCAAAAGTGGTCTATACGACAAGACTGTGCACCTAACTTGGATCCAAGGCGAGCATGCGGTGCGGGAGGTGAACGACACGTGAAAGACTGTGCCCCTATCTCTGGGCGTGAGCACTAACAATATGTGCAGGTCTATGAGCTAACATATCATATCATATATCATCGTTTCACATCATATCTCATCACTGTTCGTTCTCAACTATGCATGTACCTACCTGGTACTTACCTAGCGTCATCCGCACCAACATATGCATGAAATGTATAATCAAATACTCATGCATCAAAATCAAGTCATATGCATATCTTAAAAACGTACTTTGCATTTAAAATGTGATTCTGGGAAAATCATTATGTATATATAGGTTATATGGAAAATAATACTGCCCACTCACTGATAAATCGCTAGATTGTAACCCCCGCGTCGGACCTAGCTACGGTCGTCCTTAGAATACGTTTCACCTATATGAGAAATTTCTAAAAATACGTTATTTAAGCACATACGCACAAATACGGGAATAACTTCTCATACGTAGCTCAATTTTGGCATACGAATATACCAACGCGACCTACACGACGTCACGGACGTCGTGATATTTTTAGAAAAATTTTAGGAGCTCTCACGCGCTCCCACACGTCAGCACAGTGCACGGCACACGCGCAGCGCGTGCAGGCCACGCGCCCCTGTCCTTGGTCCTCACCGGACTGGTTTTTTTGGTGACTGGAAAACTTCCGTGTGTGATTTCTCACTCGTTTCTCAACCATTCTTCATGAAATTTTCACCAAAATGCTCTAAATTGAGAGTAGAACAAGTCTATACCTTCAAAAACTTTGAAAACCAACGGAAATCTCGTCGAAAAATTTGCACAAATTCGGCCTTCCTTGTTCTCGACGATCCCGACGTCAAAGCTTATCAAACGAACGTCTCCGAGCCTCTAGAGGACCCAACAAACACTCATGTGATCTCAGATTTTCCTAAAACGCAACGTATGAAAAGTTGATGAATAGTGCCAAATATAAACCTTGAGTTTTGGACGTGAAATCGTCGTAGTTCTTACCTGAAAATGGTATGGTTGAGTTCGTATGGACTTCACGAGTCTAAATATATAATTTGTTTCGTCGATCTACAAGTTTTTGGTGTGGGTTGTGTGTTGCCCGTGTGTATGAAGAGGAGAGAGAGAGATGGCGTCGAGAGAGGTAGAGAGAGAGAGAAGTTTGTGAGTAATGTGAGGAGAGAGGGAGTGTCAGTGGTGAGAGTGTGGACCAAGACCCAATCACAATTATTTTTCTCACATTTTCATTGGCCCCCAAAAACTTGGATAATTATATAATTGGCCCAAAAATTAAAACTCATGCATAAACGTTCGCCCGAACTCAAGGGCATAATAGTCATTTCATAACGTCGAAATAAAAATCCCGGGACGGGTTGTTACAATGCACCGAAATGTGTGTACCTAAATATATGCACCGAAATGTATATACCTAAATATATGCACCTAATATATGCACCTAATATATGCACCGAAATGTATGTATCTAAATATATGCACCGAAATGTATGTACCTAAATATATGCACTGAAATGTATTAATATTAAATTAATGTACCTAAATGTGTGTACTGAAATGTATGCACCGAAATGTATGTACCTAAATGTATGCACCAAAATGTGTGTACCGAAATGTATGCACCGAAATGTTAGTACCAAAATGTGTATACCTAAATGTATGCACCGAAATGTATTATAATGAATTTAATATACCTAAATGAAGAAGTTACAGTACATCGAAATATATTGTATAACAAAAATTAGTTTTATCTAAATGTTCACAACAAAAATATATTACAATGAATGAAATGAAAATAAAAATTATAATGAAATAAAATTAATACATTAAAAATTAGAAAAGAAAAAGATAAATAATTAAAAAATCAAAATATAATTAATAAATGAGGTTATTAATGTATCAATGAACTAAAATTAGATTTTGATCTTACTCATGGTTTTAATCAAAAAGTAATCTTTGCCAATGACTAAAATGAAGTTTTCTATTTTTTTAATTTTATATGTACCCATTCATGTAATTTTTTCAAATTTTTAATCTTAAAATGTACCCATTCTTAAATATATCAATTTGTTATATGTAAAACGTACCATTTTTTTAATATAAAATCTATTCAAATTTTTTTTCTAATCTACTTTTAAACTTATATGGATACATTCTTTTTCTTTGATTTGAGAATGTATCCATGTTAAGTTTTATTAAAAAAAATTTATTAATGTTATTAAGCCTAATATCTTTTTCTTTTGTATTTGTTGTTTTGAAGAATGTAACCATGTTTTGGTACAATAATTGTTTTGTTAATTTTGATGAATGTACCCATGTTTATATATACACACACACATACACAGACAATAGTATAATTTATATTTTAATATTTTTTGTCACATCCCGACCTGAGGTCCACCACATCCCTGGCCTGACCTCCGCCGTAGCACGATATTGTCCGCTTTGGGCCCTGACCACGCCCTCACGGTTTTGTTTCTGGGAACTCACACGAGAACTTCCCAGTGGGTCACCCATCATAGGAGTGCTCTCGCACACTACTCGCTTAACTTTAGAGTTCCGATGAACTTCGAAGCCAGTGATCTCCCAAAAGGCCTCGTGCTAGGTAGGGATGGGAATATACATATAATGATCACTTCCTTGGGCGATATGGGATGTAACAATCCACCCCCTTAGGGGCCCGACGTCCTCGTCGGCACACCACGGCCAGGGTTAGGCTCTGATATCAAATTGTCACATCCCGTGACACACCCCGACTCGTAAGTGGGGCATACTGGCCGTCACGTGAGCGTGACGTAACCATGTGCACAGTGCGGAAGCAAGAATTAATATCAGAATGCGAACTAATTAAAACCAATCCACTAGCAACCTAAATGAGATAGTGCGCTAGAGTGAGATTATAGTACTTATACAGAACCAGAGAGTACTAAGTCCAAATGCAGTCAAGCATGAATCATTAAATACGAATAACCCCAAATGGTGCCTTACATAAGAAGAAGTCTGTCAGAACTGCCGGATGATCCTCGCTAGCCACCAAAGATACTCTAGCTACTTAGAACCTGGAGGGGTGAAAAACAAAATTGAGTGGGTCAGCAAAACAAATCTTTTCAAAATCATTCTTTTCTCAAAAGTATAACCCCTCTCCGTAAAACTTGTATAAATTCCCAGAATCAAAGTAGATACTTGTATATATATATTTCTCAAAATCATGCTGGAAAAGAGTATGTATGCCATGCCAAAGTATCATAACTGAATCTCAATCATAAATCTGTGGATGTGATCAAATGTCAAGTAATCATCTTGGCCCTCGGCCGTATATAAAACTCATAATTAAAATCAATAATAAACTCAGCCCTTGGCTGCACATATAGCTCACAATCAACTCATCACATCATGTATATCAATCCTGTACACATATCAATATCACCACTAGTGGTCTACTCATCATCACTGAATATATATATAAGTATGCTCTAGTGCTACAATCACGTGAAGACTATGCGAAGGATTCGCGGGTCACCTATGAGTCGAACCCACTTATAGTGGTCTATACGACAGGACTGTGCACCTAACTTGGATCCAAGGCGAGCATGCTGTGCGAGAGGTGAACAACACGTGAAAGACTATGCACCTATCTCTGGGCGGGAACACTAATATCAATGTGCACGTATATGAGCTCTAATCACATCACATCACATCATTTCATTCTCAACATAACAGTAATTAAACTTACCTGACACTTACTTGTGTGTTCGCAGCACCATCATACATATATGCAATCACTAATGCATTAATATAATATATGAATACTTTGCATGGCATTTTAAATCACATAAACGTTTATTTTCATTTTCTGGGAAAAATAGTAATATATAGGTATATACGGAAAATAGCTACCCACTTACTGATAGGTCGTTGGGTCGTAGCCCCCACGTCTAGCCTGGCTACGCTCGTCCTTGGAATAAGTCTCACCTATATGAGAAATTACTTAAAATACGTTATTTAAGCACATAAACGTAACTACGAAAATAACTTCTCATACATAGCTCAATTTTGGTATACAAATATACCAACACGACCTACACGACGTCACGGACGTCGACATATTTTTAAAATAATTTATAGGTGGCCCACGCGCCCCCACGCGCGGCACATGCCTGGCACGTGTCGTCTCCTTCCTTGGCTTCACCGGACTGGTTTCGCCGGCGACGGAAAAAGTCGTCGATTTCTGGGTAAATTTAAAATCGCCATAACTTCTTCATTTCATCACCATTTTCAACGCACTTTATATCAAAATGAAGATCTCGACAAGACGAACAAAACCATACCTGTCTCGACCTCTAACTCGCCGGAGATTCGCCGGAAAATGGCTTGATAATTCTGGCGAAACTTTCGAACCTCCGTTCTCGTTGCTCTGACGTCCAAATTTCTCAAACGAAGCACTCCGAGCTTCCTTAGGACCTCCTTAAGCTTCCTATGAGCTTAGATTCTCCTAAAAATCACACCATAAAATTTGCATGAACAGTGCATGGGTACGGGGTAGGATTTTCGCGTAAAACCGAAAGTATTCTTACCTAAAACTGGTACCAATGCACTCGTGAGGTCTCAAGCAATCCATTGGTGACCTTGGATCCTTCGATCTGTAAGGTTTGGGTTGTTTTTGGTTCTTGTCCGTACGTGAGGAGTTGAGAGAGAGAGAGAGAGAGAGAGAACTCGAGAGATAGAGAGAGAGTGAAGGAATCTGAGAGTTTGAGAGAGGAAGAGTGAGATACGGGAGTGAGGTGAGATAGGGATGAATATGTGTGGTGTAAAATCCTCCAATCCTCCAATTATTTTTTCTAGTTTCTCATTGGCCCCAAGAGTTTAGGAATTTATATAAGTGGCCAGATTTCTTAAACTCATGCATAAACATACACCCATCACTCAAAGGTATATAAGTCAATTCACATATCAAGAATTATAAATGCGGGACAGGTTGTCACATCCCAACCCGGGGTCCACCACATCCCGGGCCCAACCTCCGCCGTAGCACGATATTGTCCGCTTTGAGCCCCGACCACGCCCTTACGGTTTTGTTTCTGGGAACTCACACGAGAACTTCCCAGTGTGTCACCCATCATGGGAGTGCTCTCGCGCGCTATTCGCTTAACTTCGGAGTTTCGGTGAACTCCGAAGCCAATGAGCTCCCAAAAGGCCTCGTGCTAGATAGGGATGGGAATATACATATAAAGATCACTCCCCTGAGCGATGTGGGATGTAACAATCCCTCCCACATTTGTGCACTCTATCACTATCTTATTTGAATTTAGTTCTAGTTAGATTTAAATTTATGCACCTTTTACATCACTTACCCCTATGATCACATCACTTCACAGTGATGGCCAGCATGTTTCGACCCTCCCGGGTCGGGGTGTGTCAATTTTAACCCCATAAATTATGAGTTTTTATTTAAAATCTCATTAACATAAATAACTATAAATTTCAAATTTTAATTAAAGTTTAGTGGAAGATGAAAGAGGAAAGCAGTGAGCAATTCAGGAGTGATTAATAATCCCACCATTTTTCATATTTTAAAGGAGCTGGCCTAAAATAATTCAAGTTTAATAATTGTGCACAATGCCTTTTGGCAAGAGAAATAGAATAGGTGTAAGATCCCACATCGCCTAGGGTGAGGATCATGTAAGCCTTATATGTACATTCCCACCTCCAATTAGCACGAGGCCTTTTGGGAGTTCACTAGTTTCGAAGTTCGTCGGAACTCCGAAGTTATATGAGTTTGCACGAGAGCAACACCATGATGGGTGAGCCATTGGGAAGTTTTCGTGTGAGTTCCCAAAAACAAAACCGTGAGGGTGTGGTCGGGGCCTAAAGCGGACAATATCATGCTATGGCAGAGTCGAGTCCGGGTCGGGATGTGACAATTTGGTATCAGAGCCACTCCCTGTGTAACATCCCACATCAACCAACGGAGAAGGGGGTGATATTTCTTATATGTACATACCCACCTCTATATAGCATAAAGGCCTTTTTGGAGCTCACTGGTTTCGAAGTTCGTCGGAACTCTGAAGTTAAGCGAGTTCGCGCGAGAGCAATCCCATGATGGGTGACCCACTGGGAAGTTCTCCTGTGAGTTCTCAGAAACAAAACTGTGAGGCCGTGGTCGGGGCCCAAAGCGGACAATATTGTGCTATGGTGGAGTCGAGACCGAGATGTGACACCCTGGTCGGAAGTGTGCCGACGAGGACATCGGGCCGCTGAGAGGGGTGGATTGTAAGATCCCACATCGCCCAGGGATGAGGATCTTGTGAGCCTTATATGTACATTCCCACCTCCAACTAGCACGAGGCTTTTTGGGAGCTCACTGGTTTCAGAGTTCGTCGAAACTTCGAAGTTAAGCAAGTTCGAGCGAAAGCAATCCCATGATGGGTGACCCACTAGGACGTTCTCGTCTGAGTGCCCATAAACAAAACCGTGAGGGCATAATCGGGGCCCAAAGCGGACAATATCGTGCTATGACGGAGTCGACCCTGTGACGGGATGTGACAATAGGGCATGGGTTTGGTATCTCAAGTCACTATATATGTTTCAAGTTCAAATTATTTTTTTATTTTTTATTATAGTTTGTATCTAAATTTTAAAAAAAATACTGCACATTTTAAATATTTCCTCAATGGTATCTAAAATCGTAACAACCAAAGCTTGACAATTTTCTTGTTTTACAGAGGCTGAAATTGCAACAAGACAACAATTATACATTACACTATAATAGCTGATAAAACCGATGTTTTTTTTTTCTTTTTTGGGTAAGCAACCGATGTTTATGTTTTCGTTTGGAGTTATGCTTGTATCAGTTTGCATTGACGTGTCTAACTTTCACAAAAGCAAAAATTTCTGTAAAAAGAAAAAACTGTTGTAGGTATAATTTACTGGACAATTATGGAGGCCTAGAGAGAGAGAGGTGCGGCACCTAGAGAGGAGAAGAGAGAGATGTGTAATTGTGAGGTGTGTTTTATTCACCCCATTGTGCCTCTATTTATAGTAGTAGAAAGGGCAAACCCTTTCCCATAAAAATTACAATACTTAATAAGTAATCTACTCCTAATAGGAATATAAGATACATTCCTAATCTACTAGGATTTACATAATCACATTCCTATTCTAAATAGGACTGCAACACTCCCCCTTGAGTGTGTAAATACTCAAGTAAATGGCGCATCAGGTCTTCTGGATACATTAAGATCAAGTGAGTATACTTCTGGATACTCCCCCTGAGTTTGACATAACTTCCAAATGAGAACTACAAGCATTGCATATGATAGTTAGGCATACCAATTCCTCGGACAAGCTTCTGGAAGGTTGACTTCGGCAGTGACGTCGTGTAGAGGTCGGCAAGGTTGTCTGGGATCGGCTTGCATGACTTCAATCTCCTGATGCTTTGCTGATGTAGATGTAGTCGCAATATGTCGTGGCGTTGACTTTGTTGATGTATCATGGCTTGGTCGGGTTGATACATGCGGCATAGTCTTCATGAATCGTTGTCGGGACTCAACGAGGGATGAAAACACAGCAAGTACTACGAACATGCTCAACAAGAACTCCTAACCATGTCTCACTTGTGGCGTAGTGAAGTGAGGTGAGTCTTGGAACGATTCGAAGATTTCGCAACTAAGGTCATATCATGGACCTCCAAGATATTGCGATGTCCCTAACGGTAAAGACATAACCATTTGGGGATTTTGCCTTGTGCGGGTTTGATAAGTAACCTGCGTCAGCATAACAACAAGGCAAGCATCATTTCAAGGATCAGGGGGGTTGGATCCATTGAGATGCGTTGGGATTTGCCCTCATAATACCTTCAGGGTATGTCTTTAATACCAATTCAGTGGTTACGTGTAGGCGCGGTGCTGCATCTTTACCAAGATCAAAAGCGAAGGAGATGTACTGTCTAAATACAATGAGCTAAGTACAACGAAGCGGTTGAACTTAGATATGGAATTTCGGATTCCATAACCTCTGCAAGGGTCTCATTTGCATATAACGTATGGACGATCAAAGGTATACTCAAAGGTAACACATTCAAAGTGTAGTTCGACTGGTAGACCAAGGTACCGTCAGAACAACGCTTAAACTTCAGGTCAAGACATAAACGAGTTTTCCCAAGATCCTTCATCTCAAATTCCATCTTCAGGTGCGAGGCAGTTTTCTCAAGCTCTTCCAGAGTCTTAGTGAGATTCGTGTTAACGACATAAACTGTAACTCTAGCAATTTGGAATAAAACTTCATAGTTTAACACGCAAGGGCATAATTCATATCCCTGACTGATCAAACAATCACTTAAACGGGTATACCACATCCGTCGGATTTAAGTGAACGCCTCAAAACAAGTTAAGAGGGTGTTCCGTGGTTTTGAAACTTTTTGAACCAGTCCATGTAATTCTTCAGGAACTTACATGTCAATCTCCATATTTATATCCCCATGGAGAAACACTAACCACGTTTCATAATGCTGCTATCAATCACAGGACGTTTTGAGAGAAACCTTGCGCCGTAAGGCGTGCATCACGTCGCACTATTTCATTCATCTCATAACTCTTCCTTTCCCACTTGTAACACAATAGGGTTACCTTGGGCAGTGTAGGAACGACAGGTCCAATACACACTTTGGTAAGGAATTTGACCTAGATTGTAATCTCAGTTGTCCAATCAGTTCTACGTTGTCACTTAATCAACGGAACACGGTTCGATATCGTCGCTTTTCATTTATGTCGGTAGCTACCATATAAGTGAAAACATCATCGATGATAATCTCATTTCAATTCCATTTTTCTCATCCAAACTAGTATACTGGACCAAGAACTTCATGTCTCGGGAGTAATCCGGATTAATCTCATGAGATGGAAATGATTTGAGACAGCGATCGAGTTTAGATTTATAGTTGTGCCGTGTCTTCCTCTTCTAGGGAAGTGAATCCTACGAACCAAATGATCTGTCGTGCTCCAGGCCAAGACAGATTGATTGGCTATCCGCTGTTGTACCGGACCGTCCAACAGGGGCGTCCAAACCGTCCAACAGGTGCGGCACACCCTCCAGGGATGTTGACTCGACGTCCGTTAAGTACGTCTATCCTTGCAGGTATATTTGCGGCTGGTATATGATCTTATCACTTTAGCTAGATCAGAGGAATGCGTCTGGAGCAACATTCTGAAATCTAGAATTCATCGCACTTGCTTATCACACTTGTGCGGTATGGGGATCGAGATGAGACATAGTGGGTAACGTCCACACAACTTCGCACCGTTCTACAGGAACGTTGACGTTCTTATCTCCCCCTAACGGCGGGAAGAGTGTCTCATTAAAGTGACAACCCGCAAATGAGCGGTAAAGAGATCGCATGCAATGGCTCGAAGAGAGCTAGTGTGAAGGAGAATCATGATCGACAAAAGATACACATCCTTCTTTGAGGACCCATGGTGGTACGTTGCGGCGGCCCAACTTGGCACATGGAATGCACACCCAAATGTGTAAATACGAAAATCGTCAGGTTCGTACCCAGTAACCAACTGTAACGTCATATAGGTTGAGTGGCAATGGGCCTCAAGGCGGACCAACATAACTGCGTACAAGGATTGCATAGCCCTAGGCAGAAACCGAAAACTTGGTATGTTCACCAAAATTCGGGCGATCATTTAAATTTGCGCTTTATGATCACTAGGCGAGGCTATTTGGGGTGAACATGGGAATTCAATGTTCAATTAGAAACCCAAAACAACATGCAATATACTTTATCGAAAACCGTCGATAGAAACTCTCCGACATTATCCAGTCTCCAGGACCTTAAGGGATAAGTAGGGTGGTGAACCCATAATCGGCCAAGAGGTTTAGCAGTAATGTGTGTGGACAAACATGTGACCAGTTTGTCGATTCATCAATCAAAACCATAAGTCTTTATATGGTCCGCATTTTGATTGGATTAGTCCACATATATTCCCTTGAATCCACTGTGGAAATGAGGTGATTTCGTATATTTGCGAGGAATGATATAGAAAATCAATGTCCCTAATGAGCAGGCTTGGCAAAGTGTGCTTGTAGGCACAAGATCCTTACTTCGGGTAAGGAGATGCGTCGTAGCATCATTGTTCGACCCAAGTGTCCCAAAAGGTCATGTCAAAGCAAGGAAACTGCTCAATCACCAAGCTCTAGGCCGGCCACATGTGGCATGTTCCCAGTTGGGAGACAACCCATTGGCCCAAAATCAAAGCTTCATGCTCATTTTTGGAGGTGGTGCAAAGATATTTCACTATATTTTCTTCAGTGGTTTCATTTATGATCATTGTCATCTCGAATATCCTTAAAAACTCAACGTCAGGGAGAATTTAAGGTCCCTTAAATGGTGATGCAGTACCATTCATACAACGAGGAGCGTGCCAATGCTCTTAATCACGTTGGATAGACCTGAAGTCGTTGGTTAAAGATGTGATTTATGTGTAAAGTTAGTGTGCGTAGTACGCATTCGTCCAGACAACTAACTTCCCCACATTCCTACATAATCACGTGTTTAATTGAATCGGTCACATGTACTAAGAAACATGATTCAATTAACTCATATTCGAGGACAATATCAATAAGATTATCCATAAGTAAAACATACATCAAACTTGAATCCAAGAACATGAAAAAATGTTCACAAAGTAAATGGTTTACTAAGGGGATTCGGCCAATAAGGTCATCCATGTCAAAATTATGCTCTTCCAACGGTGTTTGGTGGAGCAAAATTAATCTCACATATTGACTACGAGAATGGTACTCCTTAACAATATTGGTGGGGGCACGAACAGGTGCATAACCAATGATCTATTCCATCGAGATGGAAGTAGATTCTGCAGGGTTAAGGTTCGGGAATACTATCCCTTATTCTTGAAGTTTTAGGTCTTAAGTGCCAAGGATCACGCTTCGTGCATGATGCCACACCTTGGCAGGCCCTGATTCTATCATATAATTGTGGTAGTAATCAGATCTGATAATTTGGTAAACTTCCGCTTTCTACACTTGTTGCTTCAGGAACAAGTTAGAAATAAGGAATGACAAGAAAAGTATTCTCTAGTCAAAATTCAATTGGATTTATAAACTTCAGAATTGTACTCATTCATGGACGTAATCATAGTATGCTGCGGGCAATATCTTTCATGATTAAACAGCCCGTAGAAGCGAGCCAAAGAGCCATGGAATCCTCGTTCGGAGGTATTTCCATTTGTAATGCTTCGGGCATAAGTCTTCGAATGAAGATCATGGCGGAGGCTTATTCAGCTCTTCCATGTCATTGTTGGCTTCAATGGTTGCTCAACGTCTTGATAGTCAAGTGGAGATTCACGTCTTGTAGCCCACATAAAGTGGTTTCTATTAGAAACGTCCAAATCAGGAAAATCAAACTTGTGACGGTTCGATAATCCACTGAAGTGGAAGGAACAAGATTGTGATTGGTGCTATGGGAAGGAGTCATCCATAAGCATCAAAGTTAGAACATTCGAGTTCTAAGACATGATTTTCATGAAAAACGTCAAGTTTTCATGGGTGTATTGTTTTATGAAAACTTCGGGTTTCAAAGGCACTAAATTCGAAATTACAGGTTCGATTTAGTTTATGAACGTTTAGTTCATAAAAGAGAGGTTCATGCATGGAGCCTAGTTGCGGTGGCAACTAGAGCCAAAGCAATCCCTCCTCACCCATGTTCGATCCCCCCCCCCCCCCAAATCCTAACTAATGATAAAAAAAAAAAAAAAAAAAAAAGAGGTTCCTGCAAGAACACAGAATGCAATATACAACTAAGTGTAGTGGATTTTGAGGTTCTTCGGGAACTCAAGTGTGAGTGCTTCAGGACTACGAAAGTGAGTCAACGGTTCAAAGAAGAGAAATAAATTATTGAATCGTTAATGTCCAAAAGTGATCTTCAGGTCAGTAATTTTGGATTCATTATCAGATTAATGGACTGCAGGTTACTTTTAATTAATTAAATAAATCAGGCCATACAGGGTCGATTATAGAAGCAAAATAATATTAACATACGGGTTAAATTATTTTATAGTACTAAAAATAATAGCATGTGGATTTGAAAAATATGCCCCAAATTAATTTTAGGCATGGGTGCCGTGCAAAAGAAAAGGCACGGGGTGCCTTAAAAAAATGGCAGGGCCTCAAAAGTTGTGGGGGGGGGCACGGGCAGGTCCAGCACATGCTGGCCTGTGGGTTTGGTCACGGGGGCCCAGCCAGAAAATGGCTGGCAGTGTGTGTGATCCGGGGTGCTGAGCCGAGAAGGCCTGGTTTGCATGCTGCGGGCCTGGCAGCAAACCCAGCAACCTTAAAAGGTTGCAGCGTGCAGGGAATGGAGCCCCAATCAATTTGGGCTTGGTTGGATAAAAGGCGGCAGGCTTTAGTGCAAAGGTGTGAGGGCTGCAGGCCCGTCCGGTTCTTCCCCAGGCTGAAGCCTGGTGTCGGTGCACAAGGATGGTGCGGTGCCGCACCAAATCCATCCCCCAATTTTTTTTCAAATCCCTTAGGGTTAGGGAAACCCTAATTTGCTTCTAATTTATTTTCAATTCTTTGACTCACAAATTTCACATAGCAAAATATAATTGCGTAATGCATGAAACAAATATATATATTGACAAATATATGAACATATACAATATATATATCGGAAGGTAAATATAAATGTAGGGGTTCATGCATCATGGGGAATGTTTTCATGCTTCAAGGTCGTTTCAAATATCTTACTTTATTTTAAGCGTACCTGATTGGCAGAAAACTTACAAAAGCCTTTGAATTTGTAAAAGATCCTTCTCAGAAAATCGAAATCGCGTCTCCAATGCGTTGTATCACGTTCAACAAAGAAAAATTAAATTAAATCAATATCATGTAGATTAATTCAAAATAATAATAAATTAATCTCAAAAAGAATAATTAAAATGTAATACTCCCCTAATTGAAGAATAAACTCTCTTTAGCGTAGCGTCAAAAGCGTGCTGATAACGTGTTGTAGGTATAATTTACTCGACAATTATAGAGGCCTAGAGAGAGAGGTGCGGCACATAGAGAGGAGAAGAGAGAGATGTGTAATTGTGATGTGTGTTTTATTCACCCCATTGTGCCTCTATTTATAGTAGTAGAAAGGGCAAACTATTTCCCATAAGGATTACAATACTTAATAAGTAATCTACTCCTAATAGGAATATAAAATACATTCCTAATCTACTAGGATTTACACAATCACATTCCTATTCTAAATAGGACTGCAACAAAAACATAATTGCTACCAAAAAATTATATAATTAGGATTACAATTACACAAACGTCCAAGTATTTAATCAAATAAACAATCAACTAGTTATTAATCCCTATCATTACACCCAATGTATCCACTTTGGACAGACTGCATTTACTTTAATTTGTGCCGCCCGATCAAAAATAATTTTATAAATTCCCACCAAACATTGGATTCTTCTCAAACAAAAACTCAATCATGTATTAACAAAATAGCCCAATCAATTCACAAAAATTACAAGAAAAAAAAAATTGATCTAAAAATTTAAATCCTGCCTACTCATTCCTCACTGTACACTCTTATCCAACAAAATTTAAAAATTTTAAAAACGGCAGCCGAAAAAAATGCTGTGTTGGCAGTTAATCACCAAGAAAAAAAGAATCCGATGCCTGGCCGACTCCGAAGCGACAAACCCTTCCCAGTTCCCTCTAAACGACAACCACCCCCCAGCGAATCTACTGCTGCCTCAGCTCCTTCCGGAGTTTCTTAGAAAACGGCCGGCAAGCATCCATGCTCAGATCCATTGCCGCCGCCAATGCCACGTAAGCAGCCGCATCTTCCGTGCAGGTCACGTGCTGTACCCCGACCTCCACCTCCGGCTTGCTACACTTCCCGACACCCTCCACCGTCGAGGACATCACAAACCCTCTCTGTACCAGGCTGGGAAGCAGCCCGAACCCGAAGTCCGATCCGGATCCCGATCCCGGTCTGGACGACGACCCTGACCCTAAGTCGAAGCTGCTGTGGGGGCTGTTCGCCGGAGTCAGGCTCGAGGTCAGGTCGATCGAGAACTTCCCGCCATTTTTTGCGCCAAGGGTGGAGTTCGCGAGAGTCGAGTTCTGGAGCTCGAAACGGTACCCGACGTTGTCGGAGCCCCCGCGCTCGAGCCAAGCCTCTAGCCGGCCCCAAGGCTGCCACGTTCCCTCGTTCGGGCGGAGGATGAGCCACGCTCCCGGGTTGGACCGGCTCACGCGGTGTGAACCTGGTGAAGCTACGAACGGGGTCACCATCGACGCTGCCGCCACGGGCGAGCCGGATAGGTCGTGGATCGTGATCGACCACCCTTTCCGCTCCTTCGCGCTTTGCTCCTTGTGGGTCCCACCGAAAGGCAGCCAATTTCGCGGTGTCCCTGGCTGTGATGACATTGACCTATTGAAAAGCAAAACGAAATTAAAAAGGAAAATTAGTAATTGAGTGGCGATTTATTTGTTTCCTGTTGCGGAAATCCAATTTCGCTCTAGGGCAAAATTGAGAGATTTTCTCGGCAACCAAACATGTGATTAGGACTGGAAAGTGAAAACTAACCTCGATTGCAAATCGTTTCTGAAGCCGAACTTGCAAGTGAAGACCGGCTGCTTCACATTCCCTTGGACTTGAAATACTTGAGGGCTACACTCGGGCTCTCCGTCGAACTGAAAAATGAATCTCGGGTCGGGTTCGGCTCGGACGCTCAAATACAACTCCGCCGACGAGGAGCCATTGCCGTTACACTTCTTCCCACCAATGGCGATCCACCCGTTCTGGTACACAACGGGCCTGGACTCCGCCACACCCAGCTCTGACAACGGCACATTAACCCGACCCAACAACTTCGCGCTGTTTAACCCGCAAGTGGCGCCGAACCGACCCGTGTAGACCGCGATTTTCAAGATGGGTCGCTTGGAGCATAAAGTCTCGATTTGGGTTTTGTTCAAATTGAAGCAAGCGGCGAGGGAGTGGTTGTGGGTGGCCGTCTGCGCGGCTTGGCCGTCGTTGGCGACGAGCGGGACCGTGGAGACCTGGTGAGGGAAGTTGGAGAGTTTGATTTTGCAGAAGCAGGGGGAGGAAGAGGGGTGGACGGTGGCGGAGGAGGGCCTGGAAGCCATGGGAAACTTGATGGTCAAGTCCCCGACGAGGATCCGTACAAACGGGCACGGATCCATTGAAAGGGTTGGGAGGTTTGGTCAGGGTTTGATCTGGGAGGTTTGATCGTTGTGATTGTTGGGTTTTGGGTGGGATTAGGAATATAAGGGGAGAGAGGGGGAGAGAATAGTGAGAAGACTGGAAGAAGAAGATATACGAAGACGAGAGACAGGCTGTAAAAACAGCTGGAGTCTGATGTGCAGAGACTCTATAGGCTGCGGCCGAACTCATGACCTAAGCATGGGCTCTCTTTCTTTTTTCTTCTTTCAGATTTTCTTTTTTATGGAAAATATTTAATATTTAATATTTAATCATATTTAAATGGATTTTATGGTGGTTTGCTAACCAACTGCTCTTCTTGACATTTAACACTTTAAAACATTAACGCTATAATTTGTTAAAATGTATTTTTATATAAAAATAAGTTACAGACCTTAACACGGAAATTTTTGGGATGTGATAAGAATTCCTTTGTTGTTTGGAGAAATAAACAAATTAAATTTTGATAAAAAAATTTATTTTCACAAAGTTAATGATTTATGACTTAAAGAGAAAAATTATGGTGACGAGAATACTTGAAAACTGGTTCGCTAAAGAGACAAAATATGCTTAGTGTCTACTTCAAACTCTCGTCTCATCACATATTACATTCTAGCATGGAAACTTTTAAATAAGATTTTACTTGTAATATGTTTTGCTAAACTAACAATTACTATTCAATAGATAGAGGAATACGAGTTAATATTGTCTTAATACAATTTATATCTTCATTATCCTTCATTTAATATAGATAGGTTTTTATGTTCATAAATTTTAAATCCTAAATTGAAAGAGTAATAAAAATATGCCTTGTTGGACGGGATTATGGCATGACAATGAGGATATTTATTGATAAGAGTACTACAATTTAGTTTTCAATAGCATTGAATTAATTACATTCAAACAAAAATTCAATTCACGTATTTACATATAATGGTCAAAACTGATGTGCATGTCAATACAAGGACAATTTTTAAACAAAAAAGTTATGATTACATTTTCTTATTTATAACATAACTGAAAAGTACATATTAATAATAAATCATTTCTAACGTTCATGAAATGACACAAAGAATATTAATTTGTTGACAAGTGTATATTTCATCCAGAACGGCTGGAATTCCAGTTGTCAACATATTTTCATTTCGTCACGTTCCCTTACAATTCAATCAGCAAATTACAAAATTTACAATTTTCTACCTTATATTCTATTTAAATGTTGAAAAATTGCAAATTAGGTTCAGCCAACACCATAGGGGCAGCGGCGGACATGTGTCGCAATAAAAAAAACCAGCTCACGGAAAATGACAAAAAGTGAGCCACAGATGATTTGGGCTCCTTTTAGAAACGTATGAGCGTACGTGGGTTGGAAGGAGGGAGCTGGATCACAATGCGCACGTACCCACCCAATTAGCCTTTTATAATTTGCCAGCGGAAAGCATCCCACTCATATAATATTCGGACCCTTCTCGGTTTTCGGGTTCTGGCGTACGGATTAGAGTATGGCCCACCAAAGAGCTTTATGGGAAATAAAATTGCACTACAGGGCGATCCGTTGGAGCCTCCAACCAGCGGATAGCTGTGCCCAAAATTTACGCCAGAGAGGACCGGGGTTGGACGCCACTCTGACCAACCGCATCCAGTGTGGGTCCCACGGATTTGTCCGTTAAGATTAATCAATTAAAATTAAAGCTAATTGCACTTTGGAACCCTGCAGTTGGAGATGAGATTTTCTACACCCGTTTTTTACATGTAGTCACTCTATGCTTTTACTTTTTGAATTAAACATAATTAATGTTAGCTTGATAATAATTAAAATAATAAAAATAACCAAATTCCTAGTCAATTAAGCAAAGCACAGTGTTTACCCAAAAAAAAAAAAAAAAGGGTGACATAGAGGTTATTGTTGGAGCATAAAAAAATAGAAAAGTTCATGGGATTTCAATATTGTATTTTATTGTCTAATATCTCTCTTTAAGTTAGGTCATCGGAGAGGTTTGTTTGTCCTTGTAACTATGTTCATTTGTTCAATTAGAATCGATTTATTTTCTACATTTTTGGCCAAATTGATTTTTGGCTCAATGGCGAAGTGCTCAGCTTAAAAGAAAAATGTAGTGTTGATAAAGTAGCTGAGTCCTGGATAAGTTAGGATTGTTGAGGATTGAGATGTTTTCTGATAAGGATTAGAATAATCTAAGGATCGAAGATTGTGGCTGGTAGGATAGGAATGAATCAGTCGCATAATAAGTCTAGGTTTAGAGTTTTAATCGAAGAACTCGAGACTTGACGTCAATAAAGTTTTGGCGGAGAATAATTGACCATATTCAGAAATTATGCCAAGGAATTAGAATATTATCAAAATTTTACTACTCAGCAGACCTAGGGATAAGGAAATTTGACCCTAAATTTATATTTTTAGGATTTTGTCCTACTTTTCTCTTGCCTTAGCCTTCATCTTACCTTAGTTTATTAAGCTTTTGCCTATGCCTTTACCTCTAAAATTTGTTAGGGTTTCCTTGTTTGTCTTGCCATACTTGCGTCCATGTTGCTATTTTGTTGTGACATTGCCTTGCCTTGCTATTACTTGTTGTTGGTTGTTCACAAATAATATTTGTCACTTCATCTGTCCAATCATCGAAAATAACTTTCATGCAACATGACTGTCATAGTGGTACTATCACAAGTCACTTACGCAATATCATAAAAAGTATTTTCTACTTCATCAGTCTAATAATGACTATCATTCAACAAAAATGCTATAGTGGCTGTCATAAGCCATTTATGTGCATTGTTTTGTGCGTAATTGGCTTGTGATACTTGTTAACACTCAAATATGGCGAGGTCAACAAAATACCAATACGATTAACTATGATAGGTGCAACTGTACTTGATATTTAAAAGACAAATGGGTTTAAGTGGTTCATCCAAAGAGACAAGTTACATTCACTGACAATATGTAATATATGTGTTGGGTTATAAGGCTTTCAAGGAACATACCATGATACAATATTAAGCCTATTCTCTTTGCAGAATCCAGTGCCTTATTTGGGTCTCTGCTTGATAGGAGTATATTTATACAACTTAGTTAGCTTGTTTCCTTGCATTTAGATTGTTAGTCCTTAGTTATTTTAGTATTTTAAGCTATTTTCATGTGTTTGTAGGTCCAAATGACAAAGTATGCAAGAAAGTGCAATTTGGAGCATTTTTGGGCATTGGATGGTTAGCTTATGCTTGGAGCCAAGTTGATGGATGAAATTGAAGATTAAGGGATCCTCTCCTTTTCTATTTTCTGACCCAAAAACACATCACACTCACTTCACCTACAACATCCACTCACTTCACCTACAACATCCACACCCACTTCACCTACAACATCCACTTATTTCACCTACAACATCCACACTTACTTATTTCACCTACAACATCCACTTATTTCACCTACAACATCCACACTCACTTCACTTACAACATCTACTCACTTCACCTACAACATCCACTTACTTCACCAACAAATTTTGTGGTGGTGATTCATTTTCAAAATCTATAAATAGGCTTCTCCATCATAAGACAAAGGACCAATTCACATCTACAACACATTCCATAAACAACACAATTTCTGCCGCAAGTTTCCTTCTTCCTCCATCCATTTCCATCCACCTCTTTTCCTATCCATCCCCTACCACCCTTCCATACTCTCTCAACCTATCCAATCTCTGCCACATCCCCTAGACCATCCAAACACCACACCCACCTTGGTGCTGCATGTTTGCAAGAAAAGAGGAGGACTTGGAGCTGTGCTAACCATTCAAGACGTTGGATTGTTGGAGCGTTCTAGGTGTCTTCTACCTTTGTTTATCATGTTTAAATTCAATTATAGTTGTTTAATTGCAAATATGTGGAACTAAATTCGTTTTGGCTAGAGGTTGATTCAAAGCCATGAACATATTTGTAATATGAATTGATTACCTTCAGTTGTGATTTCATGAGTTGTGAATTCAATTTGCTTAACTGCTTGATTTATAACTTATTCTTGTATGTCGATTAAGGATGCATACTTAGTTTGCATGCATGAATTTGATGCTAGAATATAAGGGAGTTTCACTTAATCGTTATGAACTTATATTCACAAGTAGTGGAGGTTGCTAGTCACAATCGCGTTAAGTGAATTCTTGGCAAGAGTATCATGCTGTTCATAGTTACGAATGCCTCGTCAATGCTTATAGTTTTCACAAAGCTTAATGATCTTTGATTGTATCTCTATTATGCTGTTCACGTAGGGGACGTTTGAAGAATGTTTTGAATTGTTGTATGCGCTTTTCCGTCCAATTCAATAACTTAAGGAAAACTTGAAGGTTAAAAAAGTGTTGTTCACGGTTAATCTGGGGTGTTGAGATTCATGGTTTATTGAAAGAACAACTGAAAATTGGTTTGTATGCAAGTGTGTCATGTGTGGAGAAAAACCCTCTAGCCATCCATTCATCCATTGATTTACTCAAATCTGTCTTAAAATCTGTTTTATAAAGTTTACTTAGTTTTTGTTTAAATTTGTCCAAAACCAAACCCCCCATTGTTAAGTTGTATTCTTTAGTTATAATCTGTACAATTTGATGTCTTTTGAGTATTTTGAGTCTTTGTAATCCCAAATTCGTTTAAATCCATCCCTAGTATCTGTTTTTATTCAATTTGCTAGTTTTGTGTTGTTTTGACTATTCTAGTGTGTTTAAAGTTATTATAGTTTAGCTTTATGTTTTAAAGTTTTGTTTTGTGTTTTTGAGTCTTGTTTAATATTTTTAAGTCAGTTAGGTGCATTAGCAATCCTTCCTAATCCCCGGTCTAGAACGATACCCTACTTACATCTTTACTACAATTGTCAAAAAGAGGGTTTAATTTGTGTGTTGTTTACAACGCATCACTGCTCCTCCTTATATAGGCTTTGCCTTCTTCGTCCAAAAGATATTGTCACACCACGATCATGGACGTGACGTCACCAAGTATTCGTATATCCAACAGATCCCACCTCTGGGATATGTACAAAGCATAATTCAAGATTCGAATTGCTTAGAAGTTTTTGCATACTTTATGGCTGCATCTAACCTCCTCATTAGACTGCCTACAGACCCTAAATATGGATCAAGCCATTCATAGTTCATTATTTACTACAATTTGACAAATATCACAGTCTGTTCAAGCCGAAAGGCATAACATTCCTCAATCAATCGTTAGAACTTGACAAGCATGAAATTACTAGACTCAGGGCTACATAACAAACCCACATGATAATCAAGATTTCCAATTCATCCATCATATAAATCACTATGCTTCACATAGTTCCGCAATTCATAGTATGCAACATCTCAAAGAACAGTCAACGAAGCACAATGTTATTCTCTAGCCACATTGGTCAACGAGTCCAATCATAATAATAACAATCATATCCAACATCATTCCACAATCACTCCAATTAATCAGTCTTAAGAATCAGAGATGCACTATATTAACATTTAACTACATTAATCAATTAGTAAGATGGCATTTCAATACACAAAATTTAATAAAGGAATTCTACATAATTCCCTATATGGATTCCAAGTAATAACATGATAATTCTAATTTATAAACATAACGTCTACTATGAGCAATTCCAACTCACTCGAACCTAGGGTCGAACTAACTTTATGGAAATGAGCAAAAGTAGGGATTCCTGACCACTCAATGAAATCCAACCAAAATATGATCGACTATCGAAATGTAACAAAGTATAACTAATCCTCATAACCTCTAGAATGTGTATGGTCCCCTATTGCGGATATACCAAGCAGAACCATATGCATAAGCTCATCGTGCATGCAGTGATCACCCATTGCAGTTATACCAAGCATGATTACCCTTGAATACATATGGTCACTCATCGCGGATATACCAAGTAGGACCACATCCTAACTTTAGGTAATGATCACCCATCACGGATATACCAAGCATGATCACTCCTAGAATGCGTATGGTCCCCTATCGCGAATATACCAAGCAGAACCATATGCATAGTCTAATAATGTAGGCAGTGACCACCCATCGTGGATATACCAAGCATGATCACCCCTAATAGTTCCTTCATTATGGATGTACCAAGCAGGATTATATCCTACAGCTCTAGGTAGTGATCACCTATAGCAGATATACCAAGCAAAACCATAAGTATAGTCTAATCGTGCAAGCGATGATCACCCATCACGGATATACTAAGCATGATCACTCATGAAATACGTATGGTCCTCCATCGCAGATATACCAAGCAGGACCATCCATGTACCACTGCTACATGGTGCAGTAAATTCAACAAACAACCTACCCATTACTCAACCCCTATGAGTTACAATGTAGTCACCTACACCATCAACTTCTCAAGGCCACTAACTAATATGTCACACCAGCATATAAGTTCTACAAAATACTTCCAATAGGATTCTAGGATCATATTGTCATAACATTTATCATACTTATCATTCACATTATTAAGAAGATAAATAAACACACACACACATATATATATATATATATATATCACAATATGACGTCCCATACACGTAAACCGATGTATATATTATCTGGGATAACTTACTAACCAATATAGGCCCACTAAGCCCTACATAGTCTCTACTAATACTGATTTTAATAATTAGGATCAACTCGTAACATATTAACCAAAAGTCAAGTGTTTGTCAAAAGTGGGGTCCATAACCCTATACAGGTCAATCTGGAACATCCACCTATCGATTTCCGATCCATAACTTCCCAAGGGTCTCATTTATCTTTTAGAACAATATTTTAAAATTTCAGAACAATCCAACGGTCAAATCTCCGCCAAGTGCTAAAATTAGGTTGCTATCAACATTTGGTTTTACAAACATAGAAATTCAATTTGGGAAGATCCGTACATTAGATTCCTAATCCATCAGTTCTTATGGTCCTCAAATATTACGTACTAAACATATTAAGGTTTGGTGACGATCCAACGATCGGATCATCGAATCATAAAATGGTTAAGTGGCATAGTATTCCATACTAGGTTCAAAAAATTGAAATTTATCAAACGGTTATCAAATTTGAAATCAAAACATCGAATTTAACTTAAAAACATAGCGTCGACATACTGGCCACGCACCGCTGCAGGTGGCGATTTTTGGCGAACGAAAACTCCAAATTTTGACCAACACTAAAATTCACCAAATTTTACAGAAATGTACAACTCAAGGAGAGAAACATTTTTCATACCTAGGCTGAAGCCTAGTTCGGTCGGGAAGTGGCCGAAAAATCCCTCAAACCATCAAAAACCCTAAAAATGGTGAGCTTTGATTTGTCTCCAAACGAACTATGACGCCTTATCTAATGCTTGGGCCTTACTCCTAGGATTGAGAGGAGTCAATTGATGGTGGTGTTCGTAGAAACGGAGAATCACCACCGTGCACCCATTAATGCCGACGAGTTCTGTTCTTCGTGAAATTAGGGCCAAACTTTTTTTTATTATGGGTGCAAATGGGAGAAAAAAGATTGGGGAAGGTTTTCCAGGTGGTAGCTCGAAGAAATTTGTCAAAAAAAATGACGAAAAACTGTCAAAAAACTCGTAGAAGTCCGGCTAAACCAGGTCGGGTCGTTGAGTCCAGGGTGATTCGATGTTTCTCTTTTCTCTCCCTTTTCTTCTCAGCTCTCTCCTCTCATTCGTCCGTCCTCCCCTTGATTAGGCAATTCCACACCCTTTTATCTTCTATTTTTTCCATCATAGCCACATTGGCTTCATCTTTGCCATTCATGCTCCAACAAATATGGAGCCTTCCAGATTTAATAATTAAAGGACCATTTTGTCCTTGTCTTTGTTCGTTCATAACTCCTTCGTTATAACTCCAATTTACGTTCCATTTGCACTCACAAGTTCGTATCGACACGTACCTTTCAGATATACAAAGAAATCTAAAAAAAATATGAAAATATCAAGGACATCCACAAAGAATCTCGTTTAACACAATATGGGTAATTTCGTCCTTTTACTTATCAAATAAAATTTTTATAAATCTAAACTTGTCGAAACTACGAATATGAATACGAAATGCGAGATATGTAATTTTAAATAGTGAAATCCAGGGACGGGATTTCACAAATATAGTCTCTGTTTATTAGGCTTCTTTATGGGCAAGTGGGCTATAGTTGAGAGCTATCCATATGCTATTTTTCCTTGGCAATGATTGACACGTGGTGCAGAGTGAACAATTGAGCAGACATGTTTAAGACTATGTGCCAAAAAAATATTAGACACGGTACTAGGTCACAGAGATAAAAAATTGATCAGGTTGAGTAGTTTAGTTTTTTTGTGATCGATGCTGAAGATTGAAGAGTGAGTATGTTGAGTGCTTTACTTGTAGTGCTTAGCGACTCATGATATTATACTCAATCTGGAACTTCTCGAGTTGGTATTGTGGACTTTGTAGCTCAACTTGTTGCTTTTTTAAGTCTATGTGGACCTTTTTAGGCGGCTCATACTGGTACGGCAAGACCATTCATTAGTTTTGTTAACGTGGATCCCTATCTAACCTGACCCTACTCTTGCCATGTCACCATTTTGAGGAAAGTCTAGTTGACTGGGACTATATTACCTTTAGATGGAGGACTCTTTAATCGGGGACTAGATCAGTGTTAGATTTAATAAACCCTTTGGCACATGATAAACTACCTATCTTGAGTTCTCTATGGACGGCCACATCTTCAGAGCTTTCTATAGACAATTGCCTCTCTCGAACTCTCAACGGACAAGCACCTCTCCTAGGTTCTTTACGGATGACCACCTCTCCAGAGTGCTCAACGAACGACCACATCTCCCGAGTGCTCTATCGACGATCACCTCTTTAGAACTCTCTAGGACGACCACCTCTCCCAAGTGCTCTATGAACGACCACATATATCGAGCATTTTACGGACGAACGCCCCTGAATGCTCTTCCTATAAACCACCATTAAATGAAGACCCTTTGGCTATTTGACCAAGACTAGATATTTGTTGGTCTCTAGATATTTATTGAATGGTTTAGATGAGGCCACATCATCTTATAAATATGGGTTACCTCTAGCCACATACATGACCCTCTAGTAGAAGGTTTTAGGCCTATATAATAAGGAGTTGTCATGTTGAAGAAAAGGAAAACTAATGAAAAAGACTTGAAAACTTTGAGTTTTAACGATAAGGACAAAATAAAGGGTAAAATGAATAGTAGTAGAATTGACTGTTTGGTGTAAAAATGTGATTTTTTGTTAAAGTAAACATTACCAGGAGCTCTTTGTTAAAGTTCCCAAGAAGAAACGGGTTGGACCCTTTATCTTTAGAGGGCTTCCAAGTCTATTCTCGTGTAACACAAATATACATAGGTAAACTACTATATATCCTTGTGTTCATCCTATTATTAATCTCCATGATATCTCTTTATACCCACCAAGCGTTAACAATACTGATCTTTGTTGACTTCTCAATTTTGTTAACAATTTTAATGGGGTAAAGAGGGGCCATGTGTTAATATTACTATCACAATGACATCTCAAATAGTGTAAGTTTTTATATTAATCTTTCTTATTAACATTTGTGTTGCTACTTAGACTTAGTATTGCGGTCTAGTATTATTCCTCTTTACTTGTAAGTGAGATGTTTTAGATTCGATTCTTGCCAAAGGTGAATTTGAATCATATTATTACTAGTCTATTGTGAGCCTTAGCCCACACCTCCACCATTTAATGTAGATAATTTTTTTTTTGTTAAAAAAGAACATTTGTGTTTTATAGGTAACTCTTAATATATATATATTGGTCTGTATAGATGCTAATTCGTAATCGTAATATCAAGATTGTTAAATGAACAATAAACATGATTATTTTTTTAACTTGTCATTCTAAATGAATTGAGGTGTTACCCTTAAAAAAAAATAACACCTCACTTAATAGATTAGCCGAAAGAAGAGCTTAAGTTATTTTTCAAACATATGGCGATTGATTACAATAGCAAAAATCAATTATGCATCTGGACTACTTAGCTGATTAAAGTTAGTATTCATCTTTATTTGGAAGTGAGAGGTTTTAGATTTGAATCTCATGGATGACGAATTCGATACCAAATTAGATTGCCTATTGTATGGTTTAGTCTAACTTCCCCCTCTAGTGTAAAAATATAGATATACTCAATTTTTTTTTATCGCTCTATTTAAAAAGGTTTTTAATAAATGTAAATGGACTGAACTGTTATAGCTCTAGAGTATAGAAGGTCATAGTACAATTATATCTTAAAATAAAAATTAAAAAAATCTGTGGGCTGAGGCTGATTAAATCCATTGATCGCGTCATAACAAATGAGATGCCACCTCATCTCTTTGTTAGTATTCGGATCTGATCCAGGTGCACTTTTCTTTCGAATTTGTTTTATAGATAAATTATATAAAACTACCTCAACTATGAGCCAATCACAGTTTTATACCCCATCTTTTAAAAAATGTCAATGTCATACATTCCGTCAGTTAGTCTGTCAATTCTTTCGTTAAATACTGATGTGGCTTGAGACAGTGCCCTCTCCATTAAAAAATTAATCAAATACTAAAAATATAAAATCATTTATTTTTTTTGCATGGGGGACCCACCCCCTCCCCCCAAAATCACAGTAAGCTTTGAACTTGTTGCGTCTTGGAAATCAAAGCAGCCATTTCCTTCAACCTCTAACTCTCAACCCCTCTATCAAAATCTAGAACTTCAAATTCCTTCGACAACTTCCGAACACCCAAATGTCTGCAGATCGACAAAGGTCTCAATTCCCTCCACCACCAAAGTTCCTACCTGCAGCCACCCTTGCACAAACCCATCTCTGCAACCCAGCTACAGCCACCCACCGACGACCTGCACAACCCTCATTAAGCTGCAGTGTCAGAGAAAAATTTGCACTCCATTCGCAAAGACTGCAGATCCGCGCCCTCAACCTACTCGCTCTTCTCTGTCACGGCCCAGTCGCGTGTTAGAGATGCATAACCTTTTCCTTTTTTTTTCTTTTTTTTTTTGAAATAGGCAAATTCAAAATTTAGGGTTAGGGTTTGTGTGGAATTAGGGTATTTTGTTTGAAGTTGGTTACATGGATTAATTTGGTGAGGGGGATGGGTTTGTAGGAAGAGGGGGATGAGAGCCATGGAAGGGAGATGGAGATGAAGGAAGAGAGGGCGGCGGTGGCGGCGGGTGGTGTGTGTCTGGTTTTGGCATTGAAGGTAGGTTGGGGGGGACACTGGTGGATGGGGAAGAAAGGGTGAGAGCGATAAGGGGTGGGTCCCCCATGCAAAAAAAATTATTTTTTTAGTTTTTAATATTTAATTAATTTTTTAATAGAAAATGGGCCCGTCTTAAGCCACGTAACTATTTAACAGAAGAATTGATAAATAAACTGACGGAATGTATGAAATTGAAACAAATTTGTAAGATGAGATATGACATTGACATTTAAAAAAAAAAAGGGGTATAAAACTGTTTATCTCGCTTAGATCATTTCACACAGTTTATCTCTTCAATTTTATATATTTTTTTCTTGAACGGTTCCACTTGCTTAATCGGTAAGATCTCAAATTTGTTAAAAAAACACTGGATGCTAATTACACATGCACAATATATCTCTTCAACTTATATATATATATATATATATATATATATATATATATATATATTTTTAAACGGTTCAGATTGCTCAATCTGTAAAATCTCGAATTTGTTAAGGATGCTAATTACACATGCACATTGCTTCCTATACATAGTTTATATTTTATTTTCACTTGCCTCCTTTACTCAGCACTCGTACTTTTTTGCCATTTTCATTTCTTTTTTTTGTTTTTGGGTTCTAGAGTCTGAGATGCATTTTACTTTACAGTTTCGTTTTAAATTTTGATTTATTTGTTGTATTAGGGATAGAAGAGAAATACATCAAGGGAATGAAGAATGAAGAATAGTGAATTACAGAGGGTTGAACAAGACATAGAAGAAACGTATAAATAAAAACTCTAAAAGTAAAAACTATTTTAAATTGCTTTACTTTCAAGATTTTGTTTTCGTTCATTCATATATATTTCTTCTCTTCTCCTCTCTCTCATCTCCTTCTTCACTATTTATTTTCCTCATATACTTTTTTTTTATTTCTCATGCAAAAAAGGTTAAACGAAAAATTAAAAACAAAATTGAGTGATGCTATCGATATTATATTTGTATATCATATGATGTGGCGGTTGGTGGTTAGAAGTCTTCTTTAAATTATTAAAAAATAATCAAACCAACAACAGTCACATTATTTGTTTTACAAAATGATCTTCCTATTATTTTTCCAACAAAATAGCTATCATCGTGCCTTTTTTATTCATTTTTAAGACAAGTTAATGGTAAATGGAGGAAAACACGCATAAACAATAATGCCCAAACAAACAAAAAAACAAAATAATAAAAAAAAAAACATAAACAAATCTGTCGATATACAGTGTAAACCTGGCAATTGGTTCTGTGGATATGGCCCACAACCCAAATCCATATCGACTCCTTTAATTTTTTTTATTTTTTATTTTTGGACAAAATTTATATGATCTCAGTTTATTACTCTAAAGTTTCGTGGTTTTTAACATTTGGTACATGAATTTTTTTTTCATCCCAGAGTCATACCTCAAGTCTTAATTTTGAGACAGTTTCGTACATCCCTTAAGTCAGTCGTTAATTGATGACGTGACGCCTATGTGGACAATGGCTGAGTGCCACGTGTCAATATGGGCCCACGTAGATATTTAAAAACTAAAAAAAAAAAAAATTAACTTTCTGGGCACCCCACCCTTCTCGATCCACTCATTGGATTCAAAAAGCAAAATCAGAAAAAGAAAATGGACAAGGCACTAGGGCTGGGCCGGGCCCATTTTTGAAGGGACCGGACCGGACCCGGAATTAAAGGAGACGGGGCGGGCCGGGCCGGGCATTACAATTTTGAAAATAGGAACCGGACCTTACCAGGCCCGGGTACACAGGTCCTTTTTTTTTGCTGTTTAAAAATGTTTATTGCATAGATTGCAGTTTCAAATTTTGCTGTTTAAAAATGTTTGTTGCACATATTGCAGTTTGAAAAAACTGCACAGATTGCAGTGCGAAAAAACTGCACAGATTGCAGTTTAAAAAACTGCACAGATTGCCGTGTTTCAAAAACTGCACAGATTGCAGTTTGAAAAAACTACACAGATTGAAAAAACTACACAGATTGCAGTTTCAAAAACTACACAGATTGCAGTGTTTCAAAAACTGCACAGATTATAAATAGAAACGGGTCGGTCCGGGGAGCCTTTTTCTAGGATGTAGGACTCAGCCCGCCCCGTAAATGACAAGGACCCGCCCCGCCCCGTTTAGTTTCTAAAATATTTGGAACCGGCCCGTACCCGCCCCGACCCGTGGTTCCTCTACCCGTTTGCCCACCCCTACAAGGCACCAGCAGCAACCGGCTGCTATAAGTGCGACCGACCAGGCCACTGGTCACATGACTGCCCCTCTTCCTCTGCCCCTACCCTCAATTCCAATTCCAATCCCATTTCTAACGTAGATCCCAATCCCAATCTCAGTACTAATACTGGGATCAGAGGGAAGGTTAAGAAGGTGTCGGTTTTGAAGACTCTGCCGAAGTTGACTCCAAAGCTGCTTCTCTCAGATGACAGCCTTGGCTACGACCTCCGCCACTTCCCTTGTGCCTTCAAGTACCGCAGGCACAGACACAAGGTCTGATACCTCACTTCTGCTCTTGTTTCATTTCCTTTATGCAAGAAAATTCATAATAGTTGTTAATTTTTTTAGTAAATTAGTAAAAAGTAACTTAATAATTAAGGGTGAGTGAGGATTTTAGTTTTTAGGGTTTATGTAAGAGATGGAGGATCGGGTTCTTTAGCTTACTTGGAGGGCTTGGGAAATGGAATTGAAGGTGGGTGTGTAGAAGAGAGAAGGGAGGGTAGGGGTCAAGAGTTGAGGTTGGGGATTGCTCAGAAAAGTTAATTTTTTTTAATTTTCTATCGCAAAGAAGCGGCGTCATCGTGGGTCAAGGTCGGTTTCCAGCAGGAGTAGAGAGCGGAGTGGGACCCAGAGGTGCTGCTTGGTTGGGGCTTCGGCGAGGAGTTGGGTGCAAGGAAGAGAATGAAGGAAGGGGTCGGGAAGGGTGGGGCAGGATGTCTAGAAAGAAAGAGGGAAGGAAGATAAGGGAAAGAGAATGAGGGGAATGGGTAGGTGTGTGGGGAGGATGGGTGCAGGGAAGAGAATGGAGGGAGGATTGGGACAAGAGGGAGAATGAGAGAGGGGGTCGGGTGAAGCCCATAATTTTTTTAAATTTTTTAATATTCACGTGGGCCCTATATTAACACGTGGCATCTAGTCATTGTCCACGTGAGCGCCACATCATCAGTTAACGACTGATTTAACAATCAGACTAACGAATGTATGAGACTGTCCCAAAATTAACACTTTAGGTATGACTTTGGGACAAAAAACTTTATGTACCAAATGTTGAAAACTACGAAACTTGAGGATAGTAAACTGAGATTTATCCAAATCTATATTATTGACTTCTATAATGAAATGACATTTAAAAATAAATAAATAATAAAAAATATACTATTAATGAGAAAATGAGGGAGTTTCCAATTTGGTACGCCTAAAATATTGAACTACATGCAAAAAAAAAAAAAAAAAAAGATCTAAACCTTAAATGAGGTCGCCATCTATGACCACACTGTAAGACCTGGCATTTGTGTCGTGTTTCTCATTTTCGTGTCATACCCGATAGCTTAATGGGTCGTGTCGTGTAACACCCGTTAAAATAAACGGGTAGTATGACCCAACTTGAAATCGACCCATTAATATTATCAGGTAATATGATCCGACCCGTTACCCGTTAAGAAAAATATATTTTAAATCAATAAATAATGAAAATGAAAAACATAATTTGACCCTAAAAAATGTAAAACATAATACTAAATTAGTATATACATACCATATTGTCACATAAATACTACTTCAAAACATTAATAAAAAAATAAAAAAAACATTTTTCTTTCAAGTTTACATACCCCAAAATAAGAGTCTAATGAAAAAACATTAGTGCATACTACAAAATACAAATGTTCAAAGATATGCAAAATGAAGAGAGTTATGTTTCAAGATTGAGGAAGTTTGTACATTTTTTACAATAAAACCCTTCAAGTTTCATCAATCATGAAGGGAAATGGTATTGGAACTTATTGACGATGTTTTCACTGAGGTTTTCCATTATCTATAAACTATAGATTTAAATTTAACCGTTAATTGTCATTTACATTTACGTTCCATTCTTCTCACCAATTTTTTTTTTCTTTTCGGATTTTCTTTTTTGAAAACATGATCTCTTAGAGGATGCATGAAGATGAATGGTTTGGATCGTTTATATTACGATGAAAGTTCTACCATTAGTGAAAATATAGCTCAAAGTCTATAAAGTCTCTAGAAACTATATAACATGAACTCATATTTTAGTTAACCGTAAATATCGGAAAACGATCTAAACCGTTCATTTTTCTACATCCGTCAAAAGATCACTTTTCAAAAAAGAAAATCTAAAAAATGAAATTTGGTGAGTAGAATAAAGTGTAAACAACAATGGACAGTTAAATTTAAATCTAAGGTTTATGGATTATGGTGTTAGATTTCAGAGTTGGCCCCTTCACGAAAGTTGTAAAACTTGTGATTACGAGTGATTGTATTTTTTTATTTTTTTTACATTTTTTACACTTCTACAATATTATTAATTTTGCACTAAAAAAAACATTATTCATGAGATTTGGAGGGTTTTAAAAATCTAAACGACCATGTAACGATTGTCTAAGGGTAGAGGATGTAATCATGAGCATTTATATAGGGGCGTGCTATCCACACACCCCATTTTACTTCTTACACACCCCTTGTTAATTTCTATTTGTTGATTTTCTTCAATTCATCCGATCCGACGGTCGATAATTAGAAGGGTGTGTGAAAAGTAAAATGGGGTGTGTGAATATCACACCCCTTTATATATGCTTTCACATTTTTTCGACTTATACATTAATGATTATGAATTTTATTTATTTTGAACTTCCTTAAAAATACATGAGGGTTTGTATAGTTTTAAAAGTTCATGTACGCACCTTTAAAGCGTAGAGGATGCGATTAAGAGTGCTTGCATATTTTTTCACATTTTTTGCACTTGTAAATTAATTATTTTAAATATTTAAATGTATTTGGTATTTTTAAATTACTTGATGTTTTTATTTTTAATGTGTTTTATAATTTTTTAATCTCACTCTTTGCTCATAATATTTTATAAAATAAATAAATAAAACTTAAATTTTTAAAATTTATTTAGAATAATAATACAATAATAATTAATGAACAATATATATATATATATATCCACTATATTGATTGTATTTTATAGTAAGTTTTTTTTAGTAATTACAAAAAATTAAAATCATCAAAATAACTTTTTCTTTTTCGTGTCGAAACAGGTTACTCGCGTGTCACTCTCGTGTAAACCTGTTAAGGACCCGTTATTAACGGGTTCTTATCGTGTGACCCGATAACGACCTAATTAGTTATCGTGTTGATCCGAAACCCGTTATTTTCGTATCATTTACGTGTCGTGTTAACGTGTCGTGTAAGAAACTGCCAGATCACTGTTAAAAGTCGTGCGCTCTACCGGCTGAGCTAAGATGGCTTTGTATTGACTAATATTTTGATACTTTTTCCTTTTTTTTTCTTTCAAAATGAGAGCAAAGCAAGCCAAAGCATCCCCGACAGTGAGGCGAAGTGTTATTTGGGTTGTCAATTTTACATTTGAGACCATCATATCAGATAAATGCTAAAGTTTTCAAAGTTCTGTAATTGTAAATACTATTTAGTGTGACAGAAAACGTAATTGATAAAAGATATGAAATTTAGAGCATCTTTAATGAGTTTAAAAGTATTTTGTCATTGATCGTATAAATTATGTGTTTGTTTCTTTCATCACGTTGCGTCAATTTCGAAATTGTGAGGTTCACTTCAAGTGCCATGTTTGTCATTTCTCGTATTTGGGATTGATGCATGGGTGATTGAGTTGGTTGCATCATATTAGTATGCATAAATGCATTTAAAGCTCATCATTGTTGCACCTTGGTGTTAGTGCTTCTGTCCGAGGCCGGGGCACAATTCTTCATGTGATGTTCACCTCCCGCACCGCACGTTCACCTTGGATCCAAGTTTGGTGCACAGTCCTTTCGTACAGACTGCATTAGGCAGTTCCGACTCATAGGTGACCTGCGATTTATCGCACAGCCTTCACATGATCGTAGCACTTGAGTGTACATGTTTACACACAGCCTTGTCGTACAAGCCACACTAGGTGGCTCCAACTTGTGCACAGGTATAGGTTGATGAGCTATAGGTCTAGTCGTACAGGTCACGTTAAGTGACTTCGGCTGGCATGTTATTTTATACTGATTTCACACCTGACTTACGTTTGTTAATGCTGAAATGTTATGACATGGCATACTTCTGTTTTTACTGGCATGAAGCATTGTTTTTATATACGTATGTAGTATTATTTTCTGGGAACTATATAGTTTTTACAGTGAGGGGTTATTATGTTCAGAAAGAAAAATATGTTTTCAAACGCTTTGTTTTTGCCCACTCACCTTTCTGTTTTGTGCCCCTCCAAGTCCTAGGTAACTGTGCATCCATGTGGCTCACGAGGACTAACTAGCAGTTCTGATGATCTACTAAATAATGTAGGGATCTTCTCCTTATTTGTATAATTAGTACTTAGTCTATTCGACTGTACTGTTGGATTGCCTATGCTCTGAATACTTGTATTTGGATTTGATCACTTCCACACACTTAAATAGTACCTTTAGTCTAAGTTTAATTTAGTTTTGGTTTTTATTTACTCACATTTTCTTATTATTATCGCTTCTGTTGTGCACTTGGCTACGTCATGCCTACGTGACGGCCAGCACATCTCGACTCCGTTCAGGATGTGTCACTTTGTTTATCACCTTGATATAAAATCAATAAAATCATTTTATACATACAAAATTAGCACGTTTTGTTGTTATTCTCTAATAGAGATAGACCATACCATTGCATGAGACCTGTATTAGAGAGTATCAATTTTGTGGGCCCAAATAGCATCACTCTATAAAATTATCAACTACATGATATATTCTTGTTTTAGTGAACGAAATTTTTTTTCATGAAAAAGGAAAATACAAGTCATACATATAAATAACATGACCCCAAGGGGAGGGTATCTGCAAGCAAAAATCTAAAATGAACAATGTTGAAAAAGATGAAGGATCCATAGACGTAAATACATTTAATGTTGTAAGATCATGTGAGAGATGATAACTCTTAAAACAACGGTGGGATGAGAAAGTGCCATCATTTAGGCATAGAGTAGAAGGACATCGTGGTTCCAAATTACCTTATGATTCCAAAGCATCATTTAATAATAGATTAACTATTATGAAAGATAACACTCACGAGGATTGAATCTTGTAAGCCGTAGAACCTTTGTAAGGCATCATGAGTTAAAGAGCACACTATCCTGTGATGTCATGCAATCGTTAGCGCAAAAATATTGTTATAAGTTATCTTCAGCAAATGCCCAGCTTTATGAGCAGTCTTTTGCCATCGCTTAAACCAAAAGAAAAATGAAAATGACCACCTCAACTATGAACAAGAACCGCCGTTCAAAACTATGAGTTTGATATGTAAGTCATAGACACTACAAAGGTTCTCCTCCATAAAGCGAGAGAGCGACCACAAACATGAATACTTTTCTTGCCAAAGCGACCACAACCATAGGATAGAAATCCAAACAAGGAGATAAGAGAAACAAGGAGGGAGAGAGAGGGAAGAGACAATAGGGCCGGTGCCGCCGATCCCAAAGCCAAGATCGTCCGTTGAGGTTTTTTTTCATGTATTGCTCTTCCCTCTCATGAACAAGGATCATTATGCACATCAACAAGTTAATAGACATATACACTTCCAACCCCAAAGTCGTGGTAAGCATCATCACCACAGGGATTGCCGTCAAATGAGTGTGATTTAATCTATCAACTACACAAATTTGTGAACTCAATCAACACCATCTAAGAGTAGTGAGAAAAACTATTTCCTTTTCTTGTAATTGTTGTCCGATAGACCCAGTAAGTTAACTTGACACAAGAGGAACAAACCCGCGTGGCTGTAAGAGTACTTAGATAACTAATTAATTCAGTTTATAGAAGAGTTAATTACAATAACGATGCCATTTAAATGATTGGTGAAACCCCGAAGGTATTAATATTCACCTTTAATTAATCTCTTAATATTGATTCATTCGCATTCCATACAACAAGAAAAGGGAAATTATATTCACACACCCCAAATTACTTCTCTCACGCCCTTTTAATTTTTTAATATTTTTCTATCAAGTGTTAGTGTTGTGTAGAAAATATTAAAAAATTAAAAGGGTGTGGGAGAAGTAATTTGGGGTGTGTGAATATAATTTCTCCAAGAAAATTAGTCGCTGACATTAGGGACAAGCCTTTTAGCCACTGATAAGTGCGTGCATCTATCATGCGCTTACTAAACTGTAACAAACTTGTTTCTTTTTTCATTAATTAATTAAGGGATTCAGTGACAATCAGTATTTAGATAAACAATGTCCATGATAATATAGAAAATCCATTAGCTTGTGATAGATAAACAAAGTAATATAATGATAATCATAACGAGGTGCTACCTTAGCTTGTAACTCCCCTTCAAAAGAAATTAAAGAACATCAAAAACTCAGAAAAGACCATGTCCAGCATAACCAAAACTATATGCAGATCAATTTGATCTGTCGGTTTAATTTTGCTTTCAAAACAACAAAGATCATCACGTTGAACAACACCATTGTTCCTTATGAAAAAATGGTGAAGATGATGAGCAATTAGCAGCAGCAGCAGCAGCAGCACTAGACTCCATCAAAATCCAATTGGCTTGTTTAGTCACATTTGTCTTGAGCTCCTCCATTGAAGCCTTCAATATCTGAAGCTCATGAAACCCTAGTTCGTCCACAAGCCTTTCCCACCAACACTGTTTTTCACTAGCTTTGCTTATTTTATCAAGTGCTTCTCCACATTTTTTCTCAGCCTCCAACTGGTTCACAACCTGGGTGAGCTGCATGTTAAGCTCGTGGACACTAGCATTCCTGTGAGCTTCAACAAGCTGTTGAGTAGAACCTGTTGATCCTGCTTGGAAATTAGGGCAAGGGTTTCGAGCAGCGAAGCGGTCGACAATGGAATCAACCTCAGGGTGGCCAAATGAGAAGGGCTTGTTGGCAGGAGAGAAGACTATGATTGCAATCTCAACCCCACAAAGCGTGCATAGTTCACTGGCCTTCTTGAAGAGCCCTGAACGACGTTTAGAGAATGTGACTTGTAAATTATTTCTCTTTGGTATTTTCGCAATGGCAATCTTTTGGCGACCTTGGCTAGGTTTCTTGATCTTCATCACCATATATAGTAGACTTATCTGGAGGATGATAAAAGAGTGAAGAAGATAATTAGATGACGATTACCAAATGCTTTGCTTGGTTTTCTTGTGCAAATACTTGTAAGGGCTGGAAGGGACAAGACCTTTATTTATAGGGTTATTTTGCTCATTATTTCTCTTAAATAGCACTTATGTTGGGCATATATTGTATTGTCCAATGAGGTCTTAATGCAATATTAACATTAGTACCGTAAATTATTACTCCAATATCTTTTTGGAAGTTATGAATCTCTATTCACTTAATGTACAATTACTATGAAACTGATATAACCTATTGATCATTGACATATATATATATATATATATATATATATATATATATATATATTAAAAAAATAGTTTTAACGAAATACTTCCGGTACTATTCACTTTTAATGAAAAATAACATTTTTACCTTTCCTGGTAATATTCACAACCTTTATTTGTCATTTTTCATTAAAATAATTTTTTTAAAGACTTTTCATAAGTTTTCCTTAAAAAAGTCATTGACATGATATAGAAACGAAAGTTTTTATTTCAATCCCATTTGTTTTATCTCTTCACCCAACTTAAAAATGTCTTTAGTGGAAATCCAAATTTTGCCATTAAATAACAAAAAGAATTTCGAAAAATTATAATTGTTGGATGGCCATAGCTACCACCAGTGCACCTCTCCATTTTTTTTTTCCGGGGAACGCAATCAAAGCTCTTGGCGACTATTTATGCTTTCATTCTCTCTTTCTTGTTTCTCTATACAAACGGGAGCATAGATAAAGAGATATCTAGCATTTCATATTTCTGGATTGTAGTTTTATGTCTTCAATAATCTATATTTACAATTAGATCTCATAATATGTGAGTATTTGGAAAAAAAAAATTCCTTATAGTATTAGTCTTGCAACTTAACCCAATCTCGTTATGTTCGCATTCATATATATTCCATGCAAACTAACTAATATTCTCATGCGAAAATTATGCTGTAAAACTGTAAATTTAGATCATGTAATTCTTCCTATCAATTCTAACTCCAAACTACTTTCTAGCAACAGATAACTTGGTTTAGGTTATGATCAATTTTTAGTCAGTTAGTCAATTACAATTGTAAATTTGAATACGGTTGTATGTAATCATCTCTTCTAATTCGACAAGCATGCCAAGTTTTCTAAAAACATAACATATAATTAAATGGTTATGCATGTTACTAACATGCATGCAAAATATGTCTTTTACCCTGAGTAGGTTTTATTGGAGAATAGCAAAGACAGAGACATCACAGCCAATTAATGCCAAATCTAATTTATGTCTCTAGAGAAAAAAAAAGCAAGACATCACCTCACCATTTCAAAGCTGGTGCCTTTAATATCCCTGTAAGCTTCCATACATTTTGCTAATTTATTAGGAGGATTGGATGACCTAAAGCATTTTGAATTATTGTTTTCATTGTGGTCCAGCAAATTCAGGCCATTAATGCTCGTAGTACAGAAGTGGAACCCAAATATGTTAGTTGAGTTGAATATCATAGTGTGCATACTACGATGAACGAATAAATGGATTATAAAACTAGAAATATTATTGATATCTAAACACTATAAAATTGCCAAGACAGCTACATAAACCCTAAGAGACTATATTGTGAATGACTTACTTCTCAAACTAAATTACAAGCAATATTTATAGAGAACTAAACCTAAGAAACCCTAACTCGGATGGACTAAGCCCAAATCCTAAACTAACAAGCAAAACCCTAATATTAAAATAAACCTAAGCAGTAATATTTTTCAACACCCCCCCCCCCCCGTCAAACTCATGGCGGTACACGACATGAGTTTGCCAACAAACGATGTGGATGCAAGTCTGTTATGCTAATTTCCAATGCCAATTCCAATATAGAATTCCATCGGTGCAAGTGCAAGATTCCAAATTCCAATGTCAATGCCAACTTCCAATCCAAGTTCAAGCTACCAATTTTTTTTCCTGTTGCCCGTGTGGGCCTTAAACTAACGGCAGACAAATTTATTTATTTTTCCTTTTTTTTTTCTATCCTTTCCTTCCTTCCCATTTTTCTTGCTTTTTTCTTTCATGCGAACAATCAGCAGAACTTTTTCGTTTTCCTTTTTTTTCTTATGTGCAAACCAACAACATCAGTCTTTTTTTTTTCCTTTTTATTCTGGGTTCATGGTGCAGATGGTGCGATTGTCTGGGCAGATTGCAGTGCGGTGGTGGTGACAAGAACAACTTCAACTACAGATGAGCGGAAGACGACGGACGAAACTAATACCCAGTAAACTGACAAACAAAACTAATACAAACAAATTGACACTAATCAAGAACAGATTAAATTCCGTAGGATCAAACCTGCTCTGATACCAAGATGAATATCAGAGTGCGCACACTACGATGAACGAATAAACGGATTACAAAACTAGAAATATTATTGATATCAAAACACTACAAAATTGCCAAGACGGCTACATAAACCTTAAGAGACTACATTGTGAATGACTTACTTCTCAAACTAAATTACAAGCAATATTTATAGAGAACTAAACCTAAAAAAACCTAACTCGGATGGGCTAAGCCCAAATCCTAAACTAACAAGCAAAACCCAAATATTAAAATAAAGGGTAAATTACAAAAAAACTACCTCAACTATGGTGTCAAGGCACTTTCATACCTGATCTTTTAAAAGTGACAATGTCATACCTTCCGTTAGTTTGGCGTCAATTTTTCAATTAAACGCTGACGTGGCTTGATTTGGGGCCCATTTTCTATTAAAAATAAAAAAAATCATTTAATATTTTTTTTAAATATTAAAAAGTAAAAAAATAAAAAAAAAGGGCGTCCCCCTGCTTCCCCCCCCCCGGCGCCCCCCGACTGATCGGAGCAAACCCATTTTTATTTTTATTTTTCCTTTCTTCTTCTTCTTCTTCTTCTTCTTCTTCTTCTTCTTCTTCTCTGTCCGCCTTCTTCTTCTTCTTCTTCTTCTTCTTCTCTGTCCGCCCCAGATTTGAGTTTTTTTTCCCTTTCTCCTTCTTCCTCTTCTTCCTCCTTCTTCCTCCTCCTTCCTCTTATTCTCTGTCCGCGAGCAACCCAGATTTGGGTTCTTTTTTTTTTTCCTTTCTTCTTCTTCTTCTTCTTCTTCTTTCTCCTCCTCCTCCTCCTCCTCCTCCTTCCTCTTCTTCCTCTTCTTCCTTTTTCTTCTTCCTCTTCTTCCTTTTTCTTCTTCTTTTTGCAGGAAGATGGGATGAGAGAGAGAGGAGGGGGTTGGGTCAACTGACACAGGTTTTTTTTTAATTTTTAATTTTAATATTTTTAAAAATATTATAAAAAATTTAGTTTTTAATAATAATTTACTAATTTTTTAATAAAAAGTGGGTCTCGGATCAAGCCACGTCAGCATTTAACTGAAAAAATTCACGGCCAAGTAACGGAAGGTATGACATTGTCACAATTTCGTAAGATGAGGTATGACATTGTCACTTTTAAAAGATCAGGTATGAAAGTGTCGTGACACCAATAGTTGAGGTAGTTTTTTGTCATTTACTCTAAAATAAAACTAAGTACTAATATTTTCCAGCATAACTTCCTCAGTAATTGCTGCAAATAAGCTTCAAGTTTCAGCTACCATGACCAATGCTCTAATAGTCTTAACCCTAGAGTATGATATGCACTCCGATGATCCCCAAGTGGCACGTCGCGCGTTATGTTACCATATCAGATCCTAAACTTCGATCCAAATTAGGGTATGTACAATTTCCTCAGCTTTTTCGTGGAATCAACAAATACGACATATATGCATGTGAACTCAAGCGTCTGTTTCAAATGATTCAATGGGAATGAATGGCGCCTATCGGGACCAAATCACTTGTGAACCCTAAACCCTAACAATGCTGTGGCCAAAGCTTTCATCAGTCTTCAGAGGTTATGGAATTGGCATACAATGTGTTGCTGCTTGCAAGTGAGGCTTAAGATAAATGCTAAAGAGACTAAGTGAGACTCTTCATGGACTCTCTGTCACTTCATAGTTTAAAAATTAATTTTCTTACCCATTATAAAATATAGAAAACTTCATTTTAGTCCTTGGCAAAGATTACTTTTTGATTAAAACCATGAGTAAGATCAAAATCTAATTTTAGTCCCTTGATACATTAATAACCTCATTTATTAATTATATTTTGATTTTTTAATTATTTATCTTTATCTTTTTTAATTTTTAATGTATTAATTTTATTTCATTATAATTTTTATTTTCATTTCATTCATTGTAATATATTTTTGTTGTGAACATTTAGATAAACTAATTTTTGTTATACAATATATTTCGATGTATTGTAACTTCTTCATTTAGGTATATTAAATTCATTATAATACATTTCGGTGCAGACATTTAGGTATACACATTTTGGTACTAACATTTCGGTGCATACATTTCGTACACACATTTCAGTGCATACATTTAGGTACATACATTTCGATACTAACATTTCGGTGCATACATTTCGGTACACACATTTAGGTACATTAATTTAATATTAATACATTTCAGTGCATATATTTAGGTACATACATTTCGGTGCATATATTTAGATACATACATTTCGGTGCATATATTAAGTGCATATATTTAGGTATATACATTTCGGTGCATATATTTACGTACACACATTTCGGTGGATACATTTCGGTACTAACATTTAATATTAGTTTAATATTAATACATTTTGGTACTAACATTTAAATATATTAGTTCAATATAATATATTTCGGTACACACATTTCGGTACTAACATTTAGGTACATTAATTGAGTCTTTCAAGTTTGAAGAATGTTAAATAAAATTAATAAATTAAAAAACTCTTTTTTGGTCAAAAAATAAATTAAAATTTGTGTATTAATAAATTTAAATATTTAATGGGAGATATTAAATAAAATACACGTTAATTATTTTGAATTAAGAACACATTAGGGACTAAAAATCAATATTCAATCTAACACTAAGTTTTTTTTAAATTTTAATCTTCTTGAAGGATTAAAGTTCAAAAACCCCTATAAAATATTGTGCCAAAACACATTAGGTAGCTGAGAGTCCGTGATGATTCTCACTTTTGAGAGAGTTTTCTTATATTTTTTTTTTTGCAAAGATTAGTGTACGTAAAGGTTTGTAGCATTTCTCTCCAAGCTTTTTGAACTTAATTATATATTTTGGTTGACTTGTAAAGCATTATTCCTCCAAAGAATATTGGAAGCTGCGAGGTACATGGTAAAAAGTGCATGATCGCCCATTTCTTTATGATAATATTGATTCAAATATAACTACTTTCACTCTGAGTGTGCTTAACCAAAATTTCCAGGCAACAGGAACAAGTACTAGGTAAATTATGAGTAATTTGCATTTTTAACTTTCAATCAAACGATTGTATTTTTAACTGGAGTATGTATACTTAGTACATCTACTGAAAGCTCTATTTTGGTTCTTTCTACATCTTGAATGTAAAAGCTATTTGAGGAAAGCTAAATCATGTGAAAAGCAATTGGATTGGTTTAAACTAATCGAATGAATGCAAGAAAAGTGATTACAAAGAAAAAACTAAATGAAAAGAAACCCATGCAATAGGGAATTAAACCAAGTTTTTAAAATATGCAAGGTGCGACAAGTTAAAATGACAATTCAGACTGCAAGAACAACGTCACCACCTAAACGCGTAAAACCACAGTTGATGGAGTCAATAGAAATCTATGTTAGAGCGAACTCTGCAGGGCAATCCTTTAAGTCACAAAGATCAAAACTATAGAAGGCTCGAAAATTGGTAAGAACGCAAAAATTCCAAATTAGGGCTTGATATGTTTGGTATATATCGTCTTTCGTTTATGCGCATAGCCTTCTTTATATAGGATCGAGAAACCCTAACTTGAACGACAATTTATCCTCGTGAGTTGTTAGCTAAAATTGTTAAGATCGAGTTAATTCTGGCTAAAACTTCAATTTTGACTACTTACAAGTTTAACGCATAAACATCCCATCAAACCCTATCATATCAAGTCTTATTTGATAAACTCATCTGCAGATTCCAGTTCAAACAGAATGATAAACTGGACGCATATCGAATGACCAAATTGAGTCCACCTGAAATATTCAAATCTTTCTAAAAAAATTATTTTGTGGCCCCTAAAACGGCCTTATTTTACAACATCATTACTAATAAAACTTCTTGTACTTTACCTGTGAAAATATTAAAACAACCTGTGAAAATATTAAAACAAACGAACACAACACATATGGGTCATAATCCATATACCAAACAAACAAGAGAGAATAAGCACAATAACAACATGCACATAAATAAATAACACACGCTGCAGAGAGAAATAGACTCTGTCGCAGTGCCTAACGAGAGCATCACGCCTTCAGAAAAAGCATCCATGACCTGGGTGGTTCCATGCATTGGGATGGGGAAGGTTGTGAGGGGGCATAACAGGTTGCTGACTTGAGCTCCCCACAAAAAACTGGCTGTTAGGGTTCAAGGTGTTCTGAATCAAAACCCTATCAGCCTGTTTCGTCACGTTCATCTTCAGATCCACAAGGGAACTCTTCAGCTGGTCCAACTGTGGCATCTGCATCTCATCCACAGGAGCCTCCCACCAGCACTGAGCCTGGCTCACCCTTGTCATCTGGTTGAGCTGATCGCGGTGCTTCTTCTCAGCCTCAAGTTGGTTCATGACTTGAGTCAGCTCGGTATTGAGCTCGCGCACAGTGGCGTTGCGGTGGGCCTCAATTAGCTGCATAGTGCCAGAGGGTGGGTGAAGGTGGGGATTGAACGGGTTACGGGAGAGGAATCGGTCCATGACCGCCTCCACGCTCGGGTGGCCAAAGGAAAAGACCCTTCTGCCCGGCGAGAAGACAATGATGCCCACCTCAGCGCCACAGAGAGTGCACAGCTCACTGGCCTTCTTGAAAAGGCCAGACCTTCGCTTCGAGAAGGTCACTTGGAGATTGCTCTCATTGGCCATCTTGACCATCTCCACCTTTTGCCTTCCCTTGCTCTTCTTCACCATGGCTAAACCTAAACAAAAAATCTCTGATGATTAGAACCTAATCACCAGAGCAAAGGAGTGGAGAGAGTGAGAGAAATCGTATTGTATATTGTGTGATTTAGGGAATGGTGGAGAGTGGAGGGGGAATATATTGGCCTTTCTAGATTGAAATTCACTATAACTTTTTGGTAAAAAATCTTAATTCTGGATTTTTTTAGTGAACCATGTCATATGCGTACTGTCAATTTCCAATTAGTGGACATCATCTGTCACCCAAGGTCATTTAAAATTGCATTTAGTCTAATAAGGTAGTTATCTAATATTACATGGAAATTTTTATGGGTTAGAGATGTCAACAAACTATCCTTTGCTGTCAATATTTTTACACCCTTAAATGTAGTTACTAATATACTAGTTTGGGAGAATTTAGAATCTCTTCCTCTTAGCATACATGGTATATACTTCATGATTTTAACAGCCCCTTGTATACATGCATGAACATGAGAAAGGTGATAAGAATTCTGAAAATGTTTTATCATGCCAAACTGTCAATTTGAATCATCGATGAAATAATATATGAACTCCTTTTTAGCTTTGCGATACATATTGACAATCTAAGAACCCACCAATCCTTATCCCTTTTGCTTGTAATTGTGTTGAAAATGTTAGTCTGGATTATTTGGAATTTCTAAACAAGTAGTATCAGTGATAATGTCAGGCTACACCAAGAAAATCTGGAAAATGAAACTGTAAATTGCATGCTATAGGAACTGACGAAGCTACATAGGAGCAAGGAGTGGCGGTCGCCACTCCCTTCGCCGAAAATTAAGCCTAGGAGCGAAGGTCCCTCTGGTCGTGTCAGAAAACTTGCAGTGCCGTGAGGGACAAAGTTCCAAAAATCTTAGAGGTGGAGGAAGAAGAATTTCAGCCTTCAGAACATAAAATCGTGCACCTTGCAAATCTCGTACGCATGTGGGGTTTGAAGCTCGAAGGAAAACCAGCGGCGCTGGGCTATCCTAATTTTAGGCTAGAAGATTAAAAAGAAAGAAAATAAAGTAAGAATGAGGTCCTAGGCTTCTGCATGGTGTTGGGCCTAAAACTTGGGCCTAGTTGATTTAAAATAAAAGGAAAAACTGTTGGGTTGCATCCACAAGAGTAAAAGGAGGGCAAGTTAGGTTGAAGAGGAAAACTACAAAAAGACGAGTTTCAATACTTTGGTCTCGACATGTCGACAAAATTAAAGCACATTTTTTTGTAATTCTTCTCACTCGGAGACTTGAAGAGACTCCCACTAGACTTTGGCACTCAAAAGATTTGTGATTACATTGGCTCAAAATCTTTTTACATAGACTTTGGTACCGCTTCAGTGAAGAGAGCTTTTATGCTATAAGTATTCTCAAAACACTACTGTATAACAAAACAAGAGATTAATGGTTGAGTGATAACTTTGTTGTTTACATTAAGAGGGATATTTTTTTTCTTTTATTGATAATAAGCTTATTATGCAACGTTTTCATGATATTAAACATCGCTGGCAACAATTGTAACTTGTTTGTATTGATACATTATGATTGACATTTAATTTTCTACCATATAAAAAGATTTGGTTGTCTACATTTTTTTGGAACTTTAACACTTTTAAATTTCACCTCTCCTCTCGAAAATTTCTAGTTTCGCCAATGGCTATAGGTGTGTACAAACGTACACAAATTAATCACAATATACAATGTACATATATACTCTAGTGCGTAGACATAAATAGCTGAGTCACATAGTTTTAAAAATATTTTCTTCTGACTTAAAAAATGTTGCAAATGATACTGAGCTTTTGCAACATTGTGAAATACAACATCTGCAAAAAAAAAAGGTACAAAATGACTTGCAACGACTTTTAGTGTTGCAAATGAGCATTTTCCATGTAGTGAGCACAAACTGTAGATTTTCTGCTATGGCTCAGTAGCTTTTGCCAAGAATATATGAACAACGTCAGAGAGCAATATAATATAAACCTTCATCTTATTCTACCATATTACTATGTGACTGAGGATGGCTTTAGTTATTTCTGCTTATTTTTTAAGCAATTTGCGCTAGTTGAAGTTCAATTTCTACTGCATATTTTTAAGCAATATAAAATGCTAGTTGTACACATAATTTTCTGGTAATTAAAAGGTTCAATAATCATATTAACATTAGTTTATGACCCTTTTTTTAATGGAAGGACAAAAAAAATTGAAATTAAGGAAAATAAAACGGGGTATATGGCCAATTTCTAAATCAATTTGTACATCTCAGTTTGGTTCTATATATCCACTACAAAAAATATGAGCATTGTGCACAATAAATTATCTGTGCCCTTTGAGGCCAAAAAGTACCAACAATTGTGTCCATAAACTAATAGCAACAATGCAGCAACTATATTTCTATTTGTGCCCTCTATAGGCGTTGCCTTTGATGATAACACACAATAGGATGTTTTATGCTCAAAAGCTAAGCACAAATACAACCCTTTTTGTGTCTCACCTCTAATAAAGGCTATTGAATGTATGGTGTAAGAAGGGCATAGTTGCTATTTTAAAGGCTTAGATTGTTGTATAAATGTTAAAGCAAAGGCACCACAACTTTAAAATTGTGCCACTCTATTATATTTTAACAAATACAATAAAGCTTTAGCACAATTGTAAAAATGTGGCACAATTGGATTTTTTTTATTTAAATATAGAAATCATCAATTCTAGCTTGTTCACAAGACCTAATTTCCACCAAATTTGAGGAACTTACAAATCATCCATTACAAACTAAACATAAATCAACATTAGCACTAAAATAGTGACGTTAATATATTACATAACCCATGTTCTTGGCTAAGACCGATTTATGCAACCTAACAATACAACCTATCCAAATGTTAAACAAAAAAATACATGTTATCCTATGCTGGACATACCCAAGATTCTCTATATACAACAAAATATAACATATCCAAGCTTGTATCCCCAATTCAAACGTACTAATGGTTAAACCAGCAATATAAAAACAAAATACACATCTACAAGGGCTGCTTGATGACAACTAACCAATATTCTCACTTTGGCAGTCCTCATGTATCATAGCACTAGAAACTAGAGGTCCACACTGCACATTCTTGTCATTTCCCCCTTCGAAAAACGTTGAAATCTGAGTGTGTGAACTTCCACACCCTTGCTGTTGAGTTGAAGTACTTTGTAGAGCACCCACTCTAAATGAACCAATGTTGATGCCCACATGTGCCAACATGGTTTTCAATTGCTCAACCATTTGCATCTTTACTAACCTCAAATTCTCCTCTTATTCGGTCTTAAGCCTTTGTACGCTTTCTTCTTGCTCTCTTTTCATCTTTTTCAGTTTCTCATTTGCCTCATGCATCATACAAATCATTTTTTTCTTTTGCAGCAATAGTGGCTTGTTTCTGAGCTTCATAAGGTTCCCGAAGATACTTCACTTCCCTAGAAATACCTCGTTGCTCAGTAATAATTCCTGGTACATCTGCCCAAACAACTCTAAGGCCAAAGTTGTGGACTTGATTTCGCTTCTCTGGCCCCACCACTTTTGCATAAATCTTATTATGAACCTTGGTTGTTACATCTTCACCACGCTCACAAACCTCTACTTCTAAACTTTCAAATGCCAAATGATTGAAAAAGACTTAATCATTCGTAAATGCATAAAATTTCACTAAAGGTTGCTGGAAATAAATTTGGTCAAGTGAAAATGTACAAATTACCATCATTCTGGCAGATTCAGCATCAATTGGGAGTTGCTTAGGTCCTCTTGTGTGTGTCATAGTGAAAAAAGTCACACAATCAGGTTCACTTCCATCATGTTCTTTAGCCTAAGACACAAAAAAGATCCTGAATACAACCACAATCATTAAATAATCACAGTTACAATGACTGAAAATATAGTGCACTATATATAAACACAAACATCATTTGGCAGATGGAGTACGACACATATGTTTTCCTCTAAATATGCCCATCAGTCATCATGTCTTAAGTTATAATAGTAGTTCTTTTAAAACAAGAATCCCTTAGGCCTTAAAAAGGCAACTGGCATATTTTAGCTTGTGTTGGACCAGTTCTGGCTTGTACCAATCAAAATACAAACTTCAGGAGAAATACAGGTTATATCATATGTGCAAATTATCTACAACTACTTTTAAAGCCCTTAATATGAGGGTTAGGTTCAAAATTATGAGTTTGGAGATGGCCTTTATTTTTTAAAGCCTTAGTCATAACCTAAAAACATGCAGACCTATACTATGACCCAACAATAAGATTGTATCTAGTGATGTGTCCTTACTTTTATGTCAATGTGTTGATGTTGTAAGATTGTACAAAGCAATAAGCAAGTTGGCGTTTGAAAACAAAAGTATTGAAATATTAGTATATCCAACCGCCAACAACATTATGGCCCTTAAATCTGCATAGGTGGAAAAAATAAGGGTCCAATGAGATTTTGAATTGGATCTACATTGGACCGGCCCCATAGTTGTCTTAAAAAATCAACATTGATCCGATAGGTAGACTAGAATTGCACGTAATTTTTGAAAACTTGTACACTCTGTTTTTGCAAGCATGTCTTAATCCATGTAATTCAGTATTGAACTGTTTAATATTAGATGAGTGTTTAAATCACGCAAGTAGTTATACATCTTTTGAAGTAGAGATACTATTCACAATACTGCAATCAACTTTATCTTTTATGGTTATGCTTGTAAATATGAGTTAATGCCTATTGATTTAAACTATGTACCATGTGCAATACCAGTAATGAATCAAGTGATGGGTGCTACAAGATGTGCCACTAATGTTAAAAAGATAATTGCTCAATGAATTTCACAAAATCTAAAATTAAGAATAACATAAAATAGTTAGCCACAACACAACTCCCCTGAGAGTAGAATGTTGACCACGAATCTATATGAGGAATATTACTTTCTGGATAATGCATTATCAATTTAAGGCAACTCCAAGCACAATTTAGAAAGATCATATTACCATCCCTAAACTAACCTAATGCTGCTAGAACGACACTACGAATGTAGGTCCCCATGATACAAAATGAAGAACAAATCGCAGAAAGTAAGTCAAGTTTTAACCATGTACTAATAACAGGAATGAAAACAAGACTAAGGTTGTGAGTTAATCATGAGATATGTTCACTATCTGAAGCACTATTCTTATAACTTTATATTCATCGTTAACAAATCATAAGATATATTGACTATCTTAAGTACTATCTAAAACAAGTATTCATGGCAACATCAAATTATAATAGTAAAATAATCCACTCACATAATCATTCCGTATTTGAGCAAAAGTTGTTGTCCCAGTTGTGTGACTCATCTTTAACATTTTTCAATTCTTGGCATTAGTTGCACATCTCCACTAGTTCACAACAAATAAAGAACACCACAAAGGAAAATAATCATTTTATCGAACCTAAAGTTTTGTTTCAAATAAGGTTTAATGAAGTATAGTAAGTATACTGTTGAAAAGTTTTACAAACCTTATTTTCAATTTTATTCCAATAAGCTACCAAGGCTTGCCATTGTGTTTGGATTACCCTAGCATCATTGCAGTGCTTCCTCTGCTCGGAGTTTTGAAAGGGAACATAATACAACTTACAGAGTTTAGCCCTCTATGTCCTGAAACGATCATGTAATTTCGTTTCCACAATGCCCATGACTTTATCCTCTTTGGCAACAGCTTTTGGATTTGTCAGTTTATAGTGGCCTACATAAACAATAATTAAGTTGACACAGAAAATTGTAAGCATCCAACAAGTCAAATTTTACAAATTTGCAGTATTTATTGCATCAATACCTGGACCAACGACCACACTTGATCAAGTTTCAAATAATCTATTTGGCGCCAATCAGGCGAATCAATTGGGATCAATCCACCATCATGAGCCAACATGGCTATGTAGCGGCCAAATCTGGCCACATTGTCACGAGGAGAAATAGCTTGACTGAATCTGTTGAAGTTCAGTTTTTCACACCCCCTGACCTACTCCCCTATTTCTCTTTTGAGTTGTGGCTAACAAAGAAGTTGAGCCACTTGATTGCGTACATCCACTACAGGTCTCATGGGGTTGCTAGGTTGCAAATGATTCATTTGGAGTGACTACACCAAATTATGAGTGTGGTTGATTTTCCACAAATGCCAAAAATGCATCATTATCATCAAGCATCAGATTAGCCATCTACATTTCAAATTGCAAATGAAGTTTGATCAACAAGAACTATTCATTTACACCAATGAACATACAGTTAACACCAGACAACTATTCATTTGCACCAATGAATATACAATCAACAACAATATACATTTACACCAATGAATATATAATCAACAAGAATTATTACCTATTTAAAGTTCATGACTCTGCACATGCCAGTTTAAAATATTTCAAAAGGAAAAAAAGATTTGTCATTCAAAGTTAAAAACAACCAAATATTGGAATTATATGTATTTGTACCAAGCTAGCAATTCAAACACCTCCAAAATAACAAGTTCACCACAATCACATCTCTTAATTTCAATTCATTCAAAGTTCACCACAATCTCATCTTATAATTTCACTGAGCATATAATCACTGAGTAGCCTATTAATCACAACAATATTTCATATAATCACTGAGCATATATTAATCACTACATAATCAATCATATTTGTCAATTTCACATAAACATAATCAGCATTACAATTTCATAAACATAAACATAAACATAGTCAACCCTAGTTCTATTTGTCAAATGTCCTATTTCGGATTTCCCCATCTTAATCTAATTATCAATTTAATTATTTATCTATTTTCCCATCCTATTTCCCATCCTAATCTAATTCCCCAGCCTAATCTAATCTTAATTCATGCATAGTGCACCCACCAGTCGCCACTGCCCTACACGGCTGCAGTTGTTGCACCGACCCGCCCTCCCAATGACCTGCAGGTCATGCACCCACCCTAAATCGGAGCATACCCAACTTAAAACCATTCCAATCCTTAAGACCTGCACCCATCCTAGATTCCTAATCCCAAACCCACTATCCTCAAATCATATACCATATTAGACAAAATAAACATACAATTTGACCCTAAACCCTAAAAAAGAAAAACCCATTGAAAATTTGAAATTTAGAAACCTTACCTGTATTCTGGGCCTCATGTGTCTCTGTGTGTGTCGCTAGAGGAGTGCCTTTGAACTGGATAGAGGAGCGGCGTTGAAGTGAACAAACTCGACGGAGGAGTGGGTTCGAATTGAATAGAGGAGTGGGGAGGAGCGTCGTTCGAATTTTGGAGAGTGCACCATAAACCGGAGCACACCCAACTTGAAACCCTTCAAATCCTTAAGACCTGCACCTATCCTAGATTCCTATTCCCAAACCCACTGTCATTCGAAACCCGCTGTGCTTAAACCATAAACTATATTCGACAAAATAAACATCTGTGAGTTCCTAGAAACAAAACAGTGAGGCGTGGCCGGGGTCCAAAGAGAACAATATCGTGCTACGGCGGAGCCGAGTATGAGATTTGATAGAATGGTATCAGAGCTACTCTGTCGTGTAGTGCAAGTATGCCGACGAGGACGTCGGGCCCCTAAGAGGGTGGATTGTAACATCCCACATCGACCAACGGAGAATGGGTGATGTGCCTCATATGTACATGTCCACCTCCATATAGCATGAGGGCTTTTAGGAGTTCACTGGCTTTGGAGTTCGTCGGAACTCCAAAGTGACCTACTTAACACCACGAACACCCTTATATTTTTAGAATAATTTTTCGACGTCCAACGGGCTCTCATGCGCCGGCCACGTGCAGGCACATGCCTGACACATTGACAGAATCCCTAACGGCGCTAGGGAATATTCTGTTAAAATCATAGAATATTATGTTAAAGTTACCTGACGCCGTCAGTATATTCCATCAAAGTTGACGGAATATTCCTTTTCCTTCTCCAGTGACTCGTCAGAATCTACCGCTAGCCACCGTCTGTTACGTCAGAAACTGGAAAAATCTTTAAAATTCAATATCTTCGTTATTTCTCCACTAAAATTCATAAATTTTATATGAATTTGAAGCCCTCAACTAGAAGAATATAACCTTACATATTAAAGGTCCTAAAATCAACTGGAAGTGGTTGGAATAAGCTTGGAAAAATCCGGTCAAACTGGAACTTCTGGAAATATGTATGTTCCGACGTCAACCTCGTCCTAAACCTTTTCTAAAGTTTCTATGAAGTTGTTTAAAAGCTTCCTTAAACTTTAAAACCCTGTGAAATGCCCACAATCACGTTGGAGCAAACACTTCGCCCGTGATCTGTTCTTCGATCAAATGATATTGATGGGTTCGTGAGGTCACAAGAAACACGTTCATGCAAAGTTCAAACTTTATCGATGAAGTTTTTGATGGTGTTTGAGAGTTGAAGATCTCGGGTTATACGGACGAAGGAAGAATCGAGAAAGAAGAGGGTGAAATGGTATAAGTGTACGCGTGTATGCGTGTAAGTGTGTGTGTGTGTGGTCACATGGTGGCTTAAAGAAAAAGAAACAAGGCCCTAATTAGGCTATAAGATTTAGAGCCTAAACAATTGGTCCAATTAAACAATTAAAGCCCAAATGTTCAATTGGACCTAAGAAAGTAGGAGGTAAAGTGATTGGTTTGGGAATAATAGGAATTAAAATGGTTGCTTTCCTATTTTGGCCCAATTACACTCTAAATGTTCGTAACTTTTCGTTACGAACCTGATTCAGCCCTAACTCACGTCAAAGTGCTCATGATGTTGAGTACAGTTTAATTACGTTAGCGAAAAAAATAATTTAAATCTAAATATGTGCATCCACGTCACTAAACCAACGAGGGCAATATCGTCACTTTACACACCCTAGAGAACAAAAACCCATTGAAAAATTGAAATTCAGAAACCTTACCTGTATTTTGGGCCTCATATGTCTTTGTGTGTGTCGCCGGATGAGTGCCTTTGAATTGGATAGAGGAGCTGCGTTGAAGTGGACGAACTCGATAGATGAGTGGGTTCGAACTGGACAGAGGAACAAGGAAGAACGTCGTTCGAATTTTGGAGAGTGAGGGTGAGACAGACTGAGAGATAGAATTAGGGATTGCCACTGCTTTATCTGATGTAAGTAAGAGAGGGTAGAGTGGAAGCTTCCCAGATTCTCACCCTTTATTATAGCAACTATTTTTTAATTATTATTATAAGAGTTAATGGGCACAATTTTGTAATGCGGTAGATTTAAAATAAAAAATAGATGGTGGGAAACCTAAGTTTTTGAATTTGGTGGTGGGAAACCCAAACTTGCACAATAAAATCGAGGGAGAAGTCCAATTTGGAGAAGGAGAAACTTAATATAAGTCCAATTTTATAAGCCATTATTAGTAATAGTCTAATTTTGTTTTAATTTTTGGGTGAGGTCCAGTGATTCATTATCCACATAAGCTTATTTATATTCTCTTGCCAAATTTACCCTTAAATTAACTAATTAACTAATTTTTGTTTTTTTAATTTGTGATTAATGTTAATCTTATCATTAATTATAGGATTAGGGATTTAAATCTCCTTTTTTCTTCTCATTCCCAAAACAGTTCATTTCTCTTTTCTTGTTTCTCCCTCACAATATCTTTCTCTTCCTATTTTATTTTGCACAGTAATCTTCTTCCATAATATTCCTCTTCTCCTCCTCCTTCCATAAGGATGATCAATGTACATTTGATTTGTTTAAAAAAAAACAAGAAAATTGCATTAGTCAATCTTGTGTTTTAGGTTCTTCCTCTCATTTTTTTTTTTGCTTCTTTCTCCTCTTTTTTTTGAAGTTCTATTGAAGATTAATTGTGTTTATCTACCTGTACCACAGAGTTTTTTTTTATATTTATTTTATTTTATTTATTTATAATACTATACCTATATTAGAGATTATTTGCATATGTATAATTTGTTTTTTTGTTTGTAAATTAACTATCTGCATCATAGATTTATTGCATTGCCTACCTGCATAATAGATTAGTTGCATTATCTACCTACACCATAGTTTAATTAGATATTATTTACATATATCTTCGTCACATATTTTGTATTTATGTACCTATATCATAGGTTTTTTCTTTTTGTAATCTACTTTTATCAGGAATTTATATCACCGTAAATTTTGTTATTGATAAAAGTGCCATGAATTTTAATTTTAATTTTTTTCCTTGGATATTGAATAGATTAAAGGCTTTAAAGATTCAAAATTTGGATAAATCAAGAAATTTTAATATATTTTCATTTAGATTATAAAAAGGGCAAAATGGACATTAAAAGATCAATTGAACCTAAACTGAGATGCCCTTTTAGAGAAAATGTATGGTTCTCTTACAGGTGCTAGCATAGAACCAAATGCAGGATCACTCATTTCACATAACAATTTTGACTGATCTAATTTCACCATAAAATCCAATTTTTGCCCTACGACGTGGATATAATTCTTAGTCTCGTTGTAGAATGTTGTCAAATTGTTGCACATCATGTGTTTCATCTAGAAAAAAAAATGAACTCCTTTCTTTTTTGTTTATTCCACTAGAAAAAATGTTGTCTAAGTCCAAGGAGAAAAAATAAAATAACAAAACGTTTAAACCTTTTTTTCCTTAATGTAATAGCTTACATAACAAAATACATGACCAAGCTACATAGTATAAAATTAGTTCATAATCATTACAAGTCTGATAATCGTTCCGCAATAACAATTTATGCAACATGTGGCCTTGTTTGAACAATATCATCCCCTAACGTGTTTTCTATATCTTGAGCTGTGTTGGGGTCTTTTATATCTATATCGAGCATGTTGTAAACGTCTCATGGCTTTGTCTTGGTAGCAACAAATCAATCAGTGTCAATATAATCTTGAACATAAAATACTTGCATTGTTTGTGACCCCAGTATGAATGAGTCATCCGGTAGTAAATGATGTTCACAATTAACTAAAGTGAACCCAAACTCATCCTTCTTAGTACGAAACCTTTTGCTCTTGACATCAAGCCAATCACAGTTAAACAATATAACATTTCGACCACTGTGATAATCTAACTCAATGATATCTGTCAAAACACCATAATAATCCACGTCTCCATACCTTGGATTCATGCCGATGGTAGTAGCAAAACAACTAATTTTTTATGCAAAAAAAAACACTATTTTGGATTCGTGCATGTCAATCAGCAAAAGCAACCTTAAATCAATTCCCATTCATGATGTACGTGGTATAACGGTTTACCCACTGCATAAGTCTAGCAGCCAATGCACGTATTTCGTCTTTAATAGATACCTCATCATTCACTCCTATGTTATGTACTTGCATTGAATTAAAACATAGTCACAAAAATATACCATTTTGAGTGCCACATTTAATACTGAAACTTAATAGGAATATAAGGTACATTATCCTGACACTATTGAGGGAAACTATCTAAAGCTTTTATTTCTGCATCATATGTAGTAGTTCTTTTGCCACGAGTGGAAATTACATGTGACATATGTCTCCTACAAGACCAACACATAAATCAATTCAGGATCCAAGCTAGTTCATCAAACATGTACTAAAGTAATGTCATTGTTATAACCGTACCTTAAGTATTCTGCCATTTAAGGACAATTTACTAAGGCATAACGATGAGCCATTTCAAACCTCGAACGTTCTAGTAAAATAGTTTCAACAGCGATTGCTAGTTTTCTTTGGCTACCAAATAGAGGAAGTCATTGTCGTGCATCACATCATAGTTACGTCCAGGCCTATTGCGACAAGTAACAACAGAGTCCTTCATGTACATAGAGCAGAATGATACTTACTCATCTAAATTAACAGCCACTGCAATACATCATTTTGGCTGACTTGTTGTGCACATATGATTTTAGAAGATGTAAGGTACTGGATTGTTAAACAAAAATCTTAAAGCAAAAGGTAATGATGAAAAAAAAAATATACCAAAATTAGAAAGTGAACTGAAGAGGTGTTTTACGAAACTGACACCTTTCAATGGGGTACATCCATCGGTATAGGACCGGACCAGCAACGTCATCTTCATCCGTAAGGTGAATTATCAAGTGTATCATAATGGTAAAGAAAGATGGCAGAAATAGCTTCTCCAGATGGCATAGAGTTAAGGCAATGCTTTTTGACAAGCCATTGAAAAATTCTTAAATTCCAGTTTTTGAACAAAGGTGGCAAAAAAAATCTGCTTAACTTTAACAACATTATAACAACCGATTTTGATAACACTTTTTGTATTATAATAAGGAGGAAGACCTACATCAGCATATGATAATCGTGGCTTTTCAAGCCAATTAACTTCTTTTCTTGAATATTAACACAATTGCTGAGATTAGAAGAGTAGTTGTTTGGCACCTGAATTGATTCCAAAACCTAGCACAACATTCTTTTCTCCTCATGTTTCATATTGTATTCTGCCGCTGGAAGCTTTGTACGGGCACCATCTGCCCGTGGATGGAGATCATGCCTAATGCCCAACTCTACGAGCTCATCCCTTGCCCTAATTCCATCTTTAGTCTTCCCTTCAATTTCCAAAAGAGTGCCAATAACATTTTCAGCTACATTTCTCTCTATATACATAACATCCAAGTTATGTTGTAGCAGGAGATCCTTCCAGTAAGGCAATTCAAAGAAAATAGTTTTTTTGTCCACTGACCAACAATGTGTCCATCATCATTCCACCCCTGCTCACGACCACTTGCCCTTGCACCCTTGCCAAATCTGAAGGTCAATCCTGTCACTTCCAACAAACAATCCATGACAGTTCTTGGTTGAGGGCAGTTTCAAAATTCTTGAGATCCATTAAAAGTTTTTTTAAGTATTCGATACCCGTGTGACATCGAGAGCCATCGTTTATGTCCCATGAATGCAAATTTTTTCCCATGCTTAAGCCGTAAAGAGTCAGTGCCATCACTGCAAGTCGGACAAGCTTTCTCACTACTAGTTCTCTACCCTGAAAGTATGGCATAAGTAGGAAAGTCATTGATAGTCCACAATAAGGCAGCACACATGGTGAAGGTTTCTTGACGGTGACTATATGTTCGCAAACCTGTCGTTCACAAATGCCCAAGTCATCAAATAACAGCTACAGGAAAACATCAATTGCATCAACTGGATTTTTTTGCCTAGAATTAGAATATACATCATGATATAAGGTTGTTTCATGCACATCCAATACGGAAAATTATAAACTACAACTAAAACAGGCAAAGTGTTGTGGGTTTTGCCATACATACCAAATGGCTTGAATCCGTCGCTTGCAAGCCCAAGACGGACATTGCGACATTCTCTTGCAAAATCTGGATATGTATTATCCAAATGCTTCCAAGCTGGATAATCAGCAGGGTGCCTCAAAACACCATTGTCAATTCTAATATCTGAATGCCATATCATTAACTCAACTGTCTAACGAGACATGTACAACCTTTGTAGTCTAGGACTTATGGGAAAGTAGTGTAAAACCTTTTTTGGTACATTGGTACATTGGATCGTTCTTGAATTTCCCTTATTCTGCTTATATCTACTAGCGCCACACTTTGCACAAACGATGGCATTTACATGCTATTGCCAGAATAGCATGCAATTATTTCAACATACATCTATGTTTTGGTAATCCAACCCCAAAGCTCGGATAATCTTCTTTGTATAGTACAAATTTGGAGGAAGAGTCTCGCACATAGGAAAATGCTCTCTTATTAGTGCCAACACTAAATCAAATGCAGCATCACTTTTTCCATATAACAATTTTGACTGATATAATTTCACCACAAAATCCAACTTTTTCTTCCTGCTACCTGGATATAATTCTCCATCTGCTTCTTGTAAAATGTTGTTGAACTGGTGTGCATCAATTGTTTCATCACACGCAGAAGAAGATTCACCAACATGGTCTGACTCATCCATATGCCCATGGTTACTAAAAACATCGTGAAGCATCGCTGTCATGAAATTTTCGGGCTTCTTTCATTAAGAGCTTTGATAGTTGGACTTGATCAGAAGTATGCACCTGTTCGCCATGTTCAACCTAAGGTATATCTATGTAATGGGATCCATACCCTTGACATAGAGGTGTTCATCGACTTCAAATAGATTACGATAAAACATATTGCAACAACGCCGAGAGGGGCACTTAATTTTTCCTTGAAAGGTAGCAATGTCTAAAGCGCTACCAATGAATGCACGTCTGCCAATCAAGTATTCATTGGTCGTCCTATTCAGATGCACCCATTCTTTGTTCATCTTTAGCTACAAGCATGTATGAAATTATAAGACATATGATTACATGATAAGATTAGTGAATCAAGACAATCAAATAAAAAATTTCCTAATGATCCAACCTAATATCCCAAAATTCACAAACCAACTAAAAACAAATGTGATCTACATTGAAGTGGCTTATTCATTAACGATCTACAATATTATGAATAGAAGTTTGTTTCATTTCAATGAACTCCATTTGAAGTATGCTACTGAAATCCTACAACTTAACGTTGCCAGAGACTTATACTTGTTGTTTTATTCATACTATATATCATACCACAAAGAAAATTTCACTAAACAAATTGAGTACTAGCAAATTGTAGAAACAAAACGGTTCAATCTCTCTCCCGTGTTTTTCGATTATCCAAGCGAGCCACCAAATAAGAACACAAAAAAAACATATATAAAATTCAAATACCTGAAGAAAGCCACACCTTATGTGCTGTTTGGAGCAAAACGAGGAGTTGAGTAGAATTGGGCACCACTCGTTCAGAAATTACTAGGATAAAGATAATTTTGTGTTTGTAGTTATGATTCCTTTGCCCAGATGTACAGGCTTGGATTAAGACTTTTCTTTGTGGGTGAAGCGGTAGAATGAAAGCAATTGCAATAATTTATTTATTTATATTTTTTCTTTTCTTTTACTAGTAACGTGTCATAAGGCTTGCGTTGCCACGCTGTGAATTCATTGAATTGTGTGGTATGAACCAAACAGGAAACATAATTATAAACCAAAAAATATATAATGCTAGGAGTATTTATATCATGGGCCAATTAAAAAGAAAACATTATTATATTGTAATACTACATAAGTTGATAAAAACACCGAAGATGAGTCCAGCATAGCATAAGATAATTATATTTTCACACACCAATGAAATATAACATAATACAAATTATATTATTTGTCCTCGTCGTCCCTGTTTAAAATCTCAACGGTAACATTCTGTATATTTTGTGAGTTCATCAATAGGAGAGACATGCTTCTAGGATGAATTTGTGCTTGATAAGTGCGTGGTTCTGTCCTACCTAGGTATGCCCATGCTGGCAACACACATCCTTAAGGTGCGCATATGCTTCCGTTAATGGAGGGTAATGCATAGCCAAGGCGACCATTAGCAACAGTAGTAAGAATGTACTAATTATCAATAGAACGAGGTATGCACCCAACATTAACAGGTTGTCGTAGACGTTGAGCCGAAGGATTCATTGTGGAATTTGCTGTTGTAATGTTTGAAACAATAAACGAATGTAATGCTGAAGATTAAGTTCCAATTCTAACTCCGCGATGTCACTTGTCCCCCATTCTCAATGATGTAGAACTTGATCAAATTTGAAAGAAACACAAGTGTATGAAGCAGCCTTCTAATTTTCCATAGACAAATTAGTAAAGGAGTGTGGACGTTTTATACTAGAATAAAGACATAAATCCATAATTATGCCAACATATTCTTTTGCTATAGAGTGATTTATTATTTATTAATATTTACTGGACACAATTTCTAACATTAGTGTCATAAAAAAGGAATTTATAATTATTAACTCATTTGTCTATCTGAAGACCCGTTAACTTTTGCACAGAGACCGATGACCCTAAGAGCACAATTGTTGGTTATGTGTCACTGCATGAAGGACTTTTAATACAATAAAAAAAATAAACACTTACAATAAAGCCAAAAAGCATATCACCAAGTATCAAAAATAAACATGCAGGAAGATAACAATCTAAAAAGCAGTTCAAAAAGATAAAAATCTAACAAACATTCATTGCAGATGGAAATGATCCATTGTAAATCTAAAACACGCCACTTAGTACTTCGATCTAGTGGTATTCTTCTTTACTTGTAAGTGAGAGATATGAGGTTCGGTTCTCGTGAAAAACGAATTTGAACAACATTATTGCTAACTTATTTTGAGGCTAAAACACTGCACATTAATAAATAGCTCCATACCATTATTTACCACAATTTTATAAATTAAATTTTTTGGTGTGCTAGAGGTAAAGACAAACGAAAAAACACATACAGTGTTGCTGACAAACAATTTTTATAGACACAAAATGTTTTTTATGCCCATCTTCAATAAAAAAGTTGTCATTCAGCACGGTTTCCGTGCCCATTACTATTTTGTGTCTTTTTTTTTTTTTTACATTGGGCACCATAGATGGTGCTCTCTATGAAATGAGAACTCTTTCCGCCTTTTGGTGGTCAAACAAACACACAATTCTCAATTGTATCCTTTATTTTGTACCCAAAGCTCATTTTTCTTGTAGTGATCACTCAAGTTCATAGGCTTGCTGAATTAGAAGATTATGAACTACATGGGCATTGAAAAAAGTACCAAAAACAAGAAAACAAGGGTAAGATATATATAATTCATTTCCCACAATTAGTGGTGTCCATTGTTAGGTTCTAAATGAATATATATACTCGAGTATATGCTTGTATATAATATAACCCATACATGCAAACCTACATAATTATTGTGTGACGTAAATTATGTTTAACCAATACATACAATTATAATATCCAAATTTATATATGCCAGAAGTTTAATTTTTTTTTGAAGAGATCAACATTTGGATCTTGCTATTATTAGAGAAGGCAAGTTCACACATTTACATAGAAAAGTGCATCGATTTAGATATTTATAGATTGTGTACTAAATTAGTACCACATACTTCAAGATTTTTTCCATGGCAATAGTTTTTCTTATAAGGGATATTTGAAGAAGGAAGAATTGGACACGGGGATTTCAGGTGTAAAAATAAATGTTCTTAACCTCTTAGTTAAAAACATTTTTCTCTTCATATTAATGGGGTTAATTCAGGTAATGAATCTTCAACAATAAATAGCAGGAAAGTTCAGAGAATGAGTATGTAGTTACATGCAATTTGAGAAAGAGTACGTAAATTAACCCCATTAATATGAGTACGTAGTTACATGCAATTTGAGGGATGGGTTAGGATTGGGTTCAACCTCTAACCCACTCAACATATATAAGTTGTAAATGTAACTACAGTGGGCAAATTGACAATTATTATAAGTTTAAGTGTAGAGTTGGTCAAGATAAAAGGTTAAAGAAGAAATCGATAGTGAACAACAAGTTCATAGAAGAAATCGACAAGATATAAATCACAAATGCAACTATTTCATTTATTTGCAGATAGTCTTTGAGTGAAATAACTGTCGAAATTGACGACTCCCTCCATGATGATGTCAACAACTCACACCTCATGCGAAACTTGGCTTGGGAGAAGCATGGTGGAGGCAATGGAGGGTTAGAGAAGTAATTATGCATAAGTCGAACATGGCGCTTTTCCCGGTCTCGATTAACTCTTTGTCGACATGACGAGGTGCCACCGTGTTTAGGCTCATTTTGCGCTTGCGCAATCTCTAAACGTCTCTAGAAGTGCTGATACATTACCCTTGCCATTGCAAAAGTAGAATTACCCTCATCAGACGATGAGTTATCATTCCATGGTTGGGCCATTATAGTTTGGTGGTTGGGAGATTTTTTTCGAGTAAAGGGATTGAAAGCTTATGTATTATGAAATTAGTGTGATGCCATTTATATACAGAGTGAGTGACATTAGAGATGACGATCCAATGGGTTAGCTTGAGATGTGAAATCTTATCTAACGATTAGCAGAAGGTGAAATCTTATCTTGCCTGATTTCGAAGAATGTGCCAATCAGATAAATGGACCAACAAATAAGATTAAAATAAGATAAATCCAATCCAATGGTTATTATGAAATGAAATCTTATCTTATCTGATTCCGGATAATGTGCAAATCAGAGAAATAAACGGATGAGATTGAGATAAGATAATTCAATCCAATGGTTGTTATGAAATAATATCTTATCTTGTTTGATTTCGGATAATTTGCTAATTAGAGAAATAAACAAACGGATGAAATTGAGATAAGATAATCCAATCCAATGGTTGTCGTGAAGTGAAATCTTATCTTGTCTAATTTCAGAGAAACAAACTAACGGATGAAATTTAGATAAGAAAACCTAATCTGACGGTACATAAGTGATGAAATATAACTTTGTTAGAATTTGAATTTTATTAGGTTGAAAAGTTCATTAAAAAAAATTTAAGATAACATGTCCATAAATCAACTTAAGAAAAATTAAGACAAAAATAAATTTATCGTGTAATCAAATTACTACATAAATAAATATACAGTCCCATATAGAGCCTAAAAGAACTATAGCCTCTCATTAGGAAAGATTCTTTTTTAGAGCCTAAAAGATTCTTCAGAGCTCTAAATTTGGCTATATACATCACTTTTCCAGACCCATATAAAGTCTCTCATTGGGGATGCTCTTACAACTTCAACCATGAAGTAGTATCATCCTAAATTAAACTTCAACCATGAAGTAGTATCATCCAAAATTCATTTGTTGTTTTAGTACTTTTGCCTTGTGAAAAGGAAAAAAATGGTGTATTAAGAAGAAAAAAAAGAAGAAAACCTCTCTCTAAAAATTCTCCCCTTTTATTTCTATAAAATTCTCTATGTGAAAGACTTTCCCAACAACTTCGCTGCTAGCCCTAGCCTTTGGCTTCGGAGCCGGAGGCATCCATCCTTCCTCCCTTCTTTCCTTCATTTCTTTATATCTTATCTTTTCTCAGTTACCTCCTGAGTTGTCTCAGGTTCTCTTTCCTTTGCTATTTCCCTATTTTCCTCCCCTCTCATCTCATCTGATCCTCCCTCATCCCTGCCTTCCTCATCCTCTTCCTTCCTCCTCCTCTTCCTTCACCTCTTCTAGTTCTCTACCTACTTTTTTAATTCTCGGTTATTCCTTGAGTTTAATCTCAGTTTTCTTTAAGCCGAGTCTCAACTATCCTGGCTTCATGTCCTTTATCTGGCCTTTTTGCCTACTTTTACTGCTTTCTGTCTTTTAATTTCCTTTCCTCCTTCCTTAGCTGTGATACTTCATCCCCATCCCATCATGTGCTTAGATCGGCAGGCTCCGATCAGAAATTACATATCAGATCCACTTCCCTCCTTCACTTCCCTTCCCCTAACCCATATGCCGGATCTCCATCGAGGACAAGTGTTGGGTATTTTACATACCCCATAGCCTCACTTTCTTCCCATATGTTACTTTGTTTGTATATATTTGTAGGGTTTTGTGAAAGGGACCTAGATCTAGTGTCTACTTTTTCGGTTCAGAGTTTGGCTTCCTTCGAAGATGTGATGACGACGGTGATGATTTTTGTTGCTAGAGGTTAAGGTTTTTATTGTTTGTTTTTTGCAGTCTTCGGGCCTTAGTTTGTGGAAGCCTTCCCTTTGTGTTTTGGGTTGCTGCTCTCATTTTGCTTGGGCCTTTTACTTTCTTTGTAGTTTGTTTTGCCGGCTCTTTTTGGGCCTTGTACTAGTTTTTATTTTAGTGAAAGATGTCTTTGTGATAAAAAAAAAAAAGAAGGCAAAAATGCGCTATACAAGAAAATGATTCAACTCTATGGATATAGATCCTCTCCGGATCCCCTCACTGAGGATCCCGGAGATTAATGCATAGTAACCGTTCATCAAAGATCATGCCGCCGCAATTTTTATTTATTTTTTATTATATATTTTTCATGCAAAACAAGGCTACTTTACTTTTAAAGATATAAAAAGCATTCAATTGTGCCTGCACGATCTTTGATGAACGGTTACTATACATTGATCCCCGAATTCCCCAGTGAAGGGATTCGAAGAGAATCCAAATCCCAACTCTATAGCTAGAGATGGTTGCTTTGATACTATTTGCGAAATCAAACATGAATCCTAAAACGTCAAAATTTCTTTCAATTATTTAATAAAGAAAAACATCCATTCAATAATGTTATTTTTATATAGTTCATCAAAGGTATAAACTATTTCTCCAAAAATTAGCCAAACTAGAAAGAATGCATAAAATTTCTCGAAGATTTGACAATTTAATCTATTTTAAATTATGATAATGTCGTTGCCATTTAAGTTACGCACATGACTAATTGTCAATTACATTAAATATAACTTGAACTGTTAATTACGTTAATACATAATACACCCCAAATTTTGTGTGATATGATCCTTGTGGAATATTCATATGCACAAACACAATAAATAACTCCAATCACAAACGACTAATATTCTTTTTAATCAACGTAAATTCGACATTAACTTTTCAATACATTTACATTCCAAATAAGTTATTTTGAATTTTTTTAGAAAAATTACAAGACAAATGCATGATAACTATTTTAAATTATAAGCGGTTATGTATTAAAAAAAAAAAACTTACTCTTTATGGTACAAGTAACAACAAATTGATAAAAAGGTTTTTGAGTTTTGGTATAATGAATGAGCATGATGGGCCTAGAGTGGGCACCAAACTATAGAATTAACGACATATATAGCGTGAAAGGGTTTTTAAAATTACTGAAAGTGCAAAAAACACACAACTGTTACTTTTGCCAAGAAGCATTTTAAGTGTTTTTCTAATTCTAGGATTGAGTTGCATTTATTAAAAATTAATTCAATAAATATTTTTATAAAAAACATTTTAAATTATTTTAAAAATAATTCCAAACTAGCAACAAAAGTGAAAACCCCCAAAGGCCTTTTCACCCTCTAGCTTTCGCTTGCGTTAAATTTTAAGCGTAATCTGTAGAACAATTGCTACTTTTAGCCGCTGCAACTACTCGTAACGTCTATATTTCCTATCGTCTCCGGCGGAAGAATCAATCTGCCGTTGCTTTTCCCCCAGAGCTTCGATGCCTTGAAGATCCGATTGCAATTGGATATACAGAGAGAGAGGGAGGGGGAGAAGTTGGGGTTGTAGGATTTGTGGAGCCTTAGCCAGATGGCGGTCTCGGGGCAGTCCCTCAGGTTCTGCGGCTCCGCCTCTGCCGGACCCGGCGGAGGCAGTTTTGACGCGCTCAATCGAATCCTTGCTGACCTCTGCACCCGCGGCAGCCTCAAGGTCAGTACTTTGTTCTCTCTATCTCTCTCTGTTTCCTATTTTCTGTTTGGTTCCCGAGAAATTCAAAATTTTCACTGAAGTGGATAACTAATAGGTTTTGTGGATAGTGCAAGCTATGAATTGTGCGAATAATTAGGTATTGAGTTAGTGTAATTGGAGGTATTATAATAGGTCAATTTTAAGCTCACCTCACTAACTATAGGCAAATTTAAGAACTTTCTCAGTCACTCTACTCTGTAGGGCTAATAGTTTTGAGAGCCCTATGGTTTTCGAAGATTACCCGAAAAAGTTTGTCTTTTATGCTTGTTCCATAACAGAGGACATAAGTCTGCTATAACTGTTTTGTTTCACAGGATGGGGCTTCGCTAGCTTTGAAGAAGCATCTGGAAGAAGAAGCCCGTGACCTCAGCGGCGAAGCCTTTTCGCGTTACATGGATCAGTTGTATGATCGAATTTCGTCTCTTCTGGAGAGCAGTGATGTTGCAGAAACTTTGGGAGCTTTAAGAGCTATTGATGAGTTGATAGATGTGGTGCTGGGAGATAATTCTTCCAAAGTTTCAAAGTTTGCTAATTATATAAGGACTGTTTTTGAGGTGAAGCGTGATACTGATATTCTGGTCCTTGCTAGTAGAGTTCTGGGCCATCTTGCCAGGGCCGGGGGAGCAATGACTGCAGATGAAGTGGAACGCCAGGTTTGTTACATTTTTGTGTACCCCCTTGACATAACAGAATGTGATTTAGAATAGTCAAGTGTCTGATAAGCCTTGGTCTCTTAGATAAAAATTGCTCTTGATTGGTTGCGGGGGGATAGAGTTGAGTATCGCCGTTTTGCTGCTGTGTTGATCTTGAAAGTAAGTGCTACAATTTTTACTTTTGTACTCATTTATTGATTAGCAGCCGACCCCATATAGTGGGTAAGGCTTTGTTGTTGTTTGTATTGATTAGCGGTTTTGAGTTTGTTTCTCCGAGGAGACTCCATTTATATTCAAAGAAACCTTTCATATCATCCCATCAAAGTTCTATTCTTAAAAAGCAGTTTCATATCATAGAACTTTTGCTTTTTAATTTTAAAATTCTTTTTTGCTATTCTCATTAAATTTTGATATAGGACATGGTTCTGTAACCTTATGTTTTTTTATCATAGGACATGGCAGAAAATGCTTCAACAGTGTTCAATGTTCATGTACCTGAATTTGTTGATGCTATTTGGGTTGCGTTGAGGGATCCTGTCTTGCCTATTCGAGAGCGAGCTGTGGAAGCTCTACGTGCTTGCCTTGGTGTTATTGAGAAACGTGAGACACGCTGGCGTGTGCAATGGTATTATCGTATGTTTGAGGCTACCCAGGATGGGTTGGGTAGAAATGCTTCTGTTCACAGCATACATGGTTCTTTACTTGCAGTTGGAGAGCTTTTAAGGTTGGTAGAGTTTATGGGGAAGTTTTTATTTTTATTGGTATTATTTTCTAATGTAAATTTGATTGATATTCACTAGAAGTATCATAAGTACAAGATTGGCCAAACAAAAATGAAACCCTACCACATATGTACAGAATGCGTACCACGATGAATTTTAGCTTGTGTTGATCAATTCTTCAAGAGACATGTGAACATATGTTCATGCAATTTTAACTACCATTTGGGTATAGACTTTTGTTATTGTGCACATTCATTTATGAATGTGATGGATTCTTGCTGGTCTGAATGAGGTTTTTGCATTAATTTTATGTGACCCTGTCGTAGTAGTGACTCTATTTTATTAGGTGGAGTTTAGGAAAACCAAAATGGGTACACATGGTCACAATATGTGAGCAAGTAAAACCTAAATTATTTTAAGTCATCTGAGAATGTACATGTTCTGTGTTACTTTGTGCTACCTTGACATTTTGACCCAGCCATCCACTGCTCCTTCATCAGTTTAAAAAAGTTAATTTCATCTGGGCAGGAATACAGGTGAATTTATGATGTCAAGGTACAGGGAAGTTGCAGACATTGTCCTTAGATATCTTGAGCACCGGGATAGGCTGGTTCGCCTGAGCATAACTTCGCTGCTACCTCGAATTGCTCATTTTCTGCGAGATCGATTTGTCACAAACTACTTAACGGTTTGTCAACTGTCCTTTATTATTATATTGGCAGAATGGTTTGGGGCAAAATCTGTTTCATTTATATTTTCTGTTTGTCATCCCGAATGTGTAAGGATATGCTATTTCTTGCAGATATGTATGAATCATATTCTTGCTGTTTTGCGAATACCAGCTGAACGCTCCAGTGGTTTTATTGCCCTTGGGGAGATGGCTGGTGCTTTGGATGGGGAACTTGTCCACTATTTGCCGACAATAACGTCTCATTTACGTGATGCGGTATGTTGACGATCGTGGTCCTCACCATAATATTTATCTTTGCTTTGCTGTGTATTTAGGTTGTAGGTTATGAGTTGTAACTGTGATAGTGGACACATCTCTGGCTGTTATTAATCATTTGTTCTCCAGATTGCTCCACGTAGAGGTAGACCCTCTCTTGAGGCTTTGGCTTGTGTTGGAAACATAGCAAAAGCAGTGGGCCCAGCTATGGAACCTCATGTTCGTGGTCTTTTGGATGTTATGTTGTCTGCTGGTCTTTCCCCTACGCTTGTTGAGGCACTTGAGCATATAACTACCAGGTAGCCTGGGTTTTTCAAGAACTTCTCCTTGCACATTGCACAATTTTGGTGATTAGTCTATGTCTTCCATGTGCACTGACTGGTTCCCTGTTCAATTGGTTGTTAATTCAGTATTCCATCTTTGCTTCCTACCATCCAAGATCGGTTGCTTGACAGCATTTCGGTGGTTCTTTCAAAATCCCACCATTCTCAGGGAAGGTCGGCCGTTGGCATGGGCAGAGGAAATTTAACGAATATCCCTCAGCAAGTCTCAGACCTCAGTGGTTCAGCCCTTGTGCAGCTTGCTTTGCAGACTCTAGCTCGTTTTAATTTCAAGGTTTGTGTGAATGCCATTGTCCATTGTGAATCCTAAATGCACCTTTAGTCTCTCACAGAAGCTGGTATATGATTTAGGGCCATGACCTTCTTGAGTTTGCAAGAGAATCAGTTGTTGTATATTTGGATGATGATGATGGAGCCATCCGGAAAGATGCTGCCCTATGTTGTTGCAAATTAGTTGCAAATTCCTTTTCTGGTGTGCAATATGCTTCTGATAGGTCTAATCGGGGAAAACGACGACGTCTTGTTGAGGAGGTTTGGTTTTGAACATTAAAATTTATGCTAAACATTCCAACCCATGATTCTTTTGAACCATTTGTAGGCTGTAAAACCAATTTTGTGCTTGTCTAGTTTATTCAATACTATATTTATTCAATTTATGTATTTTCTCTACTATGCTCAAATTATTGGTAGGAAAGATCACGAAAACTTTCTATCATTGTGTATTTTGCCTATAAATACGTACCTTTTGGATGGACACCTTCTGTTCAAATATGCTGATATGGGTCATATGACAACTATTAAATATCCATTGGCCATAGTGTGGGGACCTTCCTTTTTTGCCTTCTTTGCAAATTGGAGGCTTGTAGAAGGCAATAATCTTTATGAATGTTTTGTATTTCACTCCTTTTTTATTGCCATCTTTACAAATTGGAGGCATATAGAAGGCATTAATCTTTTAAATGTTTTGTATTTCATTAAATATGCATTAGACTTGAGAATTTGGATTGCTTTTTTTACAGTCTGCTATTATAATTATAATTTGTCAATGTCTTTAAAGTAATGTATCACGTTAAGTCCCAAAATCTCATTGACTAGTCATGTTAGTTTTCTTTTTCTCCTTCTTGGTATATGCCTGTTAACTAGATACTGGCCTTTCTGCAGATTGTGGAAAAGCTTCTCATTGAAGCTGTTGCAGATGCTGATGTTATTGTTCGCCATTCAATATTTTCCTCCCTTCATGGGAATAGAGGTTTTGATGATTTTTTGGTGCAGGCTGATAGTCTGAGTGCAGTTTTTGCTGCTTTGAATGATGAGGTGTGAATGACTAAAAGTGTTATATTGGAAATGTAGGCGTTGCTATGCATGTGATATTAGATGTTTTTCTTTTATTTTGCTTTCGTTTAGATATTTTGCTTAAAGTGTTATAATTGTGCAGTTTTCATGTACGGTTTTTGCTGGAATGTATTGAATTTTAATTTGAAATTACTTGTAATGTAGAGTTTGTGAAAATGATCTGTCCTTTGTATTATCCATCTTTAAAAAAATACTATGATATTGTTATAGGATTTTGATGTTCGAGAGTTTGCAATTTCTGTGGCTGGGAGGTTGTCGGAAAAAAATCCTGCTTATGTTCTTTCAGCACTTCGTCGGCATCTCATACAATTGTTGACTTACCTGGGGCAGAGGTGATGTAAAAGGATTATCAATTTTGTTTACATACAGTATTTTTTTTAATAAATAAGTGGTTGCTTACAGATGATTTTTATGCTAGAATGAACTGTCAAAGTGTCAGATATTGACTTCTCTTGCTATGTCAGCAGTGCAGACACCAAATGCCGAGAAGAAAGTGCGAAGTTACTGGGTTGTTTAATACGAAACTGTGAACGACTAATACTTCCATACGTTGCTCCAATACACAAGGTTTGATAAGTCATTTAGTGGTTGTTTATCTTAGCCCCCTATCATTTATAAATCTGTTTTTTCCCCTTCTCTCATAGTAAATATCTGATTGTTCAGGCACTTGTTGCAAGGCTTACTGATGGCACTGGTGTGAACGCAAATAATGGCATTATTAGTGGAGTTCTTGTAACTGTTGGGGATCTGGCGAGAGTGGTGGGTATATTTGGCTTTAGTCCTCATGGTGTTATTCATTTGTTTTATTTGGATTGAAGGTTGGTAGGTGGTGGGTTTGAGGTGTCTGATGCATGCTGAAGAACATGAAAATGTCTTAATTTTTCTTTTGGCAACAAAACAAAAGCAAATTTATTGAATACAAAAAGTAGTTCTCTCTGTTACATAATTGTTTTGTGTTGTGCTGATATAAATGCTATTCTCTTTTTTGTTTTGACTTCTGTCTAGGGTGGTTATGCAATGCGAATATACATTCCTGAGCTTATGCCTTTAATTGTTGACGCGTTATTGGATGGAACAGCTGTCACCAAACGGGAAGTGGCTGTCGCTACTCTTGGTCAAGTTGTACAGAGCACTGGGTATGCACTGTGCTTGTTACATTGCTCTATGATAGGTTCTGTTATATATATTTTTTCGCTTTCATCTTTAATCTTGGGTTAGAAACAGCTTCACTGAGGCTTATGCTTATATACTTATTTGATGTGCATATCTGATTGAATAAATATTTAATTGTCAATTTGGTCATTAAACTGTGGGCTCGTTTTCCTTTTTGTTTGTCAATATAGTAAAAGAGAAACAAATATAGCGTAGGTAGCACTACTCCGAAGTGCTGATCCCTTGCTGAGTTATTGTTAATAGTATTCAAGTTAGTATGTGAGGTTATGCAGACCACGCCTCCTCCCTTCCAAACAAAAGATTTCATGGCTACCTAATCTTATGCCCAGTAAATGTTAATCTCAAATATTAAGTTGTTAAGAAGCCCACCAACCATAGTTAAATGGAATGAGCTGACAATAGATAATATTGTATTAGGTCTTGCATGTGCTTTAGTGACCTAGGAAGACGGCGGACTACCTTATTTTAAAGGAGTCAGGTTGTCACTTCTTTATGCTTGCATCTCTTTGGTTTTAAGAAGCTTGTTTGCTGGAGAGGGAGAATTGTAGACGGTAAAACAAGGGTTGAGACTCTAGTTTCTGAAATTGCTTTATGCATGGCCAACCACTTCCATGAGTATATAATTTTTTCACTTATATTTGGGGGCTGTGAACCGTAGAAGATAGACTCAGTCCACGTATTGGTATCATGGAGCAACGATTTGAGATACTTTGTTGGCATCAGGTTTCGTGAAGTTCTGTATTACATTTTGGTTTGTGTTAAGAAACTTTTTCTTTGATTTTGGCAGTTATGTCATAACGCCATACAATGAATATCCACTGTTACTTGGCTTACTCTTGAAGTTACTGAATGGTGAATTAGCATGGTCTACAAGACGTGAAGTACTAAAGGTAACTTTTTAATTAGATTGCATGGTTGTTAACTGTAGCCATTTTTTATGTTAACCTGTTCTTGGGCTTCACCAGGTTCTTGGAATTATGGGTGCTCTAGACCCTCATGTGCATAAACGACATCAGCAAAGCCTGCCCGGTTCACATGGAGATGTTACATGTAGTGCCAGTGAATCTGGTCAACACATTCAATCTGTGGATGAATTGCCTATGGACCTGTGGCCATCATTTGCAACGTCTGAAGACTATTATTCTACGGTAGAAGCTATGACTTTTGTATTTTATTTTATGGATGTGTATATATAGTTATATATGTGTGTGTGTGTTTGTGTATTTGATTACAATGATGCTCATTATTGTCGCTGGTTGCATTTGAGTTGTCTACACAATCAATGGACAATGGTGATCCACAACTTAAATCCATTCATATAATATGCATATCAATATGATAAATGACTGTCATTGTTTGTTACATATGTTATGACCACAGGTTGCAATCAACTCCCTCATGCGTATACTTAGGGACCCTTCACTTGCTACTTACCACCTAAAGGTGGTCAGATCTCTTATGTTCATATTCAAGGTATGTAGCATATAGTAATGTGGTTATTGTTTTTCTGAATTACTTTTCTTAAGAAGATTTTACTTTGATATTCTTATTATTTGTGTAGTTCTTGATGTCTCATGTTATCTTTTTTGTTGCGAGGTTAGTCAATGGGTCTTGGTTGTGTTCCATACTTACCAAAGGTCAGTGTATAAACATTTCAATTGTGATTTGTTTCGTTGTATGTTTTACGCACATGTAGTAACATGTGTGTGAATGCATGTGTACAGACAAGCACATGTATTTTACTGTTAAACCTTAGTTTTGTGTATGTGAATTATGTTATACGTTATCTTCCTTTTTTTTATACAAAACACGTTTTAAGTTTCATGCCTTTGGAGGTCCATTTATCAAATTTTCGAGAGAAAAAAAACAAGATTGATTTGTCATGACTCTTCTACTGTCTTTTTATCTCGAATTACACCTGTTTTTTAGCTTATCAGCGGTTTATATACTGGTGCATTTGCTTTTTATGTTGTCTTTTTGGCTTTAAATGATGCTTCTTTATTATTCTTACGTGTAGGTTTTACCTGATTTCTTCCATATAGTCCGGACATGTGATGATGCTTTAAAGGATTTTATAACATGGAAGCTTGGTACGCTAGTGTCTATTGTGCGTCAGGTAATGTCTTGGCCCCTTTTAAGTTTTCATACATGTAATGATTGTGGATGATTTCTTGATGATTATATATGGGCATGATGTGCTGTGCAGCATATTGGGAAATATCTGCATGAGTTGCTCGTTCTAATTTCAGAATTATGGTCAACCTTCAGTTTTCCTGCTGCTGGCCGTCCTCAACTTGGTTATCCAGTTAGTTTGACCTTTTCTTTTTGGTTACAATTGCTCTTATAATGAGATTGATATCTTGTTCTTGAAATTATAGTTTTTTTTATTTTTAAATTCCCATTGTGATTATTTTCTGTTCTCCTGTAATCTTTCTCAGGTTCTGCATCTGCTGGAGCAGCTTTGCTTGGCTCTCAATGATGAATTTCGAACGTACCTTCCAGATATTCTTCCATGTTGTATTCAAGTTCTAAGTGATGCAGAACGGTATAACGATTATACTTATGTTCTTGACATTCTCCATACCCTTGAAGTGTTTGGTGGTTAGTACTCTTCATTTTTAATTACCGTGAATATCGATATTTATTGATATTAGAAACTTATTTTTCAAGTCTCGTAAAAAACCCTTATAAGACTGGATTAGCTTGTTAATGAAATGAAAGTATCATAGATATTTGAGAATCAAATTGGCGACTTGAAGAATTGGATGGAGTGTAATAGAACTTTGGAAGGTTTTAAGGGAGTGGGAGTAGGTGAACTATGGGACCGAGTTAGATACTGGCCAGCTCTTTGGGCATCTGTTTCGACCGAGTTTAGGGATTATTCTCACTTTTCTATAATGATGGAGGGTTAGCAACTGTAAAATGAGTTTAGTTTCGAGTTTGATTTTTGTAAGTTAGTCCTATTTGAGAAATCTAGTTTAGTACTTTAGGTTTGATTTTAGTTGGTGGATTTCTTTTCCACTTTTTGTAAATTCTGCTGTTAATAATTAATTTGTTTCTTTACAAAAAAGAATGCTGCCTTGAATTTAAGGAAAGTGGTTGTGTGGATATGCAATTTTCTCAAAGAGTAAGTGCAAGAAAGAATCAGATTGGGAAAAGAAGGAATTTCATTTTGTGTTGATTATGAGAGTTATTAAAATAATGCCTGCAGGTGGTTTTAATGTATGATTCTAATTTCTAAAGGGGTGTGATATCCACACACCCCATTTTACTTCTCACACACCCTTCTAATTTTCGGCTGTCGGATTGGATGAATTGAAGAAGATCAATGGACAAAAATTAACAAGGGGTGTGTGAGAAGTAAGGTGTGTGGATAGCACACCCCATTTCTAAATCATGGTAAAGTGGGAGTAAGAGGATTTGATTTATGGATGACTTAATAACTGCAGGGTTAGAGAGAGAATTTGCTGAAGATAAAATGGTTCCTTATTGAAAAAAACTGTACCTTTGTATTGTTCGTAAGCTGTATTAATGTAGCTGTCGGAGATACATGTTAAAAATTTGGAATAACTCAGGGTTCCATTGGTAACTACAATGTCCAAGGAGCAAAATTACTGCATATAAGCACGACTTGAGATTCATATTCTACAATCTAAGAATCAATTAAGCATCAAGTGATGTACATATATTGGTTAACAATCTGGGTAGTAATTTGATGACCATGAGTAGTTACTGACCTGGAAACTTCAAAATGCTTGGGTATGAAGTTATTAGACTGATGGAAGAAAGGCTTCCATTGATAAGCATAAAGCTTTGGGATTTTTTTTTTTTTTTTTGTGTCTGCTTTCTTATAAATAGATTAGTCATCATATGTGGATGGAAAGTTATAGTGAATGGGCATCAGATTTTTAGATACCTTATAATGTAGCATTTATAAGTTTATAGCTGTAAGCTTTATTGTAGCCTTTTCTAGTTGGATTAATGGATTGTGCAAAATTGCTTGTTTTTGTTTTAGATTTGGAAATATAAGACTTTTTGGTCTTCTGTTTCAAAGGGCTGTATGGCTGGCTGTTTGGCACTTTTAAGTTCCAAAGGATATTATGGTTTCCTCTGTTGGAGGCTTGGAGCTCAAAAAAGCATTTTGTTAAGCTTCGTTTTTACCATTATGAAAGTATGAATCAGCTATTCTGGAGTATATGTATGCCAACATGTAAAGACTCATTCGTGTCCAAATGTAGGAACATTGGATGAACATATGCATCTTCTTCTTCCTGCACTCATTCGCTTGTTTAAAGTTGATGCCTCAGTGGACATAAGACGTGCTGCTATTAAAACTTTGACGAAACTGATCCCTTGTGTGCAGGTTGTCATCACACCCTCTACTCCTTCAGTTTTTTTATGTACAGTTATATTTGGACATATTGTTGTTCTTGAACATGTTCATTGTAATGTGTTTATTAATTTTTTTTTTCAGGTTACTGGTCACATATCTTCTCTCGTGCATCACTTAAAGCTAGTCTTAGATGGGTCCGTTTCCTTTCATCACCTGCCCATTTGCTATATGATCTGATCTTCGTTTGCAACTGTTGGTCTTTCTAGACGTTGGTTGAAAATTTTCGTCAAGTTTCTTAAACACACCCTCCTGTTTTATATGACTATTTTAGACTACTATATCCTATATTTTTTTTTTTGCTACTATTATTGCTTGTTTTAGAATTGATTCCCCTTCCTTTGCAGTGAATCCCAATTAATGATAGCTTGTTTCCATTTCATTGTAATTTTTTGTGTTAATCTTAGTTTACTACCTTGAACATTTGGTACATGAAGTTTTTTTCATTCCAGAGTGGTACCTAAAGTCATAATTTTGGGACAGTCTCATACATTCGTTAAGATTGCTGTTAAGTCAACCGTTAATTGGTGACGTGGCACTCAAGTGGACAATGACTGAACGTCACGTGTTATTATGCGCCCACGTGGCTCTCTCTCTCTCTCTCTCTCTCTCCCCACCCCCACCCCCAAAAAAAAAAAAAAAAAAAACCATCAATTCCCACTCCAATTTCAAGCAGATGTGCCAGTCAAAGCCCTAGACTTCTACAATCCATCCCCATGTCGTTATCTTCTTCTTTGCCGCCGACAACTCGGCCACCATCTCCATCCCCGCCATCCCCTCCTCTGAACCTGACTCCTACCCACTTCCAGTTCCAATTCCCCAATTTTTCCATCCAACCCTTCCCTCCGCCTCCCCCTCTCGCCCCAGCCATCGCCTTCACTTCATTCCCTGCCAACATCGCCGCACGAAGAAGGCCCCCTACTGTCAGCTGCTGCGACGTCGTTTAACTGATAGGCATCTAGAACCCAGCAAAAGGACTCCTATCTGCTAAAAGTTTGAAGCTTTCGGCTTCAATTTGAGGAACCCAGCAAGAAATGGCATTGAATTTGCCCACTTCCTATCCAATTTTCGAACCACTATTGAACCTGAGCCCGACCCATAACCTGACTAAGAACCGCCCTCCAACGGAGGTTCGATTTGCAAGGTGGAACAACATTGCCTCCCCTCACCAGTGTTGCATTCGCTTCCTTGCTCTGCTTCTCCTCCAAATCGTCCCTGCCCAAATCCTTGTTTAGCTTAGGGAGCTCCTGATGGAGATCAAAGAGGGAAAGAAGACAATTAGTTATAATTTTTTATTTTTAATCTTTTAATATTTATGTGGGCTCAATGTGACGTGTGGCGTCCAGTCATTGTCCATCTGGATGCCACGTCACCAGTTAACGGTTGACTTAACCGCAACCTTAACGGATGTATGAGACTATCCCAAAATTATGACTTTAGGTACCACTCTAGGATGAAAAAAACTTCATGTACCAAATGTTGAAAACCAAGAGACTTCAGGACGGTAAACTGAGATTAACCCTAATTTTTTAATATTTATTTTAGAAATATTTGTTTGAGACATCATTTGTATTTTATAATATGGATGGTTAAACAGTTAAAGTCAAGACTTCAACTTTGATCTTTCTTTAACTCAGTGCTCATTCTGCCATTCTGATTCTGTTATTGCATTGCCCTAAAGTTGAGGATGTGTGTTATGTTTCACTATTTCCAGGCTTTCCATTGTGTGTTTGGTGTGTACCCCCTGAATATGTCTGAGGGTGTGTTTAATGGTTTTATGTTATGAATAATTTGGGAGAACCTTTTCTTCTGTTTGATGTTATAACTTGTAGCTTAAGACTTATCTGGGAATCTTCAGTGCCATGGAATTTAGGTTCATATTTTGTTTTTTAGTTACTTATCTAACACTCATAGCTGTTTAAACTTGTGTTACAGCAAGAATGATGAGCTCCGGAACGATGCTGTTGATGCCCTTTATTGTCTAGCTCATGCCCTTGGGGAGGACTTCACAATTTTTATCCCATCAATACACAAACTTCTGCTTAGACATTGCTTAAGGGTCTTCCTCGTTCCCTAGCTTTATTGCCTTATTTTTTTTCTTTTAAAAAGAAATTGTTTGTGATTTCTTACTTTTGCTGATTAAGTAAAAAAGGTTATTCCATTTCAGCATAAGGAATTCGAGGAAATTGAAGGACGGTTGAGGAGACGTGAACCTCTAATTTTGGGGAGTACAACTTTTCAAAGATTAAGCCGACGGCTTCCAGCAGAGGTTATTACTGACAATTGGAATGATTTAGAGATTGACCCTTATGATGTTGGGTCAGATGTGCAGAAACAACTTCAAGGCCATCAGGTATATTTCTCCCTTGATTACACGTTCTGTAAGTTGCATGCTATAGTGTTTCACACTACTGCAGTCAAAATGTCTTGGAAGATCAATGTAGTGGCCTAGAAAACGCCTGGTATGGATTGGGGTCACTATGTTGTGAGATGGTATTTAAATATATGAACAACATGCTGAGTGCAGTGGGCTAGCAGTTCCTTGGGCATTTAGTTATAAATATAAAATATTACATTATTAGGAATGACATGTTGAGCAGATCATGTATTGTGTAGCCACTTCTAATTTAGTGGCAACTGTTTTGCAAGCATAGAAGTTGGTGTCAAACACAGTGCATATAGTATATTACTGCGCAACCTTTTCTTTAAACTTTTGTTCATGTGATTGGTGAATCTTTATTTTGATATTAAGTTTATCTAACTTAGCACGTAATATGGTTGTTAAACATGACAACCTTTCTTTTTATTTGCTATTAGAATTCGCTAGGGTTATTATGACATGATCTATTATTTTTTGGTCTATGCAAGTATAAGTGTTCTGGTTTTGGCGTGCTGCTTATGCGAGATGCATATATGTAGTTATGTCTGATTGGCTTTCCCTCGTATTTATTTTTTATTTTTTATGATAATACTATTTCTTTTTATTTTGGCTGTAAGTTGATTTTTGACTTGTACAAGTTACATACAGGTCAATGATGGTCGATTACGCACTGCTGGGGAGGCTTCTCAGCGCAGTACCAAAGAAGATTGGGCAGAATGGATGAGACATTTTAGCATTGAACTTCTGAAGGAGTCTCCTTCTCCTGCTTTGCGAACCTGTGCAAGGCTTGCACAGCTGCAGGTATTGCATATTATACTTATTTGTACGTTACTTCTTTTGGAGTTTGCGCTCTGATATCCTCCTTTTTGCAGCCATTTGTTGGGCGGGAGCTATTTGCAGCTGGTTTTGTTAGCTGTTGGGCACAGCTAAATGAGACTAGTCAGAAACAGTTAGTTCGAAGTTTGGAGATGGCATTTTCATCCCCAAATTTACCTCCTGAAATTTTGGCAACACTTCTTAACTTGGTATGTCTTTTTCATTATATTATACTCCAAAAATCGATGCAACATATGAAGCTGGACACGAGTTGTGTGATTTTAGCTTGGTGTGCTTAAAGATTCTGTTGTTGCATGATTACCTTTACATTTATGTATGTAACTATGTATTACGAATGTATATAATTTTTTTCTGTTGAGGGTGTTCATTTATAGTTTAAGTAGGAGCGTGTCAGTAACGTGTTGCAAACATATGAATAACATGATTATTATCAATTTATCACCATTAGGTCAATTTTTATTGGAGACATTGTGTTTGTCTATTTGTTTGATCATAATTTGATAACAAAATTAGTTCAACTTTGCTGATTTTTTTGTAAGAATGATCCTCAACTATAGACAGCTTGGATCATCAGATAACTTTTAGGTTGGGCTCACCAATGTGATCTCTTACTTTCCCTTATAAAAATGGATCTCTTATATATATATATATATATATATATATATATATATATACATGAGTTGAGTCCAAGCTATCTATGTGGGACTTATTTTAAGTATGTGCCAGAAGGCTATATTCTATTAGGATTATAATGGAGTGCGGGTAGCAGAACTGTGGGGTAGAGTAAGATACTCGGCAGCCCTCCAAGCATCAGTTTCGAATGAGTTCAGGGATTATTCTCTTTCTCATATAGTGTGGGATATGTCATATGTGTTAGCAGCCGTAAAATGATTTTGGTTGAGGTTATGTTACTCGTAAATAGATCTACTTGAGAGGTCTTAGCTAGTTTTGCTAGATGGTTGATTTCTAATCCACTATTTTGTAATTCATGTTCGTTTCTTCTCAAAAAAGAAAAAAAAAAAGGATCTCATGGGCAAAGGTGTCTATCCAAATAAACCTACAGTTCAAATTCGAACATGCAAAAAATTAGGCAAATATATAAATAAATATATATATATATATATATAAACCGTCCATCGTTTAGGTCTTCGTCAAAGATCATCTCCACCAAAAATCACCCAATCCGAAACCATTTGACCATTGAATTAAATGGTAGTCATAATAGTGTTTCTTTGAAATTGTATTGGCCAATTTATTGCAAGATGCACTAAAATATAGACGGTTTGGATCATTGAAAAATGTTAAGGAATGAGCACCACAAGGTGTCCCTCAATATATATATGTATATGTAGCAATGTTTTAAAAAACTCGCCTCGGGGCGCGCCTAGGGCGCCCTTGAGGCTGGGCGCCATGACAAACGCCTCAGTTTTATTGGAGTGGCCGAAAGGTTTCGCCGGAGCCGCCTAGGCACCGCCTCAGTGGGTTTTTTTTTTATTTTTTTTATTTTTAACTCCCAAACCCAAATTTTGGGTAGGATTGTAACTGCCTCATATTTTTCCTTGCACTTTTGTCTCTATGCCTTTTTTCTAATTTTTATTTTTTATATAATGGATGTGTGTGCTGTCTACGTGCATTGTTATATGTGTGCTCATTGTGCTTTTCATCCTCTATTTTATACATATATAATATAATATATGTATATATATGTGTGTGTATATATTTATAATATATGTGTGTGCTTAGGTGATTATTGATTAATAATCTTCTTCTTTTTAATATAATATATGTGTACGCTCAGTGTATATATTAAAAAATTTAGGTCCCGTGAGGCTTTGCCTCACGCCTCACGCCTAGGCCGGGCTTCCCCTTGGACGCCTCGTCCATGCCTCACGCTTTTAATACATTGATATGTACACATAATATTCTATTATTTATGTCATGTATTATGTATATCTATATATATAAACTAAATAACTAGCAGTTCTGTTTCCTTGGTTGAATTTTTATTGATTTTGTTTAATTAATCGTGTCTGAAGGCAGAGTTCATGGAACACAAGGAGAAGCCTCTTCCTATAGACATTCGCCTGCTTGGTGCTCTTGCAGAAAAGGTATAGTTAATTTTTTTTACATTTTTTGGGAAGGCTGGTTTTGGGTTTTTTTTTTTTTGGGGGGGGGGGGGGGGGGGTGTGGTCCCAGTTTTTGTTAGCTCTTACATGTTTCACGTATGTTTACTTGTCTATTTTACATTTCAGTGTCGTGCATTTGCAAAGGCCTTGCATTACAAAGAAATGGAATTTGAAGGAGCGCGCATCAAGAAAATGGACCCTGTTGCTGTAGTTGAAGATCTTATACATATAAACAGCCAGTTACACCAGCATGAGGTTCGATGGAAAAGAAAAATCATTATGCCACTTCCTTACTATATTTTGAGGTTTGATATTTCTGTGAACATTGGATATTGATAAACTTGTGTTTTCTCAGGCTGCAGTTGGAATATTGACCTTTGCCCAACAAGATTTGGATGTTCAACTCAAAGAGTCATGGTAACTTTTAATAGTATACATTCCAAGAATTTTCTTCCCCTTGTAACAAACCCTTTTTTTCTTGCCTTTCTTTGACAATAGGATTTTCAGGAGCCTTTTCTTTTCTTGAAAATTCCATGCCCTTTACTGAATTGTCATTTATTTTAATTTTTAAAGAAAGCAACTCAGTTTCTACTAACGTTGCAAAAGAGTATGACTCATATAATACCTTGTCCACTGCATCTCTGTACTTGTTTAGGTATGAGAAGTTGCAGCGATGGGACGATGCTCTCAAGGCCTACACCGAAAAAGCCTCTCAAGCATCGAATCCACATCTTGTTTTGGATGCGGCTTTAGGTCTGTGTTGCTTATTTTATTGTTGTTTTGGACGCCGCTTTATATTTAATGTGCTATTAAATATCTTTAAATTTACTGTTATTATCTTGTGATCATTTATCTTTATGTATGGTATCATTTTTTCTTGCATTTTGAATATGGTTTGTATTGGTGGCTTCTTTAGGTCGGATGCGATGTCTTGCTGCTTTGGCACAATGGGAGGAGCTTAACAACCTGTTCAAGGAATATTGGACCCCAGCTGAACCGGCTGCTCGGTTGGAAATGGCACCAATGGTTGGTTTGTGATTAAACAGGGCTTGTTTATGTCCTTACTTCCCTAATTTAACAAATTTGGTTGTGCTAGGCTGCTAATGCTGCTTGGAACATGGGGGAGTGGGATCAAATGGCAGAATACGTGTCGCGGTTGGATGATGGTGATGAAACCAAACTTAGGGGCTTGGGGAACACTGCTCCTACTGGGGATGGAAGCAGTAATGGAACATTCTTTAGAGCTGTTCTGTTAGTTCGAAGGGGAAAGGTTCACTTTACTTTTTCCATAATCTACATTTAGATAATGTAAAATATAATTATGCTGATAGATTCTACTTTATGGCATTTCAAAAAGTTATATATCACCATTTTAAGATCATGAAACATCCATTTTACTGTTTTTCTAATATCTATCAAACCTAACATGAGTAAGAATATTTGTTAATCAGCAAGGATCAGCTTGACAGGACATTAAAATATTAAAACCATTTGAAGCATTTATGTTTTTCATTAACAAAGAGTCAAAATAGCTTAATATATGTGAAAAAGTCTACTTTAGTTAAACTTTTATTTACAGATTAGTCATTATAATACACTGCATTTGCGTTAAAAAGACCACTTATTTGAATGAGACAGAATGCCTTTTGTTCATTGTGGGCAGTGATCATTGAGAATTTCAAGGTTCACGTTTTGTTACAGTCAAGTCAGCTTCTTAGTTTTTATATTATCTGTGTACATAATACACACACACACACACACACACACACACACACACACACACACATATATAATATTAATTATAGAAGGGAATTTTTTTGAAGTTCTCATTGTATCTAAAGGATATAATAAGTGGCAACCAGTAAGGGTGCCTGAACACTTTGGGAACATTCTTTGTTTTTTATTGTATTTGACCTATTCTATTTCGTTTTCTGTTGTTTCCGGGCACAGTATGATGAAGCACGTGAGTATGTTGAGAGAGCTAGGAAATGCTTGGCGACAGAGCTTGCTGCTTTGGTGAGTGTTCTATATTTTTATCATTATACTATGAGTCTATGTGATTGAGTTGCACATGATGGGGTTGAAGCATTTAGTTGGGATTTAGAAATAATGACCCTATTGATTTCAATGCTAATATATTGTCTACGTCTGAATGGTTCTGTATAAGTGTATGGAACTAAATTTAATCCGAAGTAAAGGTTTGTGGGGTTCTGAGCTTTACAAAAAAGGGGGTTAATCTACCAGTTTGGGACCTTTGTGCTTAACTATGAATGACCTATATACAGCAGAAGAGGAAATAATGGCATCTGTTGTTATAGGTGTGTCTGCGTCCAAGCGTTCAGTATGTTGGATTTACTAGTCTTAGGTGCAAAGATGGGGAGGACAAAGTAGTTACCTCTTTCCATATGCCTATTTTCAATGGATTGATTTTGTCTTTCCTTTCTGTTTTCCACTTGATTGGCTGTTTCTTCCTTATAAGACTCGTTCTTTATTATATAATAATATGGGTCTGTTATGTTTATAAGTTAGGTTTGTATACTAAGGTTATGCTTATCTGAAAGGCTGAAAAAAAATTACGCACAATTTTATGGTTTGAAACACTTGGTCAGAGCAACCCATACATTCCATTTTCAGAACTTTCTGAGTTACTTTCAGTACCATTGACTTGGCAATGTAATATACCAGCTACTACAGTAGCCCCCCGCATGTAATAGTTTTTTCGTTTTGGATATTTTGATTATTGACATCTTCACTTTGTAGGTTTTGGAGAGCTATGAACGTGCATATAGCAATATGGTCCGTGTTCAGCAGCTGTCAGAACTTGAGGAGGTTTGCTCTTTGTTTTTTTCTTTTTGGAGACGGGTTGAGAAGCGAGGTTGTTCCCTCTATATTTGTTGCATGAATCGTAATGTGAAAATCTATAATCAGGTCATTGATTATTGCACACTTCCTCTGGGAAACCCTGTTGCTGAAGGACGACGAGCACTTATTCGCAATATGTGGAATGAGCGGATACAAGGAGCAAAACGTAATGTTGAGGTGAACATGCTTTATTTATAATTAGTTTATGCATAGCTAATAAATGAATGGATAAATAAAAGGCTCGAAGGGAAATATGGTAACATTTGGATTCATAAACTTTCTTCTTTAACTTTTTCTATTGGATTAGGACCATTACTTCATAGTCAAAGTAATCAAGTTTACTTCTCTGGATATATACATTTTGACCTTTAATGTCAACCTTCTGCAGCCCTTACTCTTGGTTTTTTATGTGGTTTGACCTGGCCATATTTTCTTGGACACAACTGGGACAAAAAACTAAAACTCAGTATTTGTGTATTTTATTGATTTGAAATTATTTCTGCATTTGTGTGATTATATAGTCTAGTATATACAATCTTGATATCCACAGATACTGGAAAATAATTGTGCGATTGCTGCTAGGCCAGAAAAACCTAAGAGAGCTAGACTGTTCCATCTAGTTATGTTTCATGCCTCCACAACATCGGGCTGGGGTTATCCGTAATTAACCTCAGTTCAAGAACATATGCATGCCAATCCACATCTCATGGTTGGTTTACTGAAACTTTTCTGGCTGCATCAGCTACTTCTAAATGTGACCATACTTAATATGCAGGTATGGCAGGCGCTTTTAGCAGTTAGAGCACTTGTTCTACCTCCAACAGAAGATATTGACACTTGGCTTAAGTATGCTTACCTTTGTCGGAAAAGTGGGCGAATTAGTCAGGCTAGATCTACTTTAGTCGAACTCTTACAGGTTGGTGGTACATAATTATCAAAGGATGCTAGCATTGCATTTATTCTCATCTTGTTTGTTTGTTTGAACATGGTTTAATTGTGTTCAGTATGATCCTGAAACATCTCCTGAAAGTGTGCGGTATGATGGGCCCCCACAAGTGATGCTTGCATATTTGGAATACCAATGGTCACTTGGAGAGGACATTAAGCGCAAGGAAGCATTTGCTAGGCTACAGGTAGAAAATTTTACCTTTGTGTGTAAGCACCAATGAGCAAGTACTTCTGCTTCAACTACCTATGCACTACCTACTTATGAAATTTCTTATTGTTTGGCTGTGGCAATATGGTTCAGAATTTGGCAATAGAGCTTTCAAGTCGACCTAGTATTCAACCGGTTACACCTTCTGGCTTGATGAGCTCTAGTAGTGTGAGTGTTCCACTTATTGCCCGTGTGCATCTCATACTGGGAGGCTGGAATTGGACTCTTTCTCCTGGATTGGATGATGATTCTATACAAGGTGTTATTTGCTTATTTAGGTTCCAGATAACCCTGCAGAAATTATCAATCTTCTTTTGTTGATTAATTATAATTTTGTGTAGAAATTCTCAATGCCTTCCGGACTGCAACTCAATGTGCCAATAAATGGGCAAAGGCATGGCACAAGTGGGCACTGTTTAATACAGCAGTGATGTCACTTTATACTGTAAGAGGTTATGCAAGTGTCGCGTCAGAGTTTGTTGTTGCAGCGGTCACCGGATATTTTCATTCGATAGCATGTTCAGCAAATACTAAAGGTGTTGATGATAGTTTACAGGTAAATATTATTCCTTGACTAGTGTTATTTGGAACATGAATGCCATTCTGGACTAGCCTGTTCACCCTGAGCCAGATTTGGGTATTTTGTATAGTGTTCAATTTGTCTCTGTACTGCCTTTGAAGAACTGGGCTTTTCACTTGATTTCTGTACATAAAGTTTCTCTTTAATATAGATCACCTGCTTTCTTTGAACATTTTGGTTTCTATGTTTTGTACTGGCTCTACAACTTCAGGTTCTTGCATGTAAATTGCACTTTCTATAATCTGAGAGGCATCCATGCTGCGTAAATTAGGTTATGTGGTGGGAATCTGAGTAACTTACGCTTGTTTTGATTTGTGAGGATTATAATAGATATCTGACTATGCATTTGTATATCCTGATTCCTAATAGAAGCATAAAATGAAAGATATTATTCTCATTAATAATACCTCTATTTTCTAAATATCATTTATCATACAGTTTCATTTGTTATGTGCAGGATATTCTTCGTCTTCTTACATTGTGGTTCAACCATGGAGCTACTGCAGAAGTGCAAATGGCACTACAGAAAGGGTTTGCACATGTTAATATTAATACATGGCTGGTGGTTTTGCCTCAAATAATCGCCAGGATACATTCTAATATCAATGCTGTGAGGGAACTGATACATTCGCTTTTGGTTCGGATTGGACAAAGTCATCCACAGGTATGCTTTTGATGAACTAATGCATTCTTCAGACTGACTAGTTCCTTATTTTAGTTACTCCTTTTCACTTTATAATTTTGGATTTCATTTGACATAAGACATGTAGCCTCAAGGTATGTTATGCCTTTGCAATGCCTCATATAGTTCAGTCTTCTGTTGTCGAATTTCATGTTGCATGCAATTGTGATGACTGCTCCTTAATTAACTTGTACTTTAAATCTCATTTTGTGCTCAAGTTCCTGTGGCATGTCCCGCAGCAACTTAAATGTAATTCATATAATGAGACTTGCTTAAGCACTACACTCACTCAATTCCTTTTGCAGGCTCTTATGTACCCTCTCCTTGTAGCATGTAAATCAATAAGTAATTTACGTAGAGCTGCAGCTCAAGAAGTGGTTGACAAAGTTCGGCAGCATAGTGGTGTGCTTGTGGATCAGGTGAATACTTCAATTTAATTTCCACCAACTTTTCCGGTTCCTTCTCCCTGTTTAGAAATAGAAAACCCTTACAGAAAGTTGATTTGGCTACAGGCACAACTTGTGTCAAAGGAACTAATCCGGGTCGCAATACTTTGGCATGAAAAGTGGCACGAAGCTCTGGAAGAAGCTAGTCGCCTGTATTTTGGTGAACATAACATTGAGGGAATGCTAAAAGAATTGGAGCCACTCCATGAAATGCTTGAGGAAGGAGCTAAAGAGAACAATACAACCATAAAAGAGAGAGCATTCATTGAGGTTGGTTTCATTGCTTGTGTTGCACTTGGTTTTAAAATCATTTCTGCATCTTGTGCCAGTCAACATTTTTCCAACCTCTTGAATAGCTAACTGTGAAATTAAACACCAAATCAGAGTATTATAGCCTTCCTAAGCAAACTGCTGTCTCACTTTCTCACTCGTCAAAACCTTAACTGGAACTCTGCTTAAGTTTACTTCTGAGTCCATCACCATGGTGTGAATCTCAGGCATATCGTCATGATTTGCTGAAGGCCTATGAGTGTTGCATGAAATTTAAGCGAACAGGGAAAGATGCTGAGCTTACTCAGGTATGAAGATTTTCCAGAGCAAAATGTTGGTTGTTTTACTTTTTGAGTTGGTTAATCTTTGTACTTCTTCAAGAATGACTTGAATCCATTAGTATCTTCGAACTGTTAGGTAATAAATGGTCAATCTGTTATCTTGTGTGTGTGAGTTGGATCCTTGTTCTAGATACAGTGGAAACATACTTGCCAATTCGTGGTTTTCCTTTACTTATTTGTTTCTCCGTTATTGAAGTCAGTTAGATGTATTGTTCATGAGCCTTCTCTTTCTAACAGCTTACCTGTTACACTTTCCAACTAATCTCACTTACATTCATGGCTAACTTGCCTCATCTTCTGCATTTAGATTTAAAGTTTGTTTATTTGTGAATAGTATGAATTGTGTTAAACTTTCTTCACCAATTGTATTTATTTGTGAATACAGTTCTTGGATTTTATATGCATGTTAACTGCTTCTCTACAGCATAGGTATTGTGGCATCAAAATTTTATTTGAGTTTTGTCATAAACTCTGATACTAAATATTTAAACCATGCATTGATCAGGCTTGGGATCTTTACTATCATGTATTTAGACAAATAGATAAGCAGCTGCAGAGTCTTACTACTCTGGACTTAGAGGTAAGGACATCTCCCTTCATGTTTGACTTCTGTCATTATATATTCACCGACATTTTCTCTACATGTGGTTACTAGTCCGTCTCACCAGAGTTGTTGGAATGTCGTAATTTGGAGCTTGCTGTTCCTGGGAGATATCGTGCTGGTAAGCACACAATTTCACAATAATCGACATGTATTGGTATTCAACCTGAGTTCATAAATTGATAATTTTCATATTGCAGAATCTCCTGTTGTAACAATTGCATCATTTGCACGCCAACTTGTTGTCATAACATCCAAACAAAGACCAAGGCAATTGACGATTCGTGGGAGTGATGGTAAGGATTATGCCTTCTTGCTGAAGGGACATGAAGATTTACGCCAAGATGAACGCGTCATGCAGGTAATCCCTTTCTCTTTACCGAAATAATTATTAAATATTTGGATACCGGGTTCCTAAGTTTGTATTTCGTCTTTCTGTATAGACCTAAATACTTCTCCTCGCTATGTTAGTTACACATAAAACCTGACCTGGGACTTTTTTAGCTTTTTGGTTTGGTGAATACACTACTGGAGAATTCAACAAAAACTGAGGAGAAGGATCTCTCAATTGAACGATATGATGTCATTCCATTGTCTTCAAACAGTGGACTAATTGGTTGGGTTCCAAATTGTGACACCCTTCACCAGCTCATCAGGGAGTACAGAGATGCCAGGAAGGTGAGTTGGTTCCCTTTGATTGCTTCATTTTGTTTTCTGATAGCCTTAAATGTTAGTGGGGTGTCTTCAGCCTTACATTGAGAGGGAGTGTTAGCATAGTCTTGCATTGCCTGAGTACCTATGGGCTATGCAGGCAGAAAGACATAGGCAGCCTTCCTTGTAAGACACTTTGCAAAGATAAGTTGTAGTGTTGTACCCATGGGTACAAAACAATCATTTGTGCTTCTGTGTATGTAAAGGGGCATGTTCCTAAACTTTGGTATAGCTGTACTTATGTGTTATAAATGCTTTCTTGGTTTCAGATCACTCTAAATCAAGAGCACAAGTATATGCTTAGTTTTGCTCCGGATTATGATCGTTTGCCACTCATAGCTAAAGTGGAAGTCTTTGAGTATGCCCTGCACAATACAGAGGGAAACGACCTTGCAAGGGTATGATCTAACCAAATGCATATTCTTCATGTATTCATTGGTTGCTTGAGTACCTTTTCTCAAGGTGTATAGAGCTGCTTTTCATAGGTCCTTTGGCTGAAAAGTCGCACTTCAGAGGTATGGCTGGAGAGGAGGACAAACTATACGAGAAGTTTAGCAGTCATGAGCATGGTAAGTGTTTTATTTGCATCACGCAGTGCACACACGAGCATGTATGTGTTTTTAATGTAAATGAAAATGAGAATCAGAATGCCCTAATTTTAAGAAAAGTTTAAGACTCCATTGCCGAATGAGAATGCCCTCATTTTAAGAAAATTTAGGACCACATTGTGGTACCAAGTGATCTGATGATTCCAACCATATCTCTAGGTTTCTTTCAAAGATCACCCCTGCCAAAAGGTCAACACAATCTAAAATCTAGTTGTTTTCGAATAATACATAAAACCTATTTTTTCAATAAACATGAAAGTGAAAAAGATGATAATCTAATGATTAAGCTATTCCAACAACAACAACAAAGCCTTTTCCAAAGTGGGGTCGGCTGATTAAGCTATTCCAATTTGGAAAAAAGTTCTGTGGATGATCCTTTAATGCGTACCTATGAAAATGAACAGATTTGACCATGAGATTTGTGGGGTTGGTCATAGCAATGTGGTCCGTAGTTTTCTTACAATGGTGGCAAAGTACTCAATTCTGCTTGTAAAATTATAGACTTAACTGTTTTTATATCAGGTTGGGTACCTTCTTGGATTAGGTGATCGGCACCCAAGCAATCTTATGCTGAACCGCTACAGGTATGTAATTGTTATGCATGAAATTTGGACCAACAAACGGTGGATTGGTAATTTGGATCTCATATTCTGTTGCTTACAGTGGGAAGATCTTGCACATTGATTTCGGCGACTGCTTTGAGGCCTCTATGAACCGGGAAAAGTTCCCTGAGAAGGTATAACACTACAATGCAATGTACTTTTAGTTAATGTTTAATTTACAGTTCCAGATAATCACTATAAATACTTGTGTATTTTCAGGTCCCTTTTCGGTTGACTAGAATGCTTGTGAAAGCAATGGAGGTTAGTGGTATAGAGGGCAACTTCCGTTCAACATGTCAAAATGTGATGGAAGTCCTACGAATGCATAAAGATAGCGTTATGGCTATGATGGAGGTATGACGACCAGACTGTTTTGTTTTGATCAGTAAGCCTTTATATATTATTTTATTAGGATTTAGGATACATTCATTCTGAAGTATTTTACTCAGCACCAAGCCGACTATGATAACAATGGGGCATTTCCTGAATAAACCTGCAAGGAGAATTGATCAAAGAGTTGTATGAACTATTATTTACAGCAATATAGGTGATAACATCCAGGTCAAGATATCACATAGCTAGGCCTTCGTATTATGCCATTGAAAAGCATCTATTCGCGGCAAGCAATAGTCATCTAAAATTTCGAAGTAATGGGGTGGACTTGTGGGTGGGTGTGGTTTTGTTGATACTGTTGATGGTGCCCTATTGAACAAACAACACTAAATTCATTCTCCTTTAAATCCTTGAGTAAGGAAGCTAATTCTTAAGTTTACCTGTTTTCAGGCCTTTGTCCATGATCCTCTCATCAATTGGCGTCTCTTCAACTTCAATGAAGTTCCCCAAATGTCAATGCTTGGAAATAGTAATGTTACTCCTGTTGTGGGTGCTGAAGAACCTGCTCAAAACAGAGAGCTTCGCCAACCTCAACGAGGTGCTCGTGAAAAGGAACTTCTTCAGGTATTCCAGAAATTCATCCTAGGATGCTTCGAAATGATGTTCTTGGTTATGCTCATTTATTTGTTTTCCATGTAGGCTGTCAATCAACTGGGTGATGCTAATGAGGTCTTGAATGAGCTTGCTGTGGTTGTCATGGCTCGGATGAAGAGTAAACTTACTGGACATGATTTTTCTGCCGGTTCCTCTCTATCTTCCAGCTCTATTCAACATGCAATTGACCACAGCACGCTGATTTCTGGAGACAGTAGAGAAGTTGATCATGGTTTATCCGTTAAGCAGCAAGTTCAGAAGTTGATTATCCAAGCATCATCTAGTGAAAACTTGTGCCAAAATTATGTAGGGTAAGATGTTTGAAAATATTCCTCTTTATCTCCCGTTTCTTTAAACCTTGTTTAGAATAATTAAACATGTGTGCATGTGTACTCATTCGGTCCTTGCCCGACATGAATGGGGGTTTGACATATGAAGTTTATTGATTCGAGACAACCTATGAATGGTTTTTTTGGGATCTCGATGCCCAAAGTCTCATCCGACACACACCAGTTTGGTGGGATCAAAGCCACTTAACACCGAATGACAAGCAATCGTTGAGTGAATGGCTAAATTATTATGGAGTGGGAATAATGTATACTGCTGAAAAGTTCGAAACCAATCAATCTGGATGCCCAAGTCATGCTGAGTTTTTTCTCTCTTCTGTATACTGAGTTAGAATGTTTGTTTGAATAACAATGGCTATTGTGCTTCTTTCAGGTGGTGTCCGTTTTGGTAAGCAGCGCCCGACTGTACATAATGTGTATATGTATATATTGTTTGTACGTATTTGTGGGCCACATCGTGACCTTGTAAGGAGTATGCTTCGTATTCTTGTAGAATATGTGCCATGCCAACCAGTGGTATTGTATAAAGTAGGCGGAAGTTGTACGCGAAACAAATCTCTTCCTATGTAGTTTGTGTAAATAATACATTATTAAAGTGCAAGATTGGATTTGTAACATATCATTGCATCTTAGTGATTGGTCATGTTCTACACTACAAGAGCCCAAGGATATCGTGGTCACCTGCCATTTGCTATTTTATTTTAATCCAACTGCAGGTGATTATTTAATTTTTTTTATGTTGCAGTCTCGCCTCCACTGTTGGTTAAAATCGGACCTGAATCCTCTCCTGAGCCCAAGGAGAGGATCCTCCTGACCAAGAATCCAAGACCGTTGGATGAAAATTCAACGGCTATAATTATTATAACTTTAAATGGACCTCTCTGTTTGTAGCCGTTGGATGAAAATCTAACGGCTTTGGATCCTTGGTCAGGAGGATCCTCTCTTTGGGCTCAGGAGAGGATACAGGTCCGTTAAAATCAAACGGTGGGTGACCACGATTTTTTTAGACTCTAGAGTCTAGGAGAATGGCACTCTCTCAGGTGCTATTCGGTTTGAACAACTTTTAGATGATCTCCGATATTCCCACCAACATACAAAAAAAGAACAAAAAACGAAGTGGTTATCAAAACCCTAATTAATTGAGACGCTAACCCATCTCCCTTCTTGTATTCCATAAGTTGGCCCCATTATGCAACCATTAATTTCTTGTGATGGTGAACTCCAAGTTAGATGGAAATACCTCAATCTCAATTGCAAAAACGACGATAAGTTTTTTTAATATGTCGCTATGTAGTCAATATTTAACTTTCATAAGTTCACCAATTCAAATTTTGATTTCTGATCATTTTAGAGAAATTTCGAAATCTTGGTGGGAATGATTAGAAATCAAATCTCAATTGTGGAGCTTATGAAAATTAAATATTGAATACATAGAAATCAAATGTCGACCGATGTATTGAAAAATAAAAAAAGTACAAGCAATATATACTCGGGAGCCGTTTCTATGAAAACTCATGTCAGATTGAGCCAAAAACATGAAACCTACAGACAGAGAAGTGGGAGTGGGAAAGAGGGGCGAAGAGAAGAGATGACGACGTAGCTTCTCTTATTCGTCTCTTATTGAATTTGCCTTATAACACCAGGTCGGACCCTTTACGAGAAATGCCCCACATGAAATCGAAATTTACACGTACAGGAGAGACAATTGCTACTCGTAAGCCTAGCAACAACACAAAATATCACAAGTTTTTTACAGGCCTTTGACAGCAAGAACCTTGTGTACGGAGGGGAGAGTGACCTGAGCAAGTGGCATTTCGTACCAATCGGCAATTACAGGAGTTAAAAGGTGCAACTGTTCCTCAAACTCCGAGGAGGCGTGCATCTGCCTGCAAGAGACATCATATACAGTGGGTGCTTGCAGTGGTTACGTAGCGGGTATTCTCTTATGCTTGCTCTGCACAAGGCTCAGTAGGAAATCTGTAAATATGTGCTCATAGTCTGGCATTTTGCCATAACCTGTAATTCGTTCAAAACATTTCAACACACACCTTGGAAACTTTGCAGCTGTCAACATACAGTAGATTAAGTGAACAAACTGCACTTGCCTGGAAAGTAGTTGATGTCAATGACATAATAAACATCCTTTGCCCCATGCTCTCGGATCATATCGACATTGAATAGCCTAAGGCCCTAGAGAAATATCATAGTATTAGTATAATAATCAGGCGGAACATTTACAAGAACTCGGTGCTAACTTCTACCATTGCCTTGCCAAACTTGAGAGAGAGAGAGAGAGAGAGAGAGAGAGAGATACCAGTCGTTGGCGGAGCTCCCTTGCAAGGTTCTCTAACAAAGGTCGTTGAGGAAGTTCTGCAACAATAATGCCATTTTAAATAAGGGGTCCCAGGAACAATAAGGTAGTTTTAGTAAGTTGTCATTGAGACAGCATTTACAAACAGCACGAAAAGTCATAAAAGTTAGAAGAAAATAGGGACAAAGCTTTATTCATAACAACCAGTATATTAAACATTGTTAACGGATGTTACCAGCAACACTAGGGTCTAGGTCTGCATCATCTGCTGAAGCTGCAGCACATGAAACCCTTGGGAAACGGAACACACCAGCAAGCTTTTCTAGTTCACGTTTACTGATATTGGTAAGAGAGAAACGCCTTACCACCTTTATGGCTTCCCCGACGATATAAACTTTAAAGAGAACACCACCTACAGTGCGGCAAACAGGAGGCAGAAAAAGTATAACTAAAACTACAACGTGGTTGAAAAAAGAAGTAGTATCAAGTACCAGTTACCACATTATACCATGATTTACAAACTCCTGCAAGACTAAGGGAGGTTCGAGTTCTGAGAGGGAGCATTGGTCGTACGCAAGAAATAGTTCATGTGACTTCGCACTACCATCCACAAGCAGCGGTTTGACAACTGAAATACAAAATAAACAGAGGTCAATAGTTGAAGTATCCAAGTCAGGATTCATCAGTCTACAATAGCTGACAACAAAGCTCCCCTACCAAATTGTTCAAAGAAGCCTGCCTCCAGCCAATCAATATGGCTATACATAACATTCTACCAAGATAACCTTAGCCATGGAAATCCAGAGGATCTCCAGGCCATATCAAGAATCCTTGTGCCACCAATCACGTGGGTATGTAGATGTCATAATCCATTTCATTCAGAGGAGGAAACAGTGTCCTAACACTAAAAGAAAAACCAGTGCTCCTGAAAACACACCCAAAGCACACACGAAAAGAAAGATAAAGTAACTGTACCCAGCGGCAATTTTAGCCCAGCTTTATCAACTTCATTCGGAATAGATGACGGATCTTTAGTGACAATCAACTGCTTTGGAACACCAACCTTGCCTATAGAAACCAAAATGAAAACTGGTTAGAAACTCTAACCACAACTTTTCCTGTATACTATCCACAGTTTTCATAAAGAGTAAAAGAGGAAAAAATACCATAGCAATCAAACAAGTTCAGATCAGCCACTTCCTGAAGCATGGACTGGCGGTTGTATAGATTTTTTACTGAATTTGGGGGATCAAGAACAGTTACTTCTGGATGTTTTTGTCTGTAATCCTACAGAAGGAAAGATGGGGAAAGTAAGGACACAACAATACTCAATAAATAAACTAAACTTCAGTTACCAAACCATGAAACCATGTTGAGTAAACATCAATGACAGACGATTAAATTCCCAGGACTTTGCTCAGGGGGTTTAATCAATGGGGAAGATTGACTTTTCATAAATCAAGGATAGACCAAAAGAAAACTAAGGTATTGATATGTTGTACTTGGTCCTGAGGATCTAATTCTATTCAAAACCTGCATTTTAATTGACAATGGAGCTTCTAGTCTCCAACTCACTGCATTCATAACATCTTTTTAAACCATCTCACAAGCTTAATACCCCAGCATAACACAAAGCAACCTTTTATATCATGCATAAGTACGTACAGCAAAAAATGCAGCACCATAAGTTCATTTCCAATACAAGAAAGAAAAGGAGAAAAAAGTCAAGAAAGCATCTTGAAGTTTGTATGGACAAACCTCAATAACCTCGGACCACTCTTTTCCCGACAACTGGAAGGAACAAAGTTTTGTCAGATATATATATATGTGTGTGTGTGTGTGTATTTAATATGGTATATGCTATATACTTGTCAATCTACAATGAACAAATTAATTAGTAAAACAAAAGGGGAGGGGATATTGAATGGCATGACCAGTGATTCAAATCATACAACCACAGGCAGCCTTTAATTAGAAACAAAAGCTTTTAAATAGGAAAAACTGTCACAAGTGAGAACAAAAGGGTCTAAAAGAACATATGAACACTTACCTTATGCAAAACAACATCAAAGGGTCCTTGATCTGAAAGTGGCTTGTTTACATCAATTGCAATGAAGAAAATCCCCTTATTCCTGCACCACAGAAATGTTTTACTAAATCAAGTGTCCAAACAGTTGCTTCAGTTTTAAAACTTGGGTTTAGTGGCGTAAACATTATAATAATGACAAAATAACCAAACCCAACATAGGAAGAGCCATTTAAAAGATGTGAAAGGGCAGGAGGCATCAAGAAAATTCATTCAACTATGATGCCACAATTATGAGTAAAAACTCAAACTCTTCAAAATAATTTAACATGTACCCGAAGGATGTAGGTAATACTTTTTTTTCGCAATCCTATACTTTATACAAGGTTTGAAAAAATTCAATTATCAAGTCAAGCTTATGGCCGCCGACTCGTCAATAACAAACCTGTTTAATGTCCATCTCATCTGATACACAAACAGGTAAGTAATTATAAAAATTAAAAAAAAACCCTACTTTTATTGATAGTTATTACAATATTTTCCAAATATATATTGTACCCCTGTAACTGTTTTATTTTTTATTTACATTGATCATATTCGAAAGGAATAACCTCATGTCATCTTAACCTAATGCCATCAATCATACAAATTGCAGTAACTAAAACTTCATTCAAATAATTCAACCACTAATGTAAAGGCACCTAAAAGAAGGGGCGAATAGTCCACCCCACTTAGTCCAAATTCATCTATGCAATTACATAGAGGATGAAGGACAAGATTGTAAATAAGTACTCTAAGTAAGACAGAAGTGGGAAAATCATTACTGTTTTTATAAGTTTTGGAAAACAGAAGCAAGCATCAAGAATTGACTTTGGGTTCCTCTCAACCCCAAAAGGGTATATGTGATGGAATATTCCCCTATTTAAAATTTGTAAGACACCAAACAGCAAGATACAAAAATACCCACTGGAGAAGAAGATTGGATGGAAAAGCCAAGCAAAACACACTTTGCCCTTGATCAATATTGCCAAAGCTTAAAACAATATAGACAAAAACATCCATATCCCCCTGCAACAACAAAAAAAAAAGGCACTTTCTTTTTCCTTTGTTTCTTCTTTTATGCTCATAAAAACAAGATATACAAACTGAAACTAGAAAACACGAGATACCCATATAAGGAAACTACAAAACAAAAACTCACAAAGCTTCAAAATTTCAAAATTTCACATACATACAAATATATGCATGCATATAATATATATATGTGTGTGTGTGTGTGTGTGTGTGTACATAATAAGAATGTGTCTGTGTGTGCAAATGGTAAAAAGATTTGTAACATACCGAGCCAACCCAACAAATTTGGGCTGCAAGAAGCTCTTCTTCTTTTTGGAGGTCAAGGCGTACCCGACGACGAGCTTCGGCGGCTGAGAAATCCCAACGCTGACGATCGAATGCAATTCTCTCTCGTTTTCTCCACTCTCCTCCTCCGCTGCTCTTCCGCCGTTGCACGAAGGAACCTCGCCGTTCAGCCTCATTTCCGCACCAAATCAAAATCCGAAAGAACCCCAATTCAGGAATCGATTCCCGCGCTTCAAATTCTCAACCTTTGTCCAGAAACGAAAATCCAAATCCGAATCCGAATCCGAATCCGGAAGAGAGATGGATAGATATAGATAGATTGGAGTGAGGAACAATTGGTTCGCTTGTCCCTGTCCTACACCAAGCTTTTTCTCTTTGTATATATAGAATGAGCGTCTGTATGGGACTATATATAGATACGCGAATGGCGCGTCCTTTGAGGTGGATCCTACTGCGGAGATTAATTTACGAACGGATCGGATACTCCACGCGGCGCGTGTGAGAGTGGGGTTGTTGGGACGATGTTCGTGTTACAGTGAGAGTAAAATGAGGGAGAAAATGGAGGAGGAAGGAGTGGATATTGCGAGGGAATATTCAATTTGCAGGCTACACACGAGAGAGATACGACTGATGACTAACTGCCTTTATTTTAATAATAAAAATTTTACATGTCAGTATATTTAAATTTTATAATTAAATTTTTATTTAATGATTTCTAAATAAATTTATTTAGTGTTAAAAATGCTATAAATGACATATTTAGAGCTTGTTTAGTACTTTACTTGAATCTAATTTTTTTAACTCAAAAAAAAATTTTAAATTTTAGGCTTTAAAAACTTGTTTGGTAGGACTATTTTAAAAAACTAAATTCAAGACTAACTTAAAAATATAATTTATTCCCTAAAAACACAAAAAGTGAGTTTTTAGAGTTTTTAAACTTAAACCCACTCCTATATTTTCTCTACCTTCTCCCCTCTCACTCCAAATCTATCTCTCTCTTTTCTTCATTCTCTCAGTTATTTCTCTCACTCCTCTTCCTCTCTATCTCGTCCGATCCTCTCTCTTCTTTCTCTTTCCTTCAATCATCTCTTACTTTCTTTTCTCCTCTCTCCTCTTTCTCGCTCTCTTGCAACCCCTTCTTTTTAGATCTATTTAACTAGTTTAAGTCATAAAATTTAAAAATTTTAAATTACAAACTAATCAAGTTTTTGAATCTTTAAGAAAATTGTTTTCAAGAAATGTTTTGAGAAATGATAAAAAATTTCAAATAGCCACACAGGCCCTTATATTTTTGGCTGAAATTTTTTATGCGTTCCTATTTTTAATTGATACCCATTCTTTTTTAATCTACAACGTTTTTCTAATATGTACTATTTTTAAAAAATTTTGTACTTGTATATTTAAATTTTTGTATGCCACATTTTTAAACTTTTATTTCTACCCGTAATTTTTTTTAATCTTTTATTTGTACTAATGTACCCATTTTTATAAAGAAAGTGACAACTTTGATATATATGTGTAAAATGTACCAATTTTTATGCAAAATGTACATATTTTCTTAACGTAAACTTATTCACTTTTTATTTGAATTTTCTTGAGCTGTACGAGGAGAAAACTTCTTATACATTTCTAGGGGGAGTATTGTTCATCTATCTCAATGAGTCATTTATTGAATCGTTGCAATTGATGTTTGATCCTGACGAGAGGGAAGAGATCTTCTTAAAGTGGGTTTTTATGATCCGATAAAGAATCAAATCTATTTAAATGTTCCTACTATTCTATATTTCCTTGAAAAAGGTGCTCAACTTACATGAACTGTTCATGATATTTCAAAAAGGGTAGGGGTACGCTTAACCTCTAGATTTGAAATCACTGCTTATATACTTGGTATTGGCCATAATTTACAAGAACATTTTGTAGTCTTAGTAAGAGGGGGAAGGGTTAAAAAATAAAACATTTTATCAAATTTCACGCAATTCAAATTTGGGGGAAAAAATAAAAATAAAAATCCCTAGTTGGTATTAATCTTTGGATGATTTAGGAATTATTTAATAATTTTTGTTATTAAAATTCCTAACTAATACTGAAATTTAACATTTTTTTTTCAATCAAACTATTCTAAAGTTTCAATCTAAGATTTTAGACAATCAAGAACTATCTGTTGATGCAAATTTTCTCCGTCTTCAAACTTGATGAAAATGCACCTGCAAAATTATTAACACCTTTGATCAAGGACCTAAGCCTCATGCGCCCACGAGGTGGGGTTGGTGGGGTTGGTGGGGGGGGGATGGTTAGGCCAATGGATCTCCAATGCCTATGTCAGTTTCTCTGAGGAGAATAAAGTGTGACAGCCCATCCCGCAGTTATAAATTTCGATATGTAAATTGACAATCTTACCCTAGAGCGTTGAGAAATGATTGTAAGAAAACTAAGTCCATGGTCCAATTGTAAAATTCCCTACACTTTGGGGACCAATGGAAAATAAATGAGATATTTGTTGACTGGAGGCCTTTCGACCACACAACCAATCAACACTCTATCTCTCTCACCTTACTCCCGCATCTCTCATCACTCTCAGACCCTCTCTCTCTCTCTCTCTCTCTCCTTTCTCAAGTTCTCTCTGTTCTTCTCTAAACCTCACGGATCGAAGCAACCAAGGGCATATTCATACTCCTGAGGTCCATACGAGTACATTGACACCCATTTCAGGTGAGAACTATGTCGTTTTCACATCGAAACCTTGAGCTCCGATTTGGTACTGTTCATGCAAAAATTACTGGATGATTTTTATGGAATTCTAAGCTTATAGTTTTGTTCATCTTGTCGATATCTTCATTTTGATATAAAATGCATTGAAAATGGTTAAAAAATGGATGAGATATGGCAATTTGAAAATAGCCTAGAAACCGACGACATTTTCCGTCACCGACGGAACCAGGCCGGCGAGCCAAGGAAGAAGAAGAGCGCATGGGGGAGCGTAGACTCGTGCCACCCACGGCGCGTGGGGGTGGGTGGCGCATCAAAAAATTATTCTAAAAATATATTGACGTCCGTGACGTCGAGTAGGTCACGTTGGTATATTCGTATGCCAAAATTGAGCTATGTATGAGAAGTTATTTTCGTAGTTACGTTTATGTGCTTAATAACGTATTTTTAGTAATTTCTCATATAGGTGAGACTTATTCTGAGGACGAGTGTAACCAAGCTAGACGTAGGGGCTACGACCTAGCGACCTATCAGTGAGTGGACAACTATTTTTCCGTATAAATATATATATATATATATATATAATGATTTTCCCATAATCAACTTTTAAATGAAAAGTACGTTTTATCGCCATGCATATAACTTAGTATTGATGCATGAGTATTCATATATACATTTCATGCATATGTTGGTGCCGAGGACGCCAGGTAAGTACCAGGTAGGTGCATGCATTGATAAGAAAGAACAGACGAGATATGATGTGATATGTTAGCTCATAAACCTGCACATATTGTTAGTGCTCACGCCCAAAGTTAGGGGCACAGTCCTTCACGTGTTGTTCACCTCCCGCACCGCATGCTCGCCTTGGATCCAAGTTAGGTGCACAGTCCTGTCGTATAGACCACCTCTAAGTGGGTTCGACTCGTAGGTGACCCGCGATTATTCGCACAGTCTTCACGTGATTGTAGCACTAGAGCATTCTTATATTGATACAGTGATGTGATGATGACCTCATGAGGATATTGATGTATGTGCAGAGTATATATATATATAATGAGATTGAGATATTATGAGCTATATGTACAACCGAGGGCTGAGTTGATATCTAGTAGCTATGTGGTTATCGAAATGCATCGCATGGCATGAATTATGAGATTCAGAATGATATTGAAACGCATTGCATGGCGTATATTGAGATACATTTGATAATGAGTAATGTTGAGCATGTTTGAGAGAGATATATATATATATATATATATGTATATGTTATTTTCTGGGAATTTATACAGGTTTTACGGGTTATACTTTTGAGAAAAGAAGGATTTTGAAAAGAGTTGTTTTGCTGACCACTCAATTTTGTTTTTCGTCCATCCAGGTTCTAGTTAGCTAGAGTATCCGTGGTAGCTATCGAGGACCATTCGGCAGTTCTGACAGACTCATTCTTATGTAGGACACCTGTTGGTGTTATTCGAATTTAATTATGCATGCTTGACTGCACTTTGACTTTGTACATTCTGGTTCTATATAAGTACTATTTTATCACGCTAGCACTATCTCTTTTAGGTTGTTAGTGGTTTGGTTTTAATTAGTTCGTACTCTGTTAATGATTCTTGCTTCCGCACTGTGCACTTAGCTACGTCACACTCACGTGACGGCCAGCACGCCCCACTTTCGGGTCGGGGTGTGTCATAAAGTGTTTAGGGCTTTTTTAGGGTAGCAAAAGCTTTTGAAATTTGGTAAAATTTGGGGTATTTATAGGGATAGGGCCGGCCATAGTGTTAGGGTTTTACCCTACATGTGGCGGCATCCTATTGGCCAAGTATTTTATGGAGAAATATTCTATAAATATTTTCAAGATATTAAATAAGAAATAATATTTTGAGATAATGAAGTAATTATCCCTTATTTATTTAAATTGGGATTACTTACTTGATTGGAGTCAATTTTCAATTGGAAATGTATTAAAGATAGGATTTGGGTAATTAATCCTTATCTTTAATACTTTGACTTTTCCTTGCCAAGGACAGGTAAGTTGTGGGCAGTCGTATTCAGCTGTTGGGACCTTTAGGGGTATGAGCTGCGTGTGGGAGTATCTTAGAAGCCTGCTTATTTATTGAGGGCAATCTTGTCTTTCTTGAGCAAAAGTCCATGTGTCACCTTTAGAATTTTTGGGATTATTTTAGGCTCCACAAATGCCCCCACACCTACTGGGTTGCACGCAGAAAAATGATAGTAGGTGTAGGAATCCCAAACCGCTTAGGCTTGTAGAGTTGTTTCCTAATTTGAACTTGATCTCCTTTCTTGATTTGGAGATAGACTTCTTCTAGAAAAAGGAAACCAATTGCCCCCAATACCTATTTAATTCTGCCATAAGTAGGGGATTAAATAAATTTAGAGAACAATCATCATTCCAACAAGGAAGATAAGCCAGAGGAAATTTTTCTTCCCCCTCCCCTAGCTTTCTTCTTCTCTGGCCCTTGCAAAAAGTCGTCTCTTGTTGTTCTTCTTCTTCGTGCCGCACCAAGGTAAGAAAAATTTGAATTTTCTTCTTGAATTTTTTGGTAGTCTTGGGACTTGAAAAATTGGCTCGGCAGAGGTTGAGGATGTGGGTGACATACGGCAAGGGAGCCACGGGGCTGCTGTGCACAGTGGATAACAAGGTGGTGCAGCGTAGGGATCGACTGGCATGGGCTAGGTGGACGGCTTGGTTCGGGCTGAGGTGGCTAGGCGCTAGGGCGGAGAGGCCAACTTAAGCCAGGCCTTGGGATTACTGGGCACGGGTCCGTGCAAGCACGAGGTGAGGGAGAGAGAGACCAGCTTGGGCCGGGTCTCTCATATGGATAGAACGGGTCGAGAGGCCTTGGGCCTCGCTAAGGTAGAAGAGAAGGAGAAAGGTGTTGGGCACTTTGTTGGACTAGACCTGCCTGGGCTGTTTGGCGCGCAAGGAAGAGAAGAGGAAGGCAAATGCCTCCATCCGTGTTAGGCTCAACGGTGTGGGCCACGTGTAGGAGAAGGAGTGGGTCGCTGGGCTCCGCGGTCCTTAAAAAAAATTTAGCTACCTTCTAAATATTTTCCTTTGTACTTTTTGCAGAGATTTTGAGATGTCTTCCTCCGATCACGAAAGTGATGAATATCATTCACCTTTGTACCGTCAAGGTGGTTCTTCCGGCAAGGTGGGCTATTTCAAGGCTGTGCATGTTAAGATCAATTTAGATGAGCTATTTTGGGATTTTCTTAAGGCATACAAGCACGCGAGTCCATCAAGGGTTTGCGTCAAACGAGTGAAAAATGATAACAACCATGAGCCTTGTGGTGAGGGTGCCACTACTAGGAAGAGAGCTATCAAATTCCATCCATACTACTTTGTGATGGGATTTACTTTTCCCATGTTGCGTTTTTTCTATGAGGTGATTTGCATGAAATGCGCGCTTGCTCAGTGTTCCTCGAATGCAGTTCGTGTGATGGTGGGATTCTCAAACTTGAGCAGGTTCTTTGATCTTGGCTTGACCATAAATGAGTTATGGTATTTCTTTGAAATTGGCCACAAGGAAGGCGTGGGGCAGCTGAGGTCTTGCCATAGATTGCTTGATGCTTCCTACAAAGGCGAGCATGAGTGGGCGAGAGACACCTTAGAGGTTAGTGGAGAGTGGGAGTCTGACTTTTCTCTTGAGTTGCGTGTCCCAACCATTTTTATCAGTGGTAAGTGAATTGCTTCATTCTTGGCCTGCTTGAATTTTTGTTGAGCTGCTCCATGACTTCAGTTTATTGATCATTTTTCTTACTTTGTGTAGATTCAGATTTTTGCTCAACTTCAAGAACTTCGATAGATATGAAGAAAGTGCACATCGCCTTGGGCATTCTTGCTAAGTACCATGAGTGGCACTGACTGCTTAGTCATCTTCATTGGGAGAAAGGTGGGCTGCCTTCGAATGAAGAGATAAAGCGGATAAAGGATAAGGCATTTGCTTGTCCGATAGTTGCTGCAGAGCCTACTGCTAACGAGGGTGGAAAGAAGAGATCTTCCTCACCTACTTGTGGGCCTTTGGCCGAGAAGAAGCCAATGACTTCTTTTTCTGCTCGTGGAGGCTCGTCAACTGCTAAAAAGCTCGTCATTGACTTAACTTTTCTAAAGGGGACGAAAAAGTTTGTTGAGCCTGACTATAAAATATGTTGCTTCGAAGGTGACTATATCCCTTGTTGAGATACTTGCCCATCAGAAGGGTTCGGTGGTGGCTCCGGTGTTTGGGTTTGTATCGAAGCGTCTGTTGGGAGCTAAGTTTAGTTTGGCTTCTAAAAGGCTTGCTGTTATGAAGAGCAAAAATGTGGATTCTGCTGCTAAGGTGGCGCCTAGGCCTATTCCTCATTCTACTGTGATTGACTTGTCTACTGAGAAGAGGAAGTCCGCTCGCACAGGTAGTTGTGAGAGATCCACCGAGTCTGAGGCTGGTGAGTTTCCTAATGTTTGTGCACTGTTGAAGGCTGACTTGCTTGAGGACGTTGATGTATGCGCCAAGTTCGTTGACGGTGTCGGGAAAGTTGTCATCTGCTCAGACTCTTTTACGAAGCGTTCTACCTACTCGAGGAAGTCCTCTCTGATTGCTACAATGCATAAGACATTAATCCTAGAAACTAAGTCTATGCGCGTTGATCAAGATGCTGTTAAGTGTGCTAAAGAAGCCAAAGTGGCGTTGGTGGTTCAGTTTCGCTCGGCTGCTTAAAAGATCGAGAAGCTCGAATCTGAACTCGCCATTTTGAAGAGGTCTAGTGTTTCTGCCCCCACTTTTATGCAGTTAGAGATCGCTCATCAAAAGGTCGCCCATTTGAAAACTAAGATTAGTGCGACTTAGGCGATGTTGGAAGCTACAGAGTCGTGTTTTCCTAATGGTCGAGGACCTTGAGTATGTTAATTCAGAGCTACGATTTGCTTGTTTTGCCAAGGACGAGGAGCTTATCTTCATGCATGCTAAAGTGTCTCGTCTCAAGAAAGTTGCAGAAGCTTGATACGCTTGAGTCCAAGGAAGTGGATCTGCAAGGGGCGTTGTCTGCTAGCAAGAGCTTGAAAAAGAAACTGGATAAGCTGCATGGTGCTTACATTGGCTTGTTAAGGAAAATGTGCAGCTGAAGAATGAGAAAGTTGGTCATGAAGTGTCGTTTGCTTCTTGTCGGGCTAATTTCTACAAGCTTGGCTGTGTACACCATCTTTAGGGTAGGCTGTCGGATTATGAGTTTTTCGAGAAGGACTTGGAGATTTTTTCCATTTCTCCGGTTAATCTGCTTGATTTCTTCAACTTTCATGATTACATAATGTATATATGAGTATACCATGTTAGAAACATTGAAAAACCATAGTTGCTTACTTTTGAAAAATTCGTTTTTGGCATGCTTGTGTTTTTTAGGGTGTTGATGCTTAGGTTATGTTATTTACATTCATATGAGACTATGTTTAAATTTTGATAAATAAAAATCAAGTGGTTTAAGAGATAAGTGAAACCCTACATTCGGATTTGCATGAAAACATTTTTTTACAAGGTTTTTGCGAGCCTTTTTCTTGCATTTAGAGTTATTTTTGGGATTCGCCCAAGAATATTTAATTGTAGATGATAACTTGAGCTTTCTATCGACATGATATGCATCAAACTGATGCATATTGACAGACATATGACATCTGCAAATAAGAGAATGCAAAATCTAGAAATTCCAGATTTCTTGGAGGAAGAAGATGAATAGTGGTTCATCCTCTTCCACACTCGACTTAGGCAAGTACAGGTGTGCCACTAAGGTTCGAGAATGTTAGCCACACCGTTGGATTCATCTCTAGGAGTTGAATCTAACGAAGGTCACTATGATGGCAAAAGACTGCCACAAGGCGACGCGTGGGCCAGGGCAATTTAAATAAAAATGTTGTCGCCGCTTTGGGTGGCGTGTGGGACGTGTTTTTTGGGCATGGATGGCGAATGAATCTTCATGGTTAACTGACCTACGTTTGTATATATTTAGTTTTGGTATTTTGGACGTTTTTAATTACTAGAATTAAAGAAAAGTTTTTGGTAATTTAGATTATTCTTATCTATTTGTTTTTAAAAATTAAATTACCAAAATTAAATATTTATCCACTATCTACCGGGATTTTAGGAATGTCAATAGATTATGTCAATTTGCTCATATCGATCTATCATTTTAAATTAGAAAGAAATATTCTTTAGTAGAATGTTTAAATATGATTACTCTATTATTTGATTATGAATAATTGAATATTGTTATTGGACTTGTTATGAGCATGTCCTTTACAAAAATTCTCCATGTTTAGGAGTTCATTCCATGTGATCTAGTTCGACCCAAAGTTAGATATTGGACTTCGGTTTACTAAGTGGTCACCTCTTAGTTGATGTGGTGTCAAGGAAAGATCTTTAAGGAGAAACCTTGGGTTTCTAAGACGGTTTGCTTTTAAAGGCTTAGCACTGCCATCCTTGCCGAATATCGATCTGGCCACACTTACAGAGGTTCACTTAACCAGCCCATTGTCTGAAACCCTAATTTAAGTCCCAACGAAAAATCCATTACATGCATGGATGTTATATGATTGTTTGGGTTTTTTTTTTTGGAACTCTATTAAAAGATGCATGAATGAGAAGTTTAAAACGTAAGTGAGTTTTAAATAAATTTATTTTGAAAATAATTAAAAAGTTTGATCTTGACTCTTAGAATTAAGTGGTAGTTACGAGTGTCTTAATAGAATTTTTTAATCTCAATTTATGAGAAAAGTGAAATATTTTCCAATGGATTTTTGAAATAAATCGATGTAAGATGTTAAATAATAATGTCAGAAATTACTTCACCATTGTAGAAAGAAATGGCTGCTAAAAATGTTGTTGCTGATTTGGCCAAAGGTGAAAAGTTTGTTGAAACAACTATGATATTTGGCATAGGAAGATTCAATATCTCTTCCATGAATAAGAGCTCAAGGAGCCTCTAGAGGCTTCAATGAATGAACCTTGACATTGAGAAAGAGATGGAACCACTACGACTTAGCATACGACTAAAGTAATCTTGGTTCAAGAAAGATTGGAATGCTTGATTTACTATATTAAGCAGTATGCATGATGGTTTGATTAGTGAGTATGAAGCACACTCAACTGCCAATGAGATGTGGGACCAACTGAAAATTTCTTACGTGGCACCTTAACTACTAGGTTGCGAAGTCTAGTGTTGAAGTTTGAGGTGTATAAGGTGGATTCCAAGCACTCTATATCTGAACATCTGAGAAATATGTCCAACATGATACTAAATTTGAATCCTGCTGGAGTGTCTACACCAATGAGCAGCAAGTTCAAGCTACGATTAGGTCCCTCCCAAACTCATGAGATGACCTCAAGGAGATCATGACACATATTAATCAAATTAAGAACTTCCATGACATCAGGCATCATGTTGAACTAGAAGGTGACCCAAGTTACTGATATTTATGTTTTTCTTTAGTTGTGGATGTGTTTGGTGGAGGGAAGAGAAGAGGGAGGTGGGGAGGGTGATATAATAGGGAGGTTGACAATTCATTTCATTTTCGGCCCTCTACTTTGGTGGGCTCTGAATACGTGGCAACATGGAAATGGATTTATATTTCCGAAACCAAAATCCAAGAAGCCAGCTGGCAAAGTCACTTTGCTATCACAATCTAACCCGTGCCACATGCTACATACCTTTTCGTAAGTTGGTAAAAAAATTTAATACGTTATATGCATCTATTGAACCAGTAATGCTATTAAAATTAAGAGTCTTTTAATATGGGTCGAACTTAAAAAAAAAAAATATATATATATATATATATATATGGGTCTAATTTTATGTCTTTTTTTCAGTGACGAAGCCATGAATTGTCAGGGATGGGCGAAATTTAAAAGGTTTAAAGTCCCGAAAAAATGTGGACATCTATTCAAGGTCTAAGTCTAGAATTTGCAAGGAAATTATGTGAACTACCCGGAATATTTGTAGAAAAATCTGCATTAACCGAAATATTCGAAAGAGGATCTGGACATGGCCTAACGCTTAGGCGAGGACTTAGGCGGACTGGGTGGAATTGAATAAATTTGTTATATATCGTATAAATAAGTGTCTATATATTATACAACATGTAATATCTAAAAACATTGACTATAAAACATATAATATATAAAAATATTGACAAATTTCCCTTATTACTTTGTTGTATTTGATGATTGGAGATAAAAATTAAAATAATTACAAGTTTGTAATACTTTATAAAATATTTTTAAAGTTCGCATGAATTTGTAGTAAATTTAAAAATAAATAATAGTGTCTACAAAGTAGCTAAAAAATATTGAAAAAGTGGGCAAATTAATCAAACAATAATTAAAAAACAAAACAAATCTCAAATATAACTCACAACACATTAAATAGCCCGCTATGTGGACCATACTGATTAGTTACAATAGTTTAAAAAACAAATCAAAGTGGGTAATTTTGAAATGGCACGTGGGGTGGGGTTGTGTGGGATATGGGTGAGAGAGAAAGTCTCTCCTCTTCTCCTTTCTTCTTCGTTACTTTTCAGAAGCTGCAATGCAAGGCCTGGGTATTCGCAGAAACCCAGAACACCAGAAAACCATAGGGGCGGAACCACCGTCCTGGGCTTGATTCCCGGTGAGGGGAGGGGCGGCCGCCCCTCCTTGTTCTTATGTAGCTTTGCCCATGCTTTTTTGAATGGAATCCACTAGTATTACATCATTATAGGTGGGGTCTAGTAAGCAAATATCAGCAACTACAGTGTTCATAATTTTAAAAGTAAATTAAGTCAATTGCCATTGTAGGTTTTAACACAACTCATCCAAAAATTAAAGTGAATTTGATTTGGGAAAATTAACTTATTATTATGTACCTTCGTTGGGGAAAAGTGTCTGGCGAATAGGTATGTTAATCTGCTGCGGTCATCCATTTTTATTTCTTCTTTGTATTTGTGCTTTGCGGGAGAAAATGGGGTTTATAATACCCCTTGGTCAGAAGCTCCCATCATTATATTTACTATGCTAATTTGTTAGGTTTTAAAGTTATCTTCTTGTTAAAGTTAATGTTTGTCTTCCTAAATTGGTGAAAATTCTAGTCCAAAAATTGCTTGAATTTTACCGTTCTTTCCATAGAAATTATTATTGTTTGAGTATCTATTATTCAAGTAATTCAAATAATGAACTTGTGCGTAAAGAAGAGGAGGAAAACGATGAGGATTGAAGAAAAAGGAAGAAAATCAACGTGCATATGGTTTAATAAGATGAAATTCATGAAAATAATCATTTACTTTTTCTTGAAATTAAAGGATTATCATAAACTTATCAATTATAACTAATGATAAGATTAAGAGTAATTTCGGAATGACAAAAAATGATGCAAAAAAGAAGAAGAAAATGAATGACAATACAGATGTGGAATTACAATCATTGGATCTAATTAAAAAATAACTAAAAACTTGACTAATCCTAATACTAGGGTATAAAATTGGACATATTAAATTCCCCTCCCCCTCCTTTTTTTTATGAACTAACAATATGATCTATACTAGGAAGAGGAGGGTGGACTTAGCTTCACAATGAGCTAATAATAATAATAATAATGTAGTTTAAATTTTCCTTAAGCGAAAATCAAGCCTAAAACTTTTTTACTTACAAATAAAGAAGAATACTACTAAGTGACAAATTTCTTCTTAAATATACATTTTTATTTTTCTCAAAAAAAGATTAAGGGGTGTGCTATCCACACACCCCTTTTTACTTCTCACACACCCTTATTAATTTCTGTCCATTAGATTTTCTTCAATTCATCCAATCCGACGGCTGAAATCCAAAAAGATATGAGAGAAGTAAAAAGGGGTGTGTGGATATCACACCCCAAGATTAATATGTTGAGTAACTAACTATTTTAAGCGCATACAATATTTTTTTTCTCTACTGACTGAACGTGAGATTCCTACTCTCAACATCTCTCGTGCTTTAGGACCCCACCAAAACACAACTGTTCTCTCATGCCTGCAAAATCCGTACACATTTAATACTCACATCACATGCCCCCTGTTCCCCTACCCAATCCGGAAAGGGTAGTTGACCCCGTTAAGGGAATCTTAAAATAGATCCAATTTTATAAGCCTCTTTTGATATGGCTCTAATTTTTAGTTACTTTTGATTTAGCTCCAATTTTGGACCCATATCAAAAGATACTTGTAAAATTGGACCCATATCCCCCTTTCCATTTGGTCCCCACTGTCCAAATATTCAATGCCTCAAATTTCAAAACCTAAAATGAGAGAAATAATTTAAATTGTGGACAAAGGAGAAAATTTATAAATTCGCATCCATTAAATATAGTGTTAGGTTTTTTTTTTTTTTTTTTGGTCAAAGGTGTTAGGTTTTTCTTTGACCTGAGCAAAACGCTAGTAGGTTAGAAGTTAATTGTTAGGAGAAAAGAGAGTTGGTGGGATCGAACATATACCAAGATACAAAGATTTAAATGTCTTTCGTCACTGTAGTAAAGTGCCATATGCAAATATAATGTTAGGCTTTGAATTTAAGGTTATTTGTCTTTTGTCCAGATTTTAATTGTATTATTACATTTATGTATCAAAATGTGTTTTTGGTACACTAAATTTTTTTTCCACCACCACACACCGTGGTGGCAACAACGCGGCTATATTAGCAGGGCCACAACTACTAGCACATTTTCTTCCGACTATAGTTACCGCTGCCACCACTACTGGCACATTTTCTAACGGCTGTCAGTTATTAAATTTTCTCATCTTTTTAATTCTTTATTATTAATTTATTATGAGACTAAACCTACTTATAGTTGGTAAAAAAAAATAAATAAATAAAAAACTATTTTCTTTTCGTTCTCCTCATTGTTGACGAATATTCTTACACACCGAAGCACTAAAGCCTTACTCTGTCTCTGGCTCTCCTCCTCCTATTCTTCTTGTAATCTCCGAACAAAGTCCAATCCTCGACGGAGTTTTCGATCCAAGAAACCCCAATATTCATCTACAAAACTTAATTCTCTGAATACCCTTTATTCCATTACTTCCAAAAATTCAGTCTTTCTCCTTATCTTGTTCTTTCTTTCTGGTATTTAATCAAGAAAGTTCACTTCAAATTCGTCGAATCCATGGCGGTCGCGGACCATTCGATCCATACGTGTTTTGGTGTCAAAGCCTATAACCCAAGTGCCAATTTACAGAAAACTGTTTTTGGAGTGCCCGTTTTGCACCATGGGTTGTCCTGTATTGGGAAAGAATTGAAAAGGAAAGTTGGTGGTGGTGGAGTGCAGGCGGTGCAAGTGGGCTTGGCGGCGGCAGAGAGTTTGAAAAGTTTGAAGAGTTTGGATCTTGATGTGGTGTCGGAGAGGGAGTTGAGGGAGAAAGGGTTTTTGGGGTTGAGGAAGACCAAGCTTGTGTGCACAATTGGGCCGGCGTGTTCTTCTGTGGAGGATTTGGAGAAGTTGGTTTTGGGAGGGATGAATGTGGCAAGGCTGAATATGTGTCACAACACGCGGGAGTGGCACCGCGACGTCATTAGGAAGATCAAGAGGTTGAATGAGGAGAAGGGGTTTTCTGTTTCTGTTATGATCGATACCGAAGGTACTCAGATTCATGTTGTTGATCATGGAGCTCCATCCTCTGTTAAAGTTCAGGTTAGGAGAGTTGCCCATTCATAAATTTTATCCGAAGGGAAAAAAAAGTTAATTTGATTGAATTGTATTTTTGTTGGATTATCAGGAGGATTCAATCTGGCTATTCACCACTGAAAAATTTGAGGGTTCCCTTCCATTCACAGTACAAGCAAATTATGAAGGTTTTTCTGATGGTAAGTGACGAAACTGCAATATATTATTGGCAGTTATATTGGAGTGGAAGATGCATTTTGCATTGATGATTTCCGTGTAATTTTTTTGGCAGGTATCAGAGAGGGTGATGAACTTGTTATTGATGGAGGAATGGCATGCTTTGAAGTCATTGAAAAATTAGGAAGCGACCTGCGTTGTAAGTGCACAGACCCCGGTCTATTCCTGCCTCGAGCCAAATTCAGCTTTTGGAGGGATGGGAAGCTTGTGGAGAGGAACTATGACCTCCCAACTCTGTCTACTAAGGTCAATATATGTACAATGTTCTTACATTTTCTTTTTTGAATTGTCTGGCTTTTCTTAGTGAAAGTAAATTTTGCTTTTAAGTTTGTCTATAGACTATAATACATTTTGATGCTCATGTTCATTTTGTTTCGCAGGACTGGTCTGACATTGAATTTGGAATCTCTGAAGGCGTTGATTTTATTGCCATGTCATTTGTAAACGACGCTGAATCTGTGAAGCATTTGAAGAATTATATCATCACCAAATCAGCCAAGTAAGGCAGTAGACAGTTATGGTTCAACATTTTATATTTCATTGGAAATTTTATTCCTTGTATGATGTGATGGATTCTTTTAACAATATGATATTTGGCATCAGATTCTCAAGCATTTACAATTTGAGTCAAGCAGTCTTTCAATCAAATATAAATCCTTACCGTGCTTTTTAGAAGCCACTATTTATATCATTACCTCTTGCTATTATCCTTTGGAACTCCAAATATGAAAACTACTGAGGTCTCCCCTTGCAGATACACAAGAGTTTTGGCAAAGATTGAGAGTTTGGAAGCCCTTCAGAATTTGGAAGAAATTATAAAGGCTTCTGACGGAATCATGATTGCGCGAGTTGACCTTGGAGTTGAGATCCCACTTGAACAGATTCCAACAGTCCAAGAGGAAATAACCAATGTCTGCAGGCAGTTAAACAAGCCGGTAATTGTAGCTTCTCAGTTTCTTGAGTCAATGATCGAATACCCAACTCCAACGCGTGCTGAGGTACGGTTAGTGTCTCCTAGAACTATTGTAATTATGATGATTATTGCTGTTGCATGGGGAGCAGCAAGAGAGAAAATTAATCACATTATGATGGCTACTTCTCAAAAGGTTGCAGATGTTTCAGAAGCTGTTCGACAATATGCAGATGCATTGATGTTGGCCGGGGAATCAGCAATTGGATTATTTGGAGATAAGGCTCTTTCTGTTCTTCAAACGACCAGCAGTAGAATGGAAACATGGAGTCGTGTGGAAAACCAGCAAGGTTCTCTCCTTCAGTGCCAACTTGGAGTCTCGTTGCCCGACCGCATTGCTGAGCAGATATGCAATTCAGCTGTTGAAATGGGTACTTTCACTTTTCCCACATCCTCTGTTTTTTCTCGATTTAAGTCTCTTTTGAAAATCGGCTAATGAGCGACTTAGGTTTATAATAAATTAATAGTCCTGCTAAAGAACATTGGAAGATTTTATGCTATGCTGGTTTACCTTATAAAAAACTTCATACGAACTTGTCAGAATTGTATCTGTAATTGATTGTTGAATCAGAGAAATAATAAGGGCAGGATCCCGGAATCAAATACAAATGATGTTCGCTTATGTGAATATATGAAAGTAGAAACCAATCAAATAAAATTTTCAGATTCTAAATAGTATGTATTGTTCCCGTAAGTTACAATTAATCAACTTTTTCTGCATGTGCAGCTAACAACCTTGCTGTGGATGCAATCTTTGTTTACACCAAGCATGGGCACATGGCATCGCTATTGTCACGAAACAGACCAAACCCTCCCATATTTGCTTTCACAAACGATGAAAGCACCCGTATGGCTCTGAATTTGCAGTGGGGAGTGATCCCTCTTCTTGTTGATCTATCGGATGATACGGAGTCTAACATCTCAAGCACCATCCATCTCATAAAATCAAAGGGATTGGTGAAACGAGGAGATAGGGTCTTGGTGGTCTCGGATGTCACTCCTTCCCTCGCTAGTCCGATGGCATTCCAATCAATCCAGGTGAAGACCATTGTTTAGGAGGAAAACAGTTTCTTTGTTTAAGGTAATGTATAATCACAAACAATGTCCACAAGCACCGATCAAAACTTAGTATCGGAATCTTAGGGTCCATGGAAGTAGTATAAGGGAACGTTTGATGCATGGAATTGTAGCGATTGGCTTGCGTTCGGTTGGTTCTATTTAGGCCCCTCATTTTATCCCTCATACTGAGGTTGGTGTTAAATAGCCCAATCCAGTCCTAGTTTATCAATCGAACGCACATAGATGTATCCGTGTTTCACTAACAGCTTAGGTTTTGTTTCGAGTATCTGAATTCCACCTTCACTTTCGTTACCCTCTCCTTCCTTTTCCGCCACGCCTCCTCCTGCCTAATGAAAAATGCCCGGCTCCGTACGCGCGGGCGGTTATTCCTTCCCACACCCTAGTACATGTCCGCTTATTTTTCTTCTTCGTTATTTTTTTGGGAACTTTAACGAAAAGCTCCGGTACTGTTCATTTTAACGAAAAACTATATTTTTACATTAAAAAGTCAATCCTGGTACTATTCACTTTATCCTTAAAACTCAAAGTTTTCAAGCTCTTTTCATTAGTTTTCCTTATTTTTTTCCTAATGAGAGTTGACTTCGTACACGTAAGGATGTAAACATTTTCCTTGTAGGTGACGACCATCCCCATCGTCACCATAGCACATGAAATCGAAACTCAGTTCGCCTAAAATACTCTGCGTACGTTTCATTTTTCCGTTTACTTGGTTCTCAGGTCGTAGTCATCACAACGGTGGTTGGTAGCTCCGTGTCCGTTAAGAAGCTTGACAAGGAGCCTAGCCTCTCCAAGGAGAATCGCTGGATCGCTGAAATGTTTGTCGAATTTTTAGTGTGGTTTTGTTTCGAAGGTATTTGGGCCATCGCATCCCATTGACTTCATGGATAGTGTGGAGGAAGCAAAAAGCTGTGTTGTGAAATGGTCTCGTTTATTTCATATTTTGTTGCTGTAAAGCAGTCTGTATTTCGTCCTTGTGCAGAATAACCATGTTAATCTTCTCTATATCGTTCTGTGTATTTCATTTTCCTTTTATTACATCGATCTCAGGTTACCAACATGAACCACCTTGGCCAGATTACAAATAAAAACGCCCCGTTTCGTGACCGCCAAGCCTCCCGCCTTGCTGCTAAGCGTGTCGAGCTCTTCAAGAAGATCATTTACGTACTGCCTGGTGGGAAGAAGCTTGAGAAGGAGCTGAAATACTTGGAGAATGGCGGTTTAAGCGAGTTTCTTTTTATGGGTTTTATGTATATTTGTGCGTCACTTTTGAATGTTATCCTAGCCCGGGGTTAGCATTCGGTTCCGAGGATAGTGAAGGAACTGCGCAGACAAAAGTCATCTGAAAGTTCATACAAAGCTTATCATTTTGCAGATTTCCCACATGGTGATATTAAATGATCTGTTGTCGTCCAACTGTCTGATAATATAAGATATTTATGTTAATGAGATAATACAAAAACCGTTGGAATGAAGAAAAACTTGCCTACGCCAAAGTAGAGAGATTAGAAGAACGGAGTATACATCACGTTTCGTGTAAGTTACTTTGGCTGCAAGAAAGAAGTGGCACCATTAATTTTGTAAGAGACTCCTAACGTATACACAAGGACTTATGTTTTGTGAGAGTTTTTGTGCGTAATAAGACTCCTTCAAACATAGAAATCATCAAATCAGGAATTAAACTAAACAAACTAGATTGTCACTAACACAACAATTTAGTAATATTTTTTCTTTAATGATTAGTATGTGGTTTAAATATATAGTTGTATTTCAAAACAAAACAAGAAATAAACAAATTAAATTAAGATTTTATACGAAAAAGAAAATTAGAATCACTGTTAAAACGTCATTGCTTTTGTTTTTATTAGGAGGTAACAAATACATATTAAGACAAATTAACAGATAAATTATCATTATATTTTTTCCAATTGTGCGAATAAATAAAGGGAGTTTTAATAAAAAGGGCTTGAACTAAGTTTATTTTAAGCAAAAACCATCCTATAACTTTTTTTAACCAAAAACCATCACAGAACAAAGTAAAACCCACCAAACCAACCGACAGCTCGACCACCAGCCAGCCACTTATGGGCTCTCCTTTGGCCCTCATCCTCCTCATCCTCCTCTTTGTCTCGCTGAGTACTACAACTTTCCTTTTTGAATCACCCTATTTCGTTGAGTATTGAAGAAGTTATATCCATTTGAATCTTACCCAGTTTCTGGCGACCTCCGAGGCTTTCGAGGTGTTTTCCGGCCAACCCACGGTGAGTTAGCCATCTTACAAGGTACCATTCTCTTCTTATCTTCGAGAACTACGATTTTCGTTTTTGAATCACTCAATTTCGTTGAGTATTGAAGAAGTTATATCATTTTGAATCTTACCCAGTTTCCGGCGACCTCCGAGGCTTTCGAGGTGTTTTCCGGCCAAACCATGGCAAGTTAGCCATCGTACAAGATACCATTCTCTTCGTCACTTCGAGAAATATGATTTTCTTTTTTGAATCACCCGATTTCGTTAAGTATTGACAAAGTTATGAGCGTTTAAAGTTTGTCCAACTTTCCTGCCGAACTCCGGCCTTCCCTTCCGTTTAGCTCCGGTGAGTAGCAACCACACCAAGCCCTTTGGGCCGTGCACAAACAAACATTGTATCTGGAAAGAAAAGAAATAAAATCCAGAAACAGTAACTTAAATTCCAGAAACAGTGACTTAGATTCCAGAAACAGTTTATTTTTACATTCCAGAAACAGTGTCCGTCGAAAGGAACCAAAATCCATAAACAATGACTTAAATTCCAGAAATAGTGACTTAAATTCCAAAAACAGTATTACTTAAAATCTAGAAACAGTTTATTTTTACATTCCAGAAACAGTGTCTGTCGAAAAGAACCAAAATCCAGAAACAGTGACTTAAATTCCAGAAACATTGTTACTTAAAATCCAAAAATAGTTTATTCTTACATTCCAGAAACAGTACTACAACTTTCCTTTTTGAATCACCCAATTTCATTGAGTATTGAAGAAGTTATATCCATTTTAATCTTACCCAGTTTCTGGCGACATCAGAGGCTTTCGAGGCGTTTTCCGGCCAAACCACGGTGAGCAAGCCATTTTTCAAGGTACCATTCTCTTCGTCTCTTCAAGAACTACGATTTTCGTTTTTGAATCACTCGATTTCGTTGAGTATTGACAAAGTTATATCATTTTGAATCTTACCCAGTTTCCGGCGACCTCCGAGGCTTTCGAGGTGTTTTTCGGCCAAACCATGGCCAGTTAGCCATCGTGTGAGGTACCATTCTATTCTTATCTTCGAGAACTATGATTGTTGTTTTTGAATCACTTGATTTCGTTGAGTATTGACAAAGTTATGAGCGTTTAAAGTTTGTCCAACTTTTCGGCCGAAATCCGACCTTCCCTTCCGTTTAGCTTATAACATGGTTTTTTATTAAACAAAACTTATAACATGGTTTTTTTTATTAAAACTAAAACTTTTCAAGCCTTTTTCATTAGTTTTCCTATAAATTAATACTTGATTCACCAAAAAAAAGGAAAAAAAAAAAAGAAGAAGAAGTAATTCTTATTTTATAACTCTCAAGTATCATGAAATTCATACTCTGCTATTCTTAATTTTTTTCGTCCCAGCTTATATCTAAATTTTGATTTTTGTGATACTTTAATGCTTCATTGAGGCTTTCTGTCAAGTTCTTTATTAAGTAATGACATGTCATAACTTTTTTTTAACAACGATATTATCTACACTAAGGGGGGGATGAGCTTAGCCTCATAATGTGCTAGTAATAATGTGGTTCAAATTCGCCTTTGGCGAGAATCGAACCTAAGACCTCTCATTTACAAGTGAAGAGAAATACTATTAGACTGTAATAATAAGTGGCATAACTTTGTTCCACTATATTCATCACGTATATGAGATATTCACTTGCAAATCTAAGTGACACACCCCGACCTGGAAAGTCCACTTGGACTTCGAATCGAGTTGTGCTGGCTGACACCTGGAGGGTGACGAAGCCATAAAGTGTAGTGTAATGTAAGAAGAATGCTAACAAATTTAAACCTAAAAGTGCCCAATCAAGAGAGTGCAGGTGAGTGGGATCTATTCACACGTGATGTCAGAGCATAAGACAGCATAGTAAATAGAATAAGGGTTATACCACTGAAGGTAACCATCTCCTGAGATATGCCAGAATTCTCGTATACATGTAAGCATAGCTATTAAACCTGGAGGGGCGAAAAACAAAGTTGAGTGGGTCAGCAAAACAATGCTTATACGAAAACCTTTATTTTTTAATATACTAACCCCTCGCTGTAAAACAAGTATAGTTTCCTTTAAGAAGAATAAGCAATGTAAGCATGTACGTATCTACAATACTATAGTCAAATGTAAATGATAATACATGCACCAATTCATGATATAATCAATGCCACATTAATATAATCATGTGATAAACAATATAATGAAGTACTCATCCATCTAAGCTACACACGAGTTCGAGCAGACAATATTTGACACGAACAGGACCGGGTGTAATCAATACGCTCTAATACTACGATCACGTGAAGACTGGTGCAGAAGCACGGTCACATACAAGTCAGATTGCCTAATGCAATCTACCCGACAAGACTGGCACCTAACTTGGATCCAAGGTGAACGAACGGTGCGATGTGAACATACATGTAAAGGATTGGCCCTGATTTTGGGGCGAGTACTAACACCAGTGCAGCAGGATGAGCATGTAATAATATGTATGAATGTCATGACAGTAATATCCCAACCATTAGCATCATTTATCACAATTATCAACTACTTGGCAATATATACGTAAAGTGAAGTAAATACGCATTTAGGGAAACTATAAATATGTATAGGTATAAAATAAACTACCCACTCGCAGATACGCAATCGAAACGAAGCCTCTTAGCACGAATACCAAGGTGTCACAAACGATTGTTTCTAGAATGGTTTGAAACCCATTGACCAAAAGTAAACCGTCGGTCAAAGGTCGATGGTAGGGTCCACAACCCTATGTAATTCGATCCAGAAGATCCGTTCCTCGGATTTCCAATCCGTAACTTCTGAAGATCCACATTATGCTTCTGAAAAAAAAACATCCTATATTTTTGGAACGATCCAACGGTCGAATCTCCGTCAATTGCCAAAACCAAGTGACGGCTGACATTTTAATTTACGAACTTACAAATCTAATTCAGAAAGATCTGTAAGTTAGATTCTCGATCCGTAAGTTCCCATAATCTTCAAATATTATGTACTATAAGATATCAGAGTTTGGTGACGATCCAACGGTCAGATCACCAATTCATGCAAGGACCCTGTGACGGTCAACTACGAAACTACATTAAAACATCGTAATTTCACTAAACGGATGTCAAATATGGAATCAAGGCTTCAAAATTAGCCTAAGATGGTCATGTGGGGTCTCGGCCCACGCGCTGCTGAGCATGGTGCTTGGCAGCCACGGTTCGCCGAAAAATTCCACTATTTCTAAAAATTCTCAAATTTCACAGAAATGAAAATCTCAACGAGAAGAACAACTTTCATACCTGTGGCCAAGGCCAAAAGTGGACGGAAGATGGTCAATTTTGCCCACAAAGCCGACGGGTGCCTAAAACTTCCCGGTGTTGATTCGTCGTCTATGGTGGTCCAACGGGGTCAAGGCTGGTCGGGATTTTCTCCTGGGATGATGGGTTACAAAGCCTAAGTGGTGGCCTCGGCCATCGCTTTGTCGATTTGCCAAAAATTTGAAAAGAGTGGCTGGAGCACTGTTGATTTTTGTCAACTTTCGTGGCCTCAAACCGCCACATATCGTGGTTAATCAAGGTGGTTCTTGGTTGGGTTTTTTAGAGGGAAATGAGAGCTTCAAGATGGTGGTGGTGGTGTCGAAAAAATCCACCGGAGTTGGCCGAAATCGGCCTTGGAAAATGGGTGGTCGCGAGTGAAAAAACCCACTGGAAACCTTTTTCTTTTCTTTTCTTTTTTCTGATTTCTGATTGGTCCTTCCCTCATTAAATCTGACTGGTCCCTTGTCCTTATAGCTGATTGGGCTTCTTCATTGTAGGAGTTAAATTAATTTACAAACTAAAACATAAATAATCAAATTCAAACGTCCGCAACTATACCGTTATAATTCGGACTCGTAAAAGGTTTTCGTCTATGCATTTGTAGTGACGGGTACTACGAGAATACGCTAAAAGAATAAGTCCTACGTTTCTCTAGGCGATGGTCAACGGAAATCAAAGTCCTTGCCTCTAGGGCATTTTCGTAAATTCACGCTTTTAAAATTAATAAAAATATAAAATTAGGGACGGGTCATCACATAAGTCACTGTGTCTAGTGCTAATTCTTGACACATGTGGAGGGCCAAAGTTAAGTACGTCATCACTTAACAGAAAACTTGACGAAAAAGCCCTATGAAAGTTTTAAAGTAGCAGACAAATCAAAATTTATGTTGAAATTGAGACAAAAAAAACTAAGACAGCAAAGTGTGAATTTCATAATACTTAAAAAGTATTAAAAGGATGCCACTCAGTACAATGGTATGGTGGTATTCCTCTTCACTTGGGAGTGAGAGGTCTGAGGTTCAAATCTCGTGGATGGCGAATTTGATACCAAATTAGGTTGGCCATTGTGTGATTTAGCCGAACTCTCTCTTCCCCTATTGTAAAAATATCGACGTACTAAAAAAATAGTGAAGGAGCAAAAATAAGTGATTCTTTCTCCTCCAAATTCTTGTCATACCCCTCCACTTGTCTCTCATTTTACATTTTTTCTCCCTGTGAAAAAAAGGCACAAAAGATGTTTACGTGGCTTAATAGTAACCGTTTTAATAATAATGGACTGGAGGGGAGCAAAAATACACGAATTGATATACTATCTATCCCTATACAAGTGGTAAAATACTTTCGTTAAAAAATTAATAACTTAAAAAATAAAACATAAATCCACTTATATAATGATATGTGGTGTGACCGGAGACACAAAAAATTCCAGAATCTTACTCCGCCTGACTGCAAGTTTCAGCCACAAGAAGCAGACAACGCCATCTCCCGCGCAAGATAGCCGCCAACACCTCTCTGCCGCTAAAATACACCCGCACACCTTGTCACCACTTGATTCTTCACCTCTGATTCTCTGAACAAAGCCTTCGCTCTCAGAATTTTTTTTCTTTCTTTTAGCTATCGGCAGCGAAATGAGATTATTTTTCCATTGAGAATGGCGTCTGTTCAAATGTTGAAGTCCTCTCTCTCTCCAATCCCAGTTTCCCAGTCGAATTTTCCAGGAAAATCCAGCTGGGTTTTCCCGGAATTTCAGTCGAGGAAAAGTTTAGTCAGGTTGTCAGGATACAGAGGGTATGGATATCGCTTGAGAAATAGGAGGAGGTTTGGGGTCTGCTGCAAAGCTCAAGAATCTGACAGCAAAAGCAATGGTGAGCTCTTCAAAATTCTCTCTCTCTCTCTTTTGCTTTTCGAAATTATTTTCTGGTTCTTATTTAGCAAGTAAAAGTTGGGGTAAATCAGTTGTTTTGTTGAGATTTTGGGAAGGTGTTTTGATACGAGAGATATTCTACTTTAAATTAATCTAAACTCCGAGGAGGGGGATTCGAACTCGGTTCCATGCAAAGAGTTGTTTTGAAATATTGGTTTAATTAGTTTGTGTGATGAAATTTATATTGTCTATACATTTGGTCACTTTAATTTGACTGAGAAAAAAAGGTTTGTAAATTGAGCACAAAGATTGAATTTTAATAGTGCTTGTGGGCAGATAACAAGCACAACTTGGAGTGATTTGGATTTAGTGGGTCACTTGATTGAAATTAAAGGATGTCAAGGGAATGGTAGAATCTGTATGTTGCTGAGTTGTAAGTTTATGTTTCAGGTGAAGAACCTCCGGAGTCGTTGTTTATGAAAGAATTAAGGAGGAGGGGTATGAATCCCACTTCTTTGCTTGAGGAAAAAGAGAGGACTGAGTATGGAATGAATGACGAGATGAGAAACGAAGATAGAGGTTTCTCGGCTAGAAATGCCGTCTCAACCGAAATTGAGAAAAGCCTAGCAAATCAAAGGGAGCGGTCCATGCGGTTCAACAGCGAAGGCCTTGAGGTTGAATCACTTTTATTTCGTTATTGGTTTTCTTGTGTTAGATGATTGTAAAATCAATCTAATATGAGCTTTTGGAGCACCATATCCTACGTTTACAGTAACCGTTAGTTTAATTCTTTTCATGAAATGACTAGTACGAGTACCATTTTATTCTTTCAAAACTATATATTTAGCTTCAGCACAATTCACTGCCCTATTTACTTGAATGATGTTGCCTTGTACGTGTGGCAATGGACTTGCAGAAGCTCAAGAATGTTCATAACTTCATTTGTTTACAGGGGTTAATCCCTCGGGCCAGACTCCTGCTGACAATCGGAGGGACATTCTTCTTAGGGTTTTGGCCATTGATCCTCATAACTGTAGCACTCTTCTCTGCTCTCTACTTGGTAAACTCTCTTCCTTGGCCTTGAGTTTGTTCATGATTTTAATCTTGCTTGCCGTCCAGACACGTTGGCCTGTGTATTATGACAAGTGTCAATTCCTTCAGCTTTTGTTTGCAGTTTGCTTCATTATTATTAAGTTTTTGTTAGTGTATTATCCCCTAAAACTTAAGTTGTTAGGATGTGAGGGAGCCTGTCCTTATCACTGAACAGCTCAACTCCGTTTTGATACTACGTTAAAGTTTTCATAATTTACCACTATTCTCAAAAGTTTAACCTGTAAAGATGTAGGACAACAATTATTGTCTGATATGTTATTCACCCGTTCGTTTGTTACTTTTAAACATGGTTGGTATGTAGTCAGGAACTGCTATTACAATGATGGTAAGGTTTCTTCAAGGTAGATGCACGTTCGGTGAAATCATTACTATTTTGCAAATAGGAAAGCGTATTTCAATGATGTAGATAAATTGATTGGATTAGGAGTTAATGAGGGAAATTTTGTGATTGTCTGGCCTTTAGGCAGTAGAGAGAGAGGTTAGCGACTGTTTTCATTGTATTAAGTGTAAGACGCTGATCCTTCAATCTTCTTGGGCAGTACTTTGGATCAACTTTTGTCCATGACGGAAGCAGTTCGCCAATGTCACCACCCCAATACATTGATCCGTATGAACTTCTGGAAGACGAAAGGATTTCTCAAATAGCACCAAGTGTAAAGTGAAGCACAAGTCCTTCTCATAACTTAGAATCCAAATACAGGTTCCGGCCAACTATTTTCTAGGCTCTTGTTTATTACTTCTCTGTATAAATCTCAAACTTATCAATAACTTTGTTTTCTTTTTATTTCTGTCTCCAATCTTATGCTCAAATGCAATGCGACGCTGTTCTGGCTAGTGCCCTTGAACAATGTCGAGTTAATTTTTTATGATTTATAATGAAAACCAACTTGATGAAGTTCCATTATGCACGTTTTGTGGACAAATTCAGTGCTGTTGTGCTATTGAGAGCTCCATTCAAGACTAAGAAACACAAGCGGGGAAAAGCCCCAAAACAGGTACCGGATTTGTTTCAAACCTCAAACCTCACCGGACTCTAAAATATGCACAGCTTCCCTATAGTTTGGAACTTCAATCATCTCTGTGATAGCTTCTCTCTAGTTTGGAACTTGGGGTTATAAAGTGGGTTTGTTGTTTAGGTCATTGGAATGATGGTGAAATTTCTTGAATCATGTGCCCCAGGTTCAAGAAACCCAAGAGCTGAGACCTGAGTATCGAAATCCTAAGCATTCTCACAGCCCTAAGCCTGAATTTTAGTTTGAAGTTTAGTTCCAGTTTACAACCAAACAGGTTCAGTTTCGGTCTCTTTTTCATTGTCAAATGGAAATCCAGAATATATCATATATAACATTGCAAATTAAGTACGCCACAACTCCGCCAGAAGTTCACAAACACACAACAATCAGATGACACACAAGGCATCATCATACGCATAACATATTACTCAAATAGCAAAACAACACGCAATAGAAACTTCAGTTCAAGGCGCTTAATACTCGTCCTCTCCATCATCCTCGCCCTCAGCAGACTCTGCGCCAACTTCTTCATAATCTTTCTCAAGGGCAGCAAGATCCTCACGGGCTTCAGAGAACTCTCCTTCCTCCATACCCTCACCCACATACCAGTGCACAAAGGCGCGCTTGGCATACATGAGATCAAACTTGTGGTCAATTCTGGAGAACACCTCAGCAACACTGGTCGAGTTAGAGATCATGCACACAGCCCTCTGGACCTTGGCAAGGTCGCCTCCTGGAACAACAGTGGGTGGCTGGTAGTTGATACCGCACTTGAATCCAGTGGGGCACCAGTCCACAAACTGAATGGTGCGCTTGGTTTTGATGGTGGCGACAGCAGCATTCACATCCTTGGGCACAACGTCACCACGGTACATCAGACAGCAGGCCATGTATTTCCCGTGACGGGGATCACACTTTGCCATCATGGATGAGGGTTCAAAGGCACTGTTGGTGATTTCAGCCACTGAGAGTTGCTCATGGTACGCCTTCTCCGCAGAGATGACAGGTGCATATGAGGAAAGCATAAAGTGGATTCTGGGGTATGGAACCAAGTTGGTCTGGAATTCAGTCACATCCACATTAAGGGCACCATCGAACCTCAGGGAAGCAGTCAAGGAGGAAATGACCTGAAAACCAAATAGAAACAAAATTTAATAACAATCACTTCGTAAATATCAATTTGATCGAAATTCTGTACTCGAAATTATACACCAGATAGTTTTCTGTACCTGAGACACAAGACGGTTGAGGTTGGTGTAGGTGGGTCGCTCAATGTCGAGAGAGCGCCTGCAGATATCATAGATAGCCTCGTTGTCAAGGAGCACTGCAACATCGGTGTGCTCCAGGAGGGAGTGGGTTGAGAGGACACTGTTGTAGGGCTCAACCACAGATGTAGACACCTGTGGAGATGGATACACAGTGAACCCGAGCTTTGACTTCTTTCCATAATCAACAGACAGACGTTCCAAAAGAAGCGAACCAAGACCAGAGCCAGTTCCTCCTCCAACAGCATTGAAAACAAGGAAACCTTGAAGCCCAGTGCAGTTGTCAGCAAGTTTCCGGATGCGGTCCAAGCAGAGATCAACAATCTCCTTGCCAATGGTGTAGTGACCACGGGCAAAGTTGTTGGCAGCATCTTCCTTGCCACTAATGAGTTGCTCAGGGTGGAAGAGTTGGCGGTAGGTACCAGTCCTCACTTCATCTATCACAGTGGGCTCGAGGTCAACAAACACAGCACGAGGCACATGCTTGCCAGCTCCAGTTTCACTGAAGAATGTGTTGAAGGCATCATCACCTCCGCCAACAGTCTTGTCACCGGGCATTTGTCCATCAGGCTGTAAAATAACACAGAGAATTAGCAACCAATCTACCAATCCAATAAAAAACACTACAAAATTATGTATATACAAATGACAATGAATTACGAAGTTTCAAACTATAATCATTTACATAAGGATGGAGGAAGGATAAAAGCAGCACAAGCCCTCAAGCCCGGCAAAAGGCAAAAGGCCAAAGCTCTTAATTGGGCGCAGCGAATGTTCTTCAGAAACAAGCCCTAGATCTATCAGGATTGACGATTTAACCATAACACTCCATAGGAAAACAAAATATAACGAATATCAGCACAAAAAATTGAAGAACAAAAATCAGTTGAATTAACAAATAATTACAATCCAAATTGTAAATTTTCAGAGAACGTAATTTGACTGTCAATAACAATAACACTAAATCATAGATCCAAGGAAAATCAAATGATTTGAAAACAATAATAACATTAATTTTTGCATACAAATCAAAATTAACATTCATATGTGTATCCGATTCTCAAAAACAAGGATCTGATTGATAACGGAGCCAAATGCATATAAAATCACAGATCCAATGCAGATCACGACGAATCGGAGCACAAAAGCCAGAGATCTAAAAGAAACCGAACAAATCACGTATACAAAACGCAAATGTGCATACGAACAAAATCAATAGAGAAATGTAGGTAGAGAGAGAGGATACCTGAAGGCCATGCTCAAGGCAGTAAAGCTCCCAGCAGGCATTGCCGACCTGGATACCGGCCTGACCGATGTGGACCGAAATGCACTCCCTCATCTTTCCCGATTGAAACCGCAAAACGAAACAAAACGAAAGAGATCGAAGAATGAGAGGCTCGCACGAACAAGGAGACCAAGAGTCGAAGGCGTTTATTAAGACGCCCTCTGTGAAATCCTCTGTGTTTGCTGATGAGATCCGATGGGGGGGAATTTGGGGAGGTATTTATAGGTGCAAGTGCGGGAGAGGAGATGCGAAATTTAACCAGAGGTGGGGTTAGGGTTTCGTGAAAGATTGGGAGGGAACGGGCGGCCAGGATTGAGTGGTGGGCTGTCTTTCATGCGATGCTGGCCTGGCGCAACCACCCTCTTTTAACCGCGGTTGTCCTTTCTCTCTCTTATATTTTGATTTTTGAAAATTAAATTTTGCCGCCCGAAGGGAGTTTGTCGTTGAAATTGGACCCCGATCACTGAATGACTTATGACTCCCACGGCCCAAGGCCCATTAATTTCAAAGGGTAAAATCCTCTCAATTCTTTTCTATTTTATTTAAGGAAATTGTTATTGGCATTCTAAAAATCTCATTTTACATCCCAAACTTTCTATAATTGGAAAGAAAATTTTTTTTTTGAGGAGTGTAGAATGAGATTTTTGGAGTGCTAATAACAGTTCTCTCATTTAATTTATTGTTTTAATTTTGAATGGGAATTACTATTGTCACTCCAAAAATCTTATTTGACACTCTAAATTTGGTATAATTAGTAAGAAAAAAACATTTATGAGGAGTGTATGATAAGATTTTTGGAGTGTTAATAATAATTTTTCATTTTGAATTCATAAATGGATTTAACGGTGAGAACTCACATGGTTAAAAGTATTTACCTGTACATCTAAGGTCTTGTATCAGATTTCCCATCCTCCAGTAGTTGCTTGTGTAAAAGAAATGAGTAATGATACACTCATTACATATTTTTACAATATCTAATAGAGGTAGGGCTCGCCAACGTACGTGAGTCACATATTTAAGATACAAATATGTGGTAAAAGTTGTTTTTTTTTCAATAAAAAAAAATACTAGGGTAAAATGTTGATGAGTTCAACCAAACTTCGCTTGTACATAACTTAATTTTCAATCTTTTCGTGGATGGGACTAGAAAAAATTATGATTCGAGCTCGATTCAATCAATTTAGGCAATCTCATCAACCATAGTGAAAAAGTTTGAGTTTTGATTAGCCTCTCAATTTGCCTAACTGCTACACTTAGAACCGTAACCACTAGGATTAAAGTAAATATCAAATATGCATAATCATTCATAAACCAATTTTTTCAAACAAATTGAGTTTTTATACTTTCATCAAAGTAAAATTGTTTGAATTTACATCTTAGTTTTTACATAACTTAGTTTTTTATATTTTCATCAAAATGATTAAAAAATGTATATGAAATTGGAAAATTGAGATGGCCTTGACCTCATGAGTAATTCTTAGACGATTAAATTTGTAAATTAAAATATGTGTTATCAATTAAAATAAATAAATTTATTAACATTTAAGTAATAATCTAATGATCAATTTTTATTCCATTTAATTTATAAAAATTTTATTCCATTTAATTTATAAAATTTAACCTATAAATATAATTTCCATAATATTATTCTTAGACGGGGAATGATGATGAGAAAGGTGAGGGAAGGACAAATGGCGTTGCCATATTTCATGTGCAAACTAAAGCAATCCCGGGACCCAATCCAACCACCCAAAAACAAGTCTCTCTCACTGACAACTAGTGAATACCTTTTCCCTTGGGATTGATAAATATTTTTCGCACGTCATTTTCCTCTCTTTTTACATATCACTGTTATATTTTTCGACGCTAATGAAAATGATGAGTGTGCAAAGAGAGAGAACGAGATTTTCGCTACCAATAAGTGTAAACTAGTCAAATGTTTACGCATAAAAATTAGAAAATTTTAATGAAAAACTTTTGGTACTGCTTTAACGAAAAATCGTATTTTTACACTAAAAAGTCAATCCTGATACTATTTATTTTACCATTTTATTTTATCATTATCGTTAAAACTCAAAGTTTTCAAGTCATTTTCATTAGTTTTTCTTAAAAATTAACGCACAATTATTTGGTCCAACTACACCCAATCTCCAACTTGCTAGAGGAAATCCCAACTAGGGGTGGGCATAAAGTCTCGAGAATCGAAACCGAATCCAGACAACGAACCCTTTGCCTCTCCCTCTCCCTCTCCAATCTCTCTCACCACTGTTCTCTCCCAGTCTCCACCACCATCGTTCTCTTCTCCAGCCTTCTCACTTCTTAGTCATAAAGCCGAAGTCGATCGGAAGTTCTCCCGACTCCTCAGTTCAAATCTCATCGACGAAAATGAAAGAAAGCTCCCAATGAAAATTTTGAATTTTGACAGTACCTGTGTACAATAACAATTAAGGCAGGAAGTTACATCATATTTAAAATGAAACTTTAACGAAAAACTCTCGGTACTCTTCACTTTAACGAAAAACCATATTTTTACACTAAAAAGTCAATCCTGATACTATTCACTTTACCTTTTATTTTGTCGATAAAACTCAAAGTTTTTTAGCCATTTTCATTAGTTTTCCTTATTTAAAACTCATTTAAGGCCAGAACAATGATTACCGTCAAACACATTTTAATGCTACCTTCCCATCATCCTTGATTTCACAAGTGTTCCTCCTTCATTGTATACTCCTATCTGGTGTGAAATTATAATTCAGCAGATCTCTCCTCTGAATGGTAGTATCAGGTTGCGGGGTGTGCGCCCGCCCATGGACGGTTGTCGTCTTCAAAATTGCTGGGTTTCTGATTGCGGTTATCTTGATAATAGGCCACTCCAGTCCATATCCCACGAATGAGTAAGATGCTTACAAACACTAGACTTCCAAGGGTGCAAACAACCTGGATTTAACACGCCCACAAAGGAAGTTCAAGATTTTATTGGGAAATCATTCAGGTAGCGCATAAAAATCATCGCTAAAAACAAATATACTCATCGCCAATGCAAACACTAGTATAAGAATATGATTGCTGTTTTTTTATGTAATTTTAAGTATGACCTCACACATGAGAGCCCTCAATAAGAACACCATCGATAACAACAGGATGATTCGAAAAGCTTATACTTAAACAACTATCGAAATCCTAAATTTTCTCTCTATCTTGACAGTTTAATAACTGTATAGTTTTCAATCTGTTGAAGGCCTTCTAAACAGAGAATATTCAGTGCCTCGCCAAAAGATCAAGCTTTTGAAAAAGGCATTGTTCTAGAGCTTATTATCAGAAAACTGCATAAGAAACTGCAGTCTGCAGCTCGGGCCACTTTGAGTAAGTGTGAATGTTGGTATGCCCATGAACTGCCGGCCACTTTCCCTATGACACCTTACCTACTGAGTTTTCCTTTCAGATGAATCAGTATTGATAAAGAGCCAATCTTCACATCTGCAACTGAGCTTTCTAGTACGGTCCTAAATCACCTAAGCTGTTCAATTATTATCATGTGTGTTGCAAAACTACCACCCAATGAACTGCAATCCGTGGAGACGACGACTTGTTTATATCCTTTTTTCTTTTGTCCCTTACTAGTATGAATTTGATTTGATTTACTTGAGATTTATTCATAGTTGGAATACTAACTTGTGCTCATTCATACTAAGAAACAAGGCCACTTTTTCTGAAACCGGTGTTGAGAAAACACCAAACAGGCAACATATGGTTCTGAGGTTTTCCGGTTTTGATACTTCATTTCCTTAAACTAACAGACCGCACGTTTGATAAATTTTTTGACAAAAACGAAAAAAAGACCACATTTTTACGTAATGCCCCACCCCCCCAACCCTTAATGTAGAATGATCATTAAATTTACTCACTTCATACCCTGGACTTGCAAACCTAAACGTCCTGTGAAACCGCTAAAACAACCCGTAACAAGACTCTAGAGCGTGCAATTGATCTTCAACAACTCATAAAAGGAAACGAAGACCAACAAGAACATATTGATAACCAAATGGAAGGAAGTCAGTCATACACGAATGTAAAATTACACAATGTATACATATATATACATATTACCTCAAGAAATGCCTTCAAGACCCACAAGAATGCTAGCATTAGCACCCCATTAACAGAAAATCCCACCTATATATATGAAAGCCAAACCAACAACGAAAAACAATTTAACAATTCAGCTTTAAAAATCCAATGTTTCTATAAGGTAATAGGAGCCAAATTTATGATCAAATGATTACCAACTTGGTGGGAATTGAGACGGGGAGAACTGATCGGACGGCCCTCCTCGCACGCCTGGACACCTTTTTGAACACATTCTGAACAAACCTCACCAACAAATCCAAACTCCGGTCTTCTTCTTCGTCGTCCTCGTCATCTTCATCGTCTTCGTCTTCAAAATCGCAGCGCCGATCGACTTCGGAATTGATCGAACGGCCCCAACTGCGGGGGTCGTCGGCGAGATTATCGGCACCGCCGCCCTGTGAAATGAAGCCCGAAGGTTAATTGATTAGAATTGCAGAGAGAGAGAGAGAGAGAGAGAGAGGACCTGAGGGTAATTAGGGGATCGTCTTGAGGCTTGGGGGGATTGAAATTGAAGGGTGAGTGTTTTGGGTTTGAGATGGGGACGGAGAGTGTGAAGGAGATGGAGTTGTGGTTGGTGGTGTTGTGTTTGGGGGAAGTAAGAGAGAGAGGGAGGATAGAGAGAGGCCGACAACGGCATGGCGGAGAGAGGAGAGGAGGAGGAGGAGGAGATGCAGTGACTGGTTTGTTAGAGATCAGGTTTACTGAAGGGGGAACACCACTGATACCCAGCTCAAAGCTCGTTACACGTCTCGCGTTGTTGCAAACCCTGAAGTCCAATTACCCTCCTATTGCAGGCGAGACAGAGAGAGTCTTCAGATTCGACTCTTTTGTGGAAGACGATTTCGACGTTAAATGATTATGATTGGTTGTCAAAGAACAAACAAATGTTTGGGATATATTATCTTTTCATATCACATTTGTACATCGTGCGATATGTCTCACTAGTGAGAAATAAACATTTTATGGTTGGTTGGTTCATTTGTTCTTCCAACTCATAGAATGTCTTGCAGAGGGACTTGTTCTCCCATGACAAGCAGCTCAATCCCAACCCTTGCATTGTCTTGTAGATGTAGCGAGTTGTCACCAGTAAGACTTTCACACCCTTGTGGTCTAAAAGCTTGGCAAATTGGAGCATGGGATTAATGCGGCCTTGGATTTGATAGGATCAAATCAAGCAGTGAGCTCTGTAGGTTTTCTGTCCTTTCTCCGTTTCTATCTCTGCACTAAACTTAGAAGCTTGCTCTCAATTGTGTAAAATATTTTGTATAATTAGGAGAAAATGTCGGAGCCAATTTTATAGAAGAATGAGTGTGATTTTCTTGTATGCCCGGGTAACTATACTCTGGAGTTTTTGGCCGTTAAATCCTTGATTAAAGACCAATGACAAGATATAACGACTAAAAAGGCCGGAGTATAAGATATGTCGGAATATAATAGAATTTTGAGAATGAAGATGAAATGCAAAATCCGTCCACGAAACAGTAGATGTTGGAGCCTTGTTAGGCAATTCATCTTTACACGTTGGGATGATGTGGAGTATGCCATTTTAGAACAAAGTAACTTCAATACGTCTCATTGTTGCATGCTCTGAAAAGAGAAATGGTTCTTGGAAACTTATACAAATATAGGAAATAAAATTTTTTGTACTTCTTACTCTAAATAGTGCATTCATGAAATTCTTTGGTCCGCTCAGAGAAACACGTCATCCGTACGCCCATGAAATGCAATTAAACAAGAACCGTAATGATGTAGTCCTCTTACGGGACACAAGAATTTCTCCTAGCCCCCAATTCGCGCAAAAGAAGAATAGATACCAAACAAGTTGGTAGTTCACGAGAACTGCAAAGTCGATCATATGAAATTAGGATTGTCCCTCACAAAATGCGTCAGGGAGACCGATACAACTGAGATTTCAACGGGAAGCCCAAATAAAATTGAAGATGAGTTGATCTCCATGTAAAGGAGTTGGTTCTTGCATTGCATGAACCACACGGACTGTCTTGCACATTGAATGAAATACGCAAGCGATAGTCGGTTTTTGCAGTCTGTAATCTATTTGCTAAGGTTTCCTTGAGATACTAAGGAGAGAATTTTTGAGTTTCAGTTTCTTGTGTGTTTGTTTCACTCTCTATGTCAAATATAAAGCTCTTTTGGTGTTTAAGCGTTGCTAGCAAGAAATAAATAGTTAGAGCTCTTTCCTCCTCACACAGCTCGAGTTCGCGGTTTGAAGTTAGGGTAGAGGAGATGAGGAATTTTTCAATCTTAAAGGGTACCGACCGAGACTCTAATTTATGCATTTGCTAAGAGCTTATTCCTTGAGAACAACAGACTATAGCACTGAAGACTAAAGCAACACTAGGGGAATGCTCAACTTGTCTTTTGAATTTGATTTGTGGATATCGTTATAACGACTATTCAAAACCAGGGTCAATTCGGTCTAAACAGAATGTTACCTAGAAGTTTATAACCAAGCAAATTTAACTAAACAAGAAGCTGCCCGTGTGCACTCAGCACCGGCAGAAATAAATAAAAATTTGGAAAATAATGCAGCAGAGCAGCTTATATGCACATCAAAAGCAGAGAGACCAACACCAAAACTACATAACTTAACTTCAAATTATATCCAAAATCCAACTGTAATCACCATAAGCAACAAAGATGTACACAGTTCACATCAACAAGAAGAAAAAAAGAACAGCTAAAATTTACGATAACTTGGTCTTAATACTAGCTGGAGATTAAACAAGATGCTTATTATATATACTATGCATACGAAACATGAACCTGCAGCTTCAGTTCCAGCAACTTCCCAAACGACCAGATCAGATATTGAACCCTCCCAGATCGCAATTGGGTGAAAAATTACGCCGCATACCAGATCTTCGGGGTTGTTGTAGAAGAGGGTGTGCTTGTCCAGTAGGATCAATTGCACCAAAGAGTGGAAAGCGGTCATAATCTCCACCAATTATTCCACCAATCCTTGGAGGTACAAACGGGTTAGGGTCCCTCCTGATACGGTTGAAATAAGGCCTCTCAAATGATCTCCACCTCACTACTGCTTTCATTTGTTGCTTCCTAGTCTCCCAATTTCCAACAAATCTAAACTTCCAGTTTGTCACTGTTCCTTCACCTCCGGTTCCTTCTCCTCCGCTACCGTTCCCGAACTCCTCAGCGTACTTCTGCTTCCACAACTCATCATTATTACCAAGATTTTGCAGCTCCTTACAAACACAACCCACCTTGGCAATGTCAACACCAGCCAGTGGCTCCAGAATCTTCATTTTGAGCTCCGGTGGAAGGCGCATAAGGCTCGGTGGTGCAGGCAAACCAGCCTTCGCGCAAAGATCAATCAGCAATGGGAATGTGATCCCATCTTTCACAATCTTCCATAACTCCAAAACAAACCCATCTCTGTCATTGACATTTTGGGTTTCATAAACGAATTCAATCGTTGGGGCAAATCTGTTTTTGTCCAAACATACCTGATAGGGTGAAGAACCGCCATTTGCCAAAGACCCATAAACATTCACAAAATGGCCCAAATTCTGAAACTTCAACACAACCCTTTCAACCTCTTTACCAGTATTGCCACGATTTCGCAATATCTCAGGCAGAGTATACGAAAGCGAAATCGTTGAACCCGTCCTTTGATTTGCCAGCATACCCGAAAACGAATCGAAGCCAACGAAACCAGACTCTACGAGCACAGCATGTACAGAAATCACCAATAGCTTGTGATTGCTACGGTCGTCTCCCAACTCCTCCCTCAGTACCCTCTTCAATAAAAACGGAACCGAGTACTTCTCCAACCCTAGCCCATCAGACGGGTCATCAATATCCATACATTCGGTACCAGAAACCACTAGGGTTTCCGAATTCGAACCTCCAGACCTCTGTTCTTCAGCAATCAAATCGGTCATAACAGCCCCTTCGTCAATTAGGGTTTCGGAGTTCAGGAAATTCGAACACTGGGGCTCAGTTCCATTTGGGGATTCTGCGGACGAATGCGAAATTGGATGGAGAGGCGAAGCTAGGGCTCGGGAGGAGGGGTCGAGAGTGTAGAAGACAAGGTCGCCGGAGGTGATGCCGAGGGAGCGGAGGGGGTCGTGAGGGGTTGGCGAGTGGAGCTCGTCGCGACGGTTGAGGGAGAGACGGAGGGAGGAAGGAGCGGCGGAGATTAGTTGGGAGACGGTTTGTTTGAGGTGGTGGAGAGAACAGAGATCGGGGACCTCCACTCGGATGGTCTCTTTGGTTTCTATCAATCGCAATCTCAGTTTCATGCTTTCTTTCTCGTTTTTTATTTTTTTGGGTAAACTTGAAATGCAAGTGTTGGATTTTATATACGCGGAAATTCTATGGACTGTCGAGGTTACTCTTTACTTGCAACTTATAAGGAGGGCATAAAAACCGCCAAATTGAACCGTGATAAAAAAAATTGTAAAAAATTACGTTAACTAAAAAAGTCAAAATCGGAACAAAAACTAAATCGAACCGTTTCAACTAGTTTTTGTTTGGAAATATTAAGAACCAGAAGAAGACCATGTGCATAAGTCCAATATTTTTCTTCACTTCTCTCCCCCTTCTTTGTTATTTTATCACTTTTCTCCCCTACATTATTTTTCTCCATTATTTTTCAATATATTATGCATTATGTACATTTTAGTTTTAGTTTAAGATCTACACTTTGGTCTTGATATGAGCATTTCTATCTTTTAATTTATATTTATATGCACACTTTCTATCTTCCAGTCACAAATCTTGTAGATCTAGTAGTGGAAACTCAAATTTACTTGAATTTGTGGTCAAAATATGTGTTTGATATTAGAAGTAGAAAATTAGAAAGAAAAAAAACATATATATAATTTTGGTTAAAACGTATACTGTCATGAACCGAACCGTAAAGTTTTAGTAATAAATTTAAGCAGAACTGCACCGAACCGAACCGTTGAAATTTTTCGATTTCATTTTCATTTTGAGGGTGAAACCGAGCCGAACTGGACCGTGCCCACCCCTAGCAACTTATTCTACTTGAAAAAAAATGAAGGTATCTCGTTAACATAAAGTAAACATAACTAAATATTAAGGATAATGCTAAGGAGATTAAATTTAGAGATAAAGTTTGTAAACTAAATGATGTGTGACCAATAGAAATGCACACGTTTATCAATGTTTAAGTAATAAACTAATCATCCATTTCCATATACTTTAGTTTCCAAAGTTTTGCAAACTTAGTCTCCACCCCTTAACATTATTCAAATATTAAAGATAAATGGTAAGATGACTCATTCAAAGTGAGACTACCCTCGTGCTTTTATGTGAATTTTTGTCTCAATATTATAAAATATTGAGCCAAAAGTATGAGGTGTTAGAGAGTTCATAAAGAATCTTACTTTTGAAAAGGAAAGAAAAAGTGGGACTCTCTTTAGCATTTCTCAATATCAAAGTCTTAAATTCATTTTTCATTTCCCAAATATAAAATGTAAATTTGATAATTAACACAAATAATCAAAAGCGTTATTTAGAATTGGGAGTGTGTTAACAGGTTTGGGTCTGATTGAGAGAGGATCATCGTTGGATCATCTTTGTAAAGATCTTGGGATCCTCCAATCACATCTATTCATCATACATCGCGTGATCAGTTTTTGTCAGATACTGTTTATATATTAATTTTAAATAAAAAAATTTACAATAATTTTTTATCGCACGATGTACGATGAACATACGTAATTAGAAGATCCTAAGATCTGATTGACCTAAAACTGTTTTTTATTTTTATTTTTTTAACAGGTCACCCAAATTTGACCAAAAAAAACAAAAAGTTAATGAATCATTTGAACTCGACTCATTATATAAACTGGTCAATCATTTGAAAGATAAGTTTCCTTGAGAATTAGTAAAACCTTTATTATTTTATCGGGCGTCTGAATTAGGGTTTTATTTACACAACCGTCTACAAAAGTGAGTCTTTTAACTTTTTATCTTTTATGACTTTAGGTACCGTTTGGTACGTGGGACAGGATGGAACGGAACGGGACGAGACGTTCTGTCTCACATTTAGTGCGCCTAAAACGGGTGGAACGAGCTGTTCCACGGGACGAGTTTTGGGTGAATTTTCGTTCCGCCTCACTCCCTGAAACGACTCGTTCCACATCCATAGAACACAAAATTATAACTTTTTCATCTCCTTCTTCTTCCTCCTCGTTTCCATCCGAGGGCATCTTTGCTCCTTCTCTGTTCTGTCCCATCCTATCTCGTCCCGTCTCATTCCGTTCCGTCCCGTCCCGTCTGCATACCAAACGGTACCTTAATGTCAATGTAATCTTTTCTTTTAAAAATGAATGGGTAGTTTGATAACATTATATTTTCAGATAATATTATTTTTTTAAATTAAGAATTAGTTTGGTATTGTTGTGTTTTTTGAAAAAAAAACTGTTTCTACTGTATTGTGAGAATAAATAATTATAAAATAAAGTTGTTGAGTATTTAGTAATATTTTTTTTTGTAAAAGTGTTTTTAATAAAAAAATAGTATCCGAGTGTTTGATAAACTTTTATAGAAATTGTTGTAAATATGTTAACTAAATAAAAAAGATATGATATAATAATTGTCAAAGAGAATAATGTAGTGGCAATGATTGTAATTTTGTAAAATATTTGGAGTATACTTGCCATTTGAAAATTTCATTAAATAGATATTGATTACTATGCTTAAAAAAAAAAAAAACTTTTTTTAGAAGCATTATAGACCCTACTTCTCCTTTTCTATGTTTTTCTATTGTCATTGGTAGCATTTTATATTTTTTTTAGTTTACCAAACACATTTCATGTTCCAGATTTTTTAATAATTTTTTTTTAAATCACCACAATTTCCAAACCAACCTTAACTACTTTCAATTTTCAACCAAAAAAAAAAAACTACTGTCTAGAGCTTTTAGTTTTTGGTTTTTCTCAATATTTTTTTGGGTAAATTACAAAAAATACCTCAACTATTGGGTCGCTAACAATTTCATACCTCATCTTTAAAAAGTTTCAATGTCATACATTTGCTTACAAATTTGTTGTAATGTCATACATTCCGTCAGTTGACTGTCAGTTCCTCAATTAAATGTTGACGTGGGGTGTGACGTAGCACACTTTTTATTAAAAAATTATTAAAAACTTAAAAAAATATTTAAAATATTAACTAAATATTTTAAAAAAAAAGTAGCGCCTGCAACCTAGAAGAAGAAGAAGAAGAAGAAAAAAAAAGGGGGGGGGACCGAACCCTCTGCAACCCAAAAGAAGAAGAAGAAGAAGAAGGAGGAGGAGAAGGAGGAGGAGAAGGAGGAAGAAGAAGAAAAAGGGGGGGGGGGGATGATCGAACCCCTTGCAACCCAGAAGAAGAAGAAGAAGAAGAAGAATGAGAAGAAAAAGAAAAAAAGGGGGGTTTTGGGGGGGGGGGGGGGGGGGGTAGTGCCTGCAATCCAGAAGAAGAAGAAGAGGAAAAGAAAAAAAACTTTAAAAAAAATATTTAGTTAATATTTTAAATATTTTATTAATTTTTTAATAAAAAGTGTGCCACGTCAGTATTTAACTGAAGAACTGACGGGAGGTATGACATTGCAACAAATTCATAAGCAAATGTATGACATTGAAACTTTTTAAAGATGAGGTATGAAACTGTTAGCGACTCAATAGTTGAGGCAGTTTTTTGTAATTTAACTATTTTTTTTTTATAAACTGAAAACTAAATAATAATCAAATGGTTCTTTATTAAACAAAATTTAGACGCATGACAATTACGAACTACAGATAAGTGAATCATTGATTGCAGTGTTGAATCCCAAATATTTTTTTTCCTGAAAGTAGAATGAAAAGGCTCGCAAAGTTAATATAAGATTTTCTGAACTTAATCTTCATGACAAAATCGGACCATAGAGTATTACCAAGAAGTTTATGGACAAAATTTCTAAGGTTAGATATGCATGCCAGCCAAATAAGGGAATCAAAACACAGTTGACAACCCTGTGTATCTGAATTTTGAAAGTGTTACACCACTACAAATAAGCTAGGATCCAACTAACTTTTGCGGAACTTTATGTTACCGAATAAAATGAGAGAGTTGACCGAACGGGTATTGCAAGGTCACTTGATTGTATTCCGACAAACAAAGAGTAGAACCAAAGCCACCTTAAGTTTTAGGGTTTCTACAGCAGCTTTGGCAATGGTTGGCTTTACGGTGCTCCAAAGATGAGCTCATTCCGTCTGGTGCGACCATGAGCAGCTTCGTGGACAACAAATCTCAAACCAAAGGAGTGTTGCCTTTAGAAGTTAATATTGCTGGTCGAAATCATATGACCATGATAAGCTTATATTTATATATATTTTCGATTTAATTCACTTGTCTTTTCTTAGTTAGTTCCTTATATTTTTTAGCTATTTACTTTATTTTTGTGTTTTGTAGGATTTTTCAAGCAAAGAAGAGAAAAATAGCACAAGTGAAATTTTAAGTAACAAATTCGTAAAAACTGTCTGTGCAGATCAGCTGTTACAGCCCGTCCCGGAATTATTAATTCCGAAGACGTGAAATTACAAAAATAACCTTGATCGGGATTAAGGTGCGTAAATGTGACATCGGTTTTAATTTAAGTTCCTACTTTTTGGTTAATTAGAATATTTTTGTGGGTTATTAACTTAGACTTAGGTTTATTTGTTTTTGGTATTAATTTTTTAGTTAGGATTGGGTAGGACCTCCTGGGATCCCTATCCCTCAAATCCTTCCCCAAAACCCGTACGTTGTCTCTCTCTTTCCCAAACACTGGTCTCTCTCTCTCTTCCTCTCGATCGTGAACCACCACACTCAAACCCACCTAAAACTTCCACCAACGCCGGAGTTAAGGCTACCATTACAACCCTGAGGACTTCACGATCACGTAGGTACCAAATCCAGGTAAGTTTCACTTCGAAAAACCCCTAGTTCTAAAGGTCCCGTGAATGGTACTGTTCATAAACTTCGAATTGGTTGTGTTTTAGGCTAAACCAAGATCGCAGTGAGCTTTAGGAAGTCCTAAGGAAGCTCGGAGTATAACGTTTGGAAGTTTTGGACGTTGGAATCATCTAGTTCGACGTTGAGCAGATTTTGTGAAATTTTGGAAGGTATGATTCCGTGGTTTTTAGTGTTTAAAATCCTTCCATCGTGATTCTACATGTTAAGGGCTTCAATTTGGTATAAAATTCGAGAAAATTGGACGAAAAACGAGTGAGAATAGTTAAATGGAAAATTTCCCAGTTTTCCGGCGAAACCAGTCACCGGCGGCCGGCGAAGTCGCCGGAGAAGACGACGGAGAAGGAATATTCCGTCAACTCTGACGGAATATTCCAACGCCGTTAACTGACGCCGTTACTGACGCCGTTAAAGTTGACGGAATATTCCAGGAATATTCCTGACGGGATCAACTGACGCCGTCACTGTGCAAGGCACGTGGCCGCGCGTGGGGGCGCGTAGACCCGTGCCCATTTCGGCACGTGGGGGCGCGTGAGGTATAGAAAAATTATTTTAAAAATACTACGATGCTCGTGAGGTTGTGTAGATCACGTTAGAGTATTCATTTGTCAAAATTGAGCATCGTATGAGGAATTAATTGCCTAGTTTGGTTAATGTGCGTTAAATGACGTTGTTTTAGTGGTTTCGCCTTTAGGTGGGACTTATAACGAGGACGAGCACAACCAGGGGCGTCAAGGGGGTCACGACCCGGCAACATACCAGTGAGTGGGCATTTGCTTTTTATATATATACCTATATACTCGATTTCTCCCAGAAATCAAACGTAAATGAAAAGTATGTTGAAATAAGATATGAAATATGTTTTGATTTCCATGCATAGAATTTCATGAATATTATGAATTGTTGTATGTTGCATATATGTGAAATGGTGCGGTGGACGTACAGGTGAGTATCATTATTGTATGATGATGTTGAGATATGTGGAGCTCATAACCTGCACCATGATATTAGTGCTTATATTATTCACCGCATCGCACGCTCACCTTGGATCCAAGTAGATGCTAGTCGTACAGACCATAGGAGGTGGTTCCGACAGGCCAGTCGTACAGACCTTTAGAGAGGTTCCGACTGGTGGGTGACCTTAGATTATGTGCACCGATGATTGATGAGAAAAGCACTAGAGCGTAATATTAACCATTAAGTCGTACAGACTACATTAGGTGGTTCCGACTTATGTGCAGAAGGCCGTACAGGTCACAGTTGGTGACTCCGGCAAGATGAGATTTTGAGCTCTAGATTCAGCCGTACAGGGCCATTAAAGGGTCTCCGGTTGATTACTTTCTTTCACCTGATTTGTATTATGTTAATGCATTCATACTAGACTGTTGAATTTGGCATGGTACATTCTCTATTGAATCTGTTATGAGATTGATGATTGAAATGGTTGAGATATATATATATGCTCATATACTATTTTTCTGGGAAAATATACAGGTTTTTCAATGAGGGGTTATAAATGTGGATTTATGAAATGATTTGAAAAAGCTTTATTTTCGCCCACTCAGGTTTTCTGTTTTGCGCCCCTCCAGGTTCTAGTTGATAGTTGAGGCGTTGGTGGCTTACGAGGACTCCTTCGGCGTTCTGACAAGACTAAATAAATGTAGGATTCACCCGAGGGTGTTGTAAAATAGGTATGGTCCTACTTGACTGCACCTAGATGCTTATGCTCTGTTTATGTGTGTTTAGTACCCTTTTATGCACTTAGAACGCTAGGTTGTTAATATCTGCAATAAGTGGGTTCTTCTTCTTTTTGTTGGCTCGTATTTTGTTATAATATCGTTTCCGCCTGCACTTATGGTTACGTCACGCTCACGTGACGGCCAGCACGTCCTAGTCTTCGGGTTAGGGTGTGTCATCAGCTAACTTTGGAAACGAGTTGCAAACAGCTCAGAATGAATTAGAGAATGAGCCATATATTTCCCGAGTCATTGAGTGGTTAAAGCTTTTTCCTTTAGGCACATAGCTTGAGTGGTTGAAGCTTTGTCCTACGACGCTTAGCTTGAAAGGTAGAAGTTTTTTCAAGCTTCAACCACTCCATATATTGATGGTGCTTCACTAAGTCTTGATCTTTCCACAAGTTGTAGTTGTATCCTATGTGTCGAAGCTTTGTTGCCCTCTGCACACGTCATAAAATAATTCATTAATTGCTTAATGAATAATTATTTAAACTACTATTAATTATTAATTAATGTCAAATTTTTATTTTTAGCCTCACCCCTTCCCCCCCCCCCCCCCCCCCCCGGGCCGCCTTCCCCCTCCCCCTCTCCTCGCCGCCTTCCCCCTCCCCCTCTCCTCTTTTTTGAACTAGAGACAAGAAAATGTAGGAGGGACCACATAAATAGATTTGCTTCCACGTGTGTGAGGCAAACCAGATGTTGTAGTAATTGAAGGTTTGGAGGAAACATATAAACTGATTTTGCTTCGCACAGTCTTGATCAAGAATGTGCGAAGCAAATTTTTGTTGAATTATACTCGCGTTGTTGAAGAGTTCGAGAGCACAATATGATTTTTCCTTGGACACTATTATGCTTTACCCACCAAAGTTTCCATTTATCACCGTTGGTAAGTAAAGCTAGGATATAATACTTGCATGTTGTCAATGTGGCTATATAGGTTATCGAAGCTTGCAACTTCGAAGTTCTTGTAAATGTTGGAGTATAAAATGTTTGAGGCTTTTAGAAATCGTATAAATGAGTTTCCTTCGAACCATATCCATGGGAACCCAACTAATTTATCGAAGCTACAATGTTTGACTTTCTGGTACAGTTGAAGGAGATGTTAATAACGCTTCATACTACAGTTGAAGGAGATGTTAATAATGCTTTATACTGCATGGTGTAAATTAAGCCACTGAAGAGTTGAAGCCTATGTGTTGCTTCAAGCATTCTGGAAGCTATATAAATTGTTTGACCTCCTAGTAGTGGCCTTCAGAACCCACATTGGGGTTGTAGTGTTTGCATTGCTGAAGAGAGAAATATTTGAAGCAGATGTAAGAGGGCTAAAGAGTTTTGCAAGTGACCGCTTCACATGTTGATGCCAAACAGTCTTGTAAAAGTTTAGCCTTTGTATACGATATGTAGCTTTCTAGGTTAATAAAGCTTTAGACTTGTCAAAGTATTACACATGCACAGAAACCTTTATTGGCTTATTTAAGCATCACTACTGTTGAACGATAAAAGTATTTATTAGAGTATGGGTAGTACTCTTCATCACCTGGTTGGTGATACAAGGTGAGTTTAAGTACAATAATGGCATTAGGAAATAATTGAAGGAGAACAGTCTCCTTTTATAGATGAGAAGAGTCTTCCTATAAATATGGCTTTATTTTTTTCTCAATTGTGAAAAAATTAAAGCCCCAAGCACGAGGACGGGGTTATTTCCTATAAAAAGATCAACTTGTCATATAGCTATTGTATTGAAAGATATATCTTTCGATGAAGAGGAAGAAATAGATAAAAGAAAATTCTATAAATTAGAGTTAAGGAATACTTAAAAGAAGAATATTTTATATTATAAAAAATACAAATACGCTATATTATGTTATGCTTAAAAAAATCGAGTAAATAAAAAAAATACAAGCAGATGTCACGTTCACAATATATATAGTAGTGGGGGATTATGGGACAAAAAATAAATCCATTTTGGCATGGTGCTAGAACCTTGTTTCAAGATGTTTTACCTGGTATTGATCTAAGTTTAAATGCTCAAGTGGAATTTGGAGCATTCAAAAAACTTGGAGATCCAACTACAAGAAGACAAGTAGTCTAATACAATATGCTTTGTTACTTGTTACTTTTCATTTTTTATTTTCTTTTTGTGATTTTTAGATGGGGCGCTAGATAAATTTTGATTTGAATCACTTCCTTTTCTTTGACTCTTGTTCTTTATTTATTCGGGAGATGATCCCAAATAAACAGGTATGGAAGCTATAATTGTAAACCACGATCAAATCAATGGAAGCCTTGGTTTATACATTCCTTTTAGTCTCAACTCTAGGAATAATTTTTTTCACTTTTTTTTTTTTTTTGAGAACCGCCTAAAGTTCCAACTAAAAAGGTGAAATGATTTGTCATTGTCTCAATATTGGGAGGATCCGTACTTCAACTAGTCCCCTTGATACTCGAATGGATCTCTTAGTTGTTGAGAGGGTTGCCCAAAAGCAATATATAAGGCGTACAATTTTTTTGCTGATAAAGGGATCAAATGGTATAACTTTTGTTGGTAGATTGGAGGATTAGAAGCATGACTATTGCTTTCCAATTGGCTGTTTTTGCATTAATTGCTACTTCATTAATCTTACTAATTAAGGTACTTACCTGTTGTATTTGCTTATTCCGAGGGTTGGTCGGGTAACAAAAATGTTCTATTTTATGGCACATCTTATGGATTGGATTAATCTTTCTGGTGGGTATCCTTAATTTTCTCATCTCTTGAAACTGTTAGTTCTATATCCAAAAATAAAATGAACCCTCCAAATTCCTTCGGTTGTGAGACACATTAAAATTCAATATAAGTCCCAAATATTCAAATAAAGAAAAACAATAGAAAAATTAGGGGAGGGGGGGGTCAAACTTTTGTGTTTTTGAATTGTAAAGATATATATAAATGAAAAATATTAAATCAAAATAAATAGATGCAAGCTAATATAAAACCAGTATGACATCCCACATCGCCTAGGGGAGTGATCCTTAAATGTATATTCCCATCCCTACCTAGCACAAGGCTTTTTGGGAGTTCACTTTAAGCGAGAAGGGGACTAGAGCACTCCCATGATGGGTGACCCACTGGGAAGTTGCTCGTGAGTTTCCAGAAACAAAACCGTGAGGGCGTGGTCGGGGCCTAAAGCGGACAATATCGGGCTACGGTGGTGGAGCGGGTCCGGGAGGTGGCTGCGCCTGGGCCGGGATGCGACAACCAATCTCTTGAAACAGCTAATCAATTTCTAATACTACCAAGAAGAAGCAACTCCAATGGTATCCTTTCACAATCTTTAGGAGCAAAACAGCCAATTTGAGAACCTAGCAATTTTGAAGCCTTCTTTATTAGCGTGGAAAGACAAATTCACAAAACCACTGGGTTTACGGATTCAATATTAAAACTCTAACAAGAAGAAAAAGATCAAGATTAAATTCTTCATCTTTATCGGTTATATACTTAATTAAAGAATTTTGGTCATAAATTTCTACTTTTTTGTTGGGTCAAATAATTTTCTACTGTTTGAATAAGTCTCTGTAGCTAATTGTCCATATTCAACCTCAAAAGTTATGCCTTCAACAGTTGGACAGACATAATATAAACATGCAGATAAATGACTCTTTGTTTCCGAATATAGATAACATTTTCTTTTGCTGGAAACTCAAGGGTAACTCAAGGATTGCTCATTTCAAATTAAGTTGAGATCGATCGAACTATTGTGTACATTATCTTACTTTTCAACCCAAGGAATAATTTTTTATTTATAAATAATGTATTTTTATAGTATAAGTTAGTAATTTCTTAATCCTAATTTGAATATTATATATACAAAAAATTATTCAAATTGAAGACTGTTTAGTCATTCAAATGTATCAATAAAATGAATAATTCGTTATAAAAATTTTACTTAGCATCTACATTGTCAATTGGATTCATATATTTAAATGACAAAACAGATCTCAATTTCAAATAATTATTTTTGTTTAGATGATCTTCAAATAAAAATTAAGAAACAGAACGTTCACAATATAAAATTTGTAGAATATGTGCATTCCTCATGGGTGGAACGCAAGGATTATCCATTCTTTTACGTACGTACGCAACTTTTGGGTACATGAAACGTGCTTCCCTTTAAACTACAGATCATGACTTGGACTTTAAACTAGGACTTTCAAAGCCAATTTTGTTTACAAATGTTAACCGTTTACTATTCTCATGAGCCTGTACGTAGACACCATATTCCTTCCTCCCTTTCTCTATATAAACACCATGCAATATTCCAGGCGGAGATAACTTAATTATCTCGATCAATATCAAAACTCCCAAGTTATGGCAATGAAATATTCATGATCTTTGCTCTTTGGTGTGCTGCTACTTATTGGCTTTGCATTGACGAATAGCAAAGCAACTAATACGGATCCAGCATATGGGATACCTACACCGACAAACATCCAGGTCTGTGATTTAATCAATTGATAATATGAAAACTTTAGCTACTTCATTTCAAAGGAGTATAAATAGCACCTCATTCTTTTCTTCGTGAGGACAAGTAAACTCCAACCGCTCTAATAACCATGCACTTTGTTGGGAGACGAATAGTACGTGGTCATGTGATATGTACAATATATGTATATATTTCATCAATGCGCACTCATATAATGTACTTTGCACATGATATGGATTTCACCATTATGTTTTTGATTAACTGCAGAAAAAAATCACTAATAGATCAATGTCACCACTATAAGATCAATGTCACCTCTATAAGGTCTAGAACCTCATAACTATTAAACTAAACATGGTAAATACTAAAAATATATATGACAGTATTTAGAAATTTCTTATATATTCATTAATCTCCAAAGTGGAGTATATATAGGAGTTACAATTTGTATTACATATGCACTTCACTAATGTGGGACAACATACTACTATGTACACTTTAACTAATATAGAACTCACAACACTCCCCCTCAAGTTGGTGCAAAGATGTCACACATGCCCAACTTGTCAAACGAGTTGGAAAACACACTATTAGACACAGCCTTAATAAGTACATCAGCCAGTTGATCTTCGAATCCCACAAACAGAAACATAATAATTCTAGCATCCAGTTTTTCCTTGATGAAATGTTGATCAATCTTCACATGTTTTGTTCGATCATGTTGCACTGGATTATGAGCAATCTCAATAGCAGCCTTGTTATCACAATGAAGTTTCATAGCACCCTTGGGTTTAAACCCAAGATCTTTCTCAACAACTATTTCAACCCCAACAACTGATAGGAGCATATTTATGTGACTTTATTAGTTTGTCTCCTTGCATTTACTTAGTTAGTTTCATCTTATTAGAATGTTTTAAGCTATTTTCATGTGTTTGTAGGTCCTAATAACAAAGTTGGCAAAGAAGTGCATTTTGGTGCAATTTGGAGCAGTTTTGGGGTGGAATGGATTGCATGCATGTGGAGCATAAAGGATGGACGCTTTGGTGCTTGAAAGGGCTTCAAACATATGCTAAAATCTGGACACAATGAAGAAGATACCTTGCAAAGACCAAGCATGTGTGTTGCTAGCTGTTTTAATCATGAAAACACAAGTGCTAGATGATTCATCACTAGGGAGCCCACGGCATGGACCAAAGAATGCATGTTGCAAGCTGTTTCATCATGATTTCTGCAAAGTAACAAGTGTGCTAGCTATTTCATCATGAAGAGGAGCCTATTTCTGAAAAAGGAGCATGAAGAGGAGCCTATTTCTGAAAAGGAGCATGTGTGCTAGCTGTTTTGAATGATTTAATCTTTGTTTTGTGTTGTTTATTAAAACCACTTGTGTGGTTCTTTACTTTTCAGCACCTATAAATAAGCCTTCTTGTAAGGCTTAGAAAGACACCATTTTTCCATACAACACACTTAGAAGGAGAGGAGAGTGCTTGGACGTGCTTGTTGTTCAACTTGGATCGTTGGAGCGTTTAGGTGTTTTCTTTCTTTTGTTTTCAATGTATAAATCTATTTACCTTTGTTTTACGTTTATGAGAAACTAAACCCCCCTTTGCTGGGGGGGGGGGGGATTCAAAGCCATGATTACACTTGCATTATGAATTAATTACTTTTGGTTGTGATTTCATAATTTGTTATTTCAATTCACTTAACTGTTTGATTGATAACTTATTTGTGTGTGTTGATTAAGAGTGCACGCTTAGTTTTCATGCATAAGTTTGATGCTAGAATATAAGGGAATTTCACCTAATCGTTATGAACTTATATTCATGAGTAGTGAAGGTTGCTATCCACAATCGTGTTAAGTAAATTCTTGGCAAGAGTATCATGCTTTTCATAGTTACGAATGCCTCGTCAATACTTATAATTCTCATGAATCTTAATGATCTTTGATTGTATCTCTATTATGCTTTTCACGTAGGGAACTTTTGAAGAATGTTTTGAATTGTTATATGCGCTATCTCATTCAATTCATTAACTTAAGGAGAACTTGAAGGTTAAAAAAGTGCTATCACGGTTAACCTGGGGTATTGAGTTTCATAAGTTATCGAAAGAACAACTAAAAATTAGTTTATATACAAGTGTGTCATGTGTGGAGGAGAACCCTCTAGCTAATCCATCATCCATCCAAACAACCATATTTCGTGCCAAAATCTGTCTAGTTTACAATCTGTTTGTTTTTAAGTTATTCTCATCAAAACCCAATCCCCCTTTTACAACTTGTGTCTTTTGATTTGAATCTGCCATATTTGGTTTCTTTTGAATCTTTTGAGTTAATCTAGGTTAGAACTGGTTTATTTTTATAGTTTGAGTCTTTTCAATTCAATTTTCGTCCAAAAACAACCTTAGAATCTGTTTTGAGTTTATTTGCTAGTTTTGGGCTGTTTTGAGTCATACTAGCCTATTTTGAGTTGTTTGAGTCTAGTTAAGTATTTTGAGTTTAGATTTGTGTTTTTGAAGTTTTATTTAGTGTTTTGAGTCAGTTTTACATAAATTAGCAATCCCTCCTAATCCCCGGTTTAGAACGATCCCTACTTGCATATATACTACAATTGTCAAAAAGATGGTTTAATTTGTGTGTTGTTTACAACGCATCAACAACTCACATACACCATGAGACATACCACAAAACTCAGTTTCTGCACTTGACCTAGCCACCACTTTTTGATTTCTTGCTTCTCCAAGTAACTAGATTACCACCCACAAACGTAAAGTATCTAGGTGTAGATCGTTGATCAGTGATAGAACCTGCCCAATCTACATCTGTATACCCTTCGACATTCAAATGACCATTCTTGGAGAAAACCAAGCCTTTGCCAAGAGCCATCTTCAAGTACCTCAAAATACGGGTTACTGCATCCATATGAGCTTCACTAGGTGAGTGCATAAACTGACTTACCGCACTAACTGCATAAGCAATGTCAAGGCTCTCCTTTATGAAATTGTCAATCAATTCATGATTCATGGTCCTTGTGGACAATTTAATCAAAATTCTACGTGCATGCGAAAAGGAAAATGTTTAAGGTTTTTTCCAAAGCAATACAAGAGTGAAACAATTTTTGAAACAAATTTTTTTCCTGTGTCTAGGGGTCGTGATTTACCCTTAATAAAATAATTACAAAATGACGTCGTTTTGAAGAACTTCGGTTAGGTTTGGTTCGTCTTTTGAACTCCAGAAACTGAACCAACCAGATTCGGTTCGGCTCGATTCACTACATTTGGCTCGTTTTTTTTTCGGTTCAATTTTTTCTACCTTGGTTAGGTTTTCGACCCGATTTTTTTCTTTCGATTTTTGGTTTTTCCAACCCACCCCTAGGGATGGCAATTTAATCCGTCAAATTCGAGCCTCGCAGGTAACCGACCCGAACAGTTTGGTTTCAAGAATCAAATTTTGGGTTTTTTACTTTATAGTATAATTCTATTGTCATATAAATTTATTTCATGTGTTTCAACATTTTTCTTTCCTTGCCTAGGCTGCTTCCTCAACAATCAATAGTATTGTAGGAAACCTTTTACCGTTTCAGTAAACAACTTTTCTCATATTTTTTCATTCTAGATAAAACAGTACAACTTATACAACTTTTGGTGTGTCCGGTGCATAAATAAAATCTTTCATATGTAAAAATCTTCCTTTCTTTTCCAATGTAAATAGTATAAATCATCTCATACTCTTTTGAACATAATCTTTCTTAGAATTTTTAATCCCACAGCAACGCGCGAGCAATGCGCAAGCGTAACTTTCTAGTAGTATCTAAACATGCTTTTGACTTGGTGTTGATAACGTTATGGAGTACTTGGCCAGCGCGGAATGACATGTGCTATGGAAGGGTGTTCAAGCTTTGCCTTATGATATCTCCATTTAAGCCGAAGAATGGTTGCTTGCATACCACCGTTGGCATTCACCAAAGAAGAAGAATGGGATCGCAACGTTGCAACAATGGACTCGACCAACTGACAGATAGGTAAAATGTAATTTTGATGGTGCATGGGATGAACGATCAAGAATCGGTGGCTTTGGGGTAATAATTCGTGATTGCAAAGGGGAATTCATTGCAGCAATGTCGAGGAGTGCCACCACCGTGGGCTTGGCAATGCAGGCTGATAGGATTTTTTTAGTACTAGCACAAAGAGGTTAAAATCACACAAAATACTTGCAAGAGAATAAGGTAGTTGTAGTAAAAATGCTCGTGCAAGTCGTTTCCATAGAGATTATTTAAAACAATTTATGTAAAACCAAAATCTTAGTTAATTACTTGAAAACAAAGATTGGAAAAGGTTGATTTTGAATTTAAATATAATAAAAATAATTTAGGAAAAACAACTAGTAACCAATTAAGAAGAAATAAGATAAAAAAAGAAAAGGTTTTGAGAAATAAATTTGGAAAAACACTAGGGTTCTGCTATCCCCTTAATAATCCTATGCAGATTTAGTAATTACTTATGAATTACCTATGCAACTTTGAAGGTTAGGTTTTCCTAATGCATATTCTATTCCTGGTATTCAAGTTTAAGCATATATTAGACATGCAATCCGTCTGTGGTATTCAGATCAAATATAAACATGCATGGCTCAATCACAAGAAGCAATACTCAATCCTTCGATGGTATTCTGACCAAATTGCATTCTTGCATTCGATTTACTTATCTAAACATCTTAATGGTCGCGAAGCATTAAGACACAAAGACAGTGATTAATAATTCAAAGTATGCATGCATAATATCATAAGAAATTAAATAAAAACTACAAATTCATGCTAAGGCTCAAGCATCGCCCTAGCAAAAGAAAGTTAGTTGCGCATAAATCAAAAGAGCTTTATTAAACTAGAAAAAGAATGAAAACACATAGTAGAATAAAGTCTGAAAATCTCTAAACTTTACCAAAATTCCTCTCTCCAATATTGCGTAAAGAAGAAGGCCACAATGGCTTATTTATACTACCTAGAAAATCCAATCCTTTCTTTGTCCAAAAAAAAAATCCAATCCTTCATAGAAGCAGACTTAGAATAAAACTAGGAAACCAAATAAATTAAAATAAATTAGGAAACATAATCCTAAATTGACTAGGATAATGAGCCCAAAATCTACATAGCCACGTTTTGGACCCTTATATGCTCCAAAACCGGCCCAAAATAGCTGGATCTAAAGCTTAGAATATTCTTAACACTTCTCCAGAAGGCCATGAATCAGAGGTCATCTTGGGCTCTAAAAAACTCAATTAAGCCCAAAAACGTCATTTTCCAACATTGCGCACCGTTTCTTTTTTTTTTCTCACCAAAAAATAACCGCTTGGTAGAAAAATCTGATATTTTGATAGAATCAAGCTAAGCGACTCACGAACGTCCTTCAATTTGAATCACTTTAAAATTCGTCTATTTGATCATGTTTTACTTCAAAAGAAGTTGAATGTCTTATATTGAAAATATAAAGCAAAATATCAAAATTATACCAAAATAATTACTAAAACATATTAAGAATTGGGTAATATACATAATATAATATTGACTCATCAAAAGCCAAACTTACAGCGGCTAGGAAAGCAGTGTTTCTTGCACAGACTACTGTTTGATGCAGTGCATAGGTGATTTTTGAAGGTGACTCAAGCCTGACTTTTGCTGCGATGAATATGCAAGGAAAGGATTGCTCGGTGCTTGGACCTATCATCAACAATCTCCGTGCTTACCTATTTGATTTCTCACATGCCCAGATTAGCTAGATTCGTCGCAAGGCCAATGTCGTCGCTCACCGCCTGGCGTGAAGTGATCTTGGACTAACTACTGAGAAGACTTGGATAGGCTGGCCACCAGATCTTCTAATGGATGTATTGTTCGAAGAAAACTCTGCATGATTTTCTATTTTACCAAGTTATAATTTACTGCTTATTTGAGGATAGATAGCTATTTAAGTTATTTGTGTAGGACGTTTTTTTTCCCTCGTCCGAGTTGAAATCCCTAACAAGTTTTTATTGAGGCCCTTATATGCACACTATCTTCCTATTTGTACTTATTCTCTTCCAATAAATGAATATCATACTCTTTTAAAAAAAATTAAGTAAGAATTTGAGTTCAATAAGAAGATTCAGAACCTCTTTGGCCTTTGCGTTGAACTTGAATTCCTTCAAGTTGAACTCAAAGCCATTTTTATATGTCATTAAATGGTGAACAAGCACTAATCTTGTTCTAAAGTTGGAAGTTTTTCAACCCACATTTTTGCACCATAGAGTCTTAAATCTTTTTTTCTTGGCCAATGAAAGTTTTACTTGTATTCCAAGATCCTTAAATCTTAAACTTTTTTTTAAGGGAGCGTTAATGAAAGAACTTGGGCTAACTTTTATTTAATGAAAAACCACCCTAAATTATTATTTAATAAAAATGGCTTAAATTTTAATCATAAGAACACAAAACTTATCTTTCAGGCCCTACAAAAACTAAAACACACGGGCTCAATAAAAAGCCCAAACCAGATAACAATTAATATTCCAAAATTGCCCCTAACGGACCCTAACCTAGGCTCGTTAGCCAAACTAACGGTTACAATCCCAAAATTACTCCTCCCTCCAACGCCATTACTATAAGCATACCTACCCCCCCCTTCAAACTGCACCAAAAAATTGAAACCTCCATTGCTCGAAACCTCAAGTTCTCAAACAAGTTTCAACTTCGATTCAAGTTTTCAAACAATAATCTACACATCAAATCCGGAATTCCTCAACCCAAAAACTGCATTTGAAGACGAAAAATTGAAAAAATTCGAGATATATATTTGCAGAGTCCAAATCGGAAAAACAAGGTACAAACCTAGAAATAAGTTTTAAAAAATGCGCTGCTGACAATTATCATTGATCCTGGTAGAAAAGAGGTGGAGTTGTTCTTGATGGAGAAATAGCTTTGATCCTGGTAGAAAAAACCGCACCTCCGGTCGTCAGAATTCTTTCCCAAAACTCGAATTTCGCCCCTCTGCTCTGGTGCTCTGCGCTGTGTTTTGGTTCTCTAGCAGAAGAAATGGAGCATTTGATCGTACAAAGAAATGGAGGATTTGGTTGAGGGAAGAGGTTTCACTCAGTTTGTGGTTTTGGATTGGCGAAGAAAACAAAGTTTTCAAACCAATTTCAACTCAGTTTGTGGATCTGAACGCGTGGCTTGGTTTTTTCAAGGACATCCGGAAGGAAATGAGAGTACCAATAAATTACGCCCATTAAACCTAACAAACAAGACGAAAGACATGCATAAATATCAAATGCTATCTTGTTCGCTTTCCGATACAAAGTTTTGGATCTTGTGGACTTTTTCTTCTTAGGATTAATCATACACCATTAACCATACAAATGTAAATCTTGGATGCACAACATCTGTAAGCAAAACCAAAGATTATTTATGAAACTGAACATGGATACACTATTAAGAGGTGGGGGTGACCAATCTCTGAAGAAACTATAGGGATAATTCATTCTTCTTTTAGACCAACCATAGGTAATACATTCATGCATATGCTTCTAAAAGTTGAAGTTGTACCCGTTGGTTCCCGTGTCATATTAGTGGTTGACTAAAGTCCACTTTGAATCAATAGAACATTAATTATTTTTAGAAATTGAAAACTGACTATTTTGGAACTCAACACGGATATTATTAATATTTCTTAAACGAAACAGTGACTATTTCTAGAAATAAACAGTGACTTTATTATACTGAACACTACTATCACTACTTTTTAAACTAAACATAACTATTTCTCGAATTGAACAGGGGTATTATCAATATCTCAAACTGAAACTGGTACTACCACTATTTTTAAACTAAACACTAACTTTTACTTAAACTTATTTCTAAAACTAAACATGGGTACTAAACTATTTCTAAAACTCAACACGAGTACACTATTTTTAAAACTGACTATTTATGAAACTGAATACAGATACACTATTTATGAAACTGATCATGGGTAAACTATTTATGAAACTGAACACTGGTACACTATTTGTGAAACTGAACACGGGTACACTATTTATGAAACTGAACACAAGTACACTATTTATGAAACTGAACACGAGTACACTATTAATTGACTATTTATGAAACTAAATACGGATACACTATTTATGAAACTGTCCATGGGTAAACTATTTATGAAACTGAACACGAGTACACTATTTATGAAGCTGAACACAAGTACACTATTTATGAAACTTAAAACGGATAGATTATTTATGAAACTGAACACGGGTACACTATTTATGAAATTGACTTTATGAAACAGAATACAAGTATACTATTTATGAAACTGAAAACGGGTACACTATTTATGAAAATGAACACACTATTTCTGAAACTGACTTTATGAAATTCAATACGGGTACACTATTTATGATATGAATGTTGATGATTGAGTTATGATTTAAGCATTAATTAATGTACTTATAATTTGGTTTGCAAATTTGGTTTAAAATTTGGTTTTCTTTAGCAATATCCTCTATTGGAAGGGCACCCATGCATGCATGCATAAACTCCAATTTATAAAAATAGTTATTATTCAGTTTCATAAATAGTCAGTCAATTTAATTAGGAAACTTTAATGAAAATGGTTTCTTTATAAAGGACAACAATTTAACATAAGAACTAAAAAAAACCAAAAAGAAAAAAATGACGCACCGAGCCTCGCATGTCACATCACCCACACAAACTCACTACCCCTATCGTCCTTAACCTCTCTCTCTCTCTATCTCTCTCTCTCTCTCATATTCTATTAATTTTCTCTCTCAAATCACCATTCCACGTCAACTTTTTCTCTTCTTTCTCCTCTCTCATTTCACCACTCCCCACTCTTATTCTACTCTTACTCAATAAACAATATACTTTATTTATTTATTATTTGTTTATTTGACCATTGTTTCGTAATTTTTTAAAAATAAATTAAATAATAATATTACAAGATTAAAAATAAAAATAAATTGTAATTTTTATAGAACAAATTAAGTAATAATACTACAAGATCAAAAATAAAGAAAATTCGTAATTTTTCAGTTTTACAAACACTAGTACTATTACTATTTCTTAACTAAACATTGATTACTTCTTAAAATGAACACTATTTCTTAAATTAAACACTGACTATATCTTAAACCGAACATTAGTACTATCACTATTTCATAAACTGAACACGAGTACGATCACTATTTCGTAAACTAAACACTGATTATTTATCAAACGAACACTAGTACTATCACTGTTTCGTAAACTAAACACTGACTATTTCTTAAACGGAACACTAGTACTGTCACTATTTCGTAATCTAAACATTGACTATTTCTTAAACGGAACATTAGTATTATCAGTAGTTCGTAAACTAAACACTGACTATTTTTAAAACCGAACACTAATACTATCACTATTTCATAACTAGTACTATCACATTCTTGTTTGTTATTTGACATATCTCTCAATCAATTTATTTGACTTTCCTTTAAAAAAAAAATTCCACACAAACTGAGTCATCTCTTCCCCTCATTTTCCTGTTCACCTTCTTCAACCTTCTCTCTCCATTTACGCATACAAAAATACCCACATCAGTTTTGGTTGCCCACAACCCAGACCAAATTGAACCTAGCCCACCCCTTGTAAACCCACCGAGATGCGAGTTTGAGAGAGTCACAAGAACAACTTTAGCAGAATTTGTTAGAGTTTTACATGCTGACATTGGCGTTAGACTACTCGAGAAGAAGATGGCACATGCATTTATGTCTACCAAAATTAATGAAGCAAGTTGCCTCATTTGGTACTGTAACCCACCATTTTCTAACTTGTATATGAATTTAATGAAGCAAGTCCCTTGGAAAGGACTGAATATGGACGTGTTAAGAGAGAGAGAGAGAGAGAAGGTTGAAGAAGGTGATGAACTTTTGCACTACACGTGGTTCTTCGATTCTAACTCTGATGAATTGATTGGCGTGCGTTGCACGCGCTTTGGTTGGATTAGTTTATGTTTTTCTTCTTTTTAAACTCGTCCTTATTATTAAATAAAGTTATTAGGTGGGTTTTGATTAAAACTTAAAGTTTTGAAGTCATTTTCATTAGTTTTCCTATTTAATAATAGTGTAGTACCTATGTCGGTTTCATAAATAGTCAGTCAATTTAATAAATAGTGTAGTACATGTGTTAGTTTCATAAATAGTGTAGTACATGTGTCAGTTTCATAAATAGTCAGTCAGTTTAATAAATAGTGTAGTACCTATGTCAGTTTCATAAATAGTCAATCAATTTAATAAATAGTGTAGTACCCGTGTCATTTTCATAAATAGTGAGTTTAATAAATAGTGTAGTACATGTATCAGTTTCATAAATAGTCAGTCAATTTAATATGTGGTGTAGTACCCGTGTCAGTTTCATAAATAGTCAATCAGTTTAATAAATAGTGTAGTACTTGTGTTAGTTTCATAAATAGTGAGTTTAATAAATAGTGTAATACATGTGTCAGTTTCATAAATAGTCAGTCATTTTAATAAATAGTTTAGTACATGTGTCAGTTTCATAAATAGTCAGTCAGTTTAATAAATAGTGTAGTACCCGTGTCAGTTTCATAAATAGTGAGTTTAATAAATAGTGTAATACATGTGTCAGTTTAATAAATAGTGTAGCATCCGTGTCAATTTTATAAATAGTGAGTTTAATAAATAGTGAAGTACCCCTGTTAGTTTAAGAAATAGTTAGTGCTCAGTTTAACAAATAGTGATAGTACTCGTGTTTAGTTTTCAAAAATAGTAGTATTCAATTTAAGAAATAGTGTAGTATCCGTGTTTAATTTAAAAAATAGTCAATTTAATAAATAGTGTGGTACCTGTGTTAGTTTCATAAATAGTTAGTGTTTAGTTTAACAAATAGTGATAGTACTCGTGTTTAGTTTTCAAAAATATTAGTATTCAATTTAAGAAATAGTGTAGTATCCATGTTTAGTTTTAGAAATAGTACCCATGTCTAGTTTCAGACATAACCATTTAAAAAAAAATAGTGAGTGGAGAAATAACATTTCAATTATTTTGGTTCAGTTTCAGAAATAGTGTATTATTTTGCTATAGTTCTAGAAATAGTGTGGGTTATTTTACAATAGTTCCAAAATAGTGTGTTATTTTGTCCAGAAAGCAATATCAATTTCGGATGCTCAAGCTCTAATTTGTACACATAATTCAACACCTGTGGAAAGAAGAAACCAGTTTGTAAAAGACATTTCTACTTGTTACATAATCGAATGTTGTATATAAGACAAAACCTAAGAACCCCAAGGAGCTAAGAACGGCCACAAGCACAAGGTTAAAGGCTTGCCTGTTGCCTGTATAGCTTCACTTCTCATGGAGGTCCAATGTACCCCACAAGAATTATTTGTCATACGGCATGAGATGCATTAGATTTGCTTTTCCCGTTGGTGGATACCCTCGTCATCTCATAAGCGTGTTGATTGCTGTATCCATTATGGTCATTCCCCTTCCTCTTCGAGCATGTGCTTCTCCTCCACTGCAACATGTATTGTCAGATCAAATTTCATCAAAGTGCCAATCAAGATACACTAATTCACACAGATTTCAGTACCAACTTTTTCATCATTTCTCATCAACCAAGCAGAAAAATAAAAAACAAACAAATTTGATTCGGTTTAGTTTACTAGTGCTAAATCATTAAAGCACTAACCGCTCGAGGACCATTCAAAGATGAATGGAAGAGATGGAAAATATACAAAACCAAAGTCTCCAAAGCATATGTTGAAATCAAAACACGATGGCACCAAGAATTCGGCTCCCATAATAGCACTTTGCCTTGATTAGTATGCTACTGCGTTTGAAAAGATGGCCTTTGCCAATGAGGCGATCAACCCATGCAATAAGAAGCACGATGGATATATTTAGGGAAGCCAAATAACAAGGGACATAAATTCCAAAAAAGAATCCGATTATATGAATGAAATCTGGTAAATCATTCAATTCATATGTGACAAATTGAACTTCATTTTCAATTCAGCTCTGTGTGAATGACTCCCTGCTCATGAAGGCACAGCGTACATAGCTCTCCTAACTGATTGAAGGAAATATCGACCCCAATATTACAAGCTTGACTTGCCACAACAAAAACAAATAGTCTTTATAGAGGAAAAACAAAAGTTTTTTTAAATATAATCAAAATAATGACTAATGACATAGACACGCACGTAATAATTTAATTCAAGGGAAATGCAAGTTACACAACATAAACTCAACACAAAAACTTTACTAGACATAGATGGCAGCGTCAACACTAAGCTGTAACTTATACCTATCATCAATTTAATAAAATTAAGAGATAAAAGCTAAAAACCTCTGCCCGAATCCATTAAGAGGCAAGGACATCGCAGATGTCATTGGCCAGCGCCTCCTCAACATTCATATACCACCCAAAGCAGTCAAATCAATATCTCCATCTGGCAGATACGTCTTTAGAGGTACAACTAAATCGCGGCAAGGTAAGTTTCAGCTCCATACAACAAATTAATCTAAACAAACAATTTATATGCAGAATTCAACTTCACCCAAATAAATTTTCATGCCCAATTCATAAACTATACATACAAATATATCATAAATTGGTTGTTTTGTCACTCAATAAGCACAACAATTTGAATAAAAAAAGTCAAAGACAAAGATTTATACCTTTGTTTTATGAGATTTGTGCTCAGATCCTTGCCAATATTAGATGCATGCGCATAAATATCTAAGTCTATAATAACATGAAACAATGAAAAGAGATGCACACGGAGAAATAAAATACAGAGTAACAACTTCAATCTGAACAATTGAGACAGTGAATTTCCGATCGCTGTTGTTGTCCTTGCTTAGAAGATCTGCAACAGAAGCCAAAATGCATCGTTTTAGATGCTAATTATGCTCAATCGAGAAACCACAAACGGTAGAAAGATCGCAGAGACGAAGAGAGAGAGTGAAAACAATTGCTTAACTTTGGCTTTTTTGCCGATGGTGAAAACTCCAGGTCCTTTTCTCATCTTTACAGAAGAGAGACAAATTGAGAAATTTTGGAAGAGGGAGTGACAAAATCATACCATTTTGCATGTCGGAGATCCTCTGCGATTTTGATAGAGACAGAGATAGAGCTGCGATGCGAGATTAGAAAGAAAAATGGAATGTCTTGAATGCCATGAAGAAATGAGGGAGAAAGAGAGTAGTAGAGAGATCCATAAATGAAGGGAGATATTAGACGGACGTAGGCTTTGCTGTCAGGGACAAAATCAGAAAGTCAATATTTGGGCCATTTTAATTGGACTAGTTTAGTGTTGGGCTTTGTCCAACCATTAAATAAAGTTAGTACATGATTTTTTATTAACATTCAAAGTTTTCAAGCTATTTTCATTATTATTTTTTAATGCAAGTCAAAATTAGATCTCCCTTAAATTACATATTTGGGCAGTTAGTTGACTCTACTATTGACTATCTTCCTTAATAATTTTTTTTTCTTTTAAGTCACTATTCTTTTGATATACATCATCAAACAATTCATCTTGTTATTTGGATTCTCCAAAATGGGAAAGAAAACAAAAGAATTCACATATACTCTATGGTTGTTGTAACTTATAGTTATGTCCGTAACCATCTGAAAAATATAAAGAAAAACATCTGTTTATCCGACAATATTTCATTCTAAAATATTCATTCTACAAAAAGGAAATTAAAACTTGAGTATAAAAAGACATAAGCATTCATTGTATCAAATTTCAAAGAGAGGAGACAAGACGAAATGGCGCCATGACAACAACTAGTCCAAGGTCTAAAATATCAATGATATCGGAAATATCGGTAGTCCAAAAACACAGAAATTTCGATGGAAATATCGGGATATTATCGATATCGATAAAAATTGAATAAAAATCACGGAAATTGTAAGAAAAACTTGGAAATTTTTATTGAAACTTTGCAGGATGTTTATTTAGTCAATTATCTATTAGTTTATCACAAAAAATTGGAAGGAAATGCATTGCATGATGAATTTAACTTATTTAAGTTGATTATGACACACCCCGACCCAGGGGCCGAAGCGTGCTGGCCGTCACGTGCGAGTGACGTAGCCAAAACGTCAGCGGAAGGTAATTAATGTAATCAGAAGTGTCTCTAATGTAACGTCAGCCGGAGTCACCTCTAGTGACCTGTACGGCTGAATCCTATAGCTCATCCATCATACTCAATCACTATCAGTTATTATCCTGCACACGAGTCGGAACCACCTATCGTGGTCTGTACGACAGGCTAGGTGTATAATATTACGCTCAGTGCTACGATCACGTGAAGGCTGTGCGACGAATCGCGGGTCACCTACGAGTCGGAACCACCTATAGTGGTCTGTACGACAGGCTAGACACCTGCCTTGGATCTAAGGTGAGCGTACGGTGCGTGAGGTGAACGATCACGTGAAGGCTAGGCCCTACTCTGGCGGAGCACAAACACCCGAGGTGCAGGTGATGAGCTAAACCACTATCTATCATCATTTCAAACACTATTATCATACTTACCTGACTTACCTGGCCGTCCTCGGCGTCGGAGCATAGCAATTGCAAACATAATCATATTTATAAAATATAATTGGCATACGACATGGCAACGTAATTATAAAACCAATTCCGTTCATAAATCATGTAATTTGCGTTTCTGGGAAAAACGCCAATAATATATATATATATATACTGAAAACAAAAGCCCACTCACTGGTATGTCGACGGATCGTATCCCCCGAGCTTAGAATGAATGCGCTCGTCCTCTGGGTACGCCTCACCTATATGTGAAACAACTGCAAAACCGTCATTTACAGCACATAACCGAACTACATAATTAACTTTTCATACGAAGGTCAAATTTTGGTATTTGAATATACCAACGCGACCTACACGACGTCACGAACACGTAGAAATTTTCAAGTAAATTTTTGGACCCCGCACGCGCCGGCCAAGGCACGGACAGACGCGCCGGCCACGCGCGGCACGTGCCTCGCACGTGTGACGGAACCCTAACGGCCCAGGAATATTCCGTTATCTTCTAACGGATTCCGTTAGAACTAACTGACGGCGTGAGGAATATTCCGTCAACTTTGACGGAATATTCCGTCACCCCAACCTCCAGCTCCGGCGACCGTCGCCGGCGCCGGACTGGTTTTTCCGGCGACTTTTTCTGGCGAAACTTCAAACTCTCATATCTCACTCATTTTTCATCCTTTTTCCACGATTTTTCTTCCTACATGCTTTAAATTCAATGTAGAACATTCCTATAACCTTAAATACCTTGAAAAACGACGAGAAATTCGTCGGAGAATTTCTCCAAAACCGGCCAATCTCGAAACCCACGATCCCGACGTCCGACACGAGCAAACGAGGTACTCCGAGCTTCGTGGGACCTTCCTAAGTCTTGCTGTGATTTTATTTTCACCTAAAACGCAACCATGGAGGAGTTCGTGAACAGTACCAAAACTAAAACTTACGGTTTCGACTTGAACCTAGGGTTTTCTAACCTAAAACCAGTATATAATTACTCAGGGAGTCACAAAGGTTAAGAATATGCTTACCTTACGTTCGATCTGCGTCGAAATGGCGAGGTGAGTGTGTGTCCGTACGAAGCACAGTGAAGGAGAGTTCGAGAGAGGGAGAAGGTGGAGTTGTGTGCGTGTGTGCATGTGTGGGTACGTGTGTGTGTATGTCAAACAAATACCAGCCCAATCTTTGGGCTTAAATGATTAGGGCACCCAAGCCCAAAACCACATCCGTTCCCGTGTATAGCCAAGGGCAAAATCGTCATTTCACGTCGAGAATATAAAAATTTTGGAACGGGATGTCACAGATTATATATCAAGCTGACAAACATTGTGAGTGTAGAAAATATGTAAATATTTTAGCATATTTTCACAAAAACATAAGTGATATGGTGGTCAAGGTGTTGAAGGAGTAAAATGAAAGGGGTTCAAATCCCCTTGGTGTTTTTAAAAATATAGAAATTAAAAAAACACAGAAATTTCGATGGAAATATCGGTAGTCCAAAAACACGAAAATTTCGATGAAAATATCGGGATATTATGAATTTTTTAGACTATGGTCTAACCCACGTGTGCCACAATAAAAATGGTTTAATTAAAGGGAGCTTTAATAAAACACCCCTGACACTGTTTACTTTTAACGAAAAACCACTTTTTTACCTTTAACTGTCACTATTCATTATACCTTCAAAAAGGACTTTTCATTAAAACTGTCACTATTCAGGGACTTTTCGTTAGTTTTCCTTTAATTAAAATCTTACTACAACATGCACCAAAATAAAATTTACCGCAATAAGAGGGGCAGCCGCATCATAAACCGCAAAGTTACCGAGGACTAGGTTGAAATTTTCCGTTTTAGTTAAAGCTGCAAAATTCAGACCAAAAATACAAAATGAAAAATAAAAGTGCGACGGGCGAGATCGATAAGCTGGTACGCTTTCATCACTGAGCTGGTACGATTTTCCTTCAAATTTCATCATAATTTTTATTATCTTTGTGATTATTATCACGCTTGAATTCCATTGCTCTCGGATGAATCAAAATTCTTTTGCAGTTTCCAACATATATATGTAGATACTGTAGGTATCTCCGGCTTCAATTGTCCTCGTTGGGATATCCAATTAATTAGGTCAGTTTTTGTTTAATTGGGATACTTAAATTTGAAACTTTAGGGATTTTAATTTGATTGGATTGACATTCTGGGTTGGTTTTGGATTGGGTGGTGGCAGTGTCACAGCCTGCATTTTGCTTTCTTGAAAATATCTGTGTATTTTGCTTTTCTGAGAATTTAATCCTTTTTTTTATTGAGTTTTCAAAATCTGTTCTTGTAAAGCAGTAGAAAATTGTACTTTTCAGTTAGCAATTAATTTTTTTTTTAACTAGTTCGTAGTCTCCAAACTGCAAGATAAAAATGGTTACTCAGGATTTGTTTCATAACTTTCTGGGTTACTCTGTTTTTTTTTTTTTGTTGCAGATTTGATTCCTTGAACTTGAATTGTATCACTCTTTGGTGCAGTGCTTATTAAGTCTTTGTTGCGCATATCAACCGTCATAGAGGACTTCCTGCCATCAAATTATAATTTGGTTCTACTCTACCTTTACCCTTCTTTTTCTTGTTTCATCTTTACCCCTCTTTTTCTTGTTTCATCTTTCTGTGCATTGCCTCTAGAATGTAGTTTAGTGTTAATATCTCTTCTTAGCAATGATCATTTAATGAACATCTTTCTGAATCTGCAACCCTCAATGCCACAAAGTTTAGGCTTCAGTTTTCTTTGTGGACTGGATCAAATCATATACGACTGTATGTTTGGTGTAATTTCCATTAGATGGATTGTTGATGATAAGTACTTGATAATTTGAAGCGTCCATCCTAACATGCTCTCTTGATTCCGTAAGATTGTAATGATGGTTGTTGTCTTTGCAGTTGCTTTCAGAGGCTTGTATCTTAGTGAAATGGCCAATAACCCTCAATTTTCAGGTCTACAGGTAATTTGTAAACCACCCAGATTTTAGAACAAAATTTTATGATTTTCTTTGATGCTCAGTGTGTGTGTTTCTTTTATCTTTATTTCCCACCACTTAGGGATGAAGGGTGATCTTTTCGGATTCTTTTGAGGCCGTTACTTTTTATCTACATTCCATATAGCTTAAGGCACTCATGGCATCTTAGCTTCATGCATCAAGGCTTTTCTTATATCTTCATAGGTTCTTATGCATATGAAGTGACTAAGTTCCATTTTCCGATGTATTTAATATTTTGATTTTCCTCCATGGTCTTCTTGACTACTGCCTTCCTTTCTGCATTTTCCTCTGTTCTTAATATAATTTGTTTCTTTTTACAAAGAAACCCACCCATTTACCTTTCATAATTTTACTGGTTATACTTTTTCCTGTACTTGAATTTCTTTCAGAAAATACATGTAACTTTCAAAAAGGATGAAAGCTTTTGATTCCATAAAAGAAAAAATTATAAAAATAGATGCGGCCAATTATGCTTTGTTAATTAACTTCTCCATTTTCTTTTCCTTGTATAGCCTCTTCGGCCTCCTATAGTTGGTGCTGTTGATCCTCCTCGAAGTCTGCCACCCATGTCTTTTCAAGTAACACATTTCTTCTTGACGAATATTTGTGTCACCTGTACAATATTAATTGTTATAATTAAAATAATCCCTTTCTGTTTAATTTTATGCTACAGTTCCGCCCAGTAGTTCCAACACCACATTCGCAGGAGTTCATTCCTGTGGCTTCTCAAAATTTTCAGCATGCTGGCAGGGGTGCTCCATTGATGAATGTTAGGCTGCCTCCCCCAAATCACCAACCCCAGTTTTCACAACCAATGCAGCATCTACCTCCAAGGTCTGGTCAGCCAGGTCATGGTATACCTCCATCACAGGCAATTCCATTGCCAGTTGCTCAGCCTAACAGGAATTTTGCATCTGAGTTGCCTCTACCTCCTCAGCCTAATTCACAAGCTCCAAATAACGTCATGCCTAACTTAGGTGGCCTACGAGCAGCTGTCCCTTCATCATATACTGTGAGTTTCATGAGTGTTCTTGGTTGACCTTTTGGTTTGCTTGAAATTCCTTAGGCCTTGAATTCATAACTTGCACTTATGCAGTTTGCAACTTCTTCTTATGGTCAAATACCAAGAAGTTTCAATGACTCCACCCAGTATCAGTCTATATCTCAATCGCATGCAACCAGTGTTTCATCCGAGGGACAAGTTACACCTCTGCAGCAAGCCGGTGAACGGCCTGCTGTAACCACCTCCATTGCTCCAGTAAGAATTCTTCAGCTTGGAGCCTAGTTGTCATGATTCTCAGTTATCTATGATCATTTATTGCTAATGTTCATTATCTTTTAAAATTTCAGGAAACGGGTGTTCGACCTCCCCCGCCTGGAGGGACTGCAGCAGAGTGGAGAGAGCATACGTCTGCTGGTGGAAGAAAGTAATTAGTCTTAACTTTTCCACATATTTGTATCGTACTCTTTGTTTTGTTAGAATGTTGTGCTTTAGTGATTTCCTGGCTGATCTGCACTTTTCAAGTGTCACTCTTGCTAATTGAATATATTCTTTGCTGTATGAACTCTTCAGATTTTATTACAACAGGAGGACAGCATTATCTACTTGGGAGAAGCCTTTGGAACTGATGACACCAATGGAGGTGAGTCATGCAACTAACTTGCTTTTCCTGGTGTCCTTTTTAAAATTTTTGGTGATATCAATCAACAGTTTTGATTTCTGTGAAATTGTGAGCTTGTCTGTGTGTTTCCTTTCCATGTTGGTGCTATTCTTACTGGGTTTGATTTATCAAGTTACTTGTGAGTGAAATGTCTTTCATTTTTGTACACTGAATGCAAACTTTTATTAAGCTTTGTTGCTTACATTGACTTGTTGCGATAAGTCATTTTTTTCAACTTTATTTATTTTAATTGGATCAACTATGGTGCTAAGTTCCCAAAAATTCTGTTGGTTACTATTCTCATAAGTTTATACTGTTAGGATGTCTTTTTTTTTTAATTTTTTAATTTTTTCACACTCCCCCTCACATGTGGCCTGTCTTGACCAGTGAAGAACCCAACATGTGGAACTCATAAATTGAGAGGTTGCAGTCCCAAGGGTTTAAACTCAATGCTTTCAACCACTATCCGCAAAAGTTTAATCTCTTAGGATGCAGGCCAACTATTGTCTTATATCCCAAGAGTACAAAAAAAGGGGAAGTGTTAATGGAAAAATTGTTGTTCTTGTTTATTTTGGTTGATAGCTGGAAATTCCTACAGCTTTTGTAAGGGGAATATTTATTACGTACAGAATGCTGTTTTGGTTTGGAATTACTTGACAAGATTTAGAATTTTAAGCTACTGACATGTAGTTAGTAAATTTAAAAGAAAACACAAAATGAGTCTCTCCATAATCGTTATCTGAGTTTCATGGTAATTGTATTATCTTACCAAATCTTTTATGCTCGGTATACATGTTCTGGTAAATGACTTGCATCTTTACTTCTTGTCATATTGCTAATATTATTCTTAATCATTTAGTGTTTGACGTAATTCGAAGGTATTCTTTTTTGGTAAGGGCTTACAAGGTATTATGAGTTTTGTTTTCTGCTGTATTCTATTTGCATTAGTCCTAGAAACAGTTTTAATGGTGATTTCCTTTTTAAGAATTTTTTCAATTTATTCTTCATCCATTTATGCATTGGGCGATGTCCATAGCTTTAAAGATGCTTACAGATACGTGCCATGCGAATCTATTGAGAGGTAGGATATGATGTGGGTCTTTGTTGCTTGCTCTACCTACTATATAGCGTGAATGTAAATTCTGTCATTTGCATTATTTGATTTTACAATGATATTGGTGTGATATGTTGTATGCTTAATTCTTAGTGCATACTATTTGAATAAATTATCATTTTTCACATTACACTGATAAGAAACTCGAAAACTGACAACCCCATAACTTGCATAAGCATTATCTTTCTTTTGTACATGCTTATGTTGTGCTTCCAGTTTAAAAAATCTGGCTCTGATAGCTACTCGTCCCTCATTAGAGTATAAAAGATATCTTATTTGAGTTTTAAAAAAAATTTACTATCTTCCTTGTAGTTTGAAGGGTTTGGCCTCGTATCGTTTGGGGTTTGTCCTTCCTTCAAGTCGTGTGTAATCTTTAGTGCCATAGAGGATAAGAAGGTTGCAATGGCTGATTATTTCAATAGATTTGGCGACTTTTATCATTGGGATCCTATATTAGAATGGCCTTTGCATAAGTTGATGTTGCAAGTTGGTAAGGGTTAAAGACCTTTTTTGTCACTATGTTATCAATTTGTGAAGTGCTGCCAAACATAAACAATCTTAGTCCATTTTGTCTGTTTACAGTTAAAACATATTAAAATATTCATTAATTGATCTAAAATCAATAGATTTTTTTTTTATAATTATTTAAACTTTAAAATTTCATTTGGATAATACTGGTAAAGTAAAAAGGAACATCAATCCCAAGCTACACCCACCAGTCAAAATCCCCCCACCATTTTTTAAATTTGTATTAGCTGTTAGTTCTAGGGGCAATGGAGGGAGTCATGAGTATTATTAGACAGTTTCAGGTGAAATTCATCCATTGTTGACCTTAAACAACTTTTGTCTGCATGCTTTTATGTTAGGATGAAAACTAGAACTATTTTAGACTTGATATCATTTGGTTTTCGAATTTCATATTCTCCATTGGCTCTTTCTTGTATATTTTTACTGAAATGTGCTGATTAATGTCTTCTTCAATAAGTGTACGCCTTTGTTGCGTGAGAGAGAGAGAGAGAGAGAGAGAGAGAGAGAGAGAGAGAGAGAGAGAGAGAGAGTCGTCATCATGCGTCTTCTTCGTTGTGCTGGATTTGGATAAAATTGAATAGTTTCAAAATTTTTATTAGGACTGTAGTGCTGTTTATGCTTTTGCTGCAAGAACTTTGGTTCTTATTGTTTTATTCCTGCCCTTCCTTTCTCTAGCATTCTTGTTTGGGAGAAAGTATTATTTAAGATAGAGAATTGACTTATTTAGTATCTTCACTGGGACAGAGGGCAGATGCATCAACAAACTGGAAGGAGTTTACCAGTCCTGATGGAAGAAAGTGAGTAATTGGTATTTTTGCATTGAGAAAGTCATCAACGCAAGTTCACAATTGCACTTGCTTACTTCATCCTACATGCAATTGTTGCAGGTATTACTACAACAAGGTCACCAAAGAATCAAGATGGACTATGCCCGAGGAACTTAAGGTTTTTGTTCCAACCCATTCGCTTATGCCACTCATCATTCCTTCAACCTTTTATAGTTTTCCAGTTTTTTTAATTTTCTCCCACTAGTCCTCTAAAAAATATATGTTTTTATTTATTTATTTATTAAAGTTGGCTCGAGAGCTAGTAGAAAAGGCGTCTGTGAAGGAGATACAACAGGAAACGCTTGGGGAGCATCATGCCCCAGTCATGGTTTCTCCCTCTGTAGCTGAAGCTGATACTTCAATCGGTACTGCTCAAGGAAAATCAAGCCCTGTTTCGGTGGCACCAGTTGTTGCCACTGGTGATGTTCAAACTGCTGTACCATCAAGAACATCTGCCTCACCTGTTGTGGATTCTCCTTTGAAAGAAAATCCCAGTGAAGTTCAGACACCTGTTGCACCATCTTCCACTGTTATGGGAAGTACTGAAGCTGCTGTCACAATCAATGATACTGGTGGAGAACCAATGTACTGTCATTAACTGGTTTTTTTATGAAATTTTCGTTTGCATTTGGAGGAGGTATATTTGGCATGTATTCTGAGAATCTGACTTTTCTTGCGCGCGATTTGTAGGGAAATATCAGCTCAGGATTTTGATAGTTCTGCTGATGGAGTTCCTGCTCAGGAGAATGAGGTATTTCTTAGGTTTCTTCTGTAGTTGTTGAATTCCTGACATACTTTTCTAGCAACTTATACAGCGAGGTGTTGCAGGAAGCTAAGGATGATGCAACGGGAAAGAAGATTAATGATATTGCCGCGGAAGAAAAATCAGTTGATCGGGAACCCATACCATATGAAAATAAACTGGTACAAATAAATTTCAAATTTTGAGACACTGCATTATCTTTCATTGTTGCTTTCTCAAATTTGAACGCATTTCAGTCTCTGTCATTGTTACTTTCATGGCAATACCCTTATTATTTACCTTCTGCTTTCTTTTTCAGGAGGCCAAAAATGCATTTAAAGCGCTCCTTGAGTCTACAAATATTGGTTCTGATTGGACTTGGGATCGGGTAATTCAATTATTGCCATATATGCTCTCAGTTTTTTCCCTAATATATGTTAAAAGTTCATGATATAATCCTGAAAAGTAGCAGGCCATGAGAGTGATAATTAATGACAAGAGATATGGTGCTCTTAAAACACTTGGAGAGCGGAAGCAAGCTTTTAATGAGGTAAATCTTTCACATTGTCGTGTGCACTCATATCAAAGAAATTAATACATATACCTATTTGTGGTTTCATGAAAGTGAGTTCCTGGGAAGGGGATGTGGTATTGTCTCAATCTTCTAGACTTTGGTATGTAGTGGTCAACTCTCAAGAACTGGATTCATGGATTTGTTTTTTTTACACTCAGGTTACCATTAAATCCTGACCGTCCTGTCTGGTATTCTTATTAAGTTATAGATGTGTATTGTTTCAATCACTCTTAGGGTATATAATTGTTGCTGCTAACGATTCACTGTATATCTATATGTCTGTAAATAATCACTAATGTTGTTATTATGCTTCAGTTCTTGGTACAAAGGAAAAAGCAGGAGGCTGAGGAGAGGCGTATCAAACAGAAAAAGGCACGGGATGAATTCAAAACAATGCTGGAAGTACGTTGTTATCTGCTCCCCTCAAATTCTTCTTCTCTACATAGAAATTATATGCTTCATCTCATTTTTTTATTCATGGCTTGAATTCCTTGCAGGAATGCTCAGAGTTAACATCATCTGCAAGATGGGGGTCTGTCTTTCCTTGTATCAATATTCTTCTGTTTCCATGTGTGGTTAATAGACAGTTTGATACCTATATGTATGTATAAGACTGATGGTTAAATTATCATACAGAAAAGTAGAGAGCATATTTGAAAATGATGAACGTTTCAAAGCTGTTGAACGGGATAGAGATCGCAGGGAGATGTTTGAAGACTATATTGAGGAACTCCAAAAGAAAGTAATTATCTGCCATCTTAGTTTTTCTCCTGTATATGTAACATTTATATGCATGTTGTGGATGTTTACACTCCTTAGTTGCAAAATGTACATTGGCATTGAGCAACTTAAGGGCTGGGATGTTGCTGAGGAATCCTTGCTTGTCTAACTATTGTACCTGAGTTGACCTCCTTAAGACATAGTGTGCATTTGTGTGTGTATCCACTTTCCACTGTGTATATTTGTATGCATGTATTTATGTACATATAAAGGCATGGATATATTGAGATTTGCTCATTTTAAAGCTTGATTTTTGAATGGCTATTCTTAGCTGACAAACAGAGCTTTAGATATGACTGACCTCATAAATTAGGTGCTACAAATTTAACCTTGCCATTTTTTCCATTCGTCCTCATTGTGATAGTATCTATTAACTTAGCATGGAAGTACTTTAAATTGACATTTGATGCCCATTATCATTTGGTGCTTTGATGATCATAGATTCTAAGTAAATATGCTCTTATTGCTGTTAAACTGGATTTGGAACAGGAACGAGCAAAAGCACAGGAGGAACGTAAGCGCAATGTATTGGAATATAGGAGATTCTTGGAATCTTGTGATTTCGTCAAGGTTCTCTTTTAGCATGGTTCTTTTGTATTCATGGGGTTCTTTTGCCATTAAAACTTATGGATCTGGCATCACCTTCTCATTTAGGCAAACAGCCAGTGGAGAAAAGTTCAAGATCGTGTAGAGGCTGATGAAAGATGTTCACGTCTTGAAAAAATTGATCGTTTGGAAATTTTCCAGGTAATGCTTCTCATTTATCTAGTTATACTTCCAACCGGATGTTGAAGCTTATTGTAAAATGTCGTTCACAGGAATATTTGCTGGATCTACAAAAGGAAGAGGAGGAGCAGAAGAGGATACAGAAGGTTCTTTATTGTTTGACTGTGCTGACATTCATCTATATGTTTATGTTCAAATGGACAATTTTTTTTTATCTGGGTTTTCTTGGAGAACAGGAAGAATTGAGAAAGGCAGAACGTAAAAACCGTGATGAGTTCCGCAAGTTAATGGAAGAACATCTCACGGAAGGCACTCTTACATTCAAAACACAGTGGCGTGATTACTGCATGAAGGTTAGTATACCTTTTCCCTGTATCTGTAATGTTATTTCCTTTTTATTTTTTCTATTTTTGTCAATAGTTAAATTTGGGGGTGGGGGGAATCGAACTTGGGTGAGGTGGGAGTTTTCTTTGCTCTAGTGCCACTGCAACTAGGCCTCCATCCTCATAATGTTATTTCCTTTAAAAAAAATTCAAAATTGTGATGAAAAAACCTAATTTTTTTCCAGCTGCACTTAATTTAGCTGCTATCATGTTGTTATCTCATGTTTTGAACTCCCTTTTTTTCTCTTTTTCTTCTGTCCTCTTTAGGTTAAAGACCTACCTGCATATCTGGCAGTTGCATCAAATGCCTCCGGTGCTACTCCAAAAGATTTGTTCGATGATGTTGTTGAGGAACTAACGAAACAAGTAATTAAACTATACCTTGCCTTTTTTATATTTCTTAAAATGAAACAGGATCTATAAATCTGTCCTCCAATGACAATTCGTTACCTTTCCCTATGAATCTATTTGGTTCAAGTTTCCATGCTTGGGTCCCTTTAATTTGATTCTGTAATTACATATCAGCAAAAATTTCTTCTTTCTTTTCCTGTAACAATATTAAAAGAGTTGTAGTTAAGCATTTTTTTTAACGCATGAGTAAGGCATCTTACTGTTTTTTCTTGAATCTTTAGTTAAGTTCTTAGTTGCTTACAAACTAGAAATCTTGCCTATTTCTTTTACAGTATCAGGAGGACAAAACTCGAATAAAAGATGCAGTGAAATTGGGAAAGGTTTGATTGGTCAGATTTTTCTTGTTTCTATTTTCTACTATCATTAGATATCTAATGTGTGGTTGCTTTTAGGTCGTGCTTGCATCAACTTGGAAGTTTGAAGACTTCAAAACTGTTTTATCAAATGATATTTGCTCTCCACCGATATCAGATGCTAACTTAAAGGTACATTTAGACTTAAAACAAATATTATGATATTTAAACTCGAGAAGTCTTTAATGGGAGAGATTCTTCCTTCGGCTGCTAGATACGGTAGCACACAGATGTAGGACCACACGGGGTTTTTGGAACCAAAATACATTGGTTGGGTGGTTGGATGGGCATGTAGTTTGGTCGTCGGACCTTAGAATTTCTCTTATGGATATTAGCTTTCATCGTGTGGGTCATTGCTCTTAAGAATCATCTAAATAACTAAAGTTAATGATTTGTGGAAACCACCATGGACAAACACTGGTCAACACATCAGTTATAGCTTAAAATCGTGCCTACACTTCAGTAACCAATGTACCAATTTTACAAAAAAGCATCCAAGAACATATTGCAAAGAAGGTTGGTACATTTACTCAACCTCAGATATAATTCCTTAGTCATGACTCGTGATGAAGCTACCATATGCATTCTTAAACTAAATCAATGCCATTGTTCCAAATTTTCAGTCTTTGCCAGTCAAGTTGTCACGGATAAATTTTAGATCAACTTTTCACTGCTTTAGGATGAGGTAGATATAACTTATAAGCATTCAAGAAGTTTCAAGGAATATAACACATAGGAAAACATCACTATGTGCAACTATATTCTTTCATATTGATGCTTGAAGTGTCAACCAGAGTGGTGAAGTTTCCATGTGGCAAGAAAAGTCTTTTCACTGTTGACAATTTAATTTTTAATGATCCATTGCTTTTATTTTTTCCTTTCATCCTACAATAAGTGCTTTGTTTTGGTAAATGTGCTGCAATGATCGTATGTGATTTTCAACTGCCTTGCAGCTAGTTTTCAATGAGTTACTGGAACGAGCGAGGGAAAAGGAGGAGAAAGAAGCTAAAAAGCTTAAGCGTCTTGCAGAGGACTTATCTCATCTTTTATCTTCTATCAAGGTGTGGCATGCTGTGTTCCAATTTCTGGTATTTATGATTCTGTTATGTTCCTAATGGTTTGGCATTTGGCAACAGTAGAATATCTTTCAATATTATCTTCTAGTTTTTGGTTTGAAATCTTGTCATCTTTCTGGTTCCTTATTTGCTGCAGGAGATAACTCCATCTTCTAAGTGGGAGGACTACAAACCACTTCTTGAAATTAGTCAAGAGTACAGGTATAGCTTATTACACGTAACAACTTGAATCACCTTCCAACTATGTTTCGTGCTATAATAGTGTTTTTGGTATGTTAATTTTAGGTGAAGGGTCAATTTAGTCCCTAAATTATCACCTCAATGAAAATTAGGTCCCTAAATTATTTTTTTGGGAAAAATAAGTCCCCAAATTCATTAAAAATTGCTAATTTCACCCTTCTATTATATTCAAAACTATTTTTATCCAATTGACGGAAAATTGAATATAGTAGCTTCAAATATAATATTAGGGATGTAATTGGCAGATTTTTATAATTCTAGGACTGATTTTTCTGAAAAAAATAGTTTAGGGACCTAATTTTCAAAGAGGTGCTAATTCAGGGACTAAATTGGCAGTTCACCCTTGATTTTATGTGGTGACCAACTATGGTCAATTTGAAGCACAATTTTGTGACTCATAATGTATCTGCATTAACAATCACTTTTGGGCCTAAAGTTTAATATCTGAGAGATCTCTATTGTCTGGCCTGATGTTTAGTGCCGTAGAGAAGAAAATTTGGAAAATAAACAAAATTTTGAAGAAACTGAAATTAAATTATAAAGGGAAAGTTAAGTTCGGCATATTTCTTATCACTGGATACGTTTGTTTTAGGTTTGTTAGTCTTCAACAAATACTATCCTCTTCCCTGATTATGTTAGATGCATGTGTAGTGGCATTGGCGACGAGAACTTGTGCAAGGAGATATTTGAAAAGCATGTAATGCAACTGAAAGAACAAGCAAAAGAGGAGAGAAAAAGAAAGGAGGAAAAGGTACTAATTAGCTGGATCACATTATTTGTAAATCCATATCTGTTTGATGTATAAGCTTTTATTCACTATTCGATGTGGAATGAAACCTTGAATTTGAATCTATGATTTCCTTTTATTCTACACCCTTTAGGCAAGGAAGGAAAAGGAGAGAGAAGAAAGAGACAAAAGAAGGGCGAAACCAAGAAGGGAAAAAGAGGTGGAATATGAACGAGAAAACGAGGAACACAACAAGAAAGATGGAGCAGACAATGAAATAGCTGATGCAATGGATATTCATGAGTCCAAAGAGAAAAAGAGGTCAGGACATGACGATAATAGGAGACATAGGAAGCGGCATCATAGTGATGAAGATCATGGGAATGGAAATGAGAATGATCGGTCTAGAAAATCTCACAGATCTAGCAGTGACCACAAGAAATCAAGACGGGTATGTTGAGAAATAATTGCGACTCTTCATTTGATTTATTATCTAAACATTGATGTAAAGTTTAGCTCATTTCCAATCGTGATGTCACAGCAGGAACCTGGTCCTGAATCAGATTCCGAAAGCAGACATAGAAGACATAAAAGAGATCACCGGAATGGTTCTCGTAGAAGTGGTGATCGTGAGGAGCTAGAAGACGGGGAATTTGGCAATGTTGGGGAAAGTCGGTAGTTGTTTCATCCTCCAACTTGCTTATACCCATGTTTAAACTTTTCTTAATATTGTGAAATATATGTTTTCCTTACAATCTTAGAACTACTAGCGCTGTATATTTAGTTCAAAAAGACCTATTTCCTTTTTCTTTTACTAAGAATTAGCTGCATCATGCCGTACTACTTCCATCTAGTTTTAACCATTAACAGGCTTTCTGTTAAATTATTTTTCCGGTCTCTTCCTTGCCTTCTGGAGCTTGAGCATATTTGTTTGTTTTGTGTGCCCTTCCGAGGGTTTCATTGTTTACATAATACAGAGGCTGCTTCTTTTTCCGGTAGTCTTGTTTCTCGGTGGTGGCCAGGTCTTGGAAGAATCACTTCCATTTGGTTTTTCTACGGAGAACCGCCACTTCTGTGGCTTTTAGCATTTGAAGTTGGTGTGGGACTTCTTCTCGTCTGTTGAAGCGACCTACTTCAATGTAAAGCTTGTTGCGAGTTGCTGAAAAAACAGGTTTGTTGCGGCTAACTTGATGAACCGTTGCCTTCATCGAAGTTTCCTGTCTTGGGGAGCATATTAGCTTTCTAGTCATAGTGATGCAGAAATCATGTAGATTGCAAATAATACAAATGGAATAAATGATATTTGAAACATGTCGTACTCTGTTTTTCTAACTTAATAGAAGTTGGTAGGATTTCGTTCGATGTTTTTTATTCAATTTCTGTCATTCGGAAGATTATAGTGAAATTCTAATTATCTGAAAGATTATACAAATGAAACTTTCTTTTGTTTGGAAGATTGTACCTTTCTCGGCCTTTTTGTACTGCAAACCTGGATTAAGTCAAGTTAGCTAGAGCAGTGTACTATTCTTTTGACACCCACATTTAATTTTTTTTGTAGTTAAGATTAATTTAGTGTAAAATATCGCATATATCTAACTTGACATATATTATAAGGCTGCAAGCTTTGTAAGGGGTTGACGAAAGGAAGCTTCTTTTCATTCCCAATTGTCATGCCTACATTCTTACCTTTTCTCTTTATACTTTTAAGCCACCCAACCCTACCAACACCCAAGAACTAATAATTAATTCCAAAAGAATGGTCTCCGTTTTGGCATATAAGAAGATTAATCAGAAAAAATCAAACATAGTTTATTTATCATTTGCTTATGCCTGTCGACAAATCATTTATATCTCTCTCGTTACATGACAAACATAAAATAGTTCTAAACTCCAAAATGAGGTGGCTGAGCATTAAAACTAATAAGGTTTAGAATGAGCAGTAAAATCCAAAAACTTCATTAAAATGGAGTAAGAACCCAAACAATTTTTTTCTGCCACTTAGTACTATGATCCAGTAGTATTCATCTTCACTTGTAATTAGTGAAATATTTTAGGTTCGATACTCGTCAAAGACGAATTTAAATCACATTATTACTAGTTCATTGTGAGGCTTAACCAACTCTCATTTCCTTAGTATAAATAATATCGTTTATTAAAAAAAAACACAAACAATTTTTTTTAAAATTGTAATGTGTTCATATCACCTTGTAAGAATCCAAACATTTTTCAATAGTTTCTCTCTTTCCCACACTTTGTGTGTGTGTTTTTAATAGTTAATTAAATAGAACATTCTTAATTACAACCTGCAATACCTACTCCCGTGAAGCTTTCAGGTGACATTGGAGGGGACAGAATATTCGTATACACGTGTGCAGTTTTGGACTAATCCGATTTTTAATATCATTAAATTACTCTAATTTTAGATAAATCCAAGATTTTATATGCATGGTTCTTGGAACATACGTACATGCTTACACTATTTACTTACGTGTCTTCAACTTTGTCAACGAACGCGTATGTTAAAGCTGTCGGTCTGTGACCAAAAAATACACCCGCGGAGAATAATCCTGTGTTCACAACTTCACATGCCGGTGTTAATTATAATTAATTAATTAATTGTCCAATAAAAAGTATTAATTATTTGATTAGCATTTGCATGGTTTGGATTTTAGAGATGGGTTTGGATTTTAGTTGTTCGAATGGATACTTTATTGCTAAATGTTAAGTTTTATACAGTTTAAAGGAATTTGTAGTTAAAATGGTTAAGAACATTTATTCGTGTATTTAAAATAATAGATTTCCTTCATCATACGTTCTCTAGTATAAAAAGGTGATTTAGTTAATCTATAGTTAATGTGTACACGGAGGTGAAAATCATGCATGAAGGAAGAGACGGGACGAAGGACCTATACATGGAGGAATAGACGGGACAAAGGACCTATACAACAACGGTTGGATCGTGGCTTGGCAACAAGTGGATGGGTTAATGTGTACTCGAAGGTGAAATCATGCATGAAGTGTTAGAGGGATCAGATTGTGCTATGCTTATTTTGGATACGAATCCTTTGGCATCTATTCGGAAGAAACGATTTATTTATGATCCTAGGTGGAATAAAGTGGAGGCGTGTTGTGGGATTGTTTCTACAAGCTGGCACTGTGGGTTTGTGGGATCATATGCATTTAGGGTGGTGAAAAAGTTAAAGTGGGTCAGGCGAGGATTGCAGGAGTGGAGGAAAGCTAGTGGGAGGAACTCTAAATCCCGCATTGATGCGTTGAAGGTGGAATTGCGGAATGCTTATAAAACACCGGCTTTTGCCAGTGATGAGGTTCGGTGTAAGGAAAGGGAGTTAAAATGTATGCTTCGGGAGGAGGAGAGGTACTGGAAGGTGAAGTCACGAATCCAATGGATTAAGGAGAGGGATAAAAATACGAAATTCTTTCATGCACAGACTGTGAAAAGGCGGCGGTGTAATAAAATACTGGGATTGGAGGATGATAATGGAAGGTGGCATACTGAACCTGCTTAAGTAGATGCCATTGCAGTGAACTATTTTCAAAAGCTTTTTCTGACATGCAATCTGGGTGGGATTCCGGAGATTACGGAATGTGTTGACAATAGGCTTTCGATGAAGGATTGGAGTCAGTTAATGCGGCTGATTTTAGAGGAAGAGGTGTGGCAAGTTATTTTTCAAATTCCGGCTAATAAGTCCCCAGGACCGGATGGTTTCACTAGGAGCTTCTACCATGAATACTGGGATGTGGTTGGAAAAGATATTGTGGATATGGTACAAGCGTACTGGTTCTCTGGGAGGCTATTACGAAAATTGAATCATACTAATTTGGTTCTAATTCCCAAAGTACCGAGTCCGAGGAAGATGACCCAATTAAGACGATATCGTTGTGTAATGTGGTCTATAAAGTGATTGCCAAACTAATGACGAATCGGATGAAGATGGCTATGCCGAAACTCATTAGTCAAAACCAATTGGCATTTGTGGCTAGGAGACAGATCCAGGATAATATTTTGGTGGTGCATGAGGTTTTGCATTCTCTTAATCACCAACAAGATGATGAGGAGGTCTCGATGGCAATGAAGTTAGATATGGCGAAGGCTTATGATCGTCTGGAATGGAGTTTTGTATTGGCGATGATGCTATGGGGTTTTCGCCTGAATTTTGTCAGCATGTTGCATAATGTATTACTACGGTGTCTTATAACGTGTTAATTAATGGAGCGTCCACTGGGTTTATTCAACGATGACTTGAGGAATGGGGATCCTTACATGAGGTGCGTGTGGCACCGACTACGATGTCTTTATCACATTTATTTTTTGTAGACGATGCGGTTATTTTTTGTAAGGCCCAGGAGGATGAGGTTCAGGAGGTTATGGCAGCGTTATAGTGTTATGTGAAAGCATCCGGATAGGTTATTAATAGGGAGAAAAGTTCTTTGTATTTGGGGGCGCAGTGTTCGCGGCAACTACGGAGGAAAATTGCCATATGTACTAATATTCAGGGTAAGGATGAATTTGGCAAATATTTGGGGATTAATGCGGATTTTGGAGCATCGAAGAAGGTAGTCTTTAAGGGTGTTCGAGAGGCCTTGGAGGGGAGGATTAATGGGTGGGCTGAGCAGTTCATTTCCCTCGCTGGAAAGGAAGTCCTTATTAAGGCAGTGGCTATGGTGCTGCCAAATTATGCAATGTCGTGTTTTAAGCTTCCAGTGGGGCTCTGTAAGGAGTTGGAATCCGCTATAGCTAATTTTTGGTGGCGGGGAAGTAAGGATAAAGGAGGCATGCATTGGGTTTCATGGCAGAAAATGAAGCGAAGTACGAGGATTGGTGGCCTTGGATTTCGTGATTTATTGGCTTTCAACTTAGCTTATTTGGCAAAAATTGGGTGGAGACTTATGCTTAATCCTAGTACTTTATTGGGACAAATACTAAAAGTAAAATACTTTCCAGACCGTCCATTTTTAGAGGTGAAGGTGGGAAACCGGTCTTCTTGGGGTTGGAAGGGGATTCTTTAGGGCCAGAAGGTTTTGGAGAGAGGCTTATGGTGGCGGGTGTGGGATGGGAAATGTATTCGTATTTTTCAAGACCCATGGCTTTCATGACCTCACACTTATAAGGTAAGATCCAAACATAGGGATATGCCATTGATGGTGGAGGGTTTGGAAAGCTCCTTTAGTGCGGACATGGTTTGATGATGAGGAGAGTAATATTATCCTTGGATTGCCTCTTAGTGTGACGGGATGCATGGATAGGATTATTTGACATTATTTGTCAAGAGGTGAATCCCTTGTTCGTACAAGGTATGAAGTGGCTATAGAGATGCAGGCTAATGAGGAGCTTGGGAGGAAGAGGGTCCGGGGTGTGTAGTCGCCGGGATGAAGGTGATCAATGTTGGAGGGATATTTGACTATTGTTAGTTCCAAATAAATTTAAATTTTTTGTGTGGCGTTGTTGTACTAATTCCTTAGCTGTAAGGGCTAATTTGATTCGTCACTGAATGCATGTGGATAGTTAATATTTGATGTGTGGTGAGGCGGAGGAAACGGAACACCATTTTTTTTTTTGAATGTGCCTTTAGTCGGGTTCTGTGGTATGGCTCATCGCTGCAGTTGGATATGGGGGCTACCATAAAGAGGGACTTTAGGGACTATTGGCGGAGTCTTTGTACAAGGTTTCAAGATAATGATTGGCGGGAAGAACTATTGCAGGTTGTGTTTTTGTTCTATGGCGAATTTGGAAATCTCGAAATGAAATGGTGTTTAATGGGTTTCTTGTTAACCCTATGGAGATGGTGCATGTGATTCGAAAGCAGATTTTGGAAGTTAGAGTGGCGTATGATAATGAAAGGCAACGGATTGAGCGGGTGGAACCGTGCTGCACAGACAGCTTTGCGGGTCAACCAGTGCGGTGGAGAAGGCCAGTTTTTGGGGTGCTCAAAATCAATTGTGATGGTGCTTGGTGTGCAAAGACGGGCAAAGGTGGATTTGGATGGGTGTTGCGTGATTTTGCTGGGCTGCTGGTGGTTGCAGGAGGTGAGGATGGGCTGCTATTTAGCACAGCAGCAATGGTTGAGGCTGCAGCAATACGTGCTGCGGTGTAGATGTGTCTCCAGTTGGGTTGCCAGAATGTAGAGATGGAATCTGACTCTCAGATGCTTATTCGAATGATTAATAAGGATTACACAATAGATGCTACTTTGGATTGTTTTGTTTATGATATTGGCCGTTTGGCCTCTCAATTAGGAATGGTGAAGTTTACGTTTGTTAAGCGGAATGGAAATGCCGCTGCGCATGCTGTAGTTTTATATGTTCCCTTAAATGGTGGTGTCTTCCGTTAGGATGCTCTAGGGTCGAAGTTTTGATTTAATATTCTAACTCAAGATGTAAACGTTTCAATTCGTATTTAATAAAGTCTGCATTTAGCCAAAACAAAATCTATAGTTAAAATATCAAATGAGCAATAATATTTCTTTTTTATGTCACTTAGTACTATGAGAGAGGTCTTAGGTTCGATTATCACCAATGACGAATTTAAACCATATTATTTCTAGCTCATAATAACTTAGCCCACTTTCTCACCCCCTTAGTGTAAATAATATTTTTTTTTAAAAGAAACTTTAACGAAAAGTTTCCGGTACTGTTTACTTTAACGAAAAACCATATTTTTACACTAAAAAGTCAATCATGGTACTATTAACTTTAACTTTTATTTTATCATTATCGTTAAAACTCAAAGTTTTTAATTTTTTTTTTTAGTTTTGCTTTTTTATAAAAAAATCTGCCAGGTCAAATGGCATGACATCCCATTCGAAATGCCGTTGCAGAAGCTTTGTCCTAACATTATCCTAAATACAATTGCGGCTAGCTAGCCTTCTAGAAATGGTCAACGGCTAGCAATAGGCAGAAACGAGTCATCCAATTCATTTTCAAAATTCCACATTTGCCCTTCTCATGTTCTTCAACTTCTATATATAGTCTTCCATACAGTCTCTGCTCACAATATAATACAGCTAGCTAGCTCACATCTCATCGTTTTAATCAAACATGTCGTCCAAGCTCACCAGCCTCTGTGTGGTTGCCCTCCTCCTCTTCCTTACATTATCCGGCATGACGGCGCGGCCGTTGCTTTCTTCTTCTTCTGATGTCAGTGCAGTGAAAGTTCGACCTGAGGTAATTATTTCACTAATTATAAGTTATTTCTTCCAAAATCAGATTATAAACTAGCTAACTTTGTGGTAAAGTTTGCTAATTTGTGTTTTATTAATATAGTTGAAGGATGTTGAGGTAGAAAAAGCCATGGTGGAGGAAAGATGTGATGGAGTTGGAGAAGATGAGTGCCTGATGAGAAGAACTCTTGCGGCTCACATTGATTACATCTATACACAGAAGCACAATCCATAAATTAATTTTTCTTCATTTGCAATTATGCATCATGTATTCTTAATTGATTTAGTTGATATTTTTATACTTAATTTGCCAATTTATTTTAGGAATTTTTCTGTGTACTAGCCGGTGTATAAATGATATATAGAGTTGTGAAGTAGTTCTTCAATTTTCGGTTCATTTCTTTCCCGATTTTTTTGTTTGGTTAACTTAAAAGAACAATTGAATTTGAATACAAAATTTGTTATTTTTAAACTCTCAAATTAGAACTGACACTTATCTATGGAATTTAAACTTGGAAATTAGAGGTTTCAAACACAAGTTTTTTTTTCCCACATGGAAATTCTAAATTTATATGTTTATAAATCCAAACAAGGGAATTGGCGCATGTCAATTTATAAATTCTGACTTTTGTCAAAATTTCAAGTTTATTTCCCTCTTCCAAACAGTATAAAATCGCCACTTAGTACCACGTTCTAGTGGTATTCTTCTTCTTTTGTAAGTGAGAGGTTTTAGGTTCAATTATCGCCAAAGGCGAATTTGAATCACATTATTGCTAGCCCATTGTGAGGCTAAGCCCACCCTATCTCTTTTCATGTAAATAATATCGTTTGTTTGAAAAAAAAACATAGTGTAAAGTCTTTACAATTCTCCTATATGAGTAAATCTTAAATAATAATTAATTACATATTCAGGGTTAAAACTAATAATGAAACTATTTGAACTACATTGACTCGAGTCATCACAAATTATGGTGTTACCAAATTACCTTTACCAGAGATGGAGGTTTGATCTATAAATGTTACATGTGACTTTATACATTTAGATTCTTTTAGTACCACGATATAGTGATATTTATCTTTACTCATAAGTGAAATTTTTATTTTCAAATTTCGTAACTAGCGAGTTCAATATTAATTTATTCATTCACACTCTTAATATAAACATATTGTTAATTATATAAAAAAATACATTTAGAGATGGAGACAATAAAGTTGTTACTTAATTAAACAAAAACTTTAACAATATGTACTGGACATATATATAATAAGGAGTGTAACTTAATCCTAATAATTTGGAGACATATATCATATTGTCGACAAGTAATCGATCTAGATCATGAGATTGCTAGCTTGTAGCATCCGATGCGCGAATAATTAATCTCAATTTTGTATTTTAATTGTATCTTGATCCGATAAAATAAAGACAAGATCAAACATGATGAGGTTGTATAGAGGAGTGACAAGCGTGCATACTACCATAGTGGAATGCTACAAGGACATTGTGCTGACCATCTTATCATTACTGATATTATCCAGCCAGAAAAGAAAAAAAAAATAGAGAAGTTTTACCAAGTGAATTTCATCCTAATAGATATCATTTGGCGGAAAAATTCTTGTCTGTGGCGATAATATTGTTACATGTATGGTGCTACATTAATATTAATCTGTGTATAATTAATATATGAATTTAGATTAAGTATACATACATGTGTTATATGTGGAGCCAAAAATAAACAAAAGGCGACGCGTGAATTTTTGGATGAAGATGACAAATTTACCTTCTAGGCATACCGGGTTTCCTACACATGAGCAGTGGAGAATCATCCATCAACCAAATCAGGAGTACCCAAAAAAGGTAACAATTCAAAAATCATCTCATCAAATCCCTTCTACAAGGTAACTCCCAAAACCTATTTTTTTTTTTGTTGTCATTTTTAGGAGTGGGGGTGGGGGGATCGAACTTGGGTGAGGTGGGCATTTCTTTGGCTCTAGTGCCACTGCAACTAGGCTGCCCTCCTCACTCCCAAAACCTATTTCATTCCATATATTTTCTACCTCATTTTTCCTTTTTTAGTTAATCAATTAGCTAATTCTTTTAATCATTCCATAACTCCCCAAATAATTTCTTTCAAAATATGTTAATTAGTCCAATAATAGATTTATTGCCTAATTAACCTATTAATGGCTAATTAACCACAATTTACACCCAAAAAATACATAAATGGCCGGTCCCTATTCTCCTAATAGGGCCGGCCATATCCCTATACATAGCTCTCCATTCTCTCCCAAAAACAACTTCCAACTCTTGCTAAAATTCTCTAGAATTCACAAACACTTTTTCTCTCTAAATTCTAAGTTTGGCATCGGAGGTTTTTCGGCCAAAGCGGCTCCCCCTCATTCATCGTGGGCGTATGATGCTCTTGGCCTTGACCTAAGGTGTTAATTGTTTTGTAGGTGCAATTTTGTCCAAGAAAAAAAGTGACAGAAATTTGCATCCATATTATATTTTAAGTAAATTAATAACATTGTATGACAAAATGACGGCTAATCTAGCCTAGCATCAAATAAAATCTAAGATGTATCGATCCATTGTATGTGATGATTGAATTATTTGAATCTGTGTTATCTCTACTTACACGAGAGAAAAGACCAACTCCGTTGTTGCATACAACCAGGATAGACAAATATTTTCTCCATTACTTGATACAAAAGCACACGATAAGGCTGTTCTTTTGCTGGGAATCCCTTCTTTTCCGAGTCAACCAAACTTTGTAAAAGTTCTTCCTTTATGTACATCTTGGACCGACCTGAGGATTGAGATTGTCACAATTTCAATCATTATTGTATATATGCTTTCTAGCAGTGATTTCTAAAAGCATATTTGTATACACTGCTATCATCCAAATTCGATTTCTAAAGAATGACGTTGTTGATATTTCAAGAACTTTAGTTTCTAAAAGCATATTTGTGTCCACAGCTTCAACTTCTCTCTCCGTTCTCATGGTCATAATCATCTCAGAGTCATTATACGTTAATAAATCTAAGCATTTTAAAACATTTTGCTTTCTTTCTCCCTTATAAATAAATCTTCGAAGCAAACCGTAGTTTTGTATATTTTAGACTGACCTTATTCCAACGTATCACGCTAATCGCTCTCATCTTAATGCCAAAATTTGAACCACACACAATATGTGGTTGGTTTTTGACTTTACTAGCTTACATATATCAAGTACGTGTACGTCTCATTTGACCTTTAGAGGCTATGATACAAATGCATGCCCTCAGTATTAGCCAGGATGTGATCCAATGCCCGCGCCCCCCGCCCCCCATAAACTCGATTGATCACTATCAAGAGTCATATATCTATACATGCCCTACCCCAATAATCTGGTTGAAAATAGTAAAGGTATTACTGCGTTGAGTGTTACGTATACAAAAATATCCATAAATGCATGTGAAATATGTGATCAGAATTGGATAGCCTAGTTTTGTGGTATACATGGCTGCAGCAACGTGAGCCATTTCATTTCTAGAGTTCTCCTCTATTCAATTCTTGCAACAAATCAAAGCATGAGAGGATACCTACGTGTGATCTGTTGTCACCAATATTAATTAATGGTCAACCATATATGTTATATGCATGGCTATGCTGGCTATCTTTGAAGGTTGATTTGCCACCCGCGCATTTAGAGTCGGGTGTGTTCTGATAACCTGAAGGATTAAGATGCGTTTCATTTGACATTAATATGAAATTATAATAAATTTTTCACCAACTTAACTTACCGCCCATACTTCAAAAACTTATTTAGTTACAAGCCGACGTTACAAAATTCTGCTAGTAATTTTCCATTATTTATATATGGGATTTGGGTCAAGGAAATTAAATAGCAGTTGCCGTGATATCATTATTTAGAGAATTCTAGCATTTAATAATCAACGTTCAACTGCCTACTGCAACCGGCGGACACGCTTGTGTGGTTGTGCTTAAATCATCAATAGTTGATTTGGCAGCATCGCAACGATGTGCTAGCGCTATAGCCAGATGGACAATTTAATTCGGCTTCAAACAAATATTATGTCACGTCAGTCTAGCAAAAATGCCCCATATTTCTTTTCAAAACAAACGAGTTTCGAACTTGAGACTTATTCCATACTCTTAATCTATTGCAGGCACTTCACAAAATTTTAATTAAAACCACTAATTTTCCCTAACATAAAATGAACATTAAGGCAGTTGCATTTTTTTTGGTCAATAAGTAACATTTTATTACCAATACACTATACATACAAGACTGGGGGCCCAAAAACACACAAACGCTTGGATCCTCTTCCGCCGCCGAAGCACCTGCAGTACTCGCCGCCGACTACGAAACCAGTCCTCCTGTAAATGCTAGAGATAAGAACTCGCCAAACCCCTAAAACAAAAAAAGAACCAAATTTTATTGTCCTCTATCAAACACCCCACAGCTTGGAGCGCAGTCACCAAGAGAATAAAGGGAAAGTACTCCTAACAGGTAGCAATGTCGAGAGATCGACACATAGGAGGAAAGTGGTGGCGTAAAAGCCCGAGCCGAAGCTCTACGCACAATCCAATACTGCCGTGAAACGCAGCTTAACAAAATGGTTACGTATCAAAGCAATTTTGGAGTGGAGAGAGGACGAATCCAAGCAGGACAGAAAGAAAGTGATTTGAGTAGATGCATGGGGGTGGAGAGATAAGTGGGAGGAGAAGCAAGGGGGAATCGGGAAATAAAGCTTTCTGATTGTGGGCAGAGGCTGGTTAAATCAAAGGCGCAAGGGGGTGGAAACAAAGAGGAAAAACAGGCCGGAAAGCAGAGAGCAACAAACGAGAAAAACAGGAAGAAGAAAGAGGAAATGGGCTGCCACCGACCCTGGCCATGCCTGGGGCCGGCGGCTAAATGATTTACCGGAATTTGAAGAAATTGCTCACACAAAGAGAGACTCTCACACTGGAGAGGTTGCAGAGAAATCATGTCGTATAGCCCACCCATCATCTTCTTCAAACTTTGACACTCTTTCGCTCAATTTTTGAAACAAACATCAAGAGCCTCCAAATGATGCATGAATTGGTAAGTAGTTTCTTTCATGTTTTTAAGATTTTTGTACCTTTAAGTTGGAGTAAATCTCCATGGGTACATGTTGAATATTACATTTGAGTTCGGTTGCACCTTACTAAACTCAATTATCCAGCAGGGGTGGGCACTTGAAACCGAAAACCGAAACCGAAACACGAACCAAATCGAACCGCACCGAATGGTTCGGTTTTGCGGTTTTGAAACGGTTGCGGTTTTGAAAACGAACCGCATTGTAGGAAGCGGTTTGGTTTTGGTTTTGGTTTTGACTTTTGAAAACCGCACCGAAACCGAAACCGCACCTTAAATTAGATGTCCTATTTTAATTAGTTGTTTGTTAGAATCTATACATTTAGTATGTACATGTCATAATAATGAAAATTATTTTTTCCAAATTATATCCCTCATCAAGCTTGGCATCTCAATGTTTCTTTACAAGAAAAGATGAAAATTTTATTTACTAGTAAAAGCACCTCAGAACCCTAATTTACAAGTTCATAATGATAGCCTATATAAAAGACTAATAAAAAATGCAAATGAAAAAAAAAAGAAACAATGAGCATCAAATAAGAGTAGTCATTGTAGGAAAGATACAAAGACCAAATCTCTAATCAAATAATAAGCTGTAACACTCTATTTGGGTACTTTTTCCTGCTCACAGAGTCTATCATATGTGCAATTAGCTAGCTAGAGTAAAGAAAAGAATTCTCATGTGGGTTGTTTAATTAATGTATTGTGTGGAAAATGAGACTGTGTTATGTGTAGATAAGTATAAATTTTAAATTGTATATATTTTTTCAAAAACCAAACCGAAACCGTTTGAAACCGCACCGAACCGAACCAAACGGTTTGGTTTCATTTTGATTTTGGCTTCAAAACCGCACCGAACCGCACCGCAAAAAGTTGCGGTTTTGGTTGTGGTTTCACTCAAAACCGCACCAAACCAAACCGTGCCCACCCCTATTATCCAGTGAGGTTCATGTAACACACAAAGTTCCGATTCAATTTTTGCCTATCGGTAACCTTTTATTACTGAATACTAGGGCTTTGTATTTTGCATACACTCGCAATGTACAATGCCAACTGCTGTTCATCGACGGTGGTTGGGGTCTTATCGTAGTGTTAAGAGTAATCTTATTCATATTATGTTTTTATACCATATTTTTATATCACTTTAGGTGGCATTTGTGGTATACGAGGAGTCTTTCTCCTTTCTTTTTTTTGGCTTTTGCAAAATTTTTAAATAATGTGATTGTTCACATCAGATGTCCACTTGATGTGGTATAAAAACATGATATAACATTACTTTAGTATTAATTATTTTTAATATGAAACGTTTCACAAAATTTGTTCAAAGTTGAGGTGTACAGAATATATATCACATGAAAATTGATTTCCGCACGTTGTTTTTTTACTTTAACACACTTTCTTATTTTTAAATTGGGTAATGCTAGAGAGACTAAATTTGTAGATAAAATTTTATAAACCAAAAGACATGGAAATTGACGATTAATAGAATTATTATTTTAGCATTAATAAACGCACTGATTCCTATTGCTGATATATCATTTAGTTTGCAAATTTAATCTTTCTAGTATTACTCGTTTAAATTTTGTATCCAAGAATAACTAAACAACGAAAATAAGCAAGAGTTCAAGGAATGATAATAAACAAGGGCGTTTTGGAGTAAAAATAGAGCACAAATTATTTCTCATATTACACTTGTCTGTTGGGCTTCTGTTACACATGTCTATTGGGCTTCTATAACACATGTTTATTGGGCTTCTATGTATGCAAGTTTTGGGTGTTTAGGAGTATAAGAACCCAAACCTTTTAAAAAGTAATTCAATTGTTGACAGTCGGTATTGCCGATATTCCTCTTCCTTTAGCCACACGAGAGATACCGGTATGGGGTTTTATCAAAAAGTCTCGATGGTATGTGTGTCTACCATTGCTTATAAAGCAATATATTGGCTCTTTCTCTAGCTAATGTGGGACTCAAATGTGGCCTCTAATCTCAACCACCAAACTCCAACAATCACAACTTATAATCCTAATGCGCTTTGGATACTTACGAGGAACTCAATAGAATAGAATTTTTAACTATTGAATTCTAAATCAAAGATACGATGAGAAAATTGTTATTGATACTTTTAAAATTTCATTTTGCACTCCAAACTTTCTTTAATTAAAAAGAAAAATACATTTGTGAGTAGTGTATAGAGTGAGATTTTTTTGAAGTGCTTATAACAGTTTCCATCTAAAAATTCAAAAAATTATATATTCCGAAACATTGTAGAACTTCTGTGTAGTTAAACAGCTTATCAGCGTTGAGATTCTTGAGATGACATATGGCAAGCCACATGTTATATTCTAGCATACAACTATCCCTTGGCGCCAAAACACCAAAAACCCAGTACATAAAACCTTTTAAATTCCAACAGGAATTCAGGAACAAAGAAGGCAAGAAAATCCCAATCCCATCGATGGCCGCATAGAAACAGTACTGGCTTCTCAAGTCCATGAAGTTGAATGACCTCTACTTCTTCTACCACTCGGGCGCCAAGGCCCGCCACGTAGTCCACATCGTCACCGTCGTGCAGGAATGTTTTTTGGAAAAAGGGGATGACGGGGTGGTTAATGTGAAGGCGGTTGGGGAGATGAGGAGGCCGGTGGACTTCAAGGAGATGCGCTAGAGTAAATATAGAAATATAGAGAATAATCCAAATGATGACTTTGAAGTACGACCTGAATCGTTTCCTTAAAGTCATATTCGGATTATTCTCTATATTTCTACATTTACTCTAACAATAAAGTGTTGTTTTCGTCATGGAGAACAAATCTAATAACATGACTTTGAAGATTATCAATCAAGATGTCTACATGCTAGGCAAATTTGATAGATCAAATTTCACTCGATGGAAGGAGAAGATGTGATTCATGTTTACTGTTCTAAATGTCATATATGTGTTGGATCCAAAATTGGAGCCGATTTGTGAACCAAGTAACAAAGACTCGGACAAAATAGTTGTCGATCGAAAGAAGCGTAAAGAAGATAAGTTGGTATGTTGAGGACACATCTTGGGCGCATTATCTGATCGCTTATATGACCTATACGCACACATTCAATCTCCAAAGGAAATTTGGGAAGCACTTGAACACAAGTACACAACAGAGAAAAGAGGTATTGATAAATTTTTAATGTTCAAATATTATGAATTCACTATGTTTGATAACAAATCCATCCTAGACCAAGTTCATGAATTATTGGTCTTGGTCTTAAAACTTCGTAAACTTAAAATAGTTATTTCGGATCCTATGATAATTGGGGCTATTATGACAAAATTACCCCAAACATGGAATAACTATAGAAAGAAGCTTCTACACATGGTGGAAGATATTAGTTTGGAGGATTTGCAAAAAGGTATTCAACTTGAAGAGGAAACTCAAAATCGTGATAAGAATTTTACAAATCAAGATTTCTCTAAAGTTCACATTGTCGAAGGAAACAAATATAAAAAGAACTTCAAAGTCAAAATTGACAAAGGGAAGTTTAAGAAGACCAATTCCAACAACAATCAAAAGAATGCAAATGGTGTCTGCTACCATTGTGGAGAGAAAGTTCATTACATTCGTGATTGTAGACACAGAAAAGCAAGTGAGGAATATGCCAATAAAACCAATAATGCAAATATGGTGGAAAACTTTGGAATTGATAACATTGTTGCAATGATATCAATGATGCATATTGGCATGATTACCGAACTGAATATGTCAACGACAATAAAATCATCCGATTGGTGGCTTGACTCAGGGGCTACTATACATGTGTGCAATGACAAGGCACAATTCAGGACATATGAAGCATCAACGGACAATCAAGAGGTTTTAATGAGGAATCATAATTTCGCCAAAGTTCTAGGAAAAAGGAACCATTGAACTTCAGTTTACTTCTGGAAAGAAATTAACGTTGCTTAATGTACTACATATTCCAGAAATTAGAAATAATCTCGTGTCTGCAAATTCATTATGTAAGAAAGGTATAAAGACTGTTCTAGAGTCCGGTAAGTAAATAATGTCGAAAAATGGGATGTTTGTTGGAAAGGGGTATTCTTTTGATGGAATGTTCAAACTAAGTATTAATAATAAAGTGAATTCTTCTGCTTATATTGTTGAATCTTTCTCTCAGTTATGACATTTACGTTTTGCACATATAAATTTTAGATCTTCAAAATGCATGCGCACACTTGGTTTAATTGCTAGCAATGATGATGTAATGATAAATGTGAAACATGTATTCAAGCGAAAATGACTAAAAAACCTTTTCCAACTGTCGAAAGAAATACAAATTTATTAGTCTTAATACATTATGACATATGTGAATTTAATAGTGTTTTAACAAGAGGATGAAAAAGATATTTTATCACATTTATAGATGATTATTCTAAGTTCACTTATGTTTAGTTATTGTCTAATAAAGATGAACTTTTTTAGTGTTTCAAGCGCAATAAAGCTGAAGTTGAAAATCAAAAAGGAAGGAAAACTAAATGCTTTCGTAGTGATAGAGGTGGTGAATATGTTTTACATGAATTTGATATTTTTTGTGAAGAGCATGGTGTTATACATCAAAGAACTGCACCCTATACACCACAGCAAAATGATTTGGCAGAAAGGAAAAATAGAACACTCATTGAAATGATTAATTGTATGATGATTAATGCTAATACTCCAAAAATCCTATTTCCTAGTTCCTTTTTTTTTTTCTTCCTTTGCAAGTCACCAGTTGTCTTTATTATGTATAATTTCTTCGGCCTGGCCCACCGCCTACTGCATCATGTAATTTCTGAGCAGGCCAGGCATCGTTGACTCTGCAAAGCATTACCAATAAACTTCCAATTCTTCAAAACTCTAGTCATCCGTCCGCAGAAGAAAATGAAACTGCCGGTGTAGAAGCGCTGCTGATCTGCTTGCACAAGACTCCGACAGCGGACTGCTGGACAAATCAATCAACCTACTGAGTTGTTGCAGTCTTAATCTTATCATACGTTGAATTGAAACAATGCCATCAAAACTTGTGAAACTGTAAGTCATCAGCTTATTTCAGATTCAATTCCTCTATTTTCTTTTAAGGTCTACGAGGTGCTTTCAACCGTTGTATAAAGTTTAACCCAATCAAAATTTTCATTTGCTGAACCCGAAAGTTATCTTTTGTTTTAGAGCATTAATCGTTGAACGACAGATCTTCCAAAAGCATTTAGTACCACATATGGGGAAAATTCAATCTCTCATTCGTTCTTGTTGATTAGCCGAGTTTACGAGCATAAGTTTTAGCCATAGGCTAAACATGGTACCAAAGCAGGTGTACCGCACTAGAGAATTAGAAGATTATTTACATTTCAAAAATATATGCTGTTTCATTAGTACTTCTTGTGTTACATACGTGTGTATATATATTTGTGCCAGGTTCTCAAGGCTGCCATTTCTGGGAAAGAAGGAAAGATATATCGAGTCGTCTTACTACAAGAATCTAAAAAAGTTATTAGAGGATCTCCTTGCTTCCGGTGATGGCGAAGCGCATCCTATTCGTTGTTACTCTGCTGATGACCTCATCAGGGCAACTAACAACTTCCATCCTTCTCGCATTGTAGAAAGCTCTTCATCCTACGAAATGTTCAGGGGATTTCTAGATGGCCGATCAATTATTGTTAAAACGTACCCCTTTGGGAACGGTGTAAATGAGGATAGGCGCAGGTCTTGGGTTATTCGTGACATTGTCATTTCATTACAGATGAGCAACCATGAGAATGTTTTGAAACTCTTGGGCTGCTGCTTAGAGTTCCCTCTACCAGTGCTAGTGCATGAATACGTAGCAAAAGGAGTTCTCAAACTTGGTCGAAGTTTAAGAGGGACTAATGAAGATCAAATCATGCTACCATGGAACATTAGATTGCGTATTGCAAAGCAGGTTGCTAGTGCAGTTTCACATCTCCATACCGCTTTTGCCGGACCCATCATTCATAGGGATCTGAAACCCAGCTGCCTGTTCTTGGATGATGACTATGTTCCCAAAATTCACGACTTCTCGCTCACTATAACCATTCCTCCTATGGAATCGGATGTTGAAGATGATGTGACTGGGACAGTTGGGTACATTGACCCTGTCTACTTTTTTTCTGGTCGCATTACGAAAAGAACTGATGTTTATAGCTTTGGTGTGCTTTTACTTGTATTCCTGACGGGACGAGAACCTCGGGAATTTTATTTGTCGGGAGATATTGGAATCATTCCATATGTTCGTGGTTGTAATGGTCGAATTGGGGAAATTGTTGACCCGAAAATCTATGAGGAAGTGAGGGGGAATGAGCAAGTACAACGGCAGTTGCATGATTTCCTTGAGCTGGCATTGTTATGCACTCGAGATGACATTGAAGGAAGGCCATACATGGTGGATGTGGCTAGAGAACTCATTCGAATTGAAGAATTTGTTTTGGCCAGCTAGCTTTAATCCACTACATTTGTCATCAAAAGTATTGGAGACCGGTTTAACGGCAATTCTAATGTTTGTAATCTGATCGTCCTCATTCTATAATTGAGGATTTGTAGCTGATAATAGAACTTTGTATATCAATAAACTTCTCATACAGTAAACGTCTGCTTGTACATAAAACCTGCACCAGACTGGGTGGAGATACTTTGTGCAATCCGAATCACCAATTCTGAGCAGCCTAGATCCTGCACAGGAGGAAAGTGAAAACAAGTTTTCTAGTTTGTTTTAAATTTTAACAGTTGTACACCGCAGAAAACTTTGTATCCCCTTGCCATCTTGTAATTATCTTGAAAATATAATAAAACTCTCAATGACCTCTGCTTCTTCTTCAAAGAAACGTACATTGTGTCGGGTTCTTTGTGTATCATGTCTGTGGCTTTGTCACAGCCTTGATTAATTTTTTCTGTATCTGATAATCAAAACGGAGGACAGAGAGAGCTCAGTCTTGCATAATGGAAGCATATAATTAGAGGATCTCATTGCTTCTTGTGCAGGAATATACAGCAAAAGGATTTCTCAACAGAAGTAGGACAACTCGTACAAATAAAGATAAAGAAAATAAACTATTTCAAATTCTGGAACATAAGAATTAAAGTTGGAAAATATTGGATTCAATCGGTATGGCGACAGAAAAGGAACAAGAAATATTCTTGTGTCATAATTGGACGTGTAATATGTCGTTTTTGAAGAGAATCGTGAGAGAATAAGACTCATGGTATACCATGAGCCGGTCAAGATTAAGGACAAAAACGATGGTTTTCGCCGCCATATTGCCCTTACCTAAGCCCATAATGCGTTGAGATATTTTGATGTTGCAACTTTCTTTATTGTCATGGGGAACTATATTCTGCATTGCAAAGCAGCTTGTGAATGCATTGACATATCTCCATACTGCCTTTCCTAAGCCCATAATTCGTCGAGATCTAACACATTTTCTTGGACCATGACTCAGTTCGTAAAACTTAGTAACCTCTCTTTCTCTACAACAGTTCCTTCTGACAAAGTCAATTTTAAAGCCCTCTCTTTTTACGTTTGAACCATGTGTAAGATTTCACTGGTTTCCCCTGCAGTTTAATGTTGTCAATAAAACTCTGTAAATGTTCCCCATCTTGTAATTCTCTTGAATGTTCAATGAAACTCCCAATGACCTCGCTTCTTCAATGGAAAGTATATTGTGCGGTTCTGCGGATATGTAGGAGAAGATTTGTGAATTGGGAGTTGGAATGGAAGGTAACTGTAAGGCTGTACTTACGTATATGATTCTGTCACGGTCTCCTACTTTCCAATCTCCTTCCTTTTGTCTTGCTTTGTAATTGGAAAATTAATTGTCTTTTTCTTTGTCTCTGATAATGAAAAAACAAAGATAGTAGTTTCATGTAAATTTCTGTGGCCGGCTGTCTGCACGTTTCTCACGTGCTTTAGAAAGCAGGAAAGAGATATTTAGTTACCATTCTACAAGAATTTAAGCCAATTATTAGAGAATCTTATGCTTCTTATGATGGACAATCTCATCCTATTCATTGTTACCCTGCTGATGACCTCATCAGCGGTAACCTTCCATCCTTAGAGCAAGTCCACCCTTAAGACAGACTGGGTGCCAGCACCCAGCCCATTTATCCACTCAAGTGAACAGTAACATACTCCAATGAACAGTAATAGGCCACTGCATCTCCACCCCTAAAAAAATGCCCTGGCGCCCAGCCCATTTATAATATTTTTAAATTTTTTGTAAAAGAATAAAAAAATAAAATAGTTTTAATTTCGGATATGATTTTTAACGAATCTCGTCATGCCACGTGTGATTATCCGAATGTACTATTTTGTGAATAGATTTTCGCTAAGATTTTCAACCAATTCTGACACGCCACGTGTCACGTACGGTTTACAATAATTTAGCCAAGATTTCGATAAGATTTTCAAACAACCTCGTAATGACACGTGTCATTATCCGAAACGTACTATTTTGTGGATAGATTTTCGATAAGATTTCCAACCAATCCCGATGCGCCGCATGTCACTTCCGGATTACAATAATTTAGCCAAGATTTCGATAAGATTTTCAACCAATCACGTAGTGCCACGTGTCACATCCGGATTACAATAATTTAGCCAAGATTTCGATTGGATTTTCAACCAATAACGTAGTGCCACGTGGCATTGTCCAGAACCTCATCCTTGCTTTTTTCGTCCATATAAACCCTACATCTCTACATCCATCCTCACACCAAGCTCAATCCTTCTTTTTAGCTCAGAATCATTGTTCATCGTTTTCAAATCTTGAGTTCTTATTACAATGTCTTCTTCAAGGAGAGTGTATAAACAGTTGCAGGAGCAACAGAAAAGGTTGTTGGCACAACAGGCAGAATTGGCCAATCTCCAGGAAACCCTAAACGCTTGGATCCTCTTCCGCCGCCGAAGCACCTGCAGTACTCGCCGCCGACTACGAAACCAGTCCTCCTGTAAATGCCAGAGATAAGAACTCGCCAAACCCCTAAAACAAAAAAAGAACCAAATTAAACAAAACAAAACAAAATACAAATTGATCAGCAAGATACTTCAGAAAAAAATAAAATAGAACGCGCCTCACGCGCTGCGACCCAAATACCCTGAACCTCTCTTGTGAACTCCGATCGGTGAAAGTGGCGGAACCGGTGGATCCTGGTGGACAGGCGCAGGTGGGGGATTCGTGGATGGGTGGTGATTTGAACCCTCCACCATTTGTCTTTGGCGCTGGTGTGACTGAAACTCCCAGATCTGGGAAGCGATCTCGTGGACCTGATGGGGTGGAATCGACCGCTGAACGTGAGATGCCGGGCATGCAGCTGGAACCTCAGGTTAGTTTCAAGGATAAGCTTATGCAATCATCGCGAAGAATTGAATCGGTGAATGTTTCTGCGTTTGATTTCGATCCTGATCTGGTGGATGGGGATGTCTCCTTTTCTCGTGCGGTGAAAGGGTCGAGCGTTAATTTCTCGGACAAAGCTGTGAGGAAATTGGGTAAGGATTGGCAGGATGCGCTGGTTATTAAGCTGCTTGGGCGCTCGCATTCTTTTAATTTTCTGCAGAATCGGTTGAAGCAGAAATGGCAGCTTAAGGGTGGACTACAGCTGATTGATATAGACTTTGATTTCTATATTGTGAAGTTTGAGTTGCCTGAGGATAAGGAGTTTGTGTTAACTGGGGGACCCTGGATAATTGCAGGACAGTATCTGATGATCCAAAATTGGAGGCCAGGATTCGTGCCTGCGTCTGAGGTTATATCTCGTATGGCTGTGTGGGTTAGAATTATGGGTGTGCCGATTGAATTTTTTAATGTCTGGGCTATGAGGAAGATTGGAAGTGCATTGGGTAAATTGTTGAAGATTGATGTTAATACTAATTCTCAGTATAGAGGTAAATTTGCTCGTATTTGTGTTGAAATTGATGTGACTAAGCCTTTGGAAGCTTTCATACAAATTAACGACAGATGGTATAATCTAGAGTATGAGGGTATGTCAGAAATATGTTTTCACTGTGGTCGATATGGGCATAAGAGGGAGTGTTGTCCATGGAATGGTGATGAGAGCGAGGGTAAGGGTAGTGCTGTTGGAAGTGTAAAGGGTGATATGAATCTGGATGTGCCTAGTGTTTTGCCGACTCAAAATGGAGGGGAGGTTGAGGCTATTCATGGCGTCTGGATGCAAGTTAAGGCGAGAGGGAGAAACCGTAAGTATTCTATTGGGAAGGAGGGTGGAGATGCCTTTTCTGGTGGGCAGGGGTCAAGGTTTGGTGCACTTGGAAGAGAGGAGCAATGTCTGACGGAGGAAGGTGGGATGCATGAGCCTGTTGGTGTGAAGGGTGATGGGTACGGTGAGGGGAAAACTTGGGGGATAAGGAAGAATAAGGTAATTGGGAATAGGGATGCGTTGAAGGATATTTCTAATGGCGGTGGTCTGTCAAGTATCCAACCTCGACCTGTTAGTGGGAAGTTGGGGCAGTGCGACAAACGTGTGGTTGGAAGGCTTAGATCTAAGGCTGGAAGTAGTAATTTTGATCAGCAAACCCAGGGTAATGACAATGTTGGTAAGACGGAAATGTATTATGGTTTGAACATGGAGAAGGGAACTTGTATTTTCAGTGGTTCATCTTCCAAGGGTAGTGGTAGTAGTATGGTAATTGAAACTTGTGATCTGGACCCGGGTGAAGGGACTTTGCAACCGGGTTTGGGGAGCTTAGATGTTTCTATTCAGGAAGCTCGGTTATCTGAGACTGGATGTTCAGCTATGTCTGATGATTTGGGTGGTTCCCGTGTGGGGGATAATTCTATGATTTGCTAGGCCCGGTGCCTCTCTTTCTTTCTTTTATATTGGTTATGATGAATATTGTGGTTTGGAATTCTAGAGGTGCTGGTTGCACCAAGTTTAAAGATAATGTTACTGAACTAATTAAGGTCCATAGAATGGAGATTCTAGTTATCTGTGAACCTAGGATTAGTGGTCAGAAAGCTCTGTCTGTTGTGAAATCTCTTGGTTTTCCGTGCTTTGAGATTGTGGATGCCGTGGGGTTCTCAGGGGGTGTTTGGATGTTATGGAAGGATGCTAGTCTTAAGGTGGATGTAATTGGCACTATGGATCAGTCTATTTCTGTTGTGGTTCATAGTACTGGGTCGAAGCATTGGATGTTTACTGCTGTCTATGCTAGCCCTGCCACTGCGAAAAGGGAGAGATTATGGGAATACCTTGATTTCATTGCCGGCTGCCACCAGATGCCTTGGTTGATCGCTGGGGATTTTAACGAAATGTTGTCGGTGGAGGATAAGATTGGGGGTGCTCCGTTAGGCAGGATTAAAGGCTTTAAGGCTTGGGTGGACAGGAACTTTATGCTTGAATTGGATTTTGTTGGTCCTAAGTATACGTGGACGAACAAGAGAGTTTTGGAAAGAATTGATCGGGGGGTCTGCAATTTGAGTTGGAGGAACTTATATTCTGATGCTTATGTACATCATCTCCCTCGCACTAAGTCTGATCACTGCCCCCTCAAGATTTGTTTGAAGTCCCAAGTTTCCCATTCCCCTAAGCTGCGCCCCTTCCGGTTTGAAGCTATGTGGTTAAGGCATGGGAATTTCAAGGAGTTTGTTGATGGTGTTTGGAGAAGTAGTATTGGTTCGGCAGTTGACAAAACTTATGCTCTTGTGGATCATCTTAAGGAGTGGAATTCTCAAGTATTTGGGCATCTTAAGATGAAAAAGAGGACGCTGCTTGCTAGAATTGGTGGAATACAAAAAGCGTTATGCTGTGGACCGAATAAATTCCTTGCTAAATTGGAGGATGAGTTGGTTGCTGAGTATAATGAAGTTCTTAATCAGGAGGCTGTGTTTTGGCGCCAAAAGTCTAGAGTGAGGTGGATCCAAGAAGGAGATCGTAATACAAAATTCTTTCACCTTACTACCATTATTCGGCGACGAAGAAATCGAATTGAGGGGCTTTTTAACAAATCTGGGGAGTGGATTTCTGATTCTAGTAATCTGAAAATGTTGGCTGTTGATTATTTTCGGACTTTATTTTCGCATGGGCAAAGTTCTAGTCAGTTGAACTCTATCCCGAACCTATTTCCTAATATCCAGGTTGACGATGTTGCTGGGCTTACTAAGGATGTGGAGCTGGAGGAAGTTAAGGAAAGTCTGTTTAATATTGGTGGCCTGAAAGCCCCTTGGGTCGAAGGGTTCCCTGCTTGCTTTTATCAGGATCAATGGAATCTGTGTGCCAATGATCTGTTTGAGTTAGTGTCTAATGCTTTTAAGACAAAGAATATCCCTGCGGGGTTGAACAACACTTTGATTACGCTGGTTCCTAAAATTGATAATCCTAAGGAGATGTTAAATTTCAGGCCAATCAGTCTGTGCAATACGCTCTATAAGGTGATTTCGAAAGTTATTGTTGCTAGAATCAGACCTCTGCTCCCTCTCTTGATTAGTCCTAATCAAGCTAGCTTTGTTCCTGGAAGACAAATCACTGATAATATTCTTGTTGCTCAAGAAATCCTTCATAAGTACAGACTTTCGAGAGGTCGGAAAGGGTTCATTGCCTGGAAAATTGATCTTTCTAAGGCTTACGATAGGCTTAACTGGGAGTTTATTGAATCTGTGTTGATTGAGGTGGGCTTTCCATTGATCTTGGTCCAACTTATTATGGCTTGTGTATCCTCTGTGGAGTACCAAATATGCTTTAATGGAGAGTTAACTGATTGTTTTGCTCCTCGGAATGGTATCCGTCAGGGAGATCCTCTGTCCCCTTATCTGTTTGTGCTTTGTATTGAGAAACTTTCTCATTTAATCTCTGATAATGTGATCAGAGGTTTGTGGAAACCTGTTAAGGCATCGCAATCTGGTCCAGCGGTTTCTCACCTATTTTTTGTGGACGATCTGATGCTCTTCTCTGATGCAACTCCTAAACAAGCGAGACTTATGAAACGCTGTATTGATAAATTCTGTAAAGTGTCTGGCCAAGTGGTCAATTTTGATAAATCTGTTCTGTATTGCTCCCCTAATACCCCCAGGGAGGTCATCAGGAGCATTAGTGATATTTGTGGCTCCCCTGTCTCGGATTGCTTGGGGAATTATCTTGGAATGCCTCTTATCCACTCAAGAGTTTCTAAGGCTATGTACTCGAGTATTATTGATAAGGTGCAAAAGAGATTAGCTACTTGGAAGAGTAAGGTTCTTTCTATGGCTAGTAGATGTACCTTGATCCAATATGTGACTTCCTCCATCCCGGTGTATGCCATGCAAACGGCCAAGCTTCCGGTCAGCGTGTGTAATGAGTTTGACAAGTTGAACAGGGATTTTTTGTGGGGGGATTTTAACCAAAAGAGGAAAATCCACTTATGCAAATGAAGCTTACTGTGTAAACCTAAACGCAAAGGTGGGCTGGGTGTGAAGAGAAGTTGTGATATGAATCAGGCCCTCTTAGCTAAAATTGGGTGGAGAATTCATACTAAAGACTCTGGGTTGTGGGCTAAAATATATGAAGCTAAGTACTTGAAAGGCTCTTCAATCCTTGATCCCAATTTACATGGAAAATCTGGGAGCTTTTCTTCGTGGAAAGGAATTTTGCATGAGTCTAATTTACTTAGGAATGGTATGATTTGGAGGATTGGCAGTGGGGATAACGTGAAATTTTGGAAGGACCCTTGGTTGTCGAATGTGGCCCTGGTTGAGTCTGTTGATGGTGCGATTAATTCAGATGAAGACTGTACTGTTTCTGATTTCCTTAACAATGGGTGGTGGGATATTGATAAACTTAGAGCAGTTGTACCTGAGACCCTAGTTCAAAAGATTACTAGTCGGCCTGCTGGGACTTCTGGTGCAGGATTGGATAAACTTATATGGAGTGGCACTGCTAATGGTGTTTTTTTCGGTGAAGTCAGCGTACAACTTGTTAGTTGGTAGGGAAGATGAGCCTGACTCGCGGTGGGATTTTATCTGGCGCCTCAATGTCCCTCCCAAGCTTAAAGTCTTCCTTTGGTTGCTTAGCATTGGATGTTTGTTATCCAATGAGCAACGTGTGAAAAGGCAAATTGCTTCTGATTATTCGTGTGCTATCTGTAGCAGCCCAATTGAATCTCTGGCTCATATTTTTAAAGAGTGTCCCAGGGCGAAGGGTATTTGGGATAGCTTGAGAAGTCCGTGGCAGTTGAGGAATGCCCAGTCTCTTGATCTTAATGGCTGGTTGTTGGCGAATCTGAAAACAAGGGTGAAAGGGAGCACTAAGGGGGAGTGGTGTATCTTATTCCTTTTCACATGCTGGCATATTTGGAAATGGAGGAATAGGCAGATCTTTAATACCAAGTTTGTCATGCCTTTGGACCCAAAGGCCTTCATCTTAAGTGATATGAATGCGTGGCGGAAGGATTGTAAAATGAGTTCTGTTGAAACTATTAAAAGGCCAATCTCGATATCTTGGGAGCCTCCGAATGAGGGTTGGTGTAAGCTCAATACCGATGGGTCTAGAAGGGCTAGTACCAGTCAAATTGGCGCGGGTGGATTGTTAAGAGATCATGAGGGTAATTGGCTGGGTGGTTTTGCGGCGAACCTGGGCCAAGGGCAGGCGGCTGAGGCTGAACTTTGGAGTCTCTATTTTGGACTTCAACTTGCTTCTGCTAAAGGTATGACTGACCTTTATATTGAGATGGACTCTATGGCTGTTGTGATGTTGGTGAAACAATCTCTGATTGATAACTTCCATCCTTTGGAGACAATTGTGCATAGCTGCCGGGTTATGATGGGCCAACTTAGGAGGTGTGTGCTGGTCCATGTCTACAGAGAGAAGAATCTAGTGGATGATTTACTTGCTAACTGGAGTTATAACATGGATATTGCGGTGCTATTTTTTGATGAGCCCCCTGTCTGGCTTAGTTCTGCTCTGATTGATGATGCAGATGGAGTCCCACGGACTCGGTTAATTTCTGATTTGTAGTTTTTGTTTTTGGGTTTTAAACCCCGATTGTTTCACCAAAAAAAAAAAAAAAAAAAAAGAACCAAATTTTATTGTCCTCTATCAAACACCCCACAGCTTGGAGCGCAGTCACCAAGAGAATAAAGGGAAAGTACTCCTAACAGGTAGCAATGTCGAGAGATCGACACATAGGAGGAAAGTGGTGGCGTAAAAGCCCGAGCCGAAGCTCTACGCACAATCCAATACTGCCGTGAAACGCAGCTTAACAAAATGGTTACGTATCAAAGCAATTTTGGAGTGGAGAGAGGACGAATCCAAGCAGGACAGAAAGAAAGTGATTTGAGTAGATGCATGGGGGTGGAGATATAAGTGGAAGGAGAAGCAAGGGAAAATCGGGAAATAAAGCTTTCTGATTGTGGGCAGAGGCTGGTTAAATCAAAGGCGCGAGGGGGTGGAAACAAAGAGGAAAAACAGGCCGGAAAGCAGAGAGCAACAAACGAGAAAAATAGGAAGAAGAAAGAGGAAATGGGCTGCCACCGACCCTGGCCATGCCTGGGGCCGGCGGCTAAATGATTTACCGGAATTTGAAGAAATTGCTCACACAAAGAGAGACTCACACTGGAGAGGTTGCAGAGAAATCATGTCGTATAGCCCACCCATCATCTTCTTCAAACTTTGACACTCTTTCGCTCAATTTTTTAAACAAACATTAAGAGCCTCCAAATTATGCATGAATTGATAAGTAGTTTCTTTCATGTTTTTAAGATTTTTGTACCTTTAAGTTGGAGTAAATCTCCATGGGTACATGTTGAATATTACATTTGAGTTCGGTTGCACCTTACTAAACTCAATTATTCAGTGAGGTTCATGTAACACACAAAGTTCCTATTCAATTTTTGTGTCACATCCCGGCCCGGGTGGGACCACTTCCCGGACCCGCTCCACCACCGTAGCACGATATTGTCCGCTTTGAGCTCCGACCACGCCCTCACGGTTTTGTTTCTGGGAACTCACGAGCAACTTCCCAGTGGGTCACCCATCATGGGAGTGCTCGAGCCCCCTTCTCGCTCAACTTCGGAGTTCCAACGGAACCCGAAGCCAGTAAGCTCCCAAAAGGCCTCGTGCTAGGTAGGAATGAGAATATACATTTAAGGATCACTCCCCTGGGCGATGTGGGATGTCACAATCCACCATTCTTGGGGGCCCAACGTCCTCGTCGGCACACAAAGGCCAGGGTTTGGCTTTGATACCAATTGTCACATCCCGGCCCGGGGCGGATCACTTCCTGGGCCCGCTCCACCACCGTAGCACGATATTGTCCGCTTTGGGCCCCGACCACGCCCTCACGGTTTTGTTTCTGGGAACTCACGAGCAACTTCCCAATGGGTCACCCATCATGGGAGTGCTCTAGCCCCCTTCTTGCTTAACTTCGGAGTTCCTAATTGGTATCAGAGCCTAACCCTGGCCGCGTGTGTGCCGACGAGGACGTCGGGCCCCTAAGGGGGGTGGATTTTGACATCCCACATCGCCCAGGCGAGTGATCCTTAAATGTATATTCCCATCCCTACCTAGCAGGAGGCCTTTTGGGAGCTCATTGGTTTCGGGTTTCGTTGGAACTCCGAAGTTAAGCGAGAAGGGGGCTAGAGCAATCCCAGGATGGGTGACCTCTTGGGAAATTGCTCGTGAGTTCCCAGAAACAAAACCGTGAGGGCGTGGTCAGGGCCCAAAGCGGACAATATCGTGCTACGGTGGTGGAGCGGGCCCGGAAGGTGGTTGCACCTGGGCCGAGATGTGACATTTTGCCTATCAGTAACCTTTTATTACTGAATACTAGGGCTTCGTATTTTGCATACACTCGCAATGTACAACGCCAACTGCTGTTCATCGACGGTGGTTGGGGTCTTATCATAGTGTTAAGAGTAATGTTATTCATTTGTGGTATACGAAGAGTCTTTCTCCTTCCTTTTTTTGGCTTTTGTAAATTTTTTATATAATGTGATTGTTCACATCAGATGCTCACTTAATGTGGTATAAAAACATGATATAACATTACTTTAGTATTAATTATTTTTAATATGAAACGTTTCACAAAATTTGTTCAAAGTTGAGGTGTACAGAATATATATCACATGAAAATTGATTTGTTTTTTTACTTTAACACACTTTCTTATTTTTAAATTGGGTAATGCTAGAGAGACTAAATTTGTAGATAAAATTTTATAAACCAAAAGACATGGAAATTGACGATTAATAGAATTATTATTTTAGCATTGATAAACGCACTGATTCCTATTGCTGATATATCATTTAGTTTGCAAATTTAATCTTTCTAGTATTACTCTTTTAAATTTTGTATCCAAGAATAACTAAACAACGAAAATAAGCAAGAGTTCAAGGAATGATAATAAACAAGGGCGTTTAGGAGTAAAAATAGAGCACAAATTATTTCTCATATTACACTTGTCTGTTGGGCTTCTGTTACACTTGTCTGTTGGGCTTCTGTTACACATGTCTATTGGGCTTCTATAACACATGTTTGTTGGGCTTCTATAACACATGTTTATTGGACTTCTATGTATGCAAGTTTTGGGTGTTTAGGAGTATAAGAACCCAAACCTTTTAAAAAGTAATTCAATTGTTGACAGTCGGTATTGCCGATATTCCTCTTCCTTTAGCCACACGAGAGATATGGGTATGGGGGTTTATCAAAAAGTCTCGATAGTATGTGTGTCTACCATTGCTTATAAAGCAATATATTGGCTCTTTCTCTAGCTAATGTGGGACTCAAATGTGGCCTCTAATCTCAACCACCAAACTCCAACAATCACAACTTATAATCTGAATGCGCTTTGGATACTTATGAGGAACTCAATAGAATATAGTTTTTAACTATTGAATTCTAAATCAAAGATACGATGAGAAAATTGTTATTGATACTCTTAAAATTTTATTTTGCACTCCAAACTTTCTTTAATTAAAAAGAAAAATACATTTGTGTGGAGTATAAAATGAGATTTTTTTGAAGTGCTTATAACAGTTTCCATTTAAAAATTCAAAAAATTATATATTCCGAAACATTGTAGAACGTCTGTGTAGTTAAACAGCTTATCAGCGTTGAGATTCTTGAGATGACATATGGCAAGCCATATGTTATATTCCAGCATACAACTATCCCTTGGCGCCAAAACACCAAAAACCCAGTACACAAAACCTTTTAAATTCCAACAGGAATTCAGGATGGCCGCATAGAAACAGTACTGGCTTCTCAAGTCCATGAAGTTCAACGACCTCTGCTTCTTCTACCACTCAGGCGCCAAGGCCCGCCACGTAGTCAACATCATCACCGTCGTGCAGGAATGTTTTTTGGAAAAAGGGGATGATGGGGTGGTTAATGTGAAGGCGGTTGGGGAGATGAGGAGGTCGGTGGACTTCAAGGAGACGTGTTAGAGTAAATGTAGAAATATAGAGAATAATCTAAATGATGACTTTGAGGTATGACCTGAATCGTTTCTTTAAAGTCATATTCGGATTATTCTCTATATTTCTACATTTACTCTAACAATCTTAAAGTGTTGTTTTCGTCATGGAGAACAAATCTAATAACATGACTTTGAAGATTATCAATCAAGATGTCTACATGCTAGACAAATTTGATAGATCAAATTTCACTCGATGGAAGGAGAAGATGTGATTCATGTTTACTGTTCTAAATGTCGTATATGTGTTGGATCCAAAATTGGAGCCGATTTGTGAACCAAGTAACAAAGACTCGGACAAAATAGTTGTCGATCGAAAGAAGCGTAAAGAAGATAAGTTGGTATGTTGAGGACACATCTTGGGCGCATTATCTGATCGCTTATATGACCTATACGCACACATTCAATCTCCAAAGGAAATTTGGGAAGCACTTGAACACAAGTACACAACAGAGAAAAGAGGTATTGATAAATTTTTAATGTTCAAATATTATGAATTCACTATGTTTGATAACAAATCCATCCTAGACCAAGTTCATGAATTATTGGTCTTGGTCTTAAAACTTTGTGAACTTAAAATAGTTATTTCGGATCCTATGATAATTGGGGCTATTATGACAAAATTACCCCAAACATGGAATAACTATAGAAAGAAGCTTCTACACATGGTGGAAGATATTAGTTTGGAGGATTTGCAAAAAGGTATTCAACTTGAAGAGGAAACTCGAAATCGTGATAAGAATTTTACAAATCAAGATTTCTCTAAAGTTCACATTGTCGAAGGAAACAAATATAAAAAGAACTTCAAAGTCAAAATTGACGAAGGGAAGTTTAAGAAGACCAATTCCAACAACAATCAAAAGAATGGAAATGGTGTCTGCTACCATTGTGGAGAGAAAGCTTATTACATTCGTGATTGTAGACACAGAAAAGCAAGTGAGGAATATGCCAATAAAACCAATAATGCAAATATGGTGGAAAACTTTGGAATTGATAACATTGTTGCAATGATATCAATGATGCATATTGGCATGATTACCGAACTGAATATGTCAACGGCAATAAAATCATCCGATTGGTGGCTTGACTCAGGGGCTACTATACGTGTGTGCAATGACAAGGCACAATTCAGGACATATGAAGCATCAACGGACAATCAAGAGGTTTTAATGAGGAATCATAATTTCGCCAAAGTTCTAGGAAAAGGAACAATTGAACTTCAGTTTACTTCTGGAAAGAAATTGACATTGCTTAATGTACTACATATTCCAGAAATTAGAAATAATCTTGTGTTTGCAAATTCATTATGTAAGAAAGGTATAAAGACTGTTCTAGAGAAGTTAATAATGTCGAAAAATGGGATGTTTGTTGGAAAGGGGTATTCTTTTGATGGGATGTTCAAACTAAGTATTAATAATAAAGTGAATTCTTCTGCTTATATTGTTGAATCTTTCTCTCAGTTATGGCATTTACGTTTTGCACATATAAATTTTAGATCTTTAAAATGCATGCGCACACTTGGTTTAATTGCTTGCAATGATGATGTAATGATAAATGTGAAACATGTATTCAAGCGAAAATGACTAAAAAACCTTTTCCAACTGTCGAAAGAAATACAAATTTATTAGTCTTAATACATTATGACATATGTGAATTTAATAGTATTTTAACAAGAGGATGAAAAAGATATTTTATCCCATTTAATAGTATTCTAAGTTCACTTATGTTTAGTTATTGTCTAATAAAGATGAACTTTTTTAGTGTTTCAAGCGCAATAAAGCTGAAGTTGAAAACCAAAAAGGAAGGAAAACTAAATGCCTTCGTAGTGATAGAGGTGGTGAATATTTTTTACATGAATTTGATATTTTTTGTGAAGAGCATGGTGTTATACATCAAAGAACTGCACCCTATATACCACAGCAAAATGGTTTGGCAGAAAGGAAAAATAGAACACTCATTGAAATGATTAATTCTATGATGATTAATGCTAATACTCCAAAATCCTATTTCCTAGTTCCTTCTTTTTTTTTTTCTCCCTTTGCAAGTCACCAGTTGTCTTTATTATGTATAATTTATTCGGCCTGGCCCACCGCCTACTGCATCATGTAATTTCTTAGCAGGCCAGGCATAGTTGACTCTGCAAAGCATTACCAATAAACTTCCAATTCTTCAAACCTCTAGTCATCCGTCCGCAGAAGAAAACGAAACTGCCGGTGCAGAAGCGCTGCTGATCTGCTTGCACAAGACATCCGAGAGCGGACTGCTGGACAAATCAATCAACCTACTGAGTTGTTGCAGTCTTAATCTTATCATACGTTGAATTGAAACAATGCCATCAAAACTTGTGAAACTGTAAGTCATCAGCTTATTTCAGATTCAATTCCTCTATTTTCTTTTAAGGTCTACGAGGTGCTTTCAACCGTTGTATAAAGTTTAACCCAATCAAAATTTTCATTTGCTGAACCCGAAAGTTATCTTTTGTTTTAGAGCATTAATCGTTGAACGACAGATCTTCCAAAAGCATTTAGTACCACATATGGGGAAAATTCAATCTCTCATTCGTTCTTGTTGATTAGCCGAGTTTACGAGCATAAGTTTTAGCCATAGGCTAAACATGGTACCAAAGCAGGTGTACCGCACTAGAGAATTAGAAGATTATTTACATTTCAAAAATATATGCTGTTTCATTACTACTTCTTGTGTTACATACGTGTGTATATATATTTGTGCCAGGTTCTCAAGGCTGCCATTTCTGGGAAAGAAGGAAAGATATATCGAGTCGTCTTACTACAAGAATCTAAAAAAGTTATTAGAGGATCTCCTTGCTTCCGGTGATGGCGAAGCGCATCCTATTCGTTGTTACTCTGCTGATGACCTCATCAGGGCAACTAACAACTTCCATCCTTCTCGCATTGTAGAAAGCTTTTCACCCTACGAAATGTTCAGGGGATTTCTAGATGGCCGATCAATTATTGTTAAAAAGTTCCGCTTAGGGAACGGTGTAAATGAGGATAGGTGCAGGTCTTGCGTTATTCGTGACATTGTCATTTCATTACAGATGAGAAACCATGAGAATGTTTTGAAACTCTTGGGCTGCTGCTTAGAGTTCCCTCTACCAGTGCTAGTGCATGAATACGTAGCAAAAGGAGTTCTCAAACTTGGTCGAAGTTTAAGAGGGACTAATGAAGATCAAATCATGCTACCATGGAACATTAGATTGCGTATTGCAAAGCAGGTTGCTAGTGCAGTTTCATATCTCCATACCGCTTTTGCCGGACCCATCATTCATAGGGATCTGAAACCCAGCTGCCTGTTCTTGGATGATGACTATGTTCCCAAATTTCACGACTTCTCGCTCACTATAACCATTCCTCCTATGGAATCGGATGTTGAAGATGCTGTGAGAGGGACACTTGGGTACATTGACCCTGTCTACCTTTTTTCTGGTCGCATTACAAAAAGAACTGATGTTTATAGCTTTGGTGTGCTTTTACTTGTATTCCTGACGGGACGAGAACCTCGGGAATTTTATTTCTCGGGAGATATTGGAATGATTCCATATGTTCGTGGTTGTAATGGTCGAATTGGGGAAATTGTTGATCCGAAAATCTATGAGGAAGTGAGGGGGAATGAGCAAGTACAACGGCAGTTGCATGATTTCCTTGAACTGGCATTGTTATGCACTCGAGATGACACTGAAGGAAGGCCATACATGGTGGATGTGGCTAGAGAACTCATTCGAATTGAAGAATTTGTTTTGGCCAGCTAGCTTTAATCCACTACATTTGTTATCAAAAGTATTGGAGACCGGTTTAACGGCAATTCTAATGTTTGTAATGTGATCGTCCTCATTCTGTAATTGAGGATTTGTAGCTGATAATAGAACTTTGTATATCAATAAACTTCTCATACAGTAAACGTCTGCTTGTACATAAAACCTGCACCGGGCTGGCTGGAGATACTTTGTGCAATCCGAATCACCAATTCTGAGCAGCCTAGATCCTGCACAGGAGGAAAGTGAAAACAAGTTTTCTAGTTTGTTTTAAATTTTAACAGTTGTACACCGCAGAAAACTTTGTATCCCCTTGCCATCTTGTAATTATCTTGAAAATATAATAAAACTCTCAATGACCTCTGCTTCTTCTTCAAAGAAACGTACATTGTGTCGGGTTCTTTGTGTATCATGTCTGTGGCTTTGTCACAGCCTTGATTAATTTTTTCTGTATCTGATAATCAAAACGGAGGACAGAGAGAGCTCAGTCTTGCATAATGGAAGCATATAATTAGAGGATCTCATTGCTTCTTGTGCAGGAATATACAGCAAAAGGATTTCTCAACAGAAGTAGGACAACTCGTACAAATAAAGATAAAGAAAATAAACTATTTCAAATTATGAAACATAAGAATTAAAGTTGGAAAATATTGGATTCAATCGGTATGGCGACAGAAAAGGCAACAAGAAATATTCTTGTGTCATAATTGGACGTGTAATATGTCGTTTTTGAAGAGAATCGTGAGAGAATAAGACTCATGGTATACCATGAGCCGGTCAAGATTAAGGACAAAAACGATGGTTTTCGCCGCCATATTGCCCTTACCTAAGCCCATAACACGTTGAGATATTTTGATGTTGCAACTTTCTTTATTGCCATGGAGAACTATATTCTGCATTGCAAAGCAGCTTGTGAATGCATTGACATATCTCCATACTGCCTTTCCTAAGCCCATAATTCGTCGAGATCTAACACATTTTCTTGGACCATGACTCAGTTCGTAAAACTTAGTAACCTCTCTTTCTCTACAACAGTTCCTTCTGACAAAGTCAATTTTAAAGCCCTCTCTTTTTACGTTTGAACCATGTGTAAGATTTCACTGGTTTCCCCTGCAGTTTAATGTTGTCAATAAAACTCTGTAAATGTTCCCCATCTTGTAATTCTCTTGAATGTTCAATGAAACTCCCAATGACCTCGCTTCTTCAATGGAAAGTATATTGTGCGGTTCTGCGGATATGTAGGAGAAGATTTGTGAATTGGGAGTTGGAATGGAAGGTAACTGTAAGGATGTACTTATGTATATGATTCTGTCACGGTCTCCTACTTTCCAATCTCCTTCCTTTTGTCTTGCTTTGTAATTGACAAATTAATTGTCTTTTTCTTTGTCTCTGATAATGAAAAACCAAAGATAGTAGTTTCATGTAAATTTCTGTGCGTTTCTCACGTACTTTAGAAAGCAGGAAAGAGATATTGAGTTACCATTCTACAAGAATTTAAGCCAATTATTAGAGAATCTTATGATGGACAATCTCATCCTATTCATTGTTACCCTGCTGATGACCTCATCAGCGGTAACCTTCCATCCTTACGTAAATTTCTATTACCATGGCATATTAAATAGCGTGAGAATGTAAAAGTAAAAGAGTCTTCCATTGGTGAAAGGAGATACCTTGCAAGGGCTAAGAGGTTGGCCTACTCCTTAAATAGCCAATTGGTTTTATGGTGGAACCTTAACTTTCTTTATGGTATTAGAGCAAAATGGCCCAAATGTAAAGCTTAACGATCACATGTGCCCCACATCATCCAATTTGTGTTCTCCATGTATTTGGTTTGAAAATTAACCTCACATGAAAGGGCATGTGAGGATGTAAAGGTTAAAAAGTCTCACATCGGTAAAAGGATAAACTTTGCAAAGGCTCCCAATAACTTCCACTACTTCCATTGATTTTCCAATTAAAGTTCTCATGTGCCTTATACCCTACAGGTCACTACCTTCATGTCCTAGCTTTTTTGACCTCACCTGTCCAATAGAGTCAAAATACGTTTTTTGTGTGTCCTAGGTAAAGTTGATGTCAGCAGAGCTTCCAAACTTATATGAGTGGAATCATTCAATAAGAAGTTTTTACAGTGTCTGATAAAGCCGTCCATCTATAAGCCAGCCCTCATAAATTCAGCTTCCACTATTCTTCTAGTGTCTGATAAAGAAAGCGAAGTTCGTGTAAGTACTCCCTAAACATATGAGCAATAAAGTCTTTTAAAAGGAATCCCATTTTTTCCAACATAAAAGAAAACCATAAAAGCATTACTAATGACTATATCTGCAAAACCAAATCTCCCTTTTTGTACCCGCTAAAGTACACATATGGATATCCAAACGAAAACCTCAAATTATCATCGCATTCCCTTTCTATCTTAATTTTTTTAAAATGGAAACACAATGAAAGAAAAAAAATTCAACAATTTTATCTTGAAAGTTCTGGGAGGAGGGAAAAGGGGAGCAAATCACTAGTGCTCAATACAACTCACTACCTGGGGTGCTCAATACAACTCACTGCCTGGTCATCAACTTCTGTAAGCAAAGATTAGAAAAGTTTAGCATATAGCATGATAGTTTAAGTTACTTGAGATTTTTCAATGTCCGCAATCATTCTGCTGCTATATAAATTGATGTATTCTTTGAGAGAATATAAGTGGTGTGTACTTATACATAACACCACATATTAGCCTTAAAATCAATATGCATAATTTAATTAACTTGCACAACACTCATTTTACTGCTTACTCGCCAACTTAAATATTGGCTCTTAAGATAAAAGATGTAATGGTGACTTCTTAGCCTTATACGACGCACTGTACCATAAATCTCAGAACTTCCAAACTCTTTGAATGCCCAAAATTCAGTTATATAGTTAACAAAACCCCCTGCAAAATGTTTTATACAATAATTTTCGACACTGTTAACAAAATGCACATGTTTATACAGGGAGTTAAACAAAATGTAAATCTTGGTGTTCTTCTCTAAACCGTAGAAGCCTGCCGGACCTAAACTCTTTTCAATCTACCCCGATTTAGTAATGATCTACTGTAGGTTCTTTTGTCTGGATCGCAATTGAATGCAATCTGAGCGTGAAGGTTACTTGATGCATGGTGGTTTAATAGTCATCTGCTGCTTTTTGAGATGGAAATGGACTAATTCTTGTCTTGAGTTTAATGATATCACATTCAGCTTGGTCCTCAATGTACTGCAAAAGCTAATTGAAAGTTAAAGACATCTTTGCAAGTAAACAATAGTTTAATTAGTCATAAGATTTGATCAGCTCTGCATCACAGTGGTGGGAGCAGCATATAAACTTAGGTCCCTAAATATTTTCAGCAAACTAAATGACAATATTCTAAAAACAAAAACTACATTCTAGTTCTTAAGAAATATTCTAAGCTAGGAAAGGCTTGTAATTGAAATAAAGAAGTGCTGTCAGAAAATACGATTCCGGTATGTTTTCGGCCTATGATCGCTCACTCCCAAATTATAAGTTTCTCCATACCATTTTCTCAAAAACTTGTATACGACTATCCAACTCATGCTACAAAGAGTTCTACTTCCTAGCTTTAAAGATTATAGCAAGAAGGGAACAACTCCAGGTTTGAGTCCCCTTTGAGGTTTAGATTAGAAACTAATTTCATTAGCAAGTAAATTCTTCTATGACTTGTTCTTGAATAATTCATAAAGTAAATCCTTTAAACAATGGATTTTTCCAACTTATGAAGCGTCTCGAACTGAATCCTAAGGCTTTTGGCGGCTACTCTGCAGAAAAAGCAGCAAAATTAATAATTTCAGATTGAATTCACAAATTGAAAAAAAAAATTGCAGAGGGAGTGAAAATTGAAATCACTCCCAAGTAAAGGTCAGAGAGATTGCATTAGGGTTTAGGAATTGAGGATTAAGGATTCTCACTGGAAACTGGATTTTTCAAAGAAATTTTCCATAAACGTATTAGCTTTTGCAGGAAAAACTGGACAACAACTTACCTCCAATTCACCTTAAACTGTAACGAATCGAGGCATGCAATGGATGATTTTGGTTTCTCAGACGAAGATTAAACGACTGGTTGTAACAGCAAGGTCCAAATTGAATAGTTTTTTTTTTGTAATTTACCCTATTATTAATGACGAATTGAAATGTTTACATCAGAAGCTAGAACATTAAACAACCATTATGGTTCATAATAATCCCAGACATGTACACCCCCCACAAGCGTGACAAAAGATGCCACCTGTTGTGTGGCCCCATTACAGGCACGAGAAGTGAAAAGAGATTCTGCCGACCGTAGTTGTTGCTTTAACTGAAGAATATCCCACACAATACCATCAATAATGGCCTCATTTGTAATGCACCATGCAATATATCCACCAAGGTTTTTGAATCAGACTCCACTTGGACAATTTCAAACCCCATCTCCACACATGCCATCAACGCCTCCCTCATTGCCTTAACCTCTGCCATTAAACTCGACTGGCAAGGTACACTACCCACCCCTCCAGCAGCTTTAAAAATCCCAGTAAAATCTCTTGGAACCCATCCAAAACCCTTATTTCCTGTTCGAGAACACCAGGCACCATCACAATTAACTTTGATTATCCCAAATGGTGGTTTAGACCAACTACCCTCAACGCCTCTACCGTACAAAACCTGTCGACAAGGCTTTTGTCCTCCCTCTCCCTCGGCTAATTCAATATCACTCCAATGTTGTCTCACAAGTTCCACCGCCTCCCTCGGATGCACTGCAAGCTTATAAAAAACCACTATATTTTGACACTTCCAAATTCCCCAAAGGCCACACACCACCCATCTTAAAAATCTTTCTCGCTCGATAGACTCACTAGATTTTTTACAGAGCCATTTCCAACAATCTAAAAAATCCCTCTCTTCCACACGAGCAAGATCCAACTGAATGGGTAATCCAAACCAAAACACACGAGCAAACGAACATTGAAAAAATAAGTGTACCTAGGTTTCATTAGCATCATCACAATGTGGGCATTTTGTCTCCAATCGAACACCACGCCACCGTAAGTCCATACGAACTGGTAGAATATTTTTGCATCCCTTCCATATGAAATGTTGCAACTTCGGTGGAACCTCTAAACGCCAAGTAGCAGACCACACCAAATCCTTCATCTGATCACTACTAGATTGCCCCACTCCCTTACAACCAAGTTCACCATTTCGATTCATCTCCTGGGCCTCTAAGTATCCCGATTTTACTGTATATAGCCCATTCCTCATGTAATGCCAAATAAGCTTATCATGACATCCAAACTTACTAAGTGGCATACCCAATATAATACCAGCTTCTTCCATATCAAAATACCTTTCAATAACATCTTTTTTCCACTTACCTCCAGGCGCAATTAGATCCTCTACCCTTTCTGGCATCTCCTTATGCCGAGATATAGGGAGAAAAGTACGAGGAGTTGGTAGCCAAGGATCCTTCAAAACTCTAATCCGTCGCCTATCCCCCACCCTCCACCGAATGCCTATTGTCAACACTTTCCTTCCCTACACGATTCCTTTCCATCCCCATGAAGTACCTCGCCCCACTAGAGCATCAATGAACGACGAAGTAGGAAAATACTTACCATGTAGAACTCGAGCAAGGAGAAAATCCGGATTACAGATAAGTCGCCAACCAACCTTTGGCAACATAGCTAAGTTGAAGGAAATAATTTCCTTAAAACCAAGCCCACCAATTGACTTCCTTTTTCGACACCTTGTTCCAAGCTAACCAATGCCAATTCACGTAGGGGACTTTTAAAGAATGTTTTGTATTGTTGTATGCGCTTTCCCGTCCAATTCAATAACTTTAGGAAAACTTGAAGGTTAAAAAAGTGTTGTCACAGTTAACCTGGGGTGTTGAGATTCATGGTTTATTGAAAGAACAACTGAAAATTGGTTTGTATGCAAGTGTGTCATGTGTGGAGAAGAACCCTCTAGCTAGTCCATCTATCCATCAATTCACTTAGTTTTATGTCTTTGTTTAGAATCTGCAAGTTATTTACTTTGTCTTTTAATTTTCGTCAAAAACCAATCCCCCATCTTTAAGTTATATTAATTTAGCTAGAATATGTTTAGATTTGTGTTTAGTTAGTCTTTTGAGTTTATTTTCGTCCAAATCAGTCCCTCGTGTCTAATTTGGGTCAATTTGATTGTTTTGAGTTGATTTGAGTCAATCTAGTTTGTTTTGAGTCATTAAAGTTTAGTTAAGTGTCTTTAGCTTAGTTTTGTGTGTTTTGAGTCTTGTTTAGTGTTTTTAAGTCAGTTTAGAGTAGATTAGCAATCCCTCATAATCCCCGGCCTAGAACGATCCCTAGTTACATCTATACTACAATTGTCAAAAAGAGGGTTTAATTTGTGTGTTGTTTTACATCGCATCAAGTTTTTGGCGCCGTTGCCGGGGATTAGCAAATTTGCTAATCCCTTTGTTTCTATTTATGTTTATGTTTATGTTTGTGTTTGTGTCTTTTACTTTTGATATTTGATTAGTTTTCTTTCTTTGATTTTAGGTACAAATGGAGCAAGACATGGCACTTGTGACCATTCAAGCTCAATTGGCGCATCTCACTTCTCAATTGACTCATAATGCCGAAAGGACCACAATGCCAAGTGTCCCTACATTTGATGTGCCCTATGGGCAAGGATATCAAACTCATCAATGTCCTCAATTTTCGGCAAATGAAGATGTTTGGAGATAACAAGGCCATAGCCAATCAAGGGGCAACATGTTTCCCAATGCTTACAATTCGGATTGGATAGATTATTCATATTATATGTGGGGAGAACCTCAACAAGTTCAACAAAGTGGATATTGGCAACAAGATGAAGCGTTCTATTCAAGACCTACGCAGCCACCACAGCCTCCCCCACAACAATTCCAATTGAATTCAAGTATGCCCATGAGTTATAATGAAATTCTTGATGGACTAATTTCTTTGACACAGGGCTCACAAAAAGAAGAACAATTGCAGCCATCGAAGGAGTTCTATCAATGGCCATATAAACCATCACAGCCACCACAACAATCTGCCCAATTCAACTCAGGTACATCTATGGATAATGATATGTTTAAGAAGTTACTCACCTCTTTGAACCAGGAAGTAGAAAATCGAAACAAGGAGATCCAAAACAAAGCCAACAAGGTGGATGAATGGGAGAAGCAAGTTAGGCAGATTATGGAGTTCATGGCACAAATTCAAGATCAAAGTGAACTCTCAAACTCTAACATTGCAAGTTCAAAGGGAGAAGTTGAAATCGATGAAGCCATCACTTTGGAAAGTGATATGGAGGATGAAGCTGTCCCAAAACCATCCAAACATAGCCCAAACATGGATGAATTGCTGCTGCAAGAAAAAGATGAGGATGACGACATGGGCAATTTAGAAGAACTCTTGCCGCAAGCTCCTCAAGTCCCTATGTCGTCCAACTCAGGTGAGGAGGTTCTAAATTCAATTCATTCTAACCCTATTCCACCAAATGTCCATTTTCCTCACAGGTTTTTGATTCCAAATATCGAAGAGAGTGAAAAAGACATTGTGGAAGCTCTTTCAAAGGTGCAAAGTGATATCCCAATTCTTGGTGCACCAAAACAAGTTCCCAATGGTGTTGAAACGTTCAAAGAACCTTGCACACCAAGAAGAGGGATTCAAGAGAATGAAGTGGCTAGAGAATATCAAGAATACATCAAAGAGGCTGTGTATGAGACAATTAAGCCTAAAGAAGTTGAATTTGATGACAAGAGACAAGTCACAATCATCATATGCAATCTGGCCAAGTTCAAAGTCCCTGACACTTTTGAAGATGTGGTGTTTGTCATTGAGTTTGAACGAGCAAGTAAGCCATCTTCTCCAATTTCAATTTTGTTTTCTCCTAACAATCTGATTTTGATGATTCAGGCACCTCCATTAGAACTTAGACCGTTGTCGGATCATTTCAAGTACCACCGTCCATTCAAGGATAAACCCATGCATTTGAATAAAGAAGGGAGGCCTAGGAATCGCCCACAATCAGATTTGCATTCCTAAACCCTTCTCTTTCCTGCATTTATTTTGCCATGTTTAGTTAATTGTGTTGTTTGTTTGATTTGTGTGAGTTTAAATTTAAAACATTGAAGGCAATGTTTAGTGTAGGGGAGGATAAATAAGATTTTGATTTTCGTGGACGTTTTTACATTGATTTTTTTTTTTTGGAAAGGATAAAGGTTTTTACATTGATTTTGATTTTCGTAGACGTTTTTACATTGATTTTTTTGGAAATGATAACATGCTTGAAAAAAAAAATAAAAAAATAAAAAAAAAATAAAAAAAAAAAATAAAAAATAAAAATAAAAAAAAAAAGCAAAAATATTTTACAATAATGTGTGAACTAATAGCATTCATTGGTCAGGTGGTGCCTCAGCAGTCGATGGAGCTCCAGAAAGACGAAGCGCCAGAGTTTGATCCTCCGGAACCTCAACACTTGGTGCAACTCCAGATGACGAAGGCAGAAGATGCCTCTGCAATAGCGCCACAAACCTTTGATGATCACTCTGAATCCGAACTTCTGACTCCTGCAGCTGATCAAGCTTTCTCTTCATACTTGTTGAGTAACTAGTTGCAAGCATGTGCAACTCTTTATTCTCGTGACGAGATCGAGCAAGAAGGCGTTGGCCCATGTTTAAGACTGAGCCTGCACACTGGACGCTGAGCGCCAAAGAGTCCTGAACAGCGAGCTCGTCGGACCGCCTGGAAAACAACCTATTGTTTCTTGGAGTGAGAAGGCTTCGAGCTACCACTGTAGCAATTGTATCGTTCTTCATAATAGAGTCCCCAACTGTAAGAGGACCATTAGGGGATATGAAGGACGGATTCCAAATAATGTTTGGAGAAGACAAGTCATCATCTACCCCGACATTCAAGTTAAGGCGACGGTCAGAGGGGCGAGACATTTTTTTGAAGGTGTTGAGAAAGAAAAGATCAAACAGATTAAGATTTCAGAAGTGCAAGAAGGGAGTTTTTACGGGAGGAAATTCAAGTGTGCTGTGAAACAAAATTCGCGCCTCTATAAAAAGAAGAAATCTGGAGAGGCGCCTGCTCACAAATCGAAGAGGCGCGCCTTTCTCAAAAGCCGTGCCTGCTCAGAAATCACGAGGCGATCAACTTTTCCAGATTTGTCGTCACTCGTCACTTGCACCTTCAGCTTTACGGAATTTACGGGCAGCTTTGTCAGAAAGCGCGTAATTTTTACTGTTCATTCATCCACCGGCTGCCGACAAGAGTAAGAGAATAGTTCTGGTTATGAAGAAATTCCTATAAGTGTCTACCTTCGCCCTCCATAGCAAAGGCAGACTTACTCAACCTCTCTTCATCTCTGAGAATGATTTCCCAACGAAGCCTCTCGAGTCACTCAGTATTCCTCATCCCTTGGAGTACCTTTGCAAGCAAGTCATCAAGAGCAAAAGTATTTCATATCATGAAGGTTAAAAGCAAAAGTATCTCATATCATGTTTTTTCCTCACCTTCATCTGAAGAACAAGGAGAAAGAGAGATCCTGATTGCTTACCTAGTCTTGCTCTCGAGTACTCATCTTCGAGCCCCTCCAGCCCAGTTCAAAAATAAGCATGTGGAGAGATACTTCTTCAAAAGAAAAAGTATCTCATAGAAGATGTAGGAGGAGTCTGAGTCGCATCCAAGAGCAGGAGAAATCTGAGATGATCCAAGTACTCGAGAAGATGCCACACCTGCATGGAGACCTGATTACTTGAAGCATGTGGAGACAACGTGCTGATTCATCCTCAACTAAACTAAGGATCACTTGCAAGTCCCCAACCTAGTTCAAGAATCAACATGTGCAAAGATACTTCTTCGAAAGCTGTGGAAAGTCCCATCTAGTTCAAGATCAAAGCTGTGGAAAATCAACAAGCGACCAAAGATCATCTACCTCAGGAAGCTAAGTAGTTACTAACTATTTCTAAATGTTTTTAAGCTGTTTTGGAGTGTTTTAGTATGTTTTGATGAAATCATACGAAAATGACATAAAAATTTGAAAAATGTTTTGAAAAACCCAAAAAGAATTATTTTAGAGTTGTTTTTGTGTGTTTGTGTATTAGGTACCTTCCAACACAATGATGAGGATTTGGTTTTTAATTGCATGACTGTTAAAGAAAGTTATAAACATGGATGGAAGTTTGATATGCTCTTGGTTTATGCTTAGTTGTAGTTGTTGTTTATGAATTTAAATTTGATCACAGAAGGATAAAATTAGTTTTTGTAACGTGCTTGAAGGAAGGAACTCAAACTAATGCTACATCCCTGTGAGACTTGAGGTTATACCTTCTTTGGAGAGTTATTAATCTTGATGTTTTTGTTTTCTAAAGTCGTTGCATGATCTCATTATTCTTTGCTTGGTTGCTACTTAGAAGGCGTTTTATTATCTTAGTTCCAAATACTAGAACTCATATCCGTTTCATTCAAAGCATGACATTGAATTGCATAACCATATCAAGATGAAGTTGTTTAGTGAACCACTACATCCAAAAAGCCTTACCTTCCATGTTTCTTATGTTTTGTAGGTTTATCCCTTTTGAGCCTTGTTTAGCCTATGTTCTTTGTTAACCACATTAACCTTACCTAGCCTAGTGTAGGATTGTTCATACCCTTGTTCTTAAAGGATAGTGAAGCATGACTTAAAATGAATTCCTTTTGATCTACACTATGCAGAAAAACAAGTGTGGGGGGAGGGATTGGTGATTTTGAGCTCAACTGTATGTTTTGTGTTTCAGAAAAAAAAAATGAAGAAGAGAAAAAAACGTGTCAAAAGAAAGAAAGAAAGAAAAAGAGTTTGAAAAGAAGTGAAAATGAGTTCAAAAATGTTGATTGTTGAAGAAAAGGGTCCAAAAGTTTGAATTTGACCCTAAGTGTTGCATGAATCTCCCCTTGTGTTCAAAGTTGAGTTTGCATTCGAAAGTGAATTCTAAGTGTCAATCTCATTACTTTGCTTATTATTGCTTTAAGAACCTTTGTTTTTCCATATCCTTTCTTTGTTAGCCAATACCCTTAGCCCCGTTACAACCCTTTGACTTCTATCTTGGTTGTTGTGTGTTCAATATGTGGAGTTTGGGATTGGTATGAGCATATTCATATATTCACTTATAACTCCAGAAAAGTGCTTTCTTTGTTAAAACATATGTGAGTTTTAGTTTTCATGTGTACATCAATCTTCTCACATATACCTAGTGTAGGGAGTGTAGTTTGAAAATCTGAGTGAAAAATGAGTGCATATCTAGTAAGGAATTGAGGGAATTCTCTAAGGCATGTTACTACATTCAAAATGTTGTTTTAATCGATTAAAAGAGAACTAGTAAATGGGGACTGTGGTTAAGTGTATGCTTAAGGATATTGATGGCCAAAATCTGTGCAAGTAATGATTTTTAACATTTGCATTGGAAATCCCTGAGGTACCGTTGGAAGGTTTAGATTGTGTTTTGTTTCTTTGTTTTGCTAGAGAACTAGCAAAAGCTAAGTGCGGGGGAGTTTGATAGGAACATATTTATGTGATTTTATTAAGTTTGTTTCCTTCCATTTACTTAATTAGTTTCATCTTATTAGAATGTTTTAAGCTATTTTCGTGTGTTTGTAGGTTCTAATAACAAAGTTAGCAAAGAAGTGCATTTTGGTGCAATTTGGAGCTGTTTTGGGGTGGAATGGATTACATGCATAAGGATGGATGTTTTGGTGCATGAAAGGGCTTCAAACATATGCTAAAATATGGACACACTTCACCTACAACATCCACCTACTTCACCTACAACATCCACCAACTTCACCTACAACATTCACCTACTTCACCTACAACATCCACCCACTTCATCTACAACATCCACCCACTTCAGCAAGAAATTTTGTGGTGGTGATTCATTTTCAAAATCTATAAATAGGCTTGTCCATCACAAGACAAAGGAGGAATACACACAACACATTCACAACACAATTTCTGCCACAAGTCTTCTCTCTTCCTCCATCCATTCCATCCACCTCTCTTCCTATCCATCCCCTATCACGCTTCCATATTCTCTAAACCTATTCAACCCGTTTGCCGCACCAGCCATCAACCATCATCACCATCCCTTGTGCCGCAGCTTTACAAAGGAAGAAGGAGATGATTACCTTGGAGCCGTGCCTAGTCATTCAAGACGTTGGATTGTTGGAGCGTTTCTAGGTGTAATCTATCTTTGTTTTAAATGTTTAAATTTGATTATCTTTGTTTAATTGCGACTATGAGGAAATAAATTCGCCTTGGCTAGAGGTTGATTCAATACCATGAATATGTTTGCAATATGAATTGATTACCTTCAGTTGTAATTTCAGAAATTGTGAATGCAAGTTGCTTAACTGTTTGATTGATAACTTATTCTTGTATGTTGATTAAGGATGCATACTTAGTTTGCATGCATGAATTTGATGCTAGAATATAAGGGAGTTTCACCTAATCGTTATGAACTTATATTCACAAGTAGTAGAGGTTGCTAGTCACAATCGCGTTAAGTGAATTCTTGGCAGGAGTATCATGCTTTTCATAGTTACAAATGCCTCGTCAATGCTTATAGTTTTCACAAAGCTTAATGATCTTTGATTGTATCTCTATTGTGCTGTTCACATAGGGGACTTTTAAAGAATGTTTTGAATTGTTGTATGCGTTTTCCCGTCCAATTCAATAACTTTAGGAAAACTTGAAGGTTAAAAAAATGCTGTCACAGTTAACCTGGGGTGTTGAGATTCATGATTTATTGAAAGAACAACTGAAAATTAGTTTGTATGCAAGTGTGTCATGTGTGGAGAAGAACCCTCTAGCTAGTCCATCTATCCATCAATTCACTTAGTTTTATGTCTTTGTTTAGAATCTGCAAGTTATTTACTTTGTCTTTTAATTTTCGTCAAAAACCAATCCCCCATCTTTAAGTTATATTAATTTAGCTAGAATATGTTTAGATTTGTGTTTAGTTAGTCTTTTGAGTTTATTTTCGTCCAAATCAGTCCCTAGTGTCTAATTTGGGTCAATTTGATTGTTTTGAGTTGATTTGAGTCAATCTAGTTTGTTTTGAGTCATTAAAGTTTAGTTAAGTGTCTTTAGCTTAGTTTTGTGTGTTTTGAGTCTTGTTTAGTGTTTTTAAGTCAGTTTAGAGTAGATTAGCAATCCCTCCTAATCCCCGGCCTAGAACGATCCCTACTTACATCTATACTACAATTGTCAAAAAGAGGGTTTAATTTGTGTGTTGTTTTACATCGCATCAGTTTATTAATAAAATGTTTCCCCCCATCACTAAGAATAATGCGCAGAATTCCAAAATGTGGAAATATAACCCCTTAGAGGAACTTCAGGACCACTGATCCTTGATTAGTTCATACTGCAATGGCCTCGACCCACTTGGAAACATATTCCACAGCAACTAAAATATATTGGTTCCCATTAGAAGATGGAAATGGTCCCGTGAAATCAATACCCCAAACATCAAATAATTCAACAATTAGAATACTTTGTTGGGGCATTTCATTCCTTTAAGACTAGTTGCCGACTCTTTGGCACCTATCACATGCCTTGCACCAATTATGTGCATTTTTAAAAAGTGTAGGCCAAAATAACCTACTTTGCAAAATTTTATCTATTGTCCCTTTCTGCCAAAAATGTCCCTCACAGGCATAATGATGAGCGAATTTTAAAACACTTTCCTGTTCAGCTTCAGGAATGCACCTACAAATAATCTAGTATGGGCAGTACTTATATAAGTATGGTTCATCCCACAAATAATGCTTTACATCAGATAAAAACTTCTTTTTCTGCTGGAACGTAAAATCTGGATGCGCTACACCTTTAGCCAAGTAATTAACAATATCAACAAACCAAGGTGTATTTGGATAGCAAATAGCATGGTCAGCCACCACATTTTCACTACCTTTTTTTATCCCTAATCTCTAAGTCAAACTCTTGCAATAAAAGAATCTAATGAATCAATCGAGGCTTAGCATCTTTTTTAGACAAAAAATACTTCAAAGTTGCATGATCTATATAAACAATCACGTTGGCCCCAACTAAATAAGAATGAAAATTTTCCAGTGCAAAAACAACTGCCAACAATTCTCTCTGTGGTTGCATAGTTCAGTTGTGCATCATTAAGAGTTCGACTAGCATAATAAATAACCTGGGGAAGCTTATCTTTCCACTGTCCAAGAACTGCTCCTACTGCATAATTTGAAGCATCACACATTAATTCAAAAGGTAAACTCCAATAAGGGGCTGCAATAATGGGTGATGTAATGAAGAACGTCTTTAACTTGTTGAAGGCTTCCAAACACGCCTCATTGAAAACAAAAGGAGCATCATGAGCCAATAAATTACACAGCAGTTGGCTAATCTTGGAGAAATCCTTGATGAACCTTCTATAAAACCCAGCATGTCTAAGAAAAGATCGAACACTTTTAACAATTGTCGATGGTAACAACTTGGCAATTAAATCAATTTTAGACTTACCAAGCTCAATACCCTGTTAAAAATCAAGTGGCCTAGGACAATCCCCTGCTTAACCATGAAATGACACTTTTCCCAATTTAAAACCAGGTTTGTCTTAATGCATCTCTCAAGGAGTAGAGATAAATTCTGCAAACATTGATCAAAAGAATCCCCAAAAATAGAAGAGTCATCCATAAATGCCTCAACTACTTGTTCAACCAATCTTGAAAATATGCTCATCATGCATCGCTGAAACGTTGCAGTAGCATTGGACAAACCAAAAGGCATTCTTCAATATGCAAAAGTCCCAAAAGGACATGTAAAGGTCGTCTTTTCTTGATCCTCAGGTGCAACTGGAATCAGGTTGTACCTTGAATATCCATCCAAGAAACAATAGAAAGCATAAACAGCCAACCTTTCCAACATTTGATCAATGAAAGGCAATAAAAAATGATCTTTTCTAGTACTTGCATTGATCTTTCTGTAATCAACATACATACGCCACCCAGTAGTCAAACGTGTAGGTACAAGTTCATTATTATCATTCGTCACAATTGTAATTCCAGAACGCTTGGGCACCACTTGAGTTGGACTAATCTACTTACTATCTGAAATTGGGTAGATCATCCCAGCATCTTAAAACTTCATAACTTCATTACGAACAACTTCTTTCATAATTGGATTCAAACAACGTTGAGCATCAATGGTGGGCTTTACTCTATATTCCACTAAAATTCTGTGCATGCAAATTGTAAGGCTAATCCTTTTAAGGTCTGTTGTAGTCCAACCAACTGCATTTTGATAATTTCTTAAAATGAGCAACAATTTTTCTTCTTCTGTTGATGATAAGTTAGCAACAATAATAATTGGCAGAGAAGAATTTGCCCTTAAATAAGCATATTTCAAGTGTTCTGGTAGCACTTTTAACTCCAATTTAGGTGACTACTGTAGAAGGCTGCAATGGTTTTTTTGGTTCCCCTAAACTCTAAAAAACATGCCTCCAACAGGGGTGTTGAAAAGGGACACTTTCCAAAGCTGAAATATACTAAAAAACCCTTCCATCTTCAGTGTTTTTATTCTCAAACCCATGAAAAATATTTAACAATGGATTAGCTGTTAAACGAGGCAGAATTTCAGCATGCATTAAACTGTCCAACACGTCAAAGTGCATACAATCATGCACCTCAGCTGGCTTTTTAGTACCTTTAAGTAAATTGAAAACAACGGATTAATCTTGCACTCTAAATGTTAGTGTTCCAGCTTCTACATCAATCAAAGTACGAGCAGTTGCCATGAAAAGACGGCCCCAAAATAATTGGTGTTTGCATATCTTCATCCATATCCAAAACCACAAAATCTGCAGGAGTATAGGGATTATCTACTTTGATAATAAGGTCTTCAATAATTCCTCTAGGATAAGCAACAGAACGGTCTGCTAGCTGCAAAATAAAACTGATGTAAGCTTGATGTCTCCTTGTTCAAGTCTCTGAAAAACAGAAAAAGGCATTAAATTAATACTAGCACCTAAATCAATTAATGCACGTTTAAAATTTGAATTTCCAATTGTGCATGAGATTGTAAAACTCCCTGGATCTGGTTTCTTTGGAGGCAATTTGTGTAACAAAACGGCGTTGCATTGTTTTGTAAGAATGACTTTTTCAAAATTCACGAGCTTCTTTTTCTTTGTGCAAACATCCTTCAAAAACTTTGCATAAGATGAAATGTTCTTAATTGCATCAATCAAGGGGAATTAATCTAAACTTTGGCTAACGTCTTCATAAAATCTGTCAACTGTTGATCTTCAACTTTGGGCATCAACCTTTCGGGATAAAGTATTGGAGGCACATAAACATGTTCTACAGTTTTTGCAACAATTTTTGCACGATTTTCAGATCTATCCAAAGGCTGTGCAGAATCTTTAGAAATTTCAAAATTTGCAAAAATATTAGATTTTTCAAAATTTCTCGAATCTATTTGTAGCTACGATGCTGCCCGCGAATTTCCGGAACTTAAAACTCTAACTGCCTTACAGTCGGCACCCACCCTCGGATTCTGTTCAGTTTGGTTAGGAAAAATACCCGGTACCCTTTCTGAAACTTGCAACGCAATATGCCCAATTTTGTTTTTCCATATTTTTCATTGTTGCCTGCAGATTTTGGATTTCTTGATTGGTGGTATTTGCTAATTTTTCAATTGCAACCTCTCAAGTAGCCTTAGGTGCAGCAGATTGCTGTACTTGTTGTGAAAATTGTGGTTTAGCATGCTGATATCTATCCCACCTTAAATTAGGATGATCTCTCCAACCCGGGTTGTAAAAATTTAAATACGGGTCATTTCTTAGACGCTAAAAATTATTAAATGCATTAACCTGTTCCGCTGCACACTCCAGATAAGCATCTTTATGTGGACAGCTTAAAAAATTATGGGTTGTCATACTGCAAATGCTATAGCCAACTGGTAAAGGCTGTTGTACAGCAACCTGTGAATTTTGAAATCTTTGTAACAACATGTCAAAATTTTGCATCAAACTTTTTTTCCATTTTTTCAATTTGAGCTAACACATATGGAAACCCATTAGACATCTCAAAAACAGACCTAGAATGTGGCTGCTCTACTGCCCATTGTTGTGTATCTACTGCCATTTTTTCAAATAATAAACAAGCCTCTTGTGCATTTTTATCTTTGTATGAACCTCCGCATGAAGCGTTGACAAGAGTTTTAGTTGTCATATTTAACCCTATGAAAAATATATGCATTTGATCAGTACTACTAATATTCGAATGTGGACATCATCTAATCAACTCTTTGAACCGTTCCCACGCCCCGCGAAACTTTTCATTTGGTTTTTTGGCAAAAGATAAAATTTGAGTTCTCATGTCAAGAGTCTATGAGGTTGGATAATATTTGTTTAAGAATTTTTCACTAAGTTGGTTCTAAGTGCTAATGCTTCCAAATGGAAGTGTAAGGAGCCATCTCATTGCTTGATCTTTCAAAGTGTAAGAAAATAAACAGAGCTTAATAGATTCGGCTGAAAATCCTCTCACCAAAATATTCTTACATCCCAATAAAAATTCTGCAATGTGCATGTTAGGATCATCGGTTGATAACCCATGAAATGTAGGTAGAATATTCAACATGTGCTACTTTATTTCGAATGTAGACCCTTCCTCCACTTTCGAATAAGTAATGCAACTTGGTATGTTAGTAGCATGAGCTGTTAAAGAATCACCTAAAGGGTTACCAGCCTCTGGAATAACAAAAGCCATTGTTTCTTTATTGTGCAGATCTCCAGAAAACAAAGACTGCAAAAAAGTCCCCTGCAATGAAGGAACCCATTGAAAATTTTGCTCCCTACATCTCCTCCTTAAAGTCTGCTCAAGTTTAGGATCAAAAGGAAACAATTTCTGCACTGTTGACCATGTACTGACCATGCATATTTTGTTGTAATCTGTACAACTGTAATATGTAGAAAAAAATAAAAATGAAAATGAAATGAAATGAAATTATATATATATATATATTAACTAACTGAAAGTCTGATTAGAACAAACTATTTTAAATAATCCCCGGCAACGACGCCAATTTCTTGATGGGGATTTTACCACACACGAAAACAAGTTAAAAACTCTTATTATACTTGCAAGAATAACAAGGTTATTGTATTATAAATGGATCTCGCAAGGTCGTTCTCCACATGGACTATAAATAATTCGAAGCTAACCAAATTCTAATTAGTTATTGTAAAACAGAAAGTTGAGATGATTGATTTTATGATCTAATTAAATTAAAACGAAATTAATTAATAAAAGTAAACTAATCTGCAATATTAAAGATGAAGAAAGAGGAAACAATTTTTAAAATACCAATTTATAAAAAACACTAAGGTTCCACCATCACCTAGCAATCCTATGCATTTTTACCAATTACTTATGATTTACACATGCTACTTTGAAGGTTAGGTTTTCCAAATTTATATTCTACTTGGAACCTCCAACATAGAACATATATTTAACACGCAGCCCGTCCGGACGTTCAGATCAAATCTAAGCATGAGAGGCTCATTAAGTTTTATGAAAACCCTTTGAAAAATCATTCAACCCTTAAGACGTAGTGTTCATCTTAAGTGAATTTACAATTATTAATCACAAGAAGCCAGCGTCAATTTCAGGGAACCTTCCGATCAAAATTGCATCAAATTACTTTTCTTAAGATCATAATGGTGATCAAGCATTAAGACAATTAGATAGTTTTAATCACGGTAATTAATAATTCAAAGTATGCATGCAATCATTCATAAGCAATTAAATAAAAATTACATATTCATGCTAAGGCTCAAGGCTTCACCCTAGCAAAAAGAGAATTAGTTACACATATTCATAATACAAATCATAAAGTTCTTCATTAAAATAATAAAAGATCGAAAATACATTGAATGGAAAAAGTCTGAAAATCTCTACACTTGGCCAATTTCCTCTCTTCAAGAATGCACGGAGAAGAAGAATCCCTCATAATAGGACGTCCAAGTTTATTTAACCTAATTAAATCCTCCTAATAAAAGGTCTTCCAATCCAACTAGGAAACTAAATACTAAAATAAAACAAGAAACATAACCCTAAATTAAATGATAAAATTCACCTTAAACCTGAATAACCACATTTTTGGACCTCTAAACTGCTCCGAAACTGGCCCAATAGAGCTGGATTTAAGGTTTGGAATATTCTAAACTCTTCTCCAGAAGGCCACAAACCCATTAAAGGTCATCTGGGGCTCCAAAAACGTAATTTAAGCCCAGAAATATCATTTTCTAACACTGCGCACTGCTCCTTTATTCCGTCACCAGAAAATAAGCCCTTGGTAAAAAAATCTCAAATTTTGATAAGCACAGACCAAGTGACACACGAACATCTTTCAATTTGAATTACTCCAAAATTAATCCGTTTGATCATGTTTTGTTCCAGAGGAAGTCAGATGTCCTCTATTGAAAATATAAATCAAAGTATCAAAATTCTACCAAAATAATTATCAAAACATACTAAGAATAGGGTAAAATACATAATATGAAATTGACTCATCAGTCTCTAACTTGGTAATTACCGCATGCACAATCTGCCAAGTGTACAGTTTTATCACAAATGGCCTTGGTGTAATTTGGATGGAGTTAGGATATTTAGGCCTTGTTTGGCAGCTCGTATAAGGGATCGAATACTATTAATAGTACGAGCCCAGTCATTTGGTGCCTTATGGGTGAAATAGCCACTGGATAAAATAATCTGGTCCCACCATTTTAATACACTCCACACCCACTTAGCTATCCTCTCCAATAGGTTAGTATAATTGGTCGGGTTGAAGCTCCTATTGGCTTTTCTCTGACCCTCTCTGCTCTTGCCCAACGCGAACTCCACCAAGGTATTGCTGCTCTATCTCTCCCTCATTCTCAACCGCCAGAAGAGGCTCCGGGGACGGAGGAGCCTAAGAAGGAAGAAAAGGCACTATGCAGACGAAACCCAGGTTTTCAATTATGGTGCTTCTGGGTATTTAATTATGGGTTTTTAATTTTTTGCTTATGGGTTTTCATCTTCTCCATTTTTTTGCTTCTGGATTTTCAATTATGGTGCTCGAATTCAAGATTTTTGGTCACATTCTTCAACTTCTGTATCTGGAGGAAGACTCTGGCGTGCAGTTGAAAAGTTCGTTGGCGATAAGGAAGGTGATCAAGATCCGAACCTCGTACAAGCTCTTCGAGGTGAGTAAGAAGGAGAAATCTACAACTAAAACAACTGCCGTTTCGAAACCGAAATCGGAGAAGACCAAAACGACTTCCTTTGTTGATTATTCTATCAATTTGTTTCCTTTTTTTTTTTCCATTTTATTAACATTTAAAAAAACTAATATGGAAATTGTTTTTCATAAAAAATAATAGTAGTACAATTTATCTTGTACAATACCAAGCACAATTTTAAATAGTCGATCTTTAGTTCGATATTGCACTAAACACCTAACTAATTTAGTTAGTACTATTCGGTGACTATTTATCTTATATGACTGAAATAGTCAGTATAGTCCGAGCTGCCAAATGAGACCTTAAACTCTTTTTTCTCACATATACGGTCGATGTGGGATACATCGACAACCATGCGGAGCCAAAGGGACTCACCCTACTTGCAGGGCCAAAAGACCCACCAGCATCGCACAAGGCCAAGGGGACCCACCCATCACGTGGTAGTACGGGCCCACTCTCTGGCTTTGATAACATGTCAAATTATCAGAGAGATGGGCCAAAGGTTCACTTCCAACAGCACCGATATTGTCCCCAACCTGGTAATTACCACATGCATAATCCATAATGTATGAGATTTTATTACAAAAAGCCTCGGTGTTAGTTACGACAGAATTATGATATTTAAACTCTTCTTTTCTCATATATACAGTCGATTTGGAATATTTCAACACCATTAACCATATTGTCATTGGTAGAGTTTAAACAAACCTAACTATTGCATAAACCTAGTTTTGAGTATAGTCAGCTTAAAATTGAACACCCGGACGCGTTTCCTAAAAGGATAAATTTGGTGGCAAAGGCCGGAAAAAATTTGTTGGTTCACACTTTGTAGGTTGTATGGCGGGACTTTAGGTGTCACAGGTTCATATTGCAAGTTGTGAACGTTGTGGGTAGTCACACTAACACATAACATGACTCACGGGTAAACTTTGGCTGGCTTGTCGAAAAGCATCTGATCTGACCGCTTTGCATTTTACACTGTACATATTCATTACTTGATTGACTAGTAATTTGTCGATGATGGCTACTTGGACTAATATGATTCGTGTAGTAAACAATGAATTCGGGTCATTTTTCACTCTGATTTCCCTCGTCATTTCCATGTCAAAGATTGTGGCCTAGCTTGCCGTGACTTTTCTTTTTGTTTGTGCAGATAATTCAAAATGTCAACTTCAGAAATGAAAACATACAAGGCAAGACAAAGCAGTGACTGGTAGAGCAGTGGAATTTAAGAGCCCTTTCTCATTAGGATTTTGTAGGTTGATGCATTTCATATGATGATGTTAGGTGCTCACAGTTTCTAAATTTATTATTTTGTTAGAAACTCTATTGCTTGCATTTCTTTGCCCTAAACCCCAAAAAGTTCTCGACTTTTGTATATAACTAGAGTCCGCAGTCAACATAAGGAGTCTTTCACGTCTCATTTGTCAATGAAAAAAAATGTAGCGCTTGCATGTGTGGGTTAAATTACTTGTCCAAGGCAGTGTGCTAGTTTTCTTTCATTGAAATTCAAATCGTTCTTGTAAACAAGAGTAGTTAATAAATCAAAATATCATTTTGTCAAAAAATAAAAATAAAAAATAAAAAATAAAAATAAAAAGACCTCAACTTTCTTTTCTCTTTCAATTGTTACTAATAGGAGAGAGAGGTAAAAGAAAATTTTAATTTGTAAATTGCAACACATCCAAGTTTTTCATACATGCACCAGCCGCATCATGTCTATGATCCGCCTTAATGCACAGATTCAAGCTACATTGACAAAATGCTCGAGGCTCAAACCCACTTCCTTAAACTTCATATAATTGTAATCACCTGCAAATGATATGTAAGATTTGTTTTTCTTTTTCGGTAAGATTTCTTTTTCTTTTTCGGCACAACATCGATGGTATGTATTGTTCAACATTAGAAAGAGAAGTGTCACTAAACTAATTTGGTATACATAAAACTTGAACATAAACTTCACTGCATTATTATCATTCTAATATTACAAAAATTGTTAATTAACCGTGCGTAGGACACTGGCGTTTGTAATTCTTCTAAAAAGTTATTTTTGTTCACAAGAACAAGATCGAATGCTTGACCTATCTTACTCCAAAATGTGTCACAACAGGAATTTATAATTATAACTACAATTATAGAGAATTTGCTATCCTACTTATCGAAAAGTTGATGGTAGATATGGTAGATTTGTCTATCCAACTATAAATGTTCTTTTGCTTTTTATTTTTTTCCGTAAGAAATGTTTGAATTTATTTGTTTAGTAAGCTTGGTTGTTCTCTGCCAGTGTGGTAAAGCGGTATTTACAATTTGTTTGTGAAGTTAAGCATGGTTCCTCGACGACTCTATGCACCAACCAATTTTTTCTAGAAAGCCTGCCGCATTAAATTAAAGTGCATGTGCATTGAGTGTATAATCTGAGCTATATTTTCGGACTCAAAACTACTCTACGTTTCATACACCAAAGTACGAAACCGCAGTTGCATTGACCAAATGACATGGCTGCACTCATCCTCAAAATCAAGCGAAGTTGAAAAATAGATTTTTTTTTAAACAATATATATATTTTTTTAATTTCTTCTCATATATTATTTCAGTCCGTTATCTTTGAATTGTTACTTATTATAATATAATAAGATAATTTATTTAAAGAATATAATAATTATTATTAAAATCTTATGATAAGACCGTTATCATACTTTATGGTTCTATTCAAATTTCAAACCATTGCTTGAAATTTATAATCAAATTTATCCCACTACAAAATATAAGCAAATAGATTTTTTATTAAACTAAAAAAAACATTAATCACGAAGAAGATACACAATAGGATTAAAGCCTATATATGAAATTATAATAACAAAAGGGAACGCTTGTAAACCGAACACAAGATTGATTATAAGAAATGTCTTGTCGAGGTAAAGCAATCTACTACTCTAATTCGTTTTCTACCTTTTTAACTTGAGTCATTTAATTTTTATATAATCATCACTTAGTACTACGGTATAGTGGTATTTGTGACAACCCGTCCCTAGTTCTACGATTTTATAAATTTTTAAAATGTGAATTTACGAAAATGCCCTAAGGTGAGAGTATTGACTTTCGTTGACCAACGCATAGCGAGATGCTAGAAATATTCTTTTTAGCGTATTCTTGAAGTACTCAACGATACGAACGAATTGACGTAAGCAGAATTGAATTCAGAACTATGGTTAAAATTTTACAGAACTACAAATTCGAAAAGTACTTTTGTAAAAAATTACCATTTATTATTTTATAGATTTCACATATTTTTTTATATTATTATTATTATTTTGTTTTTTTGGTTGAGGGAAATGAAGAAAAGGGGAATGGTGGACAGAAGAAGAGAAGAGAAATGAGAGGGGTGCTGCCAATTGAGGAAAGACAAAGGAGAGACCAACCAATCGGAAAAGAAGAGAAAGAGATAGTGACCAACCAGAAAGGGAAGAAATGAGGGAAATGAGGGAAGAGAGAAGGAGAGGAACCAGGTCCTTTCCACTTGATCCATAACCCGATTTTTCGGCAAGTTTGACACCATTTAACTCCACGACCTCCCTCTACCTATTCCACCCCAAGATTTATAGAATTTGGCTCGGTTCCGTGAAGAACCGCACTGGTGGGTGCGGTGGTTCCATAGTGGCAATCCGTGAATCCCGAAGGTAACTCCATCAATTACCACCACCAAAATATTCTTTTCCATCTTAGGAGCAAAGCCCAAGCATTGGTTGAGATGTCGGAGTACATTTTGAGGTTGAATTGAAGCACACCAATTTCTAGGGTTCCGACGAGTTCAAGAGAAATTGGAGCTTTTCTCAACCAAATTGGACTTGGCCACAGGTATAAAACTTGTTCTACTCATTAAGATCTTCATTCTGGTAAAATTTAAGAATTTTTGGAATAAGTTGAATTTTCCGGCAAGTAGGGGCGGCCGCCCCCATGGGCAAAGACACCCCTTGACCTCCCTAGGCTAAAATGGATGCCCCGATTTCATATTAGACATCTGATTGACGAAATTCCATTGTTTGGTTATATTTTAGTTAAGGGCCACCATTTGGTTATTATATGATTCGACGATCCGACCATTGGATCGTCATCAAACTTTACGTAATAGTACATAATATTTAAGGATATAAAGAACTGACGGATTGGGAATCTAACATACAGATATTCTTGGATGGGTTTTCTAAGTTTGTAAATCTAAACGTCGGCCGCCACTTAATTTTAGCGATTGGTGGAGATCATACTGTTGAATCATTCCGAAACTTTAGGATGTTGTTCTAGAAGCTTATTGAAACTCTTGGGAAGTTACGGATTGGAAATCTGGGGTGCGGATCTTCCGAATCGAGTTAGTAGGGTTGTGGATCCTACCGTTGACCTTCGACCGACGATTGACTTTTGGTCAATCGGTTTCAAATCATTCGAGAAGGTCTTTGTAGATGTGTTTTATGTAAGTTACATGTTCTATCAATAAGAATTTTGAGATGTGATTTGATATTTGTTCTAAGCGACGATCGCCGTGACGCCTCAATATTTGTGCTAGGTAGTTGTAGCGCGGACTTCGGGTGAATAGGTCTTTTCTTTTATATAGTATATACATATTTGTTAGTTTCTATTTATACATTGAAATAGAGTTTACTACGTCTGCCTAGACTAATGCTTATAAGAATTAGCAAAATAACGAAAAATTACGAGATGCACATGTATGCGTATGTTTATTGATGCCATGATTATACCAATAGGCAACTCCAAAACTATCGTACAAGTTGCAATAGGCAACTCCAACACTGTCGTACGTGTTGCATTAGGTAACTTCAACTTGTGTGCTAGCATAGATTGATGAGCACCTGATTTTACTTATATTATTGTTGAAATTTTGTGATTTTGGATGTCTTGCCCTTAGTTACGAGATATTGTGCTGTAATGAATTCTTGAGATTTTGCAGGCTACGGTAAATATTTGTACGCTATATGTAGTAAGTACATTTTGGAAACTATACTTATTTTATGGCGAGGGGTTACAATGTTTTCATAAAGGTTTTTATAAAACTTTATTTTCAGGCCGACTCACTCTTGTTTTTCCCCCTCCAGGTTTTAGTTGCTGAACTTTTGTATCAACAAGGATCCTTGGTAAATCTCAGTATAGGTGACTACCTTTGAGGGTATAATCCTTATCCTGTCTTACTGTAATTTACTTATACTCTGACATCACGTGTGAAATGGGTTCATTCCCGCTCACAGCGCACTCTTATATTTAGGCACTTTTAGGTTTAAATTTATTCACATTTTCCACATCACTGCACTTTATGGTTTCGTCACTTCTAGGTGTCGGCCAACGCAGATCTATTCGGAGTCCAAGTGGACATTCCGGGTCAAGGTGTGTCAATATCCCCAAAAAGCGAATTTGAACTACATTATTACTAGCACATTGTGAGGCTAAGCTCATCTTCCTTCCCCTTAGTGTAGATAATATCATTTTTTAAAAACAAATAAAAATTTCATACAACCTGGTTTGACACCTTTAGTAGTTAGAAATACTTTTCTTGTTAAGCTATGTTCACTTTCCATTAAAAAAATTATTATCATTTCTTAATCCCAAATTCCTTTTTTTTTATGCAAAGAAATTTATTAAAGAACGAAACCTCTAGTACAACCCTTCACAATCATTATTGAACATTTACATAATTAGGTTTGATGCTTTAAGTTGGTAAGTCTGCTTGATTGTGGCCACTGACAGAGTAAAATTTTCTATATCCTCTCCATTCCTGGAAGGAGTGTTATTCCCATAAAAAAAAGGAACATTCACATAATTAACATGTGATCCTAATTGTCATTCAGTACTACGATCTAATAGTATTTTTCTTTACTTGGAAGTGAGAGATCTTAAGTTCGAATCTTGGGACTGACAAATTCGAAATCAAATTAAATTGCCCATTGTGTAGCTTAACCGAACTTCCCCCTTAATGTAAAAAATATTGATGTAATAAAAAAATGTGATAATGAAAAAAAATAATGTGATCCTACTTTAAAATACTTGAAAAATAAAATGCTTACCAAAAAAGTGTGGACTTGGAAATTCCAATAAGTGTACACGTCGGTATCCAACCCAAAACCAACAAGTAAAAGTCAAACGGAATGGCAAATCGGTGATTATCTCAAACACCAAGACCATTCTACAGCACACCATATAGATTGACTCCATAAAAAACCTAGTGAGAGAGCAGATACAGAGAGAGAGAGCCAGTAACAAAAGCTGACCTCCTGCTGCTCCTTCTTCTTCTTCTTCCTAGATCTCTCTCGATACTGAATCATCATTAAGCTTTATAATTAATCAAGGTTAGTCATATTAATCAAGATCATCATGACGAACCAGTTGGAGAGCTTGGTGGAGTCGATCAAATCGAAAGTCCGAGCGCTGAAGAAGAAGTCGAAGAAGCCGTACATAAAAATGGACAAAAGCTCCAGCGTCAAGGTCGAGATCAGCAGCAAAAAGGCACGCAAGCTCATCGACAAAACCCTCAAGGCCGCCGACCGTCCCGGCAAGCACCCCATTCCTTAATTTTCCAATTAACTAATCATGTTATGATTCCAAATAATTACATTTCTAGCTTCTATCATTTACCATGTATTTGTTTTGTGTAAATCTCTTCATTACAAAAGAAAAGAAAAAAAAAGGGTAGGATCGGAGATAGGTAGGCTGATGCGTGAATTGGGTTGTTTCTGGGTGAAGTTTTTAATTTTTGTGTAAGTTTTTGGGTTGGCTGCCGATTCTGTGTTTTGTAACCGTTTCGGATTGTCTTCGATTTCAAATCAAATGAACAATGTTTGGTTCATGGTTTATGGTTTTTTCTTCAAATCTAATGAGCAATCGTTACTAGTGCCTGTTTTGCTAAAATTTGGAAAGTTAACGACGTGCCAAAGACTTTCGGCTATTATTTTTTCAACTTTTAGAATTTTAATCACTCGAAGGGATTCGAGCATCACTAGAGACTCCTTTAGGAGGATCGAGGGTTGCTCGAAAGAGACAGATGAATGTTGCTAATGGGTTAAATAATGAGTTCAATGATTTCTAATTTTCCAATGCATAAAAGAAAAAGATGACATTTTAATGATTATTTACCAAAAAAGAATATTTGATGATTGCTTAATCGTAATAATAAGATTTTACTGCGGGCCCCTACTAAAATATATCGAACCTGGAGGGATTCGAACTTGACCCCCCACGGAAAAGCTGCTTTGTCGGACCATCCACCCTCCGTCGTGCTGATCGCTTCTGTGTCTTCCGGACCGATCAAAAGCCGTTTGTTTTTCGTTAAGAGACTTTTTTCTCTGATTCAAACTTACCTAGACATTTCATACCGAAAATACCAATCCAAAAAAAGGTGAACTTTCTCATCATTTGATTTTGGAATCTTATTTAAGCCAAGATTAGGCTATCGATTGGAGGAAGAAAGCATTCTTAGGGGGGGATTTCACTCCTTTTCGAAGCCCTCCATTGACTTCTCTCTTTTCCCCTTTGCATTGAGAAAGTCAGATCTCCGATCGGTTGTCGGGAAAAGGAGAGCCATTAAGTGGAGAATTTCCATCTATTTGCTGTCGTCAACAAAAGCCAAGTCAAAGGAAAGAGCGATGCCCGCATTAAAAAAAGGGATTCGTCGCACATTCTCTGAAAAAGGAAAAGACTTTTTTCTTATGCTTTACGGGACTTCTTTGAACTTTAAGAAGAGAAAGAAAAAAAAGTACAACTACCAGTAGCTAATTGGTGTTTACACCTGCTTGTTGGGTTTGCTTCAACATTTGTGTTTCTTTTGACAAACGATAAAATCTATATCAAGAGGATGAGAAAATGGGCTAAATTTTATAATGGGTTTGCCATAATAATATAGTTCAAATTCGCATCATGACTTCTCACTTACAAGTGAAGATGAATAATAATAGCATGTAGTACTAAGTGGTACATCAACATTTATGTTAAAAACTTTTAGAAGTGGTTTGGAATTGAATAGTTAGTTGTTAGGGGAAAAAAGATTGTTGGGAATTAAATTTACCTGGCAGTTTCTGACGCAACACGATGACACGACAAGAAAACGACACGAAAATAACGGGTTTCGAGTTAACACAATATCTAATCGGGTCATTATCGGGTGACACAGTAAGAACCCATTAATAACGGGTATACACACGGGTAACACGTGGGTAACTTGTTTCAACCCGTTAAGAAAAAAAATTATTTTGATAATTTTAAAGTTTAATTACTAAAAAATTTATTATAAAATACAATAGCCATATTGATATATACAATATATTCTATATTAAATATATATTATATAGTTTTGTATTATTATTCTATATAAGTTAAAAAAAAGTTTTGGTCATTATTTATTTTTACTATGAGAGTTTCTCATTATCATTACTAGAATAAATTTTACTTAACATGTTATTGTCCAAAATTAAAATAAACTACTATAGTATTTGTATAGGCAAGAACTAAGACGACATACATACAATGCAAGTATGAAAAATGTGAAAAAAATATATAAACACTCGTGATTCATCGTTATTCCTCCACGAGTAGATAATGATTATACTTACATTATCGTTTAGATTTTTAAAATCCTCCGAACCCTCATGAATAATTTTTTTATTTGAGGACAAAATTAATAAAAATTATTGTAGAAGTAAAAAAAATGTAAAAAAAAAATTATACAATCACTCATAATGACAAGCTTTACAACTTTCATGAAGGGGTCAACTTCAAAATCCAACACTATAATCTATAAACCTTAAATTTATATTTAACCGTCGATTGTCATTTACGCTATATTCTTGTTACTGAATTTCATTTTTAAAATTTTCTTTTTTGAAAATATGATCATTTGGCAGATGTAAGAAGATGAATGGTTTAGATCTTTGATGTCACGTTTCGATATTTGTGGTTAACTGAAATATGAGTCGATGTCATATAGTCTGTAGAAACTTTATAAACATCAAGCAATATTTTCACTAACCATAAAACTCTGAACATAATATCAACGATCCAAACTGTTCATCTTCTTGCTTCCTCTAATAGATCATGTTTTCAAAAAAGAAAATTTGAAAAAACAAAATTTGATGAGAAAAATGAAGCATAAATGTAAACAACAATCAACAGTTAAATTTTGATCTATGATTTATATGATTATAGTGGCGAATTTCGAAGTTACGCTCTTCACGAAAGTTGTAAAGCTTGTCATTACGAGCGTTTATATATTTTTTTCTATATTTTTTACACTTCTACATTAATTAAAAAACTATTAATGACTTTACTTAAATAACAGCCGTAAGATAAATGAGAGTAAATATGTACCATTGGATTCTATTTCACTTATATTATTAGAACTTTTTGGGACAAAAAAACCCCTTGTATTTTCCAATTTTACCATCTGATCTGATCAAAAAATTCAAAACAAAAGCCAGCCCTAATTCCTTTCTACCTCCCTACTCCCGTAACCCTCTATCCCGACCCGCCGGTTGTTCTTCCTAGCCCCTCTCTCCTGCCGTACGTTATTCCACTAGCCTCTCTCAATATCTCTTTTCTCCTCCCTCGTGTAGTGGACGTCTGGATGGAATCATTCTTGATCTTGTCATCTCTGCTCTGGTCGTCTCTACAACTCTGCATTCTCCAAATTCCACTCCAGGTTCGATTTTGTTTCTACATCTCTACATCTCTGTTCTTTTCATTTGTTTAATGTTGTATCTTCATAAATCTTATGTTTTTGTTTCTAATTTTTCATTCGAAATTATGAATTTTCATTTCTTGAAAAAAAAAAACCCATGTTTTGCTTTTAAAATCTGACAATCTTTTATTAGTTCCAACATCCAGTGATTTAACTTTGGATTATATGACTTGTTAACTGATATAGGGATTCTGGATTTTAGCTACTGATATCTGATTTGCTTTTTCTGTTGAAATCTGCTCAGGGGGCATTTGAGTTTCTGCATTTCATTTGCTGAGTCTGTGTTTACTGCTTGTTAAGCACATAATGTGCACCCTACTGCTTGATGTAAATTTGTTTAAAACACAAGTGTTTTACCAGTCTCACAGTCTTGTGTTGGACCAATTTGCCACCTCTCTATGCATAGTAGCTCGTTTAGTTTTATCAGTATCATACTTATCCTCTTATTTGGTTTTTCATGAATTACATAGCTGTTATGTGGTCAATCTGAAATGAAGCAGCCGAACATTATAGTGTTGTTATATTTTGTTTGCCTATGGATATTGATCTTTAAACATTTACCTTATATGCGGTATTGAATTGGAATACCATAACAAGGTCAGGTTTGCATTGCATGCCCCAGACCTAGAGTCCCGTTTGTGTAGTAAACTGAAGAATTTTGCGACATTTTTCTCGTGCCATCCTTTTTGATTTGACGTCTCTTAATTCATACGCTGTGAACTCAATCTATTGTCCTTTTTTTACAGGGAGAGTTCTATACTTATTCAGGATGTGGTAACACATTCAATTGCAACCATCCTGTTTTGCGCCAATTTATTGTAGACTGCTTGAGCTAGAATTTCCTGAATGTTCAGTCTCAATTTTATCAGATAGAATTTCTTATCATTTGAAATATTCATTGGTGAATTTGATGTGGAACCTATTTATAGCTCCCTGAGATAATCTGCATTACATAATTACATTGTGAGCTCTGAGATCTAAAGTTGTGTAATAGTCATGTAATAGTGTCATTCCATAACCCAAGTGTGCTTCTAAATCATGTCATTGTCTCTATATGACAATCTCCCTCTGTAATTAATAATTATTATGGAAGGGAACCAGCAAATTGCTGTTCTTATAAGCTTAGTTATTCCATGTTTCTGAAAGAAAAATTTTCTTCATAGTTGAAAACTCATATGCTAGTTCGCTATATATTCCTTTTACATTTTATAAGTGCTTTGATAGGATATTGGGCACCAGATCAGTGTGATGTCTTGCCACTGCTATTGTAGACATCGAAATTTCGGTATATAAAATGTTGACCGATGGTCAAAGTTTCAACGCTCATGTATTACGTAAATTTTACACGTAACGTGTGATTCGACGGAAATTGAAATGAGTCAGAAAAGCCGTCAAATAGGACACGTGTCAACACCTGGCAGAGACGACTTATTTCATCTGGGATATTATATTCAAAATTAGGTCTTGGAAAATTCTATAAATAGAAGCCAATTTCATTCATTCCAATTCACCAATTCACAAATACATTTCTCTACTCCCAAATTGGAAGAGAATTCTCTTGAAGTTCGTTCTTCGTTCTTCGTTCATCGTTCTTCGAGATCAAGCCCCAACGGCTCTTGAAGAAACGCTCATCCACCTTCGAGATCAAGCCCAACGCCCCTTGAAGAAACTTCGACAAAACCTTTGAAGAATCAACAAGCACTTTGGTCACGTGACGATTCTTCATCCAAGATCAAGCCTTGACGGCCCTTGGATCAACACAACTGTTCTTCAAGATCAAGCCAGATTAGATCGAGGGGGAGAGTATCTAAGTAACGAGTTCCTAGATTATCTCAAAGAGTGTGGAATAATATCACAGTGGACTCCACCAGGAACTCCACAACTTAATGGAGTTTCTGAAAGGAGAAACCGAACCTTGATGAACATGGTTCGTTCTATGATGAGTTTCGCCGATCTACCAGTAACATGCTGTAGATACGCTCTATATACAACAGCTTACTTGCTTAATAGAGTACCTTCCAAATTAGTTTCACAAACGCCCTATGAGATATGGCATGGAAGAAAGCCAAGTCTTAATCATATTAAGATTTGGAGTTGTGAAGCATATGTCAAGAAGCTTGAAACTACTAAGCTTGAAGCGAGATCAGTTAGGTGCTATTTTGTGGGATATCCTAGAGAAACTATGGGATATGAGTTCTACCATCCTGACGACCAGAAAGTCTTTGTCACCATAACTGCTAAGTTTCTAGACGACGAATTTGTTCTCAAAGGAACTACAAGTAAAACGATGGAAATTAATGAGATTAATGATGAACCACAAACAAGCACTCGACAAGTTGACAACCCTGTTCCTGAACCCCTAGCTCCACGTAGATCTGAACGGGTCAGCAAGCCACCTAAGAGGTATGGCTTGGATAATGACTTTGGGGAATTGCACCTCCTAGGTGACAATGACACAAAGGAGGACCCTAGAGACTACATTGAAGCAATGTCCGACATTGATTCAAAGAGATGGCAAGAGGTCATGAAATCCGAAATGGATTCCATGTATCAAAATCAGGTCTGGACTCTAGTAGACCCTCCAGAAGGTATAATACCTGTTGGAAACAAATCGGTCTTCAAGAGGAAGATAGGCGCTGATGGGAACGTGGAGCTACATGCAGACATTGGACTGGCGTGAAAGACATCTTTTGTTACCTTAAGGGTACTACGAATTTGGGCTTGTTTTGTCCTTACGAATCCGCGAATAGTGCCGCACCTTATGCTTCTCGAGTTGATTCTTGCCTTGTTGGTTATGCCGATGCAAGATACTTGTCTGATCCGCACAAGGCGCTTTCTCAAATGGGTTATGTCTTTACTGTTGGAGGCACCGCAATCTCTTAGAGGTTAACTAAACAAACCTTAGTTACCACTTCGTCTAACCGTGCTAAAATTCTCACCTTACATGAAGCAACTCGGGAATGTTTTTGGTCAAGCGTAGTAGTGGGACATATTTGAAGCTCCTGCAATCTTTATCCCACCGTTGATATCCCGACGACGATTTTTGAAGACAATGCAGCATGCATCGAACAGCTCAAAAAGGGTTACATCAAAGGAGACAACACTAAGCACATTGTGCCTGAGTTCTTCTTTTCACATCAACAACAAGAGCATCAGAAGAATGAAGTCACGCAAATCCATTCACAAGACAATCTGGCTGACCTTTTCACCAAATCACTGCCGAAGACGACGTTTTTGAAGCTTGTTCATGGAATTGGTATGCGTAAACTTTTTGAGTTGGAACATTGCTATTTCTCTTTGGAATTGTGTCAAACTCAAGGGGAGTATTCTGGAGATACTTGCTTGACCTTAATGTACTTTTTTTCCCTATGATTAGGAGCATTTTTTCCACTGGGTTTATGCTACCCAACTAGGTTTTAACGAGGCACCTACCTTGGGTTGGTCATATCCTTGATGATGTCCTGTAGACATTTCTTTTGACTCTGCATTTCTCATGCATTTTTCCTTAAACTATGGATTTTGTCCCTACTCAGGTTTTTGCCATAGCCTTAGGGTTTTTTTGGTGAGACTTACTTACTTATGCAAGTTCCTACCTTATTGAGAATAAGTATTGTTCCTTAGAATCAGTGCCGACGAATCAACTTCCTCAACTTCTGCATGATGCTGAATCTACCTTGAGTATTTACACACTCAAGGGGGAGTGTTGTAAATATTCCTAGTTTAGGTGTGATTGTGTAAATCCTAGATTAGATTTGATTCTAGTTATCCTTTCTTGTTGTATCTTTTATTCCTTGGGGAAGAAGGAATATCTCCTATCTTCTTTTACTATAAATAAAGGCACAATGTAAGAGGGATAACAACACACACATATTCCCCCACAAATCTACATAGACATCTTTCTCCATTCTTCTTGCCGCCGGCCACCCTAATATTGTCAGATAAAATAAACTACAATAGGGTCTTCTTTATTGGCTTGTACCTGAATAATATCAATAGCCAATTGATTAAGTCAAAAAAAAAAAAAAAAAAAAAAAAAACCGTATCCATCGATATATGGTTAATTATAAACTTTTTAGTGATTTATGACCAAGTTCCCCTATATATAAACATGGGTACAACATTCATCAAAATTAACAAAAAAATTATTGTACCAAAACATCGGTAAATTCTTCAAAAGGTAAATAACAAAAAACTACCTCAACAATTGGTGTCACGACACTTTCATACCTTATCTTTTAAAATTGACAATGTCATACCTCATCTTACGAATTTGTGCCAATATTATACCTTCCGTTAGCTTGACGTGAATTTCTCAGTTAAATGCTGACATGTTGTCACATCCCAAGCTCGACTCCACCGTACCACACCCTCACGGTTTTGTTTCTGAGAACTCACGAGCAACTTCCCAGGGGAGTCACCCATCCTGGGATTGCTCTAGCCCAAACTCGCTTAACTTTGGAGTTCCTACGGAACCCGAAGCCAGTGAGCTCCCAAAAGGCCTCATGCTAGGTAGAGATGAGAATATACATATAAGGCTTACAGGATCCTCTCCCCTGGGCGATGTGGGATGTTACAATCCACCCCTCTTAGGGGCCCGACGTCCTCGTCAACACACCACGACCAGGGTTTGGCTCTGATACCAAATTGTCACATCCCGGCCCGGGCCGCCACCACATCCCGGGCTCAACTCCACCGTAGCACGATATTGTTCGCTTTGGGCCCCGACCACACCCTCACAGTTTTTTTTTCTGGGAACTCACGAGCAACGTCCCAAGGGAGTCATCCATCCTGGGATTGCTCTAGCCCAAACTCGCTTAACTTCGGAGTTCCTACGGAACTCAAAGCCAGTGAGCTCCCAAAAGGCCTCGTGCTAGGTAGAGATGAGAATACACATATAAGGCTTACAGGATCCTCTCCCCTGGGTGATGTGGGATGTTACACATGTCTTGATCCGGGCCCACTTTCCATTAAAAAATTATTAAAAACTAAAAAAAATTATTTAATATTTTTGAAATATTAAAATAATAAAGAAAAGTATATTAAAAAAAAAAAAAAAAAACCCCTTAGTATGTCCCATTCTCCCTCCTCATCTCTCTTCTCCCCCTTCTTTCCCCTTCTTGTAACCTAGAAAAAAGAAAAAGAAGAAAAGAAATCAATTTGTCTTCCCCCCTCACCTACCCTCAGTTTGTCTTCCCCCTCTTCTCCCCCACCTGAGCCCAACCTGCAACCCAAAAAAAAAAAAAAATGGTGTCGCGATTTTTCCTAACCCCCATTCCTTTCTTCCCTCCTCACGTATTCCCTAAACCCTCAACACCCACCCTCACACCCACTACCTGCAACCCAAAAATAAATTAAAAACCCAGATCCCATTGAGGTGGAATCGAGAAACCTCTGTCAGGCCAGTTCCGAGGATGGAGAACCTGGGCTCAGAGAAAATGGGAGAAATGGTTGTGGACAGAAGAGGGTGGGTGCGAGGTTGGGTGCGGAGGGTGGGTTGCGATGGTAGGTACCGAGGTTGGGCGTGGAGAGTGGGTGTGGGAATAAGAGGGGTGGGGGGGGGGGGTGGGAGTGGGAAAAAGGGGGTGTGGGGGTGGGGAGAGGGGAAGACAAACTGAGGGTGGAGGAAGACAAATTGGTTTTTTTTTCCTTCTTTTTTTTCTGGGTTACAGGAAGGAGAAGATGAAGATAGGGGAGAAGAGAGAGAATGGGGGGAGGGAAAGGGGACGAACTGAGTGTTTTTTTTTAACTTTTCTTTATTATTTTAATATTAAATGTTTTTTTTTAGTTTTTATTAATTTTTTAATAGAGAAATGGGTCCTGGATCAAGCCATGTCAGCATTTAACTGAGAAATTCATGCCAAGCTAATGGAAGGTATAACATTGGCACAAATTCGTAAGACGAGGTATGACATTGTCAATTTTAAAAGATGAGGTATGAAAGTGTCGTGACACCAATAATTAAGGTTGTTTTTTTGTAATTAACCCTCCTTCAAAATCATACACAAAAAATAATAGATATTAGCCTTAATTACATTAGTAAATTTCTTCAATTACACTCAACATGGATACATTCTCCAATCAACAAACAAGAATGTACCCATATAAGATTTGAAAATGCAATAGATTTTATATAAATAAAATGGGGACCTTTTATATTAAAAATTGTACATTTTACATAATAAATTGGTTTATTGAATAATGGGTACATTTAAGATGAAAAAAAATTTATTTGAATACATTTAAGGTTAAGAAATTGAAAATCTTTTTATAAAAACTAATGGGTGCAAACCTGTTCTAATTTTATTATTTTTATTTTGGTAATATTTTGAATTGAAAATTAATTAGGAGTTTAATAAAGGTGTGAGTATTAAAATCCTAAATCAAAAACTAATTTTTATTTAAAAAAATTATGTAACTGACATGTAAATTTATTATTACATTAATGTGAGGGATTTCGATCAAAATAGGAAAACTAATAAGGTCTCAGTTAATGAACATTAGTAACTAGGGATTGAATACTAATTTTTCCAACAAAAAACCTTAAATCAATTGGGAGAGGGAGAGATGCAGGAGATATAAGTGATGAGGTGGGTGTGAGTGTGAGAGAGAGAGTGTGTTTTATAGGGAAGATCAGCAGGGTGGAGGAGGAAGAAAAGAAGGGAGAAGGAGAAAGAGAAAGCACATACCTCTTTAATGAATAAAGTTTTGCTCAAAGAAGCAGTTATCGTTGGCAGATCTAAGAACGTCGTCGAATAATAGTTGTGTCAATGATTTTTTTACAAACATTGTGGACCATTGCCCAACGATTATCACATTTGGCCCAACAAAATAGATTGTTGGGCAAAGTACCTTAAGTCGACAAACTAAAATTTCGTTGGGACAAAAACCTCACACAATACATGCCAAATTTTTTTCCTTAGTGCCAAGATATTGCTGATGAATGTTACCTTACCTTGCAAAAGTTCTTCATCGCTCAAAGTCTGTGACAAAACTCTAAATGTTGGCTAGGTTTGTCCAACCACCATTTTTCCCTTCGTTGGGTAAAGTCGCTTAACCCGACGAAATGTGGTTCATCGGGCAAAATGTGGTCACAAAAATGATAATTTGAGAGTTGAGCAAAGGTCCACAATGCCCTATCAAAAAACACACCGACACTAGTTTTACTCGACGACATTCTTAACTTTACCTAACTGACTCTTTTGTCAGTCGTCGAGCAAAACCTTATTCTTTAATTTTTTTTTTTGTACCTTTTCTGTTTCCTTCTCCTTTCTTTTCTTCTTCCTACCCAGTGATCTGCTTCTCTTCCTTCTGCGAAAACTCTCTTTCTCACTCACACTCACACCCATCTCACGCGCACCTCATCACCCATATCTCCCTCATCTCTCCCTCTCCCAATTTATTTAAGGTTGTTTTTTTATTTGTTAAATTTTTTTTGTTTAATTGTGTGATTAATTAGTTTTGTTTGTTGTAGGTTCGTGATTGGATTGCAATAAAATTAAAGGAAATGTATGTATTTGTCTCTTAATTTATTGTTTTAATAAGTTTTAATTTAGTTAATTGTGATATATATATATATATATATATATATATATATATATATATATATGTATGTATGTTGAAATTGTGGGTTATGTAAAATTTTGAGTTTGTGTGTTATTGAAACATATGCAGCTTATGTGAATTTAATGTGTGCATCATTAGCCTAGGAAATCATGATGTGAAATTTGTTAAGATTCATAATTGTTTATACGAAGTCTTATTAGACCCGTTTGAGAGTCTAACACAAATTGTAATAGGAAAAAAAAATAAAAATTACAAGTCAATAGATAGATTTTCTATGCGCCAAGGTCAAGGTCCGTCATACTAAGGGCTAGTTTGGTATTGCTGTGCTTTGAAAAAAAGCTGTTGTGAGAATAAGCAGCTGTGCTGTGAGAATAAGCGGCTGTGAAATAAATCAGCTGAGTGTTTGGTAAACATTTTTGTAAAAGTGCTTTTGAAAAAAAAAAAAGCAGTCTGATAGTGGGTCTTTTCATTAAAGGAGCACTGTAGCTTCGTGTGCTTTGAAAAAAAGCCAGTTTTCTAAAGCTACAAATAGGTGCTTCAGCTTTTTCCTTTGATTTCAGCTTATTCTCACAGCAGCTTCCAAAATAAGCCCCTTTTTTTTAGTTTACCAAACACCTAAAACTCTTACAGCATTTTTTCATGGGTGCTTTTTTTTTAAGCACCTCACTCCCAAACTAGGGCTAAGTGTCATAATATAAGTGGATGGACACTTAAAAAACAATTCTCCTCACTTTTATATTATGACACTTGGTGTACCAGGCCATGTTTCTAGTACAATGAAAAATCTCTCCACTTACCGAATAAAAATTTGCTATTTTGGACTATTTTATGATTTTTAGTCGTCATATTCCACTTAGCAAATAAAATTTTTGAATCTTCTGCTTATAAGAAAAATATGAGCTTTGAAATAAACTCATCATTTTAACCAATACTATGATTTAATAGTGATAAATTAAAACTTTCATACCACAAATGGCCCCACAATTAGTCATCTACCAGATTGGAGATGAATAATTTTATTTGAACCCATATAACCTTTCTTTAAACCTAACTTAAAATTAAAATATAAAATGTCTTTATTACCTTATTGCATAATTACCATCAAGTACAAGATGAAATTAACAATAAAAATAAGATTTATCAATAAACCACATCCAATAATTAAATCCTAACCAAAATTGACAACATCTAATACAAATTATGATATTAAAGAATTGATCGGCAATACAATTTTTATGTTTTGTTCATTGTTCTTTCTCTTACACCAAAAATGATAGAACCCAGTACGAGTAAACAAAAAGTTTTGCTTTATATTTCACTGATGCTATTGTGTCAAATTGCTATGTTTGCCTGATACTATTTTGCTTTATATTTGACAATCATCTTTGTATGCAGCTTCGAGATGAGAGGCCAAGACTTCAAAGAATATATTTTACGATCTAAATGACTACGATCAGGAGATGCTTCTTTCTTTTGCCATAGGTATTGCTTTTTTGGTCAAAGGTAACTCCATTACGAACATAACAAGATTACAAAAAAGAAGTCCAAATACAAAAATAAGCACAGAATAGAAATTGGAGCCCATAACAGAAAACGCAAAATACAAAGAAACCTAGCAACTTCTGATGTCTTTCTTCATGCACCGCCTCCAGCAACCCAAGCACCAAAGAGGAGACTGAAGTTTCGACATGTAAAGAAAAGACCTAAGGCTCGACATGAGATATGTAGAAGATGGTATTGTAGCACCCTCCCGGAGCTAGTAACAGGCGTCATCTTTAAGCAATCAGAGGATGAGTCAAACATGACTCTCAAACTATCCGACCCACCACCACATACATGAAATCCACAGCTGTAGGAAGGACTGAGAGGAGCACTAGCAGCAAACGGATGCAAAAAGACATCAAACGTAGTTAGTCCAAAATTAAAAACAGCCGATAAAACCTTAATCCCCATTAACAAGAAGCAAACCATAGCCAGTCAAACAAAAAATGGCAAGCAAACCCAAAGAAAAAATCAAATCTTAAGGTGCAGCAATTGAAATTTCATATCGGACCTGAAACTTTAAGATCTAATTTTTGGTTAAGAGAGAGGGAAGATGGTGGGGAAGAACATGGTTGAAAAAGACTGATGTGTGGTTGGTGATGGAAATATGGAAGGGCTGGGTTTGAGGGAGAGGGGCTGTAAAACAGAGGAAAAGGTGAGTAAAGAGAGCAAAAAATACAAGGAGAAATACTAGGGAAGAAACTGAAGAAAGGGAGGAAAAACGGGATAGACGGTTGTAAACATTCATTGTTTACCAACAACATCATCAACCAAACCATAAACTACATCAACACAAAATCATCACTCAGTAAAAGTATTCCATGTAAGTGTACTTACTTCGCAGGATTCGCCATGAAAACCTAGCAGAAAGGTTCTTCTCTTCTCTTGGATTCGTAATAGTTCTCACTTTCAATATGACTAATGCTATATGAACATGGTAATCTGAGAAGAGGGACCAAGCTATTTTTATCATCTCAAATGATAATTGCTCCTATCGTGGCAACAGTTACATGTCAATTTTTAGAGTTTGAAACCAACTCTAATTCAAAAGTTTGAGTTCTATTGTTTCCCTCCTCTGTAATTTATCATAATTAAATTACTACAAGTCCAATATTAATATAAGTCCATTTGTTCTCTTGACATGCCCTAAACTATGATTTTATTATTACTCACATTATGGAAAAATCCTAACACGGGTGAGACAAACTGGTAAAATTCTTTCACAAAGGAGAGAGAACCCCCACAGACAAAGGGAAGAACTCCCATAGGTATTGCTTAGAAATATAGAAAGCTCTCTCTTTGTGTATTTTCCATTAATTGTTTCATTCTTGTTGAGCGACCAAATCCCTCTTCCTACATGGACTTATGTTGACGTGAAGAAGATGAGAGAATACTTTGATTTTGGTTCTTTATTTTTTAAATGGGTGTAAAGATAAATTTTACATTGAATTGAATTGAGTTTGTGAGAGGAATTTAGGTAGTAAATTTGAATTTAAAGAGGTATTGATAATTTAATTAAAAATAATATGAGTGTAAAGAATAAGTTGAGTCTAGAAAATGTTATATGTGTTGTAGCCTATTTTATCTGACGAGGTTAAGAGGACCGGTGGCAAGGAGAAGAGAGAGTGCGAGAGATGTGTTTGTACAATTGTAGGGAAATGCGTGTGTTATCCCTCCTACATAGTACCTTTATTTATAGCAATAAAAGGAGATAAGATATTCCTTCATCCCCAAGAAATACAAGTTGTAATAGGAAATGATAACTGAAATCGAATATAATCTAGGATTTACATAATCACACTTAAACTAGGAAATGCAGAAGTTGAGGAAGTCGACTCGTCGGCACTGATGCTAAGGAACAACACTTATTCTCAATAAGGTAGGAACTTGCATAAGTAAGTAAGTCTCACTAAAAAACCCTAAGGCTATGGCAAAAACCCAAGTAGGGACAAAATTCATGGTCTAAGGAAAAATGTGTGAGAAATGCAAAGTCAAAAGAAACATCTATGGGATGTCATCAGGGATATGACCAGCCCAAGGTGAGTGCCTCGTTAAAATATAGTTAGGTAGCAAAAACCTAGTGGAAAAAATGCTCCTAATCGTAGGGGAAAAGAGTAAATTAAGATTAAGCAAGTATCTTCATGATACTCCCACTGAGTTTGGCACAATTCCAAAAAGAAATAGCAATGTTCCAACTCAGAAAGTTTACGCATACCAATTCCATGAACAAGCTTCTGAAACTTCGTCTTCAGCAGTGATTTGGTTAAGAGGTCGGCTAGATTGTCTTGTGAACAGATTCGCGTGACTTCAATCTTCTGATGCTCTTGTTGTTGATGTGAAAAGAAGAACTTCGGCATAATATGCTTGGTGTTGGCTCCTTTGATGTAACCCTTCTTGAGTTGTTCAATGCATGCTGCGTTGTCTTTAAAGATCGTTGTCGGGATATCAACGCCGGGATAAAGATTGCAGGAGCTTTGAATATGGCCCACTACTGCTTTCAACCAAAATCATTCCCGAGTTGCTTTATGTAAGGCAAGAATTTTAGCATGGTTAGACAAAGTGGCAACTAAGGTCTGTTTAATTGACTTCAAAGAGATTGCGGTGCCTCCAATGGTAAAGTCAGTAAAGACATAACACATTTGAGAATGTGCCTTGTACAGATATGACAAGTATCCTGCATCGGCATAACCAACAAGGTAAGAATCAACTCGAAAAGAAAAAGGTGCAGCATAACTTGAGGATCTGTAGGAATAGAACAAGCCCAGATCTATAGTACCCTTAAGATAATGGAAAATGTTTTTCACGCCAATCCAGTGTATGCGTATAGGTGCATTACTGTACCTTACTAAAAAATTAACAGCAAATGAGATGTCAGGTCTACTGCATTGAGCTAAGTACAATAAAACACCTATCGCACTTAGATAAGAAACTTCAGGCTCTAAAATCTCTTCATCATCCTCCTTTGGACGGAAGGGATCTTGTTTTACATCTAGCGATCTAAACTATAGGAGTACTCGAAGGCTTCGTTTTATCCTCATTAGAGCGGCGCAACACCTTTTGGGCGTAGTTCAATTTACGTAGTAGAATTCCATCCGAACAATGCTTTATCTTGAGACCGAGACAGTATCGAGTCTTACCTAGATCGTTCATCTCAAATTCCAACTTTAGGTGTGCGGCAATTCCCGTGAGCTCTTTAAGAGTTCCGATAAGATTCATGTCTTCGACATATACTGCAACAATCATAAATCAAGAATGTGACTTCTTAATGAACACATAAGGGTATATTTCGTTGTTCACATATCCCTGACTAGTCAAATACTCATTTAGACAGTTATACCACATTCTTCCATATTGTTTCAAACCGTAAAGTGAACGCCTCAGTCGAATTGAGAGCGTGTTTCGGGGTTTGGAAATATTTGAACCAGTTAATGTAAGTCTTTCAGGAACTTTCATATAAATTTTTGTATCAAGATCCCCATAGAGATATGCGGTTACTAAGTCCATCAGCTGCATACTCAGTTTTTCAAAAACTACCAAACTGATAAGGTAGTGAAAAGTAATCACATCCATAACGGGTGAATAAGTTTCATCATAGTCAATCCTGGGGCATTGTGAGAAGCCTTGTGCAACAAAACAAGCTTTGTAACGCACAATTTCATTCTTCTTATTACGCTTCCGAATGAAAACCCACTTGTAGCCAACCAGCTTCACATGTGGAGGAGTAGGACCAATCAGTTTTACCTGGATTGCTTGTTTCTAGTTTTACCAATAAGTTTTATGTCGACATTCATCAACGAACTACAGTTCAATGTCATCGCTCAACATGATCTCAGTAGCTACTGCAAATGCTAATACACCGTCGACAATCATCTTATTTCTATGCTACACATCATCTAAGCTAGCATAATAGACAGAAATCTCACGATTATCAGGAGGAGGATTCGTTTCTTCAAGAATGCTTCCATAATCTAGAATTCCCCCATAAGTTAGATAGAATGAGTAAGCAATAGTCAGATTCACGATAGGCTCTTCGAGACCTTGTGTTGTGGATTTCCTCTTCCAGAAGTGTGAATCCTTTGAACCAAGAGGTCTGCCACGATTTTTTGTAAAGGCAGATGATTGGCTAGCAGCTAATGTACGTGGATCACCAAGATTGGCATCCTAGGCTTCGAGGAGGGAAGTCCATCGTACCTTTGGTACATCCATCTTTGTAGGCGTATTCGTAGCTGGAATATGTATTCTTGTCACGCGCGCTAGATTGGTGAAAGCATCTGGCATACTCTGAGCTACGCTCTGGAGATTTAATATGTGCTCCACTTCAGTTTCAGACTGAGCGGTGCAGGGATCTAAATGAGACAAAGTGGGAGTCGTTCATGATAATTTGCATTGTTCTTCAGGAATGTTGACGTTCTTATCTCCTCTTAACAGTTGGAAGACTGTCTCATTGAAGTGACAATCTGCAAAATGAGCGGTAAACAAATCGCCTGTCAAAGGTTCTAAGTAAACAATAATCGAAGGAAAATCACATCTGACATAGATTCCCATCCTTCATTAAGGCCACATTTTTGTACATAAGGGCAGCGAGATCGACACATATGCCGCACAAGCAAAAATGCGCATATGCGATATGTCTCGTTCATATCTGGTAACCAACTGAAGAGCACTAAATGGTTGTGTCACAACCGGCCTCAGTCGAACCAATTTTGCTACGTGCAATATTGCATGGCCCCAAGCAGCAATTGGGAGCTTGGTACATATGACCAACGATCGAGCAATCATTTCTAAGCGCTTAATGAAAGCCTCTGCTAGCCCATTCTGGGTGTGAACATGGGGTACGCGATGTTCAACTTTAACCCCAACCGACATACAATAGTTATCAAAAGTTTTACATGTGAATTCTCCAACATTATCCAATCGAGTAGATTTGATTGGATAATCAGAGTAGTGAGCCCTGAGCTTGATAACCTGAGCCAATAGTTTGGAGAATGCATCTTTCCTTATGGACAACAAGCACACGTGTGACCAACGTGTGGAAGCGTCAACTAAAACCATAAAGTATCTAAATGGTCCGCATTGAGGGTGAATCGGTCCACAAATGTCCCCCTGAATCCGTTGTAGAAAAAATGGGAGGATTCGAACGAATCTTGTCATAAGAAGGCTTAGTAATAAACTTTCCCATGGAACATATTTGACATACGATTCGTTGGATCGAACCTAAACTTCGGGTTAGTGGATGCCCGTGTGATGATTTGAGGATTCGGCGCATCGCTATTCATCCAAGATGTGCCAAACGATCATGCCAAAGTGTAATTTCTTGTGCAGTCCTAGTAGTAGGGCCGGCCACATAGTGGCATTCTATGAGGCATATGGTTGTAGTATACAGACCACTCGGGATACGCTTCATCTTCTCTATAATACACTTCTAGCCATATTCGTAGGAAGTTATGCACATAAATTCAACCCTGTTTTCTACGTGGGTTTCAGCGTGGTAATTGTTATCTCTAATGTCCTTGAAACTTAACAATGTTCTTCCAGAACGTGGAGAATAGAATGCCTCAGCAATGGTCAAGATTGTACAATTGGACAACATTATACGTGCCTTACCATATCATTCTATCAGGTTGGATGGGCCTAAGAAGGTTGTTAGAGGTGCATTCTTAGGTAAGGCTAGAAAAAAAATACCAAAAATCCCAAACTAAACCGAAAAAATCTCGAAACCGAACAGAAAAATTACCAAACCGAAAGTCCCGAAAATTTCGGTACCCAATACTAAACCGATCCCGAAATTTCGGTATGGGAATCGGTCTCGAGTTTTCAGGATTTCAGTATTCCCAAACCGAACAAAAAAATTATATTATTTAATTTTTCAATATATATTTGGAATTTTAATAACCGTCGGATCTCAACCGTTGAATCCAAATAAAACCCTCATTCAGTCACTCAATCACTCTTTCTCGACCTCACTTCACCGCTCACCTTGCTCTCTTATCCAGTCATCCTCGCTCGACATCCACCCTTCTCGATCACTTAAGGCCAGAGCCTTCGAGGACGTTCGAGTGTTGGCCCATGAGATTGACGGGCGCCAGGTGAACTCATTTTTCAATGCCTTCATTGTTGTTTCTCCATTTTTTGTCCAAATTGAAAAGATAAACAATTTATGATTTTTTTTGGGTTTGATTTGAATTCACCATTGTAATCTCTATTGGAGAGATTGAGGGCAAGTTTTGGGTTGAGGTACTTATTTGCAATTTCCTAATTTGTTGATAGGAAGGGCATCCTGGCTTGACCGAAGCTACTTGGTACATTACAGGGCAATTGGAAATGATAAAGGAACGAGCTGGGTCCAATGTTAGGTCTATAATACACTATAAAGGCTGTTTCTTTTTTTTATTTATTCATTGTTTATCCGAGTTTCATGTGGCAATGGTGCCTAAATTTTATACTTGTAGAATTGAGATAGAAGATTGTTTCTCTTGGTTATAGAAACCACACAATTATTGTGATGAGGTAAACTATACACATTTTTCGATTACTTTAGTTTCTTGTCAATATTTGACAAAAAAAAAGAAGAAAATTCTTGTCAATATACTGCCAGTCTCAGTTTTGTCACTACTTATTGCCGTCGCTATATCTATTGTTTTGGTCAAAGTTTTAAGAATATTATGAGTATTGTAGTGGCATTGATGTTTTCATTTTGCTGCAGTTTAGTAAATTTCAGTTCACATTAAGTTGTATTCAATGGCAGGATATCGTTAATATATTCACAAGATAATGAACCATCAATTTTGTTAAATGGACATTTTGACAGTCCACTTGCTTCCCCAGGTGCTGCTGATTGCGGTTCATGTGTAGGTGTGTGGAAACAAACTTTCATTTGATTTTAATCATTTCTTGCATGTTGATGTCACTTTCTTTAATTTTCTATTCTTCTGCAGCATCAATGCTGGAAATAGCAAGGCTAATGGTGGATTCTAGATGGGTTCCTCCTCGACCTGCTATTTTTCTTTTTAATGGGACTGAAGAGCTTTTCTTGTTAGTAATTTATTTCCATAATATTTAGTCTGGAAGTTATTGCATCATTTTCTACCAATTCAGGTTTTATAAAGTTATTGCGTCTAATTGAAAAAGAGCTCAAGAGATTTGGCATAAGGTAAGTCAGATATAGCTTTGTCTCTGATTTGTAATCTAGATAGCTTTGTCATTTTGTTACTTCAGTTTAGCAGATCTTAAGGAAATTTATGCATTGGTCACTATTTCGGGATTCTCGATTTGTCCTGAAATCTCGAAACTATTTCAAAATTCCCGAAATTTGGGATTCCCAAAAATTTAGTTTGGGATCGGTCTCAAAATAGAGATTCCTGAAAAATTCGATTTGGGAATCGGGACATGGTTTTTGGTTCGGTATCCAACCAACCCTATTCTTAGGTATGAAGTTAGTGAAATATATGCGTTCACATAAAACGGTGTGCGTGGTTGCACTAGTTGCCAAGACAACTAACTTTCCCACTAGTCATACCTAGAACGCAAAAATTAATTTGAATTGGTCACATGCATAAAAGTTCTTTAAAACAAATATCAATTCAAAATAATTTCATTTATTCAAGGATGGTAATTAATTAAAACTTAATATCCAAAAAAAAAAACAAACAAACACAACAAATAATCCAAACATAAAGGAAAATTGTTTAAAAATCAACCAAAAAACAAGGGGGTTTCGGCCACTAGGTGGAATTCGGCCCTAATGTGCAATTTTAACTAACTAAAATTGTCTATGTCTAAGATTCTAACCTTTCATATGGGTGGTATCCTCTTGAAAGTCAAAAACCTTCATCTTTGTAGTCTCCAGTTCGTCCACTTGCACGAAATTAGATTCAAACTTCTTACGACGAGAATGATATTCATCTACAACCTTCATGAGAGCTCGGCAAACACGAGACCAATGTTCCTTTGAACCACAACGATAGCATATGTCCCCGTCCATGGTTTCAGGTGCTTTGCCTTTATTCTTAAAGTTTGGGGCCTTGGGAGCGAGGTTTGAGTGCTTCTGGGTTTTGTTTCCTCCCTTGGATGGGCCTTGACTCTACTGACCTTAGTGGGATGGCTTCTAGCTACCACTACCACACCTCTTTTGGGGTTTTGGGCTTTGTTTTGTTTTATAATGTGCTTCAGGCATAGCAGTCGCCCTAGTAGGTCGAACTTGATTCTTCATCAACAGCTGATTCTGCTTTTCAGCCAGAAGTAAAACAGAGATCAAATCTAAGAACTTAGTGAACTTCTTAGCTCTATATTGTTGCTACATGACAATATTAGAAGCAGAGAAGATCGAATAGGTCTTTTTCAGGAGATCTTATTTGGTCAAAGTTTCGTTACAAAATTTAAGAAGTGATCAGATTCAACAAACTTCAGAATTATATTCATTGACAGACTTAAAGTCTTGGAAACGCAAGTGCTGTCAGTCATGTCTTGCTTCAGGCAAGAATATGTCCTTTTGATGATCAAAACGATCAGCCAAAGCAACCCATAGTGCACGTAGATCCTCCTCAGCAAGATACTCAGTTTGCAGAGCGTCATGGATATGTCTTCGAATGAAGATCATAGCAGTGGTTTTTCAACCTCGCTAACAGGGTTGTCCGCTTCTTCTTTAATAGCGGGACGCAAATTCTTTGAAATGAGGTGGAGCTTCACATCTTGGACCCTGATAGAAACATATTCATGTGACTTTATTAGTTTTTTTCCTTGCATTTACTCAATTAGTTTCATCTTATTAGAATGTTTTAAGTTATTTTCGCGTGTCTGTAGGTTCTAAATAACAAAGTTAGCAAAGAAGTACATTTTGGTGCAATTTGGAGCTATTTTCGGGTGAAATGGATTCCATGCATGGGGAGCATAAAAAATGGATGGTTGTGATTCATTCTCACCAACAAACTGGATGGTAGTGATTCATTCTCACCAATAAAAATGGATGGTGGTGATTCATTCTCACCAACAAAAATGGATGGTGGTGATTCATTCTCACCAAGAAAATGGATGGTAGTAATTCATTCTCAAAGCCTATAAATAGGCTTCTCCATCAAGGCCAAAGACACGAATTCACATCTACAACACATTTCATAAACAACACAATTTCTGCCGCAAGTTTCCTTCTTCCTCCATCCATTTCCATCCACCTATTTTCCTATTCATCCCCTACCACCCTTCCATACTCTCTCAACCTATCCAATCTCTGCCACATCCCCTAGACCATCCAAACACCACACCACACCCACCTTGGTGCCGCATGTTTGCAAGAAAAGAGGAGGACTTGGAGTTGTGCTAACCATTCAAGACGTTGGATTTTTGGAGCGTTCTAGGTGTCTTCTACTTTTGTTTATCATGTTTAAATTCAATTATAGTTGTTTAATTGCAAATATGTGGAACTAAATTCGTTTTGGCTAGAGGTTGATTCAAAGCCATGAACATACTTGTAATATGAATTGATTACCTTCAGTTGTGATTTCATGAGTTGTGAATTCAATTTGCTTAACTGCTTGATTTATAACTTATTCTTGTATGTCGATTAAGGATGCATACTTAGTTTGCATGCATGAATTTGATGCTAGAATATAAGGGAGTTTCACCTAATCGTTATGAACTTATATTCACAAGTAGTGGAGGTTGCTAGTCACAATTGCGTTAAGTGAATTCTTGGCAAGAGTATCATGCTATTCATAGTTACGAATGCCTCGTCAATGCTTATAGTTTTCACAAAGTTTAATGATCTTTGATTGTATCTCTATTGTGCTGTTCACGTATGGGACTTTTGAAGAATGTTTTGAATTGTTGTATGCGCTTTTCCGTCCAATTCAATAACTTAAGGAAAACTTGAAGGTTAAAAAAGTGTTGTTCACGGTTAATCTGGGGTGTTGAGATTCATGGTTTATTGAAAGAACAACTGAAAAATTGGTTTGTATGCAAGTGTGTCATGTGTGGAGTGTAAGAATAGTGAAGTGAAGAAAACTAATGTCCATGTGAAAGATGAATCAATGGTTGAATTGAATGACACTTGTCAAGAGATAACATAGGTGGTTATAAGGTAGTTAGCTTTTAGCTTAGTGAGCAAGTATTGTAAAGAAACTATATAGCAGACTTTAGTAATCTGTTGAGATGTAATTGAATGAAATACAACAACCTTTCTCTCTCTAAGAGCTAACTCTTTTCTCTCTCTCTCTACTTCTTCTTTTTCGATTATCTCTGTGTTCTAAGCCTCTCTTCTTAAAGGTTTTTCTGCAATTCTTACATGGTATCAGAGCCATAGGTGGATCTAATACTTCCGCATAATCTCTGCAACTCTGCAACATATATTTCTCTTCTCACCTCTCTGATTTGTGAATTCTCTGTGATTTTCTGGGCTTATCAAGATTCTAGTTTTGAAGATACTCGAGTGCTAGTATAGTGCACGTCACCTGTTTGACAAAAGTTCAAAGTGAAGATTTCTTCTTGCAACTATAACAATGGTCACTGCAGCGCAATTGCAAATCGTGCAATCACCCATTACAAATCTTATTACTACTGTTTCTTCTTCGGTTTCGGTGAAATTGGATGACTCCAATTATCTTGTATGGAGCTTTCAGATGAGTCTTTTGCTTGAGAGTCATGGAATTCTTGGTTTTGTTGATGGGTCCAAGAGGTGTCCAAAAAGGTTTCTTGATGAGGCAGATCTTGAAGGAGTTGAAACCGATGCTTATCAAGTTTGGAAAATGCACGATCGTGCTCTTATGCAACTTCTTATAGCTACATTGTCATCCACTGCAATTTCCTGCATTCTTGGAAGTACAAGTTCTCATGAGATGTGGACAAGCCTTAAAGAACTATTCTCGACAGTCACCAAAGCAACAATCTTTCAAATGAAGACCGAACTACAAAACATTCAGAAGGGGTCTGATTCTGTATCTGTGTATCTGCAGAAAATTAAGGATGCAAGAGATCATCTTGCTGCAGCAGGGGTTGTTTTTGACGATGAGGACATAGTAATCCTTGCTCTAAAAGGTTTATCATCTGATTACAATACATTTCGATGTGTTGTTCGGGGACGAGAAAATGGGATTTCTCTGAAAGATTTTCGATCACAGCTTCTTGCTGAGGAAGCAATTCTTGGACTGTCATGTGAGTCTTCGATGCATTTTGGGACTGCAATGGTTGCTAGTAATCAGTTAGCAAAAGGCAAAGCTCTTAGTCTTGATCACAGTTCTTCTCAGTCTCAGAATTTTGATATCGGTTCCTCAAGTCAGGGCTTCAATGACAATGGTGGTTTTGGTTTCACTGGATCTAATTCTGGTCAAGGGTCATTTACTCAATATGGCTCTGGACAATTCAATGGCAGTTCATCTCACTTTCATGGATATAAAGGGTCTAACTATAGAGGCAAAGGAAGAGGTAGATTTTACAACAATAATGGTCCAAGATTTCATTCCTCATCATACAACTCAGGCCCTGGAATTCTTGGTGCTCCAAAACCATTTCAACACAACTGTACTGATCATCCGAGTGAGATTCCTACCTGCCAAATCTGCAACAAAAAGGGTTATATAGCTGCAGACTGCTTTCAAAGGCACAATACATCATCCTCTGGCAATGGTGTTGTCATACAGTGTCAAATATGTTGGAAGTATGGGCATTCAGCAACTCAGTGCTATCACAAAAACAACTTTGCATATCAAGGAAGACCACCTTCGGTTAATCTTACTGCAATGCAAGCCACTTATAACCCATCTGCCCCATCTGAACAGTTTTGGGTTGCAGATACTGGTGCCACATCTCACATGACCTCCGAGCTTGCCAATTTGAATCTGTCTACTCCATATCAAGGCACTGATACAATAACCACTGCTAGTGGTGCAGGTTTGACCATTTCTAACATTGGTACATCAACACTGCAAGCTCCTAGTCATACTTTTGCATTAAAAATGTGTTGCATGTTCCTAGGCTATCACAACATTTACTGTCTGTTTATCAACTCTGCAAAGATAACAACTGCAGGTTCATATGTGATGATGTTTCTTCTTGGGTTCAGGACAAAATCACAGGGATAATACTCCTCAAGGGACTGTGTAATGCTGGTTACTATTCCATTCCATTCCATTCTCCACAGAAACCATTGTCTGCATTACATTCACACGCATGCTATCTAGCCAAACCTGTTCACACCAGTCTATGGCATCACAGATTAGGACATCCATCCAATGTGGTTACTTCTGCAATGCTACAACATACAAAGGCTTCCACACTCCCAGACACTTCTCAATCTGTTTGTATACCTTGTTTAGAAGACAAATTTACAAAATTGTCTTTTTCATTTCCTGCACCCAAATCTGTAACTCCATTAGAAGTGATTCATAGTGATGTGTGGGGACCTGCCCCTGTCTTGTCCTTTGAAGGATCTAGGTACTATGTTAGCTTCATTGACGAATGTACCAGATACACATGGATTTTTCCAATGAATAATAAAGCTGAAGTTTTTCCAATATTTGTTAAGTTTCATACTTTTCTCTGTACTCAGTTTTCTGCAACTGTAAAAACATTTCAAAGTGATGGTGGTGGTGAATATACAAGTCTCCGGTTTCAAACTTTCTTAGCTTCCAAAGGTATTTTTCATCAAAAGTCTTGCCCATATACCCCAGAGCAGAATGGCTTAGCAGAAAGGAAACATAGGCACATTTTGGAAACTGCTATTACATTAATGCAAACAGCTACCCTTCCATCCAAATTTTGGTTCTTTGCTTGTTCTACAGCCATATACCTGATTAATAGAATGCCCTGTGTTACATTGCATATGCAGTCTCCCTACAAGTTGTTGATTGGTACCTCTCCAGTCCTTACACATCTCAGAATTTTTGGTTGTGCTTGTTATCCTTTACTGAAACCATACATCAGTTCTAAATTACAACCAAAAACAACAACTTGTGTTTTCTTAGGGTATGCAGAACATTACAAAGGCTTTATATGTTTAGATGGGTGTACAAATAAAATCTATATCTCTAGGCATGTTCTTTTTGATGAAACCCGATTTCCATATTCAACATTGTCATGTGCATCCCAACTTTCCTCACAACCATCATCTATATCATCTCTTCATTTACCTGCCCCATCTATATCATCAGTTTCTCTGCATAATCAGGTCATATTACCCTCATCTCATATGCATTCATCTTCATCTCGAGCTTCTGATTGTTTGCCCTACCTATCATCTCGTGCCACAGAATCCTTGAATGCATCTTCAGCCTCAGAGTCATTGGAAACAGAATCATGTAGTGCCTCAGATTCTATTCAACCCTCTATGTCCCATAATTCTCATACACATTCGGTTTCACCACTTCCAGTATCTTCTCAGCATATAATTACACAGTCCTCTATTCCTGTTGATCCTGATTTCCAACAAGATCAACTTACTGTTGTTCTTCCCATCCATATGAATCTGCATCCTATGCAGACAAGGTCCAAGAGTGGAATTATCAGAAGAAAAGCATATTCTGCTTCCATAGCTGCAACTTCCACACCTATAGAACCAAAAACGTTCAAAGCAGCTGCAAAAATACCAGAATGGCATTCTGCAATGCAAGAGGAAATGGATGCCCTTCATTCTCAGAATACATGGTCACTTGTTCCTCTTCCCAAGCATAAAAACCTGGTTGGTTGTAAGTGGGTGTACAGGATCAAAAGAAATGCAGATGGGTCCATATCCAGATACAAGGCACGCCTTGTTGCAAAGGGGTACAGTCAAGAAGAAGGTATAAATTATGGAGAAACTTTCAGTCCTGTGGTTAAGCCTACAACAATTCGATTGATTCTTGCCTTGGCTGCTCAGTTTAAGTGGACTCTCAGACAATTGGATGTCAAGAATGCGTTTTTGCATGGTATTCTTCAAGAAGAGGTTTATATGGAACAACCTCCTGGTTTTCAAAGTTCTTTTCACCCATCCAATTATGTCTGCAAACTCCAAAAGTCCCTCTATGGTCTCAAACAAGCCCCCAGAGCTTGGAATGAGAGATTTACAAGTTTTTTACCAGGATTGGGGTTTCAAATGTCTCAAGCCGATCCTTCTTTATTTGTTAAACATACAGTCCAAGGAACGATTGTTCTCCTACTCTATGTTGATGATGTTATTCTCACAGGGAGTGATCCTCTTTTAGTTTCAGATGTCATTGCCAATCTAACCCGGGAGTTTGATATGAAAGACTTGGGCATCTTGAAATATTTTCTTGGGCTCCAGATACATTATAACACTGATGGTCTGTTTGTCTCTCAGTCCAAGTACATCAAGGAGTTAGTGGACAAAGTTGATTTACAAGATTGCAAACCTTGTGCCACTCCGTGTCTTCCTTATCACAGATTACTCAAAGATGATGGCAACCCTTATCATAGTCCTGACCAATATTGCAGCATTGTTGGCGCACTGCAATATCTTACTTTTACTCGGCCTGACATAGCTTTCTCAGTCAATCAAGCTTGTCAATTTATGCACAATCCTATGGAGTCTCATGTTATTGCAGTCAAACGGATAGTCCGGTATCTCAAAGGTACATCTGAGTATGGCATTCAATTTACATCAGGACATCTTCATCTGCAAGCATATAGTGATGCAGATTGGGCTGGCGACCCGAATGATAGAAGATCTACTTCTGGCTTCATAGTTTTTCTTGGCTTAAATCCAATTTCGTGGGCTTCAAGGAAACAACACACTGTTTCAAGGTCCTCCACAGAGGCTGAATATCGAGCTCTTGCCATCACTGCTGCTGAGCTTGCTTGGATACGACAATTGTTTTGTGATCTTCGTATTCCACTCTCTCTGCCCCCGATGATTCATTGTGACAATGTTTCGGCTATAGCACTTTCTACAAATCCAGTATTTCATGCAAAGTCCAAACATATTGAGATTGACTATCACTTTGTCAGAGAAAGGGTTACACGGGGAGATCTCCAAATTCAGCATGTTTCTTCCTCAGATCAGTCTGCTGATATCTTAACTAAGGGATTGCCTGCACCATTATTTCAGTTGCATTGTGGCAATCTCATGCTCATCTCTATTAAGCATGAGATTGAGGGGGGATGTAAGAATAGTGAAGTGAAGAAAACTAATGTCCATGTGAAAGATGAATCAATGGTTGAATTGAATGACACTTGTCAAGAGATAACATAGGTGGTTATAAGGTAGTTAGCTTTTAGCTTAGTGAGCAAGTATTGTAAAGAAACTATATAGCAGACTTTAGTAATCTGTTGAGATGTAATTGAATGAAATACAACAACCTTTCTCTCTCTAAGAGCTAACTATTTTCTCTCTCTCTCTACTTCTTCTTTTTCGATTATCTCTGTGTTCTAAGCCTCTCTTCTTAAAGGTTTTTCTGCAATTCTTACATGGAGAAGAACCCTCTAGCTAGTCCATCAACCATCAATTCACCTTAATTTTATGTTTTTGTTTACTTTCTGCAAGTTCTTACTTTTAAGTTTTTAAATTCGTCCAAAACCAATCCCCCCTTTACATTGAGTGTCTTTTAGTGTCAATCTGTCCATTTTGGTGTCTTTTCATTGTTTTGAGTCTTTGTAATCCTATATTCGTCCAAATCAGTCCCTATTGTCTAGTTTGACTCCATTTGGTTGTTTTGAGTTGTTTTGAGTCATTCTAGTGTGTTTTGAGTTATTAGAGTGTCTTTTGCTTAGTTTTGTGTTTTTGAGTCTTATTTAGTGTTTTTAAATCAGTTTAGAGTAGATTAGCAATCCCTCCTAATCCCCGGCCTAGAACGATCCCTACTTACATCTATACTACAATTGTCAAAAAGAGGGTTTAATTTGTGTGTTAGCTTATTTACGCATTAGACCCACTTAAGGTAGTTCCTTCCATAGACCTCTAAAGCGGTGAAGTTGAGTTTGTTCAAATTCGACATGTTCCTATCACAAAATAGATGGAAAAGATGTGGTTACTGTAATGGATAAAAAATCAATCCATTCACATATGAGTAGAACATATAGGTTCTAATATACATGTATTGATTTAATTTTGCATGAAAAAAACTTCGAGTTTTCATGGGTGATGTTTTTAAATGAAAACTTCAGGTTTTCAAACAAAGCCTGTTTATAAGAAACTTCAAGTTTCGAAATAATTATGAACTTCAGGTTCATATATTCTTGCAGGCAAACGCAAATATATACACAGAAATATGCAAAAGTAATTTCAGGTCTACAATTATAATTGAATTAACTATTTGGATTTTGGGCCAAATTTTAAGTGTGGGTGAAAAATATAAAACCCATTGGGCCTAAAGGTGGCTTAAGAAAATGTGGTCCATGTGGGGTTTCTCGGGTGCAGGCTTCAGGCCTACGGGGAGGTAAGGAGTGAAACGAGCCGCAACAGGCGAGCCCAAAAAAAAATCCACAAAGGCTAGGGAGATGGGTTGCTACAGCAAGCCCAAAACAAAAATTAAAAAAAATATCATGCAAGCTGCTTCAAGCAAGCCCAAAAACAATTTTTTTTTCTTCTTTCTTTTTCTTTGTAGGCCGGGGAACACAATTGGGCCCAAGGGAGGACGTGATCCAGTGCATCGCATCATTTGGGAACACCATAGCCATCGGGTTGGTGTCTCGCGTGGGCCGAGCCAAAAGGTTTTGGGTCACTATAGGTGAGCCCAAAGAAAAAAAAATCAGTTCAATGGTCGAATTGGGCTTGGAAAAACAAGCCCAAAGAGAAAAAAATTTCTTGCCCGAGATTATATCTGGCCCAAATTAAGGTCGGGTTTTGGGACCAAGAAACCTAGCAAAGTTAGGGAGTGTCGCGCGAGGAAGAACATGATAGGAGCATATTTATGCAACTTTGTTATCTTATTTCTTTGCATTTACTTAGCTAATTTCCATTTATTACAGTAATTTAAGTTATTTTCGTATTATTGTAGGTCTAAGTGGTGAAGATGACAATAAATGGCCAGAAGGAGCAATTTAGAGCAGTTTTGGACTTGGATTGGATAGCATGCATGGAGAACAAGTGGGATGGAAGTTTTTGAGGTTTAAAAGGTGTTTAACATGTGCTAAGATCTGGAGAAATCAGAATTGAAGCTTGGAAGACAAGGAAAAATATTATCTTATCTAACCTTATCCAATTTTATCTTATCTTATCTAGTTTTACCTTATCTTATCCAACATTATCCAAACATTATTCTATTTAATCCAACATTATCTAAACCTATTTCCAGCTGCAAAAGGAGTCCTTATCCTATTCTAAATACTTCCCATTTGATTTTAGAAGTCCTAAACCAATCCAAACAACCTAATCCTTCTCCCCATTGGTTTCAACGTGCTCTACCCTATATAAAAATAATTCTGGCGAAATTCAGAGGGGGAATATATTGGTGCCGTGACATGCAATTAGGAGAAGGAGAGCTTGTGCCATGCAGAGATAAACCCAAGTCTTGTGCCGCAAATTGGATTCAACCATTGGAGATTTTTAGAGTTTTTTCTATCCTTGTTTAGTTTTCATGTTTACTTTATATTGCTTTTCAATTATGATGAACGTGAGTAACTAAGTTTCTTTTTAGCTAGAGGAGAATTCAAAGCTATGGACATATGTTTTATATGAATTGATTTCCTCCAATTATTGTTTCGTAAAACATGAATGCGATATACTTATCTATTTTATAGAGAACTTATTCTTGTATGTTTATTAAGGAGGCCTACTTAGTATGCATGCAGGGATTTGATGCTAGAATATAAAGGAATTTCACCTAATCATTATGAACTTATATTCACAAGTAGTAAAAGTCACTATCATGATTGCGTTAAGTAAATTCAAATTCCTGGAATGAGTATCATGTTTTTCATAGTTACGAATGCCTTGTCAATGCTTATGATTTTCATAGAACTTAAGGATCTTTGATATGTATCTCTATCATACTGTTCATATAGAGAACTTGATAAGAATAATTTGATTGCGTCGCTGAGTCCAATTCAATAAAATTAGGAAAATCTGAGAGTTAATTAATGTTGTTCACGATTAATTTAGGGCATTGTCAGTCATGGTTTATAGAAAGAATAACTGGAAATCGATTTGTATGCATATGTTTCATGTGTGGAGAAGAATCCTCTAGTTAGCCTTTAACCCATATTCCCTTTACAATTCACTTTGATTGCTGTTATTCACTTTGTTTCTTAAAATTCATCCAAAATCCCTCTAGTTATTGTTTTAGTGTTAGTTTAAATAGTTTTAAGGTTTATAAGTTAGATTTGTGTTGATTAGCATCACTTCTAATCCCCAGAATAGAACGATCTCTACTAACTCATACTAAGATTGCATTATTTATAGGGTTTAATTTGTGTGTTAGTTTCTACCACATCAGAACACTAGCGTTGCCACTGTGGGTGGCCACATCTTGGATGGGGGGAACTCGAGACACCTATGTTGGGTGTTATTGACCATAATTACGAATAGGAGATTGGAAATTATTTTTCTCAATCAACATGTTAGTAGTTTCATTAGTTAGGGTTTTGTTCAACAATGCAAGGTCGGAGGGATTTTGATAGTTAAAAAAGATAAATAATATGTTAAAAATGATTTGGGGTGTATTCAGAATTTTTTATTTTTTTTAACCTAATAAGGTCAAAATTGCCATTACGAAGTAGGGTAAATAAATTATTTAATATTAAATTTTAATATGGGGTGCATTTAATATTTTGTGGAATGCTAATATAAAAAGCCTCGGAGATTCTTTTGAATAAAGGTTATGTACATGTGCATGTATACTTTGTGTGTGCATAATTTTTTTTTTTCATAAAAAAATTTAAAAAAAAACTTAAAAGAGATTGACTGCGTTCACTTCCAGTCCCAATACAGTAAAAATGATGGGCATTTCTTGTCACAGACGGCAAAACCTATTCCAAACATGAAAATTATAAACTGAAATCAGTACGAATAATTGTGTCCGTTAAAAAATTGGCTTCCTTGTGCACATAGTTTCATGAAATGGAATCAAATATGGATGCCAGCCACTGATATCTTCAATGCTTCACCATAATTTTATTATTATATTGTATGCTTTTGTCACTTTGTTTTTTTATTTTGGTCCGTTCTGTTATAGTATACCATTGAACTTTTGAGAATTACCCTCCCAACCAGTTCTATTCGGCTGGTATTGTTGTAAATAGAGTGAAATCGAGTGGCAAAGAATTGAGCTGCTACAGTGCCGCTCCCCCTTCAATAGTAGAATAGATTTACACATTTGAACCTTTCACATGTCCCATTTGATTCAAGAATTTTGATTTAGTCCACACGTCACAGTTGATGAATTTTGTTTTCTCGGATTGCCGTCCCAATTAGACTGCTTCTAAATAGGGCTGGTTCGGTATGGGATACCGAACCAAAAACCATGTCCCGATTCCCAAACCAAAATTTTCGGGAATTCCAATTTCAAGACCGATCCCAAACCAAATTTTCGGGAATCCCAAATTTCGGGAATCCCAAAATAGTTTCGGGATTTCGGGACAAATCGGGAATCCCGAAATAATTTTGGGCTTTTGGGTTGAAAGCCTGAAACTTGACATATTGGCCAACAAAACTCTGCACATAGATGAGTGCTTTAGGGAGAAAAAAGATGTAAAGAAAGAAAATCCTCTGTTTTCATTGCCACTCAAGAACTTTTAAAATTTCAAAGATTTCAGATGTACACTTTCATCCTAATTGTATGCCAAGTATAGTTAAAAGCACCATTATAAAGTACAGGAGTACTAAGATACAAAGCACATGAAAATCACATATTCGTAAATAGTTCTAAACATTAACAAATGGATGCTTAACTGTTTGATAAATGACCAAGAAAAGAACACTAATCCATTTGATCAATGATGGAATGATGGCTGTCTTTACTTACATCTTCATCAATGTTGGACTGCAACATAGCGATCACACCCCCTTTTAGGCATTGGTATTCACTCACCTGAAACAAAAAGAACAATATAACAATCACAACACTTCACAACAAATTGTGGAAAAAGAACCTTGCATTTTGACTCTCTCGGATAATTTGTGTACGCAAATGAACACTTCGGAGAACAAATTCACGTTGTTTATTTCAAAATGGAGGTAATGAACTACACACTACCAGCTCAGAACTAGAATATGCAACCATCAAAGCAAATAAATACTGCTGCAGTTTAAAGATATCAAACCTTAAACCAGGATCACTTATGTGAGGTGTGAAGAACCAACCTTGAGTGCAACTATAACCAGAGTAAACCAACGGCAACAACACATAGATCAGTCAAAATATAAAGCCCGTTCATTATCAAATAAAGCCGCATTTCATTAACAAAAAACAGATTAAATATTTTTTGGTTCATCATTTAATACAAAGATTCAATTGGATGTAAAAATGAATGAAAATGTGCAATTCACATTATAATATTCCAAGTATTCTTATAAGAATAGCAATTCTCTCTTGTCTAGATTGTTGCCACTACACTAATGGCAGTTTGTGAACGGATAGAACCAGATTTGACAGCATAGCTTAAGGAAAAAAGTAGATTACCTTTCACTTTCAGACAAAGGTTTCTGTGAGCTTTCTAACTCCACTCCTGATTTCAAAACGTATCTCCACTGCATCTTATCATCCAAAAAGATCGCCTAACCTAATGGTAAACATAAATATAGAAATTAAATTAGGGCTAGAATCATGAACATCCAATCCAAAATATGAACAAATTTCACAAACCCTAATCTAGAATTTGAACCCTAAATTAAATTTCAAAATTCAAACCCTAAATTAATTCCAAAATTTACCTGATTTGGGGGAGAATCGGTGCATAGTGCACTGGATGAAGAAAACTCTCAGAGAGGAGAGGGCTCGGTGGCTGAGGGAGGGAGGGAGGGAGGGTGCGGGGGTGGGCCGGTGATTGGGACTGGCCGAAGCTGAGCTTCCAATTCGAGACAGAGAGGAGAGGGCTCCATGGCTGAGGGAGGGAGGGTGCGGTGGTGGGCCGGTGACTGGGACTAGCCGGAGTTAAGCTTCAAATTCGAGACAGAGAGGAGATGACTCGGTGGCTAAGGGAGGGAGGATGTACGACTACAATTGAAATGAATGGAGAACTCAGAAAAGGCTAGAACCCTAACAAAGAATGGACGGCACAGATCAATTTAAAACAATCCAATGGTTGAAATTAACTTTAACTATAATTAAAAAAAAATTATATATATATTTTCGGTTCGGTATGGGATTCCGAAATATTGAGATGCCAATACCGAATCCCATACCGAAATTTCGGGATCAATTCGGGATAACATCCCGAAAATTTCGGGAATTTCGGTTTGGGAAATTTTTGGTTTGGGATCGGGATTTTTTCGGTTCGGTTTTAGATTTTCGGGAATTTTTTCCACCCCTACTTCTAAATGCCTACTTCCAAAAATCAACCCCAAATCCCCTAAAACTTTATAAACACACATCACTAACTCTCCCTCATCAATCAGCTCAGCTTACTACAATTCAAATATTTTTCAATCACTTCTCTTGGTTTCAACCCTTAACCATTTTACAAAAAATGAGGAGCTCTACCAAAGCAAACAAGCAAAGCATGCTGATGTACATTATTTGTGCACCCATAAGGACCTTGACCAAGGCCAGGAATTTTTACATGACGAGTCTGGAGGATTGTGCCGGCAAGGTGGGTCACGGTGGCGGTGGTGTGAGCGGTTACACTGCGTCACAAGTTCTGCACGTTCCCAGAAGCTTCAGTGTCAATTCTTCGAGTTCTAGCAACGATGCGGACGTGAGGCAGCTTTTTAGAACATCGACGTCAAATAGGAATAACAGTGTAGAGAAAGGTAATAAGAACAAGTCAGTAAGTAATTCAGATATGCATAGAAGACCAATTGTTAGACAACCCAATAACACTATGAATGGAATGGGGGTGCGGAGTTCTAGTGTTGGGTTGAAGATGAGAAGGATTGACGAGGAGACCGCTTGTTCTTTTCGGGAAGATGAAGTGAATGTGAAGACTGATTTGTATCCAAGAAGCAGAAGTTATGCAGTCAAGAGAAGAACTGTTGGGGTTTGCATAAATTGTGAAGGATTACTAAACATTATTAAGAAAAACAAACCGAAAAACACAAAAAATACTTGTAGCATACCCATATTTCTGCATTAAAGTCCTGTTAGCTGCAGGAACTGATGTTCTAATCACGGGTCCAAGTAGATTATCTCAGCATGTGCTGAGGCACGCCTAAAGTGGAGCAACCTTTTTAATAATTCCGAAGAACCATCTACTGAAGCAGGCTTAACAGTCACCCCTTCAAGCATAGATGAATTTAAGAGAACCATCTGCATCAACCTTCTCGCGGGCCTAAACAAGGTCTACAGCATCAGAATATTGAATTTCCATCAAAACAGATTTCTGAACTACAACTCTCTAGAGTGCAGCTGGTTTGAAAGTTTTAATTCAACTTAAGAATACTGCATGAATCAATAGGATAAAAACTCAACAAAATTTCTAGTAATCACAGAGCAGGGGAAAGCAAAGAAAATAAACAAACAAAAACAAAAAAATCTAATAAAAGGGTGTCCCGCGCGCCCACAAAATATTTAGTTATTGCACACACATTACTCCTTATGTGCAGACCGGGTCCTGCGCATAATATTATACAACTGTGGTTTCATATTTAATATTATATAATACACATTTGTTCATTATATATTAAATTGGTTCTATATTTAATCTTATTATTACGCAAAATTTCACCACAAAAATCTTTATAAATGCATGTGACACAGAGAGCGGCGGCGCGGGTCTCTATAACTGGAGTTGTGAGTTGCGGGAAGGCTTCGCAGAAGCAAAACCGTGACTGAGGTTGGAGATTTCTGAGTTTTGGGCTTGGATTTGAGGAGAAGAGGGCCCACACGGCAGCTGGTTGGGGGATTTACACGCGAAATTGTGCTGGAATATGGCAAAGAGTTGCATGCCCATGTTTTGAATTATGGACTTGATTCTAATGTTTTTGTTCACCTAATTAACAAGGTGACTGAAAAGGTTCTAAAAAAATTACTTATTTCCATTTCAAATTATATATATACACTTATGGCTCGTTTACGTAACCATAATTAAAATAGGAGAAATTAGATTGTGGGAGAATTGAATCGAGAATGAATTGAAATAAAGAGGAATCAGAATCAGATTCATGTTGAAGCTGTTTACTTAAATGTTCATGAATCGGAATATGAATGAACTTGAGTTTGTATAGGTTGTTTACTAATTCAACTGAATCAGAATAAGAATTAATATGATTACTAAAATGTCCTTTTTTGTTTTAGTAGGAGTCTTGTAACATGCCGTGTTTTCAACCACTTCTCACACAACCACCACTTCAGCTCAGAGCACTGTAACAAACAACCCCATCTAGGATCAGGAAGAACAGTTTCCTGAAGGGCATTTAAAACCCACAGTTGTCCTCATCCACCTCCTCAGCACTGCCATGGCTTCTTGCTTTTAACCTAGCCAAATTCATCTTCCTAGTTCCCATCCTGCATAAAAAATTTAACATTTTAAGAACCTAGCCAACAGATTTGGCACCTTGTTGTGTTGCTTAACGAGTTTGACTCGGTTGCTCTCCACCAACGTCAAGTGATAGAGCGCCAACACCAAGTCGGTGCGCGTCCGCTCACTCCCCGCACTCACGAGCACGTGCATCAGTGGAGGCAATGCTCCGAGCACTTTGATCGCCATCTTGTTGTCTTCCTCCAATGCCAAGTTGACTAGCCAAATTCATCTTTTCACTTCCCACTAAAGCATCTGTCGGATAAGAGGGCATAATAGCCAAATTCATCTTCCGAGTTGTCTTCCTCCAACTCCAACGCCAAGCTGAAGCATTTGTGAATAAGAGGGCATAATAGGGAAATAGAAGTGCATTCCTGATTCCTTCACCATTCAGAAATCCAAATACCTCACCCATGGAGGGAGTCCAATTCCTCCAATTTCAAGAATTGAATTTCATTTTTCATGTGGGTCCCACACGCTTATGATTCTTTCAAATCGTAGTAAAAACAAGAATTATCTGTAATCAGAATCAAATTTCTTATTTTCATTCTGATTACGAGTGCATAAACACGCTCTAAAGAAATAATTGTGGTACTGTTCATTTGCCAGTGTTCTTCGGTTTTTGTCCTTCAGTTGCTCTTTTAAGTTTAATTTTTATCTATATTACACAGTAAAATGGTGGTTTTGTCCGAAATCTCTCGACTTCTCTGGAACTCTGAATTGAAAACTGTGCTCCAGATCTTTCCAATTGAAAAAACCCACATCATCATCATCTCCCTTGAACCTCTCTCACAGCTTTCCTCCTCCACCGCTTCCTTCTTGATCTAGTCCGAATCCACACGTCGCCCACCTTTTCCTTCTTGTTGCAGTTAGAATACACACGACATCCTGCCCATCCAAATCAATTTCACCGCCCATATTCATCCACATCGTTTTAAACCCAAAACCCAGACCGTTGTTGCTTCATCCACCACCCGTTCTACAAATTCCTCTTGACTGATGGTAAGCGAAAATTGCCCTCTTCATCTCCTAAAGTAAATTCTATTAATTTCCCCCAATTTTTTTTTGGTTTGTTTTTTATTTCAAATTTATATCAATTACTAGGATTTTGGAAGGGTGTATAGGATTGGGTAATTTTCATATTATTTTGGGAGTTTGCCCTCTTGAGGTAGAGCTTTTGTAGACAGATATTGGCTCTCTGGACAAAGTTCTTGCCTTTCCAAAATGTTGAAGAGGTCATTGAAATTTAACTAATTGATTAAGTTAAAAAAAAATTATAATCTTTTAAAACATTATTTGATAATTTTGGCATTTGAATTTTAATTGGTATTGATTTTTTTTTTTCAAAAATTTTGGAACGACGAGATGGGCCGTAGGTTGGCATATTGATGTGGTCTTGAATGATATTGGGAGACTCACTTTGTATAAACAACTTGCAGTAGCTCATACACGTGACATAGCACTGAATGGTTGATATTTCAAATGCTAGAAATGCAGTCCATATATATTTCGATTCTGTGGTGAGCTCAAGAAATGAGAGTGCGTCTGCAAAGATTGAGGTCTGTGCTGGGAAGAAATGAGAGTGTGTTGGCAAAGATTGAGGTGTTCAGGCTCAAACATTATGTCATTGTCTTTCAAATCCCTCTATACCCTGTTGAATCATAATCTTGTTTCTTGGCCCAAGTAATTGATCCAGCCTATAGAAAACACATGAAGTGTGCTAGAAATTTCTAGCAAAAGATTGTTGGTGTGCATGCTAGAAAGGTCTAGCTGATTGCAAACTTGTGTAGTGTGATCATATAGTAGAAAATTCTAGTGATGGCTTAAGTTGACAAAGCATGCCTATAAATATAGGTATGTGTGTGTGTTGTGATGCAAGAACTAAGAAAGAGAGCAAGTAGTGAGAAGTGAGAAGAAGCAACAAAGCTTCTAAGAGTGTTTGAGTGTTTCCTCTTCTATTAAGTTTGTGTGAGTGAATAAAAAGTTTTTTGTGAATTAACTTGAGTGTTCTTTCTTTCTCTTGCCTATCAAATTCCGCTGCGTCACAATCTTCTTTGTGAGATAAACATCTCCAAAGTAGTGAAGTCCTTTTAAGCCCCAACAAAGTGGTACCAGAGCTATGGCTAGCAATGCAATGGCATCCTTCCAAGTTCTAATGCTCAACAACAACAACTTCGATAGTTGGAGTATCAAAATGAAGGCCCTTTTAGGAGCACATAATGTTTGGGAAGTTGTGGAAAAAGGCTACACTGAGCCAGAAGATGAAGCTACTATGTCCCAACCCCAGAAAGAGAGTTTGAAAGACTCAAGAAAGAGATGCAAGAAGGCTCTCTACCTCATCTACCAAGCATTAGATGACAATGGCTTTAAGAAGGTCTCGAGTGCAACCTCCGCAAAGCAAGCATGGGACAAGCTTCAAACCTCTTACAAAGGAGTCGAACAAGTGAAAAAGGTTCGTCTTCAAGTATTAAGAGGTGAGTTCGAATCTCTACAAATGAAAGGGTCTAAATCAATCTCTGATTATTTCTCAAGAGTCTTAGCCGTTTCCAATCAATTAAAAAGAAACGGTGAAAAATTGGAAGATGTTAGAATTATGGAGAAGATATTACGCTCGTTAGATGCCAAATTCGAGCATATTGTCGTAACAATTGAAGAAACTAAAAACTTGGAAGAAATTAGCATAGAGCAATTAATGGGTTCACTGCAAGCATATGAAGAGAAACATAAAAAGAGGCAAGGGAATGATGAGCAGCTCCTCAAGCCACAAGTCCAGCCAAAGAAGAAAGAAGAAAGCTTCAACAACGAGAGAAGAAGAAAGCTTCAACAACGAGATAAGCCAATACGAAAGAAGTCGTGGGCGTGGACATGGTTGGAACTTCAACAACCATAGCAACTATGAAAGAGAAGAAAGCTCAACTAAAGGTCATGGAGGAGGACGCTCAAACTCGACGTATGAAAATTCTCAAGTTCAATGCTACAATTGTCAAAAGTATGGGCATTATGCTTGGGATAGAGCTCTAAGCAACAGACCTGATGAGAAGGTCAATTATGTGAAAGAAGAGAAAGAAAAGAATGGCGTTGTGCTACTGGCATGTAAAAACAATGATGGAGACCAAGACTATACGTGGTATCTTGACACCGGCACCAACAACCACATGTATGGAAGAAGAAACATGTTTGTAGAGCTCAATGAATCGGTGAGTGGCAACGTTTCTTTTGGAGATGAATCCAAAATACCCATAAAAGGAAAAGGTAACATCCTTATTCCCCTAAAAAATGGCGGCCACCAATTAATTTCAAATGTCTACTACGTGCCTAATATGAAAAGCAACATTTTGAGTTTGGGTCAACTCTTAGAAAAAGGTTATGATTTTCATACAAAAAATTATATCCTTTTTCTTAGAGATGACAAAGGAAGATTAATTGCCAAGGAAAAAATGTCAAAGAATAGGATGTTTCCTATGAATATTCAAAACGATGTTGCAAAGTGTCTCAAGATATCATACAAAGACACATCCTGGCTTTGGCATCTTCGTTTTGGGCATCTTAACTGTGGAGGACTGGAGTTATTATCCAAGAAGAAAATGGTGAGAGGCCTACCGTGCATCAGTCACCCTGATCAAGTTTGCGAAGGATGTTTACTTGGGAAACAGTTCAAGAAAAGCTTTCCAAAGGAGTCGACCACAAGAGCCCAGAAGCCGCTCGAGCTCATTCATACTGATGTGTGCGGTCCAATAAAGCCAAGCTCTTTGGGTAAAAATAATTATTTCCTTTTCTTCATTGATGATTTTTCAAGGAAAACCTGGGTATATTTCTTGAAGCAGAAATTAGAAGTCTTTGGAGCATTCAAGAAGTTCAAAGCCGCTGTAGAAAAAGAGAGTGGTTGCAAGATCAAAGCCATGAGATCTGATCGAGGAGGAAAATTCACTTCAAAGGAATTTCAAGAATTTTGTGAAGCCAATGGAATTCGTCGACCATTGACAGTTCCAAGATCCCCTCAACAAAATGGTGTGGCGGAAAGGAAAAATCGAACTATCCTCGACATGGCTCGAAGCATGCTCAAAAGCAAGAAATTGCCTAAGGAGTTGTGGGCAGAAGCTGTAGCATGTGCCGTCTACCTATCCAATCGGTCTCCAACAAGAAGTGTGTGGGGAAAGACTCCGCAAGAAGCATGGAGTGGAAGAAAACCAGGTATTTCTCATCTAAGAGTTTTTGGAAGCATAGCCCATGTACATGTACCAGATAAGAGGATAACCAAACTCGATGACAAAAGTGAGAAGTTCATCTTCATCGGCTATGACACAAATTCAAAAGGCTATAAGCTGTATAATCCGAAAAATGGGAAGATGGTGATCAGTCAAGACGTGACATTCGATGAAGAAGGAGAATGGGATTTTGGCCCGTATGCAGGTGATCTTCACTTCTTTCCTCAATTAGAAGAAGATAATGAACAAACAATAATAGAGCAAGCAAGAGATGTTCAACAACAATCCACTACTCCACCTGTTTCACCAACATCAGCCAATCATGGTAATTCACCGCATCAACATCATCAAGTGGGAGTTCAAATGAGAGAGATGTTCCACGCACAAGGAGTTTACGAGAATTCTATGAGTTAGCTGAAAGACTTGATAATCCTACACTTTTCTGTCTCTTTGCTGATTGTGAACCAGTCGACTTCCAAGAAGCAGTACAAGATACTAAGTGGAGGAAAGCAATGGATGAAGAAATTGAAGCAATTCAGAAAAATGACACATGAGATCTCGCTATTCTTCCGGAAGAACACAAAGCCATCGGAGTCAAGTCGGTGTACAAGACAAAGAAAAATGCCAATGGAGAGGTCGAAAGATACAAGGCGGGACTAGTGGCGAAAGGCTATAGTTAAAGAGCCGGAATCGACTATGATGAGGTATTTGCACCTGTAGCTCGTTTGGAAACTATACGATTACTAATTTCTTTGGCAACTCAAAACAAATGGAAGATTCAACAAATAGATGTGAAGTCTGCCTTCCTAAATGGAGTCCTTGAAGAAGAAGTCCACGTTCAGCAACCAGTAGGCTATGAAATCAAAGGGCATGAAGACAAGGTTCTGAAGCTGAAGAAAACCCTCTATGGGTGAAAACAAGCGCCAAGAGCATGGAATAGTCGCATCGACAAGTACTTTCAGGAGAACAACTTTATGAAGTGCCCTCACGAACATGCTCTCTACATAAAAGTTAAAGATAGAGATATTTTGATTGTGTGCTTATATGTGGATGATCTAATCTTCACCGGAAGCAATCCAAGCATGTTTAAAGAGTTCAAGAGAGTGATGACCAAAGAATTTGAGATGACCGACATTGGGCTGATGGCATACTACCTAGGCATCGAAGTCAAGCAGAATGAAGAAGGCATTTTCATCTCCCAAGAAAGCTACACAAACGAGATACTGAAAAAAGTTCAAAATGGACGACTGCAAGCCCATAAGCACGCCAATGGAGTGTGGAGTCAAGCTAACCAAGCATGACAAAGGAGAAAGTGTAGATCCAACATTTTTCATGAGTTTAGTTAGCAGCTTGCGCTACTTGACATGCACAAGACCAGACATTCTCTATGCCGTCGGATTAGTCAGTCACTACATGGAGATTCCCACAACTACACATTTGAAGACGGCCAAAAGAATTCTTCGATACCTTAAAGGTACCGTTAACTTTGGCTTGTTCTATTCAAGTTCTGATAACTATAAACTTGTTGGATACAGCGACAGTGATTGGGCAGGAGATTCCGACGATAGAAAAAGCACTACTGGATTTGTTTTCTTCATAGGAGACACTGCATTCACATGGATGTCGAAGAAGCAACCGATTGTCATTATCTCTACCTGTGAAGCTGAATACGTAGCTGCTACCTCATGTGTCTGTCATGCAATCTGGTTGAGAAACTTGCTGAAAGAATTAAGCATGCCACAAGAAGAGCCAACAGAGATCTATGTCGACAACAAGTCTACAATAGCTCTAGCGAAGAATCCAGTGTTCCACAACAGGAGCAAGCACATAGATACCTGCTATCACTACATAAGAGAGTGTATTGCAAGAAAGGATGTGCAAGTGGAATACGTGAAGTCTCAAGACCAAGTCGCCGACGTATTCACCAAGCCACTCAAACAAAAAGACTTTATCAGACTGAGGAACTCAATAGGCGTCACAAGACAAGATTAAGGGGGGATGTTAAATCATAATCTTGTTTCTTAGCCCAAGGAATTGATCCAGCCCATAGAAAACTCATGAAGTGTGCTAGAAATTTCTAGCAAGAGATTGTTGGTGTGCATGCTAGAAAGGTCTAGCTGATTGTAAACATGTGTAGTGTGATCATACACTAGAAAATTCTAGTGATGGCTTAAGTTGACAAAGCATGCCTATAAATATAGGTATGTGTGTGTGTTATGATGCAAGAACTAAGAAAGAGAGCAAGTAGTGAGAAGTGAGAAGAAGCAACAAAGCTTCTAAGAGTGTTTGAGTGTTTCCTCTTGTATTAAGTTTGTATGAGTGAATAAAAAGTTTTTTTGTGAATTAACTTGAGTGTTCTTTCTTTCTCTTGCCTATCAAATTCCGCTGCGTCACAATCTTCTTTGCGAGATAAACATCTCCAAAGTAGTGAAGTCCTTTTAAGCCCCAACATACCCAAGGAAAGCAATTCAAACTTCTGGGATTACTGAAATAGGTTTAATTATATTGGAGTTGAATTTAGTTTCTGAGTTATTGAAGTTATGATAGGCTTGATTTCAATAATTTTTTGGGCTTATTCAATTTGTATGCTTTATTTGGTATTGTGGTTATTAGGCAGCAGAAGAGTCAATTTGGTATTGTAGTTATTTTGGCATTTGAGTTTGGATTGGAATTTGAATGCGTCTCTTCAGTCTTAAACAATTCTATACCATCGTGCTTATTTCTGAACCAACCCTTACTATCCAGCCTCCACGACTATTGGAGGCTTTTCGTGGCCATTTGAGCTTCAAATGCTTCTCAAATTTCTAATGATAAGTTGCTGGTTTTAAAATTAGACTTTCGATGCACTTTTTTTTCTCCCCTTCATGTAAAATTTTTGGAGATCATTACGTCTCAAACCTGGTTTTTAAGCACATCTCTCCACTTAAAGAAATACATATATACATATACCGTGAAGTTTATCTGTTAATTATTATTTTTGTTTTTATGTTTTATTTCGATTTCAGTTACCCTCATCCCCGTGAATAGTGTGCAAGACCATATTGTACAAATCCTGTTAAGGTTTGATAACTTTTATGGTGCTACTTCTCTAAGAAGAAGGGAATGAAGAAAAGCACAAAGTAATATGGAAAAGTTTTCTTTCTTCCACTCTGCTGTAAAATCATAGAGGAATATTCATCTCCATTAATACCTCTCACTTTCACACACAAACGTGCAAAGGAGGAATATTTGGTTAACAAGAAACTGAGCTGTACCAAACCATTACAAGGACATATCTCAACCATTCATCTAACTAATAGCTAGGATTATCACACATGGCACTCATGGCCTTACAACCTTTGATTTCATACTTGGCAAAATGTGCTCAAGTGAATACACAAATAAACTCAACTTATTCTACTAATATTAATCAGCTAGAGACTTATAGTTCAACACTCCCCTTTAAGTCTTGAGCTGATTTCACTCCAAGTTTGTCCCTGAGATAGTTGAACCGATCCTTAGCCCAAGGTTTTGTGAAAATATCTGCCATCTATTCTTCAGTGGGACAATAGATCAAATCAATGATTCCTTCTTGCAGTGCATCTTTAATGAAGTGATACCTTCTATCTATATGTTTGGTCTTTTGATGAAAGACAGAATTCTTGGTGATTGCTATTGCAGAAGTGTTATCACACTGCAATGGAGTTGCTTCAGTTTGAAGTTCCCCAAAATCTTCTAAGACAAATCTAAGCCAGATTGCTTGTGCAGTGGCATTTGATGCACTTATGTACTCTGCTTCTGCAGTGGATAATGCCACGCAACTTTGCTTAACTGAAGCCCAAGAAAAGACTCCACTTCCAAACGAAAATGCATATCTAGATGTACTTTTGCTATCATCTGGTGATCCACCCCAGTCACTGTCGCAATAGCCAATCAACATTGCCTCCTTGCCTTTTGTATACTCCAAACCATAGTCTAGAGTCCCTTTGATGTATCTGAGCACACGTTTGGCAGTTCCAAAATGCTTGCTAGTGGGACAATGCATAAATCTGGCAAGCAAACTGGATGCATACATGATGTCCGGCCTAGTAGCTGTGAGATATAGAAGACTCCCCACAATGCTTCTGCATAGCTCTTCACTTACTGCTTCACTTCCATCATCTTTAGTTAATTTCTCAGTTGCCACAAGTGGTGTGATCACAGATTTGCACTCATTCAGACCAAACTTGCTTAGTAAAGAACTTGCATATTTTTTCTGATGAATGAAAATGCTAGAATTGGTCTGAATTATCCCTATTCCAAGAAAATGATGGAGAAGACCCAAATCTGTCATTTCATATTTTCTTTTCATGTCTTCTTTGAATTCATCAAGCATCAGTCTATCACTTCCAGTATAAACTATGTCATCCACGTAAATAGAAACAATCAGAATGTCTTGCCCCCTTGCTTTGGTGTACAGTGTTGGTTCACTCAAACTTTTCTCAAAACCACACTGTGAGAAGTATGTATCGATTTCTCCATACCAAGCCCTTGGAGCCTGCTTTAATCCGTACAAGGCTTTATGCAGTCGATAGACTTTATCTTCCTTTCCCTTGACTACATATCCTTCAGGCTGATCTACATAAACCTCTTCTTCCAATACACCATTCAAAAAAGCTGATTTTACATCAAGTTGATATAATTTCCAGCTCTTATGTGCTGCCAAAGCTACAAGAGTCCTGATAGTATCCAATCTTGCCACCGGAGCATATGTTTCATTGTAGTCTAGACCTGGCTTTTGAGCATAACCCTTTGCAACTAGTCTAGCTTTGTTTTTTTAAAACTGACCCATCAAGATTCAACTTGGTTTTATAGACCCATTTAACTCCAATAACAGGCTTTTCAGTTGGTCTATCCACAAGCTTCCAGGTGCCATTCTTCTCAATCATAGCTAATTCATCTTTCATTGCCTTTAACCATGATTTATCTTGAGCTGCATCTGCATATCTTTCTAGTTCCAGAATGCATGAGTTGCATTGAGCAAGAACATCATTCAAATTCCTCCATTTTAGAGGTGAGTGATCATAAGTCTCTGGAATCTGTGCACACTCAGGAGTGCAACTTTCTTGTTCTTGTGTTTGAGAATGAGAACTAGGACTGAGAGAACTTCCTTCAATCACACTCATCTCATATGAATTCACACCAACTATATTTTCAGGTTGATCCTGAATGTAGGTTGCAGCAGCTGAACTTTGTGAATTTTCTTTCCAATTCCAAGTCATAGATTCATCAAAGACTACATCTCTTGACAAGATTAACTTGTTAGTACATGGATCAAATATTCTGTATCCCTTCTTACATGTAGCATAACCCACAAATACACCTTTAACACTCTTAGCATCTAGCTTCTGTCTTGTCTCAGTAGGTACATGTACATAGCACAGGGAACCAAAAATCTTGAGATGTGCTATGCCTAGTTTTCTGCCACTATAAGCCTCAAAACGAGTTGTATTTCCAAGTGCCTTTGTAGGACACCTATTTAGAATATATATAGCTGTATGCACAGCTTCAGCCCAAAGAAAATATGGCATATCTCTATCATGAATCATAACTTTTGCCATTTCAATCACAGTTCGGTTTTTCCTTTCCACTACTCCATTTTGTTGAGGAGTATAAGCCATTGTAAGCTGTCTTTGTATGCCTTCAGTATCACAGAACTTAGAGAACTCAGATGATAAGAATTCTCCACCTCTGTCACTCCTTAGACATTTAAGTTTGAAACCACTCTGCAGCTCCACCATTGACTTAAATTTTTTGAAATAATTGAATGCATCAGATTTGTATCTGAGAAAATACACCCAAATCATCCTTGTACAGTCATCGATGAATAACATGAAGTATTTGTTTCCAGCCAAGGAGGCATTATGCATAGGACCACAGAGATCAACATGTATAAGTTCTAGAGGACAGCTTGCTCTCCAGGCTTGATCTTTTGGAAACCATTCTCTATGTTGTTTTCCAAATTGACATCCTTGACATACATCTTTGATTGCTTCTAGGTATGGAAGACCATGCACCATATTCTTCTCACTGAGTTGCTGAAGCCCTCTGAAATTCAAGTGGCCTAGTCTTCTGTGCCAAAACTGAGTAGAATGCTCCAAGCTAGCCTTCAAAACCAACTGATTATTTTTCACCAGAGAAAGAGGGTAGCATCGATTTTCATTCTTCTTAACCTTGATGATAAGGTTTTCAAGTGAAGGTCCATCATATATACTACACAAGCCTCCTCCAAACACTAGATAGTACCCATGCTCATCCATTTGGCCCACACTTAGCAGATTTTCTTTCAATCCTGGCAAATGCATGACTTCTCTAATGTATTTCTTTCCTTTGTTTGTGTCAATCTCCAATGACCCCATTCCAGCAACATTCACTAACACACCAGTAGGCATTTGCACCTTTCCAGCAACATTTGTTTTTATGTCAACAAGGAGATCAGCATTCCCTGTCGTGTGGTTACTACAACCACTGTCAACATACCAATTTCCATTGATATTTGTTTCTGAGATTGCACTATTAACATAAAACGAATTTCCTGACACTTCTACCTGATTTGCAGAGTTTGCCTTTTGCACAATCTTCCCTACAGTGCATTCTCTAGCCCAATGACCAAACTTATCACAATTATAACACTTAGGCTTCCCCTTATATCGACATTCACCAAAATGATACTTAGAACACACTCTACACTGTGGTTTGACAGTCTCTTGACTCATTGACTGTGACTGATATGGATTTGGTGCAGGACTAGTGAAAGGTTTCTGTTGGAATCGAGGTTTCGAATCCCATTTCTTTCCCTTAGCATTCCAATTCTTCTGGAATTTTGATGAGCCAGATTGAACTCCACTTCTATTTTGCCCCTTTGGACTTACTGAGAATGATGCAAAAGCCTTCACAGTGGTATCAACATTATGCAAGTCAAATTGTTGTTCTTGACTCTTCAAAATTGCAACAACTTCTTGCAACTCAACAGACTCTAGACACTTTGTGTTTTCTATAACTAAACAGATGGAATCATAAGGTTTACTTAGACTAATCAGAACCTTCTGCACAAGTCTCTCATTAGAAAGGGATTCACCAAATGTTCTCATCTGATTAATTAAATCATTCAATCTTTTAAGATAACTAGATAGGGATTCATCATCTCGCATTCTAGCATACTCAAATTCTCTTCTAAGATTCTGAAGTTTTACGGATCTAACCTAATCACCACCATGATATTCTCCATACAGTAGATCCCATGCCACCTTAGCTGAGTCGGCATTGGCAATCCTAGGAAAAATCTGATCAGAAACCGCATTTTGTATAATACCTAGAGCCTTTGCATCTTGCATATATGCTGTGACCATTTTCTCATCGTCTTCTTCTTCCTCTGAGCTTCCTTCAGCCTTCTTCTTCTTTGACTCTGAGATCGTAACCCCTTTTTCAACCAATCTCCATAACCCATGAGATTTGAAAATCGTCATCATCTTAATACTCCAGAACTCATAGTTCTCACCGGAGAAGATCGGAGTTCTCACCTCAGAACTTCCAGATCCAGCCATCTCTTAGCTTAGACAAGACGAACACAAATCGAAATCGGAATCTATGGAGTTTCGACAACTTCGCTTGAACCGGAACGAGCTCAAGTGTAGCTCAAATGCTTCACAGTTTACGCCCAGATCTCAAATGATCGAACCTGGCTCTGAGGCCATGTTAAGGTTTGATAACTTTTATGGTGCTACTTATCTGAGAAGAAAGGAATGAAGAAAAGCACAAAGTAATATGGAAAAGTTTTCTTTCTTCCACTCTGCTGTAAAATCATAGAGGAATATTCATCTCCATTAATACCTCTCACTTTCACACACAAACGTGCAAAGGAGGAATATTTGGTTAACAAGAAACTGAGCTGTACCAAACCATTACAAGGACATATCTCAACCATTCATCTAACTAATAGCTAGGATTATCACACATGGCACTCATGGCCTTACAACCTTTGATTTCATACTTGGCAAAATATGCTCAAGTGAATACACAAATAAACTCAACTTATTCCACTAATATTAATCAGCTAGAGACTTATAGTTCAACAAATCCAAACAAGTGTTGGGATTTGCAGCTGAGGATCCTTCTGTGCAGTCTCCAGTGTTACAAGGCAATACACCAAAAGATGACTCATCTATCTGCATGTTGATTCAGCTGTAACTGGCTTTGCAGGATAGTCCTACAACACTTCATGTGTAATTAATTTAGTTCAACACATCGTGATGTACCACTACATATGTAGATGGAATTTATATACACAAATCATACATAAAACTGCCTGCCTATTCTATACAAAGTTGTAAGGTTCCATCACTCTACCTCTCATTTGCTTTTATTTTTATTTTTATTGTTATTTTTTTTTTGTATGTTCATCATATTTATTTGCTATTCTTTTGCCATCCAAAATTCTGTCTTCCTTCTTTTGTTTTACCCTTATATCTGTTTGTCACTACTAATAATAATAAAATGTTTTTCTTCAGGTCATCAGTCATGCAGGTCTGCAGCATGAGCTACTGGTCTGAACACTAAACTGAGTTTCAACTCTAACTTTGAGATCATTTCTGCGCAGACTTAGGTGTTCAAGACACTGAAGTTGGGTAAGCCATCATACTCTACACACAAAAAAGAAAAAAAAAAAAAGAAAAAAAAAAAAACTTTCAAGTGATTGCAAATTTGGTCGACACTGGGGAACTGTGAACATTTAATGGTGGTTGTAATCATTGATCTAACCAAAGTGGGTTTCTGTATCATGTATTTCATGAATAGAACTGAAATATCATGTTTATAATTGACTGATATTTTGATTCCTTATTTAATGCTAGACTGTGTAGTTGTTGAGATTAGAGAGCTATTTTGCTCCTTATTTTGTTCTTAATGTCAGGTGATCAGTATGAATAGGTTTGATATGGGAAGGTTAGCCTCTAAACTAAATCCCGCACTATGTCTTTAAAGGAAATGTTCATTAGTTTATACTTATAGCTGCTGTAATTACAGGTTAGTTTTATAATTTTTTTTTTTTTTTAAGAACCATGCATTGTAGTTGTTGAATATTATGAAATTTGAAAATCCCTACTTTTATGATTGGGATATAATTATTGTGTATTCACTTAATTTAATTATAATTTAGGAGTGATGGAAAATTTAAAATTAATTTATGCGACAATAATTAGGCAGTATGTTTCGCTAAAGTTCAAGATGAAGACAAAGGTGAAGGCGATATCTGTATCCTTCTAAACATGCATTTTGGAAAGTTTGATGATGATTCGCCTATATTTTGCCCACTGGTATGTTCATTCTCTAAATTTTTATATTTATTGTCATCATCGTATGTTAACATTATGCCATAAAAAGCTGAAATCAAATTTTTTATTTTGCTAGCTGATCTTATTGTCATAGGTTACAATTTCACCTTCTTCTTTTTTTCCCTGAATTTACAAATTATGCTTTACAATGGTGTGACTTTTTTTTATGTTCTTTTTAAATAAATGCATTTAGTGAAACATTTTTGGCATAATATAGACCAATGGTATTTTTGCTCATAATTCAATAAAGAGAGGTAATGCAGCAACTTGGTGTTCTAATTATATTAGAACCCATGTCGTTAGAATTACTTTGTATCGAAAAAGAAATTACTTGAAGAAAGTGACTACTTTTCTCTGCATTTACTGTTTATTCGTTTTTTATTTTATTTTATATATTCGTTACTTTTAATGAAATTTTGATGTTTGCTTATTGATGTTACAGATACAAGGCTTGGAAGGAAGTGTAGAGTCGACTACCCAAATAAGGAGACTAAGAAATGAGTTTTCGCTCCTAATAATGCCTGTTCTCGTTTTTTTTTCTTTTCGGAAAGCATGAGTAAAGTTTGATCACTGGGTTTGACAAACAAATATATTGAAATAAAAATTGAATTTAAATTTGTCAACTAAGTTATCTTTTTCTTTTTCAGATTGGTGTTAGCATACTGAAAAAAAATATAGTAATGACTGTTCATTTGCTTGGATGAGGTGAAATCCAAATTTATGCGACGAGGGAAGTAAAAAAGTTTTTTTTATTTTCCCCTTGTGGATCCTGCAAATGATTAGGTAAAAACAGTAAGAGTTGCAAATAATATGAATCGTTATTTTCTTTTTTTTCTTCTAACCAGTAGTGCAGTAAGGATATTGCTTATGAATAATTATCGTAAAATGAACTCTTTATTTTAGTTTGTTGGTAAATATCACATATTCACTATTCATCCATTATTCATCTATATCTTACTCCTAATTGCTTATTTATATCTTACTTCTAATTGTTTATTGATTGTGGTAATCCATTGTTTTACTCATTCACTCTACTACAGATTGAAACAAATGTCAAATTTTAAATGGCATGAATCAGGACAGCTCCAAACTGTAATTTTGAGGGCCTTGAAATGGAGAAGTAACTTCTCGCTTCACTTCTGCAACATAATCTAGCTTTTGAGTTCAGTTTTCAGGTATAGGTTTTTTTAGCTACCTCTTTTTTGGAATGAAACATTTGAGTAGTACTTGTCAGGATATCCAATTGATTAGATCAATTTTTTGTTTAATTGGGATTCTTAAATTTGATTTTAGGGGTTTTGGGCTTACATTTCAATTTAACAGTTCTATATTTTTTTTAAACTCTGTAAAAAAGTTTACATAATTTTGAAAACTTATAGTTATACATAACTAAAAACTCATTTTTGCCTAAAACACTATTCGTTAAACAGTGGTCTCCCAATTTTGTCCCTGCTTGGTTTTGCAAATCCCAATTCTATGTTTCTTTGCTGTCTAAGGTGATTTTGGGTAATATCGCTCAAAACAAGTTTTCCTTTTCTTTTTTTCACCAAGAAAGTGAAAATCCCTAGCCTTTAAATTTTCTAGTATTTTGTTGGGAATATATACGTGTGTGTGTGTATATATATATATAGGAATTGCTTAAGGGGAGGATTCTTTGCAAATTTTTTTTAACAATGAACCAATGATTGCACAAAAAAGTTTAGTACGATTTGATTTTTATTTCTTTTGCTTATTATCTCATTGAACAAATCAATTCCCGAATCCATTTTAAGTATGCTAAATACTTTATATTTGACATTTTGTGTGTTGAATATCAAGATAGAGAAACTTTTCTCTAAAACAACATCTGTCCATTTATGCATTTGTTTTTTCTAAGTTAACAATTCTGCAAAATGAGGGTTTATATTTCACTTTTTAAACACTTTAGACCAAATTTGTTTAAAGCATAAATCAATTGATTGGTTTGAATGCGAATAATTTGTAAAACTTGGATTCATACAGTATTTAAGATTTAAGGCCATATCTCAAACCTCGCATATGTTTTGTTATCTCATCTTTATAATTCATAGTTCAAAGCACACATAATATAAAATTTGACATAAAATTTACATGTTTGGTTAATAATGCCTAATGTTTTTGTCTATGCAAGACCTGGTGTGCCAATAGTTTTCAACTGCGCAAGTCATTTTTTAACTTTATGTTAGTCTTTTTATTGTTCTGATCTTTAGCAAGAGGATCCTTTAACAAATCCAACTATTTTAACAGGTCCTGTCATTTGTTCATTTAACTTCTACTTTTCCAATTTCCAATAGATAAATGAAAACACCTACATAGCAAAAGAAAGGAGGAACAAAGTGAAGAAACAAACTCATTAGATTAAAGAAGTTCAACACTACTTATAGTTTCTTATTCTAGATAGGGTTGTAAATAGATTTCCACATGTAAATAAGTACTATGGCTTATCGTATATATTTAAAACTTTTTACATGTTTTATACAATTTCAAAATCCGCAGTACCGCATGGACACTATTGCTAGTATCCTACTATTTGGTGATTTGAAAAGGAAGGCGGGTGAATCGGTTCGTTATGGGATTTTCTCAAATGGTTTTTTTGGTTTTTCGGTTTATTTTTTTTGTCCAAATTGTGTTTAATTATTTGTTGGCTTCAGAATTTTTTTTATCTTTTTCAAAAACAAAAAGATTTTAAAATTGTTTTATATGTCCGCATGGGTCGTGGGATCAACCGTCCACATTTGTGTCAAATTATCAATTAATTGAGCTCTTGACAAAAATGCTAATAGAAGTATGAAAGTGTGTTGCTAAGTATGAAACTGAAATTAAAAAAAATATAATGTATTAAAGTTTAAAAATCATGACACGTCAAGAATAGTAAAGCGAGAATTATTATCGATTCTTTTATTATTTTCTTTTTTTAGTGAAGTTATATATTTTTTTAAGCAAGAATCCAAATCATGTACGAGTGGTTAGAGTACAACATGTTACACGTGGGCTATTTTGGACTTTGCGATCGATAACAGTGGTGGAGATAATAATAACAATAATAGTGCGAGGGCAAATTCCAAGGTTTAGTTCATTACTAGCAAAGCTTTGCAACTAGAGAAAGAGAAGTAGAAATGACGTTCAGTTCCAGCATCTGCACATCAGCTAAATTCTGGGCGTGGCAAGCATCTTTTCTACTGCTGCTTACCAACAATGGTGCATCACAGTCGATCATCAAGAACTTGCCGGGCTTTGCCGGTGACCTCCCCTTCAAGCTTGAAACAGGGTACTTACAATTTTTTAATTAGCATCTAAATTTGAACTGTTATAGGAGCCTATGTTTAATTATCTGTTTTATGGTACTGAATTATGGGTTTTAATTTGTGTCCACTTCCAAGGTATGTGAGCGTTGGCAAATTTGATGAACTGCAAATGTTCTACTACTTCATTGAGTCAGAGAGGAGTCCAGAAAATGATCCTCTGCTTCTTTGGATGACTGGAGGCCCTCGATGTTCTTCTTTTTATGGCCTCGTTTACGAAATTGGTAACTTCTCCTACTAATTTGTATCATTAATTAGTAAGTAATTCATTACTTTTACTGTCTAATTAGTATCATTAATTGTTTGGAGGCAATTATCAGTTTTGATTTCCACTGATTGCTATAGAAACTAGTACTTTTTTTCAACAGATAAGCAAAACCCTCTGAATATATATATATATATATTTTTTTTTTTTAAATAAAAAAAACCTCGACAGTCTTTTTTTTTTTTCATTGATCTGGAAAAATAAAAGTTACACTTAGTCAGCCGCACATAAACCTTACTCCTTAGGAAAACCCTTGAAAATAATTTTGTTTGTTAGGTCCCAAATACAAAGCACACTTAATAAGTTCTTTAATCGTGATTCATTCCAGGTCCAATATCTTTCCAATTTGGAGACTTGAACAAGGACCCATTAACACTTGTTACGAATCCGTACGCATGGACCAAGGTGTGTGGAATATTTTCGTTCCGCTTTTAGTTTCCATTAATAATTATGGGACCACTAGCTAACTCTCGGTTTAGTGATACTTCTCTCTAATAGTTGAAAAAAATGTTACCGGAATTCCACAATAGTTAATAAAACAGATGAGTGCGTGACGAATTGAGGGTGAGCGGTGAGAGTGGTTCCTTTGTTTTCAGCTAGCAAACATAATATTTTTAGATGCCCCTGCTGGTACTGGATTTTCATACTCAACAACTCTGGAAGGGTATATCAGTAGTGATACCCTTCATGCCACAAGAGCTTACGAGTTTCTCAAAAGGGTAAGTCAAGATTATGCATAAATAATTCGTAATTAAGAAATTAGTTCAACAGTAAAAAAAAGTGGTTGTTTATAATTGTTGGTTATTGATTTAATTTTCATTATTGCTTAAAATCATGAACCTATGCAGTGGCTTGTGACTCATCCCCAGTTTCTTGCAAATCCTCTCTACATTTCTGGAGATTCTTTCACAGGAAAAATTGTTCCCATCATTGTTCAGCATATAACCGATGGTAACTTTATTCACATGACAAATGAGTCCTCGAATTCATATTCAATTAATTCTGCATAAATTTTAGAACTGCATAACAAAATGTGTTTGTATCTCGAAAGCATTAAGGATTAAGGACGCATGTGTTTGTATCTCTGTTGTTGGGTGCTGCAGATATTGAAGCAGGAACCGAGCCACCTTTGAATCTCAAAGTAGGAAATTGACATCCTGAAAAAATTCCTTCTTATACCGTCACATTTCATGACATCATTGTGCTAGAAATTGATTTCATCTATAATGGATTTTCAGGGATACATAATTGGCAATCCAGCTACAAATGTTAAAGGGGATTTTAACTCGAGAATCGAGTATGCTCATCGTATGGCGCTTATATCAGATAGAATATACGAGGTGTGCATATCGCTGTTGGTTTTGTTTTAAGTGCTAAGTTTTAAGGTCCCTTTGTAACTTCTAAGAAGCATATAGCAATCTCATATCTAAAGTTTGAATAAAAAATATGCTTATGAAAAGCAAAGGAATAAACCCTCATAGATAACAGTTATACAAGTGTTGAGTGCAATGTGTCGCTACATTCTTATAAGATTCGGATGCAGTAGTGCACTCAAGTTGCACTCCACAAAGTAACAGTTTTAATTGCTTTATTTTTAGTCAACTACAAGGAATTGCAATGGCGAATACGTAGATGTAGATCCAAACAATCAACTATGCCTCAACAGTCTTCAAGCTTTCCAGGAGGTACGTATCACCATGGTTGCATATCCAAAGAATAAAGTATTTTGGGGGCCATCTCAAAGTGTGGTTCGATGATTCAAGCTTTCTAATATGTAGATACTCATTTCAGAATATCTGTGCGAAATTTTTTAAGAAATCAGAAATCGTTGATCATTTGATTATGCTTATCAAGATTTCATTGTTTGTCAATAAAGGATTGCTTTATTTATTCTCTCCTAGGTATATGACTAAAAAATTTCATATTTAGTTCATGATTTGATATCGATAATCTTCAAAGGAAAATATAAAAAGTGGACCGGAACTTAACACCCTATGTACATTCTTGATTTTCAATCTGATCATGTAAAGTGTCAAATGTGTGCACACACACATACACACAATCCTAACAACCTACATGGTTTTGATCTTCTATTATATAAAGTCACTTGATCATTGAGTATGCAGTGCACTGGAAGACTTGATTCCGAACACATATTGGCACCTTTCTGCCCCAAGGCAAACGACCATAACGAATTAACAGTGTTAGAAATGAACTGGAATTGGAAGGTGGGTATCGCACTCCCTGTTGAGGATACTTGGAAAGATTTCCCCTCTTCTCTGCAGTTGTGTCGGGTATCTCTCTCTCTCTCTCTGATATTCGTCTTATGGTAATTTGCTCTTAGTTTAGCATTACTTCTTTTCAGTGCTAGAAGAGGTCACAAATACGAATCCACCCTCTCTGTTCACTGAAAAGGGATGACTAATTTTATTGAGTAGTAACAAACTGACAGATGTGTTGCAGGAAGATAGGATCCGCTACGCTGTTCTTTGGGCAAATGATATAAATGTCCGTAAAGCTCTTAACATTCGAGAGGTATATATATCCTAATGCTATCTCTAATCAATTAAATAGAAGATACGAACTTGCAGCCATTTAATTTCAAACAAAAATATTTACAATTAATGACAAACAGGGAACAAAAGGCGAGTGGGCTAAATGCAATAAAACCACACCTTATACATTTGATGTCCCAAGTAGTTTTGAGTATCATCGAAACCTTAGCAAAAAGTCCCTTCGTGCTTTAGTGTACAGGTAAGTTGTTAAATATGATACTTTCTTCATGTTTTACCATTCTAAGAAATTAAAAATTAGAAAAAAAAATTGAAGAGGCAGCTTAGTTACATGTATTTTATCTACAGTGGTGATCATGATATGAGCATACCATATATAAGTACACTAGCGTGGATAGAATCCTTGAACTTGACACTTGAAGATGATTGGAAACCATGGTTTTCTGATGATCAAGTTGCAGGGTTAGTATATTATAACTATAAAGCTCAGTTTTTATTGTTTTTGTGATTTTTTCGGGTTGAGAAGTTTCAATATTTAATACTAACTCTTGATCCTTTGTTCTCACATTTTTTGTCACCGATTCATTTTGCAGATACACAATTTTCTATTCAAATAAAGAGTATAATCTGACATATGCGACCATAAAGGCATGTCCGATAACATCCGTACATTAATGTACTAATTAAAATCAATAACCATTTCTGATCTCAGAAATGATTCCAAGTTGCAATTGTGCAGGGAGGAGGGCATACAGCTCCAGAGTACAATCCTAAGGAGTGTTTTGATATGTTCAATAGGTGGTTAGGGCATTCTCCTATTTAATCTGTGCTACCACACAAAGGGCTCATTTGATAGAGAGGATTGAGTTAAGTATGCATATTCACTATATCAAGGCATTTTAAAGAAAGAAATTGATGACAAATTATTTATTTTGTCCAAGTTGAAGGTTACTCATGCAAAAAAAATACCTACTAATCCCCACAACAATGGTAGGATTTAAAGGGACAACTATTCTTATGAGTAGTCTTCGGCTTGGACAAGATAAGGAATTTGTCATTCATTTCTTCATTTAAAATACCTTCAGTGTAATGAATAGTCTTCTCCAAGCCAATCATCTATATCAAACAAGGCCTAAAAGAATTACTGTGTAACTACAAGTACATTTACTTAACCGTGACGTCTTTCATAATTTTGGTACATTATGTTTTCCCGTATCATCGTTTTCCGTGCTTGATTAAAGACTATGATAACTTGTAGATGTGAGTTGTTTTTTATTTTTTTTATTTTTAACAATCGATGAATTACTGTGTAACTAAAAGTACATTTACTTAATCATAGCGTCTTTCATAATTTTGGTACATCATGTTTTCCCATATCATAGTTTTTCGTGCTTGATTAAAGACTGATAACTTGTGGACGTCAGTTGTTTTTTATTTTTTATTTTTTAACAATCAATATTATTTAAGTAGGTGTGGGGGAATGAGCTAAACCTCATAATGGGCTAGCCATAATAATATAGTTTAAATTTGCTTTTGATGAGAATCGAACTTATGACCTTCCATTTACAAGTGAAGAGGAATACCACTAAACTGGAGTACTAAGTAGTTGTAGATGTGAATTAAGCCAATGGGATAATATGTTTACTTTCTTGCTCTCGAGCTCGAATTTTCTTGAATTAAAGTTGTTTAGAATATTCCCTTCTAAATAAATAAAGGCCAAGGCTTTCTCCTATCAAATGTACAATTTGACTTTAAAAGTGGTGGAAAAAGTTATAATATTTGCTAGGCTTATTGTATTAACACACTATAAATTATTGAATATATCATACATACTTAATACACATCACATTTGTTTTTTTCAATTAAAAGTTATCTTAATACATCTCACATACTTCCCCATAATATTCTCATACCATACATTCTTAATATGCACCTTACATTTTCTATCATATTTTCTATACACCCCACATTTCTCAAATCTTATAAAACTTTTAACTTGGACAAGTAATGCGGACTAAATTTTTGACAAAAGATGCCGCCTAAGATTTAAGGTATATGTGGGTTGTTTTCAATTCCACCATTAAAACTCATGTTGTCTATTTTTAATATTTTGTGGTAATTTTAAGTGTTTAATTCTTCATATAATCCATATAATTTCTAAAAGATGAATATGAACATAGAAACTTGAATAACGCATCAAAAGTAAGATTAAATAATTATTGATGTCATCAAAATCACTAAAACAATAAATCTTATCTCATGTGAAGCTTCCGAAACATCAATTTCGTGTTTCATTCGTCAAAAATAATTTTGCTCAATCAACATGTTTATAATTTCATTGATTAGGGTTTTGTTCAACAATGGAGGATCGGAGGGGTTTCAATAGTTGAAGAAGATAAATAATACGTTAAAAGTGATTTGGAGTGTATATATTAATTTTTTTAACCTTATAAGGTCAAAATTGTCATTGCATAGTAGGATAAATAAGTTATTTAATATTAAATTTTAATATGGGGTGCATTCAATATTTTGTGTGATGCTAATATAAAAAGTCTATTTGCAATGGCCGGATCCTTTTCCTAGGGATCCTAAGGATCCCGCGATTGTGACCATTCATTGTACATCGTGCGGTCAGTTTTCATTAGGTACTATTTATATTTAATTTTAAATTTTAAAATGATTTATGACTGCACGATGTACGATAAACGATTATGATCATGAAATTCCTAGGATTCTTAAGAAAAGAATCCAGGAAGGATCCTTTTCCATTTGCAATCTGCACATCTTATTTAACTTTTTATGTTCAACTCATATATACCATCTCTGCAAACATCTTATCGTATTCAACTCTCGTTTCTACAACAAAGTTATCGTTTCACCTAAAAAAACATCTTAGAATTTTATGTTTGACAAAACAAGAAGAAACAATACAAACAAAAACGACTGCGGCAACTCACAAAAATATCTGAACCACAAATTAAAAATAACCTAAACACCGATACTGTTTTAAGCAAAATTAAGAGTTGGGAGGCTTTCTATTGAAGAAGAATCATCGTCTCCGGCTTCTTTTCTTTAATATACGTTTCCTAATATTCTAGGTCAACTCAATTATAATTAGAGTAAATTGTAGCAATCACCCTTTAACTTTAATTTAATTAGAATAATGGTCCATCAACTAAAAATTTATTATCATTGGTCTCTCAACTCATCAAAACGTGCAGTTATGATCCCTCAACTAAAAATTTATTACCATTGGTCCCTTAACTTTAATCCATTTAGAGAAATAGTCTCTCAACTTTAACCCAATCGGAGCAATGGTCCCTCAATTTTAACCAAACTGTAGCAATGGTCCTTCCAACATAACTTATTTTGACAAAATTTTGACGAAGTTGATGAAAAGGAACATAACTACGCATTTTGATGAGTTGAGGGACCCCAATTGTAGCAATGATCCTTCCAACATAACTTATTTTAACAAAATTCTAACGAAGTTGACGAAAATGACCATAGCTACACATTTTGATGAGTTGAGGGACCAATGGTATTGAATTCTCAGTTGAGAGACCATTACTCTAATTTGATTAAAGTTGGGGAACCATTGTTACATATGCATTACCTAATACCCTATATATTATAACTATTGTATACACAACTGATTAAGGAATTATATTTCTACATGATATCCGCCTAACTAGGTCCTAGGGTTCCCTTTTTTCTCTCCCGAAACATTACCTTCTCCGGTTGCTTTTCCTCTTCCTCCACTGTCTAGGTTTACGGTTTCTTCCCTTGTCCCACCATGTCTACCTCTTCCTCTTCCCTTCTCGGTCCCAACACCAGTCACTTTGTCAAACTCACTGAAACCAATTACCTTATCTAGCTTCGCCAGATGACGCTGTTCCTTGTTGGTCATAACCTTTGGCTCCCATCCTATCTCCCTCCTACTATCCATGATCGTACACACAAAGTCACAGATGCCCAACCTTGAAACATAACTCCTTTCATTTTACGAATCCTTTGAACATTGTAATATTTTGTAATGAACTAATGTTTTTATTTTTTATTTTTTATTACGCTCTTATTTTGGATATGTAATATACTAATTGAGTATTATATTTTTCATTTGATTATTTATTGGTTTAAAATATATTTTCTTTAATAAGTAACGGGTTGGGTCATATTACCCATTAATATTAATGGGCCGATTTTGAGTCAGGTCATATTATACGTTTATTTTAATGGGTGTTACATGACACAACCCGTTAAGATATTTGGTATGACACGAAAATGACATGAACACGAAAAACAAGATACGAATATCAGGTCTACCTAATCCATTTTTAACAATTTGATGCCCAAATTTTATGACCAAATCCGTTGGCAGGGAAATCCCCATCGGGGGATGGAAATCTCATAAAGCAACTTGCGCATTGATTCAAGCAACAAGTTCTCCACCAAAGCTTAAAACCCCGATTTTGAGATTTATTAAACATTACCACGACCGAATCGATTTTACTTTTTGTCACTGTTCTAAAAATCTCCGCCTAGCTCCGCCTAGGCCTTGGCTAGGCGCTAGGCGCTTGGCCACCATCCCGATTAATGCCTAGGCATTAGAAAATTAAGAAAGGGCATCTAGACTTGCTGAGGCACTCGCCTAGGCGGCCTAAGCACCCGCCTAACTCGACCAAACCCGTCTAGGTTGCAACTCACTTAGACAAAAAATAGATAGCTTTTATTTTGGATTTTATTTTATTTTTTTCAATAAATTGTAAGAAACTTGTTAAATACTTAAATGAGCACACATTATATCCTTGTTCCCCATGTTTCCATTATGTTCAAATACTTCATAATATATATGTCATTTTGTTTTGTAGTTTATAATGAAATTATATATATATATATATATATATATATATATATATATATATTGTAAGTATAAACACATACTTATTTACATGGAATATAACAGATTTAATTAAATCCACCTAGTCCACCTAGTCGCCCGCCTAGCCGCCTAGGTGCTAGGCCCAAACCCACCGCTCGACTAGCGTCTTTTAGAACCTTGCTTTTTGTTATCTAGTTAACCAGGAAGCACTTCTTCAACTCATCTTTCTCCGAGCTCTTTGCAATTTTGATTTTTATTTCTGATCAAATACTAAGGGCGTTTGAATTTTATTTTTTATGAATTCTTGTTTTTGGGCTTCAACTTCAAAGAGTCTTTGTTGAGTTCGAGTTTGTATCAATTGTGGAGCAAAATATAATTCTAAAAATTTTAGAGGCGACAAGTGGATTTTTGCTCAAGAAATACAAGATTACCCTCATTAAATGGGCAGACTCCTCAAATACTCCCACGCGCAGCTCACACCCCTAAAGGTCCTTGCAGCTAGCTGTATACGATTGCACACAGTTCACCTGCCCTTGGCAAGGAAAAGTCAAGGCATTAAAGATAAGGATTAATTACCCAAATCATATCTTTAATACATTCCCAATTGTAGATTGACGCCATTCAAGTAAGTAATCCTTATTTAAATCAATTAGGGATAATTACTCTATTATCTCAAGATATTATTTCTTATTTTATTACTCCATAAACCTTGGCTAATAGGATGTCGCCATGTGTAGGGCAAAATCCTATCACCATGGCCAGCCCTCTCCTTATATATATCCCCAATTCTATCAAATTTTGGTAAGCTTTTGCTACTCTAAAAGCCCTAAACACTTCCTCATTTTTAGAGAAACTAACTTAGGCATCGAAGATCCATTGGCCTAATCCCCCCACCCCCTACCTCATGGGTGCATGAGGCTTAGGTCTTTGATTAAAGGTGTTGATTGCTTTGCAAGTGCATTTTCGTCAAAGCTAGAGACGGTGGAAATTTACATCGACAAATTGGTGCTTTCATTGAGAATTGATTCAAATACTTGAAGAAGCTTTTTATCTTTGGTTTCTCGAATTTTCTGGTATGTTGAATTTCTCACACATGGTAGAAAATTTAGAAACCACGACGAACGAAACCTCATACGTACAAGGATTTGGATGGGAGAGTAAAGACAAGAACGTAACCCCACGATTGCGATCTTCAATACTCAACGTGACAGCGATAAGAGCCTTACCGTCGTGGAGTAACACCACTGCCATGATCACCACCTTCTACCTTATGACAAGGACCACCGCAGCAATAGTAGCACAAGCCGAAGCCTAGCCGCATGCTGCAGTGGCCCACCGCGTTGCACAGAAGCCCACGACCTAAGGGCAGTGAGCCTACGATGTGGCAGCTGCCACAACAGCCTTACGACAGGAGGCCTAGCCCACTATAGCAGCCCTAGCTGCCATCCAGCAAGCCCATGCACTTCAGGCCCATGGCCAAGCTCACGGGAACCCAGCAGAGTTGGCCTAGCCAACAAGAGCAGCCCAGGTCTAGCTTGTAGCCAACCGAGCCCAGCCAATGGCCATGCGAGCCTAAGCCTGCAAGGAGTTAACGTTGTCCCAGCACATACTCCGATAACCCACGCGGATTGGCCCGCCTTACGACATGACCTGCGGTTCAATCTAATCTAAGGCCACTTCTCACGATTTCGATTTCAACCATTGTCCCTGGAGACAACCCAAGGTTATTTTCACCTTACTTTTCTATAGGAATGCCCGCTCCAAGCCCAAGCTTTGTACCTGCAGTCCACTACACTTCCACCACACATGGAAATGCCCACTATCTAGACTATTCTAATCCAAATGGCGAACATCACCTGTTGGCAGCAGGTCACCAACTTGATCAGTGCCCTCGTGCAACAGACCACATTAGTGAATCAGCTCATTGAGCACATCATGACATAATAGGCCCTAGACAAAGTGCCCCGAAGCAGGACAAATCTAGATGATCATGACTCATCCAAGCGATGTCTTGACAAACAGTCGCTCACCCCACCACAAACCACAAGTTCGGATAGTGTGCACTCTCGTTTGGGCATTTGGAAAAATATCTACTCAGCACATGAGTCAATGTGCATTTGAGGTTGGGTCCACACTCCAACGAGCACTCCGAACATTCCAAGCAAAGAGTCCACAAGAAGTTAAGCTTCTAAGGGGATCATTCTATGAGGCACCGAAGTAGGCAGCCACATGAAAAACCAAGGAAAGCACAAGAGTAGTCCAGCGTAAGTTCCATTCGCAGCTCTTTCCAAGCGCGATGGTGAGCAACACAGAATGAACCACGTGCACTGTGACCGCGACACAGACAAACAGGACATGTAGAAGAACAACATAGACCAACAAGTCAACACTAGGGCCAAAATGAGGCTCTTCTGCCTCCACTAGAGGTAAATCTATGAGGAAGTATAAAGGCTCATAGTAGAGCAGCTGTGTGGATTCCAACGCTTTGCGACCACCAATAATGCCCTTCGAATAGACATAGCCAACATGAGTAGGTCACAATTTACATACGAGATCAAGCAGACGAAGCCACTGCAGAAGTTTAGCTCACCACATTTCACCTTGTTCAAAGGAGATGAAGATCTGGACAGGCACTTGATTTCACACCCTACCGCGACGCTCAATCCAGAACTTCAGCGAACTTTCCTTGGTTTTCACTAAGGAATATTCATCATACCACTTGATCAAGAAGAAGTTTGACCACCTATTCAACATGAATCAGATGCAATGATCGATCCTCGTGAAATGAGGCTCTGTACCCAAGGTGTACACCAAGTTCTTAGTCTAAATCAACTAGATCCTTCGCGACCTCAAAGACAAGCCATGGTTCAAAATGTCGCAGCCCATTCTACAGAGGTCAAGCGCACGTAACCAATGACTGCATCACATGGATAAAGTAGCTTGAGAAGCTCGTGAAAGAAGACAAGTGCAACCAGTATGTCGACAAACCAGCTGCCTGGCCAAGGTGAGAAGTAAACGCCGATGCCAAACCCCCATCCTAGATAATTTGAATCAACAACATCTTCGTCAAATCTGAGCATCTGGACCAATCGTCGGCTTTACTAAGTAGGACGCTGAGAGGGTATACATTCCCCACAATGATGCCTTGGAGATTTTTGTTCAACTGGCCCACGCCATCATTGACAGAATTATGGTAAACAACGGTAAGTCAGTCAATATCCTACAACTGTCAGTCATCTAGAAGATGGGCCTGGAAAGCACAATCAAACACAAAGCCAAGGTTTGGACGAGATTCAACGGACTTACCTCAACTGCCATTAGCACAATCACGATCAACGTAACCAACCCTCCAATTGTCTCATCGCAGACTTTTATAATCATCAGCTACCCATCCCCCCGTAATAGGATTCTAGGCCGACCTTGGCTAGTGAAGATTGGAGATGTGACCTCGATCTAGTATCAAAAATTTTGATTTCACATCCCGGAATGAGTAGTTGGATAGAACAAAAGGGACTAGGCCATGCCTCGGTGATGCACTATATAAGTTCTCAAGGAGACGAAGAAGAAGTCTTTCACCCTAGTAATAGCAGCTGAAGTGCAGAAAGACGATTCTACATTCACCAAATAGCAATCACAGCAAACGGGTCAAGAAGATAGCGTCAAGGTCGATAATGCCCAAGCACATGATTCTACGGCAATCAACCAATTGGACAAGCAACTGCACTTAATTGTTTCCTTTCACAATTCACCGACCGATGCAAGCCATTCTTAAGGCAATTAAGAAGGCATAAATAGATAAATGGAACAACAAGTGCGAGAAAGCATTTCAAGACCTGAAGTAGTACCTGACATCACCTCTGCTGCTATACAAGTTAGAAGCAACGGAAAACCTGTACATCTATCTGGTGTTGTGTTGGAGGTAGCAATGAGCTCTGCCTTCATATGAGAAAAGCTAGGGGCTCAATTGCCTGTATTATTCACATCTAAAGCTCTTATTGATGCGGAAACCAGATACCTAAAGATCAAAAGGATAATTTTGATGCTAGTTGTTAAATCTTAAAAGCTTAGACCTTACTTTTAGGGACATCCGGTCATCGTCATGACCCAGTTCCCACTATAGCCAGTTTTGCATAGTGTAGATGCTTCTGAACGAGTGATGAAGTGGGCGTTGGAACTTAGCTAATACGCATACTAACCCTGTAGCATTAGCAAACTTTGTAGCAAAATTCATCCCAAGCTTAAATGACACTGCAACTCAGCCCAGAAACGCTCTAGAGGCAGTTGAGCACACTGTAGCCGCACTAGGCTCGCCTACAGGAGACTTTTGGCGCTTACACATCGATAGAACATCCAACTACCATAGATGGGGAGCAGGCCTAGTTCTCACTAAACCTATAAATAGGTCGGGTTTATTAGGTTTGGGTTGAGTTCGACCCGACCCGTTACTTTAATAGGTCACCCGAACCCAACCCGATAAGCTAACGGGTCATCCAAACCCAACCTGTTAATCTAATAAGTCACCCATTTTACCCATTTCACCTATTAACACCCGTTAACCATTTTTCTATTTTTTGTTTTATTTTGTTTTGTTTTTGCTTTTTTGTTTTTTTTTTTTTACATTTCATCCAAACCAAGAAAAGATTGGTGTTTTCAGCTGTTTTCTTCTGCTACTTCAAAACCTAAGTCTCATTTTTAGTTAACTCCATCATCGCCAACCAATCTTTTAAATGCGATTTAGAACTTAAGTCTTTACCCTGTCTCGGTACACTTTACTTTTTTCTTCAATTCTTATATCATTATAATATACATATATACTATATATACCTCTCTATATACATATATATATATATATATATATATATATTATATTTTTATACATTTCAGTTCTTTGCTTGTAACACTGAGATTTGTACTTTCTCTCTACCCCAACAACAAAAGTCTGAGCATTTTAGAGACACCCAAAAGATTTTACAGTGCACAGAGAGAGAGAGAGAGAGAGAGAGAGAGAGAGAGAGAGAAAGAGAGAGAGAGAGAGAGATGGATTTGAGTTTTGAGGTTGAGGTTGAGGTTGAGGTTCCAGTGGATTTCGAGGTTGAGGACCTGAGGTTCCAGGCATAGTTCCCAGTGCTAGGTAAGTAAAGTTCTTGTTTTTGTTTTTTTGGTAGTCTTAGATTTATGAAATTCAATAGAGAGTGATGGTTTTCTATTAGGACTATTGAAATTACACAAAAGTCCTTAATAACGGGTGTTAATGGGTTTCGCGGGTTCACCCAAAATGGCCTATTATTTAATGGCTTGACCCTGTTTAGCACTACTCCAGACGGTTCGATGCTCGAGCAGGCGATCATTCTAATCTTCAAAGTGTCAAAAAACGAAGCAGAGTATGAAGCCTTACTAGTAGGTCTGCAATTGGCGAAATACGTAATGGTGAAGAAACTCATGATCTATTCTGATTCATAGCCAATCACTAACTAAATCTCAAGAGAGTACGCTGCGAAGCATCCAAGGATGGCCCGATACCTCAAAAAGGTATGAGAGCAACTACTGATGTTCTAGGCATACACATTCACTTAGGTTCCATGAGCAAAAAATGCCCACGCAGATGCACTAGCAGGCCTAGACTTTGCCCTAGACCATCAGCTCAAACTCGTCATCCTAGTTGAATACTTGGAGAAGCCAAGCATAGATGTAGAACCAGCAGTCGAAATGGCACATATTAACACAACTCCAAGTTGGCAAGATCTCATCATTGACTACATAGTTAATGGAACACTCCCCGCAGATAGACTAGAGTCTAGGAAGCTCCAGACGAAGGCAACACGTTATTACATATGGAATGGCATGCTCGTTCGCAGATTCTTCTCAAGACCACATCTTCACTGCCTATTACCTCCCAAGGACTTAAAGATTCTTAGCTCAATCCACAAAGATGTCTGTGGAAACCACTTTGGAGACCACTTCCTAGCGCAAAAAGCTTTTAACACAAGCTACTACTGGCCAACCATGCATCAAGACGCTAATGAGTATGTACAAAGGTGTGATAGCTGGCAGTGCCATAAGCTCATGCTCGCACTACCTATTAGCGAACTCTACCCACAAATGATCCTTGGCCATTCATGCAGTGGACGATTGACCTGGTTAGACTTATGTCGCCACCCACTTGGGATAAAGGAATGTTGATCGTAGAGACCGACTACTTCATAAAATGAGTCGAAGCTGAACCCATGACCACAACTACCCAGATAGACATAGAGTGCTTCATATGGAAGAACATCATCTGCTGCTTCGGCATGCCTCATTCCATCGTCACAAATAATGGCTCGCAATTCGTGGGCAATGACTTTTCGAAGTTCTTCAAGAAATATAGCATCAAGCAGCACATGTCTACACCCTCGATATCCATAGGGTAATAGGCAGGTCGAGACGTCAAATAAGATCATCCTCGACTGCCTCAAGCAGGACAAGTGGCCAGACGCGCTCCCCGGTGTTCTGTGGGCATACCGCACCATTAATAAATGAGCAACTAGTGAAACTCCATTCTCCCTGGTATTTGGTTCTGAGGCGATCATTCCTCCTAACGTCGTGGTGCCTAGCATCAACATTGTACTGCCAAATTTCAAGCAAAATGAGAATGAGATGCCACCAACTTAGACTTGGCAGAGGAAGAAGGCAAAAAGGTTATCACCCACATTACGGACTATTAGTAGCAACTCATCTCTAGCTACAACAAGAGGGCAAAGGTCTAGCAATTCCAGCAAGAGACTTAATCCTTAGAAAAACATTCATAACCGCCGCCGATTTGGCTACAAAAAGATAACTCTCATCTGGAAAGGTTCATACAAAATCAACCGAGTATGTGGGAATGGTAGCTACACCTTTACCACTATGAGCAACAAAGATATCGAAAAGAAATGGAATGCTTACAACCTAAGAAAGTCCTACATGTGACGTACCACCATTCCTTGGATCTTATTCAAGAAAAATAAATTTTGAAGATTTCAAGCAGCTTGACACACAAGACCTCGCATGTCGAGGATTATCAATTGTTATGATATTTCTGCCTACAAGCAAAGTTAATACATTTATCTTTTTTCAATGAAGATCGAAAGACCTGTGTAGAATTCATAAACATCCCAACTAATGACCCTTGCCCTAGCAGACAAGAGGGTAAACTGATTCAAGATATCCAAACATAGATGGGTTGTTCGACTGCTCAGTTCTCCTGAATGCTTCGACTACTTGTGCCAGGACATTCCCAAAATTGACCATAATAGACTTTTTCCTAAAATGACTTAGCCGATTGAAGGATTTAATTATGCAAAAGCTCGGGTCTTTAACCAGAAACGACGCTAAGTGCAGGATTCCTGCCCATGAAAGATTCGCTTGACTAGATGGTCCGCCCACGACATGCAATATTCATGAACGTAACTCGGCTCTAAGATTTTGCCATACTAGTTAAGGGACTTGCAGAATCAATTATAATGGCTGCCCAAGATATATGTATCGACCTGCGTGCAACTTAGAAGATCAGGGGACTAGCAGCTCGGAAGGATATGGCCATTTAGTCGTGATTTGGCATACAACTTAAGCCTAAAATGCCTCTAAGAGCTAGTGCCAACGCTTAAAGTGGTCACGTAGGTCGTCGATGCCTGACTAATGACCCAACGACGAGTAGCCCTAGGTAATCTGTAATCCGAGACTTACACTTACTACAACAATGTAGAATCGTCTATTTTTTCAAAAGCAGTGCTTTCGGCCGACGGTCTACAGTTTAAGTTTTGCAAGAGTTAAAGCCGAAATGTACAACTATAGTGGCTACGTGGACTCATCTGCTTTATACAAGAAACGCGTGCCTGCTCGTCGACTCTATGAGTTAAAAATTTCACAACATGCTTTGGGAAGGCAAGGGCTCGTGTAGCCGTCAAAGCTGAAGTTCATAACTATAGCAGTTACGCTGACCATCTATTTTCTACTAGAAGCACATGTTTGGCTGCCAGCTTTATTAGTTAGAAATTTCACAACATGCCCCGGGAAGGCCAAGGCTCGTGAAGCTGCTAAAGTTGAGATTCACGACTATAGCAGCTACGCAGACTCACCTGCTTCTTACGGAAGCCACGAGTTCGGCCACCGGTTCTATAAGTTAGAAATTTTGCATTTTTCCTTCTGCAGGTAAAGCCAAGGCTAAAGTCTAAAGTGACGACATGGGATCGACTGCTTCATTGAAGTAGCCAACCCAACCGCCCATCTTATGGCAAAATTTTGCAAGTCTCCTCAAGCTGGCAAGGCTCCTAGAGCCAAAACTAAAACCTAAGTGACGAAGTGGGATTGACTGCTTCATCAAAGCAACTCACCCAACCGCCCGTTGAACGGTAAAGTTTTGCAAAAGACATGGCGAAATAACAAGAATGAAGTAAAGCAAGGAAAGTTATTTGTTAAATTTCTTGCAAATTGATAAACCAGCTTGAAGGCCAAAAATTCAAATAAAGCAGAATAAAAAGGAAAAGAAGAAAATGGCCACAAGGAAGGTGTGGGGCAGCTGAGGTCTCGCCATAGATTGCTCGATGCCTCCTGCAAAGGTGATCATGAGTAGGTGAGAGATACCTTGGAGGTAAGTAGAAAGTGGAAGTCTGACTCCAATCCTAAGTTACGTCTTCTGACTGTGTTATCAGTGGTAAGTGAATTGCTTCTTTTTGGCCTGCTTGAATTTTTGTTGAGCTATTCCATGGCTTCAATTTATTCATCGTCCTTCTTACTTTGTGTAGATTTAGATTTTGGCTCATCTTCAAGAACTTCGGCGGATATGAAAAAGGTGCACATCGCCTTGGGAATTCATGCTAAGTACTGTGATTGGCACTGGCTACTCAGTCATCTTCGTCGGGAGAAAGGCGAGTTGCCTCTGAATGAAAAGATTAAGCAGATAAAGGATAAGGTGTTTATTCATTCGATTGCTCTTGTAGAGCTTATTGCCAATGATGGTGGAAATAAGAGATCTTCCTAACTTACCTGTAAGCCTTCGGCCAAGAAGAAACTAAAGACTTTTTCTGCTGCTCAAGGAGACTCATCCTCTACTGAGAAGTTGGTTATTGATCTGACTTCTCCCAAGGGGAAGAAAAAGACTACTAAGTCTGAGCCTGTGAAATCTACTACTCTGAAGATGGCCACAACCATTATTGAGACAATTACCCAGCGAAAAGGTTCGGTGGTGCCCCAATTATTTGGGTTTAGAGCTAAGTCCGGTTCGACTTTTGAGAAGCATGCCGCTATGAAAAGCCAAAATATGGATTCTGCTACAAGGGTGATGCTTGGGCCTGTTCATCATTCTGCTGCGACTGATTCGTCTGTTGAGAAAGAGAACAATGCTCACACAGACAATAGTGAGAGATCCTTCAAGTTTGGTTCTAGGGAGTTTCCTGAGGTTTATACGTTGTTGAAGGCTGTACTGCTAAAAGACGCCAATGCATACACGAAGTTTTAGAGTGTTGGGAAAGTTGTCGTCTGCTCAGACTCTTTTGCGAAACGTCTTGCCCACTTGAGGATCCTCATTGCTTGCTACAATGCATAAAACTTTAATCCTGGAAGATGAGTCTATGCGCGTTGATTAGGATGTTGTCAAGCGTCCTAAGAAGGTTGAAGTGGCGCTGACAGCTCAGCTTTGCTTGGCTGATGAAAAGATCGAGAAGTTCGAATCTAAGCTCATCGTTTTAAAGGGTCTGATGTTTCTTCCCCCACTTCTGTACAGCTAGAGACCGTTCATTAGAAGGTCGTCAATTTGAAAGCTAAGCTTGGTGCGTCTCAAGTGATGTTGGAAGCTGTAGAGAAGGAAGTCAGACTCGTTGCACTAATGGTCATTGACCTTGATCTTGTCAATTCAGAGCTACGATTTGCTTGTTTTGCCAAGGACAAAGAGCTTGTCTTCATGCATGATGAAGTGTCTCGTAACACTAGGCTTGTTTAGGGGAATGTACGGCAGAAGAATGAAAGGATCGATCACGAAATGGCGCTTGCTTCTTATCAGGCTGATTTCTATAAGCTTGGCTATGTAGACCATCTCCATAGCAGGCCATCATATTATGAGTTTTTCGAGAAGGACTTCGAGACTTACTCTATTTCTCCAATTAATCCACTTGACTTCTCATTTGAGGCTACCTTTGGTGGAGTAGGTGAGGGTCAGTCTGTCCAGGCAGGGGCAACTGAGGATGAGCTAATGTAAGCTTTAGTTGCTAAGAGCAGTGTGGCTGTTGAATCGAAACTCATTGATGGTCAAACCAAGAACAAAGAACCTGCTCAAGTTCAAAAACCCCACCATCACATGAACTGTATTTGGGGAGCACTAAACAAACGCACTTTTCATAGAGCAAATCACTTCATGGAAAACACGCGACATGGGAAAAGTAAATCCTAACACGAAGTAATACGAATAAAATTTGATAGCTTTCTCCTTAGCAGTGGCACCCTTGCCACACGGTTCATGGCCGCTATCATCCTTTACCCACTTGATGCGAACCCTTGACGAAATCTCATGCTTGTACGTCTCGAGAAAATCTCAAAACAACTCATCAAAATTGATTTTGATGTGTGCAACCTTGAAGTAACCCACCTTGCTAGAAGAACCACCTTGACGGTACAAAGGTGGAGGATACTCGTCACTTTTGTGATCGAAGGAAAACATCTCAAAATTCCTACAAAAAGCACAAAGAAAAATATTTAGAAGGCAGCTCACGAGAAGAAAAAAAAAACATATATATAATAATAAAAGAGGACCATATAACCTAGCTCTTTAGCACCAGGCCCCACGGCCCAGCTCACCCACACGGCCAGGCGACAAGAATGCCCAGCCATCACACTCTATCTTTTCCAACACAAGCTTAAGTCCTAGGAGCCCAACAACCATGCCAGGCCCCACGGCCTGGACCCTCATCTCTCCCTCTCGCGCAGCATGGCCCAAAGGCCTATGGTCCATCTAGCATGCGGCCCATGACAATCTCTCCCTCTCTCTCATCTCACCTGCACGGGCTCTTGCCCAGCAGCCCTGAAGGCCCACCTTGAGCTGGCCTCCCCACACTTTGCACGTTTGTCACCTCGGCCTGAGCCGAGTTGAGCACTTGGCACCACCTTTGTACAGTAGCATCGTGGCACCCATGCCATGATTTCCACACCCTATCGGCCCCTGGTCGAGTCAAATTTTCAAGCCCTAAAGTTCTAAAAATTAAGAAGAAAGAAAATTTCAAATTTTTCTTACCTTGGTGCGGCACAGAGAAGAAGAACAACAATGAGAGACGGCTCTTTGCAAGGGCAAGAGAAGAAGAAAGCTAGGGGAGGATGAATAAATTTCATTTGGCTTTTCTCTTCCTTGTTGGAATGATGATTATTCTCCAGATTTATTTAATCCCTTACGTAAGGCAGAATTAAATAGGTATTGGGGGCAATTGGTTTTCCTTTTCCTAGAAGAAATCTATCTCCAAATTAAGGAAGGAGATCTAGTTCAAATTGGGAAACAACTCTACAAGCCCATGCAGCGTAGGATTTCTACACATACTGCATTTTTCCTACATGCAACATAGCAGGTATGGGGGCATTTGTGGAGCCAAAATAATCCCAAAAGTTCTAGAGGCGACACTGGACTTTTGCTCAAGAAAGACAAGATTGCCATCATTAAATAGGTAGACTCCTCAAATACTCACAAGCAGAGGTCACACCCCCGAAGATCCATGCAGCTGAATACAAATGCTCACAGCTCACCTACCCTTGGCAAGGAAAAGTCAAAGCATTAAAGATTATGATTAATTACCCAAATCCTATCTTTAATACATTCCCAATTGAAGATTGACTCCGTTCAAGTAAGTAATCCCTATTTAAATCAATTAGGGATAATTACTCCATTATCTCAAGATATTATTTCCTATTTAATATCTTGAGAATATTTCTCCATAAATCTTGGCCAATAGGATGCCACCATGTGTAGGGCGAAACCCTAACACCATTGTCGGCTCTCTCCCCTATATATATTCCCAATTCTACCAAATTTCTGTAAGCTTTTGCTACCCTAAAAGCCCTAAACACTTACTCTTTTTTAGAGAATCTAACGAGGCATTAGAGATCTATTGACCTAATCCCCCTACCTCATGGGTGCGTGAGGCTTAGGTCTTTGATCAAAGGTGTTGATTTTTTTTGCAGGTGCATTTTTGTCAAAGCTAGAGATGGCGGAAATTTGCATCGACACCAGTGTTCTAAAAGTTCCACCTAGGTTCTAGGTGTCTGGTCCTTGGCACGATTAATCTCTAGACATTTAAAAAATAAGAAAGAGCGCCTAGACATGTCACAACTCTCACTTAGACAAAAAAATAGATAATTTCTATTTTGCATTTTATATTTTCAATAAATTGTAAGAGATGAACACTCATAATAATTTCTTGATAAGGTTTTTACCACATACGCAAAAAGGTTAAAACTCATATAAAACTTGCAAGAATGACAAGGATGTTGTAGTATAAATGGATCTCGCAAGGTCGTTCTCCATAGGAATTATTAATTAATTAGAACAAATCAAACTTTAATTAATTATTGTAAAATAGAAATTTATGGTGATTGATTTTATGAACTAATTAAATTACAACGAATTTAACTAATAAAATTAGACAATTTGCAGAATTAAAACTAAGAGAAAAAACAACAATTTTTTTTTTAGAAATCAAATTTAGGACATGCATATTTCAAAGGTTAGGTATTCGTAATATATGCCTACTTGGACCCCCAACATAGAGCGTATATCAAACATGTAACTTGTCTGTGGTATTCAGATCAAATCTAAACATGCAAGACTCATTAAGTTCTGTGAAACCTTTTGACAACCATGCAACCCTTAAGACGTGGTATTCATCCTAAGTGAACTTGCACATATTAATCACAAGAAGCCTTCGTCAATTTCAGGGACCGACCTCCGACCAAAATTGCATCAAATTACTTTTCTAAACATCCTAATGGTGATCAAGCATCAAGACAATTAGATAGTTTAAACCAGTGATTAATAATTTGAAAACCTGCATGCATATAATCATAAGCAAATTGAAGAGACACTACATATTCTTGCTAATGCTCGTGGCCTCACCCTAGCAAAAGAGAATTAGTTACGCATATTCATAATAAAAATCATAAAATTATTCATTAAAATAATAAGAGATCGAAAACACCTTGAATGAAAAAAGTCAGAAAATCTCTACGCTTGGCCAATTTTTCCTCCTCAAGAACGCATGGGGAAGAAAAAGCACGAATAATACGGCCCAGCTTTTTAACCTAATTAAAACCTCCTAATCAAAGGTCTTCCAATCCAATTAGGAAACTAAAATAACTAAAAATAAAATAGGAAACAAAACCCTAAATTAAATAGTAAAATTCGCCTAAAATCTGAATAGCCACATTTTGGACCCCTAAACTGCTCCAAAATCGACCCATACTATTTGAAATATTCTGAACGCTTTTCCAGAAGACCACAAACCCATCAAAAATGTCGTCTTGGGCTCCAAAAACGCCATTTAAGCCCAGAACGTCATTTTCCAGCACTGCGCACTGCTTCTTTATTCCATCTCCAGTAAATAACCGCTTGGTAGAAAAATCCCAAATTTTGACACGCATACGCCAAGTGATACACGAACGCTCTCCAACTTGAATCACTCCAAAATTCATCTGTTTGACCATGTTTTGCTCTAGAGGAAGTCGAATGTCCTATATTGAAAATATTAATCAAATTATCAAAATTCTACCAAAATAATTACCAAAACAAACTAAGAATATGGTAAAATATATAGCATGAACTTGACTCATCAAAATACCCCCAAACTTAGCTTTTTGCTTGTCCTCAAGCAAAATAAAACTAGAAAACGAAAATAAAGCTAACAAACTAGAAACTTAACTCAAACTAACTTGACAAAAAATTTCACCTTCAAAGTTGCAATCCATAGAAAACATTAAAAATTAGAACATCTTTTCAACAGTTCCAATTAATCCCACCACAGAGTCTAAGCCATTTAGAATCAATTAGAAAAGAATTCACAAACTTCATTTGGTGTAAAGTGAACCAGCATAGCTAAAGAGACTCGACTAAAACTCTCACCTCTTGTCCTTCTTTATTTCACACATATTAAAATTAAATATAACTTTTTTTTTCCTTTTCGATTTTCCCTTTTTTTCTCCAATTTTTTTTTTCATATATACTTTTTTTTCAGTAACAGTAGTGGTCATGCAATGTTGGTTCACTTAAGCTTTCGATCCAACCCATGTAGCGAGCTTTAGGTCAGTGACTCCCAAACCACTAGGGCTTTAGGGCACTAGGTGTAGAACACCCCTAAGGACTTATTAACCTCAGCTAAAAAGGCTACGAAACCAACTAACCACCTTGCCCCATGCCAAAACTCTACCGTTTTACGTGAGAATCACTGCTGAGACAGGACTGGCCCGGTTACTATGCAAAGCCTTGGGTGGAACAATTATTACTTTATTCAAAACAAGAACTAACTTACTTAAAATAAAAATTAAACATAAACTTAGACTAAAAGTAAGTGTTTCAATCGCACTCCCCACAAACCATGTTGGTGTGATGTGCAAATTGTCAAAGTATAACTCATGAATTAGTGTCTAAGCAACGATAAATAGAAAAGACTTTAATGTGGGATTAATTTTCACCATGTCCATTTGTTCTAACGTTTAAAATCATCTATGGATGTTAACTTAAAACGAATGAAATTTTTTAACTAACACAAAAAACATTAAAATCCTAAAATTTTATTGTCCCACCCCCAAACTTATTTCACACTTTGCCCTCAAGGTGTGGAAAATAAATAAAAAAAAATAAAGAAAAATGATCGACAGACACAACTAACTAATTGAAAGAAACAACAAAAAGTAGACAAAAGAATTAAATAAATATATGAATAACAAAAACAAAACTAAAAGGAACAATAATACATGGGAGGAAATAGACAACTTGACGCTGGATAATGTGATGGCCAAGCAAAAGATTGAAAAACCCACGGGAGCAAATAAGCACATGTCGACGTCATCATCATGTGCGTGACGAAACTAGGCCGAACGAGCTTATGATAATATTGGAAGACCGAGTCCAATGGCATACACAACCAATGTGGAGTAGACCCGGCAGTTTCTTATACAACACGGTGACACGACACAAAAATAATGGGTTTCGGATCAACACGATAACTAATCGGGTCATTATCAGGTGACCCGTTAAGAACACGTTAATAACGGGTTCTTAACAGGTATACACGCGGATAACATGTGGGTAACCCGTTTCGACCCGTTAAGGAAAATAAATTATAATTTTAAAATTTAATTATTAAAAAATTTATTATAAAATACAATAGCCATATTGTATATTAAATATATATTTTTGTATTATTATTCTGTATAAGTTAAAAACAATTAAGTTTTATTCATTCATTTATTTTTATTATGAGAGTTTCTTATTATTATTAATAGGATAAATTTTACTTAACATGTTATTGTCCAAAATTAAAATCAACTAGTATAGTATTAGTATAGGCAATAAGACATCCCTACAAGTATGAAAAATGTGAAAGAATAAATAAACACTCGTGATTCATCATTCTCTACAAGTGGACAATGATTACACTTAGATTATCGTTTAGAATTTTAAAACCCTCCAAACCGTCATGAATAGTGTTTTTTATTTTGAGTGTAAAAGTAATAAAATTAATAATAATTATTGTAGAAGTGTAAGAAATGTAAAAAATATATATACAATCACTCGTAATGGCAAGTTTTACAACGTTCGTGAACGGGTCAACTTCGAAATCCGACACTATAATCCATAAACCTTAAATTTGTATTTAACCATCGATTGTCGTTTGGGGTTTATTCTTTATATTAAATTTCATTTTAAAATTTTTCTTTTTTGAAAACATAATCTTCTGGGGATGTAGAAAAATGAACGGTTCGGATCTTTGATATCACGTTCTAATATTTACGGGTAATTGAAATCTGAGTCGATGTTATATAGTTTGTAGAGACTTTATAAACACCAAGTAATATTTTCACTAACAATAAAACTCTAAACATAATATCAAGGATCCGAACCGTTCATCTTCCTATATCCTCTAATAGATCATGTTTTCAAAAAAGAAAATCTGAAAAAAAAAAAAAAAACAAAAACAAAATTTGGTGAGAAAAATGAAGTATAAATGTAAACAACAATCGACGGTTAAATTTTGATCTATGATTTATATGATTATAGCAGCACATTTCAAAGTTAAGCCCTTCATTAAAGTTGTGAAGCTTGTCATTACGAGTGTTTATATATATTTTTTTTGTATTTTTCACCCTTCTACATTAATTAAAAAACTATTAAAGACTTTACTTAAACAATAGCCATAGAATAAATGAGAAGAAAGTCCTAATGTAGAAAGCCTCACTGAAAATATCATTAATATAACTCTTGAAGACAATATATCAAGCCAAAGTTCCAATACTATTTCCCATGGTGATTGATGAAAATTGAAGAGTTTGATTGTAAGAAAATGTGTAAGGTTCCAAACCTTGAAACATAACTCCCTTAATTTTGTAAATCTTTTGAACATTTGATATTTTGTAATGTTCTAATGTTTATTTTATTTAATTTTTATTATGCTCTTATTTCGGGTATGTAAATATGTAATACTTGAAAGACAAATGTGTTTTTATGTTTTTAATGTGATAATATGATATGTATATACTTATTTAATATTATGTTTTTCATTTGATTATTTATTGGTTTAAAATATATTTTCCTTAACAGGTAACGGGTCGGGTCATATTACCTGTTAATATTATCGGGTCGATTTCAGGTCGGGTCATTTTACCCGTTTATTTTAACGGGTGTTACACGACACGACCCGTTAAGATATCGGGTATGACACGAAAGCGACACGAACACGGAAAACACGACACGAATGCCAGGTCTAACGAGGATGATGTTAATGGCCTGCAGTTGGCTTACTCCCTTTTGTTTATTAAAAAAACATTGGTTGTCGGAATCCTCATTTTGCAACCCTAGAGACATAGGATTCCGTCCCTTGCCTCGAGCCCAGAGCCAAACAGCTCCCTACTACTGTATTTCAAACAGAAAATAGCCAAACGGCCCCCTCAGAAGTAAACATCACCCCCAAAGTTGTTGTAATGTGTCCATCTGATGATTTTTATACAGAAAATAAACAAACTAACATGGTCCTGGCTGATTTGTGTGTGAGGTGGTGGATTCCGCAGAAGACATAATGGGCAAAAAGGAAGAGCAGCACTCAAACAACCCAGATTCGAGACTAAAGGGGTAACATTTCTAGTCTCTATAACTGATCTCTCACTGCATGTCGCATAAAAACGTCACCCGGCATGTGTATAACCAGTGCATCTCGTTTGTGTGCAAAGGGTGACAATCTGGAAGCGCTGCAGCGGCAAGGAAAGAACAACATCGAAGACTGGCCAGATTCGATTCCTGCAAAGATAAAATTTTGTTCTCTGCTAGTGATGGACCCCAATACATGAGAAAGTTGTTTCCTTATTCCTGCATGTAGTTATACTAGTGGCGAATTTGTTCCGAACACTCGGATCCATGATAGATCCGAGAGAATGACTGCAACTGGAAATCCACTGGACAAAAATCAGGACGCATCACAAAAGACTAGATCTATGGATACTGAAGTAAATAGACATGATAGCTTGGACATCACAGATCCGCCTCCCATTGAAGGTAAACCTAATATGGGGTTGTATTTGGTTCCTGATCTGTAAAAATGATGTGGGATGTTCCTGCTTGGTTTAATGTTGGTGCTCTCGGTGCAGGACATGCAGATCACTGAGAGATCTAAGAAAATGAAAATGAATGCATAAGCTTCGGTGGACAAGATAGCGAAAATGTCCAAGAGCCCAGATCGGTGCATCTGGGAGGTAAGATCTCGTATCCCTGCCAAATTTAGTTGTTGCAGATCTGTGAATGTATGCTCATGTTAATTACTATAAATTGCAGCATAGGATAGATGTGGTTGATGTTAACGTAGACTTGCTGCTGGATGCATGATTCCAACATAGGACGCGATTTATTTTACTTTATGTTTGCAACCTGCAACCAACCAATAATTGTTACAATTAAAAACGGAGCTAAAATCAACATGCGTAAATAACAAAAGTGACATATTTTTGTTCTTTTTTTTCTTTTTCTTTTTTTTTTCAAGTTTTTGCAATTCTTTTTTTTTTGTTGTGTTATGTTTTTTTTATAATAAAAATCATAAAAATCTTCATTAAAATAATAAAAGATTGAAAACACCTTGAATGGAAAAAGTCTGAAAATCTCTACACTTGGCCAATTTTTCCTCCTCAAGAACGCACGGGGAAGAAGAAGCAAGAATAATACGGCCCAACTTTTTAACCTAATTAAAACCTCCTAATCAAAGATCTTCCAATCCAATTAGGAAACTAAAATAACTAAAAATAAAATAGGAAACAAAATCCTAAATTAAATGGTAAAATTCGCCTAAAATCTGAACAGCCACTTTTTGGACCCCTAAGCCGCTCCAAAACCAGCCTATACTGACTGGATTTAAGGTTTGAAATATTCTGAACACTTTTCCAAAAGACCACGAACCCATCAGAAGTCGTCTTGGGCTCCAAAAACTCCATTTAAGCCCAGAAACGTCATTTCCCAGCACTGCACACTGCTTCTTTATTCCATCGCTAGAAAATAACCACTTGGTAGAAAAATCCCAAATTTTGACACCCATACACCAAGTGACATACGAACGTCCTCTAACTTGAAATACTCCAAAATTCGTCCGTTTGGCCATGTTTTGCTCTAGAGGAAGTTGAATGTCCTATATTGAAAATATAAATCAAAGTATCAAAATTCTATTAAAATAAATACCAAAACATACTAAGAATATGGTAAAATATATAGTATGAAATTGACTTAACAATGCTTGTTTTCCATATTTTCAATATGTTCTAGTAGTTTATAATTTATATGTCTAACTATTTTACAATTTATATACTTCACTACAATTATATATATTTTTTAAGTACTAGTAGACAATTATTTATATGTTATATAATAAATTTAATTAAAATTAGAAAAAACCAGCTATGCCCCCTGCCTAGACTCCTAGGTGTTGGGCCTCTGCTTGCGGCCTAGCTAGCGCCTAGTGTCTTTTAAACCTTGATTTGTACAGACCAAATGGTCCACAGAGATAGAAGGAAGACGAATGAATAAGACAAAGGAAGGGTAAGGTACAATGATTTGAGTAAAAAAAGAAAAATTGATAATTAGTTGCCCTAGACATGTTGCATAGTTTTATTGGATGGTCAGCCTACATATATTGGCATTACACGGCTTTAAAGACACATAAACAAATTTAAGAAATGTGTTTAAGAAATGTGTAACCAATTTAATAGAAATAAGGCAATGTGGAACGAATTTTAAGTTTCAATAAATAATGTGGTAGCTTTTTAAACCTTAACTTCTGAAGGGTGGTTACATGTGTTCACAAAGTCGGTGGCTTGGGCTGGAAAGGGATCCTCTCCGGATCCCTTCCACCTGAACCAACTGAGCATAAAATTTGGACCTTTGAAATTTGATCTAACGGTCAAAATAGAGGGCCTCATTAAAAGTTAAAATAATTTTAGCCGTTAGATTAAATTTTAATAGCTCAAATTTTATACTCAGTTGGCTCAGGTGAAAGGAATCTAGAGAAGATTCCTTTCCGCTTGGGCTAACTGGCTGTTGACCATTAGTTGGATCCGATAACAGTTCAATTTTGTGACATGTTTTGATGGCCACACATACGTACGGTCCTTGTAAAACTTTGATTATATATATGTCTTACGTTATACTGATCAGGACAACTGAACCAATTGAGGGTTCACCTTATCTGATGGTCACGTGGTTCCAACTAAGGTTCTATGTCAATCTGACCACGTCTCTACAGACTAGTTATTTCATAACTCAAGATTTTGTTCGATATTTTTCAACAATAAACTAAATCTTAAAGGGACACTTGAACCACTATATTTAGTGAACAAACTCTGGAAGAAAAAGAGGACTAACTCCCCCTTCAAAGTCCTATAAAGGTACCAGAAAAAACATTCTTCTACAGTATCAACGTGTTAAGAACAAGTTTTCTCATATTTTATTTTCTGTCTAAACTGGAGTATTACTTGTTATCTCATGTTTTTGGAGTTCTTTGTAAGAGTGTACAAAACTTTAACAGACAATAGGTGTAAGCCCGCACTCTATTGTAATCACATATGGCTTATTTGCACAATAATTGTATGGGCTAATAAAATTTGAAAAATATCATATTTATACTTGACTTGAAGCAATTTTTCATCATCTACTAATTCATCCGACATGCTTCAGAAATTTTCTCCTAACAAATTTCTCAATATATTTTTTGTACAAAAGTTGGAAACAAACAGAAACTTTTGGCAAATCGCACTAGCAGCGAGAATAATGATCACCATGTTGCCAGTCACTTATTCTGACGATCCTTTCGAACGTTAATGTGCAGCAACGCCCAATGAAATCAGTTCTCAACTATATCGCATCAAATTTGTGACAGGCATAAATTAATAATATTTTATCATTATACTTTAGCTCACAGTGTCTTTCTCTCTATCTAATGTCCAATGAAACCACTTCTAATCTAAGTCTTTTTTTTTTTTTGTTATACTTGGGGTCACAAAGTCTTCTCTCTCTCTCTCTCTCATGATCGCAAGGGTTTCACCTATTATTCTACTAGTCAACACATGCTTAGAATGATGTATATTTTGTATCACAGACAGAAAATAGGAAGAGAAAGTGGGGGTAAAAATCAAAGTAGAATACTATACGTAATACCCCTTGACTTTTGAAATAAATGTTAACACATTTTAACGTATAAAGACTATTTTAGTTGACAAAGAAGATTGTCTTAATGTATAGTATATGGATAATTATTATGGGGTGCCCTAGTAGTTGGGGATAAATTTTCAACTTGTAGTCCACATAGCACATTCTATGTTCGATTTTTAATAATGGTGAATCACATGATGTGGTTTTTAGATATCTAGAAAGATCAGTTGTTGTGGCGAAGCCACTAGATCCCTTTTTAAAGAAAAGAGAAGAATATATTGTATGGATAAAAATATATGTCAATTTGACCGCACGCATGCACATACTACAATCACTTGTACATAGCCCAGCAGAACAAAACCAGACGTTTCGGAAAATTCACGCCACTCGCCATTCAAATGAGATTAGCAGCAAATAACACACACACACACACACACACACACACACACACACATATATAATGATGAAATGAGACTAGCAGCAAATAAAGCATCGTCACCATGTTGCCACAAGCACTTCTTCTTATTGCTCTTTTGAACACCATTGTTGCATCAACGTCAAATATCATCCCCGCCCTACCCGGCTTTCCCGGAAACCTCCCCTTCAAACTTGAAACTGGGTAGGTACTTCTTGTTTCTTTCCCAAACTATTATCTTCTCTACTCTGTAAAAATAAACTTGAGCACTGTCAATTAACTTACGTTAATACAGAAGATATTATATGAATTTGAACTTATCATACAAAAGGTACGTGGGAGTAGGCCACAGGGATGATGTGCAGCTATTTTATTACTTCATTGAGTCTGAAGGGAGTCCAGAATATGATCCTCTTGTGCTTTGGCTGACCGGAGGACCTGGTTGTTCTGCGTTTTCTGGCCTCGTATATGAAAATATAGGTACTTGCTTATTTATTCACTGTCTGCATCATTTCAGAGGATATAATTCACAATTATTTTATAGTTTAAGACATTGGTGAAATGAAATTATGGTTGTGTGTGATCGTAGGTGAGAAGTCCACTGCGAAATTTTTTTTGATGTTAACTTTATTCTCCTTAAATTATGGTATTGAATCCCACAATCACAAAGAAGACAAGAACACGCCGGTTAATTTTAATCCATATTAGTCCCGTCCAAAGAGTCGATGACAGTTTCAGGAGGGGTGGAGGGGGCATTAAAGGCAATACATCTCAATTGCAAGCAATATTGGAGAATTTGCATGAGTGAGAATTTACAAATAAAGGCCATATAGCTTGGAAAAATTTGTATGAGTAAGAATTTACAAATTTCAATTGTCAAACGTATAACAATCAAATAATGACGTCATGTTGATCAAACATTGATGAAATTATCGAGCAAATATCGACAACATACAAACGAAAATACTAAAAACAAACTGGCCGTTTCAGCAATTGAACTGTGTAATTTCATTATTTAATCTAATTTCTCTATAGCTTGATGAATGAAAATTATTTTCTTGCAGTGTGTGTAGTACAAGTCTATAAGTAGGAGTTTGTAATCCAAATTTTTTTTTTCCAGCTGTTCATTGAACACATATTTCTCCCAAATTTCCAATTGCAACAGTGGTGAATAACTTATGGCATTAGTAGTCTGGTGGCAGTAATTTTATTCAAAACCTAATTATAGTAAACAGCTATATTATGTAATCCTTACTTTGTTTTAGGTCCACTATCCTTTGACTACCCAGATTCCATTGGCAACAAGCCAAAGTTAAAGTTGAATCCATACTCATGGACAAAGGTGTGAGACTAATTCAATTTCCTTCAAAGTGTTTGTCTTTTTGTATGTGAGATCAATTGCTGAAGCTTTGAGTTATTCTGGATTTTATAAAAATATTGAAAATAACCCAAGAATTTCAGGTTGCCAACATAATTTTTTTAGATGCACCTGTCGGTACTGGATTCTCCTATGCAAAAACTTGGAGACGATACACTAATATCAATGACACTTTATCAGCGGCACAAACATATGAATTTCTAAGAAAGGTGAGGATATATTTAACTATCAACATGGTAAATGTTTTCATTAACTGTCTGAGCACATAAAAGTTTTTTAGCTACATTCGTGTATTGGTGCAGTGGCTTATGGGTCACCCTAAGTTCTTCAACAATCCACTCTATATTGCTGGTGATTCTTATTCGGGGATAGTTATTCCTATTATCGTTCAAGAAATATCCGACGGTAAGCTATTTTCATCACCCCATTGGGCATAGTTCTTCCTCTTACATTCGAACATTAATTCAGTCTCACATGCATATATAACATTTCATTCATCAAGTCTTGATGCTCAAGATGTGGCAGATGAACACTTGAGGTATTGATCCGCAGTTGTTTTGTTTGTTTCTTATATGTAGGTAATCATGATGACAATGTGCCGCCGATGAATCTCAAAGTACATCTTCTGCAATTATACTATGAATAATTTCTGTTATGTTTTAGTTAATTAATTCCTGATCATATGCCTCTGAGCCTTAATGGTATGATGAACTATATATTGACCTATGTGTTGGATGCAGGGATATGTGCTTGGCAATCCAGGGACAGATTTGAAAAAAGATGAGAATTCCAGAATTTTATTTGCTTACCTAAAAGCACTTATATCAGATGAACTATACCAGGTGAAACAGCCTCTTGTTGGTTTCAAGTAGAGATTGGTTGTGGCTATTCAGATTAGTCTGACTATATTTGATCAAAATGTGGGATGTTAGCTTTCAAAAATATCTATAGTTGTCTTACAAACATCATCTCTCAAGTTACAACTTTTATCTTTTTGCTAGTCACTTAAAACAAATTGCAATGGAGAGTATATCAATGTGGATCCATACAACGCATTATGTGTGGATGATCTTGAAATTTACAACGAGGTGAGTGGAAACACCATAAGGTCCTTGGTTTCTGCAAGTACTTGTCACTTTTAAGTAATCTGGGATCATTATACTGACTTTACATTTGAATTCGCAGTGCACGGAAGACATAAGGCTTGGACAGATATTGGAACCTTCATGTAGTACTGTAACTTTGCCAAAATCAATAGGATCAATATGGAATCCTAACCATCTCAGTGATAAGGACTCACTAAATATCCTTCTTCCTTCTGAACTTCCTAGGCCATGGTGTCGGGTATATATCTCCCAGCATGCACGCAATCACAAGCAAACACACGTGCACTCTAATCATATCTGCCTTGTTTTAATGTAGGAATATAATTATATCTTCTCTGAAATTTGGGCAAATGACAAAACTGTTCAAGATGCTCTTCATGTTCGGGAGGTAATCAATTAATTAGTTATAAAAAATCTCCTTCAGGATCTCATGACATTTTAGAGGACTTTAATTTTCTGATTTTAAATGACAATTAGGGAAGCATTGAAGAATGGGTGAGATGCAATAACAGCTTACAAGCTTCATATATAAAGGATGTTTCCTCTAGTCTTGTATATCATCAGAACCTCATAAAACAAGGCTATAGAGTTCTTATTTACAGGTAATATCTGTCCAGTTTTCTTTTGGTAGAAAAGTTTTCTAACATAATCTGACACAACCTGTTCCATATATATCGCATGATCACTGCTTCGGCACTTAAATTTTTTATCTGTTAACAGTGGTGATCATGACATGGATATTCCATATGTGGGTACTCTTGCTTGGATAGAGTCGCTTAACTTGACTGTTGACAGTCGTTGGAGGCCGTGGTTCGTCAACGGGCAGATTGCAGGGTTTGTGTTATATTTTTGCTTACGACATAATCTTTGTTCCCCCGTTCATGCTGAGTTTAGTTATAAATTTAGATAACCATTATCTCATACTTCACCACATATAATGTTTTTTTCCTTTAGATACAGAGTGCAGTACTCACACATAACTAATTACAAGTTGACATTTACTACTATAAAGGCAAGAAGCCAAGAACCTTCGTAACCTTAATTTTTTCATAGATACTAGAGTTTGCTTGAGCAAAAGCTGACTAAATTTTTCTCTTCATGCAGGGAGCCGGTCACACGGCTCCAGAGTACAAACCTGAAGAGTGTCTTGCTATGATTAGCCGGTGGTTTGCATATTACCCTTTGTAGTCAGTAATTCTGATTAGGGTACCCATCGATTTATAGATCCTCATGTATATGGAGTAGATTTATAACAATGTATTGTAAACATGCAAAGCTTGAGCCAAGAGACTTCAAAAACTAAAGAAAACATTATATGATGTGAGAACAAAATTTCAAGAATAAAAATCGCATATGTACATGTAGGATTTGATATGAGAACAAAATTTAAACTTAGTGCTTGAGGAGACGAAAACGACTATGGATAGAGAGAGTTGCGATGAAAATTTCATGGCCCATTCCACTGAGAATTTAGAGTGGCGATCAGAACTCCAGTGTCTTCCTTTGTCGTCGCCACGATTATTTCCATGGCGATTGGAATTGCGATTGTGCTGCCAGGGGCCAAGGTGGGAGTATTGAGACTGCTGATTGTTCCCATTTTGAGACGTCGGCTGTTGAGTGGTGATGTGAGCCATCTGAGTAGGCATCTGAAGTAGAGGCGTGGGTTTTGAGGACCGAAGGTGTTGATCTTCGACTGCATCTCCGTAAAGGATAACAACGGTGATGAATTAATCATGGCAGTGAGGAGCATGTTATATTCTGGACCAAGTCCACGAAGGACTGTGTTCATTACGATGTCCTCATTATCAACCTTGTGGCCAATATGGGGGAGTTCATCTGAAATCCCTTTAACGTGCCGAAGATACTCTGCCACTTACAGTACGAAAACCCTTGTCAAGGTCAAGCAATTGAAATCAAAGATTAGCAGAATATGTGATGAGTCGATATTTTATTACATATTTTACTTTATTTTTAGTATTAATTTAGTGATTATTTTGTGAGAAATTTGATACTTTGATTTATATTCTTAATATAGGACTTTCGAATTCCTAGCAAAAAATGAAAATTATTAGAAGTGGTGAGAAATTTTTTTTTTATCACCCATATGACATATCCCACTTTTTTTATAATGACACATGACGTGATGTAGTATTCCGTGTACCGCTTAATTATACGTACAAAATAAATAGATTTAAATCTACTTAATAAATATATATATATATATATACACACACCACTGAACTTGATCTCTAAAACTAATTTCAACGATCTCAACCGTCAAATTTGTTTTTATATGCTTCGAGATCACATCAACAAAAAATCGCAAAAAACAAACGTTCAGAGATCAAGTAACGGGACAAAGCTTTTCGATGGTTATAAACGAAAAATCACAATTTAACGGTTATTTTAACTCCGATTTTGATGATTTTTTTACAGCTACACTCTTTGACCCTATATGAATACAATGAATGAATTTGATCTTCAATTTAAAATATTTACACAAGTGGATACCACAAAATCTTATGTTATACTTAATGAAAGTATAAATAAAAAGAAAATTAATGAAAATGATTTCAATATTTTGAATTTTAACCAAAAATCAGATAATAATTTTATTCAATGGTTAGGACAAAACCTAATGTCAAACCAGCCCATTAAGATTGGCCCAAACAAAATAATTTATCGAACTACCGGTTTTACCCCCTAACATCAGTCTTGCTCCAACGTTAGGTTTGACGAATGTCGTTGCTAAGCTCTGCGCGACTATGCCCATGGAGGTCGTCTCCATACTATACCCATTCAAAAGAAGTATGTAATAAATATACATCTGATCCTCCATTTCAAATTTCTACAAGTACTCCCGTACAAATTGATCCAATTGCTATCTATTTTCACACTTCGACAACCTAATTCCCGTCCAACCCCTCTCTCCCTCTCTCTCCGCTCACCTCGTTCCCTCTCTAAAATCCCCAATTCCAAGTCCGATTCCAATCGAAGCCTCATCAATCAACAAAAAGGCACTCAAAATTCTCAAACCGTTGCTAAATTAGGATTGATATTATGTAATTCTTCTTCCTCTTTGTTTTTTTTTTTTCGATTTTTCAAGAATTATTCTGTAAAAACCTGTTCCATTTTTTGCTTTTGATTTTGATTCATTGGTTACACAGCTGATTATTATTATTTTCTTTAAGTATAATTTGATTGCTTTAGTTGCTTCCATGATAATTTGATGTTGTTTTACTCGTGATAGTATTGGAGAAGTTTGGCTCTTCACTAATTTTTAATTATCTTTTGAGCTCCATGAATTGGGTTTTGCAGTAATTAACATAATAAACCCAACACGTTCCTACACATTCCTAGTGATAATAGTACAAAACCCCTACGATGTTTGAACCGCTGGTTTAATCTGGTGGTGTCAAAACTCGAAACTTAGTAATTGGACATGGGGTTTAAAATCGTAACGTTTTTTTTGGTGTTTGTGAATGAAAATCATGGATTTGTGCATGAAAATTTATGTGGTGTTATTGTTGTATATGTAGGTGCCCTGTAATTGTGTTTTTGTTTCATGCATGTTTAGTTTAAGAAATAGTGATAGTATTCGTGCTCAGATCTAGGTTCAGTTTAAGAAATAGTATCTCTGAGAACCCTCTCAATGATGCATGCGCACATTTTATCTTTTAACTATCTTGGAAAATTGCAAGGGTGAAGTGCTTTCCTTGTACCTCAATTCATCTCAACTTTGGTTTTTGTTCTTTGTCAATTATTCTTAGTATTATGTTTTCGTTTTGTAAATTTTCTTTTCATATTGCAACTGTTTCGGTGGTCTCTTCTCTGCAGCCCTTTACAGCTTGAGTATGGAGTGCTTCCGTATCACAAATTGAATTGTTCGTTGCTTCCTAATCTCTGTTTTCATTTTCAATTCCATTCGAATTCACCATTTTTTCGAATCACCATATTAGGAGTCTTTGAGGATGAAGGAATTTGGGGCTATTGGGTTCTGGATTTATATGGGGGGTGCATTTTAGCAACGAGAGATGGCTTCGGAACGAGAAATTATTGTTGTGTGAGTATGCATAATCAGGAACAGCTTCGGAACGAGAAACGGCTGTGCACAACATATTAGGAACGGCTTTAGAACAAGAAATTTTCTCTTCAGAGAGACATGTTTCTCAAACGGTACCTCGTGATTATGGCTTCTTAAGATGTATGTGACCCTACCGACACATCTTTCTTAACAGATGCATATAACATATATACAGAATCTATAGTACATGATGGGTATTTGAAAATTTGCATTAGCTTTCTATTGTTTAAAAGGACAAAACGAAATTGGATAACCACTCATGTTACACTGATATTGGCCTCTAATTTAATGGATTATACAAGGTTTGTATTGGCCTCTAATTTCATAAACTAAACACAAGTATTGTCACTATTTCATAAACTAAATACTGACTATTTATCAAACGAACATTAATACTATTACTGTTTCGTAAACTAAACACTGACTATTTCTTAAACAGAACACTAGTACTATCACTGTTTCGTAACCTAAACACTGACTATTTATCAAATGAACAATAGTACTATCACTGTTTCGTAAACTAAACACTGACTATTTCTTAAACGGAACACTAATACTATCACTATTTCGTAAATTAAACATTGACTATTTATCAAACGAACAATAGTACTATCACTTTTTCGTAAACTAAACACTGACTATTTATCAAACGAACACTAGTACTATCACTGTTTCGTCACTAGTACTATCACTGTTTCGTAAACTAAACAGTGACTATTTATCAAACGGAACATTAATACTATCACTATTTCATAAACTAAACACAAGTATTGTCACTATTTCGTAAACTAAATACTGACTATTTATCAAACGAACACTAGTACTATCACTGTTTCGTAAACTAAACACTGACTATTTCTTAAGCAGAACACTAGTACTATCACTGTTTCGTAAACTAAACAGTGACTATTTAAACGGAATACTAGTATTATCACTGTTTCATAAACTAAACACTGATTATTTTTCAAACGGAACACTATACACACACACACACGAGTTCAATTTTATAATGAGATAGATCCAAGGCAATTGCATGAGACTTCCAAACATAATCATAAACTAGTTTCCAAAAAAAAAAAAAACATAATCATAAACGTTGATGTGAGTCTTGCACTTTAAGTTTCACTGATCCAAGAAATATTCCCTTAACGTTCATTATTTTGTAGTGATTTGTGTAGAAGTTTAGATTATACAAGTGAATGTGCAATGTGATACACTCGGTGAAATTATGTCATTTTCCAATTTAAAGTTCATTATTTGGTAGTGATTTGTGGAATTTAATTTTTTTTTTTTAATTTATTTGATGGGAGGCGAGGCGAGGAATTAGAGATAATTAATAATGTTGAGGGTTAATTGGTATCGACTGGCAAAAGTTTTTTTTTTTTTTTGACGAATCCTCTAGAAAATGGAATATTTGTAAATAAATGAGGCAATGACATATTTGTAAATAAATGAAAGTTTAATTCTAACAAGTGGGCTGACGGAAGGCAGGGCATGGATGGAAAATGAATTTCTTATTTTGCACGTGAGGCTTCCTTGTTTTCGTTGTTCTGTCTAGTTTTTGTCCTTTGTCATTAAAGTTAAGTCTTTTTTATTAAATAAAGTTAGTAAATGGTTTTTGGTTAATAAAAAGTTTGAAAAAGCCATTTTCATTAAAGTTCCCATAAATAAACTCTTCAGTGTTAGTGAATCTATCGTTTTAATGGGATACGAATTCTCCGAAACTAATTTCAACGATCACAACCGTCAAACTTGTTTGTATATGCTTCGAGATCACATCAGCAAAAAACAAACATTCAGAGATCAAGTAACGAGACAAAGCTTTTCGACGGTTATAAACGAAAAATCACAATTTAACGGGTATTTTAACTCCGATTTTGATGATTTTTTTCAGCTACACTCATTGACCCTATATGAATACAATGAATGAATTCGATCTTCAATTTAAAATATTTACACAAGTGAATACCACAAAATCTTATATTATACTTAATGAAAGTATAAATAAACTCTAAGTGTTAGTGAATATATCGTTTTAATGGGATACGAATTCTCTGAAACTAATTTCAACGATCCCAACCGTCAAAATGGTTTGTATATGCTTCGAGATCACATCAGCAAAAAATCACAAAAAACAAACATTCAGAGATCAAGTAACGGGACAAAACTTTTCGACGGTTACAAACGAAAAATCAAGATTTAAATGTTATTTTAACTCCGATTTTGATATTTTTTTACAACTACACTCCTTGACCCTATATGAATACAATGAATGAATTCGATCATCAATTTAAAATATTTACACAAGTGGATACCACAAAATCTTATGTTATACTTAATGAAAGTATAAATAAACTCTAAGTGTTAGTGAATCTATCATTTTAATGGGATACGAATTCTCTGAAACTAATTTCAACGATCCTAACCGTCAAACTTGAAGTTGAAGGTAATAGATCAAGCCAAAATTCCAATACAATTTCATGATGATCGATGTAAATTGAAGATTTTGTAAATTGAGGTTTAAACTTTTGAGAAAGACTTATCACCTTGAAAACAAAAACTCTTTCATTTTGCATATCCTTGCACATTTAATATTTGTAATAGATTAGTAGTGTATGTATTTTGTTTTTATTAGGCTCTTATTTTCAAGTGTAGATATAGTACTTTAAACGACAAATGTTTTAATGTTTTGAACTAATATTTATATGGCAATGTGTGGTATGTGCAAATTTAAAAAAAAAAAAAATATTCTTAACGGGTCATAACGGGCCATAACAGGTCGAGTTACTTTACCCTAAGGACCTGTTAAGATAACGGGTGTGACACGACATGACCCGTTAAGATAACATGTGTTACACGAAAACAACACGAACACGACATACATGACCCGTTTGCCAGGCCTAGGTCAAATATGTGAAAAAGACTACATCTTTAAAGCCAAACGATGCAGTTTATTATGGCTTTATCCTGGATTTTTTAAAGGGAATCTTAATAAAAAAGGCTTAGCACTATTTATTTTTAATTAAAAAGACATTTTGTGTATGAAGTCTATAATGGTCAATCGTTTTTCTTTATTTACTCTAATGTCATCATTTCTTTATTGTGGTGGGGTCCACAACGATATTGACATTTCTGTCTGATCAAAATAAATTATTTTGCATGATGCTATTCAACTTATGCTAATTTGCTGCCAACTCTTCATGCTTCCATCATGTTGTTGATGTTATGCAGCTCTTTTTCTGCAAAATTGTTCTAATACTATTCATTACCTTCTACTAGCTCTGCATCTCTTTCTCTATCTTCTTTTACCTTGTAATACATAACTGCTATTTCTCCTTTTAAATTTTGAGGCTTCTAGTAGGGCTGATGACTGATTTTTGTCTTATTGTAAATAGACATTTCTTCTTCTGCTGCTACTAGTAACATATCATACCTAAAATCTTCAAACTCATCTAAGGCTAGCGTTTGGATCTCTCGAAATCTTAGAATATGTTTGTATGAAAGAGTCCACATGTGTGAGGAGATAGATGATAGTCTAAAGGACTCTTCATTAATCATGGTTATATGCCAAGCTTTCTCCTTATGCATATGTACATACCAATCTGGAGGACTACTAATAAAACTTGTGCAAATTTCTTTCCATTGTTCTAAATAGTCTTCTGCTACTTTTATAAGCTTTCCAGGAAATCATTCTAGTTAGAAAATATGGTTAATGAATATTTTATCAAGATAGCCAAACTCTAATAGTAAGGATGAGGTAACTTCTACTACATTATGCTTTTTTTGATGCTCATAACTAAAATGCCATGGTCTAAAATCTCTCATGTTAATCATGGACATAGCTATGCTAACCTCTGATTTACAAACAAAACTCTTTGTACTATCAAAAAGACATGGTGGATACATCTTTGTAATAATATCCATCCTTAGTTTTGGATCAAAGATGGACTAATACAAAGCACATTATAATTGTAATTGTAATTGTAACTTTTTAATGGACTGTGATGGTCTACTTAGGATCTCATTTTGCATATTTGATGGCATTGTTCTTAATTTTGCTTTTTAAGTTTATTCTAATAGGATATCATCTATTATTAAGTCTAAAGATATATTCTTAAAAAAAACTTTCATATCTTTTTTGTTTTTCTTTGTCACTCAAATGCTGATGCTGCTTATTATTTTAATGTTGTTCCATTTCAATGTCTTCTTCTAAGAGCTCAATCTTATTCTCTCTCTTTGCTATGGGCTCATTAGCCTATTGTTCTATGGGTTCAATAACCTTTTTTTCTTTATTCTTATGTTGATCAGTTTCTAAACCTATTTTCAATTCTCTTTTCAAGGTGTCACTTGCCTCTTGTTGCATTCTAAGAGATTAGAGTTTTTGGTTCATTTTGGTAAACTTACTAAGTAATGACTCATGGTCTCCAGAAATGGCTTGAAGGTTGTGTTCAAGAGAATGAATATGATGCTGACTTTGATGAAAATTAAAATTAAAACTATCAAACTCTTTTTCTAAGGCTCTAATTAATTTCTCATGACTTAACCTCATGCTTGGCTGTTTGATTTGGATATTCCAAAAATTATCAAAGAGAACCTATTGCCTATCAATGAGTCTTGGTACCTTTGGCCTATACCTCAGAGTTGGATTTCTGATTCCTTCAACAATAGTATCATTAAAGTTGAAAGTGGGTATTGGTGGCGATGCTGGTCTGCTTGTGCTATTTTGAAATTTACTGAATAGTGGAGGTCCATTGTGCATTATTATGCTATTGAAAGGTGCTCTGTTGACTTGTGGTCTTGTGCTATTTGAGGATGATGGCCCACGATATTCCATTCCTGTTTAATGAAATAGTTTTGATAAGATACCAACTAATGTATTATCACTACCTTTTATATGTTTAAAAATTAGTTTAAAATCATTTCCTGTAATTGAATCAATAAAATTAACTCATGTTCAGGCTACCTGTTTATTAGTATATATCTTATTATAATGAGAAACTATATTTTGACAATCTGTTCTAATTGTAAATACTTCATTATGCAAAAATAAAGAAAATACCTCAAGTGAGTTAATTATTCCTAAAATTTCTAAATCTGTTGATGGTAATCTTGACTGTACATCACTTCCTATGACTCTTTATGTTTTTTCTGATATAGTATATCTACCCATCCTAATGATGAAGTATCTGTTTCAACTATTTATGTTGTAACTATTATCTAATGGTAATGTTAATGGCTCAAATTGAGTAATTTCTTCCTTTATTTTTTGAACTAATTTAATATCTTCACTATGAAATATTTTTATCCTGTTTTGCTAGTTTTACTATGTAATATTGCTATTTTTCTTCCTAAATAAGGGATAAAATTTCTTGCATAATTTAACAATCCTAAAAATGCTTGTAACTGTTTCTTATCTTCTAACTTATCTGGAAATTCTAACACTTTTTTAGCAATATGATCTTGTAATTGTATTGTACCTCACTTAATATAAATTCCTAAAAATTTTATATCTTGCTTTTCTAATGCTATTTTATTTTTGCTAATCACAATTCCATTATTGATAAATTCTTGTAAAACTATCTCTAAATGCTTCCTATGTTCATTTCTATTTTTACTATGTACTAAAATATCATCTACATAAACACTACAAAAATTATCATATTTCTTGAAAATTTGGTTCATCTTTCTTTGAAAGATAGATGGAGCATTTTAAAGTCCAAATGGCATAACAAGCCACTCAAAATGTCCTTCTGGACAAGTAAAAGTTGTCCAATCAATTGATTCTTCTGCTAATTGTAATTGCCAAAATCCTAATTTACAATCAAATTTACTAAAATATCTACTCTCTTGAATTTTATTTATAAGCTCATCCTTATTTGGTAACTTATAACTATCTTCATATATATTATCATTTAATCTCTTGTAATTATAAACTATTCTTGCCTTTCTTCTCTTTAGCTCTGAATGTTTTTCTACAATAAATGCCGATGATCTATGTCTAGACTTATAGGGTCTAATTACTTTTAAATTTAAAAACTCTTTTATTTGCTGTTCAAACTCTTGTATATCTAATAAACAACAAGGCATATCAGCTGTCTTAATGGTTAAACCTGGATTAATTATATCTAATTTTGCTAGTATTTTATTTTTACTCGAATGTAACTTGGGTGTTCTCCTATAATTCTAGTTTGTTTTGCTAATTGTAACGATTCTTGTAAACTATTTGGTCTATCTAACTGTAATATTTCTATACATGTTCCTTCTTCTAAAATCGGATATTAATGTTCAAATATTTTTTCGTCAAACTCTTGTATATTATTATGCTCATCATGTTCTTTTGAGTTTTCTAAATAATAACTATCTTGGCCACTAGACTCTTCTATACTTATATTTTTGTATGCTTTTATAGTATTACTTTGATCAGTTATTGTAATACCTCTCTTAAAAAAAATGTTATGTTAGGATTCATAAATAAAAAACCTTGCAAACTTTTTCAAAAGTTTAAACCTAAAATGAATGGGTATAATCCTATTGGTGAAACAAATGTTAATGATAAATTAAATTGTTGTTTTTATATTTTAATAGACTCATTATTAATGCAATGTGTTAAATAAACTGGTCTTTTGTCAAACTGTGTTATTCTTACTGCTTTTGTTAATTTTTGTCTATATTTTTCTAGAACTAACTGTAACATCCCACATCGCCCAGGGGAGAGGATCATGTAAGCCTTATATGTATATTCCCATCTCTACCTAGCACGAGGCCTTTTGGGAGCTCACTGGCTTCGGATTCCGTTGGAACTCCGAAGTTAAGCGAATTTACGCGAGAGCAATCTCAAGATGGGTGACCCCTTGGGAAGTTGCTTGTGAGTTGTCAAAAACAAAACTGTGAGGGCATGGTTGGGTCCCAAAGCAGACAATATCGTGCTACGGTGGAGTTGAGTCTGGGATGTGGTCGGGGCCCGGGCCGGGATGTGTCATAACTCTTCTCTTATTGCACTCGTTTGACTTCCTGTATCTATTTTAACTGCTTGTATTTTTTATTCTTTTGTTATTTTTATTTCACAATTTATGGTAATTAAAGAACAATTTTTTGGCTTTTATAAACAGTATTTCCTAATATATCAGTACTTTCTTGTGATTTGATTGAATTCATTTCTAATAACCTATTACTATAACACTTTTCACACAATATTGAATATGTATTATTGTATTTATTTGCAACTAATTTACTACACTTATGACATTTTTCTAGCCAACCTAAATTTATATATTTATACTCTTCTTCATGTTGATCTTCTATGAATGCACACATATATTTTTCTAAATCACTATTTGAACTACTTGAATCTTTCAAGTCTAAATATATCATATTTGTACTTTCTATATTATAAATACTCTCATTATCACTTAAAATCATCTAAACTATATATTGATTGTATATCCCCATCCTCTTTTAACTTAAACAACTCCATTAAATGTAATTTATCTTTCGGCTGTTTTCCTAATTTTGGACATTTAGGTCTAATTTGTCTAACTTCTCCACATAAATAACATTTACAACTACTTTTATCTTTTGGTGCTTTATATTTTCTAATCCAAGGTCTACCACTTCTTTTCCTAAATTATTTTGGAATATATTTTCTCTTCTTATATGTTCTTGAAGGTCTTATGCTAAAATTCTTATGCTATTTGTAGGGTTTATATGACTTATATTTCTTTTTATATTGTGACAACCCGTCCCGTCGCATTTTTATTTTGAGACGTGAATTGACGAAATTACCCCTTCGGGGTTGTCTACGTATGTATGTGTTTGTGTGAGGACCAATTATGCAAGGCCCTCAATAATTGGAACCAATGGGATATTTTATATCCTTACATGTTGGATGATTTTGGTCCACACAAACTTATTCACCTCACCTCTCGTCACTCTCTCTCTGTCTATCACTCTCTCTCAGTCACTCTTAGACTCTCTCTCTCTATCTCTCAAGCTCTCTCTGTCTCTCTCTACCCATTTACGTACGGCACACCCACATACCATTGCAAATCTTCACGGATCGAAGAAACCAAGACCATATTCGTGTTCCTTGAAACCAGACGAGTGCAGTGACACCCATTTCAAGTAAGAAACCTATCGATTTCACGTTGAAAACTCACTCCCCGAGTTTGTCACTGTTCATCAACTTTTCATGGGTTGTGTTTTAGGCAAAACCAAGCTCACTACGAGCCTTAGAAGGTTCCTAGGAGTCTCGGAGACCATCGTTTGCTAAGTTTTGACGTCGGGATCGAGTAGAACGAAGGTGGCCGGTTTTTGGAGAATTTCCCGACGAGATTCCAGTCATTTTTTGAGGTTTTTGAAGGTATAGACTTGTTCTACTCTTAATTTAGAGCATGTAGGAAGAAAAGTAGGACAAAATGATGAAGAAATGACCGAGAAAACCCAAGTTACAGGTTTCCGGCGAAGCTCCGACGAGAGCTCCAGCGACTTGAGGTAAGGGATGCGTGTGGGGGCGCGTGGACCCGTGCCACCCACGGCGCGTGGGGGCGCATAGAACATCCATAATTTTTTCTAAAAATATGCCGACGTCTGTGACGTCGAGTAGATCGCGTTAGTATATTCGTATACCAAAATTGAGCTATGTATGAGAAGTTATTACCATATTTGCGTAGATGTGCTTAAATAACGTATTTTTAGTAATTTCTCATATAGGTGAGACTTATTCCGAGGACGAGCGTAGCCAGGCTAGACGTGGGGGCTACGACTTGGCGACCTATCAGTGAGTGGGCAGCTATTTTTCCGTATAACCTATATATATATAATGATTTTCCCAGAATCAACTTTTAAATGAAAAGTACGTTTTTATCGCCGTGCATATAACTTAATATTGACGCATGAGTATTTATATATACATTTCATGCATATGTTGGTGCCGAGGATGCCAGGTAAGTACCAGGTAGGTACATGCATTGTTGAGAAAGAAGAGACAATATATGATGAGATATGATGTGATATGTTAGCTCATAAACCTGCACATATTGTTAGTGCTCACGCCCAGAGTTAGGGGCACAGTCTTTCACGTGTTGTTCACCCCCCGCACCGCATGCTCGCCTTGGATCCAAGTGAGGTGCACAGTCTTGTCGTATAGACCACCTTTGAGTGGGTTCGACTTGTAGGTGACTCGCATTCATTCGCACAGTCTTCACGTGATTGTAGCACTAGAGCATTCTTTATATTGATACAGTGATGTGATAATGACCTCATGAGGATATTGATGTATGTGCAGTGTATATATGTGATGAGATTGAGATGTTATGAGCTATATGTACAACCGAGGGCTGAGTTGATATCTAGTAGAGATATGGTTATCCAGATGCATCGCATTACATGGGTTTGGAGATTCAGAATGGTTATTCAAATGCATTGCATGGCATATTATGAGATACGTTTGATAATGATTAATGTTGAGAAAGTTTGTGATATATACGTACGTATTATTTTCTGGGAAACTATACAGGTTTTACGGTGAGGGGCTATACTTTTGAGAAAAGAATGATTTTGAAAAGATTTGCTTTGCTGACGCACTCAATTTTGTTTTTCGCCCCTCCAAGTTCTAGATAGCTAGAGTACCCGTGGTGGCTAGCGAGGACCATTCGGCAGTTCTGACAGACTCATTCTTATGTAGGACACCCGTTGGTGTTATTCGAATTTAGTTATTAATGCTTGACTGCACTTAGACTTAGTACTCTCTGGTTCTGTATAAGTATTATTATAACTCTCTAGCACACTATCTCTTTTAGGTTGCTAGTGGATTAGTTTTAATTAGTTCGTACTCCGTTAATGATTTTTGCTTCCGCACTATGCACTTGGCTACGTCACACTCACGTGACGGCCAGCACGCCCCACTTTCGGGTCGGGGTGTGTCAATATATTTTCATATCCTTATTTTTCTTATGAAAACCATACTGTTGTGGTAAATATATATATTTTTACAACTCATGTAAAATTGTTTCCTAATTTGTCTCTTAGCTTTTACTTGGCTACACTCTTGTCTAAGGATATCATATACATGTTGAATTCTAGGTCCTATTGCAATATCATTTTTCTTTGGATACTTTTGTCATTCATTCCAAATTTTTTCTCCTATTGGTCCTTTTATTTTTGTCATATAAGTATCTAATAAATTAATATCACTAATTCTACCCATTCTTCCAAAATATTTAAAGAAATTTGTTGTATACTCAACTATATATTGTAAATCACTAATTTGTAATTGTTCTTAATTTCTAATTGCTCTTATTTATTCTTGTTCGCTTTTGCCATCTAGTCTATTATGATCTAAAAATTCTTGCTTAATCAAAGTAACAAAACCATCAATATAAAAATGTGTTTTAGCTACCTGATGCTGTTCTGGATTTTGAACTTTCCATGACTAAAAATAATCTAAAGTATGCTCAGAGTAATCTAACATATTTTGTAACATTAATGTTGCATGCACGCAACCATTTTCTCATCTCTCAATTGTTCTCTCCCAATCTTGTGGACTTACATTATCTAAGTTTAATAAATTACCTGCTATATTAATTTGTTCTAACCCTCTCAAATATGGAATCCTATTTTTTCTAGGTGGTTTCATCATACTTTCTTCTATGTAATCTACTCATGCTTGTTCATTATTTTATTTATTTGTTGTATCAAAAATTGTTGATAAGTTCTACCTATGTATTCTGAATTTTCTACTCTTGATGTGCTACTTTTTTCTACTGGATTACATTCTACTTTCAATCCTAATAAATTATTATATTCTTTTGATCCTAAAATATGTTCTACTTCTATTTCTAAGTTTAATTTTTTCATCTCTTCATCTAAAATTCTATGTAGTCCTAAATCATATGTCTTATATTTTTCTAAGTATTGTTCTTCATCTAAATGATCAATATCTTCTATAAGCTTATCTACAATATGATCAAAATTCTGCTCAACTAAATTAATATCTAAATTATCAAGAGCTATATGAATACTCTAGTGTTCTAAAAAACGCCCTAGGCGGCCGCCTAGGCGCTGGGCGCCCAGCAACCGAGGCGTTTTTGGGCAAATCGGGCGGAAAAATCAGATTGGGCCTAGACGGTCACCTAGGCGGTCTAGGCGGCTAGGTGGGCTAGGTGGTCCTAGGCGGCCCTAGGAGGTTTTTTTTATATTTTTTATTTATTAATTGTGTGTTTTTTTCTTTTTTGGTTTCATGGTGGTATACTTATGGAAATGGTGTATCTAATTTGCAAATTATGGATTTACTACAAGTTCATCCAATACTTATGGAAATAGTGTACCCAATTTGTATTTTATCATTATTTTATTATCCATACAAGTATAGTTTTTTTTTAGGTGTCAATATGCACTTATTTACAAGATATACAAGAAATTTACCTAAATCCGCCTAGGTGCTAGGCGCTAGCCCGCCGCCCGACTAGCGTTTTTTAGAACCTTGGAATACTCTCATTTTTTATCTTACTCTCATCCTCTTCTATATTTTCTAGTTGCTTGTAATTACTAAATCTAATTGTTGCTTTACTTGTACTAGTTTCATATATTTGTACTCTATCTGGTTGTCTATTTCTTGCTACTTGTAAATTAGTTAATATCCATTGAGTTCCTTCTAAAAAAAAATATTATCTAAAGGTTTTGCTTCTAGCATATTTACATGCTTAGTAGCAAATGTTTGAACTAAATTTTGAAATTCTAAATTAAACTATGATTATATTTATCAGACACTTTACCAATATATATTAAGCTAATGCACAAATTTTAATACTATCCTTTCATATTATAATTTTTTTTTCTTATGCTTACTTTAATATATTTACTAAATTCATTAATTGTCATAACATAATTAGGAATACAACCTATGATTGCCAAGTTTGAACTTAAGTATACTTCAACTGTTGCTATTGCTGCTTGTTGGTGATTATCTCATCTATCATTATATAAGTATTTTAAAGCTTTTATGCCTACTTGTACTTTAGTTAATCTTGTTATTCCAATTGCTATTGTTCCTGAATGAATCTGACTAAGTAACTGCTTCTTTACTAAGTAAATTAAGTGTAACTTCTTTATCAATACAACTAACTTCATGTTGACTGATGCTACTTACAATTCTATTTTTATTTCCAAATAAACCTAATTGGTACAAATTATATTTATTTTTCTGTGTTTTCTCAAATCCTCTTCTAATAAATTTTTGTGCTTCTTCTTCATTTGGATATATATCTTCAGCTCTAACTATTTCTTTTCATTTTCTCCTAAAGAGTTCCATTTTCTGTTATCAAAAGTATCACATCCCGGCCCGGGCGAAACCACTTCCCGGGCTCGACTCCAGCATAGCACGATATTTTGGGCCCCAACCACGCCCTCACGGTTTTGTTTCTGGGAACTCACGAGCAACTTCCCAGGGGGTCACCCATATTGGGATTGCTCTAGCGCAAACTCGATTAACTTCGGAGTTCCTACGGAACCCGAAGCCAGTGAGCTCCCTAAAGGCCTCGTGCTAGGTAGAGATGATAATTTACATATAAGGATCACTCCCCTGGACAATGTGGGATGTTACAAAAAGATGGTGGAAGTGATGAAGATGCGTTATGTAAAACTTGGTTTATTTTTTATATTTGTTCTTCAACTTGATCTAATTTTTCAACTAAATTTTAAACTAATTGGATAATTAAATTATTTTGTCTAATGGGAATATTACTACTAGTTATTGGTGTTGAAAAATCTGTTAAACCTACTGTTTCTTTATCTAACTTACTAATTTCTTTCAAAGCTTGAATATATTTTCTATGAGTTCTACAATCGGTCATTAAACTAATAATCTATCTATTTTCTTATGCAACTTATCTACTTGTTCACTCAAATCTTTTTTTTGCACTAATTGAATTTTTTTAACTTCTAATTTTAACTGCTCAACTATTTCTAATGGTCTAAGTTCTACTTGCTTAGACTTATTATCTATGAGGTCAATAAGCTTTTTTATCTCTCTTTTGCTAGAAAAGCTTTAAATATTTTAATTATTATCTTCTAACTGAGATGTAATATAATCTAAATTTTGTCTAATTGTTTTTATGGAATTCTTCTGAAAATTCTCTAACAACTGGTTTAACAAATGATTATGCTTATTATTTTCTAATTTTATATTTTCTACTTGACTAATAACAAGATCTAGAATATTATTGGCTTGTGGATTTTCTTCACTATTCAAAATATGATTAAGCTTTCTCAATGAAAAATAACAAACTAAATTATTTTTGTCTAAGGTTATTTTTCTTTTTTGTGGTTCACTAATTTCTAAATTAAGATAATGTATCATAAACTACAGTCTACAATTCTCTAAAGTTACGGCTAACTGGTTTTTTAGAAACTCTCTTTCTTCTCTCATGTTCTCTAAAGTTTGATCTGTTGCTCTTTTTTGCTTCTAAAACTCTATGTTGCACTTCTATATTATTATATTTACTAATAAATGAAGGATGTTCAAGATAACCAAGATAAAACTTCTGCTTCTTCAAAGTCCTGCTAATTCTTTTGGATATATATGCTAATCTTCTCTTTATGCTAGTTATATTGGGTATCTAGGACAATAAATACTTGGTGGTTGTTGTTGACAAGGTCTACAAGGGCAATAATATATGTTATTCATACAAAATAAAAGAGTGATATCAGTTGTGTTAATGACTTCCGTCCTTAAGGTACTTTACTATTAAAATTATACTATTAAAATGCTAAACTTGGCTATGATACCAAATTCAATAAGCAAGCCCGGTTGAATCGTCGGATGGCCTTTATAACAACTAGACATAAAACTTTTCATATGGAGCTCGACATGTTTCAGCATGACGACTGATGAGTTCATATTATACTATATATTTTACCCTTATCTTAGTATTAATTTATTGTTTATTTTGGTGAGATTTTGATATTTTGGATTATATTTTCAATATAGGACGTGCGGACTGGGTTGGAGCCTAAAGTAATCAAACGGAAGAATTTTTGAGAAATTCAAATTGGAGCTGGTTCGTGCGTCAGTCCAGGAGGTGATGTCAAAATTTCATAATTTAATCCCGAAGCATCTGATCGTGGCGAATTAATTTATGGCCAGCGCGCAGTGCTGGCAGATTGAGTTACAGAGCTTGTGTGCGACTTTTGGGCTGGAAGATGATTGATTTTGGACTTGGGTTGTTCTTGAAACTTGAAGAGGAGGTCCTAATCTTTAATTTGACTCGTTTTGGGCCTGTTTTGGAGGCCTGAAGGTCCAGAAACGTGGGTTCTCCTTTGATGGGCAGATTTCCTAATCATGATAGGAATGTAATTTTTAGTTATCCTTTTATTATTTTGTTTCCTAGTTTTTAGAAAGTCTTTTCCTACTAAGGTTTTTATTAGGAGTAGTATAAATAAGGCTTTTTAGCCATTAGGGAGGTATTATTATTTTAGGAGGAGAGAACGCACTACTTTGGCTTTAGAGAGTTTTTGACGATTTAAGGTGTTTTCTATCCATGTTCTTACTTATATTTTATTTTATGATTATTCTTAACTAGTTTCGTTTGCTAGGGCGAGGCCACGAACCTTAGTAAGAATATGTAGTTTCTTTTCAATTTACTTATGATGTTATGCATGCAAGTTTTGAATTATTAATCACCGTGCTTGAAACTATCTATATGTCTTAGTGATTGGCCACCATTAGGATATTTAGAAAAGTAATTTGATGCAATTTTGGCGGAGGGCTGTCCCTGGAATTGGCGCTGGCTTCTTGTGGTTAATATGTATAACCTCTTAGGATGGACGATACGTTTTAAGGGTTATATGGTTTTTCAAAGGGTTTTCATAAAGCTTAATGAGTCTTGCATGTTCATATTCGATCTGGACACCACGGACGGGTTGCATGTTAGATATACGTTCTATGTTGGAGGTTCCAAGTAGGGCATACTTTAGGAAAACCTAACCTTCAAATGTGCATGTGTAAGTCATAAGTAATTGAAAGAACTACGTAGGATTGTTAAGGTGACGGCGGAACCCCAGTTCTCAAATAGATTTTCAAAACTATTTTCTTTTGTTTGATTTACTTTCCCAAGTTATTTAGTTATTTTTAATTAAATTCGTTTTTAATATTTTAGATCATTAAATCACTCTTTTCCAAACTTTGTTTTCAAATAATTAATTAAGATTTAGTTAACATAAAATTATTCAGTCAATCCCTGTGGAGAACGACCTTACTTGAGCTGCTATACTACGATAATTTTGTTTCACTTGTAAGTATTTTAAGTGTTTTTATCCCTACTTTTGCAGGTGGTGAAAATATCTATCAACGACCACTCACAATGTAGGTATAAGACCTTAACGGCTGAACTCAGAGATACCATGGTCAATGTCCAATTATTTATATGGCAAGCATTCAACAATAACAGAGTGCTTGAACAAAGTATGATCGTTAGTTTAGCAGATTAATAATATAACTACAATAATGTTTTCCTGTTTTGGATTAGAAGTTTAATTAAACAAACACACCAAAGAAAGAAAGAAAACTTACTTAAGACTTGGGGATTTCTTGAATCTTTACAATAATTGAACTTTTATTGATGTATAAAATGTTGACAAAGAGAAGTATTTACAAGGAACTGTTTACAAAGGATGCTAGGAAGGCTTCGGATGCTTGAGTGTATGAAGATTGAAGTATGGTGTGAGTATGGTGTATTCAGGTGTTGATGTGTGTTTATAATGAATGAAACTCCTCTGATATACACTAAATGAGGATACTATGGTATATTAAAAAATAAAAAAATCTTTACAAATGAATGGTGTGGACTTCTCCTTGGTACTAGTCATTTGTCATTTTACAAACTCTTAACGGCAGGGCGAAGGCGTGCTTTGAGAAGATGCGCGGTGGCGCAAGTTAATCCTGATTCCGTATGTCAAAAGTGACAAACAAAACAACCGCACATCAAAAGAGAGGTGATGTATGAAATGGTCAAATTTATTTGCGTGTGACGCTGAATTAAAGGTTGCATGAATGCATTAATCTTTTTTAACAGCACTCCATAAAAAATGGACATCGATAAACTTATTACAGTACGTCATATAATTTGTATTATAGTTACAGTATAATTAACGAGCTAAATATAGTAATAAGCAAACCACCTAACCCTCATGGCAAGGCATTCCAAAGGTTTGTATTCCGGAGCAGTGTGGCCACCTCCCTGTAAAGGTAAAAGAAACGTTAATTTTCGTTATTTAAAAAATATACATCTCAGAAGAACTAAGCATTCAGGATCTCTTGTCCTTGCCTTTACAGTCGCAAATGTCAAACTGTATGCTTTCCTTGTGTACGTCAAACTAAATATATGTTCCTAAATATATGCACTGAAATGTATGTACCTAAATATATGCACCGAAATGTACGTACCTAAATGTATGTACCGAAATATAATATATTGAATTAATGTACCTAAAAGTCAATACTCAAATATGCGTACCAAAATGTACTTAACGAAATGCATTATATTGAATCAATGTATCTATATGTTTGTACCGATGGATATATCGAAATATTCAAATGCATTAATGTATCTAAATGAAGAACATACAAAATTGTTATCGGAATATATATTTATAAAAAAATTAATTGCCTAAATGTAAACACTAAAATATATTATGATGAATGAAATAAAAATTAAATTTAAATGTAATTAATACATTAAAATATAAATATAAATATAAATAAAACATCAAAATATAACTAATAAATGATATAATTAAATGTACTAGGGACTAAAATTAGATTTTAATCTTACATAAGGCTATAGTCTAAAACTCATCTTTTTTAAAGATTAAAATGAAGTTTTCTATAAAAAAAAAATCAAGAATACAATCATACCACCTCACATACACCAAATTCTATTAAAACTTCGAAGTTAAGCGAGTTTGGCGAGAGTAATACTAGAATGAGTGACTTCTTCATATTGCATCTCGCCTCTCGCCTCTCATGTTGCATCTACCCTCTCCTTCTTTATGCCACTAGGGCTAGCCTAGTGGTGACAATGTGGGTAAGGCGTGGGGTAGTATAGGTCCTAGGTTTGATGAACCTCCTTGTAAACTAAAAAAAAAAAAAAAAAAAAAAGAACTGAAAAAAAGGGCATTACTACTGAGTTCAATCTGAACCATTAAATGTAATTGTATCTCATGACCTATAGATTATGTCAACTTTTGTGTCTAAAATATAGTGTTATGGATTCTTCATATATATATATATATATAACTTCATCACCTTGTGTATACATACTTTAGAAAACTTCATTTTAGTCCTTGGCAAATATTACTTTTTGATTAAAACCATGAGTAAGATCAAAATCTAATTTTAGTCATTTGATACATTAATAACCTCATTTATTAATTATATTTTATTTTTTAATTATTTATCTTTTTCTTTTCTAATTTTTAATGTATTAATTTTATTTCATTATAATTTTTATTTTCATTTCATTCATTGTAATATATTTTTGTTGTGAACATTTAGATAAACTAATTTTTGTTATACAATATATTTCGATGTACTATAACTTCTTCATTTAGGTATATTAAATTCATTATAATACATTTCGGTGCATACATTTAGGTATACACATTTTGGTACTAACATTTCGGTGAATACATTTCGGCGCATACATTTTGGTACTAACATTTCGGTACATACATTTCGGTACACACATTTAGGTACATTAATTTAATATTAATACATTTCAGTGCATATATTTAGGTACATACATTTTGGTGCATATATTTAGATACGTACATTTCGGTGCATATATTAGGTGCATATATTTAGGTATATACATTTCGGTGCATATATTTAGGTACACACATTTCGGTGCATACATTTCGGTATACCTTCGGTGCATATATCGAACAATACTAGTGAAATAGCTTCTCTGGCTCTTCAATATACCTGTCAACTATTGTGGTGGAAATTCTAGATCCTCACTCATAAGCAAGGTATTAAATATCAATGATATCGAAAATATCGATAATCCAAAAACACGGAAATTTCGATGGAAATATCGAGATATTATCGATATCGATAAAAATTGAATAAAAACTACGGAAATTGTAAGAAAAACTTAGAAATTTTTATTGAAATTTTGTAGGATGTTTATTTAGTCAATTATCTATTAGTTTATCACAAAAAAATTGGAAGGAAATGCATTGCATGATGGATTTAACTAATTTAAGTTGATTATATAGCGAGCTGGCAAACATTGTGAGTGTAGAAAATATGTAAATATTTTAGCATATTTAAAAAAAAACATAAGTGATATGGTGGTCAATGTGTTGAAAGAGTAAAATGGGAGGGGTTCGAATCCCCTTGGTGTTTTTTTAAATATAGAAATTTAAAAAACACGGAAATTTCGATGGAAATATCAGTAGTCCAAAAACACAGAAATTTCAATAGAAATATCGAGATATTATGGATATATTATACCTTGCTCATAAGTGATACTCGTAGCACTCTTTCACACTCTATTTATTTCTTCCTAAAAAGTTACCCATCTTAAATGTGGTATTTTAGCAAGTCGCTAATAGAAAAGGGCAATTAGCCACTTTAAACATATTTTGACAATTTGTTGCACTTTTGATCACACTTTTTCAAAATTGCTCTTTTGATCAATTTTAGCTGTGAAAAATTGAAACTGCCCTTTATTGATAATAAAAGTACTTTATGTGTGGATGAACTTGAACTTTACAAGGAAGTAACTGGAAATTTCTTAATTGGCTATCGAAGTACCTATCACTTTTAAGTAAGCTTTACATTTTCAATAAGCAGTCCTAAGTTCATTAGCTGTGATTCCCCTGAATTTACAGTGTCAAAAGTGATTTCCTGGTGGCAGGAGATCGTGTGAATTCAATCTTGCTCGGAGAGGCCTAACTTAAATGTTGGTTCATCCAAGTGGGTTATGCCTCATCTGGAAGACTCAAGATTAACTTTGATGGGGCCTGGAGTTGCGATACCAAAGTGGGTGGCGTTGGCATCATTGTTAGAGATGATATGGGGATCCTTTGTTGGAGAATTATCAACAATCAATAACAATTATATATGCTAATAAATAAATGCGAGTAATACTTAACAGAGTATGAACAATCAAAACAGAAATATAAAACAAACAATTTGAAGATCGAGGCTTGCGTACCGCAATGTCCTTGAAACAGAATTTCGTCCCTACTCTGTGCTTGTAGTTCGATGGACGACTGTTCCACCAGGATTCAACGATCAAGTTTAAGATTCCAGCACCGGAAAACTTTAACTTCTGGCGAAAATCTTTGTGGTTCTCTCAGTATGAAGGATATGGAATGTAGAAGATGATTTATGATTTTCTGTGTGTTTGAATGACATGCAGATGTATAAATTTATAGGGTGCATATGTCTGTTCGCAACAGACATGTTGTGGGGAAGGTGACTGTTCAACCAAGGGTTGTGCTGCTCCATCTTTCAGAAGCACTTGCAGACTTCATCTGAAAAGATGAGTCTGTTAAGTTTAAAATTTAAATTCGAATTTAATTAATTAATTAATAATTAATAATTAATTGAATTCAAAAATAATTAATTAAATATTAGAGCCCGAGCCCAAGGCCCATCTTTTGATAATTAAATATATATTAATTATTATTAATTATATATATTAATTACCAATTTAATTAGCACACCCCAAAGCCCAACCCCAAGGGTGAGCCCAATTTTCCTTCTCCAAGGCCTATTCTCCATTCACTTTCTATAAGGGACAAAGCCTTATAAAGTGAGGAGAACTTGTGTGAATAGTCAATGTGGGACAAACCCCACATAAGAAATTTCTACTCAAAATTTCCAACAATACCCCACATTTGAGTTGAAATTTCATTCAAACTCCAAAAAATGACCCCACATTTGAATGCAAATGTAAATGCAAATGTATGACTAGGCTGCCTAAAACTGAGAGAGAATAGACATGATATGCATCGGGTGAAGTGTCTTTTGGACTTGAACTTACCCTAGTGAAAACATATCGGGTTTACTTGGTGACGCAGTGGATGTGGAAGATCTGGAACTGTTCACCGCAGTAGTAAACCGAGACAATATGCTACACACAGATCATGTCTGCCACACGTCAATTCATACGGTTGTGTTCATTTCGGCCCTGAACAGATCCCGGATTTCGTAGGAGCTTTAGAGAATTTAGCCATTTCAATTCTCACAAATGTGGCCCCATTTACTCTTATATAGGTGACATTAATTAAGAATAGTCTGCCATATTCCTCTTGATAACAAGATATTAATGTCATTAAATGTATAAAACATAACCCCTCAAACTCAACAGACAACACACATTGATCATGAGAATGGGTAAGTTGTGTGTTCAACTTGTGAATCAAATTCAACCAGTTTGCCTATTGAACCTAGACCATGGGATCTCCAATCAGCTAGGTTAGGTTTCCGCCCAGTCCGATTCATTGAATTGGCTTGAGACCCATTCCCCTCGATGTAAATAATATTTGCTCTCTTGGTAGGCCTTTTGTCAAAGGATCAGCTATATTTTCCTTTGACTTCACATAATCAATGGATATTATTCCATTGGAGAGCAACTTCCTAAGAGTATTATGCTGACGCCTGATGTGTCGCGACTTTCCATTGTATACATGATTTTTGGCCCTTGATTGCGCGGCCATACTATCACAATGTATACATATAGCAGTTACAGGCTTTGGCCACATTGGAATATCCTCCAAAAAATGTTTAAGCCACTCGGCTTCTTCTCCAGCCAAGTCTAAAGCTATAAACTCTGACTCCATGGTGGAACGAGCTATACATTTTTGTTTAGAGGATTTCCATGATATTGCTGCACCTCCTAAGGTAAAAACATATCCACTTGTTGATTTGGATTCCGTAGTGTCAGAAATCCAATTAGCATCACTAAAGCCTTCTACAACAGGTGGATACTTAGTGTAGTGTAATCCGTAGTCAAGTGTATTTTTTAAATACCTTAACACTCTTACTAAAGCATCCCAATGCTCTTGTGCCGGATTACTTGTATATCTGCTAAGCCTACTTACCGCATAAGCTAAGTCAGGTCTAGTAGAATTCATCAAGTACATTAGACTTCCAATTACTTGAGAATATTCAAGTTGAGATATGGCATTGCCTTTATTTTTCTCCAACTTGCATCCAGCATCAAAAGGAGTTGCAACAGGTTTGCAGTCCGATTGACCAAACCTTCGTAATATTTGTTTTGCATAATGAGATTGTGTAAGGACATACCCTTCACTATTTCTCTTAATTTGAATTCCTAAAATGACATCGGCTTGACCTAAGTCTTTCATGTCAAAATTTGAATTCAACATTTTCTTTGTTTTGTTGATGATATCTTTATCACTTCCCATGATTAGCATATCATCCACATATAAACAAACAATAACACAACTTTTATCATTACTCTTAATGTAGACACATTTATCAGATTCATTTATTTTGAATCCATGTGTCAACAAAGTATGATCAAATTTCTCGTGCCATTGTTTTGGTGCTTGTTTAAGTCCATATAATGACTTAACTAGTTTGCACACTTTGCTTTCTTGTCCTTTAAGCACGAACCCTTCAGGTTGGTCCATGTATATTTCTTCATCTAGTTCTCCATTTAAAAATGCTGTTTTTACATCCATTTGATGTATATCAAAATTGTATACAGCCGCAATCGCTATTAATGTCCTAATGGACGTTATGCGAGAAACTGGAGAATAGGTGTCGAAATAATCCAACCCTTCCTTTTGGCGATAACCTTTGGCTACTAAACGTGCCTTGAACTTGTCAATGGTTCCATCCGCCTTAAGTTTCTTCTTGAAAATCCATTTATGACCAATTGGTTTACTACCAGGAGGTAGATCAACCAATTCCCATGTATTGTTTTCCATAATGGATTCCATTTCACTTTTAATTGCTTCCTTCCATAAAGGAGCCTCGGAAGAAGACATTGCTTCTTTAAAAGTTCTAGGTTCATTCTCGGACAAGTAAGCAATGAAATCAGGTCCAAAGTTCTTAGAAACTTTGGTTCTTTTTCCTCTTCTTGGTTCCACATCATGTTCTTGGACACCAGAAGAAGAGGCTTCATCATGACTATGATCATGAACTCTTTTTGTATTAGAAGCAGATTCCTTTTCCTTTTCTTTGTAAGGAAATATATCCTCAAAGAATTCTGCATCCGCTGATTCTAATATAGTGTTCACATGTATGTCAGAAATTGAAGATTTTACCACAAGAAACCTATAAGCAGCACTATTATTTGCATATCCAATGAATACACAATCAATAGTCTTAGGTCCTAGTTTCGTTCTTTTTGGTAACGGAACTTGCACCTTTGCTAAACAACCCCACACTTTGAGAGTTTTGTAAGTGGGTTTATGTCCTTTCCATAGTTCATAAGGTGACTCGTCCATTTTCTTTAGAGGAACCTTATTTAATATGGTATTTGCAGTAAGTAGAGCTTCACCCCACAAACTGTGTGGAAGCCCAGAACTATTTAACATGGAATTAATCATGTCTTTGAATGTTCTATTTTTTCTTTCGGCAACACCATTTTGTTGTGGTGTGTATGGAGCCGTTGTTTGATGAATAATTCCATGTTGTGCACAAAAATCTGAGAATGCAGTAGACTCATACTCTCGTCCTCTATCGGATCTAAGTGCTTTGATTTTTCTCTCAAGTTGATTTTCAACTTCGGCTTTATATGTCTTAAACATATTCAAAGCTTCGTCCTTGCTATGAATCAAATAAACATAGCATTACTTACTGCAATCATCAATAAAAGTGACATAATAATTCTTTCCTCCACGAGTTGGTGTGGATTTAAAGTCACAAAGATCACTATGAATTAATCCAAGTAATTCATTTGATCTTTCCAAAATTGACTTTCTCGTTTGTCTAGCAAATTTTGATTCAATACATGTTTCACACTTATGATTAAAATTAATTTCGAATTTAGGTAATAAATCTAAATTAACCATTCTTTGCATGGATCGAAAATTAACATGTCCTAATCTAGCATGCCAAATATTAGAAGACTCAACGATATAAGTAGAAGCATTTATTTTATTAGCATCATCAATGGCAGTTACATTGAGTTTCACAAGGCCATCAGCCACATATCCCTTTCCAACAAACATCCCACCCTTGGTAAGTACAAATTTTTGGATTCCATTACAAGTTTAAAGCCCTTAGTAATCAGAATAGGTCCAGAAACCAAGTTCCTCCTTATTTCAGGAACATGCAGCACATTCAGCAAAGTGAGACTTTTTCCAGAAGTGAATTTGAGTATCACTTTGCCTTTGCCCTCCACCGCAGATGAGGCAGAATTGCCCATATACAGCTTTTCTCCAGGGGCAGCAGGATGGTATTCAGTGAACAGATTTCTGTCAGCGCAGATGTGCTTGGTAGCACCAGTATCCATAAGCCATTCACTCACATTCGAGACCATGTTGACCTCGGATACAACAGCAGCCAATTCTTCTTCGGCGATTACCATGTTAGCATGGTTGTTGTTGTTTCCGTGGCCTTGATTTCCATCCTTGCGATGATAACAATCTTGTGCCTTGTGGCCAGATTTGCCACACACATAGCAGGCGCCCTTAATCTTCTTCAGATTCTGGCAGCAAACCCCCCAGAACGGTCTGCCTTTCTGTGGTCTTCTTCCACTCTTAGCCTCAGTATCAAATCCTCCATATTCATCTCACGACGCTTGTGCTTGAGATAAATTTTGAAGTCATTCCAGGAAGTTGGTAATTTCTCAATTATTGCCCCAACTTGGAAATGCTCATTGACCTCGCATCCCTCGGAGTGCAACTCATAGATCAACTTCTGGATTTCTTCAACCTGAGATACAACAGATTTGGAATCCACCATGGTATATTTGAGAAACTTACCGATAACAAATTTCTTTGAACCGGCATCATCAATCTTATACTTTTTCTCTAAGGATTCCCATAACTCCTTCGCTGTCTTGCATAGAGAATAAATGTCGTAGAGATTGTCATCCAAACTATTCAGAATATAGTTTCTGCAACAAAACTCAGAATGATTCCAAGCTTCTATTGCCATGACAGTCTCTTTCGTCATTGGATTCTCATTGGACTGCGGAGCATCTTCCTTGACAACATGAGCAAGATTCATGGTTGTCAGGAAAAACAACATCTTCTGTTGCCATCTCTTGAAGTCTAACCCTTTGAACTTCTCAGGCTTTTCAGAGTATTTCGGCACAGTGCCATTCACAGTCATGGATGATTGTTGATCCATTTTCTGTTTCAAGATTGTTGGAGAATTATCAACAATCAATAACAATTATATATGCTAATAAATAAATGCGAGTAATACTTAACAGAGTATGAACAATCAAAACAGAAATATAAAACAAACAATTTGAAGATCGAGGCTTGCGTACCGCAATGTCCTTGAAACAGAATTTCGTCCCTACTCTGTGCTTGTAGTTCGATGGACGACTGTTCCACCAGGATTCAACGATCAAGTTTAAGATTCCAGCACCGGAAAACTTTAACTTCTGGCGAAAATCTTTGTGGTTCTCTCAGTATGAAGGATATGGAATGTAGAAGATGATTTATGATTTTCTGTGTGTTTGAATGACATGCAGATGTATAAATTTATAGGGTGCATATGTCTGTTCGCAACAGACATGTTGTGGGGAAGGTGACTGTTCAACCAAGGGTTGTGCTGCTCCATCTTTCAGAAGCACTTGCAGACTTCATCTGAAAAGATGAGTCTGTTAAGTTTAAAATTTAAATTCGAATTTAATTAATTAATTAATAATTAATAATTAATTGAATTCAAAAATAATTAATTAAATATTAGAGCCCGAGCCCAAGGCCCATCTTTTGATAATTAAATATATATTAATTATTATTAATTATATATATTAATTACCAATTTAATTAGCACACCCCAAAGCCCAACCCCAAGGGTGAGCCCAATTTTCCTTCTCCAAGGCCTATTCTCCATTCACTTTCTATAAGGGACAAAGCCTTATAAAGTGAGGAGAACTTGTGTGAATAGTCAATGTGGGACAAACTCCACATAAGAAATTTCTACTCAAAATTTCCAACATCCTTGTGGCAGCATCATGCAGAAATTTTCAGGACACATACTCCCCGCTGCAGGCTGAGGCGTTGGCAGCCAGAGAATGCGTGGTTTGGGTGTCGACTAGGGGTTTTTGTAACTTTTTAATTGAGGGAGATTCACTTCAGATTGTAGGAGCCTTATCTGACACTCCCATCAACCTGTCATCAGTTGGACAGATTGTGGAGGATACGAAATGTGCTCTTACTGCAATCACTAAAGTCCGGTGTACCCACGTTCGACGTCAATCCAATTCTGCTGCTCACCGCTTAGCCAAGTTTAGCTTCAATGTTGGTAGTCAATGTGAACGGCTTACTAGCCCTCCTACTTTTATTCTCGACCTCCTTGTTGAGGATACATTGTAACTAAACTTTTGTCTGATTGGGTTGTGGGTGGTTTGGTCTCACCTTATTAATCTACTATCTTTTACCCAAGAAAAAAAAAGGTTAATTTTGAAATTATAATTTATTTGTGTTGTTTAATTAGTTTAATAAACTTGACCATTAGGTTGGATCAAGAAGTGAACTCACAAGTCACAACAAAAAACCTCGAGAGAAAAACTCAAGAAAGAAAAAAAAAAAAAAAACCCAAAGCCTCCATATAGGGGGAGGAAGGAGTCTCCTTCCCACATCCCTTTCATCGTTTCTAGTTTTCGTGGTGGCAAATAATGAGTCTTTTGTAGTGATGTAGCCTGAGCTGTGCTCAGTTTTCAGTACCAATCACATTTGTTTTGCTTCTTCCTTATTCAAATACTTCCCCAAGAATGCCTAAATTTTTCATTTTCTTTAGATCGAAGACTTTACGAAACGTCATGGGTATTTTGACAATTTTATCATATGGGTAATGTTAAGGAAATTAAATTTATAAATAAAATTTTGTAAACTAATAACATAAATGTTAATGATTGAATTATTACTTAAACATTGTTAAATGTGTTAATTCCTATTGGTGACAAATCATTTAATTTGCAAATGTTTTATACAAATTTAGTTCCCTAGCATCACCCTTTTTCAAAATATGTCTGTTTTGTTTTCCCTCCTAATCTCTCTTCCCTTCTTTTCCTTCCTACTGATTAAAGCACGTCAACTTTATAGTGACAAAAAGACAAAAAATAAAATGCGAGAGGAGTGGAGAATCTACTCCATTTTCTTCCGTGCTCTTTCCCTCTCTCAACTCACTTCTCTCTACTCTCTCTCTCTCTCTCTCTCAGAGACTACAGCAACTACAATAATCAGAGATCTCATTTCCCACTCACCTGTTCTCACAGAATCTTCCTACCAGAGTCACCCACAACTCTATATTTTCCTTCCCTATCTGTTTCTTATTACTTTCCGATTCCTTCAGCAACTCAGCAGCACCACAATTAACGTTTTCATCAGAAGAAGCCTGTGCCTGATATACACAGAGCTGCTCGGTCAAGAAGAGGGGGAACATGGAGAATAACAATAACATCATTCGGACGACAATAACAAGCAGTCGCCTCTGCAATTTATCCTGATGGAGGAGCATTCGGACCGGGAAACTCTTGCTATGATGAGGCCAAGTCCTCAGAAAAGCACATCCAATTCGTTTAGAGTTGTGTTGGGATTATCTGGCTATGTGATCAATAACATTGGCTTCGTGTTTGCAGCTGTTTATTTATACAGGTTAGCTGGTTTAGTTAGGATTTTTAGTAGTTTAATTCGATTTGGAAAACTTTATCCAGAGTATAACTAATTGGTAGCATCAAGTGTGTTCTTTCCGACGATAGTTAGAGCTTTACTTCCACCATTTTACAAACGAAAGTAAATACCTGGATTCAATTAGCTGTCCTTGATTATTTTGACACTGACCTTTTGTTTGATTTCAAAATTTTACCCTTGATTATTTACTTTAACTTTCAGGTAATTCTTATGTCCCTGTACTGTTTAAATAATTTTACTGTAGTAATTAGTTCGTAGAGTTGCACCCTACATGAAAGTTTATACTTGAAGCCTTGAACCATCCTATTTGATATATACTCAGCTTAGACATGATAATCAACTTACGCGTGTATGATGCCTAGTCAGCTTGTATATGGACATGATATTTAGCTTATAAGTGTACGATACATACTCAGCTTGCATATGAACATGATATACAACTTACACGTGTATGATACACACATAGCTTGTCTACAGACATGATATTTAGCTTACACGTGTGTGATACATACTCAGCCTGTCTACAAAAATAATATTCAGCTTACACGTGTATGATACATACTCAACTTGTCTACGGACATGACATCTAACTTACACGATATACTTAGCTTGTCATTACGTGGAGACTACTCAGTAATAAAATGATTATACTATCCAGCTTAAACTAGTTACAACTAGTGTATGAAACTGTATGCTATGTCACCGTAGTCAGTAGCAGTTGCAGTTGGCATATTTGGCGCTAAGGCCTCTTCCCAAAGTTCTGACACATTCTTACCAGGTACGTTATCTACTCAGCTTTATTAGTAGAACTTGTATTTTGGCAAATATGGCCTGAACATATGATTATGCATGTATTAGAGAGTCGGAGACCCCTGAAGTGTGGTCCTTCGAGAATGAGTTGAAATAAATGTGATTACACCAGGTGTTTTAATTTGAACTTATCCCTATTTTAAGAGAAGTTTTGCCAAATTTTCGGTAGATTTTAATAGTTGATACGTTTAGTTATTACACTTCGTCACCTATCCAGGTGATGGCTAGCATGCTCGACTTTTGTGGTATCGAATTTTCGGTTCAGGGTGTCATGATTCGGGTTATGGAATCATTTGTGGTTTTGGTTGTTTTGGGATATGTGAGCTTGGATGTGGGTTATGCTATATTTTGGTGTTATGGTTTTTTTGTTGTTAGTTTAGTCATTTGGAGTTGTGGTGTTTACAGTTATGGTAATGTTGAATTTCATATCTTGTACATGTCTTTGATGTATTGTTAAAATTGTTTAATAAATATCGTTGTTTCTTAAAAAAAAAAAAAGTAAGCTCACAACTTCTTCTTTATTTTTGTTAGGAAAACTAATGAAAAGAACTTGAAAACTTTGTGTTTTAACGATAAGGACAAAATAAAGGGTAAAGTGAATAGTACCAGTATTGACTTTTTAGTGTAAAAATGTGATTTTTCGTTAAAGTAAACAGTACCGAAAGCTTTTCGTTAAAATTCCATTTTTTTTGCCAAGAAAAAAGAAAATATATAAGAGTATTAGTCCTTGAAATAAAAATTCATGAGCGTTGATATGTAAACTTTCCATAAATTGTCACACATTATAATAAATTCATAGGCCAATGCTTACAAATTTATTTAGTTACAATATATTTATGTATCTGATAAATTTACTATCTTTACTATGATATGGTAAGTCGAAATGGTGATCATATTAAATATATATATATATATATATATATATATATTTATATGAATTATATATGATCGTTAAATAGTAATTTTATTAGAGTGCTACTAGACCCACTCTAGTGTCATATTTTACCATCCACATTATAATTCCACTCACTATAAAAAATTAAAAAAGTAAAATGTGTTCCAATCCTATTTAGAATAGGAATGTGATTGGGTAAATCCTAATAGATTAGGAATGTATCTTATATTCCTATTAGGAGTAGATTACCTATTAAATGTTGTAATCCTAAACAGAAAGGTTTTTACCTATCCTACTACTATAAATAAAGGCACAATGGGGTGAATCAAATACACTCACAATTACATATCTCTCTCTTTTTCTTCTCTCTATGCCGCACTTCTCTCTCTCTCTCTCTCTCTCTCTCTCTCTCTCTCTCTCTCTATGGCCTGCATAATCGTCAGTAAATTATGCCAGCACGCTCTTGATTCACTGCGCTAACAAGAGAATTTCTTCTTCAATCAAGGGAATATTACGTTTTAATGATTAATCTATTATTTTGAATTGATCTACATGCCATTGATTCAATTTAATTTTTCTGTGTTGAATTTGATACACTGCATTGGAGATGCAATTTCGGCTTTTCGAGAAGGATCTTCTACAAATTCAAAGGTTTTTATATTTTTCTGTCAATCAGGTACGCTTAACTTAAAGTAAGATATTTGAAATGACCTTGAAGCATGAAAACATTCCCTATGATGCATGAACCCCCTATGTTTATATTTTCCTTCTAATATATATATATATATATATATATATATATATAGGAATTGCTCACTACAAGAAAACATGGCTTTTGTGACGACCAACATTCGTCACATAAATATGAAAAATTGTCACATTTGACTATATGTGACGAAATTTCAGCGTCATAATTAGGGTCACCTATACAGCGTCACCGATAGTTTAAGTGACGAATATTGGAGTCGCCACATATTTTCCTTTTACGTGACGCTTCTTCCGTCACTTAATATTTAATATGTGACGAAATTAGCGTCACAAAATAAAAAATTCAGTGACCTATGTTTTTCGTCTCATATCAGACTTATAAGTGATGTTTTTTGGGTCACTCAATATGATCCCAGAATTATATAATTACAATAAGTGACGCTAAAATTGTCACAAAATAAAAAATTCAGTGACCTATGTTTTTTGTCTCATATCAGACTTATAAGTGATGCTTTTTGGGTCACTCAATATGATCCTAGAATTATATAATTACAATAAGTGACGCTAAAATTGTCACATATTCTTTTGATAGGTGAAGCAGCTTATGTCACATATGTTATAATCAAATAACTATTTAGGAATAATATTTGAGGAATTCATTACTTATTCGTGTTTCGTAATCTAGAATAGCAACTCATAACAATTATAAGGTAGTACTTCCCATTTTCATTAATCAACAATTAAACCACTTAAGTTTGAATATGTTCAACAACTATACATCCAACAAAATAACATAAACATCCCAAAATCAATCTAACTCATGCATCTTAATAATAGCAATTTGTGAAGAAGGTACCAAGGCCTATACATGGACCGTTTAAGGTACTAATTAACAAAATAAAAGTCTTAGACACATTGAGAGGTGCTAATAAAAAGGTCTACCATGTGCATACTTAACTAATAACAAAAGACATAACTATCGAAATCATTCTTCTTCCGAGTCATGTTCTTCCAGTTCAGGATAAACATTTTCACTAGGTGAGTTATTACCATCAGATTCCTTCGACTTGTTACTGGTTTGCCCCTGACTTGCAGCCAAAAAAGCTTTAATTTTTAATGCCAAGGTTTCATCATCATTTTGTAAATCCAACCGAGCTCTCAATTGTTCATTTTCCTGTTGCAATTTGAGGAAACCATCTGATAGAATTTTGATCTGATCTCTCATATCAGTTAACTCAGAACTTGAAGCCATAGAAGAAACGCAACTAAAGGTATCTGTACGAGGGAAAATACCTACACCATTAACAGATTTTCCCTTCCTTCCAAGGTTCTCAGCCATGATTCCAAGTTCATCTTCCAGTGGTACTTGTATGGAATCGAATATAGTAGCCTCAGGCGCTTCTTGGATTAGCTTCTCCCTAACTTCATCCTTCTTGTTCTTCATGTTATCCTTTCATATTAAAATACAAACAAATAAGTTTCTTTTGTTTCAAACAAATCAGCCACAATATGGTTAAGAAAACACCACTTAAATACTTGGATATGATCATAAACCGATGTAGAAGCAAACCACTGGGTATAAGTTGTCTTTACATATCATTTTGTAGTTTATGCTTCAATGTGTTTTACATAGGATTAGGCAACATACAACATATAACCTTTAAACTAGTTTCTGTTTGAATGTATGTTAGGTATAATTAACCTTTCAGCTTCTAGGTAGCTATATTAAGTTTTTTTCTTTCTTTTTCATTTCAATCTTGCATGTTCACTTTATTTGTTGTATCATGTCAAATTTGATTTTTTTTTTAATCTCCATCTCCCTTAAAATGACACAAATGATAAGTTCGTGAATGACTTACATATTTGTCCCGGGCAACATCATTTATCCACTAACCGTTCTTGTCTTTATGGAGAGCCCCCCAATTGTCAATCACAGATAATGGATTTCCTTTCTGCTCAATAATGTAGAAACATACATTAGAATATGTAAATTCCATAATGAGTATAATAAGTAATTTAATTTCATTACCATCTGGGCCTTCCTAGCATGTTGGATAAATGGCCTTGCCCTTCCTTTGTGGTGATACTTCTGTTTTTTCCTATTATCAGCATTTTGCTTTGAAAGCTCCTACATTACACATTTGGTACATGACATACAAAAGAAGATTTAGTTAGCTATACATGTGTACATATTTGGAAGGTTCCAAGCTCTCAAACTTGTCATATATAACGTCATGTATTTCAGTTGTACATATTCATTCACCTTAGAGGGCTATCTCATCTCACCTTTTATATTCTCTCGGTCAACAATGTTAGAAACAACACAAGCTAAGGAGAGAGAAACATATTAACACCAAGCTTAAGGAAATTGAATGGAAGATACTCTTTCTTCTACCAAGGGCATTAGACTAACATAGTTAGTCAGATGAGTATATGATAACCATTTTCAAACTTTAAATTTTAACTCCACATAAGTATCGTGTCAAGAAGTAACAATCAACAAACTTCATATTTTAACTCAAAATTACCTAAGTGTAAAGAAGTAACAATCAATTTAACCACAATCCTAGTATTTAGCTGCACACTTTGACATATTTCAATAGGTAGCCATAATAGAATTTTTTTTATATATATATGAATATATATGTAAAATTGTTAAGATAGACGTATAATATAACAACCAAAAACGTCAAGAACCTTAATTGAAAAATTCACATATCCCAACTCAACAACAACTAGATGCTAAAACAAACGTACCCTGCAGAGTCTACTTCCGTCTTGACGGAATAAATCATTGGTTATGCATCTATTTGTGCCCTTACCAATGTTGTTCAGGAGTACCATTCTCGTAGTCAATATGTGAGATTAATTTTGCTCCACCGAACACCATTAGAAGAGCAGAACTTTGACATGGATGACCTTGTTAGCCAAATCCATCCTAGTAACTTTGGTTTACTTTGTGAACATTTTTCCATGTTCTTGGATTCAAGTTTGGTGTATATTTTACTTATGGATAATCTTATTGATATTGTCCTCGAATATGAGTTAATTGAATCATGTTTCTTAGTACATGTGATTAAACACATTATTAGGTAGGAATGTGGGGAAGTTAGTTGTCTAGACGAATGCGTACTACGCATACTAACTTTACACCTAAATCACATCTCTAACAACGACTTCAAGTTTATCCAACTTGATTAAGAGCATTGCCACGCTCCTTGTTGTATGAATGGTACTAAATAATCATTTAAGGGACCTTAAATTCTTCTTGTCGTTGAGTTTTTAAGGATATTCAAGATAACAATGATCATAAATGAAACCACTGAAGAAAATAGAGTGAAATATCTTTGCACCACCTTTAAAAATTAGCCTGAAGCTTTGATTTGGGGCCAATGGGCTGTCTCCCAACTGGGAACAAGTCACATGTGGCCGACCTGGAGCTGGGTGATTGAGCAATTTACTTGCTTTGGCATGACCATTTAGGACACTTAGGTCGAACAATGATGCTACGACACATCTCCTTACCTGAAGTAAGGATCTTGTGCCTACAAGCACACTTTGCCAAGCATGCTCATTAGGGAAATTGATTTTCTATATCATTCCTTGCAAAGATACGAAATCACCTCCTTTTTCACAGTGGATTCAAGGGAATATATATGGACTAATCCAATCAAAATACGTACCATATAAAGACTTATGGTTTTGGTTAATGAATCGACAAATTGGTCACATGTTTGTCCACACGCATTGCTGCTAAACCTCTTCGCCGATTATGGGTTCACCACCCTACTTATCTCTTGAGGTCCGGGAGACTAGATACTGCCGGAGAGTTTATATCGATAGTTTTCGATAAAGTATTGCATGTTGTTTTGGGTTTCTAATTGAACATTGAGTTCCCATGTTCACCCCAAATAGCCTCGCCTAGCGGTCATAAAGCGCAATTTAAATGATCGCCCGAATTTTGGTGAACATACCAAGTTTTCAGTTTCTGCCTAGGGCTATGAAATCTTGTACGCAACTATGTTGATCTGCCTTGAGGCCCATTGCTACCCAACCTATATGACGTTATAGTTGGTTACTAGGTATGAACCTGACGGTTTTCGTATTTACGCATTTGGGTGTGCATTCCATGTGCCAAGTTGCGCTGCTGCAACGTCCCAATATGGATCCTCAAAGAAGGATGTGTATCTTTTGTTGATCATGATTCTCCTTCACACTAGCTCTCTTTAAGCCCTTGCATGCGATCTTTTTATCGCTCATTTACGAGTTGTCACTTTAATGAGACAATCTTCCTGCGTTAGGGGGAGATAAAAATGTCAACATTCCTGTAGAACGGCACAAAGTTGCATGGACGTTGCCCACTATGTCTCATCTCGATCCCCATATCACACAAGTGTGATAAGCAAGTGCGATGAATTCTAGATTTCAGAATGTTGCTCCAGATGCATTCCTCTGATCTAGCTAAAGTGACGAGATCATATACCAGCTGCAAACATGCCTTCAAGGATAGACGTACTTAACGAATGTCGAGTCAACATCCCTGGAGGATGTGCCGCCCTTGTTGGACTATTTAGACGCCCCTGTTGGACGGTCCGGTACAACGGCAAATAGCTAATCAATCGGTCTTGGCCTGGAGCACGACAGATCATTTGGTTCGTAGAATTCACTTCCCTAAAAGAGGAAGACATGGCACAACAATGAATCTAAACTCGATTGCTGTCTCAAATCATTTCCATCTCATGAGATTAATCTAGATTACTCTTGAGACTTGAAGTTCATGGGCCAATATACTAGTTTGGATGAGCAAAATGGAATTAAAATGAGATTATCATCGATGATGTTTTCACTTATATGGTAGCTACCGATATAAATGAAAATTGACGATACTGAACCGTGTTCCGTTGATTAAGTGACAACGTAGAACTGATTGGACAATTAACATTACAATCCAGGTCAAATTCCATACCAAAGTGTGTATTAGACATGTCGTTCCTACACTGCCCAATGTAACCTTATTATGTTACAAGTGGGAAAGGAAACGTTATGAGATGAATGAAATAGTGCGATATAATGCACACCTACGGCGTAAAGTTTCTCTCAAATGTCCTGTGATTGATAGCAGCATTATGCAATATGGTTAGTGTTTCTCCATGGGGATATAGATATGGAGATTTGCATGTAAGTTTCCGAAGAATTACATAGACTGGTTCAAATGGTTCCAAAACCACAAAACACCCTCTTAACTCGATTTGAGGCGTTCACTTACAATCCGACGGATGTGGTATACCCATCTAAGTGATTATTTGATCAGTCAGTGATATGATTTATGCCCTTGCATGTTAAACTATGAAGTCTTATTCCAAAATGCTAGAGTTACAATTTATGTCATTGACACGAATCTCACTAAGACTTTGGAAGAGCTTGAGAAAACTACCTCGCACCTAAAGATGGAATTTGAGATGAATGATCTTAGGAAAACTCGTTTATGCCTTGACCTGAAGTTCAAACATTGTTCTGATGGTACCTTGGTCTACCAGTCGAACTACACCTCGAATGTGTTACCTTTGAGTATACTTATGATCGTTTATATGTTATATGCAAATGAAACCCTTAAAAAGGTTATGGAATCTGAAATTCTATATCTAAGTTCAACTTTGCGCTTCGTTGTACTTAGCTCATTGTATTTAGACATGAAATCTCATTCGCTGTTGATCTTGGTAAAGATGCAGCATCGCACCTACATGCAACTATTGAATTGGTATTAAAGACGTACCCTGAAGGTATTACGAGGGCAAATCCCAACACATCTTAGCGAATCCGACCCCCATGATCCTCGAAATGATGCTTGCCTTGTTGTTATACTGACGTAGGTTACTTATCAAATCCGCACAAGGCAAAATCCCCAAATGGTTATGTCTTTACCGTTAAGGATATCGCAATATCTTGGAGGCCATGATATGACCTTAGTTGCGAAATCTTCGAATCGTTCCAAGACTCACCTCACTTCACTACGCCACAAGTGAGACATGGTTAGGAGTTCTTATTGAGCATATTCGTAATACTTGTTGTGTTTTCATCCATCGTTGAGTCTCGACGACGATCCATGAAGACTATGCCACAAGTATTAACCCGACCAAACCATGATACATCAACACCAAGACATATTGCATCTACATCTACATTAGCAAAGCATCAGGAGATTGGAGTCATGCAAGTCGATCCCAGACAACCTTGCCAACCTCTACACGACGTCACTGCCGAAGTCAACCTTCCAGATGTTTGTCTGAGGAATTGGTATGCCTACTATCATATGCAATGCTTGTAGTTCTCATTTGGAAGTTATGTCAAACTCAGGGGAAGTATCCAGAAGTATACTCACTTGATCTTAATGTATTCTTTTTCCCTATGATTAAGAGCATTTTTCCCTCCGGGTTTTTGCTACCTAACTAGGTTTTAACGAGGCACCCATCCTGTGCTGATCATACCCTTGTGTGCTCTTCTACTTGCGTCCAAAAGACATATAGTTTTGACTTAATGCAACTTCTCACTTTTCTCCTTAGATTATGAGTTTTTCCCTCACCTTGGGTTTTACCATAGCGAGGTTTTGTGAGTTTTACCTTTTTATGCATTATTCCGTTGATTTGAGACTCGCATTCGCTCATTGTGTCAACGACTTCATCAACTGTACTTGTTTCATCACTGAAGACTTGATGTGCCATTTACTTGATTATTTACACATTCAAGGGGGAGTGTTGCAATCCTATTTAGAATAAGAATGTGATTGTGTAAATCCTAGTGGATTAAAAATGTATCTTATATTCCTATTAGGAGTAGATTACCTATTAAATGTTGTAATCCTAAAAGGAAATGTTTTTAGCTATCCTAATACTATAAATAAAGGCACAATAGGGTGAATCAAACACACTTACAATTACACATCTCTCTCTTCTTCTTCTCTCTATGCCGCACCTCTCTCTCTCTCTCTCTCTTTATGGTCTCCATAATCGTTCACTAAATTATGCCTACAACAAAATGTTATTTTCCCACCTACCATTATTCCCAAAATAACCCTAATATATATATATATATATATATATATATATTTAAATAACTCTAATATATCTTTAAATAATATTATAAATAAATAAATAAAAATAGAAAAAATGAAAGAAAGTGCAAAACCAAAGACCTGGACATTCATCATCTCCTTCACACCCAAGTTTCTTTTTCCTCCATTTAAGTTTCTCGCTTTCGTCTAGCACACACCCATTCATTCCTTCAACCTTTCTGTCGATTCTAATTCAAATATTTCCCAACCTCTTTCCACCAAAGATATCACACCTCACCCATCATTATTTATGTATTATTGTTTTTTTCAAAATTTAAGTACTTAATTAAATAAAGATTTAAGAGTCTTCTTTTAAGAAATAATTAACATTTTCATTAAATCGTGAACGGAGAAATAAAACACGAGAATGGGAATATCAACACTCTATTATTAAATATATATATATATATATATATATATATTAAGAAATCCTTTTAATTAAAATTAAAATGCTACAATTCAATCAGGATATTAATTTTGTTTGCCATTTATAAATCCAAAATCGTCAAATCTTGTACAGTGGGGATCAGGGAATGCATGTGATTAACTACGAGTGTGACACATGACATAAACGGTGTCCCATCTTTATGAGAAAGTTAGAGCAAAACAGAGAGAAAGGAGAGCTCGGCCCGCAAATCCCAATCCCTAACAGCCATGAGAGTCTCTCATCCCATTCACCATCCATCAAAGTCGGGCACAGCCCTAGCGGAGGACGACCCTGACGCAACCCGACCCACAATGCCCGGCCTGGGCATGTCGGTGGCCGGCGGGCTACGGAAGAAGGGGCTTGGCGTGCGGCCATGGTTGCTTCTGGACTCGAGCGGGCAAGCCCAGGTGGTAGAGGCCGGCAAGCACGCCATCATGCGGCGTACAGGTCTACCCGCTCGGGACCTTCGGATCCTGGACCCGCTTCTTTCATACCCTTCTACGGTTCTGGGTCGAGAGCGGGCAATCGTGATCAACTTGGAGCACATCAAGGCCATCATCACCGCCCAGGAGGTCCTGCTGCTCAATTCCCGAGACCCTTCTGTGACTCCATTTATTGAGGAGCTTCAGCGGCGGCTTTTGCGCCACCACCAAGCCACCACCAAACCCGCAAAAACCCAGGTTCCAAAAAGTTTCAAATTTTCGTCTAATTACCATTCTTTACGATTGTGATTGTGATTTCTTGTATTGGGCTGTGTTGTGTTGTTAATTGTGATTTTGCTTTTGTGTTGTTAATTTTGGGTGTGAGAAGGAGGGCAATGGCGAAGAATCGAATTGGTATGGCATGGAAGAAGCAGAGGCAGATGCACAGGTGATAGGAGCGGGTGGTGGAAATGGGGAAGGGGAGGCAACAGGGAAGCAAGGTCTGGAGGATAATCGTGATGGTTTGAAGGTCCTGCCTTTTGAGTTTGTTGCATTGGAGGCATGCCTTGAGGCTGCTTGCAGTGTCTTAGAGAACGAAGTAAGTGAATATCCTTAGACTGCCTCGTTCAATAATCCGTTCCATCCTTTCTAACTTGTTTTCCTTGTTTTTGTGGATTTGATAATAGGCACGGACATTGGAACAAGAAGCTCATCCAGCTTTAGATAAGCTCACTTCAAAGATTAGTACTCTCAATTTGGAACGCGTCCGCCAAATCAAGAGTCGCTTGGTTGCAATTACCGGCCGTGTTCAGAAGGTTAGCATAGCATTTGATAATCCAGACCCTTTCCTTTCATGGCAAAAATTAAGTGTCAGACTTTTGCCGTGGATTAACCAATGCATAAACTAGATCACTTGCTTGGTGCTAAACTTGTTATTTATTATGTTGGCCTCTAGGTGAGGGATGAACTAGAACACTTGCTTGATGATGATGAAGATATGGCGGAAATGTATCTAACTGACAAGTTGGTTCAGCAACATCTTGAAAATTCGTCCACTTCCTCTTTGGGTGAGAGAGATGACATGGATCCTGAAGCTCCTCGATCAGACATGGATCCTGAAGCTCCTCGATCAGACATGGATGATAGGCAAGGCAACTCATAATCTCATTCTCATTTTAATTTATAGGAATGCCAGTTCTTCACTTTAATTTTCCTATTGTATTGTATCAGGGGTCCTACTGAAATTTCAACAGAAGCTGGTGGGGATCCCTTGAATTTTGATGGTGATCCTCAAAACAGTGATAACCACCGGCATCAATATCTTAGAAGGGACAGCCATGTGACCACTACTAGCTCCACACATAGTGCTATGGGAAAGGTCCTCGATGTAGAAGAGCTTGAAATGCTTTTGGAGGCATATTTTGTGCAGATTGATGGTACACTAAACAAGCTATCCACGGTACTCAATTTTGTTCAGTGCAAATATCTGTAACCAATTCAGTGATCCCCATCTTCACAACGCCAGCCATTGCTGGTATCTGGGGGCTGCTCCTTGAGCAGTGCCCATGGCAGTGGATGGGCGCTTTCTCATTAAAGCTAGTAAAATTAAAAAGAAATACAAAAAATATGGTTAAAGATATTTTAGTAATATTGGGGTTAGATAGTAGGTGGGTTAGTAAAGGTTTTCCTAAGTTGAGGATCATCTGTTGTAATCAATTTCTTCTGAGGAGCATAAATATACATCTGTTTGTCTTATGGTCAGTGTTGTTGCATATGAGAATTGCAACCATGATCAGTGTTAAGCTTTCCCTTGGTGTAGGGAAATTCTTCACAGTTAGCTATGAAATCACTGTTTTTCTGCAACAGTTTTAACTCCGTCGATAGTATCTCTCGATATAGATAATGTGAACTCTTTTTCTAGCTTGTTTAATCACAATTTTTCCTAATGAAAGATATAGACCATGTCTTGTGAAGTTTAAGGATTAATATTTTTTTTATGTAATTCATCGTTATTCATGGAATCTCTTCCTCTTATCATCAACAAATCTCTTCATGCATTTTGTTCATTTTAATATTGGTAGTGTTTTGTTTTTTGTATATATTTTTTTCTATTTTACATTGTTGTCCTTTTGCAGTTGAGGGAGTATGTCGACGACACGGAGGATTACATCAACATAATGTTGGATGACAAACAGAACCATCTCCTGCAAATGGGGGTCATGTTGACAACAGCAACCCTGGTTGTGAGTGCCTTTGTTGTTGTAGCTGGTGTCTTCGGCATGAATATCCAAATTGAGCTATTTGATAAAGAGAAAGCAGGGATGCGAGAGTTCCTCTGGACTATCGGAGGCAGCACTGGCGGGACCATATTCTTATATGTGATAGCTATTGGATGGTGCAAGCATAAGCGCTTGCTCGAGTAGTGCGGCCAGGCTGTCTATCATCAGGAACGTACCTAAAAAGGAAGTGTATGCTGTCTTTTGGTAGACGTCCTTCGGCTACACAAACACAACTCTATACGGCTTCTTCGTTTACTGTACGTAATGCAAATATGCAGGCAATAAGTATCTACATTCGCATTGTTCTTTATTTTCGTAAGAGAATAATGTTTCAGGGTGTGGAGGAGGATCTAAATGGTTCGATCCCTCCTCCTACCTTGTGCTGCTGACCATTAACTGGAATACTAGTCGAGGAACCGATGAAGAATGGGCGGAAGTTTGAGGAATCTTAGGCGACCTGAATTGGCAGAACTCAACTCACAATGTATCCTGTATGACATTTTGAGTTTTACATGTAACAAACTTGAATTTGAGATTGGTCATGTCTGACCGGGGTCCCGTCCTGCCGTGTCGGTGTTAGATAATTGTACGTGTAATGGAGAAAGGCGAATGTTCCTTTCAAGTGGCAGTTTGACATATGCACCAGAGACTTGTTAAAAGCGCAATAAGTAAAACTTAAACTTGTGTCAAGTAAAGCTACTACAAATTAGTTCTAACGGTACTTATCTTTCCAATAGTGACAGATGTCTCAGGTTCGAATCTCCGCATCGCGCGTATAAGTAAAATATACATTGATGTTTTGGAGCTTGTGGGTGACATGTGATTGAATATGGATGTCTTAGTTGCACCAATCTTTTTTATTTGGATAAATGTTTTTAACAGCAGTACACACATGTTGTGTCTTTACAAGTCATCTATCTTTGTTTCCGTCCACATCGATTATTTCCGGATGAATGTATATGATTTCTTCCTTGAGTTGAACTCCAAATTTCTGATCAACCTCTTCCTTCACTAGAGCAAGGAGGTGGAGCATGTCTTGAGAGGTTGAGCCGCCGCAGTTTGTGAAGAAATTTGCATGCATTTTGGATACCATTGCCCCTCCCACTCTAAAACCTTTCAACCCAGCTTTCTCAATCAACTCAGCTGCTGCAACTCCCATATCCAATGGATTGCGGAAGACCGAGCCAGCGGTTTGTTCCCCAACCGGTAGAGACATTCTTCTCCTGCAAATTTAGCCACACTACACCCATAAGCATCTGCAAATCACCTCCCTTTTCTATAAGAATTTTAAACTTGCAAGGAAAGTGATATCTCACACCCTTGATTATTTCTGGCATTTGGATTCAATAAATCAAAGGAGAATTATGGGTCATAAATAAAAAGGAGTGTGCAGAAATCATTCCCCGTTAGAAAAACTTCTCTCTCTCTCTCTCTCTCTCTCTCTCTCTCTCTCTCTCTCTCTCTCTAGATGAACTAGACTACCTTTCCATGTATTCATGCTGCCTTCTCTTTGCTGATCCTGAATGCTGCAGTTCAAATGTAACAGCAATGATGGCTGCCAATTCTTCCATAACTTGAAATGGAGATGACCTATACCTGAAAACGAGATCAGTCCTGCTAAAATCTAAGAAACTTCCCATCCATTGTTACAAATTCAACACTACGTATAGCATTAGCAGTCTCCTGCCCGTTTGCTCCAGCATTCATATAAGTAGCTTCTCCCACAGTACCAGGAATTCCTCCAGCAAACTCGAGTCCTGTGAATCCTTCATTGGAGCATTGCACCCCTAACCGATTAAATCGAAAGCCACTTCCAACTCTGTATATACCAGGTCCCCCCTTCTCCAAGAACTCGATCCGGTTCAATATTACACAACCATCAAAACCCACATCATCAAACAAACAGTTGGAGCCTTTACCAATGACAATGAACCTGATTGAATGCTCACCGCAGAATCTGCTTAGTTTTCAACCAAGCAAACCATTTTACTGAATTTGGTTCCAGTTTGTAATAAATTAGTTTACCTCGTTAACTCGGAAAAAATTGTCCGCAAAATTTTTTGTCTTCATGAAAAGCAAAATAGAAGATCAGATGGAATGCTAAACAGACAATGGGCCTGGTAGAAGCAAAAACCGCTTTCTGCCAACTAAAAGTGCTTCTCACTACGTTTGATTGAATTTTTTTAAAGTACTTCTAGTTTGTAGAAGCGCTTTTTGGAGAAGCACTTCAAAGTGTAACACTTGTATTTTTAGTAAAATGAATACTAGTTAAAGCGCTTATGAACAAAAGTGTTTTCTACCTAAACAATCTCAAACGGGCCCATTTCAGACAGATTAAAATGCATAAATGTATCTGTAATCCGGAATTAAAAAAAAAAAAAAAAACCCCAGAAATCAGCTTTCAGAATTTGAGACCACAATCAAATTCAGAGGATGTATTGCATTATATACTAGAAAAGAAATGCAGAACAACACCTGATAGCAGAAACAAGTTGGGTCTGATCGAATACTTGGATAAAATAATTGCAAGGGCCTCCAATGCCCCAAGTGCTGAGATCCTTCAACTGCTTCTTCCCCCGAATAAATTTCAACCCTTTACAGTTGTGGGTTTGTCCTTGGTCTTTGCTGAAGCTGCTGCTTTGACTGCAGCAAGATCCCAGGACACCTGTAGCAGGGAAGGAGAAGGTCTCATTGTTAACAGTTTTACATGCGTTTCATGGAAGAACTGTTGGTTTTTTTTTTTTAAGAGATGTTTAATAAAACACCCCGGTATTGTTTATTTTTAACGAAAAATCGTTTTTTTATCTTTAACTGTAACTATTTACTATACCTTTAAAAGTGATTTTTTCGTTAAAAGAAAATTTTTCAAATTTTTTTCGTTAGTTTTTTTTATTTTGCACTACTCATTAGCTGAAAACTATTCACACTATTGGGCTTTTTCAAAACAAAAGTCAATCTCAACTAGAGCCCGCAACCAAAACATTGTTCTAAATTGAGCCCAACCCTAGAAAACATTATAACAAGGGGGTGTGATATTTACACATCCATTTTTACTTTTCTCGCACCTTTTTACTTCGAATCGGATGAATTGAAGAAGATCAAACGACAAAAATTAACATGGGGTGTGAGAGAAGTAAAAAGGGGTGTGTGGATAGCACAACCCTATAACAATAGTTCCTCTAATTTAACTTCATTGGAGCAATAGTTTCTCAACTAAAAACTCATGATCATTGATCTCTTAACTCATCAAAATGTGCAGTTATGGTCATTTTCGCCAACTCTGCTAAAATTATGTCAAAATTAATCATGTTGGAAGGACCATTGCTACAATTGGGTTAAAGTTGAGGGATCACTGCTTCAATTGGGTAAAAGTTGTGGGACCATTTCTCCAATTGGCTAAAGTTGATGGATCATTGCTATAATTTTGCTCATTTCTTTTTCCATATTTGCCCATTGATTCAGCCTCACGTGTGTGGCATGTGACTTATTTTAATGAAAGTTCTAATAAAGTTGACGAATAGGACCATAACTGCACATTTTGAAGAGTTAAGGGATCAATAATCATAAATTTTTAATTGAATGACCATTGCTTCAATTACATTTAAGTTGAGAAATTATTACTACAATTTCATCCCCAACGACATTAGGCCCAAGCTATCTGCTATTCATTTTCTATTATAGAATTTTACAAGATTGCTTTCTTTCAAGATTAGGTCTTTGTACATACGCCTCTTGTAACTTCGTAGGAATTAAGTCGTGACAAGATGTAGCCCTTTCGTTTATGTAATTGTCTTGGCAATTTGAGACTTATTCTTTCTTTTGTGTCAATAGGATGAAAATATGAGTTTAGAATTAGTTTTTCTTCTTTTCCCGTAGTTTGATTTGTTAACATATTTCCATTATTGATGGTAAATGCACAAAAAATGTCCCGGTGGTAACTGCAATTTTCTTTCATACTTTTTAGAGAAATTTTATTTAAAACCATCTAACCTATTTCTACACCCAACTTACTCTTTGCACCCACTTGATTTTTAACTAAACTATTAATATCTCTTTAAACCCAAATTTAATGTTTAATATACCCCCATAAACCCAATTCAATTATAATAGCAACAATCAAAATCGAATTATACATATGTGGGTTGCTTTTCTTGAATTTGATCAAAAAACACCACCACCAAATCAAAATAAAATTAAAACAATACTACATAAGGGTTAACGTGGAACACAGAAGCATATTTGTCTAAAAGAAAACTCTAATCTACATGCCATGAGCTTCTGAAACTATTCAAATTGCTTAAGTTCAACCCTGAGGTTTCATTCCGGCTATTTCTTCAAGAGTCAGATTCAACGTATCAGCAGAACCTTTCTTCACCTCTTCCCCACGAGCAGCCAGAAATTGCTCAACGTTGGATGGTTTTCCAAAATACCCGAGGTGATCAGCAATCAAGTGGAGATTGTTACACCCGCCACAGCGAGCTACCACCACACCTTTCTCGTATGATTCTCTACTGCACGTCTTCATGGGTCTTGTTTCACAGAGAGTGTAGGTAAAAAGCATGTCCAGATCATGCCTTGGGGATATTTTCTGCTCATAAGAAGCAAAAAATTTGGTATCGGAGCTGTTGATAGCGTTCGCATCATTATTCGGTTTCGAACGGCCATCTTCAAGATTTGCCAAATCCTCATTAACCAGATTAGATTTGTTTGCGTCTGAAGATCTCTTTTGTCAAATCCATATCTTCTGAGTATAGAACTTGCAGAAGGAACAAATTGATCTGCCGCCAACAATTTGTATGAACAAAAACACGAAAAGTTAAACGGAATAGTATACAGTTTAAGCATGAAAATATTTATCTTTAAAAGAAATCCATGGAGAACGTATAAATGACGGGCTGAACCAACAAGTTCTTCAGCATAAAGGGAGAAACAAACGGAGGACTTCGATGGACATAGATCAACAAATTTAACTTAGTATACAAAAACAAGAATAGTTTTCTGTGTCTAAATTGATGGATAGCATTATCAGATACTATGGGTGTCCATTTCGATGTTTTGTGCGAACAAACAAGTAACGCGGATCTGTCCGAACACCATCCATAAAAGAGTAAACAATAGCCATCTACTTGATGAAAAATTTCTAAGTTTCCTATATATTTTCCACCATCACATTTCTTTTTCTTTTCTTGATTAGCAATCTTCTGCAAAAGAAATGGACCATTAGCATAGGGTTTTAGTCAGAATGAACATAGGATAAACAAAGAATGATCGTAGGGTTTAATTATAGTGTTTGGGTTTATTGAGAAATTTGAGATTTATTATTAATTTAATTTTGTACTTAATAGTAATTATGTAATAGGGTAAAATAGACAATTAACATTCAAAATTTTAAGTTTGGTGTAAAAAGAGGTTGCATAGGTTTAAATAAAATTTCCCTACTTTTTATAAGCTCAGTTCTTATTTTTGGTGTGGAGTAAGATACTAAGATTGTACATATTAGGTTTTTTTTTTCTTTTTCATTTTTATAGTAAGGAATAAAAATTCGAATTTGAATATTTTTTAGGCTTTGTAATTAAAATGGTCCATATGATTTACATAACTCCTCACTGTGGTCCATGAGATTTGAAATCGATAAATTTGGTCCTTGAGTTTGTCCACAGTCAATCATTTTGGCAATTCCTTAAAAAATCTCCATAAAATAAGGATAAAATGAACAAAAATACCCTCAAATTTTGTCAAATCATTTGGGCCTATTGTTTATTATATTGAGGGTAATTTTGATCCTTATTTAACACAAATTTTCACCAAATGACCAAAATATTGATGGTGCACAATCTTAGGGACTATTTCTATTGATTTCAAATCTCAAGGACTAAATTGAGGAGTTAGGCAAATCTCATAGACCATTTTGACTAAAAATTCACAAAAATATGGTATTGGGGCAACCAGGGCCGTCTCTGACATTTTCGGGGCCCTGTGCGAGATTAATAAAAAGGCCTCCTTATTTAAAAAAAATATATTTTTGGACAATATATGACACACCCCGACCTAGAAAGTCCACTAGGACACTGAAGTCGAGTTGTGCTGGCCGACACCTGGAAGGTGACGAAGCCATAAAGTGTAGTGATGTGGAAAATGTGAATAAATTTAAACCTGAAAGTGCCTAAACATCAGAGTGTGTTCGTGAGCGGGAACGAACCCATCTCACGCGTGACTTCAGAGCATAAGTAGATACAGTAGAGCGGGTAAGAATTATACCGTCAACAGTAGCCACCAGACCAAAGATTCGCCAATAATCCTCGTCGATACGAACCTTAATAGCTAACCTGGAGGGGCGCAAAACAGAAAACGTGAGTGGGCAAAAACAAAGCTTGTCAAAACCATTTTTATATCAAAAGTACTAACCCCTCACTGTAAAACCCGTATAGTTTCCCAGAAAATAATACGTGTGTAATCGTATACCAAAACGGGCTATAAAACAATAAAACTTGAATATGCCATGTCTGAACTATGCCATGCCAAATATCCAGTCAAGAAACATATGAATCGATCAGGTGAGATGAAATCAATACTCAATATATATATGCCGGCAATATAAATCTATAGCTCCTCAACCACTATCCTGCACACGAGTCGGAACCACCTTTAGTGGTCTGTACGACAGGCTAGGTGTATAAGATTACGCTCAGTGCTACGATCACGTGAAGGCTGTGCGACGAATCGCGGGTCACCTACGAGTCGGAACCACCTATAGTGGTCTGTACGACAAGCTGTGCACCTGCCTTGGATCCAAGGTGAGCGTACGGTGCTGGAGGTGAACGATCACGTGAAGGGTAGGCCCTACTATGGCGGAGCACTAACACCCGAGGTGCAGGTAAATGAGCTATATCTCAATCTCACCATCAACATCACAACCATCATCATTACCAAATATATATACTCACCTGACTTACCTGAGCATCCACGGCGCCACAGCATGATCAATGCAATCATAATCATAATCATCAAATATAATTGGCATTCGACATGGCATTTCAATCGTAAAACCAATTCAATTCTAAAATCATTTAAACCAAGTTTCTGGGGAAAACATCAATTATATATATACTGAAAACAAAAGCCCACTCACCTGGAGTCCATGCTACAACCCCCTAGCACGACTCTCGAGATATCCCAAATGATCCCAAATGATCACCGCCTAGCATAAATATCAATTCATGTCTCAGAATCCGTACTGAGAGGATATGCAATTTATAATAAACGCATCCCTACGAATTTGATCCGGAAGATCCATATCACGAATCTTCGATCCGTCACTTCCAATAATCCACATTAAGCTTCTAGAACAATATCCCAAAGTTTCGTTACGATCCAACGGTTGGATCTCCGCCAATTGCCAAAGCCAAGTGGCGGTTAACGTTTTATTTACAAACTTACAATTCCAATTCGGGAAGATCCGTAAGACGGATTCCCGATCCGTAAATTCCTACATTCCTCAAATATTACATACTACCACATACTAAAGTTTGGTAACGATCCAACGGTCGGATCGTCGATTCATATTTTGACTTATTACCGAATCGTAACGAATTTAGGTCCTAACGATCAATTTACGTCAATCCATCATCAAAACTAATATCAAGGCATTGACTAACGCCTAAAAATATCATTGGCGGCCCTCGGGCCACGCGCCGCCGCGGGTGGCAGTTGGCCTCTACCGAGTCGCCGGAAAATTCAACTTTCACTAAAAATTCTCAAAATTTCCAGAATTAAAATCTCAATGAGTAGAACAACTTTCATACCTGTGAGAAAGTCCAATTTGGCCTTGAAGACCTCCAATTTCATTACACCCGCCAAGAACCCTAGAAATGGGGTGTTCTCCAATTCGACTTCAATTCGATTCCGATGCTCTAAACAATGATTGGGCTTTGTTCCTGGGTTCAAGGGAAGTATTTTGGTAGGATCAATTTCATGAAAAATTTTCAGGATTGGGGGATTTCGAGCACGACCCGCCACACCCTTAGTGCGGTTTTTCCCCATTTTCGAGGCCAATTCTTCCAAAATTTGATGTGGAATAGGTAGAGGGAAGGTCAATATAGTGATTGGGAGTGATGGTTTGGCTCAATTCTCCGGAAAAAACGGGTGAATTTCACCGGAATTAGAATCGGGTTAAGGATGGGGCGCGGGTTGGGGGAATCCCCCGTTTTCCCCATCTCTCCTTTCTCCTCCTTTCTTTCTTTTCCCATTGGCCACTTACTTTCTCTCTCATCTCCTTATTCCTCCCCTTCTCTACCTGTTCATCCTTTCCTTTTAATCTTCACCACACAACTTTATTTCTTTTTAATCTGGGCTGTCCATTTAGCCCTCAAATTTTTCTGGAACTTTCCAAACAATTTCAAAAAGTATCAATTTTGCCCTCAACTTCAAACGTTAATAACTTCTTCGTTATAACTCCAAATTCGAATCCGTTTGCGCCTACGCGTCCGTAGCGACGAATACTACAAGGATATACCAAGAAAACGAATCTTAGGTGTCACTACGAGGCAGTCTACACCAATCGAAGTATGTGCCTTGAAGGGCATTTTCGTAAACTCACTTAATAAAATTATAAAAATCATAATTTTTAGGGACGGGTTGTCACAATATATTCTTACAAAGCTCAACAATCAATATTCAAACTATTGAAATTAGAATCTCAGTCTTACTAATTGAATAATCTCCAACATAAAATCATGATTTAGGGTTCATCTACAAAAATAAAATAAAAAATGAAGCACAACTGAAAGAGAGATATGAAAATATGTTTGTATTTGTGAAAAATAGTAATAAACAAATTAATTTTTTTATTTCTTAATAGAAAAGTGGAAGAAAGTAATGCACAAATTTTTTATTGCTAGATAAAAGTAGAAAATTTATATATTAAGTATAAATTTCACTTAATCATATTGTAATATAGATAAAATTAAATGATTGATGATTTTCTTTTCAGTTTAAAATTAAATTTCACTTAATCATATGTAATATAAAGGATGATGAAAAGTTTTGGAGCCCCTAAAAATTCGGGGCTCTGTGCCATTGCACCTTTTGCACATCCTCAATGCCCCCGTTGTGGGCAAGTACACAGTAAATTTTACATTGGCCGAACCCCGAACATATTTGCAGTAAATCTACCACATTTGTTTCTCAACCCCATAATTGGGTGTAATAATTAAGAACTTTTGCTGGGATGGAAAGCTTTCACTTTCTATCTGAGTTGTATACATCGATCAAGATCTCTAATTCTAATAGGGTAGATCTTTGCATTGCTCCTATAGCTGCAGGTGCAGGTACCTTCTGACTAATACATAATTTTTCATGCAGGACGTGCAGGTCCATGGAAGAGATGATAAGAGCTGCTGAGACTCTGTCTTACGAATTGGGAACACTCGAAATTAAATGGCACTGGAGGCAGCTGGGGCTCAATGTTACAACACAATAAGAAACAACAAAAACCCTTCCCTTCCTCCTTTCCCCCTCTATTCTAATATGTTTGCAGGAATTGGAGCTTTTGTCTTGTAGGTGGTTGGAAGGGCAAATGGTGTTTTCCCCCATACCTTTTTTTTATTCTTATCCAGTTATCTATGCTTTTCTGCAATATGATGGAATGCAGTGAGGCAAAACATGACTAGCCATCACTATATATATCTTTGACTTTAAATTGCTGGATATTCTTTTAGAATAATAATTGAACTCAATACTTCTTGCAGACAAATTACAATTTGACAAAAGTGATAACTTTTCATTTTGTTGTTTTATAATCACTTATGTATGTGTCAATTTGTAATTTATAATGAAGCGAGAATAACTCATTAACTATAAACAGTCAATTACGTTCTTTGTTTTATTATATGTTTTTTTTTCCTTTGTTTTTGGGTTTTGATTGACTGCATGGAAGATTTCCATTACTGAAACCCCAAATTTTAAAATTCCAAAACAACATGTGGGTAGGACTTGGAATCTTGACAACTTTAACATCCTAAATTCCCAAGATCCATTTTATCTTTATCCTCTTTCAAACTTTTGAATAGAAACAAAGTTTTTATTCCAATAGGAATTGGATTTTAGGGAATAAAGAATGCCAAGGAATGACACATAATTGTCATGACATCAAGTCCAATGACAGCTTCACAGCAGACAAGCTTGGAGTATGCAAAATTACATCAACAATTAGTATTTAAAATAGTAAATAACAAATAAAAAAAAGGGATCCTTCCAAATGAGATAAAGAAGCACATATTAAACAAGATGGGGGCATGTTCTATTGGGTCAGGGAGATCTCAAGCAGGATCTCCTGGCATTTAGAGAAAAAAATCATGGAAAAAAATGCATATCAATATTCCAACATTTTAGTTTGGCCTTTCCCTCCCTCATTTTTCTATACTCTGATCAGACTGCCCATCACCCATTACACTTTACATCATCTTGTCTGGATTTTCATATGCATTTTAAGCCCTAATTTTTTAAGAGAGAACAAATATATGATTGTTCAGCATGTATGGATAGAGCATTTGTCTGGACTCTAGGAACGTCAAGAGTCTTGTCCTTATTAATGCCTAAAGTTTTTATTTTTTATATTTCTCCAAGATTTTGGTTTTACGATCTGGACAGATTGATTGAAAGCTTTATCTAAAATGCAGATTTGATGAGGAAATCCCACCTAATCAAATGTGATGATGATTCGGCCTTTTTTATCATGTAATTTGCGTACTAGCCAAAAGAGTTAGGTGGATTCTTCATTTTTGTCTTTACTATTTGATTTAGCTGGTTTAATTAATTATTGGAAACATCTATCTTCTTTGTTATGCTGAAAAAGTACCTGAATTAGTTGACAAATTTGGACTAGCCAAATGTAAGAACTCACGATATTAAACCTCAAATTCTCATTTAATTGTTATGAAAACAACCATTTTTTGACTTTTGGTTTTCCTTAAGTTATGAAATTAGAAAACTTGGAGACATTTTAGGCACTGCAATGACATGGTAAAAATAGTATGAGGATGCACAAAAAAAATAGAACAATGATTTTCGCACTTATTGTATTTTCATGTACACTTTTAATTTATTTATGATATTTGAGTCGAATAACGCAAATAAGAATTAATGAACAGAAAATAACATAAATGTAAGAAAATGAAAATGAGTGTGCATAGCTTATTTCGAAAAAATTAAGTGCCTAAATAAAAAGGCTTAGCCCTTTTCTAATTCGTTGAAAAGGTGATAGGGGAGGTATAGTAAGAGAGAGAGGTCACCTCATTTGCACTACCTTTCCCACTGCATTGACAGGTAAAAGAAAAATAGAAATGAAATGAAAAAAAAGAAAAAAAAAAAAAGGAACATGCAAGATCCCTTTCGAGATCCAATTCCATCTAACTTTTGCAGCCTCTGTAGATCCCACCATTCCCTACTACTAGAGCTAGCAACTATTACAGCAGCTGCCATACAATCATGTGGCTAGTAGAAATACAAAGAGAAGCAGCGGATGAAGATTCCCTTTTCCCTTAACCTTTCCCTTATGTCTCATTCCCATTCCCTAGCTACCCTTGAAACCACCTACATGTCAAGAAAGAAATTCAGTCAGTTTAAAGAACACAAGGAAATTAAAGAATGCAATGTATTTGTAAACTAATGCATAAATTGTAATAATGTTTTTCAAGGAAGAAGAAAACAAATGAGGACTCAACTGGTTATTTCCAGATGGATTGCTAGATTGTAAGAAACCAAAGTGCAGGTCTTGGTATGCAGATCTCCCCTGCAAGAACTTTATATTTTTAGTAGTCTTTTTAAACTATAAACCCAAAGAACACAAATTTTACAATGAATAAGCAAAAAACGAAAACAAGGACCTGAAAATGTGTAGATGAGAAACCTTGTGAATAATCCAGAACACTGCTTCCAGAAGCTTGATTATTTGACACAATGAAGTTATTCTGCAAAAATTTCAAGACCCCATCAAATATGATAAAAACCCATTCACATTAATGGATACATCAGTGCATGTTGATAAAATTTAACATAATTTGGCCACAATACTTACATGTATTTAATACATCACCATTTGGATAGTCAAATGGTGATTGTGTAAAATATATATAGTCACTTCAATTATATCGAACCGTTAGATAGCAATTGTATTAAATACATGTAAGTATTATAGTCAGTCTCTTAGTTAACTATTAATTACCTTGGAGTAGTTGTAGACAGGAGAGCTAGCAGTGTCATCTAAAAAAGATTGTTGTTGTTGATCACCACACGAGCGCCCACCTTTTCCTTTGATATTATTTATTTGCTTCCTTTTTCCTCCAATCTTCAAATTTTCTGCATCCTTGGATATTTGAGTAGGATAAGAACACCCATTATCATTATTGTTGTTGTTTTCATCGAAGTAGACTTCATGTTCATTGAAATGTGGAGGCCCAGAAGATGCATCAGAAACCATTGATTGATCTTCTTCTTCATCATCCTGCTCCTCATCAACTTGTATCTCACAAAAATCAGACTTTCTCTTTCCATTAATATCTCTGCTGCGTGAAGCACTTGGAATATGAGAAAGATAATTAGAGTGCTCCAAGTATACAGTCCAACCAGACTCACAACCACTACTGCATTCTGAGGCAAACACATTCATTTTTCTACTCCCCCTTTCACAAACTATAACTTCAAATGATTTCAATTCCTCTTAATATAACACAAAGAGAGAGATATATAGGTAAATAATATAGATGAATATCAACACCTCTCTCTCTCTAATATCTCTCTAGTTAATTAAGTAGATATTGATATATGGTATATCTCAATGGAGGTCTGGTGGAATGTGTCTCTCTATATTTGGACTTCACACACCAAAAGTTATGTAAACACATAGGAGAGTGTGGAGTGAATTTAAAAACAAAGGAAAAAGATGAATAATTTGACTTGTTTTGTCCCGACTCTGACTCACCTATTTTCCCATTCAGCTCTTTGTGAGAGTGAATCAAAAATGCCAGTTGGGAGGAGGATTATAGTGGGTGCATGAGAGAGAGAGAGAGAGAGAGAGAGAGAGAGAGAGAGAGAGAGAGAGAGAGAGAGAGAGAGAGAGATTAAAATTAAAAGAGAGAAATAGCTAGAAAGAAAGAACGAAAAATATGAAATAAGAGAGGCACAATATCCCTTCACATGCTAAGACAGCTAGGCACTGTGTATACCCTCTTAACATAACTGGGTACACGTCCATTTCCCCTTCCTCGACCAGTATATGGACACCTATCCCTTCATATCAGTACTAGTCATTGCCTCTCTCTCTCTCTCTCTCTCTCTCTCTCTCATCGTTGTTGGTGATGACATTAGCTTGATTGGATCGGGCATGGGAGTTTTTAAGTATGAGATTTTTCGAGCAATCTTGTGGTCCTTGTAAAGACGTTTTAGTAGATATATAAAGCAACGCAATTTTATGTTCTGTATGTTATATTGAACTGATAATTTCACATACTCTTCAGGTTCAAGATACTTTCCTACTTTCTGATATTATTAGTTAGCATATGTCTAGGGTTTACTGTGTTCAGACAAATTGACTAGGAATCTACAGCGCCTTTAATTTCCACTGAAACTACCTTATATAAGCCAACTTTTTGTACCTCTATGTGATTGACTACATAGAAACGTGTTAGTGGGAGTGTTATGAAAGTAATTCTACTAAGGTTTATCGAAAGATTTGTCAACATTGGTAGTATTGCAAGGATGAATAATACTAAAACCAATCGCTCATGCGCTCGTTAATAACATATATCACAAATTTATGTAAATTTAATTGCACATGTCCATAATTTTGACGATATGTTCACGTGTGCGTAGTTTGATCATATGTTACTTCACTTGTAATTAGAATACATATGATTTAGACTAGACATAACCAAATACAAGACTGCAAAAGAATGCAGGACAAAAAGTGGGTGTATTTGTAAGTTATTGTTTACTCTCAAGAATCAAGCCACAATAATTAAAAAGGTTAAGCACAAATTAAAAGTTTAATTAGGGCATGGCTGCATGAGTGGAGACTGTAGAAATTTCTTGGGGCAAAGCGCAGTTGACTGGGTGTTTCTGAATCCACATGCAACCACATTCACACCTCTCTCTCTTTCTCTCTCTCTCTCTCTCTCAAATTCTGCAGAGAGATTTGCTCTTTACCTCTAACGACTCACACGCATGTGGGCACGTGTGCATATGCATATGCCGAATTCCCCCACATATTTACACACCTCTGCACGTTCACACGCACTCCAACCTAAACTGCTCTTTCAAAGCTGCATTTTAAAATTGGTCACTTGTGATGACATATATTTATCTTTGGTACTACTTCCAACGTTCCAATTAAAATTAACTTCCTTCACATCTTCCCTTTCAAATTTTTTGTTTTCCTTCCTCCTATTTTTATACAATGTGCTCTAATTGGTAATACTTTTATTATATATGTATTGAATATTCTCAAAAAAATATTTAAGACAAAGCAAAGTATATTACGCATGTGGTGTCAAATTAAGGGGCACAAGAATAGGTGCTAAACTTATCCATACCGGCATAAATTATCATCAATACGTATTTGATAAAAATATGTATCTGATAATAATTGATGTATATAAGGTTGTATATTATTATCAACTTTATTTAAACGAGCTAAACGTACGAGAAGGAATGCAATGTTCGATCACTCTCTCTCTCTCTCTCGGGCGTTTAATGTGATCTTGACTATTTAACGCATCCTAATCTATATATGAATTGATTAATGATCAAAATTAACTTACGTAAGTGCTCATACACACTTAGCACTGCTCATTCATGTGATGAATGAAACACCTAGTGGTTTAATATAGTACATAATATAGTACATAAACCAATAAGGCCACCACATATATGTATACATATATGGTACGAAGGTTAGAACTTTTTGAAAAAAAGCCATGTGCATTCCCCTTGGATCACTCATTATTAATAGCCCCTCTAAATGATTCATTATTAGGGACCTCCAAGTGTTACTATCAAACCCATCCAATTTGGTAGTGTACTAGTGTTTGTACCTTCGAAGACTAATTTCTCTCTCTCTCTCTCTCTCTCTCTCTCTCTCTCTCTCTCTCTCTCTCTCTCTCTCTCTCTCTCTCTCTCTCGATTTGATTCAAGCAAAAATAGGTGCCCATGTCCCATCCAGCTCATATGGACCATACCTTGACAAATGCTGATTGGAGGGCATAACAAGAGGTTTTTGACCCCATCTTCCCTCAACGAACTGGTCATTTGTTTGTTATTTGAGGAAATTGCGGTTAGAATTTTGAACTATTATCCTAGTTAAAATTGATTTTTTGTATTTTTCTGATAAATTAACTCTCTGAATTATTTGAAATTAGCCAACTAATTCTTCACTGTTAGATTCGATAATATTTCATCAATTTGTTGTCAAATACAGAAACATGACCAGTACGTAATTCACTTTTGAGGGTAAAGTCATGCTAGTATTTGACCGTAAAGTGAATGTAATGCTTGCCATCTGCCTAGAGGAATGACTTCGAAACTAGTTATTGTAATGTTAAATTTGTGATTCATAGTTGTAAGGGTAAATTTTAATTTGCACCCTCAAGTTTAAGTGCAATTACAATCTCATACATCAAGTTTAAAATATTACAATGTCTTACAAAAACTTACAAATTCATTGCAATGTTATACATCCGTTAGTCAATCTATTAATTTGCCCATGAAATGATGATATGTCAATTGTAGGTACCAATTTTTTTCCACCTTTCTGTTTTCTCTAATCCTACAATCAAGACAAAATAAGAGATGACATTCGAGAAACCCAACATAGAAAATCAATTCCAAAGGGGGGCGTTGGATAGAGATATACTCTGATGTTCCACTGCTTTTTGAGAAACTTAACACCAAATTTAATATCAATACAAAAACCTAAGACAAAAGCTTTCAAAAACTTTCAATTTTTTTATAGAACTTATCAGGTGATTAGCCTCAGATTTGCAATAATGGCTGATGGTCGATGATAGCTTTTCATTTTAGGATAAGACATTCAATGATATAGCGAAAGGAAGCGAGAAAGCTTTTGGTATAAGATAGAAAATTTTAGGAGGAGAGATAAAAGAGAGAGAAAGACGGTGGTTGCTCATTTTCAACTTATTGAAGTAGTCGTACTCAGGGTCTCCGTGTCCATATCCCGTCAATCGTAACACCACCTATTACGACTTGAGCCTCTCAAGCTTGTAATCGAATAATACAGAATGGGCTAAAAGAGACTCATTTGACAATATTACTTTGAATTTTTTGGACTTCTGATATCGCGAAGTTTCAAAACTCTTCATAATTCTAGAATTTAAGGTATCCCATGTACCACAATGAATGGTGCAAGAAAGAATAAAAGATGGTGCGCAAATTTACGCACCTTCATGGATGGTGGTCGAGCACAAATTCGAGCAACTTGTAAAACAGTAAAACAACATAAGCAAACCTAGGGCCCTGGGGGAGAGGAGGTGTGCCGTCCAAAGGTTTTCCAACGATCAAGTTAGTGAATAATTTTAGACTCAAGTAGTAGGCAAGAGAATTCAAATGTTTAGATTGCATTATCGGAGATGAACCCTAGATGGGTTTATTTATACCATGGGGAGAGAAACCGTTTTAGATAGAATTCTCGTTCTAAGCTAGAGAATCCTAAAGGAGATGAAGAAGTAGCTATTGCATCTCCTAAGAAGTTATGATTACTAGCGGCGCATGCCAATTCCTAGATTGTAGGAACTCCAAGACTTATAGAATCTGATTGTGCATGGTCATCCAGTGAAGTCGTTAAGATTCTGCATAGTGGCCTGAAGTAGAGTGATGGTGGCATCACTACTCTATCTGATATAGCTCCACCCAAAACTAGTGAGTCCATGACCGAATTTCTGAGGTAGTTATATTCGGATTAGCCTTACTTCAACATTGGAAAATCATGGTCCCACAATTGCTCCTAACAATTCGTCTGAGAGACAACCGTTCCCTTGAGGATGAACTGTTATCCAAATACCATGCCTTTTAGAGTGCTAGAATATGTACCGTTTGGTCTTCAACTTCTTGCAAGTATGTCTGACTCATTAAAGGGATGTAGTTGAGGCGTTCTCGATTTCCATCATGCATTCATCTAAAATCAACTGTTATGATGATGTATGCCTTGATTTTGTGCTCACGTTTTTCGAAGAAGAAACCACGTATCTCATCGATTGGTTGGATGCTCGTCCACATTAATCTCCAAGATGACAACTCTTCATTTTCAACGGTGAGATTTTTTCTTGGTTCGCCTTTAAGTAGTCTTTTTAAGTCGCAGTTTTATTAATCCTTTGTCATTTGTACCACGACGCTTGTTTTTACTTTAAATTGTTTCCCCAACCTTACTCTTCCTCTTGGTTATTCATTAAAGAAAATTTCAATCTCATAAAATCATGTTGTGTATAGTAAATTCCAATGTGTTCTTAGAAACGTTTCCTTGTTTCTTACAACTAGCACTATAATATCCACGGTTCTTGCAACTTGTCGTATAACCTTCATCCCTTCTTAGCACTCTCCATGCGAGCTTCGGGAAGGATAGGATTTGCAACAGTGTGAAGATCCATCAAAAGGTCCTTCGTCACCGCTTTCATTATCATCTGATGCTCACTAACGGTGATGACCCTTCGTTCAAACGCTCGCCCATGTGGCATTCATGTGGTCCTGAGTGTTGAGATTCGTCTTTCTTTATTTCCATTTCCTCTACTTGTGACATTGATGGTGGCAAATCTTATTCAAAATACTCGCCCTCAATGTAGTATCTTGTCTTGAATGCAGCAAGGTAGGCGTAGCACACTGATATTGGTATTCTCTCTAAGATCAACGATTCCAGTCCAGCATGTTGTGCTGTCTCTAAAATTTCTCTTTTGCCAGGGGTGGGGGCTTGTCTCTCCAAACTATTGTACAAATTTAATCTTCCTTAATAAACATGCTTTTATGTAAGGATCTTCCTTCCTTGTGTATCTTTATCATGAAGAATTTCTAATCTGATAAATGTTTCTAAAGTAAACAAACTTTAAGAAATAAAATAAGCAATAAAGGAGAATGCAAATAAGTTTGTGGGCCCCGTACAGAGTTTTAAGAAACCCTCATCCGTAACGTTGATTCGGAAAAACAATATCTCCCAAACTTTGCATCTATGACAGATTCTCATCGCAATAGTCGAAGTACCACCTTACTCTGGTACTAGGAATTGGACAATAAACCCATGAGGAACCCTCCACTCTGAGTTTTTATTATGCATTTATTGGATTTGAGATGATTATGCTTTCATCTGAAATATCTTGCAAAAGATAAGTTAGCAAAATCTTTCATACCTTGCCCCTGTTATTAGGCTATGGGCTTCAATAATTGTAACGTAGTGCGGGAAGGGATCTTTCTTCCTAGACTGAATTGCGTGTTTATTTCCAGTGAATCTTAAACAAAAGTTCTTTGGAAACATGGTCATCCGCATGTGGGTCGGAAATACTTTTTGAATCATTTGTCAAACCCTACACATTAGACCTGAGCGTTTCTGATTGGACTACCTTGGTTGGTTTGCCCAAAGCATTTTCGTGTATAGTAGCTTTGTTGGAATAAAATTCCTTTTAGAGATTGCCTAGCCTGTATGCCCCCTTCAAACCTATTGACATACGATGTCGCAGAACATACTTGACATAGTATGCTAGTTCGAGATAGAAGTAGTCGCACTCGGGGTCAAAATTAAGAGCCACCCTCGGATGATTTCTGAATAGCTTTTAGTTACTATTCCCTCGAATGGCACAGAGCCTAGGTTTGAATGTTAAAACCTACAACCTTGTTGGTTGTATAAACTTTCCGGAGGCCGAATGGTGCACTGGACTTCCGAGTCAAGGTGCCATGTGTCGTGTCTATAGCCTGCCAATCTTTAACGCGCCTATTATGGTTTGAGTCTCCTAAGCTGCTAACCATTCAAGACGAACTGGGCTAAGAAAGACTCCTCTGGCAGTGTTACTTTGAACTTTTTTAGACTTACACTCGTGAGAATTTTTTCAAAGTTAGTGCCTTGTTTGGAATGAGTAGGGTATTCTCCTGCATCAAAAAGAAAATACTAATATTTAAGACAGATAACTTTTCTTTATTCATGATTCAAAGCATAATTAGATTGATAAGGGTGTGTGATTGAATCCATAAACGATTGCCTACATATTTCCGGGATGGAAAATCAAATCACTGATGTAGTTCTAAAAAAAAAATGATATAATGGAAAATTACACCAAGTATAACTTTTGATGATAAGCCTATGGTGGTGCGTGAGGAGATGAGCTCTCTATGGACTTGTCTTCGCATAGATGGTGGCGTTGCGATTGTGTCCACATAGGACTGCCTGCATATCTCGAGAAAGGAATGAATAGCGTGTAGTTCGTGTGGTGAGTTTATGGATAATATTTTCCAAGCTTGGTGATGTTTCATTTCTTGGTGATCGGGGTTCCGCCCATATGCTCCAAGTGATAGGTTCTTTTACCCCTTACTTTGCCTTCTCCTGGGATCACTACAAGAAAAAAAAGCTCTTTTGCGACACTTTATTTGCAACAGAGCATATAGCCATCACATATACTCAAAAAATAGCGCACAAAGTGATTATAGGAAAACGTTTGTGACATTGCTATAAGTAATGTCGCAAACACGTCTCGAGGTCAATAGAAATTTGATAGAAACCTTCCTAGATTTTTTATTTTTTATTTTTTATTTTAGCGCCCTTTTTTCCTATTAGGCGCCTTCATTTCCGATGAAAAATTCCACCGTTTTCAATTTTTTTTTGGTAAAGTTAGTGGTTGCCTCTCAAATTCTATCTCTCCATCTCTTTACCTATATTCTCACAATCTCTCAAACTCTCATCCCTCTTACGGTCTCTCTCTCAGTGAGCTTGATTTGGATTGGTCTCTCTCAAGTTGGAATCTTGATTTCAAGCTTTGTAATCTCGATTTTTTTTTGAATTTTGCTCAATTAATTATTTTATTGATTTTTTTTACCTCTTGATTTTTGATTTCATTCTTGTGTCCTACTATTTGAGATTAGAAAAATTGATTTTGATTGGTCTTGCTATTTTAGTTGTCGGGTTTTGTTCATATCTGAGCTTTTTTTTTTCTGGGTTCTTTGCATTTGTTAGTGACGAGCCTCACACTTACCACCACGGCTGCGATCATGGCATTGGACATGACCATGACCACGAAGAAGACAAATCTAGTCCTTGACACAGCCATCAAAGACTAGGTTCTCATCTTCCTTATTGCTTCTTTTACAACTACTGCCCCCACACAACCTTACTGTGATTTTATCTATTTGTTATTGGATAATGTAGCTTAATCTTTAACTGTTGGATTGATTTTAGATGAAAAAGAAAAGAACAATTTTTGCATGCTTAAAAGTAAATTCCTTGTTTGTTGCTTAATGTTAATGATGATTGTATTTAACTATCAGGGTTATGTTAAATTGGATATAGAGTTTCACTATCAGGTTTGGATTCCCGGTGTTGGTTTAAGGTATTGGTTGGCTTAAAGAAATCAAAGGACGAAAGTTCAAAACTATTGAAGGTATAGAGCCTCCAAATTTTTTTGCACTGTTTAGCTTTTGTGAACAAAATGAATCTGAAGCTATAAAGTGACCAACAATTGAAATCAAGTTAGGAAATTGGGTTAGAATTTGGAAATCTTAGATGAAGTGTATGAAGGTTTAGAATTCTAATTCATGACATAGATGTCTTGCAATTAGCTTCTCTTATAAAAACATGAAGGCATCATAATCCATTCTCCAGTCATAACATGCATGAGTTGTGTTAGCATTTTACTTAACAAACAAATACTTTTGGTTGGTGATCCTGCAGAATTTTGTTCATATCTCTAGTTTTGCATTCTTCTTATTCAGTGAATGGTATTTTGTTTGAATCTTGATAAGAATAAAGATTTGGTAATAAAGTTGAATGATGTTATTACATAGCAGTTTTACCCTTTTTTTGATTCAAATGAAAACTCAAAACTATTCTAAATATAATGGCCATTTCGTGCTAGATGAGGATTAATGTAGACATTTATGCATGAAGAAGCACTTGTTGTTACGCTAATTTTTGTATTCCTAAGACTTTCTTTCACCCATTGCAGGCTAGAAAATTTAAGGCATTTGAAAGGGATTGTAAGATTGCAAATAATGACCCAAGCTTATCATGTTACAAAGCAAGCTACAATTGAGCTATCTTCACTCATGGAGCAAAGTACATGCTGATGTTAAAGCTCGCCATCTTTATATGGTAATGAAGACGGATCAAGCAGAACAAATAAAGAGTCAACAAAAACTTGAGGCAAAGTTTCATTATATAAAGGTGAGACCAGCAGCTTCCACATCTGTCAGCTTGCTAGACTTCAACTTATTTATATAGGATTCTACAAGTTTCTTCATAATCATGGTGTGCTCATGCTACAGAATCATCAGAAAACTAGGAATGTCAAAACTTTGATTCATGTATAATCTTGGTGTGCTTGTGTTATAGAACCATCACGAAACTAGCTTGTAGTCTGCTATTTCTTCTTGTCATTTTGTTGATATTGATGTCAAACATGTTTCACTATAGCAGGAAAATGGATTGTTAATTGTTCCTAAGGGTCAGGCACAAAATCACGACCACGACCACGAGCCTCGCACTCATTGGTGTATAATGTATACGACCATTCAACTAACTTTAAGTAAAACCATAGTGTTGCTTTCATAGTTTTGTCATACTTGTATAATAATACAATGCAAATTTTTCAATAATAATATGGTTCTAGTTTGTAAAATTAATAGAATAATTTGTATCTGGCGTCCAATATGATGCCAAATGTTTTTACACCTGGATCTATTATTAACGACGCTTTAGATAATGTTGTAATTTTGTCGCAAATAATATTTTCCACGGTCATTTTGCATTATAAATAGTTGTTAAAACATTTGCAACATAGGTTTGTTGTGACGCGTCCATTGCTGTCGTAAGGTCGTCGCCAAAATTGTTTTACAACTCTTTAATCACATTTTGCGACGCTTTCCAAAAGTCTCAAAACTTTCTCTTTGGACCATGTCCCCGGCTTGCAGACTTCTAGGCTTGATGCCTTTGGAAGATAAGAAATATTAGAAGGAAGAAGAGTCCTAGTTGGAGCGAAACACTATCAAAGAGATAAGACAGCTGCTGTGCATATTAATCTTATCCTATTTCTATAGCTGAATGAAAGAATTCTTATTAACCTCAAACATACTCTAGTTGAATCCTTAAAGTCCTACCACAACCCAAAAACCACATTCTCTCATCTTTTCGGCAACCTCTTATCTTAAAAAAATCGCCCCCTCCCCTCAAAACCCCCTTACCACATGACCATTTAGCCAATCATTCATCCATCCATCTAAGGCTAAACACAAAACTTAGTCCAAAAGTCAAGCCAAGTTGTAGGAGTTCCTAGTTTCTTCTTTAAACCTTTGTTTTTTTTAGTCTCAATATTATAATTACTTGGTTTTCAATTATGATGAGCATTTGTAACTAATTTTCTTTTTAGTTGAAGATGAATTCGAAGCCATGAACATATGTTTTATATGAATTGATTACATCCAGTTATTGTTCCCTAAAGCGTGAATGTGATTTACTTAAATATTTCATAAAGAACTTATTCTTGTATGTTTACTAAGGTGGCCATCTTAGTATGCATGCTTGGATTTGCTGCTACAATATATGTGAGTTTCACATAATTATTATGAACTTGTATTCACAAGTAGTAAAAATCTATGAACGTTAATTAAGTTAAGTTAAATCCTTTGCAAGAGTATCATGTTGTTTATAGTTACAATTGCTTCTTCAATTCTTATGATTATCACATACTTAATCAATGCTTATATTCTACTGAATCCTAGCATGCATACTAAATTAGATAAACATACAAGTCATAATTCTTTTGCAAGAGTATCATGTTGGTCATAGTTACAATTACTTCGTCAATGCTTATGATTTTCACAAAACTGGATGATCTACAATATGTATTTTATCATGCTTTTCAAAGTTAGAAAACTTGAGAAGAACTATTTGAGTTGTACAATGCTTTTTCCAATTTAAAGAGCTTAGAAAAATCTTATAGTTAATTATTAGTGTTGTTCAAGGTAAATTTGGTCATTGTCATTCATAGTTTGTAGAAGGAATAATTGAAGATCAATTTGTTTGCATATGTTTCATGTGTGAAGAAGAATCCTTTAGCTAGCATTTCACCCGTTTATCTCTCACAACTTAATTTTCTTGATGTTGTTTCTTTTGTTTAATTGTTAGTTTTAATTTCTATTTAAGTTAGCTTTTAGTTATAATTAGTTAGCAGCCCTTCTAATCTCTGGAATAGAACGGTCCTTACTTGCTCGTACTACAATCACATTGTTTGCAAGATTTTCTTTTGAGTGTTAGTGTCTGCCACATCAATTTGTCGCATAGCAAGTGTACATCATATAGACAGGCATATGAGGGCACATTGTACCGACCATTCACCTTGTCAAGTATCTACACAAAAATATTTGACGTGGCGGAGGGAAGGGAGCGTCTTGCCACCACGTGGATCATCTCCCAACCATTTTGCGGGAACTAAGGTCATCTCCAACCGAAAAGGTTATTCCCAATCCAGAATTATAGCCCAGCAAAAAATTATTTTTAATGAACAATGTTAGACTATATTTATATACCATTTCCAACCCAAAAGAGCTATGTTTTGGCCCCTCAATAATTTATTATTTTTAAGTTTGTTTTTTTAACTTATTGGTTAAATGAGTTAAAATACATATTAAAACTACAACAACTTAGACATTAATTCAACAATTGGATTAAGTTTGTTCTTTATGGCTTAGGTATTTATAGGAAAAAATATGAAAAATAAAATGAGGTAAGATAGTATGGAAGGGTGAAAATGATGCGAGAGATGGTGTAGAAATGACTTAGATATTTATAAGAAAAAAATTACAATTTTAATTTCACCCTAAAAAAGAAAAAAATAATCCAATGGCTACATGACGTTAGCTGATGTCATGTAAGCTGTTGGGTGTTGACAGACTAGGCCCAACAAACGGGTTGGCTGACTAGCTAAAAATGGTCAGCCCGATGGCCAAATGGCTGAAACTTGGCCTGGTGGGTCCCTTCTTTTTTTGGTCCAGACCTTCATTGGAGTCGAGTTTTGTCTCAATTCGGGCTAAAATATTACCTATGACCTTATAGTCTGATCCATTGGAGATGGCCTAACAACTCCCTCTGTGTGTGTGTGTGTTGATATTTGGTGTTTACCCCGTATTCTTGGGGCTAATGCATGTGTAGTAGGATTTGATGAATTGAGATCATAGGATCCTGTATTGCTCTCATCTAATAAGAAGACTTGAGTAAGTTGAGCTGTCAGCTCCAGGTGGCTGGCACTAGCATGGTCCAATATGAAAACTCCAAATTTCAAGGGATGGTCAGTACATTCTTGAGGATTCTGAGATAATGTCTACTCTTTTGGAATATTGCAAATCCTTTGACTACAATGCTTGCTCAATTGTGACTGTATACTTTCAAATAATTTTATTTGTGTTACTGATATATTTATATATATATATATATATATATATCTATTTTTAAGTTTTATAGACTTACTCTTCAGTTATTTATTGTTTCAATGAAAAAATAACAGTAAAGTCGTATGTGCAGAAAATACTAACATGTATAGAGTTAAGCAACTGTGTACTACGACACTCATAACGCAATATAAATGTCTCATCACTCTAGTTTCTGGAGTATATTATTGAGTGAAATGAGAGATATAGATAAAAGAGGGGATATTGAAAATTACTTTTTGTAAATTTATCCTCACAATAGGACTGCTTGGAGTGCCTCTCAATAATTTATTTTTTTTGCGTACGATTGTTGTAGGTCACACGAACGTGTGATATAGAATATTCTCACCTCACCCCATGCCTCCAACAACTTCCTTGAATTCCATAGCCAAAAAAACATGGAATTGTTTTGAAATTTTTTGCAAAACTATGTACGTTATTGGCCCCTCAAAGAAACGATGCTAGCTGCGTAGCTATACTTCTTAGAAGTAGTAAAAATGTATTAAAAGGGATGATGGTAATTACAATACTTAATGAGAAGATGAGAATTATAATCATTGTTCTTATCATCCTCTTAGAGACTTCGTAAAATTATCTTGAAGAAGTGAAGTAGCTAGATCTGGTAAAACCAGCAAGGCCTCTGCACAATTCCCTTTTGTTTGTGTTCGACACCATTTATTCAATCAAGTGGTGGACATAGATTAATTTACTGGGTATTTCTATTTTTGTGAAGATGGTAGGGTAGGGATGATATTGTAGCATCAGGAACTTGGCCTACTTACTAGGTGTTTGGTCACTTCAATGTGGGAAGTCTCCATAAAAAAATGGTCATGAATTACCTGTGTAGAATAATACCAAATCAGATAATGATTCCCCATAAGCTCTAAACTCTTCAACTTTTTATAGTAGTAGAACCATGATTATCAAGTACCATATTTTGAATGCGTCGAATTTTTGGATCAATCATCATCTTTCCTTTGCCTAAAAAAAACCATTATCTTTCGAATAAATTACATAAAACTACTTCAATTATGGGTCGCACTACAATCTCATACCTCATCTTTTAAACATTGTAATATTATATATCAACTTACAAATTCGTGATGGCATCGGGATTTAGAGGTCGAACATCGCTAAGGCTCGTACAATCATACTCATATGCTCGCCTTGGGCCACAAGTTGACCTTTTAGTGTTGTCACTTCCTCCTTCAACCTCCCAGCCACTTCGCCCAGTCGATACCTAGTAGCATGATGTATTAACCCTAGAAGACTACTTGTAGTTTTTTCATTTTTGTTCGGACATCTTGTATGTACATTTTCATATGTTTTATAATTAAATACTTTTTCTTGGTTTATTAATTATTGTTTAGAATTTAATTACAATATTTATTAAAAATTACATAAAAAATATTTTTGCCAAAAAAAGGGTTTGCACGATGAAGAAGTGACCTACGTCGTGCAAAGTAGTTTTGCGTGACGCAGGTCCTTACGTCGCGCAAAACTTTGTGCAACGCAAGTCACTTATTCGTTGCACAAACCCTTCTGTCACTGCCTTGGTGTGACGGTGTGCGATGAAGGTTTGTTGGGCTAAATTTTGAGCGACGTTTTTTTTACTTTGCGTGATGAAGAACCTGCGTCGCGCAGAGTGTTTTTTGTACTAGTGTTCCTGAATGGAATAGGGCCCTTACCGGAGGAATAAGGTGACAAGACAATAGTTGAAGTCATTGTAATTCTTGTACTTTTATTGGAATTGCAGACAAAATAGACAGACAGTGGATACATAATCATAATAAATGTGATGTCTGTGTATGAGGTGTAACACTTCAATGAGGGAGACATTCTTGATTTCTCCAAGGGCCGTTGCGGCTTGATCTTGAAGGTTGATTCAAGGGTGATGGACACTTGATCTTGAATCGAATCTTGATTTCTCCAAGGGCCGTTGCGGCTTGATCTTGAAGGTTGATTTAAGGGTGATGGACACTTGATCTTGAATCGGATCTTGATTTCTCCAAGGGCCGTTGAGGTTTGATCTTGAAGGTTGATTCAAAGGTGTTGGACACTTGATCTTGAATCAAGCTTTTGATTTCTCCAAGGGCCATTGGTGGCTTGATCTTGAAGGCTGTCGGACCATGAACAGCTTCATATGGCAAGCGATCTTCGGTTTAGTTGAGGATGAATCAACATGTGCAGTTGTACGGCCCATGCTGCATTATTCTCTGCTTTGTTTCTTTTGCATGGCAGGCAGGCACGAGGTAGAGGTGTTGGTTTGTTTCTCTATTTAATCTTTCCAAGTGCCGATTGATCGCCCTATTTCTCGTTGTCCCGTAGGCAAAAGCAAGGGTAAAGGAAAAGCATGTCATGCGATATCTTTGCCTTCGACTCTGCTAATATGAGATACTTTTGCTTTTGAAGAAGTATCTTTCCACAGGTTTATTCTTGAACTGGGCTGGATGGTTTTCTTCTGCTAGACTTGCCAAAAGTCTGAGCTTACCCATTTATCTGGAGTTGAAGTTGATTCAAGGGTGGTGAACACTTGATCTTGAACGGGACTTGTGATTCCTTCAAAGGCCGTTGGTGGCTTAATCTTGAAGGTTGTCAGACCATGAACGGCTTCATATGGCAAGCGATCTTCACGAGCTGACTCAAGAATTTGAGGGTCATAACAAGTCCATATGAAATACTTTTGCTTTTGAAGAAGTAGCGGACGGCCTGGCACATGCTTTGTTGTGCTTGTCTCTATATGCTTCAACGTATCATTTTCCTTGCTTTGTCTGTTCCCCTTGCAGAAGCGGCATTTTCCCTGATTTTTTCCCACACATGTGGCATCTTCTCTTGCAATTTTGGCCATACAAGAGTGGAATGCAAATCCTAGGTAAGCAATCAGGGAAGGGTTTGCAAGCAGTCGGTTCTGGATCGGAGAGTTGATTCTAAATGCCGGCTGATTGCTCTCTTTCTCCTTGTCTTGCAGGTGAGAACAAGGATAAAGAAAAGGAAGGGAGAAAGCGTGATATGAGATACTTTTGCTTTTGAAGAAGTGGTGACGATTTGCCAGCATTGCACAGCGAACCTTTGCTCTTCAGCGACGGTGCTAACTCATCGTTGATCCTTCTACTTCAATCTTTTTGCATAGCAGAAGTGGTGCGCAAGCTTTGCATTTGAATGGTGAGCCACCACCGTATCAACTGTGCTAAAGTATTTGACGAAGGAACTCGTGACCTTAACAACAGTTGAGGATGAATGCTCGAGAGCAATGCAAGGTAAGCAACCAGGCAAAGGTTCCGACTGATTGCGTTGGTTCCGACTGATTGCGTTCTTTCTCCTTGTCTTGCAGGTGAGAACAAAGATAAGGAAAAGGACAGGGAGAAAGCGTTATATGAGATACTCTTGCCTTCGACCCTGATGATATAAGATACTCTTGCTCTGGTGTAATTTATTTGCAGAGGTATTCCAGGGGATGAGGAATACTAAGTATTTTGATAGGCTTTGTTGGAAATGCATTCTCGAAGATAGGGAAGAGCTTGGCATTTTTATAGGTCTGCCTTACCGTAGAGGATGAATGTTGACAGATATAGGACTTTTCCCAATAGTCGGTAGTGATGCTGTTTGTTTACCCTTGTTAGCGACAGTGGGTAATTAGAACAGTAAGATTCATGCATTTTTAGACTCGTCCGTGACTTCTACAAAGCTGAGACAGCACGTGAACGGTGACAACAAACTTCGATATTTAAACAAGTTGCTCGGCTTTTGAGATTTGGGGCATGGTGCCCGGCTTCTTTGCTTTGGCCCGTGACTTCGTCGAAGTTGAGGTTGCACGTGAAGGGGTGCTGACAGATTGATCTGGGGAATTCATCTTTTGAAAAGGTAGTGGCTCTTCGATTTCTAAACGAGTGCCTCTTCGATTTTTGAGCAAACGCCTCTTCGATTTCTGAGCAGGCAGCTTGTCGATTTCTGAGCAGATAGCCTTGTTGCCTCTTCTTTTTTATGGAGGCACCGATTGCTTCCCTAAGCACACTTAAGAATTGCTATATGCAGAAGTTCCCTTCTTGTTCTTTTTGAGATCTTGATTTGTCCGACCTCGTATTTTCTTCAAAACCTTTGAAAAAAATGTCTTGCCCATCTGACCGTCGTCTTGACTTGAACGCCGGGGAAGAGGCTGTGATGTCTTATCCGGACAACATATGGCATCCATTCTTTTTATCCCCAAAGGGTCCTCTTACGGTTGGGGATTCGGTGATGAAGAACGATATAACAGCCACGGTGGTGGCTAGAAATCTTCTTACCCCTAGAGACAACAGGGTGCTTTCCAAGTAGTCTGATGAGCTAGCTGTCCAGGACTCCTTGGCCTTTAGCGTCCAGTGTGCGGGCTCTGTGTCGAACATGGGCCAACGCCTTCTTGTTTGTACTCGCTAGGTAGCATGAAAATAGGGAGTTGCACATGCTTGCCAACAGTTACTCGACGAGCATAAAGAATAAGCTTGACCAGCTGCAGGAATCTGATAGTTGGATTCAAAGTAATCATCAGATGTTTATGGCTTTGTTCCAGAGGCATCTTTTGTCGTCGTCCTTTGGAGCTTCACCCAGTGTTGAGGCTCCAGATAATCAAACTCCAGCACCTCGTCTTTCTGTGGCTCCGCCGAGTACTGAGGCTCCTCGTGATCGTCCTTGAAGAGTCCCTGCTTGTTTGCCCAAATTTATGATTTTTTTTTTGTATGTAGAATGTAAATTTATGTAAAATTTCAAAGAAATTAATAAAATGTCCTTTATTTCACTAAATGCCCTTTTTTTCTCTTTTTTTTTTACATGTATAATGTAAATTTATGTAAAATTTTAGAGAAATAAATAAAATAGACTTTATTTCACTAAATGCTTCTTCTTCTTTTTTTTCAACCTTTTTTTTTAATAATAATAATACACTGTGTAATACATATATATATATATATATATATATATATATATATATATATATACATACACACTGCACCATCATGACCAAATATTTTTTTTTTCTGGTGCAATCTGCACCATTTCAAAACCCTTTTTTCTTTTTTTTTTCTTTTTAGTTTTTTTTTTTTGGTGGCAGATGTATTATCCCTCCATATATATATATATTGAAATGATGCATCCGCAATATATATATATATTTTATTTTTTTATTTTTTTGTTCTCTGTGCTGGATGCACCACTCAAATATTTTTTTTTTGCTTGCCATCATCTTTTGTCCTTTTTTTTTCATGTGGTGCCAGCACCGAAATTCCATCATCTCCCTTTTTTTAATTATATTTTTTCTATATAAATTTGGACGATGCGTAGAGAAATTTGTAGGAAGGACGAAGCAAGGAGGTCGAGAAGATGGTGCTTCGAGCTTCACGACCGGCTAGTCGCTTTAATGGCGGTCATTGAAGTTCTTCGCTATCATGGTGGCCATAGTGACGAGCTCGAGGGAGGCCAGGCGCTGCAGTGGAAGATGGGCCGAGAGGGTGCTCACGGTGGAGAGAATGATGAGATGGCGGAGAAGGGTGCGGATGACGGACGCCAAGGTCGTGAATGGCTGAGACGGCGGAAGAGAATGAGGCTACAGGGAAGCATCGAGCTTCACGAAGCTGAAAAGATGGGCAATGGGCAAAGAGAATGAAGCAGACAGTTGTGGTGATGATCACAAGGAAGAAGGATATTACGGCTATCCTGGTGAAGAAGCTGGCCATGCAGAGGAGAGGACAAAGCAGCTGTTGTTGTTGGTGATGATTTTGGAGGATGCCAGCTTGCTAGTCATGGTGCTGCAGGAGGAAATGGTGGATTCGATCGAGGCCTGCTGCTGTAGGGAAATGCGAAGACGGAGGAGTAAGCTTCCACCACTACTACCACTAAGCACATGCATCGAACATAACCTCCAAGCACAGCCACGAAGCACCGCCACTGCACAGCCACAGAGCACCTGTTGCACTGTCAATCCCTTGGAAAAGTACAGGAGCCTCAATTTACCCAAAATCACATCAGACTTGATAAAATCATTGCTAGCAATCAATGTATGATCTCCTTCAGTTGTTTGAAACTGCATAGCTTGCGTGACTTATGACCATAGCAACAGGATCCTCATCGAAATCAACTCTGCACTTAACCACGATTTGCCAGATTAAATCAGATACATTGGTATCAGCTGCGATGATCAAATCAATCTGTGAATCTCTATCGAAGGCAGCACTGGATCCATATTTATTTTCAATAATCTGCTTTATCATATCACGGATCTGTGGCATGTAATCCGACACTCGCGGTTCCATTGGAGGAGGCAGGTAATGCAGACATGTCATATCTCGATTGGACTCCTTGCAGTAATGCCTGCTCAAGCTGATAGGATCCTCGCCCTAACTCATTTGATCTAGTAATTATTTTGTCATCAACATCTCCATGACGAACTGGTCATTTTCCATGCCATCGGACGAGAAGCTCCGGGAGAATCCGGGATCCATGGTGGGCTTGGGCGTAGTGGTTAGCACTATTTTGCACTTTCATAGCAACAAATTTGGAGTGTTGGGTGTCCCAGGTGAGCCAGACGGTGGAGAAATGGCCCCAGCCGAGCTTGGTCTGAACTACATACCGTCTATTCTTCGAGTGTGTCACCGATTTGGACGGCATGGTAGCTGCCACGCTAGTAGTCCTCGACGCCTTCGTCTTCCATCGTGTAGTCGCTGCTCTGATGCCTTTTTTTTTGAAATCCTGTTCGCCAAAGATCGAGAATTTGAAGCCCAGAGAAGCTATCACGGCGGTGTGGCCGTGCTTGTGGGTTCTGCACAGGGGTGGCACTAGACGGCGCCGGAGGGGGTTGAGTCTGATCTGGGGGTCTGGCGAGCGGTGATGGAGAAGGATCTTGAGGGCTCAAGGAGGTCAGTGGTAGGCCAATACCTAGAGATCGAATTTGGAGAGAAAGCCGTGGTGGGAAATGGTTTGGGCCACTATCATTTGCTTTTCCTGCCTTTGTCAACTAAGTTTTCCACCATCATCTGCTTTTGTCTGCCATTTGCATACATATATATGTACCCTTTTTTTTTTTTTTTTAACAAGCTGTGTTGGCTATCACCATCATTTCTGCACTGGTTTTGCTGGTGGGCCAGCTGCTGCTGTAAGAGTTGTGAGTTTTGTTGTCTAGTTGGCACCTGAAATGAATTCTTACTAGAAGAATGGACGGCTTGGGCCTGGCGCAATTGAGGACATGGGCCGCTTCTGAGGGCATTTACATATATATTTCCCTTTTTTTTTCTTTCTTTTTTTGAATACATAATAACATATGTATTTTTTTTTGTTCTTTTTTTTTTTGTAAATACATAAAACATATGTATTCGTCATTTTTTTGTGATAAAATTGACTTTCTTTAATAAAACATTTATTTTTTATTTTGATGTGACTGAACTCGAAATCAAATATTCGAGTTGCCTACGTACCCTTCCAACGAAAGAGATCAAGTCAAAATGTAGTTCAAATACATGCATATATTTTATTTTATTTTTTTGTATTTTCTTTTGGTGCCGTTTTCCGTTTTAACTCGTGCAGGCAAGGAGCGTTTGATGCCGTGATGCAGTTTTAACTCGTGTAGGCAAAGAGTGTTGGTGTTGCCTTTTATGCTCGTGCAAACCAGGAGCGTTGATGTTGCCTTTTGTGCTCGTGCAGACCAGGAGCGTTGTGCCATGCAGTTTGGGCTCATGCTGGCGATGAGCCTTCGTTCATGCAGTTTAGGCTCGTGCGAACAAGGAGCATCCGTTCATGCAGTTTAAGCTCGTGCGGACAAGGAGCATGGTGTCTTGCAGTTTCAGCTCCTGCAGACAAGGAGCATGCCCCCAGTGGTTTTGTCAAGCCATTTTGGAGAAGCGTTCCTCGCAATCTTTATAGCAAGGAGCTTTGACTGGGTGTTTGAAGAAGTCCTCCGGGAGGAAATCGCGCATCGTGATGGGGATGGGCGATCTTTGTGTTGAATTTTCATCATCCTCAACAATTTCCGACTGCTTTAGAGGTTGACAAAAGCTGCTTTGCCCCCTTTCCGGTTGGCGTACTTGTTGTGGAGGCGTAGGCTTCATGAGCCATTTCTTTGGAGCAACATGAACCCATCCTTCAGCTTTGCTTATTTCGGAGCATGCCCTCAGCGGTGGCGATGAAGACTTCCAATCGAATGTACCGGAAGTGACGGTGGTATAGTTTGACTTTGCTACATTGTCAAGATCCAGCTCGATGATTCCTTACTAAGCCAGCCTCGTGATGTGATCTTTCAGCACGAAGCATTTTTCTATTGGATGACTGATGAAGCGGTGGTACTTGCAGTACCTTGGGTTGTCGGTGCGATTTATTTCTTCCAGCCATCGACATTCGGGTAAATCGATCACTTTCTTCTCTAACAAGTCTTCTAGCATTGCGGCCACGTTGGAGTCCGGAAAAGGATACGTCTTCTGCTCTAGTTCCCTCAAGGTGTTTTTGTACCTGTCTTGGGTGTGAGAAGGCTTTCCTCTCTTTATCTCCCTCGTTTTGTACTTGGACGAGATTTTGACGGGGGCAATGTTGACGGTAAAAGCTTATTTGGTGGGCTTCTTCCTAGTCTTGTCCACCTTCGGAGCAAACACTTTCTCTTTGAAGTTGGTGGTTGGCTCATTTTTCCCATAGTTGGCGACGCTCAACTCCATGTCATGGACGCGGGTTGCTAGCTCTTCGAAGGTCCGCGGTTTGATGCCTTGGAGGATGTAGTGCAATCCCCATTGCATGCATTGGATGCACATCTTGATCGAAGAGCGCTCCAAGAGTCTATCTTTGCAGTCGAGGCTAAGGGTGCGCCATCGGTTGATGTAGTCAACGACTGGTGATCGGATCATATTTATATATATTTTTATATCAAATTCACTCGTCTTTTCTTAGTTAGTTCGTTATATTTTGAGCTATTTACTTTGTTTTTGTGTTTTATAGAATTTATCTAGCTAAGAAAATAAATATAGCACTAGTGTAAATTTTTAGTAACAAATTCGTCTAAACTACCTTCTCACTTATTTTATTGTTGTAACTTAAGAAAACATTTTAAACAAAATATTAAAAGAAGGTGGGCTGGCAGGTTTTAAAGAAAAAGAAGAAAATAAAATGGAAAAGCAGAGAGAAATAATTACACATGGCATCGAGGAGGGAATAACGGGGAAGAAAAAGGGCAGCATATGTGGGTTTGATCATTGTTTTTTTTCTGCTTTTGTAGCCAAGGGGGCAGACGGCATGATGAGAAGAACAAACAGAAAATATTAAAGAAAAGGCAGCTGGCAGCAGCCAGAGAGGGGAGTCGGTGGAATAAAGGGAGAGCTACACGGAGCCAAAGGGAGCTCTCGGCGGGGGGGGGGGGGGGGGAATTGTGAGCTGCGCAAGCAGCAAGACAGGCAGCTTGAGAAGGGCTGCTTTGGCAGCACGCAGCCAGAAAAAATCAAGGCAGCTGGCAGCTTAAGCACCAGCGGGAAGGCAGATTTGAGAGAAAAAGCTGCCTTTTGGTGCAGCGGAAACAGAGGCAGTCTGGGAGCTGCCATTTGGCAGCTAGAGAAGGAGCGGTGCAAGCAGCGGCTCAAGGAGGGAATTGTGGAGAAGCAAGCAGCAAGGAGCTGCCACGGGGCAGCCAGAGAAACCGAGAGCTGCCTTGAGGTGCACAGAAAGGCTGCCTCGGCAGCAACTTGGACAGAAAGAAGAAACAATTGCACAGAAGCTCACAGTGCAACCTTAATTCTTGCAACTCTCTAATTCGGTTTAATCTCTCCAAACTCAGTTTTATTTCTGTTTTTAAATTATGAATAATGTGTAATTAATTTGTGTTGGCTAGAGGTTAATTCAAAGCCATGGATATATTTGTAATTTGAATTGATACCTTCAGTTGTGATTTCTGAGTTGTGATTTAATTTGCTTAACTGCTTGATTAATAACTTATTTGTGTTTGTCGATTAAGAATACATACTTAATTTATATGCATGAATTTGATGCTAGAATATAAGTGAATTTCACCTAATCGTTATGAACTTATATTCATGAGTAGTGAAGGTTGCTAGTCACAATCGCGTTAAGTAAATTCCTGGCAAACGTATCATGCTGTTCATAGTTACGAATGCCTTGTCAACACTTATGATTTTCATAGAACATAATGATCTTTAATTGTATCTCTATTGTGCTTTTCACGTAGGGAACTTTTGGGGAATAATTTGAGTTGTTGTATGCTGTTCATCCAATTCAATAACATAAGGAAAATCTGAAGGTTAATTTAAGCGTACCTAATTAATTTGGGGTGTTGAGATTTACAACTTATTGGAAGAACAACTGAAGGTCAATTTAGATTGCATATGTGTCTTGTGTGGAGAAAAACCCTCTAGCCAGTCCGTCGCCCATCCATTCACTCTCATTTTATGTTTTTGTCAATTTTGTAATTTATTTAAGTTTAATTTACGTTTCGTCAAAACCAAACCCCCCCCCCCCCCATTATTAAATTATATTATTTAGTTAGTTTTTATTATTTTTAATCTTTTAATTCGATTTCCGTCCATTTTAGTTCCTAGTGTTTATTTAATTTGTTTTCTTTGTTTTGAGTCATTTTAGTGTGTTTTGAATTATTAGAGTTTTTAGCCTAATTTTGTATCCTTGAGTCTTGTTTAATATTTTTAAATTAATTTAGAGTAGATTAGCAATCCCTCCTAATCCCCGGCCTAGAACGATACCCTACTTACACCTATACTACAACTGTCAAAAAAAGGGTTAAATTTGTGCGGTTTAAAATCCCGTCAACTGGCTCATCCCTCCACTGTTTTGTGCTTGTCAGCTCCAGCATGCTGACTGTGCGACGGGTGCTGTAGAAGCAGTTAAGGAATTCTCGCTCTAATTGCTCCCAATTGTCAATGGATTCAGACTTGAGATCGGTGTACCAATCAAAGGCGTTACCTTTCAGCGAGCGCACAAACTGCTTGGCAAGGTAGCCCCCTTCAGTGCCTGCGTTGTTGCAAGTTTCAACGAAGTGGGCGACGTGCTGTTTCGGGTTTCCCATTCCATCAAACTGCATGAATTTAGGTGGTTAATAGCCCCTTGGCATTTTCAGGGCATCAATCTTCTTGGAGTAAGGCTTCGAGTACAACCCAGAGGTATTTGAGCTCCCTTGGTACTGTGCCTTGACAGTGTTGGCGATCATCTCATGCAACTGCTTGATGGAGAGAGATCCCATGAGCGCCGTTACTTGGTCTGGCTCCGACTTTTCTTCAGTTTTCTCCACCGGAGGCTCTTCTTCTTCGTCACCACCTTTTTTGGATCCAGAGCCGAATCCTTCATCATGTCGTGCTCCCAATTTGCTCACGAGCATAGCGATCTTCAAATCTTTTTCTTCGATGGTCTTCATCATCATTGCAAACATCTCCTTCATCTGAATCAGCTGTTCTTCGATAGAGGTGGCACCGATGACTTGTTCTTTGTCTGAAGCCATTGTGCTTGAAGTGTGCTTTGGATTTCTTGAATGGAGAAAGAGATTAGAGGTAGAGATTGTCCTACTGGGCGTGCCAAATTTGTAAACACAAAAATTTCTTGAAAACAACAAGAACACGTGTACAAAATAATATTTGTATTTGATGATTTTGGGTTACAATCTCTATTTGTTCCTCTGATTCGATCTCTGCAAGGCTTCGATTTGTGGACTAGATCCAAGGGCCGTCGAGGCTTTGATCTTGGATGAACAGGAAGAAGTTTCTTCAAGGGCCGTTGGGCTTTATCTTGAAGTTTGGCGGATGAGCGTTTCTTTAGAGGGGCCTTTTGGGCTTGATCTTAGGTTTCTTCAAGGGCCGTTGGCGGCTTGATCTTAAAGTTGGATGAACGAATCTTCAGGGGCCTTTAGGGCTTGATCCTGAAGTTGGATGAACGTTGAATGACGAACGGATCTTCAAGGGCTTTTGGGCTTGATCTTGAAGATGGATGAACGACGAACGAAGAACGATGAACAATGAACGATGGATGAACTTCAAGGGGCTTTTGGGCTTGATCTTGAAGAACAGTTGTGTTGATCCAAGGGCCGTCGGGGCTTGATCTTGGATGAAGAATCAGCACGTGACCAAAGTGCTTATTGATTCTTCAAAGGATTTGGCGAAGTTTCTTGAAAGACCGTTGGGCTTGATCTCGAAGGTGGATGGCCGTTTCTTCAAGGGGCCGTTGGGGCTTGATCTTGAAGAACGATGAACGAAGAACGAAGAATAGAGAACGAACTTCAAGAGAATTCTCTTCCAATTTGGGAGTAGAGAAATGTATTTGTGAATTGGTAAATGAAAATGAATGAAATGGCTTCCTATTTATAGAATTTTCCAAGGCCTAATTTTGAATATAATATCTTAGATGAAATAAGTCGTCTCTGCCAGGTGTTGACACGTGTCCTATTTGACATCTTTTCTGACTCATTTTAATTTCCGTCGAATCACACGCTACGTGTAAAATTTATGTAATACATGAGCGTTGAAACTAGACCTGGCATTCGTGTCGTGTTTCTCGTGTTCGTGTCGTTTTCGTGTCATACCCGATAGCTTAACGGGTCGTGTCGTGTAACACCCGTTAAAATAAACGGGTAATATGACCCAACCCGAAATCGACCCGTTAATATTATCAGGTAATATGACCCGACCCGTTACCCGTTAAGAAAAATATTTTTTAAATCAATAAATAATGAAAATGAAAAACATAATTTGACCCTAAAAAATGTAAAACATAATACTAAATTAGTATATACATACCATATTGTCATATAAATACTAATTCAAAACATTAATAAATAAATAAATAAAACATTTTTCTTTCAAGTTTACATACCCCAAAATAAGAGTCTAATGAAAAAACATTAGTGCATACTACAAAATACAAATGTTCAAAGATATGCAAAATGAAGAGAGTTATACTTAATGAAAGTATAAATAAACTCTTAAGTGTTAGTCAATCTATCGTTTTGATGGGATACGAATTCTCTGAAACTAATTTCAACGATCACAACCGTCAAACTTGTTTGTATATGTTTCGAGATCACATCAGCAAAAAATCACAAAAAACAAACATTCAGAGATCAAGTAACAGAACAAAACTTTTCGACGGTTATAAACAAAAAATCACGATTTAACGGTAATTTTAACTCTGATTTTGATGATTTTATACAGCTACACTCCTTGACCATATATGAATGCAATGAATGAATTCGATCTTTAATTTAAAATATTTACACAAGTGGATACCACAAAATCTTATGTTATACTTAATGAAAGTATAAATAAACTCTTAAGTGTTAGTTAATCTATCGTTTTGATGGGATACGAATTCTCCGAAACTAATTTCAACGATCACAATCGTCAAACTTGTTTGTATATGTTTCAAGATCACATCAGCAAAAAATCACAAAAAACAAACATTCAGAGATCAAGTAACGGGACAAAGCTTTTCGACGGTTATAAACAAAAAATCACGATTTAACGGTTATTTTAACTCCGATTTTGATGATTTTTTACAGATACACTCCTTGACCCTATATGAATACAATGAATGAATTCGATCTTCAATTTAAAATATTTACACAAGTGGATACCACAAAATCTTATGTTATACTTAATGAAAGTATAAATAAACTCTTAAGTGTTAGTCAATCTATCGTTTTGATAGAATACGAATTATCCGAAATTAATTTCAACGATCACAACCGTCAAACTTGTTCGTATATGTTTCGAGATCACATCAGCAAAAATCACAAAAAACAAACATTCAGAGATCAAGTAACGGGACAAAGTTTTTCGACGGTTGTCAACAAAAAATCACGATTTAACGGTTATTTTAACTCCGATTTTGATGATTTTTTACATATACACTCCTTGACCCTATATGAATACAATGAATGAATTCGATCTTCAATTTAAAATATTTACACAAGTGGATACCACAAAATCTTATGTTATACTTAATGAAAGTATAAATAAACTCTTAAGTGTTAATCAATCTATCGTTTTAATGGGATACGAATTATCCGAAACTAATTTCAACGATCACAACCGTCAAACTTGTTCGTAGATGTTTCGAGATCACATCAGCAAAAAAATCACAAAAAAAAAACATTCAGAGATCAAGTAACGGGACAAAGTTTTTCGACGGTTGTAAACAAAAAATCACGATTTAACGGTTATTTTAACTCCGATTTTGACGATTTTTTACAGATACACTCCTTGACCCTATATGAATACAATGAATAAATTCGATCTTCAATTTAAAATATTTACACAAGTGGATACCACAAAATCTTATGTTATACTTAATAAAAGTATAAATAAACTCTTAAGTGTTAGTCAATCTATTGTTTTGATGGGATACGAATTATCAGAAACTAATTTCAACGATCACAACCGTCAAACTTGTTCGTATATGTTTCGAGATCACATCAGCAAAAAGTCACAAAAAACAAACATTCAGAGATCAAGTAACGGGACAAAGTTTTTCGACGGTTGTAAACAAAAAAACACGATTTAACGGTTATTTTAACTCCGATTTTGATGATTTTTTACAGATACACTCCTTGACCCTATATGAATACAATGAATGAATTTGATCTTCAATTTAAAATATTTACACAAGTGGATGCCACAAAATCTTATGTTATACTTAATGAAAGTATAAATAAACTTTTAAGTGTTAGTCAATCTATCATTTTGATGGGATACGAATTATCTGAAACTAGTTTCAACGATCACAACCGTCAAACTTGTTCGTATATGTTTCGAGATCAAATTAGCAAAAAATCACAAAAAACAAACATTCAGAGATCAAGTAACGGGACAAAGTTTTTCGACGGTTGTAAACAAAAAATCACGATTTAACGGTTATTTTAACTCCGATTTTGATGATTTTTTACAGATACACTCCTTGACCCTATATGAATACAATGAATAAATTCGATCTTCAATTTAAAATATTTACACAAGTGGATACCACAAAATCTTATGTTATACTTAATGAAAGTATAAATAAACTCTTAAGTGTTAGTCAATCTATCGTTTTGATGGGATACGAATTATCCGAAACTAATTTCAACGATCACAACCGTCAAACTTGTTCGTATATGTTTCGAGATCACATTAGCAAAAAATCACAAAAAACAAACATTCAGAGATCAAATAACGGGACAAAGCTTTTCGATGGTTATAAACAAAAAATCACGATTTAATGGTTATTTTAACTCCGATTTTGATGATTTTTTACAGATACACTCCTTGACCCTATATGAATACAATGAATGAATTCGATCTTCAATTGAAAATATTTACACTAGTGGATGTGGATATCACAAAATTTTATGTTATATACTTAATAAAAGTAGGGGTGTGATATCCACACACCCCTTTTTACTTCTCCCACACCTTTTTTTATTTCGGCCGTCGGATCGGATGAATTGAAGAAGATCTAACGGACAAAAATTAATAGGGGTGTGTGAGAAGTAAAAAGGGGTGTGTGGATAGCACACCCCTAAAAGTATTATTTTCGGGTGTAGATGTAATACTTAAATGACAAATGTTTTAATGTTTTGAAGTAATATTTATGTGGCAATGTGTGGTATGTGCAATTTTTTTTTTAAAAATCTTATTAATTTTTCACTTCTACAATATTATTAATTTTTCACTAAAAAAAACATTAGTCATGAGATTTGAAGGGTTTTAAAAATCTAAACGACCATGTAACGATTGTTTAAGGGTAGAGGATGCAATCATGAGCATTTATATAGGGGTGTGCTATCCACACACCCCATTTTACTTCTTACACACCCCTTGTTAATTTCTATTTGTTGATTTTCTTCAATTCATCCGATCCGACAGTTGAAAATTAGAAGGGTGTGTGAAAAGTAAAATGGGGTGTGTGAATATCACACCCCTTTATATATGCTTTCACATTTTTCAGACTTATACATTAATGATTATGAATTTTATTTATTTTGAACTACCTTAAAAATACTTGAGGGTTTGTATAGTTTTAAAAATTCATGTACGCACCTTTAAAGTGTAGAGGATGCGATTAAGAGTGCTTGCATATTTTTTTCACTTTTTTTGCACTTGTAAATTAATTATTTTAAATATTTAAATGTATTTGGTATTTTTTAAATTACTTGATGTTTTTATTTTTAATGTGTTTTATAATTTTTTAATCTCACTCTTTGCTCATAATATTTTATAAAATAAATAAATAAAACTTAAATTTTTAAAATTTATTTAGAATAATAATACAATAATAATTAATGAACAAATATATATATGTATATATATATATATCCACTATATTTATTGTATTTTATAGTAAGTTTTTTTTAGTAATTAAAAAAAATTAAAATCATCAAAATAACTTTTTCCTTTTCGTGTCAAAACAGGTTACCCGCGTGTCACTCTCGTGTAAACCTGTTAAGGACCCGTTATTAACAGGTTCTTAACGGGTTACCCGATAATGACCCGATTAGTTATCGTGTCGACCCAAAACCCGTTATTTTCGTGTCGTTTTCGTGTCGTGTCATCGTGTCGTGTCAGAAACTGCCAGGTCTAGTTGAAACGTTAACCATTGGTCAACATTTTATTTACCGAAATTTCAATGTCCACAAACGTCAACCAATCTTAGATCTATATGGGTGGAAAGAATCTGAGACTGAATCTTCAAATGATTTTGCTTATAGACAACGTCAACCAATCTCGGATCCATATGGGTGGCATGTTAACAACTACATGCAAAACTATTTTGGAGATTTATCATTTGATGACTACTCTTCACAATACACTTACTCTACACATAGAGATGATGAAGATAGTGAAAATTTTGAACCTCATAGGAACTCTATGTGGTACTAAGTCAATCATGTATCTTAGCATGCAATGTATAAAGTGTAAAATATTGTACTAATTCAATTATATAAAAATGATTATGGTGTGTTTAAACTTCTTTCATTAATTACTACATATTTTCTACACTCACAATGTTTGCTAGCTCGCTATATAATCAATTTAAATCAATTAAATCTATCATGCAATGCATTTCTTTCCAATTTTTTGTGATAAACTAATAGATAATTGACTAAATAAACATTCTGCAAAGTTTCAATAAAATTTTTCAAGTTTTTCTTACAATTTTCGTAGTTTTTATTCAATTTTTATCGATATCGATAATATCTCGATATTTCTATCAAAATTTCCATGTTTTTGAATTACCGATATTTCCGATATTAGCAAAGAAGAACCTGGGTCTAGCTCCAAATTAAGGTGATAATACCTCGAAAAGGGCAAAGACTCCCTCCACGCCATAGAGGATGGGTAGCCCAAAATTCAGTGAAGAAGAGGAAGCGGGTGAGCGGAGGGACGCCCCCCGCGCCGGGGGGGGGGGGGCGAGGGCGGCTGGGGTGCGGGGCCGGAGAATGGAAGAGGAGGAAAAGAGCGTGGTGGATGGATGGGGAGGCGCTGGGGGGTGCGGGGACATTCGGTGGCGACGACGGGGGACGATCTAGGGTTTTTTGTGTGGAGGGTTTAGGGGAGAGAACGGTTGTTTGATGTTCCTAAACGATTGCGTTCAGTTGAATTCATACTATCCAGTTTTCTGGACCGCCACCGTCTGAATAAATTCCACATACAGTTATATTATATTGATGTATTTTTGTATTTGAGTAATGGTCTTTGCTCTTGCATCCTAATCCTTAACGGCCATAATGTTTTCCAGGAATTTGACAGCTGTAGACGAAGAGATGTAGCTGATTTGAAAAGTGATATTGCCGAATGGATATACACCATTCGAACAGGCACTTCAATCTCTATACATAAACTTAGTATATAGTAATAGTTTTTTATTATATCTTCAATGTTCTGTAGCTTGTTTGTCTGTTTGTGTGTTTCATGCAAACATTGCTATACGAAAAAAAAAAAAAAAAAAAAAAAAACCTTTGTAGCAATGGTTAAATCAAAGTGTATGCCACTCAGTAATACAGTCGGGTGATATTCTTTTTCACTTGGAAGTGGTAGGTTTTAGGTTCGAATCTTGTGGATGGCGAATTCGATATCAAATTAGGCTGTTCATTGTGTGGCTTAGTCGAACTTTCCTTCCACTTAGTGTAAAAATATCGATATACTAAAAAAACATTGCTATCCGGCATATTTGCAATTTCTCTTTACACACGTGAGGACAAATAATATTAGAAAAATAACGCAATTATATATATATATATATATATATATATATGATAATACTAGGAAGATCAAACTTTCAAATTAAAATTATATATGGATAAGTAGGCATGCTTTATTTGTGTGGTTTGGTTTTTATTTTGTGACTTACAGAGGCAAAACCAGGCCAAACAAATGCAAAAACAAAGAAAAACATATGGATTCAAGTGGAGATCAAGAAAATGGGTCTAGTTAGAACATTCCGGTGGTGTAGCCTTCGATAGTAGCACAATAATCTTACTCTTCATGAATGACAAGTCAAATGGAGAAATTCACATATTTGTGAAGATTATTTGTTAAATCTTCCACCTCCTCAATGTTCTAATTAGGCATTTTCTTGATCTCCACTGCAATACTTTTCTTTTTTGCATTTGCTTTGGCCTGCTTTTGCATTTGTACAGCCAACTTCCTCTAGTATTTTTACTTTGCCCTTTTGGCTGGCAATCGTTTCAGTGAGATGCATTTGAATTCTAAAATCATGCAAATGGCTTGAGGTTACCTCTGAATATGTCATACTAATTGTGTGTTCTAACAAGGCGTATAGCATGCACAGGTTACAGTGTTATTAATTATCAACTAATTGATAATCATTAATCAAGTACGTATAGTATGATGATCACTTCAGCTTAAATTTGTTTCTTAGTCGATCTAATGATTATCTTTTCAGGATTAAGAAAGTTAAGAAATATGCTACATTTTAGTTAGTGATATTGTTTGGATCCGATTTTGCACTGCTAGCCTGAGCAATCAAAGTTGTTGAATGAATTAATTAGATTTTAATATTTTTTTTTCCTACATATTATTATTGAATTATCGTAATTATTATCTTGTAGAAATATTAAAATAAGCTCAGAGATGAGGATGAGCCTAAGAAGATGAATAATATTGGAAAGATTGGAGTTTGGATTTTTAATACTGGGTTTGCATGCAGAAAATTGGCAATGATCATTTACCAAGGGTATTTTGATGAGAATGGACTAGCGTGTGGTAATGGGATACTCTCATATTCAGAGAGAAAAATAAAGTTCCAGTTATTTGTTTTGGGGCATGTGCTGGTGCTTGAAGGCAGATACCGCGAAATAGTATTGGATGGGTTAAGGGTGCGTTTGGTACGCGGGACGGGACGGGACGAGGCGTTCCGTCCCGCGTTTGGTACGCCTAAAACGAGTGGGACGAGGCGTTCCACGGGACAAGTTTTAGATGATTTTTGGTTCCACCTCCCCCCCATGGAACGGGGTTGTTCCACGTCTGTGGGACATAAATTTTTAACATTTTAGGACAACAATGCCCCTTGTCTTTTCCAAAATTTACAACATCCGTCCCGTCCCGTCTGCGTACCAAACGCACCCTAAGGGGAAATAAAAAATGGTGATGTGATGTGGTCGGAATGGCTTTGGATTAGTAGATTAAGGTACCGTTTGGTACGCAGATGGGACGAGACAGAACGAGACATGATGGAATGGATGTTCCGTATGATGTTTGGTACACGCGGGATGGAACGGGACGGTTGTTCCGTTCTGCGTTTGGTAGCCCATGAACGGAACGAAACCAAAATATGTAAATGACTAAAATACCCATGTTCCGTCTGTTGTTTGGTATACTATTTATGTGTGGAACGGGACAAAACTTTTTATTTTATTTTATTAACTTGTTGAAATTTGAACACTATATGCTTATCCATTATTTGTTTTTCTTGGTCCAAATTTTATTAGGTATATGTTGTGTTCCACATGCAAACCCCTTTAAAATTTGTAATTTATGTCTTTTATGTAGGTTGATGAAGTCAGACTTCTTAGAGCCAGTGAATATTGGAAGTGATGAGATGGTTAGCATGAATGAGATGGCCAAGATGCTTCTGTCTCTATGTCATGGTTGCCATGCAAAGTTGAAAAATATATAAGTTTAATGATCATGCATATCGTAAATGTTTTAAGGTTTAAACATTTAGAACTTAAACAAATAAAATGAAATATCGAAAATCAAACATTTGTCCTGCTAAAGTAATAATGAAAACACTGGAAGTTGATAAAGTTCATCATACTAAAACCCCAAATGCTCAAAGGTTCTCCATAAACACTTTAATGAAATCTAGCTTCTGTGAGTCATCCAAGGTAGACCAAATGCGCATCAGATCAGTATCTTTCACTAACTTCATTGAAATTCTTAGCACCTGTTCGTATGAGAGACTCATGGCTTGAAGCTCAGAAGGTAGTCTAGCTTTCGCTTCTCCGAAAGTAAACTTTTCACCTAATGTTTCTGTAAACACGAAAATTTTTGTAAACACGAAAATTTCCTGATGGAACAAGAACACGTGTACAAAATAATATTTGTTATTTGATGAATTTTGGGGTTACAATCTCTATTTGTTCCTCTGATTCTATCTTCGTAAGATATGGATTTTGTTGATGGGCTGTTGATCCAAAGGGCCGTTGGGCTTGATCCTTGGATGAACAGTGATGTGGATTTGTTTGTGTTGATCCGAAGGGGCTGTTTGGCGCTTTGATTCTTGGGATGAACAGTGATGATCTTCAGATGTTTGATGATGAATGTAGAACGATGAACGATGAACGATGGATGAGCTTCAAGGGGCTTTGAGCTTGATTCTTGAAGGATGAATGTATTGATTCCAAGGGCCTTCGGGGCTTGATCTTGGAGGGTGGATGAATGTTGTTTCAAGGGCCGTCGGGGCTTGATCTTGAAGAAGATGGATGAACGATGAACGATGAACGATGAACGATGGATGAACTTCAAGGGGCTTTTGGGCTTGATTCTTGAAGGATGAATGTATTGATTCCAAGGGCCGTCGGGGCTTGATCTTGGAGGGTGGATGAATGTTGTTTCAAGGGTCGTCGGGGCTTGATCTTGAAGAAGATGGATGAACGATGAACGATGAACGATGGATGAACTTCAAGGGGCTTTTGGGCTTGGTTCTTGAAGAACGGATGAACGGATGAATGATGAATGGTGGATGGATCTTCAAGGGCTTCTGGACTTGATCTTGAAGAACAATTGCGCTAATCCAAGGGGCCGTTGGGGCTTGATCTTAGGATGGATGAGCGTTTCTTCAAGGGGCCGTTGGGGCTTGATCTCGAAGAACGATGAACGATGAACGAAGAACGAAGAACGATGAACGAACTTCAGAGAATTCTCTTCCAATTTGGGAGTAGAGAAATGTATTTGTGAATTGGTGAATTGAAATGAATGAAATTGGCTTCTATTTATAGAATTTTCCAATGCCTAATTTTGAATATAATATCCCAGATGAAATAAGCCGTCTCTGCCAGGTGTTGACACGTGTCCTGTTTGACAGTTTTTCTAACTCTTTTCGAATTTTCGTCGAATCATACAATATGTGTACAATTTATGTAATACACGAGTGTTAAAATTTTGACCATCGGTCAACATTTTATTTATCGAATTTTCACTGTCTACAAATGCCCCCACTTCAAAGCGTGTCGTATACATGTGCTTGTCACGTGTAGAAGACGTGTTTTTGAAGTCCCTTAATGTAGACGTCGATCTGAGGGCCGTCGAGGCTTGATCTTGGATTGGGCTGAGACTATATTCAACTTTACTGGGGTGAATCGGCACGTGTATTTGTTGTGCTTGTTGACTTTCCACAGCTTTCATCTTGAACTGGTTTTGATTCAAGGGTGATGGACACCTGATCTTGAATTGGATTTGTAATTTCTCCAAGGGCCGTTGAGGCTTGATCTTGAAGGTTGATTCAAGGGTGTTGGACACTTGATCTTGAATCGGGTCTTGATTTTCTCCAAGGGCCATTTGTGGCTTGATCTTGAATCGGGTTTGGGAGCCTTTTTACTTGCAAGCGATCCTCAGCTTAGTTGAGGATGATTCAGCACGTTGTCTCCACATGCTTCAAGTACTCAGGTCTCCATGCAGATGTGCATCTTCTTGAACTCTTGGATCATCTCGGACTCCGACTTCATCTGGATGCAACTCAGACTCCTCCTGCTTCGTCTGTGTGATACTTTTGCTTTTGAAGAAGTACCTCTACACAGGGGTTTTTTTTTTTTTTTTTTTTTTCTTCTGCTAGATTTTCTAATCTTGAATCGGACTTGTGTTTTCTTCAAGGGGCCGTCACGGCTTGGTCTTGAAGGTTGATTCAGCACGTTGTCTCCACATGCTTCAAGTAGTCCGGTCTCCACGCAGGTGTGGCATCTTCTTGAACTCTTGGATCTTCTCACACTCCGCTTTCATCTGGATGCACCTCAGACTCCTCCTGCTTCGTCTGTGAGGTACTTTTGTTTTTGAAGAAGTACCTCAACACAGGTTTATTTTTTGAAGTGTGTTGGGAGGGGTCTGAGATGAGTACTCGAGAGCAAGACTAGGTAAGCAATCAGGATCTCACTTTCTCCATGTTCCTCAGATGAAGGTGAGGAGAAAGCGTGATATGAGATATTTTTGCTTTTAACCTTTTTGATATGAAATATTTTTGCTTTGGATGATTTGTTTTCTGGGGTGCTCCAAGGGATGAAGAACACTGAGTGACTCGAAAGGTTTCTTTGAGAATACATTCTCGGAGATGAAGAGATGAAGAGAGGGTGTGCTTTGGCTGTGGAAGGCGAAGGTTGGACTTATAAAAATTTTTTTCTTCACAACCGATACTATTCCCTTACTATTTGTCGGCAGCCGGTGATGGATGAACAGTACCAGTTACGCGCTTTCAGACACAGCCGTCCGTAATTTCTGCGAAGCTGACTGCGCATGCGACGAGTGACGATACGTCTGGAATGATGATCTTTTGAAAACCAGGGTTTAAATCCGGGTTCGGCTCGTGGTTTTCGCAACGCTCCAAGCTGCATGTGACGCATGTGACGAGTGATGACAAACTGGAAAAGCTGATGCCACGTGATTTCTGAGTCAAGCCCAGCTTTTGATAGAGGAACGGCTCTTTTGAGACAGGACTCCGGCCTTCGAGAAAAGAGCGTCATTCTTTGATTTGCGAGAGGAGTGCTTCTTCATTTTCTTCTTTTTATAGAGGCATTAATTTTTTGTTTCACCTCACACTTGGACTCCTTTCTGTAAACACTTTTCTTGAACTTCTGTAATCTTAATCTTCCTGATCTTTTCTTTCTTAACACATTCTGAAAATGTCTTGCCCTTCCGACCGTCGCCTTAATTTGAACGTCGGAGAAGATGATGACTTGTCTTCTCCAGACAACATTTGGCGTCCGTCCTTCATATCCCCCAACGGTCCTCTTACAGTTGGGGACTCAATGATGAGAAACGAAATAACCGCTACGGTGGTTGCTCGAAATCTCCTCACTCCAAGGGACACTAGGTTGCTATCCAGGCGGTCAGACGAGTTGGCTGTTCAGGAATCTCTAGCTCTCAGCGTCCAAAGTGCAGGCTCAGTTTCAAACATGGGCCAGCGCCTTCTCGCAAGATCTCGGCAGGTGGAGTCACTGATGGCGGAGGTGGCAAGTCTTCGGCAAGAGGTCAGAGGACTCAGGCACGAGAACAAGGAGTTGCACATGCTTGCAACTAGTTATTCGACAAGCATGAAGAGGAAGCTGGACCAACTGCAGGAGTCGGACGGTCGGATCCAAAGTGATCATGAAAGGTTCATGGCGTTACTCCCGAGGTTTATGTTGCCTTCGTCCTCTGGAGTTGCACCAAGTGTTCCGGCTCCGGAGATTCCAACTCTGGCTCTTCGTCTTCCTGGAGTTCCGTCGACTTCTGAGGCACCACCTGATCGTGTTTGAAGAGTTTTTTTCCTTGTTTGCATATTTCTTGTAATCTCCTCTTTTTTTTTTTTTTTTTTTTTTTTTTGACATGTATAATGTAAATTTATGTAAAATTTTGGAGAAATAAAATAGACTTTGTTTCTCTCCATGTATTTTTTTTTTCTTAATTTTCCTCTTCTTTTTTTTTTTATATATATATATATATAAAAAAAAAATTCCGTGATGGGCAAAAGATGGAGCCCAAACTCCACAATTATCCAGCTACACCGAAAGCATTTCTTCCCCTTTTTTTTAATTATATGGAGCCCAAACTCCATAATGATCCAGTTGCACCGAAAGCACTTCTTCCCTTTTTTTATTATATGGAGCCCAAACTCCACAATTATCCAGCTGCACCGAATTTTTTTTTTTTTTTTTTTTTTTTTATATATCCTTGATGTGATGTTCGATGGGCAGAGAGAAGAGGGTGGAGACCGAGCGGAGCGCCAAGGATGTCGACGGAGACGGGGCTTGAGGCAGAGCGAAGCGTCGAGCTTCACGACTGGGCTGCCTGAGTTTAGTTCTGCAGCCAATCCAACGGCCCCCTCGACGGCCAGCGCGACATAGAAGCTTTGCGGGAATCTGCGGACTGGTGAAAGCTCTTCGACCCGACCCGATTACCAAGCCCTCCCCCGAAGACGCCATCTTCTGCCACGCCGACGCCGTCCATTGCCATCGTCAAACACCCGTCCCTGATGCTGCTAGCCCCTGACCTTTATCTTTCAGGTATTTTGATTGCAGAGAGGATCTGAGAAAATGGCAAAAATTTCTACCAATGGGGAGCACCAGACCACCGCCTCTCGGTCGATGTGTTGTCGGAATGGAGCAAATGGGCAAGTTTCATAAATCCTGCAGCTTTATCCTCAAAATGCGATCTCAATCGAAGGATCCTATGACTTATCGTTCAGCATGCCCATGGCTTTGATGATGAGTTCTGTCCGGTGATCGAATCTCATGCGTGGCAAGCATGGCGGCGTTGTTTAAGGAAGAAGACTGGGATCGAACAGCTGTTGTTAGAGCCAGACGGAGAGACGAGATTGGACGTATGCCGGAGCGTCACCGGAGATTGATGTGCAGTCGGGGCATTCCACCATCACTATTCGAGCTGAAAGAATAAACTTAAACACCAACACTTCCACTTGTTCATCAAATTACTGATGGAGTTGTGTGCTTCTCGGTGAAGCTAGACGATGACCGGGGCCGGAACTGATCAGTGCAATGAAGAGCACAGCAAGGAAGGGCTTGGTGTAGAATTTCAGGGACATCGTCGTTTTGAGAGATATCGACTTTCGGAGCAACCGAGCTGGCGGTGTCGATTTCGGTGGTGCACTGCAACACTCCGGAGATAGAGTTGACGTCGGGAAAGGCAGTTTCGAAGGAGAGGCGCTTGGTGAGGTCTTCTTGGCAGAGCTCAGTGCACCCGTGGCGCTCAAATCTTCAAAACTCGAGGGCTGAAGGTGCTTCTTCAGGTTACTTTCTCGTAGAGACTTGTTTGGACTCCGAGAAAATTTTCATTCATCTTTTGTGTTCCGAGCAGATGAAGAGAAATTGAGTGGCTTGGTGCCGGGGCAGCCTGAAAGAGGGAAGGAAAAGATCAGAGTTGCGTTATCTTGGTCAGTGGGCTCCTCGGGGAAGCTGAAATCCTTGTCGCCGTCGTCGTCGTCGGTCGGGTGTGAGCCCTTGCAGGGAACCGAGTTGACTCGCCATTCTTTGAGTCGTCCGGGTTCTACAAAAAGGTCTTGTTGTCCATTTTCCTTGGGCCTTGAGGTCCACACGTTGGGCCTGAGCCTCCGACGTGCTCCTTCTGATGGGCTCAGATTTGATTTATTCCTAACAAGCATCACGACATAATTGTACCACTTGCTTGATGAGGAACGTAGGTCTGAAGAATGAGCCGTGACTTGTGTTTTCGAGGGTAGGCCTGATGGATTGCTGTGGTTGTGGAAGGGAGATGGGCCTGGATTAGGCTTTAGATTTGTGGGCGAAGTTGGGAAAGCACGGGCTGCTGGGCCCAATGCTCTTGCCGAGACCTACATATATACTTGCTATTTTCTTTTTTTTTTTTCTTTTTTTTTCTTTTTTAAATACATAAAATATATGTATTATGTTTTCAAGAAGAAACTGTATCTTTTTTTTTTTGTAAATACATAAAACATATGTATTTTTTTTTTTCTAATAAAACATTTTTTTTTTATTTTGATGTGATTGAACTCGAAAAATTGAATGTTCGAGGTGCCTACGTACTCTTCCAAAGAAAGAGATCAAGTCAAAACGTAGTTCAAAATACATGCATTTTTTATTATTTTCTTTTGGTGCCGTTTGCAGTTTTAACTCATGCAAGCAAGGAGCGTTGTGTTGTCGCCTTTTAGACTCGTGCGAACGAGGAGCGTTGGTGTCGCCTTTTAGACTCGTGCAAGACAGGAGCCTTGATGTTGCCTTTTATGCTCGTGCAGACCAGGAGTGTTGGTGTTGCCTTTTATGCTCGTGCAGACCAGGAGCGTTGGTGTTGCCTTTTATGCTCGTGCAAGCCAGGAGGGTTGGTGTTGCCTTTTATGCTCGTGCAAGCCAGGAGCGTTGTTGCCATGCAGTTTGGGCTCGTGCCGGCGAGGAGCCTTCGTTCAAGCAGTTTAGGCTCGTGCGATCAAGGAGCATGGTGTCTTGCAGTTTTAGCTCATGCAGACAAGGAGCATCACACGAATTTGTCAAGCCATTTTGGAGAAGCGTTCCTCGCAATTTTTGTAGCAAGGAGCTTTGACCGGGTGTTTGAAGAAATCTTCCGGGAGGAAATCGCGCATCGTGATGGGGATGGGCGATCTTTATGTTGAATTTCCATCATCTTCAACAATTTCCCGTTGCTTTGGAGATTGGCAAAAGCTGTTTTGCCCCCTTTCCGGTTGGTGGACTTGTGGCGGAGGCGTAGGCTTCATGTGCCATTTCTTTGGAGCAACATGAATCCATCCTTCGGCTTTGCTTGATTCGGAGTATGCCCCCAACGGTGGCGATGAAGACTTTGCATCAAGCGTTCTGGAAGTGACGGTGGTATAATTTGACTTTACCACATCGTCGAGATCCAGCTCGATGATCCCTTGCTGGGCCAGCCTTACGATGAGATCTTTCAGCACGAAGCATTTTTCTGTCGGATGGCTGACGAAGCGGTGGTACTTACAGTACCTTGGGTTGTCGGTGCGATTTATTTCTTCTGGCCACCGGCATTCGAGTAAATTGATCACCTTCTTCTCCAATAGGTTATCCAGCATTGCGGCCACGTCGGAGTCCGGAAAAGGATATATCTTCTGCTCTAGTTCCCTCAAGGTGCTTTTGTACTTGTCTTGGGTGCTAGAAGACTCTCCTTTCTTTATCTCCCTTGTTTTATACTTGGACGGGATTTTGACGGGCGCCGATGAGATTTTGACAGGGGCGGTGTTAATGGTAAAAGCTTCCTTAGCGGGCTTCTTCCCAGTCTCGTCCATCTTCGGAGCAAACACTTTCTCTTTGAAGTTTGTGGTTGGCTCCCTTCTTCCATGGTTGGCGATGCTTAACTCCATGTCATGGGCGCGGGTTGCTAGCTCTTCGAAGGTCCGCGATTTGATGCCTTGGAGGATGTAGTGCAATCCCCATTGCATGCCTTGGATGCACATCTCGATCAAAGAGCGCTCCAAGAGTCTATCTTTGCAGTCAAGGCTAAGGGTGCGCCATCGATTGATGTAGTCAACGACTGGCTCGTCCCTCCACGATGAACGATGAACGATGAACGATGAACGATGGATGAACTTCAAGGGGCTTTTGGGCTTGGTTCTTGAAGAACGGATGAACGGATGAATGATGAATGGTGGATGGATTTTCAAGGGCTTCTGGACTTGATCTTGAAGAACAATTGCGCTAATCCAAGGGGCCGTTGGGGCTTGATCTTAGGATGGATGAGCGTTTCTTCAAAGGGCCGTTGGGGCTTGATCTCGAAGAACGATGAACGATGAACGAAGAACAAAGAACGAAGAACGAACTTCAGAGAATTCTCTTCCAATTTGGGAGTAGAGAAATGTATTTGTGAATTGGTGAATTGAAATGAATGAAATTGGCTTCTATTTATAGAATTTTCCAATGCCTAATTTTGAATATAATATCCCAGATGAAATAAGCCGTCTCTGCCAGGTGTTGACACGTGTCCTGTTTGACAGCTTTTCTAACTCTTTTCGAATTTTCGTCGAATCATACAATATGTGTACAATTTATGTAATACACGAGTGTTAAAATTTTGACCATCGGTCAACATTTTATTTATCGAATTTTCACTGTCTACACCTTGAAGAAAAAGATTTGAAGATTGCTATGCTCGTGAACAAATTGGGGGCAAGGCATGATGAAGGATCCGGCTCTGGCCCTAAGAAAGGTGGTGACGAAGAAGAAGAGCCTTCGGTGGAAAAGTTTGAAGAAAAGCCAGAACCAGACCAAGCAGCGCCGCTCATGGGATCTCTCTCAATCAAGCAGTTGCAAGAGATGATCGTCAACACAGTCAAGGCACAGTACCAAGGGAGCTCAAATACCTCCGAGTTGTACTCCAAGCCTTACTCTAAAAAGATTGATGCAAATTTGTAAACACGAAAATTTCCTGATGGAACAAGAACACGTGTACAAAATAATATTTGTTATTTGATGAATTTTGGGGTTACAATCTCTATTTTTTCCTCTGATTCTATCTTCGTAAGATATGGATTTTGTTGATGGCCTGTTGATCCAAAGGGCCGTTGGGCTTGATCCTTGGATGAACAGTGATAACAGATACAATTTTTTCATCACCATCATTCATACTCCTCTTCCTCTTCTTCTTCCTAACAGGTTGAGATGTACTTGATATAGCAACATAAGGAGATGGGGTAGGTGAAGGCGAAGGCATCTCAGAAGTCTCGCAATCCTCACTTTCCAAACCCATATTTTCGATTGCATCTGCTACTGATTCAGCCATACTACTCGTGGCTCGGTATCTCCCAAACACCGTACACAAGCGTGGATACAACGGGAATAGCTTATTTGCTTTGTAAGATGCATCGGGATGTTTCTACAATAAGAACCCAAAGAAACCAGGTTAAGACTTTCAAAGCAACTAATTGAGAAAGAATTAGAAAAAAAAATTTACCTTCACCCATTCCTGTAGTATATCGTCACTATCCACAACAACACATTTTTCTCATCATTCCAACCAAATCCGGATGTATTCATCATGTCATATGCAGATGAATACTTTTCTTTCAAACGCTTCAATTTGTTTTGTATATGCTTCGACTCTATATTAATGCCAGGAATCTGTTCCCTCATGTTGGAGGCAACCATTACAAAAGTACTAGCCTTAAAACTACCGGTCTCACACCTAACACCATCAGCAACCATCTCCTCGAGGATGGTAAGTAGTACATCCTCTTCATGATCAGTCCAATTACGTGAGGTGACCATATAATCTATCAAAGAAGCCATATATTACATAAGTAACACAAATAAACATATTAGTAAGATTATGACCTATTGCATACTAGAAATCAAGGTAGAATATAATTATCTCGCACAGAAGTAAGACTATGATGGAGGAAAGAAAGCAAAAAATGTACTACAATATGAGTACTTGATGACGTCCCTGTATGGTACCCACACAATTGATCAACAAGCAATGATGAACAATTTTGTGATAATTCTAAACCATCATGTTTTTTTTTTTAGATGGTAATTCATTCAACACGTAAACAATAGAACTCCCATATAAACATTGGATGCCAGAGAATTAGAATAACTAGGCAATTCATCAAACAATAAAAAATAATTACAAACTATCATCAAACAATAAAAGACAATTACAACAACTACCATCTCAACCAATTTTCAAGTCCTCATTCCTCTCCACTCATCATATATTTATTTTGCAAGATCATCCCTCCATTGAGTCCTGGCTTGACTCAACCATTTCAATGTAGGCTAAGACTTCTGGTAAATCTTCCCCTATAGGCAATTCATCAAATGCAAACCTTGCGTTTTCTTGAGGATCAACCGCCATAGACATTCTGATAAAATTATGAAGTAAACTACATGCTATGATCATTCATCCTTGAATCTTGATTGGATAGTAGGAAGGACTTCGCAAGATAGCCCAACGTCTTTTTAGGAGACCAAAACATCTCTCAATGACATTCCTAGCATGTGAGTGTTTCATATTAAAATATTCTTCATAATTCATAGGTGCACGTGAGTTGTCTTCCCACCCTTGCAAATGGTATCTAGTACCTCTATACGGTGCCAGAAAACCCTCACCATTCGTATATCTGCCATCAACCAAATAGTATGTACCTATATTAGTTAATAATAAATTTTAGTTGTTGGCCAACAAAAGTGAGGAAGAATACTAGGTACTTTGTCTATCTTACCGGTTGGGACCTTGAGGCCATTAGCTCTATGAACAGCATCACCAAGAACTCTCGAATCAATAGCTGATCCCTCCCAACCGGATAACACAAATACGAATTTGAGATCAGGTGTGCATACGCCTAATACATTAGTTGCTATATGACCCTTCCTTGTTCTATATCTTGGTCTATCGGCCTCAGGCACAGTGACCTTTATGTATGTTCCATCTAGCGCTCCTAAGCAACCCTAGACAAAAGAAATACTTATATTAATTAGCAACTACAAATAATTATGTTATTAATGATGTTAATACAATGCTTACCTTAAAACATCTCCATCTCGATTCCGTGCAATCCTCTGGGATAGGGGTTGGTTTTGCAAACAACACGTCTTGCAAACTGAGCAATGCTCATAATACTCTGTGGACATACCTGCTAATAGTTTCACTAGACCTAATGAATCTAACTTGAATTGACCCATTTTTATTGTGGTGGGCTAATATGTTAACAAAAGTAGCTACTTGCTCCTCTATTGTAACATGACCATCATCTACCAATCCACCATGAGTTTTTAGTAAATCACATAAAACTACAAATGCATTCCTATCTATTCGCAGCTCCCACAAACAGTTAGTATCACTCAATCGTGTGATACGATTTATCTCCTCTCTCCTAACATGAAGTCTAACAAATGTCCTTTGCTCTAAACTAGCTCTTTCCCTTTGTCTCCTTTTTTGTTGTCTATACCTAAACAATTGTACATTCATAGTAAAGATTTGTGCCATTATAATCCAAACGTTCAAAAGAACAAAGACGTGAATCTCATTTTCATCCATGCCTTCACATGCAAAAAAACAACACATGAATGAGGGGAGCATCAAAACACACAAGATTCCATTTAAATGTATGATTAAATGGTAAAACAAAGTGTAAGTGGAGCATTATTTTTGTGAATAAATATTCATTGGTTCAAAACTACGTCAAAAACACCAATCCAAAATATTGCACAATGTATTATCCACATTTCTCTTCATATATAATCTCTGTAAAATTCAACATGTATTTAAAACAATTCGCCTATGAAAAAGTTGAGAAATATGCACGAACCTCCAAAATAAGAAAGCACCTGTATCTGAAAAGCCTTTTGGCTGAATTCCCCAACAATCTAACACGACTGGTACATTGGAAGCTCAAAAGAAAGAGAAAATATTCAGCAAGTGGACTAAGTTTTAAATACACTGGAATTTCCCAACAATTTGCTAACTCTTAATTAGTCTTTCTTCACGGTTTTACTTTTGACATGTCAAACAGTGTAAGTTTGCACACACTCATTCACATTGGCATTCAACATTCATAACATTCATGCAATAAAGAGAACATGGCAAAAAAGAGGCATTCAAGATTGACCTAGATATTGTCCGAGGTTTTGCCTATATTAATTAAGATAACATAGCCATACATTAATCAATGGATTAGAATTCCAGTTCATAAGGATAGCAGTGTCAGTGTGTGCCTAACTTTTCTGCTCAATAATTGATGTAGGTTAGAGGGCCTATAAACGGACAATAATACATATGTACTTATTACTTTGCGTATGCTTATAAAATTATAAGGAGGAATTCCAACATAAGAATCAGCATGCTAACCTGTAGGCATGAAAGTTCAAATTCAGTTATCTGCACCAATATATAGATAACAGATAGATATATCACAAGCTTCACTGTTATCCAAATTATATGTACACCAAGCAATCCCTCATTTGTATATATCATACACAAAATACATCAGACCTTTTTTTGGTTAATATGCCCCATATATGTACATGCATGCACATTTAGCTAGAAATGAGATTCTTCAATTTTACGAAATGTAAGACAGCTAGCCGATTGACAAAACCCACTTGTCCATTAGATTTACGGGGATGGCTTGCTAATGGACTTACTGCCCCGAAATCCCCGAAAAGGGTTTATGATCAGAACCCTGATGAGACCTTGAGTGCAAAATCCTTTCAGTTTTGGTTTCATATGTCTCAACAAAATTGAATGTCAAAAGAATAAAAATCTACCCATAAGCATCTCTATTCTCTTGGACCAAGCATGAAATCCTAAGCACTTATTGTCATAGCCCGTCCCGAATTATTTGTAACGTTGGTGTGAAAAGACTAAAATGTCCTTGAGTGTTTGAGTGTGTGTTGGTGTTTTGGGCCAATTACCTTAGGTCCTAATGTTTTGGACCCAATAGGAACGAAGATTTTTGTTGTTTTTGATTGGTGACTCAATTAGGACCACACACACACCTCTCTCTCTCCCTCTATGTGTCTCTCTCTCCCGTTGACCATCTCTCTCTCATCCCTCTCAGCTTTTCTACCATTTTCGTACAAAACGTACGAACGAGCACCAAGCTTAACCATTCACGCATGGATCGACGTCAACAAGGTAATATTCGAGTTCCTCTTTAACTTCTAAGTTCATATATTCCATTTTTGGAACCTGAGACCTTCGAAAATCAGAGAAACCATAACCTCCGATTTGTGCACTGTTCATGCACACGTAAATGTGAAGGTTTCAGAGGATTTTAAGGTTCTAGGGAGCTTAAGGAGGTCCGCACGAGGCTCGGAGTGGTTCGTTGGAAGAATTTGGACGTCAGAAAGTCGAGATCGACGAGTTTGAAGTTTGGCTGGAATATCGAAGCTTTGTCCGGTGAGATTCCGGCAGTTTCAAGGCTTGAATCAGGTATGGTTGTGTTCTACTCGTCCCGAGCTTCAAAATGGTTTAAGTTTCATGAAATTTGGTGCAAAAACAAAGAAGATATAAGGTTTTAAAAAATTTCCAGAAACCGGCGAACAGTTGCCAGCTTTCGGTGACTAGTCAAGGAAGAAAGGGCATATTCCGTCAGTTTTGACGGAGTATGTTAATGGCGTTAGGTGACGCCGTTAGATATTTAACGGAATATTCTAAGATTTGATGGAATATTTCTGACGGCGTTAACTGACGCTGTCAGTGTGCCAGGCATGTGCCTGCACGTGGGGGGGCGCTTCTGGCCGTGCCTTGGCCGGCGCGTGGGACGTCGGAAAAATTTTCTAAAAATATGGGGATGTTTATGAGGTTGTGTAGATCACGTTGGTATATTCAAATACCAAAATTGAGCTATGTATGAGAAGTTATTTGCGAGTTTTGTTTATGTGCTTTTAAATAACATTCTTATAGTTGCTTCTCATATAGGCGAGACCTATCTAGAGGACGAGCGTAGCCAGGCAAGGCTCGGGGGTTACGACCTGGCTACATATCAGTGAGTGGGCTTTTGGTTTTCCGTATATACCTATATACTTGCTATTTTTCCCAGAAAATGAAATTTAATGATTATATGTTTTGTGATGCCATGCAAAGTATCTTGCCTATTTTATTTATGCATATTTGGTTGCATATAATTATGATGGGTGTTGCAGACGCACAGGTAAGCGCTAAGTAAGTTCATAAAGTAAAGTTATGGAAATGATGTGATGTGTTGAGAGCTCATAAACTTGCACCCCGATGTTAGTGCTCCCGCCCAGAGTTAGGGCATAGTCCTTCACGTGATGTTCACCTCCCGCACCATATGCTCACCTTGGATCCAAGTTAGGTGCACAGTCCTGTCATATAGACCACTATAAGCGGGTTCGACTCGTAGGTGGCCCTCGATTATTGGCACAGTCTTCACGTGATCGTAGCACTAAAGTATATTTATTTGATACTCAGTTATGTTGACCACTAGAGATGGTGCTGATTTGTGTGCAGGATATTTGATATGATTGAGATTGATTATGAGCTATAGATTCAACTGAGGGCTGATTTGATACATGGCATTCATATTTATTCACTGAATTACTATAAGCATTTCGTTGAGATACTATGGCATGATATACTTCTGGCATACAATTGATTTTCACTACTGTTGAGTATAGTTTGATATATATATATATATGAGTATATACTTTATTTCTAAGAAATTATACAGGTTTTACGGCGAGGGGTTAGAACTTTTGAGAAATGAATTGATTTTGAAAAGCTTTGTTTTTGCCCGCTCACGCTTTCTGTTTTTTCACCCCTCCAGGTTTTAGGTTTTAGGTAGTGTTCGTTGGTGGCTTACGAGGATCCCAGCGGAAGTTTTGACAAACCATCATTTATGTAGGACCACCTCTGGTTGTTATTCGAATTTAGTACTTCTTTTGCTTGACTGCACTTTGACTTTGTGCTCTGGTTGTGTAATCACACTAAACCTCGTCACTAGTACCTTCCTCGGCTAGTGCTTTATTTAGCTTGGTTTTTATTTATTCGTATTCTCTTATGCTTCTTGCTTCCGCACTGTGCACATGGCTATGTCACCCTCACGTGACGGCCAACATGCATCGATTTAGGTCGGGGTGTGTCACTTATAACCATCAACAAAAAATAAAAAAAATAAAAAAGCTAAAAAACTAGAATCAATTGTCTCAAATCCCATGATAAAAAACATGAAAGTCCAATCAATATGCACTCGCACATTAAAGAAGTAGTATTGAGTTTGTAGTGTATAAAACTTAGCCATTTCGAAGTACTGAAATACAAATCAAAGTTGAACTTTTTAACTATTATTTAGGGGTGTGCTATCCACACACCCCTTTTTACTTCTCACACACTCCTATTAATTTATGTCCGTTAGATCTTCTTCAATTCATTTGATCCGACAGCCGAAATTCAAAAAGGTGTGAGAGAAGTAAAAAGGGGTGTGTGGATATCACACCCCATTATTTATACATGTTCTCAGAAACTAAGAAACAGCAGCATCCCATTATCAAGTTAATACAAACTCCTCCATATCAGGAAGAAATGTTTAACAAAACGCTTAAGCAGAAGCTAAACGTGCCCTCATTAAAATTCTCTACTTTTTATTTCAAGCCTTGGAGGTCACATTTGCACCCCCAGTGGGGCCTTACATTTGTTTGCTACATTCTTCACTTCTAATTCAAAAATCACAAATTGGCTTGTTAAATCTATGCACTTGCACTCCCAGTTGCACAAATCTTAACAAACTCCCAGTGCGACAAATAAAATATGATAATTAACAAAACCCAGTAATTAACACAACCCAGTAATTAACAAATCAACAACAAAAGATAAAAAAGAAAACCCCAATTAATTAAAACCCAGAAAACTTTCAACCGAAACGCAAAACAATGAAACAAAACGAGCACAAAAAAATTGAATTAGAAAAGATTCATCGATTAAAGTAAAAAACTGAGATTCAACAAGCTATCAATTGCATACTTGGGTTAATCTGCAGCGCAACGGCAATGGCTCTGTGATGCTGGGTGCTGGCTGGGTGTAGTCGGCGGCTGCAGGAGAGGATGAGGAGGAAGGATGAGGGAAGAGAGAGGCAGCAGCAAAGAATGAATTTTTAGGGCTTGTTTTATTATTGGATTGTGTAAATATTGAAAAAGACAAGGGGTATTTTTGTCTTAAAATTTTATAAATTTGTGTTCAATGAATGTGGAACAAGTCGTTCCAGAGGGAGAGGCGGCACAAAAATAAGCCAAAACTTGTCCTGCGAAACAACTCGTTCCACCCATTTTAGGCGCACTAAACGCAAGACGAAACGCCTTGTCCCACTCTGTTTCGTCTCGTCCCGCGTACCAAGCGGTACCTAAGGCATATGCATGGAATTGGGTTGCAGGCGCAAGCCCAAATGGCAAAGGCCCAAAAGAGGGCGCCAATCGTGTGCATTGCATACACTGATGCACTAGCACAGAGGGTGAGATCCAGTGTGGTGCGGTTCAGGGAAAGCACAACAGATGAGCGGGCTGGGTTCCGCTGCAGAGCAGGACACGGGGGAACACCGGAGACGCAGAACTGGGCCGCTGCAGGCGAGCCCAGTGAAAAACAAGGATGCGTGCTGAGGAAAAGTGAAGCCCACCGGAGAAGGAGACCGGCATTGTCGCTTCTGGCAGCGGTGTGTTGGTCAGAAGTCCTCGGGGGTGAGTCCGTGAGCCAATGGTGCATCGAAAAACCATCATCGTGTGGCGGAGGGGGTATCCTCAACGTTAATGAACGATGAACACCACACAATAGAAACAAAAAAAAAAATCGGTGAAAAGCTCCAGTGAGATTTCGAGGAAATCTCGGCTAGGTCATCGGGGTTGGCCTTGGCTACACCAAAACGGTGGCCATGGCGGTGTGTTATAGGTCTGTGCCCAAAAGGATAAGGACGACTCCATGGGCATCATGTGCTGCGTTCGAAAGAGGGCTTCAGGCCTCTTGGCTTCACGGCTCGCGGCTCCATGGCCCGTGGCATGGTGGTGTCAGGGTGGGTTTGATATAAACCCTAATTTTAATTTTTTTTCTTCTTTTAATTCCATATTTAGTTCAATGCATATTTAACAAATAATTTAAAGCATGGATAGATATTTGATGCAATTAATAGCAATATAAAATTCACATAATTCAACAATTATGAATATTATGCATACACAATTTATGTAGAATCTAAAATTTGAAAAACGTAAAGTTGGGTAATGCATCATGGTAAATGTTTATGTTATTAGGGCTGCAAAAATATCAAGATAAAAACTGTTGTTTTAAAAGAATTTGATTGCGTAATGATATTGGTGAACTGGTTTGATGCAGAAAAATATCCATGTCAGATTTCTAATCGTAGCGTTAGGAGCATACTGATAACGTGTTGTGGCATATAATTCACTGATAGGAGAGAGGGAGCCGGCGGCATAGAGAAAGAATAGAGATAGATGTGTTAGTAGAGTTGTAGAGGAATTGTGTTATTCCCCATACGCAGTGTCTTTATTTATAGTAATAAGAGGGAGAAGAAATCCTTCTCCTCCAAGAAATATAAGTTCTAATAGGAAAGAATAACTAGAATCAAATCAAATCTAGGATTTAAACAATCACACTTAAATAAAAAGTTTGTAACATTGACTCATTTATTCATATTAATTTTCGAATTTTGATACCATGAATTGAGATACCATCTCCTCCTACAATATAGGCAAAATAAGTTATGATTTAAGTTAAAATCAGAAAGTCCATTTGAAATCAATGTCTCTCTTTTGTGCAAATTAAAGTCAGATTGTTCTTCCTCCTGTCATCTTTTTCCTCCATGACCACTTGCCTCATCTATGCTTGTAAGCTCTCATCCGAAATGTACCACAATTTTTTTTTTCCGTTCATTTTGCAATTGGTTCTGTGTGTAGCAGTATATGGGTACATTATTCTTTCGTGTGTTAGAACTTATTAATGGTATATTTTCCGGCAAAAAAAAATGAGAAGAATGGTAAATTAGTACAAATCATGCTCACAACAACAATACTTTCTAAAAAAAATAAAAATATATGAGCATAGCCTGGAGCCAGTTGGTACTTTAAACCGCGCGCAAATTAATTACTTGCAACAAATACATTTTTTTAATTTAAAAAATAAAAAAGCTGACATGGAAATCTATTAATACTAATAAGCTGAGGTGTATAAAGTCAGGGTTTTGATAAAAAATTGAAAACTAATAAGGTTTCAATTAAAAAATATTGGTGGTCAGGAACCGCATCCAAAGTCTTCCTAAAAAATACCACATAAATATGACTTTCAATTCTAAAAATTTACCGTAACGTTGTTAAAACAATACATGGGGAGGCTTTTCATTTTCAAATTTGTATATTTAATGTATTTTCTGTTAAAAAAAATCTAAAAAGTGCATGTTGCCCACTCAAGATATAATTCTTAGATCCACCACATGCGCTAGGTCTTTACCCGCTGTCGGATTACCACTTAACACTTTTAAAACATTAGTAGTTACGTGATCGCACAGTGGGTTGTGAGCTCAATATCTTTGGACAGTTATTTTTGTAAACACGAAAATTTCCTGAAGACACAAGAACACGTGTACAAAATATATTTGTTATTTGATGAATTTTTTTGGGTTACAATCTCTATTTGTTCCTCTGATTCGATCTCCGTAAGACTTTGATTTGTGGACTTGATCCCAGGGCCGTCGAGGCTTTGATTTTGGATGAACAGGAGGAAGTTTCTTCAAGGGCCGTTGGGCTTGATCTTGAAGTTTGGCGGATGAATGTTTCTTCAGGGGTCTTTTGGGCTTGATTCTTGAAGTTGGATGAACGGATCTTCAGGGGGGGTTGGGGCTTGTTCCTAAAGTTGGATGAACGTTGAATGACGAATGGATCTTCAAGGGCTTTTGAGCTTATTCTAGAAGATAGATGAACGACGAACGAAAAACGATGAACGATGAATGATGGATGAACTTCAAGGGGCTTTTGGGCTTGATTCTTGAAGAACGGATGTGTGGATCTTCAAGGGTTGTCGGGGCTTGATCTTGGAAGGTCGATGAACCTTGCTTCAAGGGCTGTCGGGGCTTGATCTTGAAGAACGGATGAGTGGATCTTCAAGGGCCTTTGGGGCTTGATCTTGAAGGCGGATAAACGGATGAACGATGAATGGATCTTCAAGGGCTTTTGGACTTGATCTTGAAGAACAGTTGTGTTGATCCAAGGGTCGTCGGGGCTTGATCTTGGATGAAGAATCGGCACGTGACCAAAGTGCTTGTTGATTCTTCTAAGGTTTTGGCGAAGTTTCTTCAAGGGCCGTTGGGCTTGATCTCGAAGGTGGAGCGTTTCTTCAAGGGCTGTTGAGGCTTGATCTTGAAGAACGATGAATGAAGAACGAAGAACGAACTTCAAGAGAATTCTCTTCCAATTTGGGAGTAGAGAAATGTATTTTGTGAATTGGTGCTTGAATTGGTGTGGAATGGTCTCTATTTATAGAATTCCAAAACTTGATTTTTGGATTTAAATAATCAGATGAAATAAGTCGTTTCTGCCAGGTGTTGACACGTGTCCTGTTTGACGGCTTTTCTAACTCTTTTCGAATTTTCGTCGAATCACACACTATGTACAATTTATGTAATATATGAGTGTTAACATTTTGACCATCGGTCAACACTTTATTTACCGAAATTTTACTGTCTACAGTTTTTGTTTAGGTTAAGTTTGAGTTTCTAAGGTATTTGGCTACATTAATTTAGTAATTCTAGGTATTTTTCCGAGGGGAAATTCATGGCTTTGAATTTGATGCAATAATCTTTCTCCTCCTTTATGATAGATTGCACTTGCATTTGTTTTGTTCCGGTCCACTCTTTCCTTTTTTTCATGTATGCGAAGACTCTAACCTTTTTAATTTGGAGGATGAATCTGATGCAAGAATCTTTCTCCTGTTTATAATAGGTTGCACTTGCTTTTTTTATTTTTTTTTATTTTTTTCGTGTGTGTTCCATTCCGCTCTTTCTTTTTTTCGTGCATGCTCAGACTCTGACCTTTTTAATTTGGAGGATGAATCTAATGCAAGAATCATTCTCTTCCTTTATAATAGATTGGCATTTGCATCATCTATTTTGTTCCAGTCCGCTCTAACCTTTTTAATTTGGCGGAGATATGAATCTGATGCTTTCTCCTTTATAATAGATTAGAACTTACATTTTTTTTTGTTCCGGTCCATTTACATCCCGATCTCTAGATATGCCCAAGGTTGACACGTGACAACAAAAAATAGCGGTACAATAATACATAGAGTCAATTGTGCCATAAACCTTTTTTCACAGATATAACACATATTTGAGATTGCCAAACCACAACGTAAAATATATGGTTCCATATTCATGATCGTGCCATTAATTGAGAAACAAAACTGACCATTTAAGTTTCTTTATCAGCCTTCAAGTATTCACGTATCTGTAAATCAAACTTAAGAATATATTCTCATTCTCGAATCGAAGAAAGAGGCACCGCAATCAGTTAACGTACACTAGTACATACATCAACTTCAAAAGCAATTCCTTTCTACAAAAAAAACTTTATTCACTTGTAAAGATATGCATGTGCCTTTGTGGTGTCAACAAACAGTTATACCGGTTCATCCATCTATTTGCCAAACATGATCGATTGACATCACAACGGTAACCTAGATTACATGGTCTTTACGCATAAAAACATACAAAAATATTATATTATGACATATTCATCACGCCTAATTATGCGATTAACGCCCGCTTTTGCAATATATCTTTATGCCTAAACATCTCTATTAATTACTCATAAATTAACAGTCATACATGTAACACATACAAATCATGCCGACAAATTCTTGGCCCCACTACTAATATAAACAGATAATGCAGATTGAATTCAAACAATCCCTCCCTTTTTTTGGGGAGGGAGAAGCCCTGCCCTTAGTTAACAGGACTCAACATGCATATATGCTAAGAAACCAAACTCATAGCCATGCTAGATGTTAGATCTCAACTTATAATTTCAAGGGATTTTTGAACATTAGTCCTTGCAAAAGATTAAAATTTAAAAAAAATCTTGTGCTAGATTAAATATTCAATTTAATCCCTTGAATGTACTTTTATCAAAATTTGCATTCAATTTTTGTTATTTAATGTGTATTTTTATTTAATCTCTTCACATTAAATTTTAATTTTATTAATATGCACATATTTAGTTTTTTAATTATAAATGAACGTAAATGAGAAAATATTAAAAGAAATTTGTGATACAAAAATATATAAATACATAAGTGTAGATAAATGACTGCCGAAATATATAAAATTGACGTTTTTGTACCGAAATATTTGTACCTACATGATTGTATTGAAATATATTATAATGAACCTAAATGTATGTACCGAAATGTCAATACCGAAATGTATGTACCGAAATGTCAATACCGAAATGTATGTACCAAAATGTACGTACCTAAATGTCAATACCGAAATATATGTACCAAAATGTATGTACCTAAACGTCAATACCGAAATGTATGTACCAAAATGTACGTACCTAAATGTATGTACCGAAATATAATATATTGAATTAATGTACCTAAAAGTCGATACTCAAATATGCGTACCAAAATGTACTTAACGAAATGCATTATATTAAATCAATGTATCTATATGTTTGTACCGATGGATATACCGAAATATTCAAATGTATTAATGTATCCAAATGAAAAACATACAAAATTGTTATCGGATATATATTATAAAAAATTAATTGCCTAAATGTAGACACTAAAATATATTATGATGAATGAAATAAAAATTAAATTTAAATGTAATTAATACATTAAAATATAAATATAAATATAAATAAAACATCAAAATATAACTAATAAATGATATGATTAAATGTACTAGGGACTAAAATTAGATTTTAATCTTACATAAGGTTAAAGTCTAAAACTCATCTTTTTTAAGGATTAAAATGAAGTTTTCTATAATTTCAATCTTCCTAACAGTTCGGTACTAAAATCTCACAAGAAAATAAAAAACGTACTAACGTATCTTAATCATTAATAATGTGCGACATCGTGACATTGCTACCTCCTCTTCCAAACAGAGCACGGGACAGGTCACCTCATTGACAGTAGAAGTTGCGGACCTGAAGCATAAGCTTGTGGCTCAGGATCCCCATCTTGCGGAGCTGACTAGCCGGCTATCGGCCCAGCATGTTGCGATTGTGGCCAAGGGCGATAAGATAAGCCAGATCTTACACTCTCTCCAGTTGTCCGGCTTTCGATTCCCGATGCAACCGATTGATCCTCACCTACCTTCGATCTCCCAACTGCTCCACGAAGTAGATACCTAGTAGCCCAACGCAGCAGATCTCGACAACTTTACTTTGTAGTTTTATATATTTATTTATTTTTTATGTTCGGATGTTATAAAAAGTTGCTTGTACGAACCATTTTCATATATATATTATAATTAAATAATTTTTTTTGTTTATTAATTCTTGTTTATAATTTAACTAAAATAATTACAAAAACCTAATTAAAATATGTAATTTAATAAATAAATAATAAATAAAGGAATTTTTTTTTAAAATAAACTTTTAAAGCAAGGAAGTCGTTCGTCATGCAGAATCGTATACGATGAAAATTTCATAATTATATAATATTAAAATTACTCAAAAACAAATTTTACGAATTTGTGAGACAAATTTTGTTGCATTCTTGTTTACTCGACGAAAATATTCGTCATGCATAGACTTACCTAACGACTTCTTGTCATTACTATAAACTTGGCACTGATGACAAGCTGTTCCACCGTTTACCTCTGGACGACAATACTCTTTGTTCCACTATGTTTTAGGAACAAATCTATCCGTACCCTTGCGCGACGAAAATATTTGTCTTCGTTGCGCAAACATATTCTTAATATTTTCATCGCGCAAACTTATTCTTCATGAGCTTTGTGCAATGAGTGTGGATGCAAATTTCCGCCGCTTTCTTCTTGGACAAAATTGCACCAACATAACAATTAACACCTTTGGTCAAGGCCAAAAGCCTCACACGCCCACGAACCTCCGATACCAAAGTTAGAATTTAGAGAGAAAAAATGTTTGAAGAGTTTTTGCGATTTTTGCAAGAGTGTTGGAATGATTTGTTGGTGAAAATGGGTGTCTATTTATAGGGATAGGCCAGCCCCTTTGGAGAAGGAGTGGCCGGCCCTTTCATTGATTTTTGGGTTGAATTTTGGTTTAATTAGCCAATTTAATATGATTAATTGGCTAATTAAACGTAAAGGGAAGGTTATGAAATTAATTTGGTTAATTAAAGGGATACAAATGGGCAAATGTAAAGAGATGAACAAAATATGGCTAATTCCCTTTTCAACAAAGGGTAGCCGGCCCTTGACACAACTTTGGGTTTACTTTGTATCTAATTGGGTGAATTAATTGATAACTAATGGATTAATTTGGTAATTAATCCATTAATTACTCAATTAACATATTTTTGGAATAAATATGTTGAAGGTTATGTAGTGAAAAAGGTAAGAAATATATGGAATAAAATAGGTTTAAAAGTATTACCTATTTTGGGTATTTCTGGCTTAGTTGAGGATGATTACCAGCTATTCGCGCGTAGGGATTCCAAAATGCCTCAAGGGTATTTTTGTCATCTTATATCCAAAAATCCACGTGTCGCCTTATGATTATTTTTGGCTCCACAAATGCCCCCACACCTATTGGGCTGCTCGTAGGAAAGGGCAGCAGGTGTAGAGATCTTCTTGCTTTGGGAAACTTAAGACTGCTTCCTATTTTGATGTCGATTCCCTCTTTAACAGGAAATTAGATCCTTCTAGGAAAGGGAAATAAATTTTTCTTAAAGCCTATTTAAGTCCACCTTAAGTGGGTTATTAAATCAACTTTGAAGAGCAATTTATTCTACCCTACAAGAGAGAGAGAGAGAGCTTAGAGGATATTTGTTCCCCCTCCTCTAGCAATCTTCTACATCTTGCCCGTGCAAAGGACCGTCTTTCGTTGCCTTCTTCGTCTTCTCTGTGCCGCACCAATGTAAGAAAAATTTAATTTTTCTTGTCTTCTTCTTGGATAGTGCTGTCATGGGGCAGCCGTCGGGGTGGTGCGGCACGTCAGCTGGCAAGGGCCAGGAGTCAATTTGGCATGGGCCGAGGAGGTGTTGTGGCAGGCACCACTACTTTAGGCTGCTCGACTTGGCTAGAGCCAAGTGCAGCTTGTGTGACTGGGGTCGCGGATTGTAGGGCTGAGGCGTAGTGCTAGGCGAGTCGCATGGCTCATGTTCTTTGGACTTTCATCTCATAAATGTGTATGTCCAAGTAAGGGGAGTTCAAGGCCTTTTAAGTTATTTCTTTATTTACTGGTTTAACTTAACAGCAAAGAAACTGGATTAATTAGCTTGACAAAATTAATCAAAGATGGGACTTGAACAAAAGTAGTTGAATATGACATGGGATTTAATGAAAGATGCATAAATAACAACGTAAGTACAAATGAAGGAGATTCAGGCAATATTACAACCTTTTTGGGCAAGGTTCATTCTCTTGCAGCCACTTTTCCTTGCATTTTACAAATGTTGAAGTCTTGAAAAATGAAACATAAACTAGGTTCACTAAAGGGATTCGATACTACAACACAGAGAAAGGTAGCATAGCTTCTAACACTGACAAAAGATAACTTTCTATGGTGGACCCACAAATATGAAGGCTAAACAAACTAAAGCTTTTTGGTCTGAAGCTGTTGGAATGTAGGGTTAAGTGTAGTTGTTTGATTGGTTGAGAGAGACTTCTACTTGCTTCTTTGCTGCCTTTATAGACTTCTTAGACCGAGTGCCAAGTTTTCTCTTCCAGTGATAGCTTTTGGAGTAAGGTGAGTCATCATCTGCTTTTGTTATTTACTCATCCATGCCACGAAAAAGTACTTTTTGTTTAAGGTGAGTTGCTCTCTGTCACTTGTCATTTCAATCATAGGGTTGCTGCCTATTAACTGACGGAAATGGTTTTTAAATTTGTCTTGGGTCAGTGCCTCATTCAACCCAAAACCAAGAAGCCTTTGCGAGCTTGGGCCTATAATACCTTCAGCCCAAACAAAGATGGTGGTGGTTTCATCTGATGGCTGGGAAAGGTTAGGAGTGGAAGAGGAGGAAGAGGAAGACATTGGTGTTGAGAGAGGGTAATGGGTTTGGTGGTCATTGCTGGGTATGTGTATATGGCAATGGCATTGTGTGTTTTTATAGGTTTTTGGGTTGATGGCTGTGTCATGGGGGTGTATGTTGGGTTTTCCTTTCTTGCTTTGTGTTTTTGTGTGTTTATTTTGTTCATCTGTTCTGTGTGTTGGTTGGACAGAGAGAGAGAGAGAGAGAGAGAGAGAGAGAGGCTTTTAAAGCTTGATGCTCTGTGTTTTAGTGCTCGTGAACCATTGAATCGATTCCATGATCTTGATAGGACTATTGAGATGCACTTTCTTCTAAATTATGTTTTGTCAAACAACAATGATAGAGTCACAAAATTTATTCACCAAGTATGGTCATTAAATGATGTAAGGTATAGCAAATTAGGTATGTACACTGAACTTCAACTCTTAAGTCAATTATGAACTTTCATGTTATTTAGGAATTAAATTGGTGAGCTAATTTGGGATTCGTAATCGTAGTACTCTTTAAGAAATACTACAATCATTTGTTCATACGCGACGTTGATGATCCTAAACCATTGATGCATTATGTATCTTTATATTTTAGTTCATCCATATATATCTTGGGGAAAAAACATGATTATAAATAACTAAAATGTAAGTTTTTGTAAGGTTTAGTGAATTTTGAAAAAGTATTTCATGGACTTTGGCATTTTTTTAATACAAACAGTATTTTAACTAATAAATTTCTAGATTATGGCAATTAGAACTTGGATGTAAAAGAGAACACACTAATGTAGTCAATTTATTGTTAAATAAAAATAGTTAACAGAGTTATCTATATTGAAGTTAGAAGACGTGTCAAAATATTAGTAAAGAGACATACAAATGGAATAGCAGACCTGGAGCCCCCAAAAACTCGGCTTAGTTGTAACTGAATGAGTATCAATTAAGTTATAAACTCAAATGTTCTAGATCTGAATCTTTATGATTAAAAAATTATCCAGCTTATTATATGAGCTTATATTGAATGAGAGAAGCCTCTATCTAGTACATTGGGGGTGAGATTGGAGTGATAACTTGGGTTAGTGCTAACCTTTCTTTTGTTCACCCTAAGCTTATTTACATTATGAGACATTTCATGTGTATAGAAATAAACCAAGATATTCATCATTATCTTTTTAAAGGAATATATATGTGTGTGTGTGTGTAATAAGAGGGATCTTCATTTTTCTACAAAAAATAGGGACACCATTTTGACCGTTAGATTTGACTTTAATAAAATTGTGTGTTTGAGATTGTGTAGCTTGTGCTTTAATCTCAACCACAAAATTTCATTAAAGCCAATTCAACGGTCAAGAGGGTGTTCCCATTTTTTTTTTTAAATGGAGATCTCTCTTGTTAAGGAGACTATAGATATATATATATATATATATATATATATCTTTATTTTATTTTTTATAAAAATAGGGATTAGTTGTGGGGTCCACACCATATCAAATTTTAACAATCCAAACCGTCTATTTTTTCGAGTTGCACCTCATAGATCATCCTTGCAAAATATTAGTCAAATCAGAAATATTTAAGACATCTAATTGGGTTAAAAATTAAAAAAAAAATACTTTGTTATATAAGAAACTATGAAATTTTATCTTGATAATTAAATAGACAAATGATTTCAAATTGAATTGAATTTTTGCAAGAATGATCTATGAATCGAGACTTACAAAATAAATGGTATATATATGTAGGTGGTGAAATGAGAAACAAGTAATTGGCATTAGCTCAATTGGTAAGAAATGGAGCGTAGGTGTAGTAGAATATAGGTAGTATGACCGAACTTGGTCAAGAAAAGAACGATAAGTTGGGGCAAAATGAGACAATAAAGATGCTATCATTCTATCATTCTATCATTCGTCGCCCAATACCATGTGTGATGTGAGTGGCTAATGCAGTGTGGGATTAATGTGCATCAATAAATCCCTCCTTAATTATGTATGTTCATTCTCTTTTGAGCTATTCAATCTGCTAACTAGAAGAAGAAAAAAAAGTACAAATGCTAAAGGTGAAAAGAAAAGTGCAGGAATCACTCCCGAATAAAATGTAAGCAAAATGTGCAGCTTGAACGGTATGAAAAGTGAAACACAAGGGTTACTAGTTTGGAGTGAAGTGACATAAGAAAGTCATTGACGTAGGACAAAAACAAAAAACAAAGAGCTTGCCTTGATGAATTTCAACCGTGCCTCCTTTTTTGATGAATTTCAACTGTGCCTCCTTTGGCAGTAACACCAATAAGCAAAAGGGGTGTGATTTCCACACACCATTTTTTACTTCTCACACACCCCTATTACTTTCTGTCCGTTAGATATTCTTCAATTCATCCAATCCGATGGCCGAAATTCAAAAAGGTGTGAGAGAAGTAAAAAGGGGTGTGTGGATATCACACCCCTAAGCAAAACTGCTGACCACAAGAAACACGGAATTGACACCAGCGGCCTTGTGACTTGATCAGTTGATCCCACTTTACCCCCGGAATCACGAATGTGTTTGTTTTTTATAAGAAAAATTAACGAAAAGTCTAAAAAAAATGTAGTTTTAATGAAAAATGACAAATAAATTTGTAGTGAATAGTACCAGAAAAAGATAAAAATGTGTTTTTTTTGTTAAAAGTGAACGATACCGAGAATGTTTCGTTAAAACTCTTCTTTTTTTTTAACACTTTATCAAAGCAAAGAGATGAATTCGAACTTATTAACTTCTTTCAACTTTGGAACAAGAATTGCATTTATTGATTTCTACGTAATTTTAGTTGGTTTCTCTTTTTGGATACCTGTTTGGGCCCAAAATGACAGTTTGGGCCGGGTGTGAAGTATTTCTCAGCCCAGAAGGAGATGCTGCAGGATAGTCGATTTATGGGCTTACTGAATTGAGTCGGCCGAGTCCTAGCAGGAAAAGGATTTATCTAAGTAACGATAAGGGAAGCGAAATCCATCCGTGAAGACAAATAGTCCCAGTACGATAAGGAGTCTCGGTGAGAGGCCTAGCGGAAGAAGAAGTGGCCGAGGTAAGGTCTGATTGGGGTAAGGAGTCCCAATCCGAGTAAAGTTATGATTCGATCAGAAGGGGATTCGGCTCCTATAAATACAGAAGCAGTGGCAGCGTGCAAGGGACCTCCAACTCAACACACAAATTTGCCCTGCGCAATTTCTCGCTTTACGCGAAACCTCTCAACACCCTTGAGATTTTTATTTTCCTTTGCGCCTTCACACCTTCAGTTTGGATAAACAGCACTGTGAAGGCAACCGGTAAACACCTTCACTTTGGATAAACAGCACTGTTGCCGTAGAACCAACCGTCCGTTAAGCACCTTCAGTTTGGATAAACAGCACTGTGACAGGGTCGACTAGTTATCTATCCAAGTCTCGGCCGACGAGGGTTTTCGTATCCTCGTCGACAGAGGTCATCTCACCAGCCATCTCGGCAAAGTGAGGTGTTAGTGATACTTAGGCTCGGTGCCTCAACGCCGAGTTATTTTATGATTGCATATTCACAAGTGAGTTTCAGAGTTCGGCACTTGGACGGCCGAACCACGTTCATTATCAAGACCTTCATCCGCTTTGAGTATTTGTGCCCCTATACTCTAGTATCGATTCGGCGTGGTTTTACCTTCACCAATACGGTGACTGTTGCTGAATCGGACGACGACGAGCCGTGAACTTTGTAATTGGTAGCCTTGTCTTCAGGCTTGAGGACCCAGAGGCCGAGACGTGTTCCTTTCTCGGCCGCAGTTGCAAGACACAAAAGTCAGCTGCGCGCATCCACACAACATCAAGACATTTTTACTCATCGGTCGAGCTCGGCCGACGAGTTGGCACGCCCCGCACACATTTGAAGAACGTAGTTAGCTTACTAATTACTCGGCCTGCGCGCCACGTAGGCTAGGTGATTTTTGTAGTCAACAATACCAAAGATCACCGCTAGTTTTGGGTTTGGATTCTTGTTCTCAATTGGTTACCTGGATTCCATTTTGCTTCCTGGGTCTGATACATGAAACAAGGACGCTAAGGAGTCGGTCTCCCAATCCAATCCTACAACATTATGTGAAAAAAATTGTGGTCATGCGTGATGGATTTGAGATACCGGCACCTTGCATCCTCAATTCATGCAAGTCTCTCATTTTCCTTGTTCGTATGTATATGTTTCCAATACAACAGAGCAAAACATTCACACCAGAACAAGGCAAAGGGATCAGATTAACAGATCTCTAATGCCATAGAGAAAATCCAAAACAGAAAGAGCCAACAATTCCAATATATAAATAAGTAGTCCTCTTCATAACATATCAAATTCTTGAAATATCAGTGATTAGATGTTTTCCATGATAAGTTTTCAGCTGTAAGAGCATAATTACAAGCTTAGAGTGTGTTCAACTACTGAATGGTATATCCCCATTCCAAAACACTCCTATACGTATCATTTTTTTCCTTCGTCACACTCGACATCAAAACAAAAGATGCTCTTCCTTTTTAGTTTCCGCTATGAGAGCTTTTCATCGATTAAAAGTATCGGATGGAGTGCAACGCTGCTCAGCATCAAACTGAAGGGAAATGCCTATTGAGGTTGTAGGGCAGTGAGTAGAACTCTTCACTCCTGGTATCTGTGTTGTAATTCCGAAACTTTTCCCACCAGTGCCTACCACTGTCTCTCCGAGTTGCACTGTGTCCACGGCTGACAGTTGAGTCCAAGAAGAAAGCGACAATGATGGCAACGGTTGCTGGAGATGAGAAAATTACTTCAATGATATTGTTGAACTGCAGTTTCAAATAAGCAACATTCATGAGTTAGCAGAGAGTTATGTGTAAGACAACTTTTAAGCTGTCCAGATAAGTTGCAATTAAAACTACTCACCCAAATGGAACGAGTGTGAACAGGACCGCGATCAGAAATCAAGTGGTACTCATGAAAGTATTCTGTCACCGAAAGACCCATGAAGATAGAAAATCCTACAATGAACATCGTCCTAAAACTGTTTAGGTTGCAGAACTGGAGCAAACCAAGACCAGCAGAAGCTGCACACCAAGCAATGTATATCAGTATTGACATTTCAAAATCTAAATCAAATATGTGAACTTTGAAGGAGTATAGACACTAAACTGAGATATATTAACTATTAAGTATTCAGTCCACATAAACTCAAAACAAAAAAATCAACAAAACATAGTCATAATTATGATTTAGGAACAAAATGCATACCAACATAGGCAAAGAGGACGCAATACAATGCTGCGAAAATTGGCAGTGGTATCGAAGCAAGAAAGGCCCCAAATTTTCCTGCGTATGATATAATTAATGACACCCTCAGACTAGATAATGCAAACAAAGTTATGAATAGTTTATATTGTTAAATGAGTAAAACAGAGTACTCTACCTAATACAGAGAAGAAGAGCATAAAGGCTGCTGCTATCTGAATTACTCTCCGACTTCCAACCCGTGTCATCCCCAGAAGGCCAGCATTTTCACTAGAAAATTAGGGTAGGATCATTAGATCACAGTCGCTTTCTCTTTTTCTTTCAGTTAACGATTATAGTTGCTTTCTTCTTTAGATGAGTTTTCTGTTAACGCAGAGTTCTACAAGCCTACAACTAAGGTGTCCACGCTGTCAATGTCTAAAACTAAGCAACCATGGAGCACTTGTAATATGGATCGAGAACTGTGACTCATATTATTGTTCTTCAGAATTATATGCAGACAAACTGTTAAATTGAGTCAGAGAAGCATAGGTCCTTATTCCATAATTCTACAACAAAAGACATCATAACTGCATAAGTTAAATACTTACACTGAAGCAGTGGAGCCAGATACTGAACCAAATATGCCATCCAGAAAAGTGCTTATGCCCTGAATTTACAAGACAAAATAAGTATTTCATTGCCACAATTATAAAGATGTGATTAACATTAGAATTCAATTGGACCACTTCCTACCAGCCAGCCAACACCTCTGCTGATAACAGAAGGTGGTATAGGGGTGGCACTCCCATATCTTGACGCCGCAATAAATGTACCTATAGACTGCCCCAAATGAATGCGGAGTAAAGATATGTCAGCACGTATGAAAAGCAATGTGTATGTATTTTATAAACCTTTTCACTGGGAAACATCAACTTAAGATGAGAATGGCATATTTATTCTTCGATGTCGAGAGAGCCATCTATGAAGGCATATTAATACAAGTTTCCTCAAGAAATCTTAATAAAGATGTCTGGTCTACTTTATGTATATATGCAAAATAAACATCTGCCTTCGTAATTTCAGTCTTGAACTATCAAAACTAAAATAGGCAATGCAATAAAGAAACAAGAAACAAATTCAGAAGTCTTACCTCAATAATGGCAACGAAAGCCGCAGCCATCATTGCAAAAGTATCTCCAGCATTAAAATTAGGACGCCCCCATTGAAACGGATAGGGAATCCTTATCCTGCATGTGGTGGAAGAGAAAACGTTATTGATTGTCACAGTTATTATTAAAATCAGGAATTACATTACAATGATACCAGCGTCTAGCAATGCAGGACTAAACTTCTGGAGCATGAAACCAAGAGATAAGAGGGGACGCAATTGTTTATGGTGCCTCAGCAAGTGCACTATGATAATTAGGCTTATGTTTGATCCTATGATAACTCAACAGGAAGTTTTCTTCAGAACATGGAAAACAACCACAACATAATTGCGGAAACACGGTATAACTAGAACAGCTTTCTCTAACAGAACAAGGAAAATAAGATCCCATGGTTACTCAAAACAGGAATTGTTCTTCAGAAATATTGAAAGGCACGAACATCATCATTGCAGAGTGCATAACCAGAACATGTTTGATTGTTTCAAACAATCCGCCTCCAACAATTTCTCTATTAACTGTATCTTGTATTTGGGGTCATATAATTGCACATCTCAGTTTTCATTGCAAACAAGTATTTCCCGCTGAAGTAAACTGTTACCAACAACTCTCTTACAGAATAATCGTATGGGGAAACAAATCCATTACCACTAGCCATGAATGGTTGAGCACTAACATAAAAAAACAAAATAAAAAAACATGAATGATCGATTGAAAATGTCAGTACTGGTGCTTCTTGCATGAAATGCAAAGCTAGCTAGAAGTTGAAGTTTACCATGGAGCAGCGCTAATCAGCCCTGAACGATCAGTACGGCAACTAGTTTGAGTTGCATAAGGTCTTTTCTTATACGCACCAGCTGCTGTCAAAATTTCTGCATATGTCCATACAATCGCAACTGTAAACAGTATGGCAAATCGACCAAATATAGGCGGCTTTAACTTCATCGTGTACTGCAGTAACAATGGTCAAATATCAGAACAGACTATTAGTAAGAGTAGATATCCATATTTCACATCTATACATAATATAACTTGAGATATTGAGAATTAAATTGAAGATGTCTGCATGAAAATGACCATTCAGGACATTGCCCACCTGTGATATGAAAACCACAAGGATCAGTGCGGGTAATCCAATTTCAACACATTTTGCCAGCTGCAACCATCAAACAGAGAAAAAAAATCAAAACAAAGTAATACTGACATGTAGTTGACAGAGAAGCTTAAAGGAGGTCTGAGTTACTTAACTAATATCAAACCCATGTTTGAAGTAGTGCCTAAAAGCTCCCATGATCAAATACTATATTTTTTCGTAGAAGTGACATTTGAGATTTAACATATTAATTGACCACTAAAGGTTCCAGGAGCTCTTCAATATCTTTCTTACAAACCAACTACTTGCACAGAGCAGTAACACAACGATTGGTTCAGAATGGTTACCTGAGGGAAACCAAATACAAACAACCCAAGTCCAGTAAGCGTTACAAGAGGAACTGCAGAAAGGGGACTAAGATACCTGCATCAAGCCACATCATAATCAAGTTCTTTCTTAGACAAAGTAACAACAAAAAATCACATCAAGAAATTCTAATTTTGGCTTCACTACCGCTGCAACTTACCTCCCAAAAATTCTCACAAACCCAAGAAAGCCAAAGATCACCTGCAAGATAGATGCAACCGCAATTGCTCCTTGCAATGCTTTCATGGTTTCCTTAAACCTCTAACGAAAAACATTCACAGATAACAATGAGCATAAGTATGAAAAAATTCAAAACCCCGGAAAGTATATGCATTAAACTCCCTCTATGTCAGAATGAAATAGTAAATGGTAGCCATTTTTATGTGAACCCTTCTTTACCATCCACACATTCGGTCCTAGAGTCCAACAGAAAGCTAAAAAGCACAAAAAAATAAAAAGGAAAAAGGAAAATGGAAAAATTGTGGGACACCAACCCGGTGGGGGTCTATGTAGACATCGAACCTCCTGGACAAGGCAATGGAGACAGCAGGGATGATGAAGGCATATGAGGCCCCAATCACCACGGGAAGCCGAGTCCCGAACCAAGTCTGCAAGAGTGTGTTGATCCCAGCAACAAAAAGGATTGTTTCAATCACTTCAGCCTTCTCTACCTTTTAACACAAAACATAGAAATTTCTGTTAGAAATATCACTATGAGCCAATAAATCAGAAGTAGGAAACAAAAAGGTAACGACTTTTTTATTTGTAAATTTGGGGGCTTTAATGTCTTACATTGCCACCACCCATGAGAGGGACAAGTAATGTGGGGATGAACACAGTGGTCCCAAGCATTACCAGGAAATGCTGGAATCCCAGAAGTATGGCTTCAGCTGCATTTAATCAAACAAGTGTTAGCAAATAGTGCAACAAAAAAACAATCTTTTTAGTAGGAAACGAAGAGAAAATAGGAGGGAAAACGAAAACAGAATATAAAATACAGGGGATCATAGCAAAAAATAAAATGCTTAAATGCCAGGAAAACGAGAAAAAGAGAGGGCTAAACTGAGAAAACTTAAAGAGATTCGAGAGGAAACACTGAAACACAAAAAGGTTGAGAAAATTCATGCGATTATTGAGAGAAAAAAAATACCATGCTAGTATAAAGGAAGCAACTTTATCAGAGTTTGTTTATTTTATTTTCTTACACACGCAAACTAGCCTCTGGAAAACCATTTGCTTCTCTTACAACCCATTTTTTTCTTGGCAACCGAACAAAACTGACATTGCCCAAAAACAAAGAAAATGTAAATAACCATCACAGAAAAAAATGGAAACTTTCTCCTATTATCCATGGTAAATGTAATGTGATGGAAACAGGTTAGTGCTCTGTGTGTTTGCATGTTAGAGAGAGAGAGAGAGAGAGGGTACGCCATGGGGGAGAGGAGGTGACACAGAAATCGACACCGGGAAGCTGGTCCTTGATGGGGTGAGGCTGGAAGTCATCTGTCTTTTGGGGCCCTCCACCGCCGCCAGCCATGGCTGTTGATGGTGGAGAGGAAGGAAAAAGCTTGAACCTTAGAGGGGAAGGAAGAATGGGAGCTCAAAAACTCCGAGCCTCCCTCTCTCTTGCTCTGAGCTGTGTGCTGCGCGCTGTTGTCCGTTTCGGTCCTAAAAGCGTGACAAGAGTGTCGATGATCATTAATTAAAAGCAATTAAAAGGAGAGATGTTAGGCACATACGTTATGACTTCTAGTCCAACTTACTTACCAAATTACATTTTCTTTCAAGTTTCAAGACTAACACCAATGTTTTTGTATCTGATTTTACACCACGTAATTGGTTGACTATCACTCTTATAAAATTGGTTTTTTTTTTTTTTGTCATTAGTTAAATTGGGGGTGGGGGGATTCGAACCTTGGATGAGGTGGGAGTTGTTTTGGCTCTAGTGCCACTGCACTAGGCCCCCATCCTCTATAAAATTGGCTTTCATTCATGTGATTCTTGTGTATGTGGGACCTATTTTTGTATTGGATAGAGATGTAACTAATAGATGCGAGTCAGTTAAAAATAAATGTATGCACTCTCTTTAGTGATATTTAAGTCTAAAATAAATACAAGTGACTTATAACTCCGTTGATTAAGAGCATTCATTTTAACATCTGAAATTCCATATTCAAATCTCCTAAGTAAACATGTCATATATATATATATATATATATATATATATATATATATCACAGTTTAACGTATATACATACAAAATATTTATTTGCAAACTTTTAGTAAGTCATTTGTGCATATTTGTGAGTGAGAAACGGAGTATGGCTAAGCTTAATCATACCCTGATCAATTGTATCAAACTCTTGCAACAATGTCAGTGGGTGTGAATACTCTTCTAATTTGCAAGTAAGCAACAATTTTTACATAGTTTTTCATGAGTTTCTCATTTTATTTTTATTCCATCCTATTTTCTCATCTAACACTTTATTTTTTGTTTTTTTTTTTATTCTTATAAAAAAAATGTTGCGTAATTTAATAGAACATTATAGGTCGTACGACTAGAGACCATCAGAGTCGTATCTGAGTGACAGACAGGAATTGTAGGTTGCAGCAGCAGCATATCATATCCTCTGACCATGTCAGAAGAACTTTTGGACTTTTACTGTCACATAATCCAGTAATTAATCATTTTTTTTTTTCTTATTATCTCTTAAACACAGCTTAGAATTTACTAAATCCAAAACCCAAGTCATCCCTAACCATGAAGGTTTGAAAATAGCATTACGTGTATCATTGTCATACAGATTTCATTTTTTTGTCACAGCTTTTTTAGTTAAACTTCAGTCATAAAACTTAATCGGCATTAGAGTTGCTCTTTTTGTGCATAAACTATTTTTTGGTATTATTTTGTTAGTCCAAAGATCCAAGTCATCCGGTATTGTCGTTAACTACGAAAGCTTATATGAAAACTACTTGGTTCACTCACTACTATACGTCATTTCTTGTTACATACAAATTACATTTTGATATTTGTTGCAATAGAAAAATTGTTTTTGGGATTCCTAATGTATTATTAATGATAAATTTAGACTATGATTTGCTAGTAGGGATGACAACGCTTCAAATTAGGAACATATATCTATGGATCCCAATAATCGCAAAAATTGTTCGTACTCAAGTTCACAAATTAATCATCAATTATTCCATAATCATAATAGCTGGGCATTAAATTAGTCATCGGTTAACTGATTACTGATTACCCATTAAAAATTAAAAAAATTATTTTTAAAAATCAAATGCAAGAATCAAACCATAAAACATCTACATAAACACTATTATTAACGAACGAAATATGACCATAAAATATTTACAATTATAAATGCACATAATATGTTAGAAAACATGAAACGGGTAAGTACATGTAAGAAACATGATTTTAGCGTCACCTATGGACGAGAAGAAATGACTTGTGTTACACATATAAAGAGCTAAACAATGTTCTTTACACAATATTACTACTTTTTAAATCGGAATATCACTTCTATTTAAATCGGAATATCACTACTTGTATGTGCAATATATTTACCATTTGTTCTATAGTGACCAAAATATATTCTCTACACTAGAGTAGCTTTAATTTAATTTAATTTTTTTTAAAAGAGACAACTAGTGGCGAATCACGATTATCCACTTCTTCCTGGGCCAGAGGAGGTTAATGGAGAATTTCACTTTACTTGTGGCCACGATCAAGCAGATTCACATTTTACAAGATATTGAACCCAGGACCTCCTTTTTTTCTTTAGGGAACTTCTATTCGCACTTTTTCACTGAGCCATTTGTCGTGGTTACACTAGAGTAACTTTTTGACCTTATTGGATTTCAACTTTAGACGAGAAGAGTAGTGATTGGTTTTTGCCAAAGTAAATGTAAAATGTCCCTCCAAATTTTGTTTTACTTTTGCGATTTCTGAATTTTGATTGGTTGGATTTTAACGTATGGAGCAAGAAAGGAGCAGAGTCAAAATGAAGGTATACCAACCTGTGCTCCTTTCCTTAAGTTGGGTTTATGTTGGTGATCTATATTCTTAAAGTACCACAAGAAATCATTTTTTCAGCATTTTGGGTAGCACTTTAATCTGTCGTAAAGTTTTGGATTTCGTAATACATACATTTTGGTTTTGGTTTTGGGTACAAACTCAAAGCACTCACTGAATTAGTTGCCATATCTCTATCATCAAAGATTCAATACCCACTTTAGGTTAACAAATATCCACTTTAGGATATGAGTGAGCCCAACTAACGGCACTAAGGTTGAGGCCTCCATTTATTTGGGTCCTTTTATTTCTCAAAATTCAGCCCATTGATGAATTATCTTAATTTCTGGAGATAAACTTCAATAATGTTGTCTTAACTAGGCTAGTAGCTCTTGGACCGGATAAAATCAACGTGGGATTCGGTGGGACAAAACTGTAAAAAACTTCATGCTTTTGTTAGAGCTGTAAATGACGTGGTATGCAACCCCTCTTGTCTTACTCTAGTTTTAAGCAATTTATAAAAGGAAAACTAATGAAAATGGTTTGAAAACTTTGAGTTTTAATGGTAAAGACAAATAAATGGTAAAGTGAATAGTATCAGGATTGATTTTTTAGTGTTAAAATGTGGTTTTTCGTTAAAGTGAATAGTACCAGAAGCTTTTCGTTAAAGTTCCCTTTATATAAATGGGGTGTGTGGGTTTTAAGCAATTTATAAATGGGGTGTGCTATCCACACACCCTTTTTTACTTCTCACACAATGACACACCCTGACTCGAGATGTCCACTAGGACTCTGAATCGAGCTGTGCTGGCCGACACCTAGAAGGTGACAAAACCATAAAGTGTAGTGATGTGAAAAATTTGTATAAATTTAAAACTAAAAGTGTATAAATATAAGAGTGCGCTTGTAAGCGAGAGTGAACCCAATTCACTCGTGTGCAGAGCATAAGTAAAGTACAGTAGAGGTAGGATGATAATTATATCATTGAATGTACTCTCTAGTATTGTAGTTTGCCAAGAATCCTCGTCGACACGCAACCACTGCTACTAAAACCTGGAGGGGTGAAAAATAAGAGTGAGTGGGCCTGAAAATAAAGTTTTATAAAAACTTTTTTGAAAACGTTATAACCCCTCGCCGTAAAACAAGTATAGTTTCCAAAAAATCATACTACGTATAGGTATGAAATCAAATGCACGCAAATAGTAAAATCCAGACATATGCCAAAGCACAATAACTCAACAGCAATATAAATATAATCATGTGCTCAACAATCTATACTAGCACGCAAGTCAGAGTCGCCTAATGCGGCCTGTATGACTGCACCTATTGTTCATCAGTCTATGCCAACACAACTTGATTCGGAGTCCTAGTGGACATCCCGGGTTGAGGTGTGTCACATAACCTTTGTTAATTTTTGTCCGTTAATTTTCTTCAATTCATCTGATCTGATGGCCAAAAATTAGAAGGATGTGTAAGAAGTAAAAAGGGGTGTGAATATCACACCCCTTTATAAATACACAGAGGTCTAATCAGTACACATAACTCCAACAATAGATAGAGATTATTGGGTATTATCAATATCTCTCTCAGCACACTTTTGGCCCCCGGAATTGCTTTAGCCTTTGAAGTAAGCCAAATGATTGGTTGCACAAGCGTAACACTATGAGCTAGTTTGGTATTGTTGTGCTTTTGTTTTTTTTCTTTCCAAAAAATGCTTCTACTGTGAGAAGAAATAACTGTAAAATATAGTAATTTTGTGTTTGGTCAATTTTATTGTAAAAGTGCTTTTAACCAAAAAAAAAAATGTAGTGTCCAAGTCTTTTGTAAACTTTTACATAAAACTTTGGTGAAAGTCATTAAATGCATTGGATGAAAATATCATAGTGAGGACAATAAAGAGTGTAGACAAGCTAATCTGACAGGTATGCCAAATCACATAATATCTTGTTTTAAATGTCCTAATAAAATAACTAGTCAATTGAATAAAGAGTGTAGACAATTCTTCTGGGGAAATACGAAAAATTGGAATCCGATGGGTTGGAAAAATGCTTGTAGGCCTAAGTAGGCTGGTGGCTTGGGTATCAGGAACTTGGAGCATTTCAACAAGGTTTGTCTTGATAAGTTAGGATGGAAAGTCTTATTTGATAAAGACAACTGGTGGACAAATATAGTTAGAAGGAAATACCTAAGAGTTGAATCTTTTATGGAAACAAAAGCAAGGCAACACAATTCCACAACTTGGAAAGGCATTTTGAGTGCCAGAGACATCATATCAAAGGGTATGAGGTGGGTTATTGGTGATGGCAAGGACATCCTGTTCTGGACCCATAATTAGGTTTTTCCTCACCCTCCTTATCACCTTATACCAGAAAACCAAGTTCAAGGTATTGACTGGGATATTAAGGTGGTCGAGTTTATTGTTGATAGGTAGTGGGATAGAATCTTTTGAACAAACATATAAGAAATAACATAATGCATAACACCTAAATCAATTAATACTCTAGTAAAATGACCAAGAATATTCAACGTACCCATAATCAAATCAAGGTTGCTCTGAGTATCCTGCAGAGTGGTGTGATGGACACGGCCCTACGCCTGCTGTCAACCTCTATGACCTCGGTTTCCTTGATTACCGCGTCCCTGAATACCTTGTCCTTGACTTGTATGATTAGGCTATCTCGTCGAACCGACACTACTAGAAGCGACATCAACATTCTGAGGCTGACTTCCAGCATACCACTGCAGTCCACCCTCTGATATGGTGCATACAACGTATAGCCTCCTTGATACGGTGGATAACCACCCTGATAATAAAAATCAGCTGGATACTGATATGATCATCCGGAATATGGAACTACATCCACTTAATAGTGGTAAGCACCATCATAACCTATCGGAGTATAGGTACTAAGTCCCTGAATCTGCTGAAGGGGAACTACAGGTGGTATTGTAGGGGACTGAGGTTTCTGCAGATTTTGCGGACATTGGTTAGCTTTGTGGCCCATCTAACCACAAGTGAAACATCCACTGCTACCTCTTCTACACTCCCTGAAATGACGGTTATTACATCTACGACAAAGTGGAGCACTATAGTTGTTAGAATTTCTTTACTTCTGAAAATGAGAACCACCTGAGGACCGGCTGCCCCTTCGCAACGCATATAACTAGAACCATCACTGGACGAACCAGAACTGTTACCACTCTACTTAAAATTCTGAGTTTTACGAAGACCATAAGATGACTGCCTTTTATCCTTATTGTTATTATTTTTCTGAACATTACCTTTTTCCTTTTCCTCATCACTATCATCCAGAGCATTCTCGGAGTCCTTAACCCGGAGTAAAACCTCAAAAAATAAGTCACCATAGAATGCAACCTCTTACGAGTCCCTTTCTTAAAACGTCCAAGCATCTCAACAGGATTTGTAGCAGTCTCTGGACAATGCTGAGACAAGTCTGTGAACTTTCGGTGATAATCAGTGGCTGACATTTTCCCTTGCTTCAAGTTCGAGGTGGCATGGTTTTGACATTAGAGATAAAAAAAATGATTACAACTTATAACACAAGCGAAGAATACAGAACTGCCAAACCTAGGCTCTGATACCAAACTGACACACCCCAACCGGAGTCAAGATGTGCTAGCCATCACGTGATAGTGACGTAGCCAAGTGCACAACAGAAGTGAATAATTAAAGAAAATGTGAACAAATAAAAACTAAAACTAACTTATTTAAAATAGAGATAATAAGTAAGTGTGTGGAAGTGGTCAAGTCTAAGATACAAACATTTCAGAGCATAGGTAACCAAAGAGAACAATCGAACTGACTAAGTATTAATTATGCAGCCAGAGAGAAGATCCCTACATTATTTTGTGGAATGTCAGAACTGCTCGATAACCCTTGTATGCCATGCAAAAGAACATCTACTTAGGACCTGGATGGACGCAAGACAGAAGGGTCAATGGGCAAAAACAAAGCTTTAGAAAACACATTTATCTTTTTGAAAGTACTAACCCCTCTCTGTAATGCCCGTATAGTTTCCAGGGTCTTTATGAAGTTGAATAAAAGCTTCATCAAGTCATAAAACTGTGTAACTCGTCCACAATCATGTCAACCAAAGCTCGACCGAGTCGGAGCTCATGAGTCACCGAGTCAAAGTTCACCAAATCGAATAACAAATGGTATGGAAGTGGTCATGAGGTCGAAATGAGTCTGATGGTGATCTTCACAAGTTTGATATGTGAAGAATTGATAGGTTTATATGTTGTTGGGTGGCTTGGGTGCAAGAAGGAAGAAGAAGTTCTGACAGAGGAAGATAGAGAGAGATAATCTGATTGGGCAGAAAAGAGAAAGTTATATTTTGATTGGGCCAAGGGAAATAGGAGCCAATATAATTGGTGGATAAGGATAGTCACGGGTCAAAGTTTCAAAAGAAAATACGATATAATCCTACTCGTTTACACACTTAATAATCATAACCTTCTTGTTACGACTCCAATTCGGGTCTAACTCGTGCCAACACACTCGTGACATCGAGTACAATTTAATTACGATAGCGGGAATAATAATTTAAAACTACATATGTACATCCACATCACTAAGCCAACCAGGGCATAATCGTCATTTTACAAAATCGGGGAAAGATTATATAGAAAATAGTGAGGGGTCGTCACACATGCGTGTTCATAAAGAAGTCACATTCTGGATTTGCAATCGTTGCAATTTATGTCAATGATATGAACCTCATCGGGACTCCCACAAAGCTTGAGGAAATTGCTGCATGCTTGAAATCAAAATTTGAGATTAAGGACCTTGGGAAAACTCAATATTGTCTCGACCTGGAGATCAAGCATTGTTCGGATGGAATCATAGTACATCAATCGAACTACACCCAAAAGGTGTTACGTCATTTTAATGAGGATAAAGCGAAGCCTTCGAGTACACCCATGGTCGTTCGGACTCTAGATGCTAAATGAGATCCCTTCCATCCAAAGGAAGATGAGGAAGAGATTTTGGAACCCGAAGTTCCTTACCTAAGTGTAGTTGGGGTTTTATTGTACTTGGCTCAGTGCACTAGACCTGACATCTCCTTCGCTGTTAATCTTTTGGCAAGATACAGCAATGCGCGCACATGCAAGCACTTGAATGATGTTAAAGACATTTTCCGCTACCTTAAGGGTACAATAGATTTGGGCTTGTTCTATACCCGCGAATCTCCGTGTGTTGCCACCCCCTATGGTCCTCGGGTTGATTTTCGCCGAGTTGGTTACGCAGATGCTGGATATCTGTTTGATCCACATGGGGCACGTTCTCAAACGGGTTATGTCTTTACCGTTAAAGACACAATTATATCTTGGAGGTCTATGAAGCAAATGCTAGTTGCGACTTCGTCGAACCATGCTGAGATTCTCGCCCTGCATGAAGCATCGTGTGAATGTTTTTGGCTGAAAGAAGTTATGAAACATATTCGATGCACTATTGGTCTTACATCAGTCGTTGACCTTTCTACGATGATCTCCGAAGACAATGTAGCATGTATCAAGCAGTTAAAGAAGGGATACATCAAGGGAGACAACACCAAGTATATAACGTCGAAGTTCTTTTGCTCATTCTAGCAGTAACAGCATCAGAACATTGAAGTCAAGCAAATCTATTCCCAGGACAACTTGGCCGATCTCTTCACCATGTCATTGCCCAAGGTTACTTTTCAGGAGCATGTCCAGGGAATCAGTATACATAACTTATCTGAATTGAATCGCTTGTAGTTTTCTTATTTTGAAATTATGTCTAACTCAAAGGGAGTATCTAGAAGCATACTCACATGATCTTAATGTACTCTTTTTCCTACGATTAGGAGCATTTTTTTTCACTGGTTTTTTTGCTACCTAACGAGGTTTTAATGAGGCACCCATCCTGGGATGATCATATTTCGTTGAGTTTGCTACTTTCGTCTTGTTTGACATTTGTTTTAGGCATTATGCATACTTCTCACTTTTCTCATTAGTCTATGAGTTTTTCCCCATGCATTGGGTTTTATCATAGTGAGATTTTGTGAATTTTACTACAAATACATACTTTCTTAAATTTGAGATTCGCGATCACCCGTTGTGCCGATGACTTTATAAACTATTCAACCTTATCTGCTGAAGATATGATGCGATGGTTTGTTGAGTATTTACACACTCAAGGGGGAGTGTTGCAGTCATATTTAGAATAGAAATATGATCGTGTAAATCCTAGTACATATGGGAATGTATCTTATATTTCTATTAGGAGTTGATTACCTATTAAATATTGTAATCCTAAAGGGAAAGGTTTTTACCTATCCTACTACTATAAATAAAGGCACAATGGGGTGAATCAAATATACTTCACAATTAAATCACTCTCTCTTCTCTCTTAGTGCCACCGGCCCCCCTCTCTCTAAACCCTAAGATCGTTCAATCAAATAGGCCTACAAACTATCAATGTTTAATTAGGTTAAAAGAAATATTTGTGAATATCAAGTTCCATACCAATTCATTTCCTTATCTCCTCAGGTAGATATATTGTTGTATACCAATTCATCAATATTTAATTAGGTTGAGAAAATTCGTAAATATCGAGTTCGATACCAATTCATGTTTTTTTTTTTTCCTTTTCTAATCGAGCCATTGACAAAGATTAAGTTGTACAATGAAACCCAATCGAAAAAATTTCATCAAATTTAAAAGGACAAATAGGATTGTGATCACCTGCCCACGTGCTATTGACTCATCAACCAAATTGATAAAGCGTTTTTTCTCTAATTATTTAACATGTTTTAATGAAATAATTTAGCATTTGCTAGTATGCTCACAGCTCACTGAATCCAAATAACAGTTCTAACTTCATAGCATGTGCATAAACTCATTTATCTGTAGTTAATAATATAACCTCATTTATCTCTATTTGAGATTGTCAATTTCAGACATGACATGTTATCATGATTCGAAAGATACACGAATATAAAATGTGACGAATACAGGATTAACACAACTAAAACATGATTAACATTGCTCCATAATATGTACCAATCAAATTCTATCTTTTCTTGTTATTATTTTATATAATTTGTTTGGATGTATAACTCCAACAACTTAATTTTAACTTTCTACATACTTCTGTTTTTTTAAGTCCTTCGACTGAATAAGTTAAAAGATAATTAAGGAACAGAATGAAGATGAGATGGGCAGAATGCAAAAAAAAATTAGTGTAAAAATCACTCCCTTTTCAAATATAGAGATGTATTTAAAGCCTCCTTTTAAACAACTTTACGACAAAAGACGTTCACTTGCATCACATCATGCAGAAGTGCTCTCTGAACAATGCAATAATGTTAATCATTGTTGAAGAATGTGAAGTCTCACATCGCAAATTTAAAAGAGTTCGTGGATGGCTCTCAGAACTCCCTGCAATAATTTGATATGTGACATGGAATTGAAACAATTTTAAAGAGGTAAAATTCTCACCTAAGCCATAAGATACAAATTTTCCATGTTCCATTTGCATGTTCTCACTTTAAACGAACCCAGCATGTACTAAAACATAATTTTGTTGTATACCAATTCATTTCCGTATCTCTCGTGTAGATATACTGTTGTATGCCAATTCATTCCTTTTGCCTTTTCTAATCGAGTCATTGACAAAGAATTAAGTTGTACAATGAACCAAAATCGAAAATTGTCATCAAATTTAAAAAGACAAGTACGATTGTGATCACCTGCCCACATGCCATTGACTCATCAACCACATTGATAAACCCGTTTTGTCTCTAATTATTTAAACTCTTTTAATGAAATAATTTAGCTTTTGCTAGTATTCTCGCAGCTCACTGAACCCAAATAACAGTTCTAACTTCACAGCATGTACATAAACTCATTATCTGTATTCAATAATATAAACTCATTTATCTCTATTTGAGATTGTCGGTTCCAAACACAACATGTTATCATGACTCCAAGAATACACGAATATAAAATGCGATGAAAACATAATTAACACAACTAAAACATGATTAACATTGCTCCCATAATATGTACCTATAAAATTAAGGGAGCTTTTCATGAAAACGGCTTAGGTTAAGTTTATTTTAACAAAAAATTATGCTATAATGTAAAGGAAAACTAATGAAAATGACTTGAAAATTTTGAGTTTTAACGATAAGGACAAAATAAATAGTACCAGGATTGACTTTTTAGTGTAAAAATATTGTTTTTCGTTATAGTGAACAGTATCGGGACCTTTTTGTTAAAATTTTCATAATTTAATGATAAAAACTTAAATTTTAATGAAAAACCCTTAAGTTTTAATAAAGATGACAAAAGAACATAATTTTAATAAAAATAACACAATTTTAATATTAAAGATTAAAAAACAAATCTGACGTGTGGATTCCGCTTGTCCATCACAAACAATGTTTATGAAAATGAACAGTACTATACTGTTTATGAAATTTAATGGTACTACACTATTTATGAAACCGAACGGTATTATACTATTTATGAAATTGATCAGTACTACACTATTTATGAAACTGAACAGTACTATACTATTTATGAAACTAAATGATACTACACTATTTATTGGTCCAGATTCATAAATAGTGCCTAGCTCTTGGTTCACTTTCATAAATAGTGTCTTGTTATTGCGTCATGTTTCATAAATAGTATCTAATTTTTAGTTTACTTTCATAAATAGTGCCCGTGACGTTTTTATGAGATACCCAGTGGTTCTTCCCTCTTTTTGTACTTTCTCTTCATTGTCAAATTATAAACCAAGAACTAAAAAATGTATGATTTAAAAACAAAGAAAAAAAAAATACAAGGAAAGCCTCATGCCTGCCCTTCCCCAACCCGATCTCTCCTTCATCGCAAAATCCTAGTTGATTTGCAAAAATTACCCTTTTTCCCCTTCATCGCATATTCCCATTTGCTTTGCAAAATTTTGAGAACTGGAGTCTGTTCAAACACCAACGTCTAGTAAATTAGAGTTTTAACAAAACACTTACAGTACTGTTCACTTTTAACGAAAAATCACATTTTTATATTTTTCTGATACTATTCATTATACCTTTAAAAAAACTTTTTATTAAAAGAAAAGTATTTTTAGACTTTTTATTAGTTTTTCTAAAAAATAAACTAAATTCTCCGAGAAAGAATTAAGAACGTAAACGAATCCAATCTCACAAAAAATTAGACTGCAGACAAATTGCCCATGTAATTTCTCTTTTAATATGTATTCTTCAATATCAGTGTCAATCTCGCAGAGAAAATTTGAAAGAATTGCACAAGGAATAGTAGCAGAGGCTTGAAGCTTGAAGCTAAGTGCAAGGGATATTGGGAAGAATCCCTAAAATTCACTGTTCTTAATTCCTATTAAAAGAAGAAAGAATCAAGACTATGTGCAAAGGATATTGGCCAAGGCTTGAAGCTTGATGGAGATCATGAGGGAGAGAGAAACTGGAAGCTTCATGGAGATGGAGAGAGAAAGGAGAGACAAGGCACGCAGCGTGAGGGAGAGATAATTGAGATGAATTGGCCCGCAGGCTCTGCACAGAAGGACTCGAAGAGCATCCGAGTCCAACCCAAGCAAATGGAGGTTGGCGTCCACGCGTTTGGGTTGGTTCATTTTGTTTTTATTTATTTATTTTTCTTGTTTTAATCATTAAATAAAGTTATCGAATGATTTTTTTGTTAAAATTCAAAGTTTTGGAATCATTTTCATTAATTTTTCTTAAAATTAAGAATAATATTTAGCCAAAGATCAATAAAAATTTACTAATTAGCCATATATCAATGGCCAATATATTTTTTTGGACATAATCAATGAAATGTTTATAACAATTTTGCATAGGTCAATGAAGCATGTCACATGAGTTTAGGCTAGTTATAAAATAACTACTACACTATCCTCTCTTTACTCTATTCCATTCCTTATATCCTCCCCTTTAAAAAAGGGTTTAAGCTAGTTTGAAAATAACTATTGTATGAATAATACCTTAGCAAGACCCGTGACGATGCAAATTTTCACCGTCTCTATTTTTGACGAAAATGCACTGCAAAACAATCAACATATTTGATCAAAGACCTAAGCCTCACGCGCCCACGAGGTGGTTTTGGGAGGGGGGTTAGGCCAATAGATCTTCCTAGTGGGTCACCCATCATGGGAGTGCTCTCGTGCACTACTCGCTTAACTTCAGAGACTCCGAAGCCAGTGAGCTCCCAAAAGGCCTCGTGCTAGGTAGGGATAGGAATATACATTTAAGGATCACTCCCCTGGGCGATGTGGGATGTCACAATCCACCCCCCTTAGGGGCCCGACGTCTTCGTCGGCACACCACGACCAGGGTTAGGCTCTGATACCAATTTGACACATCCCGGCCCAGGCGCAGCCACCTCCCAGGCCCGCTCCACCACCGTAGCACAATATTTTCCGCTTTGGGCCCTGACCACGCCCTCACCGTTTTGTTTCTGGAAACTCACGAGCAACTTCCCAGTGGGTCACCCATCATGAGAGTGCTCTAGCCCTCTTCTCGCTTAATTTTGGAGTTCCAACGGAACCCGAAGCCAGTGAGCTCCCAAAAGGCCTCATGCTAGGTAGGGATAGGAATATACATTTAAGGATCACTCCCCTGGGCGATGTGGGATGTCACAGCTAAAGCTTACCGAAATTTGGTGGAATTTGAGATATATAGGGGACAGGGCCGGCCATGTGTTAGGGCTTTACCTTACACATAGCAACATCCTATTAGCCAAATTTATGGAGAAATATTCTCAAGATATTAAATAGGAAATAATATCTTCAGATAATGGAGTAAATGTTCCTAATTGATTTAAATAGGGATTACTTACTTAAATGGAGTCAATCTTCAATTGGGAATGTATTAATGACAAAATTTGGGTAATTAATCATCTTTAATGCTTTGACTTTTCCTTGCCAATGGCAGGTGAGCTGTGAGGTATTCAGCTGCATGGGCCTTCAGGGGGTGTGAGCTGCGCGTGGGAGTATCTGAGAAGCCTGCCTATTTAATGAGGGCAATCTTGTCTCTCTTGAGTAAAAGTTCATGTATCGCATCTAAAATTTTTAGAATTATTTTAGGCTCCACAACTGGAACAATCAGTTTGCATGAGGATGGTAGCTTTGAAAATAAACTGCATCGTGAATCATCATACTGACTCTCTGCTTCTGGCTTTTGGGGTCCATGGAAGAACCTGGACCACGCACGGCAATAGAGCAAAACTAGAGCATTTGTGTATTTATATGCAATATTCTCCAGAACTTCCACAGCTAGAGAAGAGAAACCTCCCAAGCCACCAACGAAGAATTGAAAAACCTGTCAAAATACAAAGACTCAAGCTTATGCATTAAATCAAAATTCATGTTGAACCCCAAACATTGAGAGGCTTATACCCAGAAAAATCAACCCCAAAAAAAAAAAGCACGAAAAACTCATATGAAATTGAAAATACTGGATATTACGATGAGAGGCTTATACAAAAAAGGAACACGAAAAACTCATATGAAACTACAAATACCGGATATTACATCTACTCTTGATGTTCAAAAGGCTAAGAAAGATTTATACGAAGTCAATATTAGCATGTGCAAAAATCATTCTTAAAAAAACAATTGTCCATGCAAACACAGCTCATGTAGTTTGGACAATGAATAGATCATTCTCTTCGTGTTTGAACCTAAAGGTAAAAGGAGTCGGGTGAGGTGTGAACTGTGAACTGTGAAGTGTAGGAGGCAAGTGAGTGATTGGAAAAAGCAGAACTAGGAAACGAACACTGCATTCTAGTGTCTGAATAAAAAAACAGAATCAGTAAACAAACACTACATTGCAATGCCTAAATCTAAATGTAAAGATAATATAAAAATTAGAACTAGTAAGTGGATACTGTATTGCAATGTTTAAATCCAAATGCATAAATCAAGAGTCTCACGATGTGTGAAGCTAAAAGGTGTGTGAGTGATGAAAAAAAAAACCAGAACTAGAAAACAGACACTACAATTGTGCAGTGTCTTAATCCAATAAAATCAGAGTTGGAAAACAGTTGCAATGTTTGAATCCGTATTGACCTATTCCAAAATATGAAAAATATGAGAAAAGAGGAATCATTTAAGTGGGTGTCAACTGCAATGGCAAATTTTATAATTTTTGTTTATCTAAAATGCATTTAAGTATTACAATACATGTTTGACCTATTTACAATTTACATAAATATTGTTGATATATCATTAATATTGATATTAATATTATAACTTTTTATTTATTTTATACAAAATTATCCATAAAAATATATCTTTTCTTTTTATTTTTTTTATAATTTGTTTGGATGTATAACTCCAACAATTTCAAATAGAAAAAAATTCTGCACACTTATTTTAACTTTCTACGTACTTTTTTTAGCCCTTAGATTGAATAAGTCACAGAAGGGTCGATGAGAGAACTTGACGTCTTCTTCAATGGTATAAAGAGGGATGACAATGCTTATGTTGTCTTGGACAAGAAGAGTGCACCAAATGGGCATACCAAGCAAGCTACTTTATTTATGTGCTCTAGTCGAACAAGCAAGCCAGCCTAGCAAAGTAAGCCTTCCCTCTTCTCTTCACTGGATCTGATCTCATCAGATCAAAAGATAATTAAGGACCAGAATTAAGATGAGGTGTGCAAAATGTGAAAAAAAAAGTGTAAAAATCACTCCCTTTTCAAATAGAGATGTATTTAAAGCTCCCTTTTTAAAACAACTTTAGAACCATTTTTCCAAAGACGTTCACTTGGGTCACATCATGCACAAGCTCTCTGAACAATGCAATAATGTTAATCATTGTTGAAAAATGTGAAGTCTCACATCGCAAATCTTAAAGAGTTCAATACAACTCCTATATTGAGTGGTTCGACTAATAATTGTATAGAGGGTTTTAGATGAAACTCCACAAATGTTGGATTGTGCATGATGTTAGTTGGGACTAAACTCCATACAACAATGTGATATGCGACATGAAATTCAAACAATTTCAAAGTGTTAAAATTCTCACCTAAGCCATCAAATATAAATTTTATATCTTCCATTTGCATGTTCTCACTTTAAAACATCCAACGTCAAAAATAAAACAAATTTTGTAAAACAGAATTTTGTTAGCCGCGCGCTATTTACTGTAGACTAAGTTGAATTAACAAACTTCCCTAGATTTTGGATATTGATGGAGATAAATCTCTGTTGGTTCCTTGGCCAAGGAAAACCCACCTCCAACTTTTTCAATAAAAGCAAGAAATTACGTAAGGTAAAATTTTCATTGATAAAAAAAAAAAGGATCTATAGAAGACCAACGATGAGTGATCACAACCAGCACCACCAGCCTCCTCCTCCTCCTCAACAACAACAACCTCCTTCACAACGGCCTCCCAATGATGTTCCTCCTCACCAGCAATCTCCCAGTGGTGTTTCTCCTCCTCCTCCTCCTCCTCCTCCTCCTCAAGGTTCAATAGGTTTCTCAAGATTCGGTGTTTGATTCTCCTCTTCCTAATATTGCTCGTATACACTCATATTTTTCCTTGAATTCCCATGCATTTGTTGGAAACATAACCTTGCAATTTATATATTTCAATTTTTTCAATAACGGTTTCGTTAATTTTGATTTGGCTTTTGTAAATACTGAAATAGGTTATCCACCACCACCTGAAGGGTATTCCAGGGACATTCCTCCACCACCTTCATATCCCCCACAAGGATATCTCCCTCCACAAGGGCAATCTCCACCTCATGGCTATCCTCCTCCAGGCTATCCTCCACAGGGTTCTCCACATCGTGGGCACTTTCCTCCAAGTTCTCCGCCACATGGTTATCCTCCTCAAGGCTATCCGCCTCCAAGTTATCCGCCTCAGGGTTATCCTCCCCAAGGATACCCTCCCCAGGGCTATCCTCCTCCCGGATATCCTCCGCACGGCTATCCTCCTCCAGGATATCCCCCTCAATATCACCCCCAACCTGTCCATCATCAGCAAACCAATACTAGTAGCAGCACTGGTTGTTTGAATGGCTGGTATGTTCACGCCTCTTCTTTTTTTGTTCTCTCTTTGTATGGACGTATACGAAAATGTGTTGCCTCTAGAAGATCGATGACAATTTACGTGACTTAATGTTCAGAGTTTCCTCACCCATTTTATACAAACTTATGCATGATACTCCATATTTTGCATGATTTTATTTTAAGGGGAAAGATGAACTAAGTGAATTCTCTAAAAAAAATTTCTTTCAATTTTATGAATGGTGCAGTTTGGCTGCTCTTTGCTGTTGCTGTATGTTGGATTGCTTATGGGGAGGAATGTGATTGAAGTCTTATTTGATCGGAGAATATCCTGTACAAAATTATTTTCCTAAATGTAGTTGCCAGATATTTCTCTATCATCTAGGTTTTGTATATTCTTCTACAGCGTCAATTTGCACTTCCTAAAAACATATGAGAGTAAAAAAGGGAGTGTAGTACGGTTTATTTTGAATAAATTAAATATGGCCTTGTTAGGTTATTGATCAGGAATCCGGATGGCTTGGATAGAAATTAAGGAGTTGGAGAAGGAATATCTATCTGTGACTCTGAGCAAATAATATGCTCGATCTAGTGCTTGAGGAAAAGCCCTCACTCAGTTGACAAGGTTTGTAAAAACTTTTACACCAAGGAAAATATAAATAATAAAATTAAAGAGGGGGAGCAAAGTTCATATCTTTATGGACGACAGTTGTAAAAACCAAAAGAAAGATATTAAGAAATTTAATTGTTGAATTATATATTTTCAAATGAAATTATTTTTATTATATTCGAATTACACTAGAAAAGTAAGCTTTCTGGATGACCATGTAAGCCGACAATTTTAGCTAAGAAATAATTTTTTGACGGGGAAAGACCAATTTTCGATTATGCCCGACCCGCGTTCCCTGGCCTCAACGGGAACCCTACCTCGGGCCTTGCGCCAAAGCCTCCGCCGCACACTAGCAGAGCCACTCACATGGCTGAGGTGGGCTGATGGGGGTTTTTAGTAAACTTAGGCTTTAATGACTCATATTGATGTATGTAGCCTATATACTTCACCCAATTTTAATACGGTTATTACTTAATATATATTTTGTTCATGATGGGATGTAAATAATTCTTTTTATGCTAAAAATAATAAATGAGGTTTCTCTCCCTACCCCACCCTTTTATCTTATTCGTTAAACAAAAAAACCATTTACTCTATGCAATCTAGTCTACATGTTTTTTACTTGAGAAAAGAAAAAGAAATTTCTTTTTGAATCCACTATTAAATCTCTATATTCACAATTTCCTTACTTTTCATTGAGATTTTCCAATGAATGTGACCTTCTATGTGTTCTTTATTTCTTTATTAAATTATTCTTGATTTAATTAGTAGGTTAATTATTTATATGGTCATTAAGTTTACTGATTATGGTTACCATTTTGAGAATAGCTTATATTTCATTGTTGTTATTTCATGTTGATTATTATATAATTTAGGGAGATTATATTCACACACCCCAAATTACTTCTCCCACATCCTTTTAATTTTTTAATATTTTTTTATCAAGTGTTAGTGTTGTGTAAAAAATATTAAAAAATTAAAAAGGTGTGAGAGAAGTAATTTGGGATGTGTGAATATAATCTCTCATAATTTATATAGCAAAAAAACTTGAACATATGATTTTCCAATACTAATTTTAGCTAGTCCACCCAAGAAAAAAAGTCTTGGCTCCGCCCTTGGCGCCGCAGCCAGACGCTGACCTTCCGATGGGCCGGCAGGCCCTAGATGCGCAAATCGCCCATCTGCAGGAGGAGAGCCTTGAGATGGAACAAACCATCATCAAAACTCTCTCGAAAATCGAAACACGCATCTTGCTCGTTCAGATGCGTGAGCAACTACCCTGGCCGCAGGTGGTCCCAGGGACAAGGGAGATTATGAACGCGGAGCGGCGCCTTTGCCTGGTCCAGGAACTGGACGAAGTTCGTCGAGGGTTGACGGGCTGTCACAACGGGAATTAAACACCGAATATGTCCGACTACATTACCTCGTGGAAGCCGAGCGCATCAAGCGAGATTACGCCATATGGTTGCTCGGCCGTTATCGTTTGTCATATGTATTTTATAGAGTGGAAGAACGTAGAAAATGAGTTGGAAAGTGAGAGGATTGATGCATATATAGTATTACGTACACTGTACACATAGCACTGCAAAAGGGTAAATATACAAGAAGAGATGACGACACCGCCATGAACATTATTGATTTATACATGAAAGAGCATAGCATCTGTGCTAATCTGACCATTTATTTTGAGACATCGCATCAACAAAATAATAAAACATTGACAACGGGGTTTTTTCAAGGTAAGTTTTATTGGCATGTTGTTATTCATGTATGTGTTGATTTGATTAATGCAAGTGTTTTTGGCATTTTGCCCTTAAAAAAAAGCAATTGACAAAGAAAAAGAAGAAGAAGAATATGTATGTGTTTGGGCCCAAAATGACAGTTTGGGCCGAGGGAAGTATTTCTCGGCCTGAAATGAGATGCTACAGAAGGACGATTCATGGGCTGACTGGATTGAGTCGACCGAATCCTAGTAGGAAAGGAATTTATTTCAAGTAAAGATAAGGGAAGCAAAATCCGTCTGTGAAGACAGAGTCCTAACTGAAGAAGGAGTGGCCGAGGCAGTCCAATAGGGGTAAGGAGTCCCAATCCGAGTAGAATTATGATTGATTAAAAGAGGACTCGGCTCCTATAAATACAAAAGCAGTGGCAATGTTCAGAGACCTCCAATTCAACACACAAACCTGCCCTGCGCAATTTCTCGCTCTACGCGAAACCTCTCAACTCCTTTGAGATTTTTATTTTCTTTTTCGCCTTCACATCTTCAGTTTGGATAAACAGCACTGTGAAGGCAACCGGTAAACACCTTCAGTTTGGATAAACAGCACTGTTGCCGTAGAACCAGCCGTCCGTGAAGCACCTTCAGTTTGGATAAACAGCACTGCGACAAGGTCGACGGGTTATCTATCCAAGTCTCGGCCGACGAGGGTTTTCGGATCCCCGTCGACAGAGGTCATCTCACCAGCCATCTCGGCGAAGTGAGGTGTTACTAATACTTAAGCTCGGTGCCTCAACGCCGAGTTATTTTATGATCGCATATTCACATGTGGGTTTCAGAGTTCGGCACTTAGACAGCCGAACCACGTTCATTATCAAGACCTTCATCCGCTTTGAGTATTTGTGCCCCTATACTCTAGTATCGATTCGGCGTGATTTTACCTTCACCAATACGTTGACTATCGCCGAATCAGACGACGACGAACCGTGAACTTTGTAATTGGTAGCCTTGTCTTCAGGCTTGAGGGCCTAGAAGCCGAGACGTGTTCCTTTCTTGGCCACATTTGCGAGACACAGAAGTCAGCCGCGCGCATCCACACCACATCAAGACACTTTTACTCATCGGTCGAGCTCGGCCGACGAGTTGGCACACCCTGCACACATTCGAAGGACTTAGTTAGTCTACTAGTTACTCGGCCTGCGCGCCACGTTGGCTAGGTTATTTTTGTAGTCAACAGTATGCTATAACATTATGAGTCAAATATATGAGACATGTGAATTGTATGGAGGTAAACAGCAGTTAAGTGACTGTTCTTTGTTGAAAAATTGTGTGACTTTTTCATGTATTGTTCATTATGGAATAAGGAAGAAAGTGTAATATATGATCTCAACTATTCGATTTTGTTCCAAGCAATAAAATTTGGAGAAAATTAAAAATTCATTTTGAGGAGGTCTTTCTCATTCTCTAGGTGAAATTCAGATACCATTTCTCAAGATTGCTTTTGGCATTTTGCCCTTAAAAAACAAGAAAAAAAAGAAGCAATTGACAAAGAAAGAAAAAAAAAAGAATAGCATGTATGCTATAACATTATAAGTCTAAGAAGTGAGACAAACGAATGGTATAGAGGTAAGCAACAATTATGTGACTGTTTTTTGCTGAAAAAAATTGTGACTTTTTTCATATATTGTTCATTACGAAATAAGGAAGAAGAGGAAGAAAGTGTAATATATGATCTCAACTATTCGATTTTGTTCCAAGCAATAAAGTTGTTTAAGATATTGCAGAAAATTAAAAATTCATTTTGAGGAGGTCTTTCTCATTATCTAGGTGAAATTCAGATACCATTCTCAAGAATCAAGATTGCTTTTGGCATTTTGCCCTAAAAAAAAAAAGCAATTGACAAAGAAAAAGAAGAAGAATAGTATGTATGCTACAACATTATGAGTCTAAGAAGTGAGACATGTGAATTGTATGGAGGTAAGCAACAATTATGTGTCTCTTTTTTTTTTTTCTAAAAAATTGTGTGACTTTTTCATATATTGTTCATTATGAAATAAGGAAGAAGAGGAAGAAAGTGTAATATATGATCTCAACTATTTGATTTCCAAGCAACAAAGTTGTTTAAGATATTGGCCATGTAAAGCAGCCCTCCTATACCTTGAGTTATTTTTAGATTTTTCCCATTTGCATGTTAAAATTCACTTAAGCTATCAAATACAAATTTCTAAAACAAAATTTTGTTAGCTACTATTTACTGCAGACTAATTTGAATTAACAAACTTTTCTAGATATTGAATATTGAATGAGATAAATTTCTTTTGGTTCCTTGGCCAACGAAAACCCACCTTCTAGCATTTTCCATTAAAAGCAAAAAATTACAGAAGGTTACATTTTCATTAATCAACAAAATCGATCTAGGGAACACCAACAATGAGTTATCACAACTAGCACCAGCCTCCTCTTTCTTCTCATCAACAACAACCACCTCCAATGATGTTCTTCCTCACAAGCAATCTCCCAGTGGTGTTCCTGCTCATCCTCCTCTTCAAGGTTTAATAGGTTTTCGCATATCATGTGCTTGGTTCTGCCCTTCCTAATATCGCTTATACAAAAGACAATAAATATTCCCTTGTTTTTCTTAGCCTAATACAACTTGCTAGGCGTTAAATCCTTACGGTATCCTTTTGTCTTCGGCCGTTTCGAGCGCAGCACACTCTAGTTGTCCAAGCCGTCAAAACATCCTTCATTAATGGACATACCTAAAAAACCGAGACACATCATACCCGTGTGTAATGGGACACCGTGAAGGAGGCTCAGACGCTTTAAAATTTAAAATTTTGATGATTACGGGGATTTATTCGGGATTTTCTCAATTCTCCAAAATAAAACCCTAAATCCTCTCATTTTCTTGCCTATAAAACCTCAGGAAAAAAAAAATCTATTCCTCACACTTCCATATTTCACCTAGAAGCTCTGCACATTTGCATCCAAGCCTTCGAATTTCCAGAAAACTCACCTTCATTCTTTGTTTTTCTGCAATCTCCAAATGGCTTCACCAAATAACTCCCAACAACTTTTATGAGCTCCAGAAAACCACTATTCCAAGGTGGTAACTAGGCTAAGTGGGAAGTTACCAAGCCCAATGTTACTTGGCCTTTGTCCCTAACTGCCTGGGCTGCATGGGTTGACCGAATGGAACACCACTTCGGTAATGACCGGAAGAACCAAGCCTCTTTGACACTATCAAGATCTCGACCATCAAGATTAACATGGACCATTTTTTTATGGTGGCTCCTAAATTCTAGTGCTCGACCACTAACATAATGATCCTGCCTCTCAGCCCCATTAGCCTCACCATCCTATACATCACTGCCATTCTTGGCACTTCCCCACCTAGCCTATCCGTTGATGCCAAGAAAGAGTGGTCACAAGAAGACATCGCCAAATTGGCCCAAAAAAAAATGAGGCTTTCTTGTTTTACTAGTACACTAAGTTTATCTTATGTTCCAAGTCTAACAAGTTCATGATAAAAAATATGCCACTGGGTGAAGCACTGGAAAATGGTCAGGTATTAGGCCTCTTCCCTGCCATTCTCGCTAACCTCTTCCACCGACTCTTTGATATCACCATTGGAGGGACGAAGCCTTACAGCATGGCTCTCTCCAAGCCTTTCAACTGTGGCTCCAAACATACTTCAAGTCGTTGACGCCTAACTGCCCACCCTTCAAAGGGGAAGAAGCGATAAACTTTCAACTAGCACCACTTCTAGTTCTAGATCATTCGACAGATTACATCTACTGGTACAACACTAAAGAAGAACTTCATGTATGCTACTGAAGACCTTATCCTAACTCCCTCAGACTTCTAACTTCTGAATAGGATGACAAGGTAGACGTCGTGATCCGACCGAACTGAGGCTCATTCCTACTAATCCACGACTTGCCATTTGGTTGTGAACTAAGACGGTCCAGCTTTGAAGGTTATCATCTAAACTTCTTGCTCATCAACCGGGGTATCATCAGGGCTGCCTCCTTTTTCTTGTGTTATCTCACTCCTAACTGGGCCAAACAAAGGAGAAACCACAATCGAACAAAGACTGGGAGAAGGCGCATGACAAGCACACCAATCGGTGCACGCAATTCAGACTTTGGCTATACTCCCCTAAGGTGGGGTGTCATCCCACTTTCTAGAGACGCCCTCTTAGTGTTGGTGTTAACTAAACCCTGGCCAAGGTTTTTGGATAGCAGCCAAAGAAATCTGCCACACTGAAGCCAAAAGAAAGTATATCACAAACCACCCTTGTATGTTTTCTTTAATTATTTTAATGCTTGGTCGCTACAAAGAAGAATGCTACTCTTCTGGCAAAGAAACTTGCCAAAACTTCAATCGTTGTCGCTGCTTCGGCCCTTTCACTGACCAATGCCCTCTAGGTTTTTTTACTCTCACAATATATAACAAGTAAACACAGCAAATTCCTAAGCCACTATACTCTTCGCAATATAAGCACTAGATTTTTCAAGTTTGGTTTGGTTGGATCGGTTTTCCAACCTAAAGCGTGAATATTAGAAAACAAAAGTTGCATCTTTTAATAGAAGGCTGGCTGAATAACATCACTATGAAGACAAAATTCCAATCCAATCTGTAAAACTACAAATACTACTACAATACAGGCTATCACCGGCGGATCTCAAACCGACAATAAAACGACTTTCTGTCGGAAAATTGGCAAAAATCCGACGTTAAACAATGTAATGTCGGATTGGAATAGCGACACATTTGCTAGCGTCACTAAAGGGCTTCAGTGTCGGTTTGTACCCCTAATCCGCCACTAACTAGCGTCGGAATAAAGCGACACTGAGACTAACGTCGGTTTAAAGCGACGTAAAGTAATTAAATAAATATTATTATATTCAACCTAGTGTCGCATTAAACCGACGCAAACTAATAAAATAAATATATAATATCAAACGTAGTGTCGAATCAAACCGACGTTATCTAATAAAATAACTATAAAATGTTAAACATAGTGTCGGAAAAAAAACCGACGTTATATAATAAAATAACTATAAAATATTAAATGTAGTGTCGGAAAAAAACCGACGTTATATAATAAAATAACTATAAAATATTAAACGAAGTGTCGGAGGAAAACCGACGTTATATAATTAATAACTATAAAATATTAAAAAGAGTGTCGGATTAAACCGACGTTATATAATAAAAGACCTATAAAATAATAACCTAGTGTCGCATTAAACCGACGTTAAAAAAAATAAATTTAAAAAAAAAACGTTTTTAATGTTAGAAACATTCATAAAAATACCTATATGATTATCAGCCAAAACATTCATAAAAATAAACAATTGTTAAACCGTTAAATAAGCTATAGACAATAAAAGTTAATAACAACTAAACACTAGAACGAAAAAATCAATTACCCCAGTGCGCTCCGATGATTCATCGACCCAACTCTTATCCTTTATAGTATGGTTCATCGTTTTCATTTGCCTATTAATTTTCTTTTGCTCGGCAATTTCCTGAACAAAAAAAATGTTAGGACAATTTTAAAGCGGTAATGTAAAAAATCATGACAATTACCATTGTTCTTTTACTATTCCAGTGATCCACCATATGACTCCACTGTTCGGGATCCACATTAGGTGGAGGGTGGATTCGCTCCTCCTCTGCTCGTTTAGTGTAATACTTTTTTTTTAAACTTATTTCTATATTCCTTGTGGGCATGCTCCACACACTTAAGCGTCATGTAACGGATCACAGGCATTTTTACTATATCTTCATCTTCAAAAACAATATTTCCCTACATCCCAAAAAAAAACCAAGCTAATCAATTATTATTTCAATCATTTGCATGTTCTATTTTCATATAGAAATACAAATATTTATACCTTTATTCTGTTCCAGAAACGTTCCTTTGTTTCGTTATCAATCCTTCGCCAACCACTCGTCATCGGGAGAATATTGTGGTCCCTAACCTCCCCTGCCACATATCTCGCAAAAGCACCAGAGTTCTCACTAACACATTTTCCAAAAGCATCAAAAGAACAGAGTTGTTTCGTCCACTTGGGAACTGAGGGTCCTCGCGTCCTTTGAGTTGTTCCTAATAAAAATAACAACAACCAAAAAAACAATTAAAATGAGGAAAGAACTGTAATTTTTCATTTTAAGGATAATAAATAAAAAATACAAAACAAAAACAGAATTTAATAATATATCAAAAATTACCGTCTTGGAGCTCATCCTCTTGAACATGAGGTTGGTCGTCATCAAGATTATCCATATCTCAAGTTAGTGGAAGGAGGAGGAGAGAGCGAAAAAGAGGGAGCAAAGAGGGAGGAGAGAGCGAAAATGAGGGAGCACAGAAGACAGAAAAGAGAGTATACGGTTGAAATGGGAGAAAAGAGGGAATAAGACGGAAATGGGAGAGAAGTGAAATGGGAATACATTGCGTCGGATTAAGAGCGGCACTGCGTCGGATTAGCAAGTGATTGCGTCGGATTAGCAAGTGATTGCGTCGGATTACCAAGTGATTGCGTCGGATTAGCAAGTGATTGCGTCGGATTAAACCGACGCTATATCTCTGATGCCTCGATTCAACACCTGCGACTCTTCGACTGACGCGCCCACTGACAGAAGTGTTAGTAGCGTCGGAATAGGGTCACGTAGCGTCGGTTTAATCCGACGCTATGTCTGACAGACCTCGATTGAATATTTGCGACTTTTTGACTGACGCGCCAACTGACAATGGGTTACATTGCGTCGGAATAGGGTCAAATTGCGTCGGTTTAAACCGACGCTATTTTCGACGCTGGTATTAAAAATATCTTCCCGTTCAAAAAAGAGGGAAATTTCCCGCCCAACTATATTTAAACTAAACCGACGCATATGACCTATGCCGTCGGCTAAAACCGACAGTAAACGTGGAAAAAAAACCAATGTTATAAAATTAGCTGTTTTATTATGTTATATAATATTTTAACTTATATAAAAATTAAACCCAAATTTATATAAAAAATAAAAAAAAACCCAAAGTTAAAAAATTAAACCCAAATTTAACTTATATAATACTTAATAAAAAACAGAAATATAATTTTTTTTAATAAGATATCATCACACACAAATTAAAACATCCTCTAATTAATACATAAAATAACTACTATGATTATTCCATGTCATCATCTGTTAGCTCGTCGTCCGCATTGGCATGATCCCAACCGTTAAAATTGTTTGTATATGCTTTGAGATCACATCAAAAAATCACAAAAAACAAACATTCAGAGATCAAGTAACGGGACAAAGTTTTTCGACGATTATAAACTAAAAATCACGATTTAACGGTTATTTTAACTCTGCTTTTGATGACTTTTTACAGCTACACTCCTTGACCCTATATGAATACAATGAATGAATTCGATCTTCAATTTAAAATATTTATACAAGTGGATACCACAAAATCTTATGTTATATTTAATGAAAGTATAAATAAATTCTAAGTGTTAGTGAATCTATCGTTTTAATGAGATACGAATTCTCCAAAACTAATTTCAACGATCGCAACCGTCAAACTTATATGTATATGCTTCGAGATCACATTAGCAAAAAATCACAAAAAACAAACATTCAGAGATCAAGTAACGAGACAAAGCTTTTCGACGGTTATAAACGAAAAATCACGATTTAACGGTTATTTTAACTCCGATTTTGATGATTTTTTACAGCTACACTCCTTGACCCTATATGAATACAATGAATGAATTCGATCTTCAATTTAAAATATTTATACTAGTGGATACCACAAAATCTTATGTTATACTTAATGAAAGTATAAATAAACTCTAAGTGTTAGTGAACCTATCGTTTTAATGAGATACGAATTCTCCAAAACTAATTTCAACGATCGCAACCGTCAAACTTGTATGTATATGCTTTGAGATCACATCAGCAAAAAATCACAAAAAATAAACATTCAGAGATCAAGTAACGAGACAAAGCTTTTCGACGGTTATAAACGAAAAATCACGATTTAACGGTTATTTTAACTCTGATTTTGATGATTTTTTACAGCTACACTCCTTGACCCTATATGAATACAATGAATGAATTCGATCTTCAATTTAAAATATTTATACAAGTGGATACCACAAAATCTTATGTTATACTTAATGAAAGTATAAATAAACTCTAAGTGTTAGTGAACCTATCGTTTTAATGAGATACGAATTCTCCAAAACTAATTTCAACGATCGCAACCGTCAAACTTGTATGTATATTCTTCGAGATCACATTAGCAAAAAATCACAAAAAACAAACATTCAGAGATCAAGTAATGAGACAAAACTTTTCAACGGTTATAAACGAAAAATCACGATTTAACGGTTATTTTAACTCCGATTTTGATGATGGTGTATAAATATTTATACAATGAATGAATTCGATCTTCAATTTAAAATATTTATACAAGTGGATACCACAAAATATTATGTTATACTTAATGAAAGTAAAAATAAACTCTAAGTGTTAGTGAATCTATCGTTTTAATAAGATACGAATTCTCCAAAACTAATTTCAACGATCGTAACCATCAAACTTGTATGTATATGCTTCAAGATCACATTAGCAAAAAATCACAAAAAACAAACATTCAGAGATCAAGTAACGGGACAAAACTTTTCGACGGTTATAAATGAAAAATCACGATTTAACGGTTATTTTAACTCCGATTTTGATGATTTTTTACAGCTACACTCCTTGACCCTATATGAATACAATGAATGAATTCGATCTTCAATTTAAAATATTTACACTAGTGGATGTGGACACTAGATATCACAAAATCTTATATTATATTTAATATTGTTAATTTCACATAAATGCTAATAAATATTATTCATTTCCATTTTCTCATAACAATTCAAGTGACAAAATTAATTAATTCAACTAAATATTTATTAATTTAACAAAAATAGTAGAGATTTATCTAACTACTTAAACTAGAACTTTTAAACAAATAAACTTCTATATTAAACAATTTTAAATTAAAGAATGTAGTAAAAAAACCTGAATTATGGAAGAATTCCGTCGTCGATCAATTCTTTATGTACTCAATCAACTCAAATGAATTTCCTACAAAAATAAATTGTAATTAAAAATTAAACATAAATAGAGAAAATAAAAATATTAAAAGTAAGAAATACTTACTGTTGCAAATAAAGAAAACGAAGTAGGGAGTACAAGAAGTGAAAGAGAAAACATGGGAAAGTTTGTGAATTGGAAGAAACAATAAGAAAAATTCAGAAGAGGAAGAAGAAAACACGGGTAGAGTATAGAAAGACAATCTATATGTCGCTTACAACCGACACTAGGTTTCAAAATAATTTAAAAATTAAAAATTATGTCGCTCAAAACCGACGCAGGCTTAAAAAAAATTTAAAAATTAAAATATGCGTCGGTTTAAAAGCGACGCTAAATTGTTGCGTCGGTTTAAAAGCGACGCTAACTATTTGCGTCGGTTTAAAAGCAACGCTAAATCATTGCGTCGGTTTAAAAGCGACGCTAAATCCGACGTTATATCTATTTAGTGTCGGAACTGTCTAATCCGCCACTATATTATATTAAACCGACACAAGCTACCGACATTATAAGGCCCTTTTGTAGTAGTTTAAAGCCTTCTAACAATAAATTGAAAAAGCTAATTATTTTTTTCATATACTACTTCTAAAACATATTTTTCTTATCAAATTAGGTTACTTATGTTTGCGATCGACTCAAACATGCTTATCATTTGTGTCATATATTCGACTCAAACATGTATATCATTTGTTTCATACATTCGACTCAAACATGTATTTCATGTCAAGAAATGGCTTATTTAAACCTACTAACTTTATGCGAATTTTCTTGAACTTCGATATCCTAGAAAACAAATTACAACTTATATTAAATTATTCCTTCTAATTTTATCGAACCATTTTGCATACAATCCTCAAACCACACCTATTGATTAAATATAAACAATATTGATGGGTTTAGTGGTGGGCTTTGCTTGCTAAACCCAAATGTAGGTGTCGCATAGCAGTATAAACTCGAAGTTCTGCCTACATACAACTATGCAATTCTACTATTTCAATTCAATTTATAACTCAACTGAGATACAATCAACGAGTGCTCTCAATCGGAAGATATGGCAATTAAGTTTTTCAAATATAAAAGCGTTTGACGATTAACTCTCCAAGGGACCATTATAGATCTTTGAAATACATAAAGCCCTTGCAATTCCTTATAGAAATAATTCCAAAAAAAAAAAAAATTGTACCTACAACAACAAAATATCAAGAAATTAATTCGTCAAAATCATACCAATCTACCTATTTATTCAATAAAATAAAATAAAAATAAAAAAAACCATTTTTGAACCTATGAATCATAACTAACATTCATCAATAAAAAAATAGAATAAACTATAAATTTCATTGAACAACACTATTAAAATTAACTGAAAATCAAAAATAGAATTGAAATTTTAATACTACATACACGTATAGCCTTAGCTAAGGAGATTAGGTCATCTTCAACCGAAGGGTCCAGAGGGTCGAAAATAGCCCTAAAACCGTCTCCAACCGAGGGCTAGGCCAAAGGGCTCATGGGCCCCACAAGACAAAAAGGGCCAACTGGCTGGCCCAACCCAGCCAACCAGCTCACCTCGGGCCGGGCTGAATTTTGAATGCAACAGTAACATGCTAACGTTAGTTAGCCGTTATATTTGATTTTTATTTTTTAAGTTTAAAAAAAAATTAAAAAATTTTTTTTTGTAACAACCCATCCCGGGATTTTTATTTCGACGTCATGAAATGACTATTACACCCTTGAGTTCGGGCGAACGTTTATGCATGAGTTTAATAATTTTTGGGCCAATTATATAATTATCCAAGTTATTGGGGGCCAATGAAAAGTTAGAAAGATATTTGTGTGATTGGTGGTTTTGGTCCACCGACACTCTCCCTCTCTCCTCTCTCCTCTCTCCGTCACTCTCAGAACACTCTCTCTCTACCTCTCGACCGTCTCTCTCTCTCTCTCTCTCTTGTTCTTTTAGGCACGGCACACACACAAACCCATATCAAACCGTGTAGATCGAAGAAACAAATTACATATTCATGCTCGTGAAGTCCATACGAACTCAACCATACCATTTTCAAGTAAGAACTACAACGATTTCACGTCCAAAACTCAAGGTTTATAATTGGCACTATTCATCAACTTTTTATACGTTGTGTTTTAGGAAAATCTGTGATCACATGAGTGTTTGTTGGGTCCTCTAGAGGCTCGGAGACGTTCGTTTGATAAGCTTTGACGTCGGGATCGTCGAGAACAAGGGAGGCCGAAACTTTGGAGATTTTCCGACGAGATTTTCGTTGGTTTTCGAAGTTTTTGAAGGTATACACTTGTTCTACTCTCAATTTAGAACATTTTGGTGAAAATTTCACGAAGAATGGTTGAGAAACGAGTGAGAAATCACACACAGAAGTTTTCCGGTCACCCGAAAAACCAGTCCGGCGAAGGGTGACAGGGATGACGCGTGACATGCACGCGCCGCGCGTGGGGGGTCGCGTAGCCCCGTGGCCTTCCTGGTGCGTGGGGGCGCGTGCGAGCTCCATAATTTTTTCTAAAAATACCATGACGTCCGTGACGTCGTGTAGGTCGTGTTGGTATATTCGTATGCTAAAATTGAGCTATGTATGAGAAGTTATTTCCGTATTTGCGTGTATGTGCTTAAATGACGTATTTTTAGTAATTTCTCATATAAGTGAAACGTATTCTGAGGACGACCGTAGCCAGGCACGACGCGAGGGCTACGATCCAGCGACTTACCAGTGAGTGGGCAATATTATTTTCCGTATAACTATATATATATATATATATATAATGATTTTCCCAGAATCACATTTTAAATGGAAATTACGTTTTTAACGATATGCATATGAATTGATTTGATGCATGAGTATTCATATATACATTTCATGCATATGTTGGTGTCGAGGATGCTAGGTAAGTACCAGGTAGGTACATGCATAGTTGAGAACGAACAGTTGATACATATGAGATACGATGAGATCTGATATGATATGTTAGCTTATAAACCTGTACATACTGTTAGTGCTCACGCCCAGAGATAGGGGCACAGTCTTTCACGTGTCGTTCACCTCCCGCACCGCATGCTCGCCTTGGATCCAAGTTAGGTGCACAGTCTTGTCGTATAGACCACTTTTGAGTGGGTACGACATGTAGGTGACCCGCGTTCATTCGCACAGTCTTCACGTGATTGTAGCACTAGAGAATTTATTATTGATACAGTATTGATGATGATGATATGATGAGATATTGATGTATGTGCAGAGTACACATGATTATGAGATTGAGATGTTATGAGCTATATTTACAGCCGAGGCTGAGATAACATATAGTAGCGATATGATTATTGAAATGCATAGCATGGCATTGTTTATGAGATTTTGATGGCATTGAAATGCATTGCACGGCATACATTGAGATACTTTGAAAACGTTTTATGCTGGGAAAGATTGAGATATATATGTACGTATTATTTTCTGGGAACTATACAGGTTTTACGGAGAAGGGCTAGACTTTTGAGAAAAGATTGATTTTGAAAATAATTGTTTTTGCTGACCCACTCCCTTTTGTTTTTCGCCCCTCCAGGTTCTAGATAGCTTGAATTCCGAGTTTTGCACTTCGAGGATCTTCCGGCCTTCTGACAGATTTGACATATGTAGGGCACCGATGGTGTAATTAAACTCTTTTATTCATGCTTGACTGCACTGACTTAGTACGCTCTGAATATGTATAAGTATTGTAATATCTCTAGCACATATTCGTATTTAGGTTGCTAGATGTCGGTTTGAATTAATTTGTACTTCGTTATCGATCTTTGCTTCCGCACAGCGCACTTGGTTACGTCACACTCACGTGACGGCCAGCATGCCCTACTTTCAGGTACGGGTGTGTCAGCTTGGTATCAGAGCCCTATGTTGCAGTCTTACATATTTTGTGAAATTTCTAATGACTTGATGTCTTCTGTCAGAATTATGCCGCCTCTTAGAGAGCCTCGTCATGTTGGGGAACCTAGTTTTCCTAGTGTATCAGAGATAGGGGAGGCCATTGATAATGTCCTACAGTCAGTGATCCGCCCACTTTCGCGGACTCCTTTAGTGTCGGTACATAACTTGAAGATAACCTCATTGGTCGGGGGTGGGGGGCCCGAGGGTTCCGAGAAGTGGTTTATGCACATCGAGAAGACTTTTGATATCTTGACGAGTCAGGGGAGTTTGCAGCAAAATAAGTGGGTTGAGACGACTAAATGGTTTTTGGCCAAGGAACCGGCTTCTTGGTGGACAGAATTGGCTAAGCATATGCCAGAGGAGCAGGCAAATGATTGGGGGGTATTCAAGGAGCTGTTTTACAGAAGGTTTATTCCTCCAGCTTACATCGACGGGAAGAAACAAAAGTTCACAGACTTAAGCAGAAGAAGATGTCTGCTAATGATTACTACCGCACCTTCACAGATCTCTCACGCTATCACCCGGACGTCGCTTCTAACCAGGCGAATATGCTACATCGATTCAAACTGGGTACTAAGAAGAAATAGTGCACTATTGCGACAGCGATTCCATGCTTCACTTACCACGAGTTTTATGAGGTATTGTTGCAGATTGAGGACTCGGAGAACTTGCCGAGTGATAGTGATGATGAGAGGGATACCAGCCAGGGTAAGAACAATAAGGGCAAAGGCCCGTACTCGTAGAGGCTCTGGCAGACTCAGAACTTCAAACGAAGTGGGGCCAGTTCGAGTTCATCGAGTGAAGGTTATAGCGCCACCGGTCAGAGGGGCGGTGGTAGATTCTTCGGCGGCGGCAGATTCCAGAGGCAGGGGAACTCTGGCTGTAACAGTGCTCTGATTTGCCGTAGGTGCAACAACCGGCACTATGGCGAGTGTCGTCGAGGCACGAGCGGATGTTTCACGTGTTGTCAGGATGGGCATCAGGCCAAGAACTGCCCCCAGAGCCAGCAAAGGCCTCAGCAGCCTGCCTTACCACCAGCGCCAATGCAGTAGTATTCAGGTCCTAGCGGTTATGCACAGACGGTACGTGGAGGAGCCTTTCACTACTCGGGGGATCCTATGCCGTATTCATCGGACCAGTACCAGCCACAGTACCCCGTGGATCCTTACCACCAGAGCAGATATGAACAGTATTCCGGAGGGTATATGCCTCATCCGCAGCAGTATTCGGGTGGATATCAGCCCCAGCAGCAGTTTACAGCAGGTAGCTCTCAGTGGTATTCGGGGGGACAACCCCAGCAGATGGATGCTGCAGTTAGTGGTGTTAGATCCTCGAGACAGGCCGGGCAGTTTAGCCAGGGAATAAACACTCAGGGGCGTGGTATGCACGTAAATCGAGGACGAGGAGGACGTCAGCAGACACAAGGTCGTATCCATAACCTATCGCTACAGGACGCGTAGAACAACCCGGATCCGATTATGGGTACGTTGAATATTCTTGGTCATTATGCTAGAGTATTGATTGATTGTGGTGCCACACACTCTGTGATTTCTCATACATTTGCTCAACTGACTCAACCTCAATCATCACCCCTGGGGTATGAGTTGGAGTTTGCTATGCCTAGAGGGGAAAAATGTTACGTGGATTACGTACATCCATAATGTCCCGTGATAGTGGAGAACGTGGTTATGTCTGCTAACCTCACTCCGCTAGATATCGTTGACTTTGACGTCATTCTGGGCACTGATTGGTTGCACTACAATCGTGCCAAGATTGATTGTTACGGGAAATCAGTGACCTTTCATCGTCTTGGATTACTGGAGATAACTTTTGTTGGTGAGCGTAGCGGAGTTAGACATGGCGTTATTTCGGTGGTGAGTGCCAAGAAGTTGTTGACGAAAGGTTGCCAGGGATACTTCGCTCATGTAGTACTTCAAGATGATACTCCTGCTAGCTTGAAAGATGTTCGAGTAGTTAGACACTTCACCGACGTATTCCCTGATAATTTACCTGGGTTATCGCTAGATCGCGACGTAGAGTTTACCATTGATTTATTGCCAGGTACTAATCCTATTTCGTTGACTCCATATCGAATGGCACCTGCCGAGTTACGGGAATTGAAGATTCAGTTGCAGGAACTACTTGAAAAGGGGTTTATTCAGCCCAGTACTTCACCTTGGGGAGCCCTAGTCTTATTTGTTCGGAAGAAGGATGGTACCTTGAGATTATGTATCGATTACAGGCAGTTGAATCGGGTGACGATTAAAAACCGTTATCCGTTGCCGCGTATCGATGATCTTTTCGATCAACTTCGAGGTGCCTGTGTGTTCTCGAAAATCGACTTGAGGTCGAGCTACTATCAGTTGAAAATCAAGAGTGACGATGTTCCTAAAACTGCCTTTAGGACTCGTTATGGGCACTATGAGTTTCTGGTTATGCCATTTGGTTTGACTAATGCCCAGCTGCTTTCATGGGATTGATGAACAAGGTGTTCCAGCAGTATCTGGATAGGTTGTTATTGTCTTCATCGATGATATCTTGGTGTATTCTAAGTCAAGGGCTGACCATGCTCGACATCTTTCGTTGGTGCTGAAGAAATTAAGAGAGCATCGATTGTATGCCAAGTTCAGTAAATGCCAGTTTTGGTTGGACGAAGTAGCATTTTTGGGGCATGTCGTTTCAGCTCAGGGTATTCAGGTTAACCCTCAGAAGATTGCGGCTGTGGAGAATTGGGAACAGCCACGAACCGTTACCGAGGTTCGGAGCTTCCTTGGTTTGGCAGGTTACTATCGGCAGTTCGTTAAAGACTTTTCGATTATGGCGCTACCATTGACGAAGTTGACCAGGAAGGACGTCAAATTCGAGTGGGATGATGATTGTGAGTGGAGTTTTCAGCAGTTGAAGTATTGTCTCACTCATGCTCCTGTTTTGACGCTTCCTGACGATGATGGTAATTTAGAGATTTACAGTGACGCATCGTTGAATGGCTTGGGTTGCGTTTTGATGCAGCATGGTAGGGTGATTGCTTATGCTTCACACCAGTTAAAACCTCATGAGAAGAATTACCCTACACATGACTTGGAGTTGGCTGCCATTATCTTTGCCTTAAAGATTTGGAGACATTACCTCTATGGTGAGAAATGCCGGATCTTCTCAGACCATAAGAGTCTCCAGTACATTTTTACCCAGAAGGATTTGAATCTTCACCAGCGTCGATGGATTGAGTTACTGAGTGACTACGATTGCACGATTGAATATCATCCTGGTCGTGCAAACGTGGTAGCTGACGCTCTTAGCAGGAAGTCCCAGGGCAGAATTAATGATTTTCATGCGAGCCGAGTTCCTCTTTTTACCGAGTTGAGATCGACTGGAGCGCAGTTGGAAATAGAGAATTTGATGGCGGACAATCGAGAAGAAGCCTTGCTTGCTAGTTTCTAAGTTAGGCCAATCTTAATCGACAGGATACTTGAGATCCAGACGAACGACGATGAGATTCAAGAACTTATTCAACTGAGGAATGATGGTAAGAAGAAAGACCTGCGAATCAGAGAATCGGACGGTATGCTTATGCAGGGAAACATGATTTACGTGCCGAACAATGCAAAGTTAAAGAAGGATATTCCGGATGAAGCGCATATTTCAGCTTATGCGATGTATCCGGGAGGCACGAAGATGTACCATACCATTCGACCGTTCTACTATTGGCCGGGTATGAAGAGAGAAATCGCTGAGTATGTAGGCAGATGCATCATATGTCAGCAAGTCAAAGCCGAGAGGAAGAAGCCGTTTGGGTTGATGCAACCGCTACCCATTCCGCAGTGGAAATGGGAAGATATAACTATGGATTTCATGTACAAGCTCCCTCGTACTCAGAATGGATATGATGGAATTTGGGTGATTGTCGACCGACTCACGAAGTCAGCGCATTTTATTCCAGTCAGGGAAAAGTTTTCGTTGAATCGGTTGGCCGAGTTATTCATATCGAAGATCGTGAAATATCATGGCGTTCCAGTGAGTATTGTCTCTGATCGCGATCCTCGATTCACCTCTAAGTTCTGGACTGCTTTCCAGAAGGCGTTGGGTACGAGGCTATTGTACAGCACAGCTTATCATCCTCAGACGGGCGGTCAATCAGAGAGAACTATTCAGACTTTAGAGGATATGCTGAGATCCTCAGTTTTGCAGTTTGGCGACTCATGGCATCAACGCTTGGATTTGATGGAGTTCGCTTATAATAATAGCTTTCATTCTAGTATCGGGATGACACCGTTCGAGGAACTTTATGGGAAACCTTGTCGTACACCCTTGTGTTGGTCAGAGGTTGGCAAAAGAGTTCTAGTGGGCCCTGAGATAGTAGAGGAGACTACTCAGAATGTTCAGGTTATTAAGACTAATCTGAAAGCTGCCCAGGATCGCCAAAAGAGTTTAGCAGACAAGCATGCTACTGACCGAGTGTATAATGTTGACGATTGGGTATTTCTTAAGTTATCGCCTTGGAAAGGTGTGGTTCGATTCGGGAAGAAGGGTAAGCTGAGTCCTAGGTATATTGGACCTTATCGGATCACCGAGCGAGTTGGTGAAGTAGCTTACAGGCTTGAGTTGCCGTCGGAGTTATCCAGAGTTCATAATGTGTTTCATGTATCGATGCTTCAACATTACGTTTCAGACCCGTTGCATGTGATTCCTCTGCAACCTTTAGAGATTAACCCAGATTTGACCTATGATAAAGAGCCAGTCACGATACTTGATTGGAAAGATAAGGTGCTCCGAAACAAGACGGTACGGTTGGTGAAAGTTTTGTGGAGGAATCATTCAGCGGAGGAAGCTACTTGGGAGGCCGAGGACCAGATGAGAGAGATATACCCGAGGTTATTTTATGGATACTAGTATGTATATGTTGTATGAAATTTCGGGACGAAATTTTTATAAGGTGGGTAGATTGTAACAACCCGTCCGAGAATTTTTATTTCGAAGTCATGAAATGACTATTATGCCCTTGAGTTCGGGCAAACGTTTATGCATGAGTTTAATAATTTTTGGGCCAATTATATAATTATCCAAGTTATTGGGGGCCAATGAAAAGTTAGAAAGATATTTGTGTGATTGGTGGTCTTGGTCCACCGACACTTTCCCTCTCTCCTCTCTCCTCTCTCAATCACTCTCAGAACACTCTCTCTCTACCTCTCGACCGTCTCTCTCTCTCTTGTTCTTTTAGGCACTGCACACACACAAACCCATATCAAACCCTGGAGATCGAAGAAACAAATTACATATTCATGCTCGTGAAGTCCATACGAACTCAACCATACCATTTTTAGGTAAGAACTACAACGATTTCACGTCCAAAACTCAAGGTTTATAATTGGCACTATTCATCAACTTTTTATACGTTACATTTTAGGAAAATCTGAGATCACAGGAGTGTTTGTTGGGTCCTCTAGAGGCTCGGAGACGTTCGTTTGATAAACTTTGACGTCGGGATCGTCGAGAACAAGGGAGGTCGAAACTTTGGAGATTTTTCGACGAGATTCTCGTTGGTTTTCGAAGTTTTTGAAGGTATAGACTTGTTCTACTCTCAATTTAGAACATTTTGGTGAAAATTTCACGAAGAATGGTTGAGAAACGAGTGAGAAATCACACATGGAAGTTTTCCGGTCACCCGAAAAACCAGTCCGGCGAAGGGTGACAGGGATGACGCGTGACGTGCACGCGCCGCGCGTGGGGGGTCGCGTAGCCCCGTGGCCTTCCTGGCGCGTGAGGGCGCGTGCGAGCTCCATAATTTTTTCTAAAAATACCACGACGTCCGTGACGTCGTGTAGGTCGCGTTGGTATATTCGTATGCCAAAATTGAGCTATGTATGAGAAGTTATTTTCGTATTTGCGTGGATGTGCTTAAATGACGTATTTTTAGTAATTTCTCATATAGGTGAAACGTGTTCTGAGGACGACCGTAGCCAGGCACGACGCGGGGGCTACGATCTAGTGACTTACCAGTGAGTGGGCAGTATTATTTTTCGTATAACCTATATATATAATGATTTTCCCAGAATCACATTTTAAATGGAAATTACGTTTTTAACTATATGCATATGAATTGATTTGATGCATGAGTATTCATATATACATTTCATGCATATGTTGGTGCCGAGCACGCCAGGTAAGTACCAGGTAGGTACATGCATAGTTGAGAACGAATAGTTGATACATATGAGATACGATGAGATATGATATGATATGTTAGCTCATAAACCTGTACATACTGTTAGTGCTCACGCCCAGAGATAGGGGCATAGTCTTTCACGTGTTGTTCACCTCACGCACCGCAGGCTCGCCTTGGATCCAAGTTAGGTGCACAGTCTTGTCGTATAGACCACTTTTGAGTGGGTACGACATGTAGGTGACCCGCGTTCATTCGCACAGTCTTCACGTGATTGTAGCACTAGAGCATTTATTATTGATACAGTATTGATGATGATGATATGATGAGATATTGATGTATGTGCAGAGTACACATGATTATAAGATTGAGATGTTATGAGCTATATTTACAGCCGAGGGCTGAGATGACATATAGTAGCGATATGATTATTGAAATGCATAGCATGGCATTGAAATGCATTGCATGGCATACATTGAGATACTTTGAAAACGTTTTATGTTAAGAAAGATTGAGATATATATGTACGTATTATTTTCTGGGAACTATACAGGTTTTACGGAGAAGGGCTAGACTTTTGAGAAAAGATTGATTTTGAAAATAATTGTTTTTGCTGACCCACTCCCTTTTGTTTTTCGCCCCTCCAGGTTCTAGATAGCTTGAATTCCGAGTTTTGCACTTCGAGGATCTTCCGGCCTTCTGACAGATTTGACATATGTAGGGCACCGATGGTGTAATTAAACTCTTTTATTCATGCTTGACTGCACTGACTTAGTACGCTCTGAATATGAATAAGTATTGTAATATCTCTAGCACACATTCGTATTTAGGTTGCTAGATGTCAGTTTGAATTAATTCGTACTTCGTTATCGATCTTTGCTTCCGCACAGCGCACTTGGCTACGTCACACTCACGTGACGGCCAACATGCCCTACTTTCGGGTACGGGTGTGTCATTTTTTCCTATAACTTCTTAAGCCGTTATACAACATTAAATAACATTAAACATCATAAAAATTATACAACATGAAAAAAAACATTTAACAACACGAAACTTAAACAACATTTTTAAAAACATTTAACAACATAAAACTTAGGGTAAATTACACCATACCCCCTCGGGTTTGAGGTTTATTACAATCCCATACAACATCTTTAAAACATTTCACTTTCATACCTCAAGTACTATTTTATTTCAATTTCATACATCCGTTACATTTTCCATCCATTAATCCGTTAAGTGCTAACGTGGCACACCACGTGGCAAAAATCATAGTTTTTTAATTTAAAAACCTAAATTTTCTATTATAAATAAATAAATAACCCAATTGAAACCCAACAACCCCCAACCTAGAAACCCCTAAAATTAAAACTATCCATCCCCCCCTCAAGCGACCCATCTGCACGAAGAAGAAGAAGAAGAAGAAGAAGAAGAAACCCCTAAAATTAAAACTATCCTTCCCCCCCTCAAGCGACCCATCTACACGAAGAAGAAGAAGAAGAAGAAGAAGAAGAAGAAGAAGAAGAAGAAGAAAGAAAGAAAGAAAGAAAGAAAGAAGAAAGAAGAAGAAGAAAAATTAAAACTATCCCTACCCCCCCCCCCAACGACCCCATTTGCAAGAAGAAGAAGAAGAAGAAGAAGAAGAAGAAGAAGAAGAAGAAAAAGAAAAAGAAAAAGAAAAAGAAAAAGAAGAAGAAAGAGAAAAAAAAGAACACATCTGCCGCAAGAAGAAGAAGAAAAAGGAAAAAAATTGAAAGGGATCATGGGTTTATGGGGGTTTTCTGGGTTTGGGTTTTGGGATATGCGGCGGCGACGCGGGGGAAGGGGGGGTTAAGGCATATGCGATAGGGTTTTTTTTAATAGAAAATTTAGCTTTTTAAATTAAAAAATTATTATTTTTGCCACGTGGTATGTCATGTCAGCACTTAACGGATTAATGGATGGAAACTGTAACGAATGTATGAAATTGAAATAAAATAGTACTTGAGGTATGAAAGTGAAATGTTTTAAAGATGTTATATGAGATTGTAATAGACCTCAAACCTGAGGGGGTATGGTGTAATTTACCCAAAAACTTAAATGCCTACTTCATGCTTCTGTTGGCCCAAAGATGTGTAACAAGATCCAGTTGTAGGTACTTGTTTGTGGCACAGGAACATATCATCCTATAGTGCCTCATGTACTCATTTAAAGAGATATTACTAGTTCTTGGATTCAAATGCAAATTAAGATTATCATATATTTATGCACGAGCCCTTCTTGACCTATTGAGATCCTCTTAGTCGTCATCAGACTCTCCACAATATACCCATCTCGTTCATCCTCCACAATCATGTTGTGTAATATGATACAAGACATCATGATGGAGCCCAATTTTTTTTAACTCCACCCTCTTGTATGTTCCTTGATGATCTTTCACCGTGCTAGTAGAATACCAATAGCTTTCTCAGTATCTTTCCGGTATGTATCTTAGTGTAAGGTAAACCACTTTTCAGCGTCATTCATAAGGTTTGGAATTGCTTGGACAAATGTTGCCCACTTTGGGTAGATGCCATTTGCCAAGTATTATCCCATATTGTACTGACGGTCATTAATGTAGTAGTCAAGTTGAGGTGATTTACCTTCCATCAGGTTATTGAAGAAGGGTGAATGCCTAAGAACTGTAATGTCATTTTGGGATCTAGGGACTCCAAAGAAAGCATGATAGATCCATGTGTCATAGGAGACAACTGCCTCTAACACAATAATTGGTTTTCTCGACCTTCAGTCAAAGCCTCATTGCCATATGGTGGCATAGTTCTTCCAATTCTAATACATGCAGTCTAATGACCCTATCATACCCGGAAAGCCATAGTCTTCAGCTTTGCGAATGAGTCGATCCAGATCTTCTTGATGTAGCTCACAGAGGTACTCCTCTTTGTAAAGTTGAACAATTGTGTCACAAAATTCACCACGAGAATCAAGGAATGTAGACTCAAACATACCATATGTATCATTCATCGCATCAGCTAAGAAGGCATATGCCATCATTCGGAGTGCAATAGTAACCTTTTGATGAGGTGAGAAACCAAGGTGGCCTACTTTATCCAGCTTCTGTCGAAAGTATAGATTGGCATGTTGGACATCATGAAGTAAACGCTTGAACACATGACGCCTCATCTGGAAGCAACATCTGAAATCCTCTTCTATGTACATTGAGTTGGGGTTGAAGTAGTTGTTCATCAGATTTGCATGCACCATCGCTCTGTTTTGTGGTTTGTAAGAGTAACCAGTAACAGAGCCACCCCATTGAGGTTATTCCTCAGTTGGCTGACAAACCATGACTATCACGCCCCAGACCCGAGGTAGGTGGAAAAATAACCATGCGCCTAGCGTGCGAGTAAAAGTAAAAATAAAAACAAAAAACAAACTCCTCTTATGAAATAACTCTAAAGTAATAAATTAAAATTCTTAAATTTCTCCTCAATCACAACCTCAGCTCTTCTAACACCTGTCTTGCCAAAAAATTCATCTGTAAAATAATAGGTAAGGGGTAAGCAACAACCACTGTCGCCCAGTGAGTAAAATATGTAATATGCCAGTCAAGTTTTCCATTTTAATCACATTATAAAATAGGATAATAATATCAAAGCCTTAGCCACATAATTTCATATCACATCGTCCCTTCACATGTTGGTTATCCTTCATAATATGTAGCTCACCACGTGACCCTTAAAATGGCCTTTTCGCCTTAATGTCCCCGTGTGCAGTTTACATTTATCCCTCAGATACCCCAATACTAAAGTTCTCATGCTCCATGAATATCTCAAACAATTCACTAATCAGATATATAATAATAATTCTGAAAGTACTTCACAAAATCCAACATGCTTGACTTGAAATATAGAGATATTTAGAAATAGCTTAAAACCCATTATAACTCATGGTTTTCCTTTATCAGAAAATAAGAATATTTTAAACACATTACATAAACCACTCACCTCGATAATCCAAGCTTTGGCAAGACAACCCAATTAACAATCTCCACGCAACCAGCATACTAACCCAAACTCTCTTTCTTGTATCTCGGTAACTCAATCTCTCTCCAACACACACACACACACACACACACACACACACACACACACACACACACACACACACACACACACACACACACACACACACATACACACACACACACATTAGGACTAACACTTTGTATGTCAAACTGTCATGGTTCCTTTCTTATTAACATGCATGCAACCATAGACCTTATTACCAATCCAACTCACGTTCTTAAGATAGAAAGATGAAGCCCCTATTTATAGTATCTAGTGGCTCCAAAACTTAGTGACTCACTAAAGGCATGTGTCAATTGGCATGGAATCATAACATGAGGAAATGACACTTAACTAGGTGATTAAGCTAATGATTAAATTTTGGCAATAAGATGTGTTAACTAGATGCAAGACCTGAATTGTGGAGCCACACGCCCAACCTAGCAAGATTAGGCATTCGCTAAACGACATCGGCTAATGCAGAGACTCGACCAACTCTTGGGCCAGGAGGAGAAGTATTGGAGGCAAAGATCCCGTGCTTTGTGGATTAAAGCTGGCGACCGTAATACACGGTTCTTTCACCAACAGGCTAGGAATCGGAGGGCAAAGAACTCGATAAAACGGTTGAAAAATACTAGGGGGCGTGGAAATATGATGATGCGGGGATTGAAAGCAATGTGGTTCAATATTTTCAACATATCTTCCAAACTACCGGGCACACCCAGGATGAACAAATTATCGAGGCCGTGGATTCAAGGGTAACGGCAGAGATGAATTGTATGTTGGAAATGGTAATTACAGATGAAGAAGTTCGAGAGGTGGTTTTTCAGATGCAGCCATCAAAAGCCCCGGGCCCAGACGGAATGAATCATTTCTTTTTCCAAAAATTTTGGAATATCGTTGGAGAGGACATTACCAACGCGATAAAAAACTTTCAGGCCTTGGGAAGATTGCTGAAACAAATCAACTTTACATATGTTAGCCTTATTCCCAAACGAAACAACCAGATGGGGTAGCTTAGTTTAGACCCATCAGTCTCTGCAATGTCCTATTCATAATCATCTCTAAAGTTTTTGCAAATCGCCTTAAGGGTATTATCCCCAAGATCATCTCTCAAACACAAAGTGCCTTCGTGCCGGGTCGTAATATCTCTGATAATACCATCTTAGCATCTGAAATTGCTAATTATCTATTTTGAATGCGTCGAGGAAAGAAAGGCTTTGCTTCATTAAAGTTAGATATCAGTAAAGCATACGACCAGATTGAGTGGGGCTTCCTACATCGAATCCTTACTAAGATGGGTTTCTCTCAGAATTGGATCAGACTCATCAAGGATATACACTCCCATCACGTGGCTTACGTCAAGGAGACCCTCTATCACCATATTTATTTATATTGTGCGTTGAGGGACTGTCAGCCTTGATTGCTCAGCGAGAGTGACAAGGTTTAATCACAGGCATTTCAATTTGTCCAGAAGCACCATCGATTAGTCATCTGTTATTTGCCGATGATAGTCTACTTTTTTATCGGTCAACGGAGGCTGATTGCATGCAAGTGTGGGAGATCTTAAAGGTCTCTGAATAGGCTTCTGGGCAAATGGTAAACCTTGAGAAAAGTGAGGCATGCTTTAGTAGAAATGTAAAGAGATCTGAACAGATTGAACTGACTAGGATCTTCGGGGTAAACCGAGTGGAACGGCATGACAAATACCTGGGCATGCTAACTTTTGTGGGAAAAAAACAAAAGTTTATGCTTTGGTTATCTTAAGGATCGCCTTTGGAAGAGATTAAAGAGTTGGAAGGGGAAACTATTAAGTGCCGCCGGAAAAGAGATATTGGTGAAGGTAGTGGCTCAAGCTATCCCTAATTATTCCATGAGTTGTTTTCTTCTTCCAAAATTATTCTCTGATGAACTAAACAAGATGGTTGCATCCTATTGGTGGAGTGGTGATGAGGGAGAGAAGAAATTACATTGGTGCTTGTGGGAACGCCTGTGCAATCCAAAAAGGGATGGTGGTCTTGGGCTTTGGTTCCTATACACTTTCAACTTGGCTATGTTGGCAAAACAGGGGTGGAGACTGCTCACTAATCCATATTCTCTGGTTACAACAGTACTAAAGGCCAAGTATTTCCCAACTACCTCCTTTATGAAGGCCCAGTTGAAGTCAGGCGCATCGTACGTCTGGAGAAGTATTTGCACCGCACGATAAGTTATAAGTTTGGGTCAACGATGGCAAGTAGGAACTGGGCAATCTATTCGTATCTGGGAAGACCCTTGGATCCCCATCCCATCACGATTCCGCCCCTACTCTCCCAAACCAAGTGGGGTGCACTTTGAAAATGGTAAATGAATTGATTGATCCCATTACAAAGCGCTGGAAGACTGATATGCTAGGAAGCCTCTTCTCTACTGAGGAGGTCAACCTAATCCGGACGATTCCGTTAAGTGTACGGAACCCATCAGATTGCTTGTTATGGCACCATGAGAGACAAGGAAGGTTTACAGTTCAGTCGGCTTACCATGTGGCAAGGAATTGGCTACAACCCACAAACAGAGGGGCATTGTCCTCGTGTGATGATGGAATCAAAGTTTGGGCGAAGGTGTGGAATGCACAGGTGAAACCGAAAGTCAAAATCTGAATATGGTGACTTGCGAATGAATTGGTCCCTACTAAGGACAATCTGGCAAACAGACATATCACCACGGATGTGGAATGTGTTCTGTGTGGAACCCATGGTGAAACTACCATCCATCTTATGAAAAACTGCCATTATGCGAGATGTGCGTGGATGAGCTCACAGGTTGGTGCACTTCTAAGGAACAATCATCCCCCTTCTTTTAAAATATGGATCACTGAGGTGGCAGATCGTTTACCCAAGCAAAGTTTCAATGTCTTGTTGATGGTTTGTTGGGCACTATGGGGGGCACGGAACAGGAAACTCTGGGAGGAAAAACTGGAACCACTTGAGGTATGCACTGATCGTGCCATCCAATGGTGGCTGGCATTTACCCAGACCACAAACGTAGGCTTGGAGCGGGAGAGCAGGTTGAAGAACACCCCTAAATGGATCGTACCACCCCAAGGACGACTCAAGATGAATGTTGATGGGTCCTGGAATGCAGGAAGACTGGTTGCTGGTTTCGGAGCCATTATCAGGGACAGTAATGGGTACTTTGTGGCTGCTATTATTGGAAGATTTGAGGATGTATCCTCCCCATTGATCTCGGAAGCTATGGCAATAAGAGCAGGTTTGCAATGGGCGATTGATAGGGGTTATCATTCCCTTATTATTGAAACAGACTCACTTCAGATTGTTCAAGCCCTGAGGGATCCTACTATTAATTTGTCTATCATTGGACAAATTGCAGAGGATTACAAAGCGTTGCTCAACACAATCACTGAAGCAAACATAACCCACACTCGTCGCAATGCAAATCATGTTGCTCATCGCCTTGCAAAAGTCGGACTATCTCTGATGCAAAGTTGTGAATGGTTTGGTTCTCCACCTAGTATTCTAACTGACATACTTGTAGAGGACTGTACTCAGCTTTATATCTACAGATGGATAAACTCTTGTAATGCAACTTTTGATGATTTGAATCCAACTATCGTTTCTTTCAACAACAAAAAAAAGGAGCAGTCTCTAAAGACGTGAATAATTGATTCAAAATCACCATTACATCTGCCACATGAAGGATTGTCTAACTCGTTCAGCATTGGTCAATAATTTGTCTAGCAACACAAGCCAAATAAAAGAGAGAACTTTAGGGGGAAGATGCAATTTTCAGATAAAGGTCCCTCGCCACTTGATGTTCATAATAGCGCCTAGATCCAGCACATAGGCAAATTTGAGAATAAAGTTACCTTCACTAATTAGTCTCTATATACACTTGTCTGTCGAGCCACCGATACAATCCATAGAAATATTGGCAATTTTATCCACAACTACTTTAGAAAGGAAATGTAGCAAACGTACGCATAGTTGGCGAGAGTCATTGAAGAGAAAATTTTAGAAGAGGCCCACAATTTGACCAAATAGTCAGCCCAAAATTGAATAGAAAACTCGTAGAGTAGAGAAATTTTAGAAGGGAGATTATATTCACACACCCCAAATTACTTCTCCCACACCATTTTAATTTTTTAATATTTTTCTATCAAGTGTTAGTGGTGTGTAGAAAATATTAAAAAATTAAAAAGGTGTGAGAGAAGTAATTTGAGGTGTGTGAATATAATCTCTCATTTTAGAATCCAATACGCTATATTCTTTCTACACTAATATGGTTTTTTCGATAAACAAATTTTTATATTTAGACCCAGTAATTATGTCTCAAATAAAAATTAAGAGATGAAACACCCACCACCCCAGCCTTCTTTCTGATTGAGTTCTTGCAGCAAGCAAACGAAAGCAAACTCCTCCTCCTCTCCTCTCCGACCTTGAATCTGAATTCCTCCCGTTGCTGTTGTCGTTGTTCCTATAATATATTCAGGTAACACCAAAAAGATGAAGTCTTTCCCTTTCTTTCCAACCCTTAAACCTAAAATTATTCAATTCCAATTGTTTTCTCTTACTTTCAAGTATTCTTTTGAATTAAATTATTGATCTTGGTGATTTTATTCTGTTGAATTTTGGTTCTTGGGCTTCTTGCAATATCCAAATTGTGAAACGGGGTCCTTTTTTACTTGGGAATCATGTTCTGTGAATGGGTTGGTTATTGTAATCGGTAAGTTTATTGCCTGATGCTTTTAAGGTTTGACCTCAGCTTCTGTTTCTGACGATGGATGAAGATTTAAGCGATAAGGAATCGTGGCTGGCTCGAATTCATCAGCTCGAAAATGGTGTGTGCTAATTTTATTGTGTCATCAATCTCCAATTTATGTTTTTTTTTTTTTTGTATGGAATTGGTTTGGCTATTCATTATGCTACGCTTATGCGGAAGTTGGTTTTGTGCGGTCCTGCATATTGCAAACACATAAGTTGTGCTTCTGTATGTACCGTGTTGTTCAGTTTGTGACCCTGAGTTGGATTCCAGTGTCTAATCTATAGCATGAAAGATAATATATGTGGATTATGATGATGTGCAGAACGTGATGAATTGCGCAAAGACATTGAACAACTGTGTATGCAACAAGCTGGTCCAAGTTACCTTGTTGTGGCCACTAAGATGCATTTTCAAAGGTATAATTTCTGTCCCCAGTAAATACGATCAAGTTGTTTTTCCTTCTTTATAGTGGAGGGCTGGGAAGGGAAAATTTGTCACCCATGGCCCCTGGGGTGCTACTATGAAGAAAATTATAAATGTGTTTTACTTTAAAATTTGATGTCATATTAGGACAGCTGGCTTGGAGCAGGAAATTGAAAACTTGAAAAAGAAGCTAGCTGCTTGCACCAGAGATAATGTGAATCTTCAAGAAGAGCTTTCGGAGGCTTACAGAATCAAAGTGAGACATTTAACTTTCTTCCCTTGATAGTGTAACTGCTTATGAAAGCTAACATGTGTGCTTTGTACCTTCAGGGCCAGTTGGCTGATCTGCATGGTGCAGAGGTTGCAAAGGTCTCTCTTACACGAAAGCTCTTTTGCATCTCAATAATGAATGCAAATTAATTTCATGGTGGCGTTCTTGGGTCTTATATATTGAATTTGTTTGCCTAGAATGTGGAAGCAGAAAAGCAGCTTAAATTTTTCCAGGGCTGTGTGGCTGCAGCTTTTGCTGAACGAGATCATTCAATAATGGAGGTTAGGGCAGCTGTCCTTTATTTTAAGCTTGTTATCTGCATGTATGGCACTTATTAAGTACTTTTCTGAATGAGGTATTTATGAAAATCAAAATTTTAAATATGTTATGTGGATTATCACAGGCTGAGAAGGCTAAGGAAAAAGAGGAGCTCATGTCAAACAAATTATGTGATATAGAGAAGAGGTATCTTTTAGCCTTTGACTAATAGAGAATTGATTATAAGCAGCAAATGTTAGAAAAGAAAACCAGAAAAATATCTTTCACAGAAATGTTGTACTTTTACTTTCTTTAATCTTGGCTTTCTGTACCCTATATGTTGGCCATCTTCTTCTCTTATTTATTTATTTATTTATTTATTTTTTTTGAAAAGGGGTATCTTCTTCTCATTGTGGGAACTTGTGGTTAGGCACTTTCGTTATTTCCACAATTGTTTTGAGCTATAAAGCCAAGATGAAATTCTGATGCAAGTGAAAGCATACTTCTTTCATGATGATGTGCATCTTATTTGTGATGCAGGTTAGAAGAACAAACTGCAGATTATTCTGAACAGAAGAAACTCAATGATAAACTGGAAAGTGATTTAGCAATGCAAGAAGAGAAGGTTGAAGCTTTCAAGAAGGTGATCCTGGGTTCCCTTTCTCTTTCTTCTTCCTCCCTACATTATGTTACCATGGTACATCTATAATGTTCAAATCATCAAGCATGGTGACTTTCTGAATGCGCGCTTCTGAATCATGAAGAAACATCTGATGTATGTTCGTAAGGATGTAAAGATGTTACATGGCGAATCAGATACTAGCATTTAATTGCACTTTCAGTCCCAAACAATCAGCAAGTTGTCTTTTCACTCATGTTTAGCAAATAGAGAACATATTGCATGGTTTTTTAAAGACGTGTGTGCGCTTAGGGTATAGCTAGAACTATGTTAACATTGACCATTGTTCTTCAGTTTTGTTCTTTTCCTTTTGTCCCTTTTCGCTTAGTTTGTTTTGAGAAAGATTTCGCATAGTTCTTATGGAGATATTATGTTCATAACAGGTAATTGATAAATTTTATGAGATCAGGCAGCAAAGCCCTGAGGGATGTGAGAGTACAAGTTGGGACAGAAAATGTGCATGCCTTTTGCATGATCCTGCAGAAAGGTGGAGTTTCAATGATGCTTCAACATCTAAATATATTGTAAGTTTGCATAATCCTTTACCTTTCATTCTCTTGAAGGGGTAAATGTGTAACGATATCAAACATTATAAATTCATGATAACCTAAGTTTGAGTTACTGGAGACAGTTGATCTAAAGGATTAATTTAAGAATTGCCAAATATTAAACATCTATTTGCTGAGGAAATAAAAACATTAGCAACCATATTCGACAAGTATAGATTAACTGTTCTCTCTGAGAACCTTGTGAATCAAAATAGAATATTGTCGTCTTGTTTAGTTTTCCAGATTGAATTGACATCATGCTTGCATTTGAAAACTTTGCCTAATTTATTAAAAAAAAAATTGCAGTTGTCAATAGATTAAGATTTTATGTCCGGTATGCAACTTGAGTAACTTATCCTCAGACAGAGTGCATTAGAGGAAGAGCTCGAGAGGACAAGGAAATCTGTAGATAATCTTCAAAACAGGCTACGGATGGTAAGCAACTTGCTTCGTACTTATCAGCTTTGCATTGCACACTAATTTCTATGGTCTATTTTCCAAAAATTGATCTTCTTGTGGCATGTAGGGCTTGGAAATTGAAAATCATTTAAAGAGGAGAGTTGGTGAATTGGAAAAGAAAAAAGTAAGTTCTTGCTTGAAAAAATTAAATCGAAAATCATTCAGTTCGATGTCAATTTCTTTCTTTCTCTTAAAAAAAATTATAAAAAAAAAATCTCAATTTCATTCTTACTGTAAATCTGGTGGGCTTACATGCAGATCCTTACAGATAAAATGATAAAACATGAGATTGCAGAATTGCATCATTACCATTCTCAGCATAGAGTTCTCATCGTGAATTTACTCAACGAGGGAAAGGCTAGTATCAAATCAGTAATTGATGCTATAGAGGAAAATAGTAGGCAAATTGATGCAACCAGACTCGAAAGGCATAAAACTACTGATGCTGACCCCCAATTGGTATCCAAGGTTTGTTCACTGCACCCTAATAGAGGAAACAGCTTACTAATTCAGTGATGTTTGACAATAGACATCTTTGTGGACTTTCATTGGAAGTAGTGCTTCCTTTTTTCTGATTGACTCCAAGCCAAGCATTGCTTGAAAGAGTTTTTTTTCTTTGTGGTTGGTGAACTCAAAAGAAGTTCGGAGGATGTAATTAATATGATTTTCCACCTACATTTTGTCACTCGTTATATCTTCCATACTGGTTGCAGAATAGTGGTCCTGACTCGTCAGAGTTTGTGGCAGTTAGAGGAAACGACCACTCTGACGCCCTTGCACAGGCATTGCAAGACAAGGTCTTTTGGTTTATCTTTTTTCTTGAAATCTGATAGTTCCTAATTTGCAGTTGCTTTTTCTTTAACCATGAATATTTTACAGGTGTCAACGTTATTGCTTCTTTCACAGCAGGAAGAAAGACATTTACTTGACAGAAATGTGAAAGCAGCTCTTGAAAGAAAAATAGAAGAGCTTCACAGAAACTTACTGCAGGTAACTTCTTTGAAGCGCCCATCTGTCAGATTACTCGATTCTCTCCAGTTGTCTGAGTGTAACTAAACCGATCTGCTCATTAGCTCAGTGATGTTGTATGCAATTTCCTGGTAACTCTTGAAATTTCTTAGTACTGTGTAATCCGGATCTAACAAATTGTGAAATTTCATGTGGATGTTTGTAATATACTCGTGTGTTAACTGTAAACTTTGTTGTTAATTTGACCACACGCTGTAATATGGGATCTTCATTTCATACTATTCAAACATTATCTATTGGTGTTATCACTATGCCACATAATGTTCAAGCATTTCAATGGTGACCTTCATGGACCACTTGCTGTGTTGCTGACTCCAAATACTTCCATCTTATTGTGTAGTTTGATATTTCATTATTTGCATGAATATTTTTGGTTCAAAGATGAATTTCCTTGTTCAATGCGACCTTAAAAGTTTCGTACAATTTATGGGTTGATTGATGAACTGTCCTATTATTTCTTTTTGGTTCAGGTTACCAATGAAAAAGTAAAAGCTCTAATGGAGTTTGCACAATTGAAGCAGGATTATCATCAGCTTAAAGAGTCAGATTTCTGCTTTACTTTTAGAAATGTTGGCATTATAGATGTGTTGTTAATCTTTCCTTTACTCGAGAGTAACTTTCTTCGTAACTTTCTTCGTAACTTTCTTCGTTGCCTTTTAGTATTTTTTGCTTAACTTACTGAAAGTACTATCGATGATAATGTGCAGGAGAATTGGTCAAGAGAGAAATAGAGAAAATTTGCCTGCAGAAATTGGGGATAGGAAAGTAGTTACTCATGAAAGGGATGGAAGGCTAAAAAGTTTGTTGAAGAAAACGTACTTGAGTCGTTGGGTTGGTAATGTAGACTTTAGGGGACGTGAAACTGCAAGTGGCCTAAATGTTGAGGGGAATCTATCTGGCAAGAGGTTCGATAGCATGGAGTTTGCCAGGTTTGTGAATATATTTTGGGTAAATGTGAGTTGAAGGATACATACTCTAGATGTGTGTTCTTGACATGCATCACCGTTGATTTAGCCACTGACATGATAGTAGATATGACATCAAATTCCTTTTCTCTTCCGCATTTTTTGTCTCCTCAGAATGAAAATTGAAATAGCAACACTTCAAGAAAGCATGGGAAGTATGGAGCATCTGACTACTACAGTTCACAGGCTTCGTCTATCCCTTTCAAAGGTCTGATGGAAGTTTAAGATGTTATTGTTTTTTATATGGCAAACTTTCACTCTTAATTATTTAGTCAATCACTAGCATTGAAACACTGTTTGTTCATCAAAAGCTAGTCTGTTTAGCAGTTTTTCTTTGGTCTACCGTATGAAATTAATGTGTGTAGTGTTTGTGCTTAATCTACTTTATAGGTCAAAGAGTCGGTGACTTCTGGAAGTACAACATTTGCTAGCCTATCAGAAACTGTCAACGACATTGTTAATGAGGCAAAACTAGTGAAAACTGCACTTAGCAGCTCCCTACCGATTAGTTGGTCAGCAGATGAAGACTTTGAACTCAATGGTCAGAGTGTCCGCAATGAGGCTGGTCATGCTTATGGGGAGCCCAGCCATGAGAAGATAGATTCTGTTTATGCTGCTGGACTTGAGATGGTGGAGCTCCTAATACTTGCGGCGCAAATATTGAAAGACAACATGAACAAAAAAGGTTCTCAACCGAAACAGGAGTGATCTACTTTTAACTTCGGTTATGGTTCATCATGATGGGTTAGACGCCAAAGCATAACTGTTACCTTTGAACAGATTGATGATAACAAGAGAGTCGGATACATTGACGATTCTTCAAGAAGAAGAAAATTAAATTCAGTCGTTGAGGGCCAATTACAGGTTCATGCAGCATCTTGTCATTGTACATTTGTAACCGGTTGCATTGTAAATCTAATTTCCTTTTTGAGTGATTAGGGATTTCAGTCCTCCTGTGAACGCACACGGATGTATTCATCTGTTGCTCGTGTACAGTTTGGGTGTAGCAATAGCTGAACCAAGATTTATGGCAGAATGGTATGATGCCTTTACATATTAACCAATGTCTTCATAAATGTCTAACGACGGTAGCGGCCAGTTTCCATCTTTACCGGGAGTTGCTTAACCGGCCTGGGTGATTGACAGGAAAGTTGCGTCAGTGTCTTGTTACTTCTGGGGCTCTAAAATGATATGAAGGAACGCATAACTACAGACGTAAAAGTTATGGAGTCATTCTTTTTTAACAGATGAATCATAATTGACACTTGTTGTTTTTGGGATTTAAATGAGATATCTTTTCACCTGTTAGATGGCGATTGTTGTTAAACAGGAATGACTTTCATACGTAAGGAGTCGAGTAGTGTTTTTTTTTTTAAAGAACGTGGTAAAGTAGAAAGAAACTGAAAAACAGTGACGACAAATGTTTTTAAAATGCTGCAGTAGCAAACCAATCATACCCGAATACATTTAATCTCGCGATACATCCGACTGCCCATGTATAATGATCAAGAAACAAAACAAGACATACCAACGACATAAATGGTGGGAATCACACGAGGATAAAGAGATGGATCATGATTCAGCGGCAATCTCCATAGAAGTGGCTTGCTCAGTCATTGTAAGCTTTTCGCGTTCGTTTTCGAGCTGGCTGTAATTTCCTTTCTCCTTGAAGAGTTGGATGTGGTGGTGTTTGCAGTAGAGCTTTCCTTCATGTGCAATGTAATTGGATGGGCTTATGGTGCAACCTCCATGGCTGCATTTGAAGCAACTCTTGTGGTATGGAGTCCCGTTGACGGAAACCTTTGGAGGAACATTAATTTAATAATTTAAAATTTTGTTCAAAAGGGTTTGAATGCAATCAATGGAAGAAAATTTGAGCTTTCATATAATGGTAGCAAAAAATTACGTAGGTTTTTACCTTCTCAATTGGATAAACAGTTTTCTCACAGCCCACACATTTATCTCTGGTACCGGCAAACAAGTTTGAGACTGACTTGGCATTCTGCAAGAGTCAAATTTATTTCTTATTAGCAACATACTTTAGTCCCTGACATAAATTTTTTGTGTATGACGTTTGTTCTTTATATTTTTAGGGCATGAATTGATACGGTATGTAATGCATCCATAACATGTCGGCATGTTGTGTTGGCAACAGTAATGGTATCAACACTTATTAATGACATATCAAAAATATGTTTTTTAACATGCAAAGAAGGGATGTCTGTCCCATAACTGGAGTATATCAGTAAAGAGTTGTGTTCTGAACCATCAAGTTTATCTCACTTGGCAAAAGAGATCTTTTACCTCATTTTCCGCACAAGGTCTTGCTGGCTTTACGACTTTTGGTGTTCCTGAAACAAAATTAACAAAGAAAAGTAGAGTTTTTTTAGGTGCTTTAAGAGTAAAAAAGCCCAACAAAAAAAAAGTAGAAGATAAAAGAGTTTAACAAGGGTAATTGTTTTTGAGAATTTACCTTCAAAACTCTTGTCCAGGCTGCCAGTTCGCTTGAAGAGTTGATCATAGTGAGGCCTGCAGTAGAGGACCCCCTCAAATGAACAATAGTTGATGAGCTGCAAATGGAAGAAAAAAAATGAAGAATAATCGTTGGTTAGGCCTTTTGATCTAATTGTATTTTTTGTATAAATATTGTACGATGTCTTAGGTTTGAACTCCACGGAATGTTGATTAGAAAGAAAAGAAAACGTGAAAAAGGAGCAAGAGATGGCATACAATACGCGCATGCATGGAAATAACACAACGAGCAACGGTTCACGTAAAAGTTATGTACCTTGAGGGTACTCTTGCAGTGGTGGCATCGGAAGCAGGCCTTGTGGTAAATTCTGGAATCGGCAGCCAGCCGATCAACCAGATACACAGTTTTTTCGCAGGCCGTACACTTTTGCGTGGTGCTTGCAAAACTTGCCATGGCCTACGGCTTCCAACCCACAACCTCAACTCACCACCACCAACCCTTTGAAATGAAGACCAAGTGAGAGAAAAGTGACACAGGGAGATAGAGCCTGCAGCACCCTAGCCTTCGTTGTCCGTAACCAGTTTTTATTTCCTTAATCCTTTTATGCTTTCACTCCCCTAGTTATTTATTGGAAACTGGAGAGGGGGAGGGAGATGAAAAGTTGTGGGTGGGAGGGAGTTGCGGGCGACTCCTAACCAAAATTTGTAGATAAACGGATGGATGTGGCCATTTGGCAATCATGCTGTCCGAACTTAGAGCAATTCCATTCCATCAAATATCCTTTCCAGCATTTTCCTTTATATATGTTTTATTATGTCTGCTTTTTTACTATTTTTCGTATAATTTCGAGATTAATTTTACCCTTTTTAGTAGTTTTGCGGTGAAAATATTGCCAGGCTACATTTCTTTTTGTAAATTCTCTTTTTACCTTCTTGTGTTAATTATGTTTACGATTCTTCAATATTATTTGATTTTTTTTTTCGGTGAAACAATAGATTTGTTAAATTAAGAAGTTGACGGGACCATAGTGCAAGGAAAACACTTCTATTTACCACTATGGTAAATGGTCACTTGCTATATCATTTGATGATTCAAATTCATTTAGTCATCTGACTTTTTATCTAATAATAGACGAACCATGTTCCTCGATTAAACAATGTAATCATGACTAACATCACAGCCTCCACACAAATTCTTAAACAGATAATTCTTTAAATATCCGTACACAAATTTCGTAAAAGACATAACTTACAAATTTCACATGAAAGAAAGTGAGTCGAATTCGCTCCCCTACTCTGCCGGATTAGCCTCATTGGATGCCGCAAGACCTGGCAGTTTCTGACACGACACGATGACACGACACGAAAACGACACGAAAATAACGGGTTTCGGGTCGACACGATAACTAATCGGGTCATTATCGGGTAACCCGTTAAGAACCCGTTAATAACGGGTCCTTAACAGGTTTACACGAGAGTGACACGCGGGTAACCTGTTTTGACACGAAAAGGAAAAAGTTATTTTGATGATTTTAATTTTTTTTAATTACTAAAACAAACTTACTATAAAATACAATAAATATAGTGGATATATATATATATATATATATATATATATATTGTTCATTAATTATTATTGTATTATTATTCTAAATAAATTTTAAAAATTTAAGTTTTATTTATTTATTTTATAAAATATTATGAGCAAAGAGTGAGATTAAAAAAATTATAAAACACATTAAAAATAAAAACATCAAGTAATTTAAAAAATACCAAATACATTTAAATATTTAAAATAATTAATTTACAAGTGCAAAAAATGTGAAAAAAATATGCAAGCACTCTTAATCGCATCCTCTACGCTTTAAAGGTGCGTACATGAATTTTTAAAACTATACAAACCCTCAAGTATTTTTAAGGTAGTTCAAAATAAATAAAATTCATAATCATTAATGTATAAGTCTGAAAAATGTGAAAGCATATATAAAGGGGTGTGATATTCACACACCCCATTTTACTTTTCACACACCCTTCTAATTTTCGACCGTCGGGTCGGATGAATTGAAGAAAATCAACAAATAGAAATTAAGAAGGGGTGTGTAAGAAGTAAAATGGGGTGTGTGGATAGCACACCCCTATATAAATGCTCATGATTGCATCCTCTACCTTTAGACAATCGTTACATGGTCGTTTAGGTTTTTAAAACCCTCCAAATCTCATGAATAATGTTTTTTTTAGTGAAAAATTAATAATATTGTAGAAGTGAAAAATTAATAAGATTTTTAAAAAAAATTGCACATACCACACATTGCCACATAAATATTACTTCAAAACATTAAAACATTTGTCGTTTAAGTATTACATCTATACCCGAAAATAATACATTTATTAAGTATATAACATAAAATTTTGTGATATGCACATCCACTAGTGTAAATATTTTAAATTGAAGATCAAATTCATTCATTGTATTCATATAGGGTCAAGGAGTGTATCTGTAAAAAATCATCAAAATCGGAGTTAAAATAACCGTTAAATCGTGATTTTTTGTTTATAATCGTCGAAAAGTTTTGTCCCGTTACTTGATCTCTGAATGTTTGTTTTTTGTGATTTTTTGCTGATGTGATCTCGAAACATATACGAACAAGTTTGACGGTTGTGATCGTTGAAATTAGTTTCGGATAATTCGTATCCCATCAAAACGATAGATTGACTAACACTTAAGAGTTTATTTATACTTTCATTAAGTATAACATAGGATTTTGTGGTATCCACTTGTGTAAATATTTTAAATTGAAGATCGAATTCATTCATTGTATTCATATAGGGTCAAGGAGTGTATCTGTAAAAAATCATCAAAATCGGAGTTAAAATAACCGTTAAATCGTGATTTTTTGTTTACAACCGTCAAAAAGTTTTGTCCCGTTACTTGATCTCTGAATGTTTGTTTTTTGTATTTTTTGCTGATGTGATCTCGAAACATATTCGAAAAAGTTTGACGGTTGTGATCGTTGAAATTAGTTTTGGATAATTCGTATTCCTTCAAAATGATAGATTGACTAATACTTAAGAGTTTATTTATACTTTCATTAAGTATAACATAAGATTTTGTGGTATCCACTTGTGTAAATATTTTAAATTGAAAATCGAATTCATTCATTGTATTCATATAGGGTCAAGGAGTGTATCTGTAAAAAATCATCAAAATCGGAGTTAAAATAACCGTTAAATCGTGATTTTTTGTTTACAACCGTCAAAAAGTTTTGTCCCGTTACTTAATCTCTGAATGTTTGTTTTTTGTGATTTTTTGCTGATGTGATCTCGAAACATATACAAACAAGTTTGACGGTTGTGATCGTTGAAATTAGTTTCGGATAATTCGTATCCCATCAAAACGATAGATTGACTAACACTTAAGAGTTTATTTATACTTTCATTAAGTATAACATAAGATTTTGTGGTATCCACTTGTGTAAATATTTTAAATTGAAGATTGAATTCATTAATTGTATTCATATAGTTTCAAGGAGTGTATCTGTAAAAAATCATCAAAATCGGAGTTAAAATAACCGTTAAATCGTGATTTTTTGTTTACAACCGTCGAAAAGTTTTGTCCTGTTACTTGATCTCTGAATGTTTGTTTTTTGTGATTTTTTGTTGATGTGATCTCGAAACATATTCGAACAAGTTTGACGGTTGTGATCGTTGAAATTAGTTTCGAATAATTCGTATCCCGTCAAAATGATAGATTGACTAACACTTAAGAGTTTATTTATACTTTCATTAAGTATAACATAAGATTTTGTGGTATCCACTTGTGTAAATATTTTAAATTGAAAATCGAATTCATTCATTGTATTCATATAGGGTCAAGGAGTGTATCTGTAAAAAATCATCAAAATCGGAGTTAAAATAACCGTTAAATCGTGATTTTTTGTTTATAACCGTCGAAAAAATTTGTCCCGTTACTTGATCTCTGAATGTTTGTTTTTTGTGATTTTTTGCTGATGTGATCTCGAAACATATACAAACAAGTTTGACGGTTGTGATCGTTGAAATTAGTTTCGGATAATTCGTATCCCATCAAAACGATAGATTGACTAACACTTAAGAGTTTATTTATACTTTCATTAAGTATAACATAAGATTTTGTGGTATCCACTTGTGTAAATATTTTAAATTGAAGATCGAATTCATTCATTGTATTCATATAGTTTCAAGGAGTGTATCTGTAAAAAATCATCAAAATCGGAGTTAAAATAACCGTTAAATCGTGATTTTTTGTTTACAACCGTCAAAACGTTTTGTCCCGTTACTTGATCTCTGAATGTTTGTTTTTTGTGATTTTTTGCTGATGTGATCTCGAAACATATTCGAACAAGTTTGACGGTTGTGATCGTTGAAATTAGTTTCGGATAATTCGTATCCCGTCAAAATGATAGATTGACTAACACTTAAGAGTTTATTTATACTTTCATTAAGTATAACATAAGATTTTGTGGTATCCACTTGTGTAAATATTTTAAATTGAAAATCGAATTCATTCATTGTATTCATATAGGGTCAAGGAGTGTATCTGTAAAAAATCATCAAAATCGGAGTTAAAATAACCGTTAAATAGTGATTTTTTGTTTATAACCGTCGAAAAGTTTTGTCCCGTTACTTGATCTCTGAATGTTTGTTTTTTGTGATTTTTTGCTGATGTGATCTCGAAACATATACAAATAAGTTTGACGGTTGTGATCGTTGAAATTAGTTTCGGATAATTCGTATCCCATCAAAACGATAGATTGACTAACACTTAAGAGTTTATTTATACTTTCATTAAGTATAACATAAGATTTTGTGGTATCCACTTGTGTAAATATTTTAAATTGAAGATCGAATTCATTCATTGTATTCATATAGTTTCAAGGAGTGTATCTGTAAAAAATCATCAAAATCGGAGTTAAAATAACCGTTAAATCGTGATTTTTTGTTTACAACCGTCGAAAAGTTTTGTCCCGTTACTTGATCTCTGAATGTTTGTTTTTTGTGATTTTTTGTTGATGTGATCTCGAAACATATTCGAACAAGTTTGACGGTTGTGATCGTTGAAATTAGTTTCGGATAATTCGTATCCCATGAAAACGATAGATTAACTAACACTTAAGAGTTTATTTATACTTTCATTAAGTATAACATAAGATTTTGTGGTATCCACTTGTGTAAATATTTTAAATTGAAGATCGAATTCATTCATTGTATTCATATAGTGGTTACACTTACATATCGTTTAGATTTTTAAAATCCTTCAAACCATCATGACTAATGTTTTTTATTTGGGGGCAAAATTAATAAAATTAATAATTATTATTGTAGAAGTGCAAAAAATGTAAAAAAAAATATAGAATCACTCGTAATGACAAACTTTACAACTTTCATGAAGGGATGGCACATAGCAAGAGTAAAATTAATAATAATTATTGTAGAAGTGCAAAAAATGTAAAAAAAATATAGAATCACTCGTAATGACAAACTTTACAACTTTCATGAAGGGATGGCACATAGCAAGAGTAGTCTTTGTTGGTGGCTTGCACCACTCTTGCATGGCTAGAAGATTGATTTGTGCTTTGGTTAATTGGTTTTAATCAAGCAATTGTGGGTTCCATTCAAGTCCCACTAGGTGTGCAACTTTTTTTTCACTAGAAAAAGTGTTATGTTTTTAATTTAATTATTTATTGGTTTAAAATATATTTTTCTTAACGGGTAACGGGTCGGGTCATATTACCCGTTAATATTATCGGGTCGATTTCGGGTCGGGTCATTTTACCCGTTTATTTTAACGGGTGTTACACGACACGACCCGTTAAGCTATCGGGTATGACACGAACACGACACGAACACATGAAACACGACACGAATGCCAGGTAGTAGGCGGGGCGGAAGGGACCATCGAAGAAGTGCCTCCAATTCAAAATTGTAGACTTTATTTATGTTGAAGAATGTGAAAAACAACATAAAATATTCAACCAAATCAAATACAACTTATATTGAATAGTTCCACCGCAAATTGCATCACTGTCTTCGTGATAGCGACACATCTGCAGGTCAAACCAAACATTTGAAGGTAAGATCCCAAATCCACGGGCATATCACATGAAGAGTAGACAAAGGAGAACCAATCCTTTGTCAGGCTAATTAAACATTTGCATGTTCTAATTATCATTATAGGGCATTTGGTCTAGTGGTATGATTCTCGCTTTGGGTGCGAGAGGTCCCGAGTTCGATTCTCGGAATGCCCCTTTTTGTTACCTGTAGCTATTCTTTTTCCATGGAACATTACTCTACTTGATTTGGTTGAGAAAGATGAAGAGTACAGTACTTGGATGTCGTTGATAAGGCTTGGTGCATCGTATAATTCTTGCTTCCGACTACTTCAACACAAGATGTTTAGTTTTCTGAACAAGTTTTAGTTTCTTAGGAAAAAAGATCGGAGCTAGCTTTAAGAAATATTAGCAAAACACGATTAAATGCGTAACCTAGAGAACCCTACTTGTAAATTGTAGCACAGACAGAAGCATTCCAATTGCTAATTTATACGGAATTTCAGAACCAATGTATCGAACCTTAATGTCAAGCGTATTTTAAGTAGAATTCCACATTTTATTGTATCAGGCCATATAACTTCATGGGAAATACAACATAAGAGGTCAGACGCCGTACCTACCCACAAGAAACAAGTATATGGCAATAGGAGAAACTGGATCGATGCAATAGCATAAAAAACCAATCACAGATTAAGATAATTACCATTTCCACGTGTAAATATTGACTGTGAGGGCATTTGGTCTAGTGGTATGATTCTCGCTTTGGGTGCGAGAGGTCCCGAGTTCGATTCTCGGAATGCCCCTTTTTTCAATTTTATATATATATATATATATTTTTTTTTTCTTTTCATTTTCCTACTTTTTGATTTGCCTCATCGACCTCAACGGAGAAGCTTAAAACAGAGGACTCAAATTTACTCTAAAAATATGAAGTAGCATGTAAATATTAGGAACAGATACTTTTCCAAATTGAAAGATTTAACCAACTAAAAAGCAAGGAGAAAAGTTAATCAGATATATAGTTATGAAACGAAATGAAACCCAAATAACTAATTAAGCCACCCTTTCTGACCTCGAGAAAGTTTTAGTTTTACCGGCTTGGAATTTTCCGATGACGGAGTTTCTCTCATCATCTCCGGACTTCATGAAATACACAGCGACGAGGTGGAACACCAGGGGGGGCGGCGGGGAGAGAGAGAGAGAGCTTGGTGAGTGAGTGGTGTTGGTGGTGGTGGGTATTGAGCTCAAAAGAAATCTCTCCACTGTGGCCTTTGGACTCTGCTTGCTTTGGCGCCGCGTGGGCCTTCTTTACCCTTTAATCTTTCTCGCCTTCCAATAAGGGTGGGTTCGGTTTTTTTTGTCAAAATTGAAACCAAATCGAAATTTCGGTTCGGTTAATTTGTTTTCAATTCGGTTTTTTTTGTTTGGTTTTATTTTTTTCACATCACAGTTGGGTTTAAAATAAAATAAAAAAAATAAAGTATACACATGGTTAATTCTTGTTTGGTTCTTGAGAAATTGGTTTAAAAAGTAATGATATTTTAAATTCTCTTTTTCTCAGTATTATTTATTTAATTATTTGTTTTAGATATTTTTTTTTTCACATCAAGCAAACAAACAAAGTATACATAGGGTTAATCCTTCTTTGGTTCCTTAGAAAATATCAAGGAAAATCCTAAAACTTTTGAGCATAATAGATAACTCAAACATTACATGATTATTAATAAAGGGCAAACAAAGCAGTAAAACTCAAATAACAAACAACCATCAAATCCAATGGTATGTTTAGTTTTCTAAGAGAATGCAGTGAAAGTTTCAGTCTTTTACAAAGTCAAGCAACAAAAAATGAAATTTAAAATGTTTAACTCTCTTTCTCTCCCCCCTCTCTCCCCCTCAATTTTTACCCAGCAGAGATATGAAAGTAAATGGACCGGAGTGCAGAGAGAGAGAAGTTGTACAAGTAGATTTGATTACCCTGTGATTATTACTCCAAATCACTCACAATTTCAATTCAAACAATAAAAACACAAATAAAGAAGAACATGATTGATCAAGAGACAAATGGAAAGCAACTGGTTTAGTGATGAAACAAACAAACCATAAAAAATTAGAAGTAAAATTGGAGTGTGAGAAAAATGAGAAAATGGTAGTAAGTATTTGGCAACACATTGGGCTTACAAATTGGGTTTAAAAAATAATACCCAAAACAAATAATTAAATAAATAAAATTAAAAAAATATTAATTTAATTAATTTGGTCCAGTTCGGTTTGGTTCGGTTTCTAGATCTCTAAAACCGAACCGAACCAAAAGAATTCGGTTCGGTTCGGTTTTTTCGGTTTCAGTTTGGTTTGGTTTTCGGTTTTGTTTTGGTTTTCAATTTTTTGAACCCACCCCTACCTTCCAAGCGGGAGACGGTCAAGTTTATTTTAATTTATTCCTCGATGCAATTAGAGCATTTTCACTCCTAAAAATCCTAATGGACTATAGTCAATTCAATCCATCATATTGAATAATAATTGCATGTAATAAATAGTAACTACTCAAATGCATCTCTATTTTTTAGAAAATAATAGTTCATACATTTTATATTAAAATATTACTACTTATTATTATAAAATAATATAAAGTAAGTTCATTTTTAATTTGGAATAATAATAAAAGATTGCTTGAAATATTTGAGATTTTGAAATATGGTGTAAGGTGGAAGAACATGATTATGTATTTATAGTTATATTTTTAATAGAGCCGATGTCACCATAACATCAACATTGCATCACGTGGCCTAAAGACTGGGCCAGACAATTGTTGACTAGAGACTAATTGGGCTTTCTCGGAGCCCAATAGATGGAACAGGCTGGAGACCAATTTTGGAGGGTGGAGGGGATTATGTGGCCTATCCCATAGGGAATGCCTAGCAGTGGAACTATTCTTATATGAGATGCTACTAACATTGTCAAAATTTCAGTGAGTTCCAAGTGTTTTGGGTCCAATTAAAATAGTAGGATCAATTTGGTGGCTCTAAATTGTAGCCCAATACAAGATTATGGCAATTTGAAATTACCTAATCCAGATCACCTCACACACTCACACGTTGACACATACACACACACACACACTCTCTCTCTCTCTCTCTCTCTCTCTCTCTCTCGAGTTTTCTTCCCTTTTCCGTATAATTGGATGGACAACTCTTAACCAACACTTCTTAGCACGGATCAAGGTTACAAACACCTCATCGACTTCCTTGTAGCCTCACAAACTCAACGGTACCCTTGGTTGTACGTGAGGACATCGGAAACCCTGAGTTTCCATAACCTCCAACAAGTGCACTGTTCATTCAAACGTGATCGTGCAATTTTCAGTTATTTTTAAGGTTCTAGGAAGCTTTAAAATATCTTCACTAAGCTCGGGGAGTAATTTTGGAGTGTTTTGGACGTCGAGAGACTCGAGTTCGACGAGTTACAGAGTTTGGCCGGTTTCCTTGAATTTTTTCGATGAGTTTTCTTCGATGTTAGGACCTTAAAGTGGTAAGAATATGTTCTCCTCATCCTAAGCTTCATTTTGGTGAAAATTTCATGAATTTTGGTGTTGAAATGAGTAAGATATTAAGCTTCAAAAATTTCCCAGTTTCCGGCGATAACATCGGTGATCGGCGCTGAAGTCCGACGAGTCATCGGGGACGAAAAGGGATATTCCGTCAACTTTGACATAATATGCTAATGGCGTAAGGTAACACTATTAGTTATTTAACGGAATATTCTAATTATTTAACGGAATATTCCCTAACGCCGTTAGGGAATCCGTCAGTGTGCCAGGCACGTGCTTGCGCGTGGGCGGTGCGTCCTTGGCTGGCTTGTGAGGGTGCGTGGGACGTCGGAAAAGTTTTCTTAAAATATGGGGGTGTTTGCAGGGTTGAGTAGAACATGTTGGTATATTCAAACACCCCAATTGAGTAATGTATGAGAAGTTATTACTTAGTTTTGGTTATATGTTTTTAAATAACGTTTATATAGTTGTTTCGCATATAGGTGAGACGTTTCCTACGGATAAGCGCAGTCAAGCGAGACTCGGGGGCTACGATCCTTCCACATATCAGTGAGTGGGCTTTTGTTTTCAGTATATATGTAAATGCTTGGTATTTTTCCCAGAAAGTGCGTTTAAATAGCTTTATAAATTAGAATGCCATGTGAAATAATATTTATGTTTAGTATGGATTTTGTGATGATTGTTGTTTGGCACTGCAAACGCTCAGGTAAGTCGGGTGAGTTTATTGTTGGTAGTGATGGTTATGATCATGATTATGTTGAGATGCGTGTATAGCTCATTATCCTGCACCCCAGTGTTAGTGCTCCGCCAGAGGTTAGGGTTTAGCCTTCACATGATCGTTCACTTCCTGCACCACAAGCTCACCTTAGATCCAAGGCAGGTGTTAGCCTATCGTACAGACCACTTTAGGTGGTTCTGACTCGTAGGCAACTTGCGATACTTCGCACAGCCTTCACGTGATCATAGCACTGAGCGTATTTATATATATATACACCCAGCCTGTCGTACAGACCACTATAGGTGGTTCCGACTCGTGTGCAGGATTTTGTAGATGAGCTATAGACTCAGCCGTACAGGTCACGTTAGGTGACTCCGGCTGACATATTATTGTTGTTGGCATACTGTGGTTATTGATTTGTCTCACCTGATTTAGGTATATGTTTCTTTATTGGATATTTGGCATAACATATTCTGGATTTACCATTTTTCTAGTATGATTTGAGATATGATTACGTATAATATTTTCTGGGAAAGTATACAGGTTTTACTGCGAGGGGTTACTACTTTTGATATTGAGATGATTTTAAAAAGCTTTGTTTTTACCCATTCACGTTTTCTCTTTTACGCCCTTCCAGGTTTTAGGTAAAAGTGACTGTTGGTGGGCTATCGAGGACCTGACAGCAGTTCTGACAGATCACCATCATTGTAGGACTTCCTTTGGTATTGTATAATTAGTAATTGTTCATTTTGGACTGCACCTAGATTACTTATGCTCTGATGATGTGTTTTACCTTGAATTCTTGTCACGTTTACTCACTGGGACATTTAGTGTAAATTAATGAGGTTGGTTTTCTTTCACTTAGATTTTCACTTTAGTACTTCCGCATCGCGCACTTGGTTACATCACCTTCACGTGACGGGCAGCACGCCTTGATTTTGGGTTGGGGTGTGTCATTAAACGACAAACATGGTTCACGTAATTATTGGATCATTATTAGATGACTAAAAAAATTTAAATTGGGACTTTTAGATCTAGGTCCAAAAACATAGATAGGTTTTATTTATTTATTTAGTATTAAAAATAAATTTAAATCTTCTAATATTATACATTTTCAACTCCAAAAATCTAATTAATATCGTATAACAAAAAAAACTAATATACTAACATAAATTATCTACAAAACATTCTACCTTAACTCAAGAACAAATATATGAATGTATATTATACCTGTAAGCGAGATATGAAACCTAACTAAAAGGTAGGAAAAACATAATATACCTACAAGTAAGACACATTAATCTGTGACACGTTGATTATAAAAAAGAATCTACCATATAGATACATAAAAATAACTAACATGTGATATAGGTTGATTATAAAAATTAAAAATAAAATCTATAAATGGGGTTTAAATATCATGCCCCAGACTTGGGGTCGGTGGAAAAATAAACCCCGCACCCGGCTCGCGAGTAAAAGTAAAAATAAAAACGAAAAACGAACTCCTCTTATAAAAATAACTCCAAAATCCTTACAGGACGAAAATAATAAATTAAAATCCTTAAATTTCTTCTCGATCACAATCACATCTCTTCTAACACTTGTCTTGCCAAATAACTCATCTGTAAAATAATAGGTGAGGGGTGAGCAATAACCACTGTTGCCTAGTGAGTAGAATATGTAATATACCAATCAAGCTTGCCATTTTAATCACACTATAAAATAGGATAATAATATCAAATCATTATACACATAATGCCATATCACATCATCCATTTATGTGTCCATTATATCCTTCATAAATTATAACTCACCACCTGACTCCTAATGGCCATTGCCCTAATGTCCCCATGTGCAATTTACATTTATCCCTCGGATTAATGCAACACTGAAGTTCTCTTGCTCCATCTCCAAATAATCCACACATCACCATATATAATAACTCTGTAAATATTTCAATAAATCCAACATACTTGACTTGATTAGAGAGATATTTAAAAATAGTATAAAATCACATGATAACTCATGATTTTCAATTATCAGAAAATGAGAATATTTTAAACACATTACATAAACTACTTATCTCGATAATTCAAGCTTTGGCAAGACAACCCAACTAAGAATCTCCACACAACCAGCATACTAACCCAAACTTTCTTTTCTCTTTGTAACTCGATCTCTCTCCACACACACACATATTAGGACTAACACTTTGCATATCAAACTCTCATAGTTCCTTTCTCATTAACATGCATGCAACCATAGACCTTATTGCCAATCCAACTCACGTTCTTAAAACAGAGATATGAAGTCCCTATTTATAGTACCGAGCGGCTCCAAAACTTAGTGACTCACTAAAGGCATGTGTCAATTGGCATGGAAACATAACATGAGGAGGTGACACCTAACTAGGTGATTAAGCTAATGATTAAATGGTGGCAATAAGATGTCTCAACTAGATGCAAGACTTGAATTGTGGAGCTACACGTCCAACCCAACAAGGTGCTTACAAGCACCTTAAAAATGATAGGAGATAAGACCGCATGGTAAGCTTCACACATCCACCTTATAAACTTATGACTAAGCATAAGCATGGTTCTAGGGCTTAACTAAGAAAAAATATTTCAAAACTTAGCTTAAAGTCTAATAAAATAAATAATAACTTAAATATAGGGCTTTTATCAATATAAAATACGGGTTCTCACATTAAAGCAGGAGGAAGAACAAGAAATAACAAAAATAAATAAATAAAAAGAAATAATCAAAGAAATAATTAGGAAGAAATTTAATTTTTATAATAAATTTAATCATTGAATAGATAATTATTGGTAATTAAATAATTAAATTTAAGGAATTGGACTTATTTTAATAAATTGGGCTATTCTTACTATTGGCTAAAAAAATTGGACTTATATCAAAATTTTCCTTTTTATTAAATTTAATTACCTTTTTGTACAAATGATCTTTAAATAGTGTAGATAGTTTCAATCATCAAACAACATTGCAAGATTAAAAGGAGAGTCAAGAGTGTTCAAATGAAAAGGTTGCTAGTATTCTTTAATTATATTGAGGTCAAAGTGCGTCAAGCCTCACAATAAATAAGCAGTAGTTGATATTGAACATGTTAATTTTTTTTAATTTAAAGCGTTACTTATATTAAAAGAATGCTCTGTACAAAAAAAAAAATGTTAAATCTCAATTATAAAGTAAATAACAATTATACTTTCATTTTCGACTTCTGCATCCACTAGCCGGCTAAGAAGATATTATTGAGCTCATTCTCAGTATTAGTTTTTACTTAGCTTTTTTTTTGTTTTGTTTGAATGAACGATATTATCTGTATTAAGGAGAGGGGAATGAACTTTGCCTCATTATAGGCAAGCAATAATGTGAGTTCAAACTAGCTTTTGACGAGAATCGAACTTAAGACTTCTCACTTACAAGTGAAGAGGAATGTCACTAGACCATATGACTAAGTAACAGTTTTTACTTAACTTTTTAAAGGTATACGATACATTATTTTTCTCTCTCAGAAACAGATTTAAACACATGTAAAATCGACATCTTTGGATTTAAAAATTTCGAAATTATTGTTAATAACCATTTGATCTAACCTCATAGACGACAATGATGAATCAAAGGTAATTCGTAATTAGCTAAAAGTATAGGATATATTCTTAATTATTGGGTTGCACTACTTTTATCTCACTCAACATTTTTAACCAAAATAATCATATGCAACAACTCAATTCTGTACATTACAATTCACAGAGTCAAATTCTATACATATATAAACTCCAATCATAGTGTCTTCCAACACATGTCTACCAAAACAACACTATGCCAAGCTCATAACACAAGACGATGATAGATGGTCAGATATCGACAAACCAGACTGAGCAAACAACGATAGTCACTTCAAAAACGGATTGAAATCCACTCTCTTAAATGGAATAATGTCACCGGTGCGAGCAGGAAAGAACTCAATTTTTTGACTTCGAATGCTTTACAAGCCAATCAATGACTGTATCAATGTTGGTAGAGTTCTTGCAGGATACCATGAAGCAACAAACTTCCCTATCGGTGATGGACTTCAGATCCCTGCACGGCAGAAACGATGCTCAATACACGATACATATATTAACACAAAGTATGAAAAGGTTCACGTACATCTGTTCTGTCAAATCCTCTTTAGACAGAGCTTCCTTTTTGTCAATCTTGTTACCTAGTACCAGCAGCGGAATACTATTTAGCGATGGCTTACTCAACAGGTCATGAAGTTCTCTTCTCGAGACTGGCAAGTTATCATAATCAGCAGCATCCACAACATAACTGCAACATGAACATCACGAAAATTTAACAGGACAAAATTGCTTACAAACATCACATGAACACCACATGTTTACTGTAATATTTGGAAAAGAAAAATAGGAACACCTGAACGATATGCCAACAAAATGTAAAATGTAAAAGAAAACATACACGATAGAAGAAACTGCACGGCAATATCTTTCCCACATGCTTCGAAACCTTGGCTGACCACCAAGATCCCACAGCTTTATTGTGACATTCCCTTTTGTTACTTTTCTCATATTGAATCCAACCTGTAGACAAAAGAGATGCCTTATGAGAGATATCTAAAGAACCGATTAACCATAAAAGATAATTGTGGCAATACAATGACAAGTTTTGAGCAAAGAGATTTTCCTAGAAACATAGTTAAACGCATGTAATGAATTCTTGAAAAAATGAAATACCGTTGGGATCATGTCTTCACTATATCCACCAGTCTAAGGATAACATCAAGAAACAAAATTAAGCCATCAGCATCAAAACAAAACAGGGAGATATGAATTACAAAATATATTTCACCAGAAACAACCAAATATTTTACGTACTGCAATAACATTTACAAGCGATGTTTTCCCAGCATTTTGAAGGCCTATTAAGGATAGCTCCATTTCTTGCTTGAAAAAGAGGCTACAGGAGGGGAGAAAGAAAGCATACTTAATAAGTCATTTAAACTGAAAGACTCATTTTTACTTTTAACATCAGTCTGTCTAACTTTATGCATACATTGGTCACTAATAAACAATGACTGGTACAATAAGCAAAGAAAATCAGTCAGATACACACATTAAGTTATGATTTAGATTCAGTGGTTTCTTTGCTAATCAAATTCCAGGCACGTAAAACACCATAAACTAATCCAGGAAACATGAAGCAAAAGCACGGACCGAAGAAATTAAAATCTTTAGCAGAAGATGTTACTCAAAGAAAATGGGCGAGTATGCGAATTAAATAACAATCATATGGCAGAACATACGCCGAATAATGCTAATTCACCACCAGAACACATCCATTCTTTTGAACAAACAATAATCTACATGGGTGGGTTTAGCCTCGCAATGGACTAGCAATAATATGGTTCAAATTCGCCTTTCGCAAGAATCGAACATGAACCAGGGCGATACATATCGACACACATACACCTACATTCCTACACGATCGAGGGCCAAAGAGAACTGAAAGAATCGAAATATGCTTCTACGCTAAAAGGTACCCCTCTCATAAAAAATCGACAGCTTTTAAAGTAAAACAAACAACCAGAAAGATTGGTTTTCGATTAATCCAGTTGTCAATCATGTCTGGATTCAAAAATTCTTCACAATTGAAATTTAGAGACTCAAAGCTTCAGCTCTATCTTTTTTTTCCCTACTTTTTTCTCATCAGCCAAACATAAACCAAGAAAATCTAAAATCTCTCGAAACCCGAAACCCAATTCCGAAGAACAGAAAAGAATGCAGTATTAACGGAATCCAACCGAATAGCAAAAACAAAATTCGGTTTAGCGGGAAAATCAATTGTCCCCGCTCCACCACTATTAAAACTGAAAAAGACTAAATTTTTCCACAAAATTCAATCCAATATTCTAATTTCCCAGACTTTCTCAGCATCAAAGCTACAACTACAAGAACAAATTAATTAGAACCGAAATATTAAAAAATAAAAATAAATAAATATATATATTTGTACCTTCGCAGCCAATTGAGAAAAGCTTCCCACAACCCCATTGAGGAGGAGCAAACTCAAACACCCAATTGAAGAAACAATTGAAATTCGCTTTCGATTCTAGGGTTTCAATCGATTTAATTTATCCTTAGTGATCTCTCTCCTTGTGCGTTTGGAATTCCTTCATCAACGAAATTATAACAACTTTTGGAAAAGATAAATTGAGGAATGTTCACTTTGTTACCCCACGCGCCTTGTGAGGAGTGACATACATTATTCGAACTATTGGAGGCCTGTGGGGACTTGGTGAGTTGTAAGGACGCGCGTCAGCGAAAGTGAGTAAGGTTTCTTGTGTGAATGAGTTTGAAGCTGGGAAGCGGGTAAACGACGTCGTGGTTGGTTTGTAAAATGAGAGGTGTGTGGTGCGAAAAAATTGAAGGTGGGGAGTGGTAAACGACGTCGTGGTTGATTTGTGAAGGTTAATGAAACTGGGCGAGTTCAGGCTAGGGGTGGACACGAGCATTCAAACCAGAACTGAAATTGGAGAATATCAACGATTTTGTTCGACAATTTTGCTTAAATTTGTTATTAAACTTGTACGATTCTGTTCGCACCAGTTCCAATTTTCATGCTTATTTATTAGAATACCAAATCAAAATGGTATTCAAAGCTTACCTGTTTTTTTTTTTTTTTTTCTTGTTTATTTTCACCAGTTCCAATTTTCATGCTTATTTAATGTACGATTCTGAGATGGTGTTGGAGGAACTCACACAGCTGTAAAACCTCTTTTCTCTCATGTTTTAGAATCATCGGGACCTATAAATTGGCATTGGTATTTGCGGCCATTGAAAACATCCTAACAAGATTGTCTAGTGTACACATAAATATATGTGAACAAGTCTAGTCCATCAAGACGACTGTAATATATTAGTTGAATTTGTAATTTAATTCCACAAAAAAATGTATGCCTTCAATTAGATGTGACATATGTGAATCATGTCAATTTATCAACACAGTATGCCAATTCCTCACCACTGAGTACGAACTAGAACCTCATATAAATTATAACGTAGTTTAGATATCACATTACAATAACAAATTCTTATCCCACTAAGTAGGATCGGCGGTATGAATACTAAAACACTACTGCACTCGATTTTGTACCAACTTTCTTTCTTTCTTTGGTTTTTGTATATGATGGGGTATTAGGTTGCCTAACAAAATATAGTCCCAACGTTTAGAGAAATTTGATAAAACCCAAAATAAATTGTTCATAAAATTCATACTCGGAAGTTTCCTTTCGAGCTAGTTACTTAAAATAAGTACTTTTAGACAGCAGATAATTAACCAGAAATCTTTTGGATCACACCAAACCACAAGTAGACAACGCATGTTAAAGGGAGAGTTCAATCCTTACCGTACAAAACTGAACAGAAACATTGCAACATCTATTGCCTAGTATACAGAGCCAAGAAATTACATGCAGAAAATTAAATCATCGGTAGTTGACGACAAATGTGATTTCCTGGGGCCCATCCTGGTGTGGATTTTATATCACAGAAAATAGTAGGAAGCATCCTAGAAGCAGCTGAAAACTGTGTTATAAGCAAAACTCCAAGAACTTATTGTACAATCTGTGACGCACTAGGCTAGCTCTCTCTCTCTCTCTCTCTCTCTCTCTCTCTCTCTCTCTCTCTCTCTCTCTCTCTCTCTCTCTCTCATATAATATATATACTATCGATTTCCTTCACTACTATATATGTCAACAATATTAGGGATGAGATAGCCGCTAGGTCTTTTTTCATTTTATTTCCTCCAGTCTAATGCTCAGAATTCAGTTCTAGTAGTACTTGTAATGCCATTGCATGTGATTGTGGTGACACCAGAAGGAAATGGCTATTTTGGTAATGATTTGTGAGGGGCTGAGTCACTGCGCTTCGACTATTTGGGAGCTGCAAGAAATGCGTTTCGCGGCCATTTTTGACGATGTAAGCCTTGTTGCAATCACCATTATTCTGGCGGCAGTGTCGTGCTTCATAGCTATAAGGAGCTAGGCCATGAAAGTGTTTTCTCTGCTCTTTGTTTTCTTTCTGAATCTTAGCTTAAGCATCGCACATGCTGCATGTAGTCAATATGTAGTTTGTATATATATATAAATAAACCATCATTTGTGATTTCTAAACGTGCTTTAAATTGGTAGCTTTGGTTCCATGGGCGGGGTAATCAGCAATTGACTATCAAGTTGCTTACTCACCCACAATTAGATATATATGGACTTGCTTTTTTTTTTTTTTTTTTTTTTTGGGTCAATAGATATGGACTTGTTATACGAGGCCATGATATATGGATATGATGATGAATTCAAATATCAAATTCATATTTGATGTGAGTGTGTAGTTTATTTGGTTTGGCGGCCATTGCCAAATTCAAGGCAAAGGCAAACTTGTGTTGCCTTCTCTTGGCCTATGCTGGCAAATGACATAATTTGTCTATAACATATTATAAAATTGCTCGATCCCAATGTGTAAGCCATTAACAAGTATTGTATTGTACGTCATGCTTTTCGGGGGAAATACTTATATTACTGGAACCAGATTCACCATCATGGTGATAATAAATCTATTACATGCAAGTTACTCTCACTTGTCCAAGCTAGCTAACAATAGTCAGTTCGTCTCAAAAACGAAGTGTGCAATTTTCTCCTTTCATATTCTAAAAATTAACGTTGCATTGTAGCTTCGTTATAAACTAAAAGAATTGTGGATTTAGAATTATTTAGGCTAAGAACTTTGACAGACAATTAGGATTACGTGTTTCCGAATTTACATGAATTTATAGCTGAGTAATGTAATGCTAGAGAGATTCAATTTGTAGACTAAATTTGTAAATTAAATGATGTAGAAATTGATGAATTTCCAAATTTATGCTCCCTATTTTGTTTAAATTCTTTGTCTTCCCAATTTTTTTTATGCTCTCATATATTACAGATTATGGGGGTTTTAATTACAAAATGTGGATAAATTCATTCCCCTCCTAATTGAATTTGAAAGTAAATGAATTCGGAACATTCTCAAATTAGTATTAAGTAGTAAATGCATGAAGCGGAACAAAGAATAATTGTTTGGCGTTTGTGAATATTTGATGTTATTCAATCTTTGATTATCCATGCAATGAACTTTAACTTTGTTTTAGTAAAAAATTGAACAAATATGAAAACTCTTAGATAGAAATCCACTTGGTTAGTGCGGGTGTTCTCCTTTTATGCACTCGAGTCTGAATCCCCCCAATTCCCCCATTGTGTAATTTATATTAGATTGGGACATGCTTACTTACCATAATAAGGTATGGGATACCCAAAATCAACGTGGATGCACTCATTTTCCATTCTGCTGGTTTGGAAGGATGCTGTTAAATAGAAATATATGGCAGTAAAGACAATGACAGTGGTGCTGGAGTTTAACTTCACCTTTTTCCTATGTATTCACTTAGGGTTTGGTCTCATAGTCATTGTAGAATTATGACACTTAACTAGGATTTGGCGATTGGATTAGACTAACAACTGTCCTCTCTTAAGTAGTGTGCTAGATTGTATTATCTGAGGTTAAAGGGGTTCAAAGAGTCTAGAACTCTATGTTGGCGTGTGGATCAAGTTATTAGTTTTCCAGGCGAATTGTGGGTTCTTTGATGGACGGAACTCTATGATATATGCCACTATAAATACAAGGGATCCCTGCACATATAGTATACGCATCAAAGCTTACAAACTCCCCATTGAGTCTATTGCACATAAGGGCTAGTGTGTGGAAGATTTCCTTGTGGTTCAGGCAACTAAAGCTTTCAGCATCTCCAGCTCCAGGTCAGTCCATATATAGTCGTGTATTTTATTGATTTAGCTATTAATATCTAACAAGGGGAAATGACTGCAATTTGTTGCGTATACTCTTAGGCAACAAATTTTCAACTTTTGGCAACAACTGCTATTGCCTATCACAAATTTCTGTAGGCTGTTGCACCAGGATTTTGTGATAATACTATAGAAATTTATTTTTCTCATGTATACATTGTGTTTCAGTTTCAGGTATCAATATGAACGTGAACAACTGCCTGCGGTTCATGAGCTTGTGCAACCCTAAGACTTAGGGTTGCCGAGGTATTAGCGACGCGGCCTTCTGCAGTTATCTCATAATCACCGTGGAACAAAGAAACATCGATATATCCTTGATCATCTGCTATGATTTCCTGAGTGTTAGAGTTCCACTCCTCAATCAGCTTATCCACAACATCTCCTGCTGGTGTATTCTTGAAGTTCTTATCTACAAGGGTGGTCACATTAAACCCGGCTATCTCTGGACCTACAAACATGATGATCCCTTGAACAGCCGGATGAGAATATCCCTCCCTTAGTACCTCTTCCAAATACTGAGCCTGCAAAAAATAAAAAACAGTAGTGTATTAATATAAACTCTTGCACTTGAAAATGCCACGGGCCAAGTTAATTTGCTATTTTTGGACTTTTATTTATCATCAAATTGCTTTACATATTGCAGTTTTCGTACCTGATTCGGGTCTTTTTCCACATCCACTTCTGTAAGCCATATTGGCAGTCCGATTGCACCTAACAAGTCTAAAGTAGATCGCATGTAAGCAAGATTTGGCTGACCAGAACCAAAGTGACCTTGCAACCCTATTCCTAGCGACAAATTTTCATTTCTGGGATATGATAAGATCTCCTCAAGTTTTTTCTTGTAGTTGGCTGGACTTGATTTCTCGTCGCTACTATATTCCATGGTGTTATACTCATTCATGAACATAGTCGTGTAAGGATCAAGCTGTTGAGCTGTGGAATAGAATTCTGCTGAAGCATTCTCGCCGAGGTTATCTTCATAGAAACTAAAATGAAGATTCTCATTCACTACATCCCAAGCAATGAGTTGTCCCTGGTATCTAGAAACAACTGAATTGATTCGCTTTGCTGCTGCTGTTCGTACTTCGTCAGGGGAAAGGGATTTAACCCAGTCAGGCTGGTACTTTGGATCGTCCCAGAAGACATTGTGACCTCTAATAGAAATGCCATTTTTTTGGGCAAATTTGACCATGTTATCTGCAATAGTATAGTTTTCTTGGCCACGTGTTTTCTCAGTGCTGTACCATTTCATCTCATTGGTGAAAGTAGTCCATTTAAATCTCGAGGCGAACCATTTCTGGTAATCGGAGTTTGTGAGGATGTAATGGTTCATGCCACATCCAAATGGGAAATGCGACTTAACTTGCTTGATGGAGACTTTAGCACCTTTGAGAGGATTTTTACTTGCCTGAGTTACTTGGAACCTCACCTTACTTTTTCGCAGCTGCAGGGATTAGAGTGAACAAAATTTTCATCAAATGACACGACATGAACACAACCTGCTAATACGAATTGACACTATCCCTATTCATAACACAGAACAAGGGATTCATCATGTTTGGGTGTACCAGGTACCTCGTTAATGCTTTTGTCTTGGTGGGATCTCCATTCCTCCTTGGTGAAAGGTTGCAATGAGACATTATCCACCATTATTTCCACTGATGTATTTTTGCTCTAGATAAAAAGATACATACAAAAAAGCATATAGGTCAAGAAACTCATTTAATTTTGAACTTCTTGTGGTATCAGTTGGATACTGGTGGTTCTTCCTTGATCGATAGTTTGAAAATAGAAATGAAGAATTGCCAATATTACAAGAACCATAACATATACATATACATATATTCATATATACATATATGTATATGGATATATGTCACCTTACCTTACCTCAAAAAGAATCTCAACAGGGCTTGTGAAATTAGCTACGAAACCGCCTTTTAGCAGTGTCCAACACCCATGTTCAGCTATTACATCACCACCACGCACACCATCGCGGTTGGGAAACTTAAAAACAACAGCTACTATCTCACTTCCTTCACTCACTTGAACAGAAGCTGAAAATTTCCAAAATTTGCCTCAATCAAATAATAATGTAACAAATAATTAATAAACCACATAAGTTCTAGCTGAAACAAGTACTATACTCTTAAATTCTACAATATATACATTACATCCAATTAAAAATAGCTTTTAAATTGATGATGATTCTGAAATTAGTTACCAGAAAAGCTATAGATTTTCCCTTTCTCAACGCAAACCTTCTGCGAGAAACTGTCTAGTGGATGTTTTCTACTGTGTGCCACCATGAACCTGTTCCCTTTCTTCGATATCCGTTCTTTTATTTTCCCGTCCAAAAGCCTCCCATCTTTCAATGTTGTAATTAAATTCTGGATTTACTATAATCCCTCCTCCATATAGGACATCTAGTGGCTCTACCAAGCACTGTAGCTAGTAGTTAATGATTTTCAACAATGTTTCACAATATATATATATATTAATTTATTTATAAATCTGATCATTAAGTGACAAAACCTATACAAGCAAAAGAAAGAAATTATTGTGAAGGGAATTTGGTTCTTGCCTTTGTTGTTGTGGAGTAGTTGTAGGATGATGCATGGGTGCCATGCCCTGTAACAATTGAAAAGGTTTACTTATAGGAAAATGAATTTATATGATGGCAAAACATTCATTGCATGATTTAACAGTAACCAAAGGAACAAGAAAAAACAATTAGGATCCTAATGCTTAATCACTTTTCTTGGCAAGGTGAAGATATATTTTTGTTAAAATAACATGAGAAATTTACATATATATGAGAGAGAGAGAGAGAGAGAGAGAGAGAGAGAGAGAGAGAGAGAGAGAGATACCAAAATACAGAAAGATGCATGAAAGCAGTAAGGTGAAAGCTTCTGTGAACATTTTGAGACACTTCAAAACACAACAGTCTTTCCTAGCAAGAAATAAAAGTTAATTACTTCAAAGTTTTGGGAAGAAAGATGTAGGTATGTTAACTGGAGATACGAAACACACAATATTGCAGTGGAGGAAGAAACCACTCTCTAATGACAGTCTACACAAGAACCTATATATCTTCAAAATGCCAGACTTGTGGTTGTGGCGTCGACGCTATTGGCGTATTTATAATGTAAAATTGAGTTGAGTGTTGTGCATGGTATCTTTCAAAAGCTAATCTCCATAATAATTTTTGGTTTTCTTTTAAAAGTCTCCTTGTGTGCCATTAAATGTCTTTTTGTGCCAAGTGATTTGCAATATAAATAAATGTATCCAATTTTAATCTCATTTTACCTTGATGCTTTCCTCTAAAGTATTTTTTTTTTTTTGTGCCGTTGGAATGTAATAAGCGTGAGTTTATATTAGAGAAATTGGATTCATAAAAAGACAATAACCACGGGTAACAATGGCAATAGTTGACTGCTTAATTTGCAGAGTTTCATGGTACCCCGTGAATTATCTTCAGTGTTTGCATATAATGAGGTTAAATCAAAAGTACTACGAACCTGTGATTGTTAAGAATAAAAAATATTAATTAACAAGGGAACAAAAACTCTGATCTATAAACTTTAAAAGTACATTGATTTAATTAGAGCTAGTAGTGGAGTCTGCACTAGGATGAATATATCCAAATTTTGATGTGTCGAATTGGAAGTCGCCATCTCCATTTCTTCAATGTTTGTTTGCTTTTTCCTTACTAAGCGATCACGGAGTTTTAATTAATGAATTCAAAATTGTATACTCCATGTGGTGGTTTAGCTATATAAGTGAACATTTGTAAAATAGGAATTAGTAGAGGAAATGGCAGTCTTTCCTCTTATCCTACAGCTTGTTTGATTAACTTTCATGCCCTAAGGAACAAGAGCATGTGACTTACCGGCAGGGACGTTACTGCGACACAAAGCTGGAGATTATCATGAAGCTCCTTTGGAAGGGCTTTAAAATGATTGCAAGCACTTTTGGTGAAATTATTTTTGAGTTCCACAAGCATTTGAACTTCATGTACTTTTTCAATGCTTTTTTAGGATTCATTTGCATTTTTACCAAGGATTGGTTTCAAAACACTTTCACAAAAAAAACACTTCACTAAAAGCATTTCTATTAGAGCCTGGTTTCAAAAATATTTTTACCAAAAATGATTTTAGTCATATTAAAATCATTTCTATTAAGGATTGTTTGATTACGTACTTATTTTGAAGATACTGCTAAGTGGCATTCTAATAGGGAATGTCAGATTGCCCTCAACGGTTAAGTGGTCAGGTCAGAACCCAACGTGCCAAGTCTCTCAGGTCTGAGAGGTCCAGTTACGGTGGGTGTGGTTAAATAAGTTTGATTACTTGACCCGCAAGTAAGGATATACGTATCTAAATCCAGATTAGTCTCTAGTTTATGGATTTGGGTGATCTAAAAAGTAAGGAGATATCTTACTAGATTTCCTCTTGGATTCAGAATTACACACTGATTAGGGTTGGCAATTCTTTCAAAGACTCTCCAATCACCACTGTAAATATCTCCTTTCATCCATCATCTAAGGTACGCAATTATTCAAGCTCCAAGGCTACTGCTCTGAGTGTCACCTTCACTCTTTGAGGGTTTTTTGATAGCTTTAGAGGTTATTCTAGTCATTCTGATTACTGCTGCAAATTGTGCTCAAACAATAATCAAATGTCCATAACCGAAATATATTGGAGAAAAAAAATTCAAATTAATTGAAACGTCGAAAAAAATTCCAACATCAAAGAGCAAGAACCAAGATCCCTATGAGGCAAATAAAGAGTGCCTAAAGAGAGAAATTACATTCGTCCTTGAGTTTGTAGAGGAAAAACTTACATGTTTGGGTCAGAAAATCAAAAAGTACTTGCTAGAAATCATGACTCAATAGATTTCACATTTTGATGAATAGGCAAAATAATAGTAGGTCGAAAAGAGTCTAAAACTTGGTACTCAATCAAAAAAAGAAGTTTATGAAAGTTTGGAAATTAAAGGAGTTTATAAAAGTCTACATGTATTAAAAAAATCATTGATTTGAATGGATTTTTAAAAGAGTAATGCTAGGAAGACTATCTTTTAAAACTATATTTTGTAAATCATATGACGTGGTTGTTAAAGATTGGATTATCACTCAAGTGTTAATTAATGTTCTTATTTTCTAATTGGTGACACATCACATAATTTGCAAATTTAGTCTAAAAAGTTAGTCTCCCTTAAATTTTATGAGAGTTCATATATAGTGTAGATTCTACTTTAGTTGTGGGTTACTACCTCTTATTTATTTATCAAATGTGTATTCTGTGGATGCAAATTTCCGCCGCTTTCTTCTTGGACAAAATTGCACCTACAAAACAATTAACACCTTTGGTCAAGGCCAAGAGCCTCACGCGCCCACGATGAATTGGAGGGCTTTGGCCGAAGAACCTCCGATGCCAAAGTTAGAATTTAGAGAGAAAAAGTGTTTAGAGAATTTTTGGGAGTTTTGCAAGAGTGTGAACATAGTTTTTTTAAGAAGAAATAGGGTCATATATATAGGGAATGGAGGTGGCCGGCCCTTAGAGGTTTTTTGTGTGAAAATGGTGATTAATTTGATGATTAATGGATTAATTAGCCTAATTAATCCAATTTATATGGAAGGTTTTGAAGGTTATGGAATGATTTCCTTGTAGAGGATATGGAATGAGGATGGATGAGACAAATTTGAACTTGTTACCTATTTTGGGTACTCTTGACTTGGTTGAGGGATGATTGCCCACTGCTCGCGCGTAGGAATCCTAGTATGCCTCAAGGGTATTTTTGTCCTCTTTTATCCAAAAATTCACGTGTCGCCTTGTGATTATTTTTGGCTCCACAAATGCCCCCACACTTGTTGGGATGCTCGTAGGAAAGGGCAGCAAGTGTAGAGATCTTCTTGCTTTAGGAAACTTAAGACTGCTTCCTATTTTGATGTAAATCCCCTCTTTAATAGGAAATTAGATCATTCTAGGAAAGGAAAATAAATTTCTCTCAAAGTCTATTTAAGTCCACCTTAAGTGGGTTATTAAATCAACTTTAAAGAGCAATTTATTCTACGCCACAAGAGAGAAAGCTTAGAGGATATTTGTTCTCCTCCTCTAGCAATCTTCTACATCTTGCTTGTGCAAAGGACCGTCTTTCGTTGCTTTCTTCATCTTCTCTGTGCCGCACCAATGTAAGAAAAATTTAATTTTGCTTGTCCTCTTCTTGGATAGTGCTGTCACAGGGCAGCCGTCGGGGTGGTGCGGCACGTCGGCTGGCAGGGGCCAAGAGTCGGCTTGGCATCGGCCGAGGAAGTGTTGTGGCAGGGACCACTGCTTTAGGCTGCTCGACTTGGGTAGAGCCAAGGGCAGCTTGTGTGGCTGGGGTCGCGGATTATGGTGCTGCTAGAATGTTGGGCTTACAGACCTCCTGCCTGCTAGACCGAGAGAAAAAAATGAGAGAAAAGCCAGTATGGGTGGAGCTCCTTTGCTGAGTATCGTGAACGGCGTTGGTTGCTTAGTTTTCTTCGCCGGGAAAAATTTGGGCTACTCTCGAGAGATGAGATGAATAGGGTCAAGGCGGATGCATTAGCTCGCCCGGTGGCTATTGTGGATCCCGCTGCAAATGAATGTGGGAAAAGAGATCTTCCTCGCCTGCTCAAGAGATGCCGGCTAAGAAAAAACCAAAGACTTCTTCCGCTACTCGCGAAGGCTCGCCGGCTGCCCCCAGGCTTATGATTGACTTGACTTTTTTCATGGGGATAAAAGATAGGGTTGCTAGATCTGAGCCAGTGACGCATTCCATGCTAAAGATGGCTAGTTCAATTACTGATAGGGTTGCTCAGCGTAGAGGTCATGTCATGCCCCTAGTGCCGAAGTCTGTACCAAGATGTCTGTTGGGAGCTAAGTCTGGTTCACCTTTGGAAAGGCTTGGTATTATGAAGAGTGATGAGGTGGACTCTGCTACTGAAATGGCGCCAAGTCCCACTCTTCATGCTGCTAAGACTGAATTGCCTACTGGGAAGGAAGAAACTGCTTGCGTAGGCAGCTGTGAAAAATCCACTAAGCCTGCTTCTGGGGAGGCTGTTGAGATCTGTGCACTTTTGAAACCAAATTTGTTTGAAGACATGAACGCTTGTGCCAAATTTGTCAATGACATCAAAGGGTTTGTTGGCTCGAGTTCATTTGTGAAGTATACGACCGAGTATAAAAGAACTGCTCTGCTGGCCATGGTGCAAAAAACAGAGATTTTGGCAGCCGAGTCTATGTTCCTTGATCAAGAGGGTACCAAGGCTGCCAAGGAGGTGGCAAAGGCTGTGGCAGCAAGCTTATTCTTTTTCCAAGAAGATCAAGAGGTTGGAATCTTAGCTCGTTGCTTTGAAGGGGTATAATATCTCTGCCCCTATTTCTCTGCAGCTTGACACTGCTCACTAAAAGGTCATTGATTTGAAGACTAGGCTTGTTGCGATCTAACTTTAAGTATGAAAATTCAGAGAAGAAGATCAGATGTCACATACCTCAGATTCAAGATCTTGAGCATGCCTTTTTTTTAGCTTTGTTCCACTGCTTATGCAAATGATAAAGAGTTGATTGCTGCTTATAACCAAGTGATCCACTTCAACAAGGTTGTTGATAGGCTTGAACCCCCAAGTGTTGGAACTTTAAGGTGCACTGAAGATCAATGAAAGTTTGAAGAAAGAAGTGGATGAGCTGCAGCGCGTCCATGTTGGTTTGCTTGAGGAGATCGGGCAGCTGAAAAGGTGAGAAGGCTGGGTTTGAGGCTCAGCTTGTTCAAAGTAAAGCCGATTTCTACAAGCTGGGTTATGTAGATCATCTCTTTGGTAGGCCGTCTGACTTCGAGTTTGCTAAGAGAGACTTCGAAACCTTTTCTATTTCTTCGGAAGACTTACTTGTCTTTACTTTTGAGGACTCAATTGGTGAAGTGGCCGGAGATGCTGGTGCCCAGGCTGGAGCATCTGGAGGTGAAGCGCTGGATGATGCTGCTGCTTAAGAGGGTCGCGGTTGCTGAAGGCGTGGCAACCACGTAGTTGTGGGATGTCCAAGTTGCTTAAGTGTAGTATTCTAGGTAACCTTTAGGATTTTCTTTGTTTTTCCTTGTAGCTATTGTTTTGCTTGAACTTCTTTGGCCTTTGCTAGTTGTTTATAAACATGCTTAATTCGCTTTTCTTCTGTTCATGCCCTAACCTTTAGACTTTCTAGACCAATGACAGGCTTTCTACTTTTCTATAAGCAAATAGGCCTGTGTAGCCAATGTAGCCGTAGGTATTAGTGTAGAACGTGGCAAAGTTGTTAGCCATAGGGTCAGCAGCCGGATGACTTACTTACAAAAGCAGGCAAGTTCGCGTGACCACTAGGTTGTTAACTTTGGCTTTCTCTAATTTCGTAGGTTGCATAGCAAGTATCACAACACTTTAGGAGTTGGTGTAGATTGTTCCGCGCTTGGCAGATGTGAAGCTTATCAACTACGTAGCATGTCGACAGTGGATAAAGCTTCGTATATGCACACTAGCTTGTTTAACCTTTCACAAGAATGTATGGTTGTATAAGTCTAGCGTGACTTTACTGCTCGAAGGGCAAGCCGTAGGCAGTCTTCTGGAAACTGTAGGCTACCTTAGTGCACTCGGTAGCAGCTTTAGGGTTCCAGGGCAGCCATCTCTAGGGTGTACTACGTAATGTGCCCCCTCAATCTTTAGGGCCCGGTTCCACTCGAATTAGGCCAAGAGACCTAAAATCCTTTAGTTAGCTAGGCCTTGAAAAAATCATTGTGGCTACTTCTAGGAATCCCGACACAAGCCATTGTGCTTCTAGTTATACTAGGGCAGCCCAGCTCATCCACGTCTGGATATTCAAAGTGTGGAGTTTATCCTCCCACTTTGGAGAGCAGACCCATGTGGGTCTCGGGAAATTGGTTTACCTTCTTACACTAGAGAGCATGGTTGGTCCCTCGGGGGGGGGGTACAATTCCTGCGATGAATCTCTAAGAATGGCTCAATCTTCTTTTGAAGTGCTGGTATGATCAGTCGTTGTAGGCATGTAGTTGAGCCAAGTTGTAAATTACTTCTAAATTACTCATTGAAAAAATGAGTGAAACGAACGAATAACTTAGCTATAAAAGGCTACATAACAACTGGATAGTTCTCAGCTTACGAGGGGGTGCCCGTTGAGCTGTTTGAGTTTTCAGGCTTTGATGTAGCGGAAGGTCTCACACGGTACTTCCTCACACTGTAGGCGTTCCACTGCTTTTCGATCTTTTTGTCATTTCATGGTGGCCAGAGTGTAATTGCTCTTGCCGTCTACTCTGCTAATTTTGTACGAACCTTCCCAGATGGGATCCATCTTTTTGGAGCCTTCTCTGCGAGCAGTGATGAAGGTTTTTCTTAGGACCAGATCTTCAAGCTGGAACTGCTGGATCTTGGCCTTTTTGTTGTAGCTGGAAATGAGCTGCTGTTGGTAGGCTGTGATGCGAGTGATAGTCTGCTAACACTTCTCATCTGCCAGATCTAAACTTGTGGCCATCTCCTTATTGTTCTACTCAACGGTTGGTAGTAGAGCAGTGATACTTCGCTTGATGACATTAGGATGAATGATTGCTTTTGGAGCCAAATGCCAAAGAGAAAGGAGTCTCACCGGTTGCTCATTTTTTAGTTGTGCGATATAGCCATAGACATCCGAGGAGTTTGTCTGGCCATTTTCCCTTCTTGTTGGTGAGGGATTTCTTAAGGCAGTCGATGGTCGTCTTGTTGGATGCTTTGGCTTGCCCATTGCCTTGAGGATATCTCGACATGGACATGTGTTGCTTGATGCCATATGTTTGGAAAAACTTCGCCAAATATTTGCCTACAAATTATGGGCCGTTGTTGGTGACGATGGATTAAGGGATGCCAAATCGAAAAATGATGTTCCTCTATATGAAGTGCTCTATGTCTGTCTAAATCATGGTCGTCATGGGCTCTACTTCTACCTATTTGGTAAAGTAGTCGTAACAGGTGGCATAGGTCTTACCAGGTCGATGGCCCACTGCATGAACGACCAAGGACTCATTTGTGGGTGTAGCTCGCTGGCAGACAATGCTGGTACCGGCTTGTAGCGCTGGCAGCGGTCGCACTTTTGTACTAACTCTTTAGCATCTTGGTACATGGTAGGCCAATAGTAGCCTGTATTAAGAGCTTTTTGTGGCAATGATCGATCTTCAGAGTGATTTCCATAAACACCTTCGTGGATTGAGCTTAGAACCTTCAAGTCATTGGGAGGCGCTAGGCAGCAGAGATGTGGTTTGGTGTAGGATCTTCGGATAGGAATGCCATTCCACATGTAGTAGCGTGCTACCTTGATTTGGAGCTTCCTAAACTCCAATATTTCTGTGCGAAATGTGCCATTGACCAGGTAGTCTACAATGGAATCTTGCCAGTTTTGAGTTATACTAACCTATGACACCTCAGCAGCTGGCTTCGCCTTTATGCTTAGCTCGTCTAGATACTTCACCGGAATAAAGCGTTTGAGTTAGTGGTCGAGGGTGAAGCCTAGGTTGGCTAGTGCGTTTGCATGGGCATTATCTACCCACGGAACTTGAGCGAGGGTGTAAGTCTGAAATGCCTCAAGTAGTCTGGCTAGTGATTAGCTGGGAATCAGAATGAATTGCGAGCTTTTTCACCGCCAAGTGTTTTGCCATTTGGAGGCCTGCTAATAGGGCCTCGTAATATGCTTCGTTGCCTACAGTGATCGCCTGCTCGAGCATTGAACAGTCTCGGGTGACAAGGACCGCACCTACTATCAAGCCTTTGTTGTTGGATGTGTCGTCATGCAAATGCCAGAAGTTTCCATCAGACGAAACAAGCGTGGCTAGGGCGTGTTAGGCTACCTCTGGAGTGTCATTGGGTCACTCTGTTACGTAGCCTAGGCTAGGCGTGAAGGCGCGATAAGGAGTTGTGGAGTTGGGCCATGTTACACGTAGCAGGAGATGCTCAACTGCCGGTATTGGGCCACCCTAGAGTTGAATTATGGAGCAAGGGTCGACTGGGACTGGGACCATGTGACACGTAGCAGGATGTGGTGTTCAACTGCTGGTACATGTTGCTCCTAAGTAGAATATTTTAGGGCAACGAGAACAAAACTTGCTTCCGAGTGTGTCCTTCTAGTGTTTGTCTACCGTTGGCTCGCCTTTTGGGCTGAATTGTTGCGTTTTTCAAAAAACTTTGCATCTGTTAGTGTTTACGCCTTTATCGTTACGTGTCTAGATTGAGCAGAATAGTGCGTCATAAGGATGACTGCTTGCATATGAAGGTAAAATTTGAGCTTCAGGGTTGCAAAAACTATTGCCAAAGTTAGCTTTTGAATTTCTGGTAGCATCGATGAGAGCTTTTGAACTGTGGAATACAGGTAGTCAAGCCCCTAGCTATTTTCCTATGTGGGTAGAGCTTATTGCTGCTTTCGATACCGTCAAACATGCGAATAGGTTTTCCACTGCTTCCGATTTGGATAGTAAGGAGGTGATGTTAAGTTCTTCTTCAAGTCCTTGAATGTGCATTGGTGAGCCTCATCCCAAAGTGCATGTTTTTCTGCCAAATCGAAAGAGTCTGCCAAAGTTAGATCTTCTTTCATGATCAATTTTTCAAACAGCGGGTGGTCTACTGGAAGTCCTTTTTGGAAGGCTGCTCTAGCTATCAAGTTGTTACATCCGACTATTCTTGCTTTCTCTGCTTTGAACCTCTTCACATAGTCGTGAAACGACTTCTTTGGGTTCTTCTTAATGTTGAACAAATGGTCGGATTTCTTCTTGATCGAGCAATAGGATAAATATTCTTTGGTGAAAACCAAAGAAAGTTCGTAGAAACTCCGGATGGATTGTGGCGACAAGGTGTAGAACCAATCTTGCCCTTCGACTTGTAGAGTGGTGGCGAATATCTTGCACATGAGATCGTCGTTGTTTTGATAGGGGATCATTGTGCTTTGGTAGTGCTTTAAGTGTCTCTCCGTGTCTTCTTCCTCTTTAAAAGATGTGAAATGTGGCATGCTGAACTCACGTGGAGGCTATGCCTGCTCGATCTCATCCGTGAAGGGCAACCTGCGTATGTTGGTTATGTTCTGTCGTAGTGCCTCGTCAGTGACCTCGTTGCGTCGAAAATTGCACAATTGCTTGGTTAAGAGTTTTTGTACTTCTTCCTAAATGTGCCTTTGTTAAGGGTAACAGAGTTCTTGGCTGCCCCCAGTCACGACTTGATCGTCTAGGTTGCTCTTCCATGTGTTTGGCTCGTCTATGCCACGGATGAGGTATTTGTGGTGCGTTCCTGTAAAGTGAGCAAGTTCTTCACAGGCTGCCAGTTGAACTTGAGCTGGATTGAACGTGAGGTGGAGGATGTTCATTGCAGGCTTAGCCGCGAATGAACACTTTTCCTAGAAGGTTACTTATGTTGATTATCAGAACGTGACCCCAACCATGAATGTATGTTTGTCCCTGGGCCTCATCGAGAGTGCAAGCTCCTCCGCGCGCTAAGACGGGAGTATACATTATCTCAAGGGCCTAGCCGGGAGTGTACACTACTCGAACGCACGATTCATGGCTGGTCGAGTGGCTGCTTGCCGAGACGCTGTTGGAGAGGTTCTTCGTTTGCCCTTGTCCTACTTCGGGACACCTCGTCGAGGGCACGTTGTATCTCGATACGCTACAAGAGCTGGTTCACCAAGGTCGTTTGCTGTACGAGGGCACTCGTTAACTCTATGACTTGTCGAGATAAGTGTTGTTCTCTATTTGGGTTGGAAGAGCTTGGAATGAATGTATCTCCTTGAGCAGTGGAAGTTTGGTAGACTCTGGACGCGAGATTTGAGTTGAGAAATGTCAAATCCACGAAAAAATGTGGTGAAAATGCCCATGGTTCGATTGTAGGTCCTGAAACTTGGAGTTGGGACAATTGTGCTACTTTTGAGCCGACTTGGGCTGCTTAGGAAGCCAGGGATGGGCTGTGAGAGTAGGCTGGGCCACTAGAGCAAGCTGGGCGACGTAAGTAGGTTAGTCCACAAGAGTAGGCTGGGCCACGAGAGTGGGTTGCTCGGCGGGAGCAGGCTGCTTAGTGCATAATGCATGCGAGTGCGAGGCTTGGGCTCGGGCCTGGGCCCGTGTAACCTTGGATGGCACGGCTTGGGCCACGATAATGGTGCCATAGATCTCGCCCCAGGTGGTTGCCATGGTAGAAGCTTGTGGTGGTGCCACTCCACCTTTTTATGCGAGAGTCTTCTACGAGTGTGGATCTGAGCTCTCAATGAAAGCACCAATTTGTGGATGCAAATTTCTGCCGCTTTCTTCTTAGACAAAATTGCACCTACAAAACAATTAACACCTTTGGTCAAGGCTAAGAGCCTCACGCGCCCACAATGAATTGGGGGGCTTTGGCCGAAGAACCTCCGATGCCAAAGTTAGAATTTAGAGAGAAAAAGTGTTTAGAGAATTTTTAAGAGTTTTGCAAGAGTGTGGACTTAGCTTTTCAGAAGAAATAGGGTCATATATATAGGGAATGGAGGTGGCCGGCCCTTAGAGGTTTTTTGTGTGAAAATGGTGATTAATTTGGTTATTGATTTGGTGATTAATGGATTAATTAGGAATTAATCCATTTGTGACATCCCACATCGCCCACGGGAGTGATCCTTAAATGTATATTCTCATCCCTACCTAGCACGAGGCTTTTTGGGAGCTCACTAGCTTTGGGTTCCTTAGGAACTTCAAAGTTAAGCGAGAAAGGGACTAGAGCACTCCCATGATGGGTGACCCACTAGGAAGTTGCTCGTGAGTTCACAGGAACAAAACTGTGAGGGCATGGTCGGGGCCCAAAGCGGACAATATCGTGCTAAGTAGGGAAGTGGTCTGCCCCGAGCCGGGATGTGACAATTGGTATAAGAGCCTATCCCTGGCCGAAAGTGTGCCGACGAGGACGTCGGGCCCCTAAGGGGGGTGGATTGTGACATTCCACATCACTCAGGGGAGTGATCCTTAAATGTATATTCCCATCCCTACTTAGCACAAGGCCTTTTAGGAGCTCACTGGCTTTGGGTTCTTTAGGAACTTCGAAGTTAAGCGAGAAAGGGACTAGAGCACTCCCATGATGGGTGACCTACTGGGAAGTTGCTCGTGAGTTCCCAAAAACAAAACTGTGAGGGCGTGGTCGGGGCCCAAAACTGACAATATCGTGCTACGGTGGTGGAGCGGGCCCGGGAAGTGGTCCGCCCCGGGTCGAGATGTGACACCATTAATTAGCCTAATTAATCCAATTTATATGGAAGGTTTTGAAGGTTATGGAATGATTTCCTTGTACAGGATATGGAATGAGGATGGATGAGACAAATTTGAACTTGTTACCTATTTTGGATACTCTTGACTTGGTTGAGGGATGATTGCCCGTTGCTCACGCGTAGGAATCTCAGTATGCCTCAAGGGTATTTTTGTCTTGTTTTATCCAAAAATCCACGTGTCGCCTTGTGATTATTTTTGGCTCCACATTTTCCTCATTTGATTTTGCAGTGCAGTAGTTTCACGACATCACAAAGTTGTAATTTTTATATGTTTTCCACTCAGATTTTTATGCTCAATTCTCATTTGACAAACACAAAGCATGACATTTCTGATGGAGGGGGAATAGGGTGGATAAGTTGCAAGCATGCAGCTGTGGAAGAAAAGCAAAGGGAAGGTCAAGTAAAGAAAAAGGGTTAAGAAGGTCAAGTAAAGAAAAAGGGTTAAGTAATGTGCAATAAGAGTATTGGCGATGTGGAACAATTTTAACTCTTCATATGTATTTTGTTGAGAGTTTCATTTCACCATAAAAAAGAGAAGTGACCTTACATGTGCTTATAAGTAATTATGTTACTCTCCATATAGCCAATTGATTTTAAGGAAAACTAATGAAAAAAACTTGAAAACTTTGAGTGTTAACCAAAAGGACAAAAATGTGTTGTAAGTGAATAGTATCAGGAGTGACTTTTAGAGTAAAAATGTCCTTAACATTAAAAATGAATAATACTAAGAGTGTTTCGTTAAGATTCCCTCCATTTTATGGTGGAACTTCAACTTTTTTCGTAGTATCAGAACAAATTGTCCTATGTTTCAAGCCTAGCGGCCACATATGCTCCATGTCACCCAACATGTATTGCCCACGTGCTAGGCCTGAAACTTCACCACACGTGAGGGACGTGTTGAGAGTATCAATCCCACATCGAGAAAACAAGAGACCTTGCATATGCTTATACGTAATTGCGTAGCCAATTAATTTTATGGTAGAACTTCAACTTTCTTCACATTTAATGGACAAGAATAAAATCCATGAGAATCCATAGAAATCAAGTAAATTATTAATATTAAAAGTCTCACAAACTCTATTGAAATCCAAATAGAATTCACTTGAAATATTCACATGCATGAAATCTATGGAAATCAATTGAAATCCAAATAGAATTCACTTGAAATATTCACATGCATGGAATCTATAGAAATCAATTGAATTCTTTCAAAATCCTTGAATTTTTTAACTCGATCACAAGTGTTTAAAATCTCAATTGAATGCACCACTTAAACAATTATACAACACTACCTGACTTTGACCCAAAAAAAAATAAAAACAAAACAAAACAGAAAAAGAAAAGATACAGCACTACCTGACATGACTGAACACAACAATTGATAGTTTTCATAGTGGATCACTTGCACGTTTGGGGTTGAGTTAAGCAGTTCCATTAAAATTTAACAGGAGAATCGTAAGAGAGATTGTGATCGTTTTGGATTATTTTTTTAAGGCATGCAAATCCCACTTTTTTGAGGGAGATAAAGTGCCTTGTCATTATCTCAAAGTGGATTTTCATCACGCTAGCTTCGTGTACCACTAGTACAGCAAACAAGGATCTGTGAAAATATACAGACTCCAGGGCTTTAATGTTCTTCGTAAGGCATTGTCTTAAGCTCCAACTACACCATAAACCCTTATGGTGAAATGTAGAGAGAGGTAGTTAACTTGAAAAGAAGAAATACCATGGTAGCTTCATCAGCATGCCTATTTCTCCTTTTAAGACGTTAATCAATGTGTCAAAATTTCCGTTGTCAAAACTGCGTAAGGAGACCTGTTGGTTGCCCTGGTAGTTCCAATTTTTAGACTTCTTGTTTTTTTTTTTTTTTTTTTTTTTGGCTTAGAACACGGAAATTTTCACTCAGATGGACAGAAAGTTTCTAATCAAGGACATGGATTTGTGTTTTTTGTTCTTGAGGTCGAAGGTGATGCTGCTGGTGTAATTTTTTCTGCTCTTAAAAAGGTTCACTCGGTATTAGGGCGATGACGACCATAGCAAATTAACAATACATTTTTTCGGTTCCATGATGACCCGCATCTAAAGTAATCAATAACATATATAGTCACAAAGGTATATAAGAACATAATCAATTAGTTATTAAGGAGATAACATTAACAACACAAAATGCAAGAGCATAAAACTTGCACTAAAACGTCAACAAAAGGAATAATAGAATAAAACTCAAACAGAAAGTTGGAGCTGCAAACGTTGGTGGGACGCAATAGTTGGTGCCACATTCAGTGTTTGAGCTAAGGACGAATTGGTCTCCACTGATGGCCGGGTGGTTTTCACTTCGTAATCACCATGCGGGAGAGAGGCCTTAAAGAAACCATTAGCATCTGTAGTGCCAGAAGAAGCCATGCCAGCTCTCAAACCCCATTCATGTAGCAGCTAATCAACACAATTACAAGTAGCCAAGTAGTGGAAGTTGCTAGAGATGGATGTATTTATAGGGTAGAGTGGCCGACCATACAGTTATGGTTTTGCCCTACACATGGCGGCATCCGGTGTGTGTCATCCGTTGGATGAATGAGGAAATAATATTTCCAAGATATTAATTAGGAAATAATATCTTGGGATGATGATGGAAGCATATCAATGATTGATTGTGATAGGGATTCCTTACTTGATGAAGTTTATCTTCAATTGGGAATATAATTAATCATATCTTTAATGTTTGCTTTGAGGTAGTCAAGCCGCTTAGACCTCTAGGGCTGCTAAGCTACTGTAATGAGGGCATTCTTGTTTTGTCTTCTAGATTTTGTGGATTATTTTTGTCGTCTTCTAGACTTTTTGGATTATTTTTTGCTCTACATCCTACAACTTAGAGAAATTTCCAAGTTGAACTTCTCAGCTATATATGCATTTAACTGTGTACGACTTGTGTTTTATTTTTGGGTCAATTGTCAGACTTATGTTTAGCAACATCAATGGTTATGTTTGTTTTTATTCATCAAAATTATGAGTTCTTCAAGTTGGCCGGCAGATGAAGCACACAAATATATGTGTGTGTGTGTGTGTTATAATACCTATTATCTATGTATGGGTTAGCATGGGTTATAGTAGTTAGGGTCACGATATAAGCAGCTAGGGTTTAGACTGTGTAAAGCATGGGTCTAAGCATAGTGTGTGAAGCATGGTGTGTGATGTCTTCCATGTGACTCACAACACATTTTCTCTTGTATATATTTCACATCCTTGTAATTTCTCACACACAATCAAAATACAAATCTTCCAAATTATCACATGGTATCAAAGTAGGCTTCCTAAAAAACCTGTTCTTTGGAATCTTTTGAAATGGAAGAAGAAAATAACTTTGCTGCTTCATCCGAGAACACCATTGTTTCTTCATCAGCCTCTTCAAGTGAAGCTAATGGAAATCCTAATCGATGCATTTGCTCCGTACTTCTAACTGAGTTTAATTATCTTCCTTGGTCTAGAGCTGTTACTTTAGCTCTTAGAGGAAGATTTAAGCTTGGTTTCATTAATGGAACTGTCGTAGCTCCCGAGGTTGGTGATCCCAAGTATGAAGAGTGGTTATGCAAGGATTATATCGTCATGTCCTGGTTGCTCAACTCGATGGGCTCAAAGGTATTAGAAATCTTCAGCTTCTCAAAGTCAGCCTTTGATTTATGGAAGGTTGTCAAGGAGATGTGTGGAAATCAAAACAATGCAGCCAAGATATTTCAACTGCAGAACAGTCTTTCTATTCTGATATGGAAAGTCTTTTATTGAGCACTTAGGAAGACTGAAGTCTATATGGAATGAGTTGAATCTCTATCGTCCTTACACCACAGATTCAGCAGTCCTCCTTAAGCGAGCTGAAGAAGACAAGATCTTTTAGCTCCTGTCTAGTCTTGACTCTACCTATGAAGACCTGCGAAGCCACATATTGATGAGTGTTGAATTACCATCTCTCAATACTGTATGCACTATTATCCAGGGAGAAGAAGTAAAAAGAAAAGTTATGAGTACTAAGGTTAGTAACCCTGAGTCCAGAGCCTTCGCTGCAAGTGACAGAAGGTTTGAAGGAAAAAACTTCAAAGGAAAGAAATGAGAGGTGAAATGCAATCATTACGGGTAGAAGAATCATCTCAGAGACACTTGTTGGGTTTTGTATCCACATCTTAAGCCTAACTTCGCCAAGCAAACCAAGTTGCAGTGCAATTCAAGTCTCTCGCTCACAGACTGCCTCAACTGCTGAGACTTTCACGTCTAATCCCTCTGCTCTCTTGAGTGAGTTCACTTCCTTCATTCAGAAAAAAAAAGATAGAGGGAAATAGTGAAGTTAGCATTGCTGATGCATTTGGACAATTTCACAAAATTTCTTCAAACAAGAGCATCATCTTCCGCTAATATGTCAGGTATTCTATACTCATTTAGTACTGCACTTGCTTCCGAAATCTTGCAGATGTTTGGATAATAGACTCTGGAGCAACTGATCACATGACAAATATAAAAAGAGATATGCAAGATTTAAAGATGCAGTTATTCCATAGTTTGTTTCTGTTACTAATGGAACTAGTGTATCAGTCTTGGGTGAAGGAAAAGTTAAGATATTTGATACAAATGTTGAATCAACTGCTCTATATGTGCCCTCATTTCCATTCTAGCTTCTGTCAGTTGGAAAGTTGACCAATTCTTTAAACTGTGATGTTATATTCTTGCCATTCAATATGGTTTTCCAGGATCGTATCACAAAGAAGAAGATTGGTGAAGGCATTTATAAAGATGGTCTCTATATGCTCTCATTGCAATCGATTAAAGCTAGAGGTTTTCAAGTTGGATTTTTGCAAAATCATCTATTATGGCATAGACAATTAGGGCATCCTTCTAATATTGTGCAATTATATCTCTTCAGAACTTCAGAGAATGTGATGACTCAAGATTGTGAAGTTTGCCATTTTTCAAAACAGACGAGGTTGCCTTTTGATTCCTCATCAACCAAGTCATGTAAACCTTTTGAGATTGTGCACTCTGATGTTTAGGGGCCTGCACCCTTGGATTCTTTGATGGTTTTAAATATTTTGTCCCTTTTCTTGATGATTTCTTAAGATCTACTTGGTTGTATTTGTTGAAATTCAAAAATGAAGTTATTTATGTGTTCTAAGAATTTCAGTCTTATTACAAACTAATTCTCAACCCAACTTAAAGTCTTAAGGTCAGACAATGGTACTGAGTATAGTCCAATGCTTTTACTCAATATCTAACTTGCCATGGAATAATTCATCAAATAGGTTGTGTTGGTACTCCACAACAAAACGGAGTGGCAGGAAAGAAGAACCGTGATCTACTGGAAAAAAACTCGATCACTTATGCTTCAAATCAGTGTACCCAAGAAATTCTGGTCCCATGGGATTCTTATTGCTACATATGTGATTAATAGAATTCTAAGTAAAGTTCTCATATTCAAGTCACCTCTTGAAACAATTTAGGGTAGGAAAATCAACTTGTCTCATATTCGAGTGTTTAGATGTGTTTGTTTTGTTCATATTCAAAGCTTGCATCGAGATAAATTGGATCCTAGAGCTGCAAAGTGTGTGTTCTTGGGCTACTTATCTGTTCAAAAAAGATAAAAGTGCTATGATACAAAACGCAGGAAACTCATTGTGCCTAGCAATGTGAGTTTTGATGAGAAAGTTCCTTTCTTTGCAAGTACTAGGGATGAGGATCTTCTGGGGGAGGATTTTCTTGGCCAAATTCCCATGCCAATTGTGGAAACCAACATGCAACCTCATCAGCCTTCAGTTTCAAATCTACCAAGCAACAATGAAACTTCAATTGCTCCAGTTGAGTGTGATCAACCAATTAACATACTAGTTGATAATGAATCATCTGAAGGCACTGACCAGAATCACATTTCGTCTGAAGAGAATCCTACTACTACTCTTCACTTGAACATTCTAAGGAGAAACCCTAGTAGAAATTGAGGTAAGCCAGCTTGGTTTAAGGATTATGTAAGTTACACTTCAAGATATCTTATAGAAAAGTATCTAGAATACTCAAGGGTATCTCCTTCTCATGCTGCTTTCTTAAGGAAAATCTCAACCTCATCTGAACCGAGCTCATTCCAAAAAGCTAATTCCTAATTGATCTGGCAAACAGCGATGAATGAGGAGCTTAAGTTTCTAAATGAAAGCAAAACTTGGAGCATCACTAAGCTACCTAGGGGGATGAAAGCTGTTGGGTGTAGATGGATGTACAAGACCAAATTCAAGAGTGATGGTTCTGTGGAGAGACATAAAGCTAGATTGGTGTCTAGAGGTTTTACTCAAATCTATGGTATAAATTACAAGGAAACCTTTGCTCCTCTAGTAAAGATGAACTCAGTGAGAGTGCTTATCTTAGTTGCTGTTAGCCATGATTGGCTTTTATTCCAAATGGATGTTAAGAATGCCTTCCTTCATGGAGAACTTAAAGAAGATATGTACATGCATTTGCCTCCGGGACATCCACAAGAAGAAAAATGCATGGTTTGCAAATTACACAATGCTATATATATGGCCTCAAGCAATCTCCTTGAGCTTGGTATGCCAAGTTAAGTTTTGTGTTAGAGGGCCTTGGGTTTAAAAGGTGCAGTGCAGATTCCTCACTGTTTGTGAGAGATAAATCAGTAGGTAAACTTGTCGTTCTCATAGTTCAGTAGGTAAACTTGTCGTTCTCATCTATGTTGATGATCTCATCGTGACTAGTCATAGCTTGACAAAAATTGACAGAAATTTAAAGGCTTAAGGGTTTTCTCCACAGAAAGTTTGTAATCAAAGATCTAGGAACTATGAAGTACTCTCTAGGAATTGAAATTGCTTCATCTAGTAAAGGCTTGCTCTTGAATCAACCCAAGTACATACTAGATTTACTCCAAGAATAAAAAATGCTTGAAGCAAAACCAATGGCAACCCCAATTGCTTGTAAAGAGAAACTGGGATTAAATGGAGATTTGTTGACAAATGTTGGTTTATACCAGAGATTGGTAGGGAAACTTATTTACCTTACCATTACTCGTCCTGATAATATGCATGCTGTGAGTCTAGCTAGTCAGTTCATGCATTCTCCTTGATCAGTTCATTTACAAGTTGTTCGAAGGATCTTGCATTATTTTAAGGGTACCATTGGAACTGGGATTGTGATGAAAAAGGTTGGAAATGCTCACATCGTTGGCTATAGAGATGTAGATTGACGGGGCTCCAAAATTGATTGAAGGTCTACTACTGGATATTGTACATTTGTTGGGGAAAATATGGTGACATGGAAAAGAAAAAAACAAAATGTGGTGGCTCGATCAAGTGCAGAAGTTGAATACCGTGTCATGGTCTCTATTACCTGTGAGTTGATTTGGCTGTCAGGTATGCTCAACAACTTAGGGTTCACGACAACATAGCACATGCCTCTTTTCTGTGATAATCAAGCTGTTATTTACATTGCATCAAATCCTGTCTTCCATGAAAGAACCAAACACATTGAAATGGACTGTCATTTTGTTCGAGAAAAAACCCAATCCAATGTCATTCAACCTGTGTTTGTTCAAAGCAAAGATCGACTAGTTGGCATCTTCACCAAAGGATTGTCTCGTGTTCAATTCAACACTCTTTTGGTCTAGCTTGGCTTGATGAATATCCTAGCCTTCGCTGGAGGAGAAGTGTTAGAATACCTAATATCTAAGTATGGGTTAGCATGGGTTATAGCAGTTAGGGTCATGATGTAAGCAGCTAAGGCTTAGACTGTGTAAAGCAATAAGCCCTGGTTTGGTATTGAGGTGATTCTGAAAAAAATGGCTATCAAAAAAAGCTGGGGGCTTTTTTATGTTTGGTAAACATTCAACTTTAGCTTTTTTTTTTCTCACAATTTTGGGTAAAAAAAAGCCAAAAACACAAAGCTGCAAAACCCAGCTTTGAAAAACCAGACTTTCACATATGTTTTACATAAAAGTTTATCAAACACTATAATACTGTTTTTTTCTTCAAAAGCGCATTTACAAAAAAGTTTACCAAATACTCTGCTGCTTTATTTCACAGTTGCTTATTCTCACAGCACAGCAGAAGCAGTTTTTTTTTCAAAGCACAGCAATACCAAACCAGCCCTAAGCATGGCGTGTGATGTCTTCCGTGTGACTCGTCCTTGTAATTTCTTACACACAGTCAATATACAAATCTTCCAAATTATCATAATATATGTGTGTGTGTGTGTGTGTGTGTGTGTGTGTGTGTCTATATATATATATATATATATATATATATATTTGTAATGTATAACAACATAACCAGCTAATAATTATAGAAAAAAAATAAAATCCGTACATCATAAACTGTAATTACATTGGTATATGGTACCAAGAAATCTTAATCCCATGTTAATTAAACGCGAGGATACTTAAACTATTTTTAAGCAACATGAAGGACAGTTCGCGAGGACAAATAATGTGCATCTTTCTTTTCATGGAGAACAAGTAAGGTGTCAGAAAGATTTAATGTAACAGAAAGTCTGTGGTTATACTCGAATTAATCTTGTTGCAGCGGATCCCTCGTGAGCCCTGCTGAATTGTGGGTATAACTTCTCGGTTGAAGAGTGATAGGTACAACCTAGATGGGGACATGAGCAAGGTGAGTACACACATGCCTTTTGATGTGCACTTCTTAGATGGTATGTCATAGATTCTTTACATCCATAATGTACGTTTGGGCATGATCTTGCAATTGATTACAAAGCCTTCTCGATTCCCTGACAACGATTAAAGCCAACTGAACCGAAGCATGAGTGGCATAGACATTTATTTTTGCTTTTGGAGCAGCAAGAAATGCAGGCTAAATAACCATTTTTGCCACATTGAAAGACAAGGATGGTTAAGGGTTCATAGCAAATTGAACAATCAAACACATGTGGGTTGGTAAGGGTTACGACAATATTATCAGACCCATCATGTACTACTTGTGGCTCATTATTAATTGGGTTTTTGTCTGCCACATGATCATTGTCTTCGATTTCTTTATCTTCTTCTTGACTTTTGTGGCAAAGTTCTTCACTTTCGGACCTGCATGCTGTAGGCCTTTGAGAAACGTCATGAATCAGACGTGGTCTGTTACACCTGAACCAGATGGGTTCTTCATCTTCTTCTGAAAAAGCCACTTAACGGTGCAAAACGCTTTTGACTTTGAGAAAAGAACTCTTCATTTGATCTTACCATTGCCTTAAACCCTAATGTACTCACTCTCCAGTCGAATAAATAGCTTTGATTTTATTTGTTTTCTCTCAATTGTGTTGATATATATAGGCATGTACTGGAAGAATATAAATCTTATTTGAATATGATAGGACCCATTCTGTAGGAATGGAGAAGAAAAAGAAAATGTAAGGAAAGTAAGAAATAAAATAACAATTTTTTTCATTCATATCCTTTTCCAAATGGTGAAAGGAGGCTTAAATACAACCCTAGAGGAGGAGTCCTACCATTGGAACACATCTCCACCTTTACAACCGTTGGATGAAACCAACTACTACAAAGATAAGACAAAATACCATAAAGGGTAGACTAGCAATTATCTAATATTCTAAGGTCCTAAACCCAATAACAAGGATCCTAACATTCCTTCCCCCTTAAAATAAGGCTTGTCCTCATGCCGTCAAGTTGGTATGTAGAGGTTTGGCTATGCTTGTTCTCCTAGTTATGAGCTATGGGGTCCCCAAATACTATCATGATAGATGCCACCAAAACAAGTGTAGTATGAGTCTCCAAATAGACCACCATTCCAGTACGCACGTAATATAGCCAATTTTTGTCAAACAATAAACCCAAAGAACCAAAAGACCGTGAAGAATTGGAGAATATGGCAAGTCATTGGTGGAATACAGAAAAGCTTACACTATGATGCCATGTAAGAAATTCCCTTGTTGCTACCATAAGCCATGACAGTTCTGAAATATAATCTGTGAAAAGTGAGGTTTGATTTTCGAGCAACTTCTCAGCTTTCACATTGAGCTCCAGCTGCTGCGAGTCATTTACCAAGGTAAACGCAAGAGAACCAAGAGGTACAAATCCAGAGAATACTTGATAAAAAATATAAAAAAAAACTGATTCAAACTCATTGGATAAACTGCTAGTGCGCTTGGAGCAGTCAATACCATGGACATTGAGACAACAATTGCAAAAACGTGAAACCATTGAAAGTGTAGATCAACAAGAGCCTTCAAGAAGTGTAGATATTTTGGAAAATAGCTTTCAAACTCATATGAGCCGCAAACTAAAGTTACAAACAGGGGAGCAATGAATTCCAAATCACTTTTAGCATTCAAATAAGTGGCCATTGGAATAATAAAGAGCTTGAAGTAGCTTTGTAGAAGGTCTTTGCAGTCCACGTGCCATATGTGTTCCTCACACCTTAGCTTTTCCACTATATTGGTCAAACCAACACTAAACATATATGCCTTTGTGCCATGTGATCTCTGTATAATTCGAGGAGCCAGACCTCATATGTATTCGACAATAGTGATCAATTGCTTGTTTTGTTGTGCGGAACAAGCATGGAGTCCAAATTCAATGGCCTCTAATGTTTTCTCATCACTGGAATGGCGAAAGGGCTCAAGCTTCGGATCATGGTGAATGATGCAATGCAGAAGATAATAGAATATTATCGTGAGAAGTTAAATATGATCAGTTTTTTCATCAATTCCGGCATATGCATTATCAGCCCTAGTAAAAGTGCCAACAACCATTGGATGTCCTGCAGGTGTTTTTACTGCTACCATACTGTCAGGGACAACTCGCCGTATTACATGATCTTGGGAAAGAACAACTACAAGGAAGTTGTTGCTCAAAACATTTCTCTATATTGGCATTGATGCAATAATTATAGATGTCCAGAACCATCTTGAAAGTAACACCAGACTGTCATTGGAAATTTTAGTGTGCTTCATTTTTTGTCCGTGAAGCAGTTCGCTGCCAATTGTGTTTGTAAACAGGTACTCCAAAAAATATAGAGTAAGAGATACATTAAGTGTGTTGCCAAGTATAAACGTTATAGCACAAGTGGAGCAATCAAATAGAACTAGACAAACTAATGTCATAGTATCAATCATAAGTCTAGATAAAGTAAAAGTGGAAATTACTTTAGGCAAGCCACTCAAGAAAGTGGAGAAAATACCATTGACCATCAGAGTAAAAATATTGTTCCAAATTGTAGAACAAATCATGGAACCTCTACCAGTAAATTTCCACTTAGGTGTGTTCCCAATCATCCATTAAAAAGTATCCATAGAACACAAACTTAACCGTTGTAAACGTGCCCGTCAACAAGGTAGTGGGAGAACCCAAAATGGTCTCAACAGCACGCTGAACAGTTCTAGTTAGTAAAGAATTCTTTAGGAACCACCAATCAGGACAATAAAGTGAGAATTCTAGGTAAACTTTCTTGTTCCCAATACCAAAGGATTCGAATGCATAAAGATACACATCCATGGTACAACGTTCCCCAATTTCAACAAGAAAAAAGTCAGGAACCAATTTAGTAATCTTTATCCAATGATGCGGATCAAGTAAAAGGTCAGGCACATGTTTCTGGCAATTTCTCTCTTTTGCATTTTGTCAAACACATCGTGGGAAAATATGTTTCTTCTATTCCCATAGGAATTAAACACAATCATTTCAAAGGCCATATGATGTGTATGTAATGCCAAATGCAACCGTGCATTTTGCAGTGAAGAATACAATATGGGTACTTGACAGAGACGGACCTTGTCTGGTTCTGTAGGTGGGGGGATTTGTTGGGCAATCTGAATAACACCTGCCTGAGGATAGAGTGTTTCCATCGAATCAATAAGGTGATTCAACGGTGGTACAACACTATCATTGTAGGTCCCACTTATTAGAGTAAAACCTAAACCCTGCCCACGTGTTGGAGCCTATTGGTTACGCAAAAATGGTTTGCTATTGTTGGTGTGGGCTGCCATTGAAGCGTTCGAGTTTGACTGTGGCTTGATAGGAGCATGAATGACTGCAATCGTAGATGGCTCCTAATGCGGAATAGAGGTCATCGACGAGGGAAATGAAAGCCATCGTGACGCTATGGTTGAGCTAAGAATAGAAGGCGCCGATTCCATTGAACGGGAAGAGTTCATTCCAAATGTTTAATCCAAACTCTCCAATTGAAACTCTATCCCATCTTCACCTTCCATAGGCTGAGTTTGCAACCTGTCTTGGCAAACACGCAGAGAAGACACAGATTTCGTAACACATTGAACCTACTTTTGAAATTTTCCAGTACACTCTTGAAGCTCAGCATTCCACACCTTGATGATCTCTACAGCAATACTTGTGGTAGTTGTTGTAGCAGGTACATGGGCTGAAGTACCGACACCCAATGTAGACATGGTAGTGCGTGGTTGAGATTGAGAATATGGAGCAAGTGTAGACAATTTTGTCAAAGATAAAAAGCCAGCAAACGAAGAAGCAGTAGCTCTTGAAGCAGTTTGGAAAGAGAACGAGCTTACAAGCAAACCCCTGGAAGAAGTTGCTGAACTCGCAGGGGCAGCCATTGGAGCCGGAAAAGTAGCAGGAATCACAACAAAAGATGACATAGGGAAAGAGGCTTGGGTTTGTAGTGTTAGTTGCTAAAAAGAAGGGGTTATCGTGGTAAGAGTAGAAATGAACGAAGCGGAGGGAGTTGGGATAGAAATGAATGAAGTTGAGGGAGTTGGGAAGGATTGTGAGGTCGGTTTTGAGGCGGAATTAGAGAACTTGGTAGAGAAACTGAAAGAAGATTACGAAGCGGAGGAAGCCGGTGGTGCTAAGGAGGAGAAGCGGGAAGCTAATGTTGATGGAGGAGCAGTGGTAGTAGGAATGGAGGTTGTGGGTTTCAAAAGAAGGGGGGTGAAGAGGAAGTGGAGACTCTTTGGAACGAATGAGTGGTTGAAGATACAGGGGATGAAGGTTGGGACGAGAAAGCTGTGCCAAATAGCGGTGAAGCGGAAGTGGGGACGGTTCCAAATAGAAGTGTGGGTGTGCTGGGTGCGAATGAGGTTGCTCCAAATGGGGATGAAATGGCGGACGAAAGATGCCATTTGGGCTGAGGAAGGGTGGGGGTTGGGTTTTTAAAGAACGGAGCTCCTCAAGACAAGTCTGTTAGAATTGCTCCTGCCGAGCACTGAGGATGGCCAGATCTGTGAGAGAGTGTTGCAGATCGGTGAGTTGGAGATTCATCATCGTGACCTTGTCATGGAAGTTCTAGATTTGAGTGATGATTTGTTGCTGTAGAAATTGCCAGTCGTGTACCGCCTTCGAAACGCCGGCCACGGGCATCGATACCGGCCGATTGCCAATGGAAGCACACCTGGCTCTAGATATTAAATGATAAGACCCATTCCGTAGGAATGGAGAAGAAAAAGAAAATGTAAGGAAAGTAAGAAATAAAATAACAATTCTTTTCATTCATATCATTTTCCAAATGGTCAAAGGAGGCTTAAATACAACCCTAGAGGATGAGTCCTACGATTGGAACACATCTCCACCTTTACAACCGTTTGATGAAACCAATTACTACAATGATAAGACAAAATACCATAAAGGGTAGACTAGCAATTGTCTAATATTCTAAGGTCCTAAACCCAATAACTAGGATCCTAACAAAATACTACTTTTTGCCATTCTGTTTTCAATCCTTACTTTCATCAAGCAAAGAGGACTATTTAGGGAAACAAGGCTTTGATGAAAAGAAATGGACAAAAAAAAAACCCAAAAAATGGCAACTAATTTGAAAAATAGAATTATAATCCATGAGTGTATTTTCGTCAAAGAACAAGATGACAAATAATAGAAGAAAATAATAATAAGCAAAAAAATAAAAGAAATAAAAATACTTTTCCAAGCATGGAGTCACATACTTCTCTGCTCTTCAATTTTTAGTTGAGAGAGTGATTTGACTAACCTAGCTAGTTGGTAATATGAATCGTCCCAGAAGACATTGTGGCGTTGGGACTGCTATGTTGAGTTGTTTTGCAAACTCAAGCATGGCATCAGCCGCCAAATAGTCCTCGTGTCTTTAGTTGAATATCAGAGTGCGGGACGAACAAGACTCCAAAGTAATAAGAATATTATTAGACAAATAAGAATGCCGAAACGGCTACAAAATCTCAAAAGGTTACACTGTACCTAACTGATTCTCGACTGAATAACAAGCACACTATTTATAATAAACTAGCCATAACCCTAAAAGGTAAGAAATCAAAACCCTAATGCTAACGGGCTAAGCCCAGAAAACCAAATATTAAAGTAAACCTAAATCCTAATATACGACATGAGTTTGCAAACAAGCATATGCAGACTGGCTTCGTTAAGCTGACATATTGACTGCCCCACAACGGGGACAAACAGACAGACAGGCAGGCTCCACAACGTGAACAGACAGATATGCATACTCTGCAACGCGGACATGTAGACAGGCAGACGACAGATGAATATATATAGATTTAGATGGCAGATGACATGAACTTTGTCACTAAACGAACGAGATTCCTATATCCTAACTAAAGCAGCAAGCAATTTAATCATTATGTATAGAATGAGACTCAAGTAGTCACCAATCTATGTACTCAAAGTGATCATTCTTGGCGGGGCAGCAAACTTCATTCACAAGTCAAAAAAATTAAAAATCGGGACCAAATAAAAACAAAGGCCCAGAAAAAAAGTGGCTTGATTTCCCTTTTTTTTTTCTTTTCTTGTTCTCCTCCTTCTTCCTTGGGTCATTTAATGCAGTAGTCGATCGTCAGATCGCGAGTAAAATCACGGGTTCATCAGATCGCAATTATGGTTCTATCAGTAGGGTAGTCAGGCAACAACAGTGGGTCAGACAAAACAAATGCGACATGCCACAGTGGTGACCTGATGTGGGCAGCTGTGAGGTGGCGTGGGTTTAATGTAAGTGTAATACGAGTTAGTGGGTTCAGTAAATCTGGTCAGGCGAGCTTGGTGGGCATAGCGGCAAATGTGCCCAGCAGATCAGGGAACGAAGCATCTAGAGTCAGGGATGGTAGTGGGTATAGTAGTGGTGCGAGACAGAGATGTAGTAGTGGTGTGGTGGATCGGTTAGATCAACGGGTCGGTTAAGGTTGTAGGCAGCAGTCTGGTGGGGCTCGAAGGCAATGCGTAGGTGGTGGCCTGGTACATCAACGTGAAACAGGCGAATTTTGATGACAGGACATGATGGAACATGCAACAGTAGTGCGGGCTGGGATCTAGGTTGCATGTTCCTTCAATGTTGGGGTTTTTGGTATGCAGGATGGATACAAATGGTTTGACAATGACGTTTTTAGATGTTGGTGATAGACGAGACCGAAATGGGTTCGTCAGAACGTTCAAGACAAGCACGAGACGGTGGTGGATTCGTCTGATCATGGTGCCAGTGATCAGATTGTTGTAGAGGGAATAGAAACAAACGCCGTGGTGGGTGACAGCATGGGTAGCGGCTGGTGACAATGGCGTTTTAACATCAACTGCTTAGATTCTCACGTTGCTCTTATGAACCTTCCAGAAGTGTTATTTATGTGTAAATTATTACTAGTTGAATTCAAGTGTTAATGCTTAACATTTAATCTAGTTGTATATCTAATGTTCGTAAACTCACGTTAGTAATGCTTAGATCTTGATGAGGTTTCCACTGCTCTTCAATGAATGGTTGCAATGAGATGATTTCAACCCACAACTGATGTGTTCTTGATCTGAAATAAACAAAGTTTAAGGCAGCATCCTCACTCGGGTACATTTAGATTCCCAATCAAAGGGCCTTAATAATATCTTCTCCCAATTTGGTGCATACAAGGAAGAATGGGGAGGAAATGTTGAAAAAGTTAGGGTCTAGTTGCTATATTAAATCAGTAGAAAATTAAGAATTAATTTATGCAATTATATATCAAAATAATGCATGCACATGAATAACTAATGTTAAATGAACCTGACATAATGGATTAGAAAACCTTAGAAATAGAGTCGAGGCAAACGTCATATATTTTGTTCTTAAGACAAGTTTACACCCCACAATGGTGTTCATAGTTGATTGGTCCTCGTGTCCCACGATACAACGACCAAGTCCTTGTAATAGTAGCATTCAAAATCATAAGGCTCCAATGAATCACGATTATGTTGAATACTCTCTCATATGGACTCAATAAGACACTACAAACTCTCTAACAATTAATAGTGCACTATATGAATGAATATGTGAATGCAAAGTTTGTTAAATGATTATAGGGGGATTCCTTATGTATAGAATTTTATATACCTCTTTGGAATTGGAAAACATGTGGCTATTTATGAAGATTCAAAAGATGCAACTCTTCAATTGAATAGATACATCTTTCCACCAATAGACACTACTTCTAATTTCCATTCAACTAATAAATCAATATAATAATATGTTTTATTATTAAATTTTCCAATCATCCTCCACATGAATGGAAATTGACTCAACACTATGTGAATTACAATGCAGACGCTAGAGTGAGAACTCAATTGCAATAGTACTAAATCGGGATAGGTAGCTTTTAGCTTTGAACCTTCCGCAGTGAATTACTATCGGATTTACTTAGCTAATCAATAAACGCGATGTCTTGAACTTCTCAGCCGTTTGTGTAAGCCAAGACAATAATAATCACACAATGCCCTTTCAGACTCCCCATGGTTGCTTAGTTGTGTCCATTTTAGCCCTGAACAATATTCCGGTTTCTCATGAGTACTTTAGAGAATTAAGCCCTTCAAAAAATTCTCATAAGAGCGGCCCATATATTCCTCACTCAAGATAAGTGACTTCTCATTTATAGTATCTTGTAATACCCCACTTAAACTTCTAAGTTCCAAGCCATCAGAATCATTAAAACCATAAAGCTTAACTTAATCTCAATGGCAAACAACACTTTTATCAATTACGGGACATGAGTAGGAGAGTATATCTCCGGTCTAAGTATTTCGCTCCATCACATATTGCTTCGAGCGACTCACTACTACAAGCTTTTGTGAATTTCCAAAAATAGACACAAGAGTCAAAATTCACAAGGGAGAGTGGGACAATTCCACCCTTTTTGGTATTTTCCTCCACAAATATAATAAAGCAAAGTAGAGACACTGCCTGTCTGTCTATGCTCTGGTGGCTTTGTGTTTCACATGAGGTCCACAAGGTTGTCAGTTCGACCGGCACAAGAAGAAGAAAACAGTTGAAACAAAATGAGGTATTTTAAAATACCTCTGTTTTTTTGTACTATCTTTTGCACCTTTCAGAGGGCTTACAAAGAGAAAGAAATTGGCATTGATAAGAGAAAATGTAGCAATTTTATTAACATTTTTTTTGCACATTTTATCCCCCAAATTTGGAGAAAGTTTTGTGTCGGAGTATCTAACCACGTCATACTTATGTAGTATATCTCTTCACAATTTGGAAATTCTTGTATTTTCATCCTATCCGAATCCATTTGGTCTGAGAAGTGCCCTAGGTACTTATGTAGGTAGCCTCAGTAACGAACAAATGTTTTGTCATTCATTACAAAAGAGAACAGACACTTTAGTGAGTAAATTTGAAGCAGAAACTAAATAATAATAATAATCGCCAACCACGTCATATGGTTTACAAAATATAGTTTAAATAAACGGTCTTCTTAGCATTACCCTACAAATAACAAAAATGAACAGAACTCCCTAGTGAACAAAACTCAAACATTAACTTGAAGTTGCATTTGTTGCTAGGACTCGAAAGATAGTGCCACATTCAAACCCCAAACCAAGGGGGAGTTTACGAAAGGATGAGTAATTTTCACTTCGTAATCGCCCTAGAAAAGGGATGCCTCAAAGAAACCATTAGCATTTTGAAGGAAACATTTTGTCCTAGCTAAGAACATGTGAGAATATTTGAACACATATGCAAACTAATAACACTTTAAAGTAGGCATGCATTCAAAAACAATTCTAAAACCCATGACTTTCAAAGCCTAGAGAATGGTGAACCATAAGACTCTTTAACAACATTAAAGAGAATGAAGGATTTGAGATTCATTACCCTTGAAGCTCATCCTTGTTTACACAAGGGATTCACCCAAGTGGAGGGCCTTCAAGTCACCTCCTAGCTCCTTGGATCTTGCTTGTGATTTTCTTCTTTGTTGATCCTCCTTTGCTCCTTGAGGATGTGAGGAAAGGATCTCCAAGAACACCAAAGATTTGGTGTCTCTAAGTCTCCACACCAAGGATGAGGTGTGAAGATGAAATGGATGACTTAGAGTTCTTGATGCTAGTAAAAACCCTCTAAGATGGCCTGCCTCTATGGAGAAAAAGGGAGAAAATGTTGCTTTTCGTTTCTCTAGAAAACCCTAGTGAGAGAATGGCTATAAAGTTGCTTTTATACCACCTCACATTTGAGTGGCAAACTTGTAATTAACCCAAGTTTGCTACCCCTTCACCCTAGGCCGGTTTTGGCTTTGTTTTTGGGTTAATTTCCATTTATTTTTTAGTTGTCATACAACCTAAACTCAATGGGCCTTTTGGACCAAAAACCCTTTTGGGCCCCGAAACCTAAAACCAACTTAAAAGCCCAATACGAACCTTTCGTATAATTAACTAATTAATTAATCTTGACCATTCTCAATTAAACCATTTAATTGCTTATCCATCTCTTTTGTATCTTCACATTCATCCTTACTCGGTGTACGATCCATTAGGTTCCATTTAGCGAGGCAGTGGGCGATTGTTACTCTTAACGATCGATTGTGAATTGAAACTACATTTCAATTCTCCCTTTGACGAAGATTAGTGTTTGCTAATCCTCAGGGCTTCCACAAACCATGAGTGACACCTAGCAGTATGTCATGGCTACCCAAGCTAAGTAGAAGTGGTTGGAGAACCTATCCAGTTGCAATTACAACGCAATACGGTACTTCTCTAATACAATACTCTCGATCACATTGTTTAAGTGATAGTTTGTTTCATGTCTACTATCCAATGTGATACTTCTCTATATGATTCAATTGAATATGATTTGGAACAAACTTCCTAAGTCATATTCACATGTTTTGGCCAAAGACTCCCGAATCATATCTCATAGTATTCTCCTTCCACCATGGAAGGTTAGAGATCCCTTGTTGTGCATTCACATGCCTACATGACTAGATAGCTTGACCCCAATAATGCCGTGGACATTCTCAATGAAATGCCTTTGACATGATCAAAGATCAAGGACCTAACCATTAGACATCTATGATGCCTCAGGTCAAAGGACTACTTTGCATATTGCAACTTACGAGTTCTTACATGACATGTATGTTCGAACTCTCTTTTTTATCGTTGTTCAGTGTACTCAATTACCTTTTGAGCACCTATGTGTTTGTCTCAGTGTCCAACACTAAATGACTTGAGACTAGTCATACTCACGCTTGAGTTAACATAACACATACTAACCTTAGCGGATTGTCAATGCCCAATTGGCAATCCTATGGCTAGGAACGTTTTAGGAATGAACATAAGAGAAAGGTCTCGTTAATCCAATTCACTTAGATCACTTCTCTCTTAGATCAAATACATTCCTTGGATTCCCTTATCGCTTAAACACATGATACAATAAACAGTGATCAACAATAAGCTTTGCCCTCTATTAAACATATAATAGTTTAACACAATTAGTATTCCAAAAAGCTATTACATCAAATGAGTGGCTTTGTGGGCATACTTCCAACAATCTCTCACTTGCACTCAAAGCCACATTCCTATGTATCTAATACCCATCTTTTTCATATGGCGGTCAAGTTGGACTTGAGACATTGGCTTCATAAGTGGATCTGCTACGTTATCGGCTGAGGCAACCTTAAGGATGTTAACTTTCTCATCGGCAGCATATCTTCTAATGATATTAAAGCGTCTGTCAAAATGCTTGTTCTTTTGATGAGCCCTGGGTTCCTTGGCTTGAGCTATCGCCCCACTATTATCACAGTACAAAGTTACTGGTGATGTAATGGTTGGAACCACTCCAAGTTCAGTAATGAACTTCTTCATCCAGAACGCTTCTTTGCCGGCTTCAGCTGCAGCGACATATTCAGCCTCTGTCGTGGAATCAGCAATTACATCTTGTTTCTTGCTTTTCCAGCTGACAGCCCCACCATTCAGAGTGAACACATATTCGGAGTTGGAACTTCTATCGTCGACGTCAGATTGGAAATCTACGTCTGTATAGGCTTCCACTCGCAACTCTGTCGCTCCTTCATAAACGAGGAACATATCCTTAGTTCTTCTTAAGTACTTAAGGACCGTCTTGACAGCTGCCCAGTGTTCTGATCCTGGGTTAGATTGATATCGACTAGTAATGCTCACAGCATATGCGATATCAGGCCTTGTGCATATCATGGCATACATGAGACTTCCTATGGCGGAAGCATAAGGAATCCTGCTCATTTGTCGAATTTCTTCAGGAGTTTTCGATCCCATGGATTTTGAAAGGTGAATTCCATGTCTCACAGGAAGAAGACTTTTCTTTGATTGTTCCATCTGGAACCTACTTAGCACCTTGTCTATGTACAAAGATTGGGATAATCCAATTAATTTTCTGGATCTATCACGATAGAGCTTTATCCCAAGCACATAAGATGCATATCCCAAATCTTTCATGTGGAAGGTTTTGGACAACCACACTTTTACAGAAGAAAGTACTGCAGTGTCATTCCCGAATAGTAATATGTCATCTACATATAACACTAGGAATACAACTGCATCCCCAACGACCTTTTGATAAACACAATTGTCGTCTTCATTTTGAGTAAAACCAAACGTTTTGATTTCAGTGTCAAAACGAATATTCCAGCTTCTGGAGGCTTGCTTAAGTCCATAAATGGACCTCTGAAGCTTGCATACCTTAGTCTTTTCAGACTTGGACACGAAACCTTCGGGTTGAGTCATATAGAGCTCTTCCTCTAGGTAGCCATTCAGAAAGGCCGTCTTCACATCCATTTACCATATCTCATAATCATGGTATGCAACTATAGTAAGCAAAATTCGAATGGACTTAATTATAGCTACAGGTGAGAAGGTTTCTTCATAGTCAATCCCTTCTCGTTGCCTGTAACCCTTGGCTACTAGTCTAGCCTTATAAATCTCCACATTCCCATCAGCGCCTATCTTCCTCTTGAAGACCCATTTGTTTCCAACAGGTACTATACCTTCTGGAGGGTCTACTAGAGTCCAGACCTGATTTTGATACATGGAATCCATCTCGGATTTCATGGCCTCTTGCCATTTCTTTGAATCAATGTCGAACATTGCTTCAGTGTAGTCTCTAGGGTCCTCCTTTGTGTCATTGTCACCTAGGAGGTGCAATTCCCCAAAGTCAGTATCCAAGCCATACCTCTTAGGTGGCTTGCTGACCCGTTCAGATCTACGTGGAGCTAGGGGTTCAGGAACAGGGTTGTCAACTTGTCGAGTGCTTGTTTGTGGTTCATCATTAATCTCATTAATTTCCATCGTTTTACTTGTAGTTCATTTGAGAACAAATTCGTCCTCTAGAAACTTAGCAGTTCTGGCGACAAAGACTTTCTGGTCGTTAGGATGGTAGAACTCATATCCCATAGTTTCTCTAGGATATCCCACAAAATAGCACCTAACTGATCTCGCTTCAAGCTTAGTAGCTTCATGCTTCTTGACATATGCTTCACAACCCCAAATCTTAATATGATTAAGACTTGGCTTTCTTCCATGCCATATCTCATAGGGCGTTTGTGAAACTGATTTGGAAGGTACTCTATTAAGCAAGTAAGCTGCTGTATATAGAGCGTATCTCCCGAATGTTACTGGTAGACCGGCGGAACTCATCATAGAACGAACCATGTTCATCAAGGTTTGGTTTCTCCTTTCAGAAACTCCATTAAGTTGTGGAGTTCCTGGTGGAGTCCACTATGATATTATTCCACACTCTTTGAGATAATCTAGGAACTCGTTACTTAGATACTTTCCCCCTCGATCTGATCTTAGGATCTTTATCTATTTCCCAGTTTGCTTCTTAACTTCATTCTTGAACTCTTTGAACCTTTCAAAGGATTCTGACTTGTACTTCATAAGATACACATAGCCAAACCGAGAGTGATCGTCGGTGAATGTGATATAGTAGGAGAAGCCTCCTCTCGACGTAGTAGACATAGGTCCACATACGTCAGTGTGGATTAACCCTAGAATCTATGTGGCATGCTCTCCCTTCCCAGTGAATGGAGATTTGGTCATCTTGCCTTTCAAGCAACATTCACAAGTACCCATTTGGTCATTACCTAACGGGTGGAAATATCCGTCTTTCGACATCTTGTGAATCTTATCAAGGTTCACATGTCCAAGTTTAAGATGCCACATCTTCTCTTGGTTAACTTCTTATCTAGCCCTTTTGGGTTTTGAGGTATTCCCGCTTTCAATACAGTGCATCCCACTACTTGTCTCTAGGTGAAAAAGTCCCTCTATCATATTACCATAAGAGATAATATGACCGTTCAAGCATAAAGTGCAACTCATTTTGTCAAACAAGACTGAGTGCCCATCTCGTAAAAGCATAGAGATGGAAATCAAATTCTTTATACATGAAGGAAAATATAAACAATTTTTAAGTTCCAAGACTTCCCTAGAGGGTAGTTTAAGCATGTAGGTGCCTATTACTTTTGCAGAGATTTTAGTGCCGTTCCCAACTCGCACAATTATCTCCCCATTGCGCAGTGTTCTGCTCCCCGTTAGTCCCTGCAACGAATTGCAAATATGTTGACTAGCGCCTGAATCAAATATCCAGGAATTGGAGTTTACTGTAAAAGCACTTTCTATGACAGAAATAGTCCCTTCAAAAGTTCTTGTCATAAGGCTCGCAATGCGCACCCTGTATTTCTTCTTTCAACGGTCATCCTTTCCACAATGAAAGCATGTTCCTTTGGATTTTCTTGCCTTCTTCTTATGCAACCTTTTCCTTGTGATTGCATTCTGACTCCCACTGTCCTTTTTGAAACTTCGTTCAAACTCACAGCACATGTCAATCATCTCGTTAAAAGCATGATCGAATCTATTCACTTTATAGTTTACTATAAACTTAGTGAAATCATCCGAGAGAGATGCAAGGAAAAAGTCTTGGGCCATTTTCCCATTGATGGAAGTTCCTAAACTTTCAAGATCTTGAAAGATCCTTTCCATCTTTTGTCCATGTTTTTGGACCGATGTCCCCTTTGCCATTTTGGCATTCAATAGATTACAAACATTTGAGAATCGTACGTTACTTGTCTCAATGTCATGCATCTTATGCAAACTATCAACCATGGCACTAGAAGTGTCCATGTGCTTATGTAGCTTCTTAAGCTGCTCACTTAGTGAGGTGAGGATTAAGCATTTGGCTTGTAAGTCATCCTCATAGTGTCTAGTGTAATTTTGACACTCCTATTTTGAAGCTAGTTTCGTAAGAGGTACATGAGGAGGGGATTGCTTGAGCACATACGATATGTCATTCATCTTTGAGACATTCTCAATGTGATGATACCAAGTAAGGAAACGTTGGCCCCTAAGGCCATTTTTGTCAAGTATAATGGTAGGTGTAATTTTAGGCATGTCGTTAACTACATAACATAACAGAAATCATATTAGATTGTTGATTTTATAACTACTTGATTGGGTCTTAAATCAAATAGTACCACCCACTATTTTTGGCAAATTCCACATCCCTCAATGGAATCCGAGAGTTATGTTGAACTCTTAGCGGGGTATGGGAGGCTCACCATTACCAAGCCCACATCACAATGATATGATGTTGGTTAGCAAAAATAATGATGAGAGAATAACGCTTTAGTCATTTACAACTCTTGTAATTACCCATCTAGTTTGGCCTCTAGAGAATGATGCCTCACAATGATATGATGTTGGCACCATTGCACTTAGTTAAGTTATTCCCACCATGCTAGTTCGTGTAGGGGTTCAAGAATAGCCTCACAATGATATGACGTTGGCCATCCTTGTTGCCTACCTCACCACATCATGTATGTTCATATGGACTCCTCCTTTAGGTAAGCACATACTTTGAACTTCCCCATGATAGGGTGAAGCCGGTGTATGAGTCACAAACGATTGGAGCCCACCACGGTGGAAGGCTTACGAAGAGATGTTCAAAGCATCTCTCGCTTATCAACTTAATATTCGTTTTGTTGAGGGAGTAGTGTTGGGCTACATCAATTTCATTTTAATCTTATTAAAAGGACTTGGGATGATTATGAACCGTTTGATTTGATCCAACACGAGCCTTGTGTTGGACCTTGGGTCTAAGGTAGGTAGTTGTTGATTTTAATTACGCGGTTAATCTAATTAAACCGTTATTTCCTATTGGGCGTTGGACCCAACTATTCCATTTGCATACATATAAACACAAAGGAATACTTGAAATAAAGAGAAAGGCTTATGCCCTTTTACAACACATTGGAAGGACTTATGCCCTTTTACAACACATTTGAATTAATCAAATTACATTCAAATCTAAGCTACTTAACCCAAACATTCATAATGTAAAGCGGCCAATCACATAGCTCAATTATCGAGGCATTTGGTTCATAATCACCCTTTTTCTTAATCAATCACATTAACTAAGAAAGCAACTTAAACAATTGGTTTTCGGATTCATAGAATTGATTTAAATGGAACTAAATGAAATGAAAATCTAATTCTCATTAAAGAGACAACCATTTTGTTCTCATCACAATTTGGGCTGAAAAACAATGACCACAACTATTGGGCCACAATGCTAAAACATAAACTTTTGGGGTCACTTTGTAAAAATACAAGAGTCCACAACTTCATGTAATTACAACTAGAACCCAAAAATTCATCAATTACAAAAACTTCATTAAAGGAACAAAACAATTTGTCCTTTAGTGATTTTGGACCTTTACGTAAAAACATAAACTTTTGGGCCAAAGTACAAATACACAAAAGTATCAAAACTTTATGTAATTGCATAAAAGGCCCAAAAATACCCTACTCATTAGGGTGGCCGGTTTTGGTAGTGAAAAATGAGGGGGGAAAAGGTTTTGGTGAAAAATTCAAAATTTGAAAGTGTTTAAAGCAAGTGGATAGGTAGGTGAGGAAAAGTTGATTGTGATGGGTTGTAAGAAAATGTTTTGTCAAACAATAAAGACATTAATCATCCATCACCAATCATCCATCACCCATAAAAAATAAACCAAAACTTTATGAAAAACACCAAACACTTTGAATCAAAACTCCAAACCTTTTTGTTCTTGATGAGAACATCAAGAACATTGAAGAACACACATGAAAACTCATAAAAACTCCATGAATGTTTTCACACAATAAAAATCAAATTTTTACTACTCAAAAGAGGGTTAACATCCTAGGGCACTTAGGGGTTCCAAAAGTCACTTTAAAACATTTTTAACAAGACAAACATGAACCCAAAAATCCACCCTTTGGATTTGGCCGAATTTCCCCACATACATGGCACCAAATTTTAGTTCCAATATTCGTGCTTAAATGAACTACATCTACAACATTTGAGATGCTAAATTTTCAAGCAAAATTTATATTCAAAAGCAAGAACAAAGCTTGTAACATTTACAACATTTAAATCATAAATCATGAAAAACACAAAACCCAAAAGGATTCACCATACTCTAGACCTAGGCTCTGATACCACTTGAAGGAAAAAATTTGTCCTAGCTAAGAACATGTCAGAATATTTGAACACATATGCAAACTAATAACACTTTAAAGTAGGCATGCATTCAAAAACAATTCTAAAACCCATGACTTTCAAAGCCTAGAGAATGGTGAACCATAAGACTCTTTAACAACATTAAAGAGAAGGAAGGATTTGAGATTCATTACCCTTGAAGCTCATCCTTGTTTACACAAGGGATTCACCCAAGTGGAGGGCCTTCAAGTCACCTCCTAGCTCCTTGGATCTTGCTTGTGATTTTCTTCTTTGTTGATGCTCCTTTGCTCCTTGAAGGATGTGAGGAAAGGATCTCCAAGAACACCAAAGATTTGGTGTCTCTAAGTCTCCACACCAAGGATGAGGTGTAAAGATGAAATGGATGACTTAGAGAGTTTTTGATGCTAGTAAAAACCCTCTAAGATGGCCGGCCTCTATGGAGAAAAAGGGAGAAAATGTTTCTCTTCTTTTCTCTAGAAAACCCTAGTGAGAGAATGGCTATAAAGTTGCTTTTATACCACCTCACATTTGAGTGGCAAACTTGTAATTAACCCAAGTTTGCTACCCCTTCACCCTAGGCCGGTTTTGGCTTTGTTTTTGGGTTAATTTCCATTTAGTTTTTAGTTGTCATACAACCTAAACTCAATGGGCCTTTTGGACCAAAAACCCTTTTGGGCCCCGAAACCCAAAACCAACTTAAAAGCCCAATACGAACCTTTCGTATAATTAACTAATTAATTAATCTTGACCATTCTCAATTAAACCATTTAATTACTTATCCATGTCTTTTGTATCTTCACATTCATCCTTACTCGGTGTACGATCCATTAGGTTCCATTTAGCGAGGCAGTGGGCGATTGTTACTCTTAACGATCGATTGTGAATTGAAACTACATTTCAATTCTCCCTTTGATGAAGATTAGTGTTTGCTAATCCTCAAGGCTTCCACAAACCATGAGTGACACCTAGCAGTATGTCATGGCTACCCAAGCTAAGTAGAAGTGGTTGGAGAACCTATTCAGTTGCAATTACAACGCAATACGGTCCTTCTCTAATACAATACTCTCGATCACATTGTTTAAGTGATAGTTTGTTTCATCTCTACTATCCAATGTGATACTTCTCTATATGATTCAATTGAATATGATTTGGAACAAACTTCCTAAGTCATATTCACATGTTTTGGCCAAAGACTCCCGAATCATATCTCAGAGTATTCTCCTTCCACCATGGAAGGTTAGAGATCCCTTGTTGTGCATTCACATGCCTACATGACTAGATAGCTTGACCCCAATAATGCCGTGGACATTCTCAATGGAATGCCTTTGACATGATCAAAGATCAAGGACCTAACCATTAGACATCTATGATGCCTCAGGTCAAAGGACTACTTTGCATATTGCAACTTACGAGTTCTTACATGACATGTATGTTCGAACTCTCTTTTTTATCGTTGTTCAGTGTACTCAATTACCTTTTGAGCACCTATGTGTTTGTCTCAGTGTCCAACACTAAATGACTTGAGACTAGTCATACTCACGCTTGAGTTGACATAACACATACTAACCTTAGCGGATTGTCAAAGCCCAATTGGCAATCCTATGGCTAGGAACGTTTTAGGAATGAACATAAGAGAAAGGTCTCGTTAATCCAATTCACTTAGATCACTTCTCTCTTAGATCAAATACATTCCTTGGATTCCCTTATCGCTTAAACACATGATACAATAAACAGTGATCAACAATAAGCTTTGCCCTCTATTAAACATATAATAGTTTAACACAATTAGTATTCCAAAAAGCTATTACATCAAATGAGTGGCTTTGTGGGAATACTTCCAACACATTTGTCGAGCTAGAAATTGCATCCGAAGTTAAACCAAACTTACGTAAAAGCTTGTCAACACATCACCAGTGGGCAAGTTCTTGAAATTGTTGTCCGTCAAACACATTCTGTAGCAGCCCCCAGGTTTTCATGCGGACCAAATCACAATTCCTTGAATCTGAGGATGAGCATGCACCTCCCTAAGAATCTGCTCCAAGTATGATGCCTGCACATACAACCAAAGAACAAAAGTTAGCAAATTCGCAAAATTCTGATTTTTATCTTCTTATATAATCAATACTTCCCTTCACGTGTGACATAAATAAATTGTTCGCCCTGATATCATGTAAAATGTAATGTATTGAATGCAAAATAAATTATAGGTAAATTGCAATGGGTGGAGAGGCGCAGTATTTTACCTGATTAGGACTACTATCGATGTTCAGTTCTGTAATCCAAATCAGCACCTTTGCAGCAGCAAGAGTATCAATAGAAGATCTTATGTAAGGAATGTAAGGAATGTTAGGAGTCTTGAAATGTGACTCGAGACCAATCGCCATCGTCACATTTTCGTTACCAGGAAACCCTTGTATGTCTCGCAGCTTCTAAAGGTGCTTAACTGGTATTGTAGTCATTCAAAAATAATGTGGTTGTTCCATTGGCTTTATTAGCCCAATTGTAAAATTCAGCTGAAGTATTTGCACCCATCTTACTCTCAAAGAAGTTAAAGTGCAAATTTTCGTTACAAACATCCTAAGCAATGACTTGTCCTTCATATCTTCTTATAACATAATTGAGCCTTTTGTACACAGCATCAAAGAATTGTTGGCCAGAGAGCGAGTTGAGCCAACCGGGCTGGTAATGAGGATCATCCTAGAACACGTTGTGCCCTCGGACTACAATCTTATGTTGTTTTGCAAACTGAAGCAAGGCATTAGGGGCGGAGTAGTCCTCACGGCCCTAAGAAGGCTCTATGTTATACAATTTCATTTCATCTTCGAATATCGTGACTGTGAAGGGCCTTGAAGTGAACCAGTTTTGGTAGGCCGTGTTGGTTAAGATTTTTTTTTATTGTGACATTGAAAGAAAAGCCTGAAGCCTTTTGTTGGATAGTGATTATTGCATTTTCTAGTGGATTTGCTTGCTCATCGATCACTTGAGCTCTCACATTCGTCTTACGAATCAGTAAAATTTAGTTAATTTGTGTTTAATTAGCCTTGTTATGACGATTAATTATATGGCATGATCAAACTCACATTCTCGATGCTTTGTAGTGGATGAGAATACCAGTGCTTCTCGGTGAATGGTTGTAAGGAGATGCTATCAACAAAGATTCTGACAGATGCGTTCTTGCTCTGAATTAATAATTTAATAAGTGATAGTTATAAGAGATTAACGTACTGATTCATTGTAACATAAAAAGTGTTAGTAAATGTCGTACAAATAGCTAGAAAAAATACCTCAAAGTATAGCTCGATAGAACCCGTGGCATTGACAGTCAGGCCACCCTTGAGCATGGACCAGTAACCAGAATCAGCCACAAGTGCACCAGCATGTACAAATTCGCTTATCGTCTTGAAAATTGCTGTCATTGGAGCACTACCGCTATTCACTTGTATCTAAGCTGCACCAACACAAACCAGATATTGTACAATTATCGACTGATTTATGAATTAACTAATAATTATACCATTAATCAGTAAAAAGAGAGAGTAATTGGCTAAGTACCAAAGAATGTGTAGAGCTTAATTGGTTAAGTACCAAAGAATGTGTAGAGCTTATTTCTATGCAAGTATGTCTTTTGAGAAATATTATCATGTGGCTAGTTTCTACCATAAGCCACAATGAATTTGTTGCCTTCTAAATATTAGTGTTGTATTTTTGCATTGCCGAAAGCAGACCATCCTTTCAGGCCATCATTTAGTTCCGAGTTTACAATGATTCCACCGTGATATTGTGGTTTTTGAGGCTTTGCCAAACACTATAAACAAGAGGAACAAAAGAGGTCACAAATTTTTTAGATTTAATTAATATCTCTATGTAAACTTAACAAAACAATTGTTGGGAAAGTTGCCTCAATACTGGCTGTGTAATCATAGGATAAGCAATTTACTTCAAACCTTGTAAAGCACAAAGCAATTGTTTAATTGTTCATCGTATTATGTTGTGATGAAATAAAATTAAAATACATAGGTAATGTTGTCAAGAAATAATTTTGATTTCGCTTAAATACAAAATAAAAAATCCTCTTATGATAGCAAAATGAAACAATAGCAGTATTGTTTTGCCTTGAGCCACAAGTTATGGCTCATAAGCATCAATAGCAGGATTCTTCCCTTGCTTAGGGCGACTTATAAGTGCCTTGGCCTCGATTGAGTCTCTTTGGTGTAAATGGCTGTATAAAATTGGTGTTAGGGAAGCCATTCTCCCCAGGCTAGGTCGATAAGCCCCACCAAACGAATTCAACATTAACACCAAAATTAACAATAATGAAAGACCATGCCAATAAGCGTTTAGTCTTCATTCTAAAGCTTTACACAAGCTCAAAGTCAGTTTTTTATAACAAGATGATAGAAATACAAAGCAAACCTGCAAAAGCGAAAGCCTATAACAACATAAGCAGAATATTTTTGCCCCGAATCTTCATTGTAGGTCGATTCTAGTTCAAAAACCAACAAACAGTTCAAAGAGGCACAGAGAGAGAAAGAAAGAGAAAACATTGTAGAGTGAGAAGCAGTGGCCTGAGTTAAACCAAATCATGCGTTGTAAGTTATAGGGAGGATGAATACTACTCGAGTACATGCCCAGATTCTATGTAAAGTTAGGATTTTGTATTAATAACAAAAATAATTAATTATTCCAATCGTTTTGGCAAGTTTACAATCTTCTTTTCGCTTTTACACTGTCTTAATTTGGGAAAGAATCGTGATGCTGGTTTTCGGTCCTTAATGTCTCAACCCATGTCGCTTTAGGATTATTTTTTTTTTTTGATAAAAGATACAATATTATTGATAATAAGGAACCTTGATAAGAGGATTGCAGAATTAAAAGAGAGTGACTCCTAAAAAGGTCTTGCCGGGTTTACTAACCCAGAATCAAGGAAAGAAGGGGCCACTAAATACATCAAATACTCGCAAAAAATCTATGTAGCCTATCTTCTAACAAGGCATCTACAACTAAGTCCGGAGGTTCCTCTAACCAAGTCACCTCATGTTGCGATCCAAAATTCCAGCTCGTGCAAGTTGACGGGCCACTTGATTGGCTTCTCTTTAAGCATGGCTAAATCATGAATTAGATAACCCTTGTAAGCAATCCCCTATATCATTAATAATTGGTCCCAGCAGAGATAGTCTCCCTCAAAATGCACCCTTCATCTCCAGCAATGTAGTCTTTCACAACCATCACTACCCTTTGCGTAACCCACAACTCTGCGTGCAACGGTGATGACACCCCAACAGTTTGATTGGAATATGCAGCCAAAAATTCACCACTATAGTTTCTGATAATCACACCCACACCACCTCTTTTCGTTCTTTTCTCCCACACTCCATCAAAATTACATTTAACCCATCCTCGTTCTGGTTTTTGCCACGACTGCTTCCTTCGATTTGTTTCACTAGCCGTGTCTTCTGCCACTTCTGAAACTTTACCAACCAAGCTTCAGCACGAAGTCCGATTTCTGTTGGAGACAAATTTGACCCCTTCCAAAGCAAAGAGTTTCTTTACCTCTAAATTACCACAAGTGTAAAATCAAACATCAGTGGAGATAACACCTTAGCCAAATAAGCCAACCACTCAACAAAACTTTCCCTTCGAACTCCCTCGACCTGTAGCTCCAAACAGCATGAAAACCAAACACCCTACCACAAAACATACATGTAGCCTCTTATAACACCCTTCTTTTAGTAAAGTTCATACGTGTAGGAGGAGTATATAAGCAACTCCTCCAAATACAAATCTTCACCTTCCATGGAACGCACATCTTCCATAAACACTTCCAGAACGAGTCGTCATGGTCGCTCGAACCCGAGCGATTAGATGCAATACCCATCAACAGCCTATCACATCGTGCCAGACGGTAAGCAGTGCAAATCGAGAAAACCCCTTTGCAATCATAATGCCAGACCATACAATGTTTCAATATCAAGTCCCTCTCCTCAGGGCAAAAAACTTGTCCAACCAGTTCCACATCCCAGCGGCCCATTCCATTCACCAAAAACTTATCCACCGTTGTATCCCGTTCCCACATATTTGGCACCAGGCTCACCACCTTGAAAAAATGATCACGAGGTAACCAATTATCAGTCCACACATGAATTTTTGAACTGTTGCCCACTTGCCAACGACAACCTTTTTGAATTAATGGAGAAGACGCAACAATGCTCTGCCAACAATATGAGGCATTCGAAGTCACTCTAGCATTCAAAAAAATAGTGGTTGGGAAATATCTTGCTTTGAACAATTTGGTTGCTAGTGAATCTGGATGCTTCAATATTCTCCAAGCTTGCTTTGCTAACAATGCAAGGTTGAAAGCATACAAATCACGAAATCCTAAACCTCCCTCTTTTTTAGGTTTATATAAAGCACGCCAATTCACCCAGTGAATTCTCCTTCGGTGCTGATCTCTACCCCACCAAAAAATTTGCAATAATCACATTTAATAACTCACATAGAGTTTTTGAAAGGAGAAAACACTACATCGTATATATTGGGATGGCCAGGGCAACCATTTTGACGAGAATCTCCTTTCCAGCGCTGCTCAATAAACTCCCTCGCCATCCTTGTAATTTTTTTCCATACTCGATCCTTCACATATGAAAATGTTTGCTTCTTCGATCAACCAACAAAAACTGGCAAACCGAGATAACGATCATGAAAGCCCAACCTTTTCAAACATAGGCAATCGGCAAGTAATTGTTGATCACAATCGATGAGGTTTGCACTAAATGCAACACAACTTTTTGTAAAGTTAACAGCCTACCCGAAGCAAGTTCATAAGTCCCTAGCAACTCCTTGATATGCAAACACTCCCTCAGTGGACCATGGGTGAAAATAAAATTATCATCCGTAAACAATAGATGATGAACTCTCGGACCTCCTCAGCATAGCGAAACACCCCTTATTCAACCTTGCTCCTCCCATTTTTCAAATAACATTGATAAACCTTCAGCACACAAGACAAAAAGATAAGGCGACAAAGGATCTCTCTGTCGAATTCCCCATATTTATGTATTCTCTTTGAATTATAGGATTACTAGAAGGATAATGCTATTAATATAAGTCACAGTCTAGTGGTATTTCTTTTCACATATAAGTGAAAGGCCTTATGTTTGATTTTTGGCAAAAGTAAATTCAAACCAAATTATATGGCTAGCCCATTGTGATGTTTAGCCCCCTATCCTCTTAGTATAAGTAATAACGAATGTTTTAAAAAAAATGATCAATATAAACCTATCAGTAGTGGAGATTCACATGGCTTAGGGATTGATGGCGTGTTTACTAAATTGTAACAAGGAAAATCATGAATCTAGATGGGAAATAAAGATTGGTGTGAACACGAAAAATTCCCGAATCAGAGACAACGGGGAAAGAACGCGTCTACAAAATAATATTTGTATTTGATGATTTTGGGTTACAATCTCTATTTGTTCCTCTGATTTGATCTCCATAAGACTTTGATTTGTGGGCTTGATCCGGGCCGTCAAGGCTTGATCTTGGATGAATGGGGGGAATTCCTTCAAGGGCCGTTGGGCTTGATCTTGAAGTTTGGCGGATGAACGTTTCTTCAGGGGCTTTTTGGGATTGATCTTGAAGTTGGATGAACGGATCTTCAGAGGCCGTTGGGGCTTGATCCTGAAGTTGGATGAACATTGAATGATGAACGATGGATGAACTTCAAGGGGCTTTTGGGCTTGATTCTTGAAGAACAGATGTGTGGATCCAAGGGCCGTTAGGGCTTGATCTTGGAAGATGGATGAACGTTGCTTCAAGGGCCATCGAGGCTTGATCTTGAAGAGCAGATGAACGGATCTTCAAGGGGCCGTTGCAGCTTAATCTTGAAGGTGGATGAACGGAGCTTCAAGGGCCGTCAGGTCTTGATCTTGAAGGTGGATGACAGGAGCTTCAAGGGCCTTTGGGGCTTGATCTTGAAGGTGGATGAACGAATCTTCAAGGGCTTTTGGGCTTGATCTTGAAGATGGATGATTTGTTGATCCAAAGGCCGTTGAGGCTTAATCTTAGAGGAACGATAAGCCAAGAATGAAGAACGAAGAGAGCCTCCTCGATTCTTCAGAAACCTGGATGCTTGAGAGCTTCGGAACTTCAAAGCTTCAAGGACCAATTCTCTTCCAATTTGGGAGTAGAGAAATGTACTTGTGAATTGGTGGTTTGAATGAATATAATATCCCAGATGAAATAAGTCGTCTCTGCCAGGTGTTGACACGTGTCTGATAGGAACATATTTATGTGACTTTATTAGTTTGTTTCCTTGCATTTACTTAATTAGTTTCATCTTATTAGAATGTTTTAAGCTATTTTCGTGTGTTTGTAGGTTCTAAATAACAAAGTTAGCAAAGAAGTGCATTTTGGTGCAATTTAGAGCTATTTTGGGGTGAAATGGATTGCATGCATGTGGAGCATAAAAAATGGATGGTTGTGATTCATTCTCACCAACAAAATGGATGGTGGTGATTCATTCTCACCAACAAAAATGGATGGTGGTGATTCATTCTCACCAAGAAAATGGATGGTAGTGATTCATTCTCAAAGCCTATAAATAGGCTTCTCCATCAAGGCCAAAGACACACATTCACATCTACAACACATTCCATTCACTACACACTTTCTGCCACAAATCCTCTTTACACATTCTTTCCATCCATTCCATCCACCTCTTTTCCTATCCATCCTCTACCACCCTTCCATATTCTCTCAACCTATCCAATCTCTACCGCATCCCCTAGACCATCCATACACCACACTCACCTTGGTGCCGCATGTTTGCAAGGAAGGAGAAGGGCTTGGAGCTGTGCTAACCATTCAAGACGTTGGATTGTTGGAGCGTTCTAGGTGTCTTCTACTTTTGTTTATCATGTTTAAATTTAATTGTAGTTGTTTAATTGCAAATATGTGAAAATAAATTTGTTTTGGCTAGAGGTTGATTCTATTTGCAATATGAATTGATTACCTTCAGTTGTTATTTCATGAATTGTGAATTCAATTTGCTTAACTGTTTTATGCAAAACTTATTCTTGTATGTTGATTAAGAATGCACACTTAGTTTGCATGCATGAATTTGATGCTAGAATATAAGAGAATTTCACCTAATTGTTATGAACTTATATTCATGAGTAGTGGAGGTTGCTAGTCACAATCGCGTTAAGTAAATTCCTGGCAGGAGTATCATGCTGTTCATAGTTACGAATGCCTCGTCAATGCTTATAGTTTTCACAAAGCTTAATGATCTTTGATTGTATCTCTATTGTGTTGTTCACGTAGGGAACTTTTGAAGAATGTTTTGAATTGTTGTATGCGCTTTTCCGTCCAATTCAATAACTTAAGGAAAACTTAAAGGTTAAAAAAGTGTTGTTCACGGTTAATCTGGGGTGTTGAGATTCATGGTTTGTTGAAAGAACAACTGAAAATTGGTTTGTATGCAAGTGTGTCATGTGTGGAGAAGAACCCTCTAGCTAGTCCATCTATCCATCAATTCACTTAGTTTTATGTCTTTGTTTAGAATCTGCAAGTTATTTACTTTGTCTTTTAATTTTCGTCAAAAACCAATCCCCCATCTTTAAGTTATATTAATTTAGCTAGAATCTGTTTAGATTTGTGTTTAGTTAGTCTTTTGAGTTTATTTTCGTCCAAATCAGTCCCTAGTGTCTAATTTGGGTCAATTTGATTGTTTTGAGTTGATTTGAGTCAATCTAGTTTGTTTTGAGTCATTAAAGTTTAGTTAAGTGTCTTTAGCTTAGTTTTGTGTGTTTTGAGTCTTGTTTAGTGTTTTTAAGTCAGTTTAGAGTAGATTAGCAATCCCTCCTAATCCCCGGCCTAGAACGATCCCTACTTACATCTATACTACAATTGTGAAAAAGAGGGTTTAATTTGTGTGTTGTTTTACAACGCATCAGTGTCCTATTTGATGGCTTTTCTTACTCATTTCAATTTCCGTCGAATCACACACTACGTGTAAAATTTATGTAATACATGAGTGTTGAAACTTTGACCATCGGTTAACATTTTATTTGCCGAAATTTCGATGTCTACAAATGCCCCCTCTTCAAGGCACGCCGCATACATGTGGTTGTCACGTTTAGAAGGTGCGTTTTAAAGTTTCTTCAATGTAGACGTCGATCCAAGGGCCGTCAAGGCTTGATCTTGGATTGGGGTGGGATCTATTCAACTTTGCTGGGACGAATCAGCACGTGCATTTGTTGTGCTTGTTGACTTTCCACAGGCTTCATCTTGAACTGGTTTTGATTCAAGGGTGATGGACACTTGATCTTGAATCAGGATTGCAATTTCTCCAACGGTCGTTGAGGCCTGATCTTAAAGGTTGATTCAGGGGTGTTGGACACTTGATCTTGAATCAGGTCTTGATTTCTCCAAGGGCTATTGAGGCTTGATCTTGAAGGTTGATTCAAGGGTGTTGGACACTTGATCTTGAATCAGATTTGTGATTTCTCCAAGGGTCGTTGCGGCTTGATCTTAAAGTTTGATTCAAGGGTGATGGACACTTGATCTTGAATCGAGCTTTTGATTTCTCCAAGGGCCATTGCGGCTTGATCTTGGAGGTTGATTCAAGAGTGCTTGACACTTGATCTTGAATCAAATTTGTGATTTCTCCAAGGGCCGTTGCGGCTTGATCTTGAAGGTTGATTCAAGGGTGATGGACACTTGATCTTGAATCGAGCTTTTGATTTCTCCAAGGGCCGTTGTGGCTTGATCTTGGAGGTTGATTCAAGGATGGTGGACACTTGATCTTCAATCGGATTTGTGATTTCTCCAAGGGCTGTTGCAGCTTGATCTTGAAGGTTGATTCAAGGGTGATGGACACTTGATCTTGAATCGAGCTTTTGATTTCTCCAAGGGTCGTTGCAGCTTGATCTTAGAGGTTGATTAAAGGGTAATGGACACTTGATCTTGAATCGGATTTGTGATTTCTCCAAGGGCCGTTGCGGCTTGATCTTAAAGGTTGATTAAAGGATGATGGACACTTGATCTTGAATCAAGTTTTTGATTTCTCCAAGGGCCGTTGCGGCTTGATCTTGGAGGTTGATTCAAGGGTGATGGACACTTGATCTTGAATCGAGCTTTTGATTTCTCCAAGGGCCATTGCGGCTTGATCTTGGAGGTTGATTCAAGGGTGGTGGACACTTGATCTTGAAGGGTCGAACCACGAGCGGCTTCATATGGCAAACGATCTTCGGTTTAGTTGAGGATGAATCAGCACGTGCAATTGTATGGCCCACGCTGCATTATTCTCTGTTTGTTTCTTTTGCATAGCAGCCAGGCACGAGGTAGAGGCGTTGGTCTGTTTCTCTGTTCAATCTTTCCAAGTGCCGACCGATCGCTCTATTTCTCATTGTCCCACAGGCAAGAGCAAAGGTAAAGGAAAAGCATGCCATGAGATATCTTTACCTTCGACTCTGCTGATATGTATACTTTTGCTTTTGAAGAAGTATCTTTCCACAGGTTTATTCTTGAACTAGGCTGGAGGGTTTTCTTCTGCTAGAGTTGCTAAAAGTCTGAGCTTACCCACTTATCTGGAGTTGAAGTTGATTCAAGGGTGGTAAACACTTGATCTTGAATTGGACTTGTGATTCCTTCAAGGACCATTAGTGACTTGATCTTGAAGGAAATGAGACCATGAGCGGCTCTACGTGGCAAGTGATCTTCGCGAGTCGACTCAAGAATTTGAGGGTCAAAACAAGTCCATCAAATCCAGAGTACGTCAGATCTTGATGATATGAAATACTTCTGCTTTTGACGAAGTAGCGGACGGCCCGGCACATGTTTCGTCGTGTTTGTCTCTACATGCTTCAATGTATCATTTTCCCTTGCTTTATCTGTTTCCCTTGCAGAAGCGGCATATTCTTTGGTTTTCTCCCATGCATGTGTGGCATTTTCTCTTGCAGTATTTGCTTTACTAATGCAGGAGTGGAATGCAAATGCTAGGTAAGCAATCAGGGAAGGGGTTCCAGGCAACCGGTTCTGGATCGGAGAGTTGATTCCAAATGTCAGCTAATTGCTCTCTTTTTCCTTGTCTTGTAGGTGAGAACAAGAACAAAGAAAAAGACAGGGAGAAAGCATGATATGAGATACTCTTGCTTTCGACCCTGATGATATGGGATACTCTTGCTCTGGTGTGGCTTGTTTGTAGAGGTATTCCAGGGGATGAGGAATACTGAGTATTTTGAGAAGCTTTGTTGGAAATGCATTCTCGAAGATAGGGAAGAGCTTGGCATTTTTGCAGGTTTGCCTTACCGTAGAGGATGAAGGTCGACAGATATAGGACTTTTCCCAATAGTTGGTAATGAAGCTGTTTGTTTACCCATGTCAGCGACAGTGGGTAATTTTGATTCACGCATTTTTAGACTTGTTTGTGACTTCTGCAAAGCTGGGACAGCACGTGAAGGGTGGCGACAAGCTTTGATTTTGGCTGTGGTTTCTGTAAAGCTGAGACAGCATGTTAAGAGTGGTGACAAGCTTTGATTCAGAGATTTCGTCATTTGAAAAGGTGGCGCCTCTTCGATTTCTGAGCAAGCAGCTCTTCGATTTCTGAACAGGTGACCCTTCGATTTCTGAGCGGGCGACCTTGTTGCCTCTTCCTTTTATGAAGGCACTGATTGCTTCCCAAAGCACACTTGAGAATTGTTACTTGACAAAGTTTCCCTCTTGTACCTTTGAGATCTTGATTTGTCCGACCTCTTCTTTTCTTCAAAACCTTCGGAAAATGTCTTGCCCATCTGACTGTCGTCTTGATTTGAATGTTGGGGAAGAGGCTGTTATGTCTTCGCCGGACAATATATGGCACTCATCCTTTTAATCCCCGAACGGTCCTCTTACAGTTAGGGATTTGGTGATGAAGAATGATATAATAGCCACAGTGGTGGCCAGAAATCTTCTCACCCCAAGAGACAACAGGGTGTTTTCCAAGCGGTCCAATGAGTTGGCTGTCCAAGACTCTTTGGCCTTTAGCGTCTAGTGTACAGACTCTGTATCGAACATAGGCCAACGATTTCTTACTCGTACTCGCCAGGTTGAATCCTTGATGGCTGAGGTGGCAAGCCTTAAGCAGGAGATCAGAGAGCTTAAGCATGAAAATAGGGAGTTGAACATGCTTGCCAACAGCTACTCGACGAGCATGAAGAAGAAGCTTAACCAGCTGCAGGAATCTGATAGTCAGATTCAAAGTGATCATCAGATGTTTATGGCTTTGTTCCAGAGGCATCTTTTATCGTCGTCGTCTGGAGCTTCACCAAGTGTTGAGGCTCCGGATAATCAAACTCCGCGCCTCGTCTTTCTGTGGCTCCGCCGAGTGCTGAGGTTTCTCGTGATCGTCCTTGAAGAGTCCCTGCTTGTTTGCACAAATTTATGTTTTTTTTTTGTGTGGCATGTAGAATGCCAACTTATGTAATCTTTCAGATAAATAAAATGGACTTTATTTTACTAAATGCTTTTTTTTTTCAATGTGGTGTTTTTGATACAACATATTTTATACATACATATATATTATATAAATATATGTACACACACGACATAACTTTTTATATATATATATATATATTATTATTTTTATATTTCTTTTCTTTTCTTTTTCTTGTCGTGCCTCCTTTCATCATGTCTCATTTCTTTTCACATGGTGCCAACACATTTTGCTGCACCATTCCACAGCTTTTTATTTTTTTTATATTTTCTTTCCTTTTCTTCTTTCGGTGCTGCTGATCCACCACTCAAATAATTTATTTTTTCTTTTTCTTTTGCTTGCTTTCCACACATGGTGCCCATGCACCTCCATCATCTTTTGTCCATTTTTTTCACGTGGTGCCAGCACCAAAATTCCATCATCTCCTTTTTTTTATTATATTTTTTCTGTATAAATTTGGACGTTGCGTAGAGGAATTTGCAGGAAAGACAAAGATGACAGGGAGCTGAAGGAGTCGACGGAGACGGCGCTTGAGGCAGAGCAGAGCGTCGAGCTTCACAACCAGCTAGTCGTTTGACGACGGTCGTTGAAGTCCTTCGCTGCTACTTGCAGTTGCTGTGACGGAAGATGGAGGACAGGGAAGATGGAGCATGGCTCCGCGAAGCAAGGAGGAGGAATGACTGCGACATGGTTGCTACAACCTTTCTGGTCTTCCGTTTTTTTCGTCCGGGACGATACTGCACATGTTTCCACCGATAAAGAAGAGGAAAGAGTCGACGTTGACCAGGCCGAGAAGACGGATGAGCTTGAGGCGGAGCGAGGAAGCGCTGCTCAACCTTAGAGGGAGACAAACTGCCCATGCAGCAACATAAAGATCTCAAGTCTCCAATCTCTCAAACGATTTTGGTGTTGTAACTGCTGTTGCAACCTGATTAATAGAAGCTATATGGTCAATACCCGTCAGATTCATCAGCTCATTAACCACTTCAAGGTGCCATTCATCTGCCACTGTGAACAAAGCTATCTCTTCTAGCTCATTCACCTTTTTTAAGAACGGCGCCGGTGCCGGAGTAGCCACAGGAAGACTGCCAGAAGATGGCGTAAGTCCAGGCGTGAATCCAGGAAATGGAGCAGTCACGGTCACAGCTCTCAATGAGGACAGTGGGGGAAAAGTGAGCCTAACGAGGAGATTAATCGTGGTTGCTGTTGTTGCTGAAATTTCTACAGCAACTGTAATTGGAGTTGTTGCTCAGAGATGCCCTGAGGCTCTCGTTCGACAGTAGAGCCACCGTCGATGCCAAAGGAAGCCTATACCCGAGGGAGATCCGCACAAACGCCGTCATACCAACCGTGAGTTGAAGCTCTAACACCGATGGAGGAAGTCAAATTGCTCGAGGATGAGGGTCTTGTGGCTTGTTGAGCGAGATTGCGTGGAGTAAGAAGAAAGATAGTGAGGATTGGAACTAAAGGTACCAGCCGGCGAAAAAAAATCAGAGTCCCCAAAGGCGTGATGGAGCTGGAACTGGATCTTTGAGTCTGAATCCGGATTCGAAAACTTCTTCCGGGTCGTCGATGCAGTTGTTGATGGTGGCGATGAGAGTTACATCGAGAACCATGTCGGCGACTCAGGACGAGCCGTCTCCGGTGTGGAGAGTGACCTAGTCGCCGGCGGTGGTTACTGTAAAATCGAGACGAGCTCGGCATTAGTGAGCTTGCTCATATTGGGGACGACGATGGGCTGCTCGATGATGGCGACCTGGATGTTGGGATTCTTACTGAGTTAGTAGGCACAGGATAGACCGGCGGAGGAGAAGGTTTTTTGAGACTGGGGATGACTAAGTTGGGTGCCTCGGTTTGGTTTGCAATGGCCTATTTAGGTTGCATATGAGGACGATGATGAGCCTGGGTACACGCCTGGACCTGGTGGTTCGGGTTTTGGACAAAGGGGCGGCGCTGATCAGAGAAGAGGGAGAAGTGGGCTTCGAAAGCTTTCTGCTGCTTGGGCCGAAGGGAGATGGATGGGGCACTGGAGCTTGGTGGTCAGACTGGGCTTTCACCTTTAACAAACTTTCCAGCCCACTATTTTGGGCTTGCCGATATCGTTTCTTTTTTCATTTTTTTGTAAATACACAAAACATATGTGTGTGTGTGTGTGTGTGTGTGTGTGTGTGTGTATATATATATATATATATTTTCTTTTCTAAATACATAACAACAACATATGTATATTTTTTTTGTAATGAAATAAAACATTTTTTTTTATGTGACTGAACTTGAAATTGAATGCTCGAGCTGCCTACGTACCCTTCTAAAGAAAGAGATCAAGTCAAAACGTAGTTCAAAATACATACATTTTTTTTGTATTTTCTCTTGGTGTCGTTTGCAGTTTTAACTCGTGCAGGCAAGGAGCATTTTGTTGTCGCCTTTTAGACTCGCGCAAACGAGCAGCGTTGCTGTCGCCTTTTCATACTCGTGTGGACCAAAAGCGTTGGTGTCACCTTTTATGCTCATGCAAACCAAGAGCCTTGTGTGTTGCCTTTTATGCTCGTGCAAGCCAGGAGCCTTGATGTCGCCTTTTATGCTCGTGCGGATGAAGAGCCTTGGTGTTGCCTTTTATGCTCGTGTAGACCAGGAGCGTTGATATTGCCTTTTATGTTCGTGCAGACCAGGAGCCTTGATGTTGCCTGTTGCTTTTTATGCTCGTGCATACCAGGAGCCTTGATGTTGCCTTTTATGCTCGTGCAGACCAGGAGCGTTGGGCGAGGAGCCTTCGTTTGTGCAGTTTAGGCTCGTGCGAACAAGGAGCATTCATTCATGCAGTTTAGGCTTGTGCGAACAAGGAGCATTATGTCTTGCAGTTTAGGCTCTTGTAAACAAGGAGCATTCGTTCATGCAGCTTAGGCTCGTGCGAACAATGAGTAACTTTGCCCCCTTTCTGGTTGGCGATCTTGTGGATGTAACGTAGTGTAATTTCTTCGGAGCGACATGAGCCCATCCTTCAACTTTGCTTGACTTGGAGCATGCCCCCAGCGGTCGAGGTGAAGACATTGAATCCAGAGAGCCAGAAGTATGCTTTGATTTCTCTTGAACGGAGAAAAAGATAAGAGGTAGAGATTGTCACACTGGGCGTGCCAAATTTATGAACACGAAAAATTCCCAAATGAGAGACAACGGGGACAGAAAGCGTCTACAAAATAATATTTGTATTTGATGATTTTGGGTTACAATCTCTATTTGTTCATCTAATTCGATCTCCGTAAGACTTTGATTTGTGGCCTTGATCCAAGGGCCGTCAAGGCTTGATCTTGGATGAACGGGGGGAATTCCTTCAAGGGTCGTTGGGCTTGATCTTGAAGTTTGGCAGATGAACATTTCTTCAAGGGTCTTTTGGGCTTGATCTTGAAGTTGGATGAACGGATCTTCAGAGGCCGTTGGGGCTTGATCCTGAGTTGGATGAACGTTGAATGATGAACGATGGATGAACTTCAAAGGGCTTTTGGGCTTGATTGTTGAAGAACGGATGTGTGGATCCAAGGGCCGTCGGGGCTTGATCTTGGAAGATGGATGAACGTTGCTTCAAGGGCCGTCGGGGCTTGATCTTGATGAACGGATCTTCAAGGGGCCGTTGCAACTTAATCTTGAAGGTGGATGAACGGGGCTTCAAGGGTTTTCGGGGCTTGATCTTGAAGGTGGATGAATGGAGCTTTAAGGGCCATCAGAGCTTGATCATGAAGGTGGATGAAAGGAGCTTCAAAGGCCTTTGGGGCTTGATCTTGAAGGTGGATGAACGAATCTTCAAGGGCTTTTAGGCTTGATCTTAAAGATGGATGATTTGTTGATCCAAGGGCCGTTGAGGCTTGATCTTTGAGGAACGATAAGCCAAGAACGAAGAACAAATAACAAACAGAGCCTCCTCGATTCTTTGGAAACCTGGATGCTTGAGAGCTTCGGAACTTCAAAGCTTCAAGGACCAATTCTCTTCCAATTTGGGAGTAGAGAAATGTATTTGTGAATTGGTTTGTCGATCCAAGGGCCGTTGGGGTTTGATCTTGGAAGAACGATGAACGGATCTTCAAGGGCTTTTGGGCTTGATGTTGAAGATGGATGATTTGTTGATCCAAGGGCCGTCATGGCTTGATCTTGGAAGAACGATAAGCCAAGAACGAAGAACAAAGAGAGCCTCCTCGATTCTTCGGAAACCTGGATGCTTGAGAGCTTCGGAACTTCAAAGCTTCAAGGACCAATTCTCTTCCAATTTGGGAGTAGAGAAATGTATTTGTGAATTGGTGGTTTGAATGAATGAATTAGCCTTCTATTTATAGAATTTTCCAAGGCCTAATTTTGAATATAATATCCCAGATGAAATAAGTCGTCTCTGCCAGGTGTTGACACGTGTCCTATTTGACGGATTTTCTGACTCATTTCAATTTCCGTTGAATCACACGCTACGTGTAAAATTTATGTAATACATGAGCGTTGAAACTTTGACCATCGGTCAACATTTTATTTGCCGAAATTTCGATGTTTACAATTGGGTATGGGATCATTTAGCGCTTATTTAATATAATTCCGGATTTTCCAAGTGTGGAATTGTGAACTTTAATATGGAGCATGAATACATGTATTAGTTTGTACGCGGAGCATTAAATTGATTGGCTATATGAAGGATAAGTCAAGTGGATGAGATATTTGTTATCAAATTAAGCATGCTCCTAAGACCTTAGGACAGTGGGGCATTCCCCACCCCTATGCATGGGTGGGGAGGAAATCACCTTGTGAAAGTAAATACAAGGGAAATAAGGCATTTAGAATAATTCTAATACCCCATGTTGTAGGGAATCCAAGATTCAAACAATTTCAGGTTCTCGTTGCATGTAAGTAAAGACAACATGATTTTGGGATTAGAGTTTAAACTTTTACATATAGATTTGTTATTGGTACTCCAAAATAGTCATCATGAGTTTCTAGCTCTTTTATCTTTTATTTATTCGTGTGTGAAAAATGCATGATAACTTTTTCATCAGCATAAATAACAAAGATACCCTTTTAGTTGTTATATTGGTGTATGAAAAAGTGTATAATAAATTTTTATCAGTGTCAATAACAACGATCTCTCTTTTAGATTTTATCAGTGTAAATAACAACAATCCCCTGTATTTTTAATGAAGTTGGTTTAGTTACCAACTCTAAACTTGACAGTAGGAGTGTATGTTCTTAAGCAATAAGGCTCCACATGTTATAAATTTCCTTTTCTGTGTACATCAACATATCTAGATCCATCAAAGATACTAACTTTAATATGGAAAAACTGCCGACATTCCCACACATTGCCACATTTAAGCAAAACTCAAAGTCAAGCTTACAAATACTATAATAACCAGAACTGTGAAGTAACTCGCAACTCTAAACTCTAACGACCACTCCACATTATTGAAGTCACAGTACCGTCATAGAATTCATCGCATCTCGCGATAACAAACGAACATAAACCTTGATTTGAGTAGTAGGAAAAATAGCAAAATTTTATGAACAATCACTTATTAATGCGTTGTTAATTAGCAAAAGTCTAAACAAACAGTATAATAACTAACATATAGTGAGTTTCGCTCCTGCCATATACTCCATGCAGCAACCAGGAGTCAAAAATCTCTCTTGCCAATTATGGAGAGGATCGGCTTTAAATCCATTGGAGATGCATTGCAAGTTGGTGGCTACAAGAAAGTTTTAAAAATGGCACGGGTGGAAGCATAAACCGAGCCCTGGTAACGCGCAAAAATGGAAGGCACCTGCTATGGGCTGGGTCAAGTGCAATATCGATGGGGGTTGGGGTAAGCACCGGGGTCTGGGAGGTGTTGGGATGGTCGTACGAAATGAAAGGGGCGGGTTTATTGCAGCCTTCACCGCTGCAGGATTGCTTCCCCGCTGCTGGCAGAATTTGTGGTAGCCAGAGACGCGGCCCTTTCCGTGCAGGAACTGAAGCTCATGGCGGTGGAAATGGAGGGCGACGCACTGCTGTTTATGGCGGCATTGCAGCGGGCTGGGGAGGACGACATGTCCCCAGTTGGGCATATTATTATGGACACACGCAGGGTGATGAATTCCATACCATAGATGAAGATTTATTTTAGCAAACGGGAGACGAACAATATTGCTCACAAACTCGCAAGAATGAGCTTGACTTCGGAGAATTCTGCAATTTGGTTTGAAGAACCCCTGACGTAATTCATGATCATGATCTCCGGCTTGAGCACAGTAGTTCTTAATTTTTTAGGTGCAGGACGCTCTTTTTCCTTTCGACAGGGTTGAAATTTCTGATAAGGTTTTTATCAAGGCCCATTGTATGCACCATATCCTCAATAGTGTACTTATTCTCTTCGTTATGAATGAATATCATCCTACGAATGCCTTAATCATGTCTTAAAGATACATAAGCAGTTTAACACAAAAGTTAGATGTAGTCATAAAATAAATGAAAGGATTCTTTGTTACTAAATTTTTTTAGTCCTTTTTAGTCATGTCTTGAAAGCGAGACGTGAGAAGACTGCCTTTATTGGTTAGGCACTTTGTGTGTACTGAACTTGGCTTGCGTATAATATTAATTACTTTGGCCACCTTAACGCCAGTCCCTTGAAGCATGTTGGTTTTGTGCTACATTCAAAATCCAGTTTGTCCTGGGTTCGAGACTGGCGGCTAATCCACTCCAATTCCTCCCTTTTCTCTACGCCTCTGTAGAGGCCTTAAAGGCTAATGAGGTATTCTAAAATGGGAGCTTTAATAAAACACCCCTGGCACTGTTTACTTTTAACGAAAAACCACTTTTTTACCTTTAACTGTCACTATTCATTATACCTTCAAAAAGGACTTTTCATTAAAACTGTCACTATTCAGGGACTTTTCGTTAGTTTTCCTTTCTAAAATACCTCTGTTTTTTTTTTTAAACCACTTCTTTTGCATCTAATCTCTTTTTTGTTGAAGACCTGGAGCGCTCTCTTTGATATGTTTTTAATTAGGAAAAGAAAGTAGGGCTTGAACTGTTTAAGGAAGCCCTTTCAGCTAGGATATATACATAATTACTAGCACCTATGTTGCACCGTCACGAATACGACAACACGCGACACGGCGATACGAACGGCGACACAGTAAATCTCAAAATACAAGGACACATACATGGCTAGGACACGGCAATTAAAATTTAATAAATTAAATATATTAAAAAAATATTCCGAATTCATAATATAACAAAGTACTACTCATTTCCCTAAATAAAATTAAGCAACAAATTAGGTTGAGGTCAGGACTCTTTTAGGTTTTAGTTTTAATGTTTCAAAAATTTCTCAAATATGTTTTTTTAATTTACAAAAAAAGGCCCTTGCCGTGTCTTGACCGTGTCTAAGTCATATGTTGACCGTGTCCAAGCTGCGTCTGGGATGTATTCGAGGCGTGTCGGAGTGTCCGTGCAACCTAGACTAGCACCCTCGTAATATCGGTCTCGTGTAACTTGTTGGTTTTCACAATCCAATGGTCTGGGTTGAAGAGTGGGAGTGCAACTTCAGCAGCATCTCCAACATAAGGCAATTAAGTAAAATGAGCTATTATTATAACAATAATAAGAACATGCCAAAAGTCCTGACCAAAAATGTCCACCTGGACTACAAATCGAACTGTGCTGGCCGTCACCAAGAGGGTGACGAAGCCATATAGTGTAATGATGTGGAAAAACGAGTAAATTATGCCTAAGTGTGCCTAAATGTAAGAGTGCGATTGTGAGCGGGAATGATCCACACATGATGTTAGAGCATAAGTAAAGTATAGTAGAAGGAATTGAGAATTATACCATCGTAGGTAATCTCCCATACTAAGATTTGCCAAGAATCCTCATAGATATGAAAACTCGGCTACTAGAACTTGGAGGGGCTAAAAACAAAGGTGAGTGGGCCTAAAAATAAAGTTTAGTAAAACCTTTTGAAAGCATAATAACCCCTCGTTGCAAAAAAAGTATAGTTTCCAAAACTATACATACCACGTATAGTAAGAAAATACTTACCTTAATCCGCAATATCTCAAGATTTCAATATGACACCATATCTCATAAATAAGCGCATGACGTCCAAAATCATATAATCTTGCATAAGCAAATATATCATATCAAGTGCTCATCGACACATGCTGAAATACGAGTTCATTCAAAGATATTCTGACATGAACAAGACTGGTTGTAACAATGATATACGCTATAGTACTGCAATCACGTGAAGATTGACGCTATTCACAATCATATATGAGTTGAAGTTGCCTAATGCAACCTATATGACAGGATGCCGAAGTTGACTATTGCAACTTGTATGACAAGATGTCGGAGTTACCTTTGCAACATGTATGACAGGATATCGGAGTTAGTACGACATGACTGGCACCTACTTGGATCAAAGGCGAGGGTGCGATGTGGATGTGAACATACACGTGAAAGACTGGTCGTGGCCCTAGGCGAGCACTAACACCGGGTGCAGCAAACGATGAACAGTTAATACAAACATAGTCACGTCGCGGTGATTCAATAATTCTAGTCAACACAATATTATTCATAGTTGTAAACTTAATTAAGGCATCAATAATAATACTCATACCTGAGCATCCCGTAAGATGTAGCATAACATCATAATTTCTCTCAACGAGCTAAGTCATAAACATCACGCTAATCTAGGCTTATTGTAGAAAGCTCTATATGAAATGTATAAATGGAAACTATAATTTATATAAATACTATATAAAAGAAAAGACTCACTCACAGATATTTGCGATCTCGTGGCAAGCTGGAGTCTCTGCTAGTAATCGCACTTAAGCATAATATTGGGACCTGTTAGCAAAACACAACTTAAACGATCAAATTTGGGAAAACGGAGCGCGGATTTGGAATCAGAGCATCGAAATACAATAAGAGTGGTCTCGGGCTAAATTTGTAAAAAAAAAATCGACAAAAATGTCAATAGTCAACCCTAAAAAGTCAACCAAGTCGCCCTGATGATCAATTATGCTAAAAATTTGGAATTTCACTAAATGAATATATATATATATATATATATATATTTAACAAACCGGGTTGGCCCATTTCGGCAAACGGGTCGCACAAAACTTGCCGGACCCAGCAAAGAGAGCCGAAATCTGCCTTTGATTCCCAGAGCTCTGGTCAAGCTCGAAACACAACCAACATACAATAAAACATACATGAGTTTGAAGCTCAAAGATAGGGGAGTAGTTTTATACCAAAATCAGGTCAAGTCGTGGTTAGGATCGATCGAAAAAATGCCTGCAACCGTCAACATCCTTGCTGGAAAACTGGAGTGAGTCTCCCTTGACGCAACACTGCACTAGCCATTGTAAAAAAAACACATGTGAAATTAGTCAACATCAGGAAAATGAGATAAATGAGGCAACCAAGTAGCCCAGGTCCATACTTTTTTATCGGAATCGTGAAATCTCGCCGGGAAATATGGCGATGGTAGTTGCCACTACTACATCTGTGTAGTGAGCACACAGAGAGAGCCTAGCATTTGAAACGAGAAGGAAAGGGTGGCCGTGAAGTTCACCGAAGGGCGAGTTGTATGGTCTCAGTGCAGTTGTTGCAAATGGAGGATAAAGTATAGAGAGAGATGGAAAAGAGGTGAGAGTTTTGAGAGATGAAAGTGAGGTGGTAGAAAATGATAGGTCCAAAAGATTGAGAGGAAACACGAAAGTAAGGGAGAAGTGGGGAGTGGGCTCCACTTAGCACACAATTCAAGGTCAACAAAGGAAATGTAGAAAATATCTCCCGTAACGTGAATTTACTAAAATGCCCTTCACGCTCCATAATTCGTAAAAAAAATTTCGCAAATTCAAATTTAGTTCCGCTTGCACCTAAGCATTTGTATCTGGAGAACTACGCAAATATGCTAAAAGAATAAGTTATATGCCTCTTGTTACAGTGGTCAACGAAAATCAAAGTCTTTGCTTTTATGGGCATTTTTGTCAATTCCCTCACTTAAAATTAATAAATTCATAAAATCAAGGACGGGTTGTCACAAAAAGCAAGGGCCTGAAGAAGCTAGGCATGCGAGATGGAGTTTAAGATTTAATAGTGAGTGAGATTAGTAGGCAACCTATATAACTAGAGCTAGAGAGAGGTTGTGCATGGCCCTAAATCATGTGCAAAGCTAAGAAATATGACCTCTTCCCTTTTCCATAACCTTTCTTGTGAAAAAGCAATGATCAATCATCATTAAGAAGACAAAATTTCTCTCTCTGAAATGAAAGCTCTTCTTTTCGAAGTGAGAGTCATTTTCACTGTTTCTGTGAGACTTTCAAATCTAAGCATCTCTAGTGGCCCCGGCCCTAGCTTCGGCTGGGGTCGGTTGTGTGTCCTCTTTTCCCTCTTTTCTCCTTGCATCTACTGCTTGTTTTCCCAATTTTTCATTCTAGCATGTCCAATTCCTCAACCCTCATGGGTATTCCTCTTCTTAGCTCTTCCTTGCTCCGATCTTCAACATGTTCTCTATTGAGTTCGTGTGTAGAGTTTCGGCACTTTCACCGGCTTGGGTGTTTCCAACACCACCACGTTCTCCTTGGTGTCTGCCGTTTCCGGCATTGTCGCTCGAAAATTTCCCTGAGCTTTACACAGGTGGTTGGCTTCTTTCGCTTGGGTGCCGATTATCTCTTACTTATGGTTGTGTGTAGAAGGCATCTAAGGATGAGATGATCAGTGATGGTCAGAGAATCAGATGGCTAGATGCTACTCAGATAAGCGGTGGAGAAAGTAGTGTATGCTTCTCGAAAGTTATGTTGTTTTTAGGCTTTTGGGCTCACTTTCTATTTCTGTTTTTTTTTCTTTGTTTTTAGACCCTTTTTTTGTTTGTTAATTGACACGCCCTGATTTTAATGTCCCAAGGACATCGGGATATGGGTGACCCCTTGGGAAGGCCCAAGAACCTAAGGACAAAACCGTGTGGGCCGGACCCAAAGTGGACAATATCTTGCTATACGAACTGGGATCGGGATGTAACATTTATAGGAGTAAGTTGGACCTTTATTTGTTTGTAAGTGTGTTTGGTGTTTATTAAAATCTCCACCTTGACAAAAAATATATATATATAATATCCTGACAAGGTTTAACGACGAACTCATTTTAACTTTGTAGAAACAATCAAGCAGGTTTTGGGTGTGATTGGCACTTGAATATGAATAGATAAGTATATGAAAAATCTAGCTTCATTGTTGAATACCAAATGTCTAAGAATGTTGAAACATATATGAAATGAATTGATCGGGAAGCCGAACCTGTGAGGTTTTTAGTAAGAGTTCCTTTTCTATCAAGAAAAATCTTTCATAGATTATTTATGTTTTTACGTCTCAAAATATATGGCCAAAACTCACATCTAGGAAATAATCAGTGTCAAATCAAATGAATTCATTATCTCTTTTTACATCATGGTATTGATCATGGTAGTGTGTCTGCCCCCTTGCATTCAATTTGAATAACCCATTTTCGCAACCTAGAATTAGAGGTGGGCATAAAAATTGCTGAACCGGAAAACGAGTTGAACCATAGTAAGAAAATACCATAAAAATCGTGTTGACCAAGAAAGTCAAAACTGGGACAAAAGACGAACCAGGCCGTCTCAAACTAGTTTTGGTTCCGAGTTGGAAATACTAAGAACCAAAGGAACTGAACCGAATCACTTTTAATATAAATTTTATTGTTTTATTATTTTTTTTTATATATAAACAAGCCATCTTTCCATCTTGATGGTTCTAGCCTTGGTAAATTTCAGCTTGTTGATATGGTTCTAGTCTTAGTAAAGGTGCTTTTGTGTTGATATTGAGAGCTATTTCAAAGACAGTCACTCTTGTGAAAGGTTATGTTCTAGCAAGGATTTGGCCCTGGCAAAGCTCCCTTGGGAGGTCCTGGCACATTGGTTGAAGTTGTATGTCGTGCTTGTTCTTGCTGCTTGATGTACTACAATAAAGGTTTAAAGTTAGCTTGAAAGGTGCCTTTATAGGGCCTTTGGTGTAAGCCTTGAGGCTCTCAATCAAAACTAACAAGGATTTAGGCGTGCCGCTGTTATCTCAATATAACAGATGTTGAACAAGTGCGATTTAAGTTGATTACTTGCGCCCCAAGTTACTCAGACTTCTTGTTATCAAAGGATTGTCACATATAGGTTAAGTCTGCATTAAGTTCTTTTTATTGCCTTGTAAACAAGGACTTTTAGTTCATAAACTTGTATGTTAAAAATGAAAAGAGTCCAGAGCCCTTTTAACTATTTCTTCAAATACAACTCGGTCTTAGTGAGCACAGATTCATTAAGTTAACCATATTCAAAGATAAATGGAACTTCTTAGTTAGAAAACAGTTAGAAATGACTTGAATACATAATAAAAAAAAGCATGTAAAGCGATAGATCTACTAAATACAAGTACATACAAAGAGGCTCGGGTAAGATTTCATCTTGTCGGGCAAGGTTGAAAACATCTTGCATCAACTTCTCTTTGTGTTTACAGAGGTTTGTATGCTGAAAAAAAAAAGGGTGATAGATAGCTATGTTCTACATGAGGAAATCGATACTACGATACTAAGTTAAAGTAGCAGAGCTTGTACAATGGACAAAAGATAGCTTTTCTAAGAGAATTATGGCTAAAAGAACTGAATTTGGACAAGTTTTAGCTTTCTGGGTATGAACTAGCTTGAGAACAAAGTTTGGATGTCTTTTGTTTGATTGGTTGAGTGTCCTTGATGCTGATGTCTCTCTTCCTTTTTATAGACGTTTTGGCCCGACTGCTTTAAGCCTCAATCTTGCTTGAAAGCTCTTAAAGGGTAATGAGTCATCATCTATTTACTTGTAGTGCCATTAGAAAGTGCTTTTTGTCTTGAAAGTGAGTTAGCCTCCATTATTTGTCACTTCATCCATAGGCATGTGGCCTAGGTCTTGGCTGAGATGGCCTTGATTTGCCTTAGGCCTGTTAACTGGGCTTCTGGGCTTAAGACAAGTTCAACTTCTTTTGGTCCATTGGGCCTTCCTTCATGCAAAGCCTAATGTTTAAATATTAACCCAAACAAGTTCTATCAACGTTCTTTGCTTTCTATTGTTTCAAATTAGAAATATGAGTTGCTTTACATGTTGCATTAATTGGGTAGTACTAGACTGGTTTACAAATATGAATCATCATGTGTTTTACAAACTTATGTTTTTGTTCCCCTATATGAAATGGTGTTTTATTTGTGTCTGATTTTGAAAAAGGTTTGGCATACATCCTTGATGAAGACAATTCAACCATCATGAACAATTGAATCAATCTCGCTCAATAGTCGATTTAGAACATGTCTCATCACCATAAATCCTGGGTTTTTTTTTCTTTAAAAAATACAGAATTTGAAAAAGTATATATAATTTTGGTTGGAACCATGATCTAATAAATTTAAGTGAAACTTTACCAAAATGAACCGTTGATATTTTTTTATTTAGGTTCCAATTTGATAGTGGAACTTGATCGTGCCCAGCCCTACCTAGAATGATTAGAATGTATAATCTTGTAAAAAAATAATAATAATAATAATAATAATTAATTAATTAATGAGTGATACACTTAATTTTCATAATCCAAAGGCAGCATTTTATATTGAACATTCAGCCCTCGTACAAAAAAGTAAGAAAACTTAAAAGAGAAATATCATCTCTCAGCCGTATTAATAGAATTACTTAAGAAAGAAAAACGCTGGTCTCACGCGTAGCAGCTGGATATTGTGCTACACTCACAAACCAGCTGGTCCTGGGTTCGAGACTGGCAGAAGAGAGAGAGAAGAAGAGAGAGTACTGAAATCAAAATGAGGTATTCTAAAATACCTCTGTTTTTTTTGTATGGAAATTCATAAGGTGAGAAGGAGAGTGCGGAAATAACTCTCGTCAAAGTATACCATCAAATTAAACGGTAAATTATCAAAATATTTATCTTATTGTAACATAAATAGTGTAATATCAGTTTTGAATCGAAAGAATTGATCTTGGGTAATGTCGTGTATAATTTTTCTTCTAACATAAGGAAATGGCTTAAATCAAATGAGTTATTCAAAAGTACATTTTTAAGTTAAATTGGTTAGAGCAGTGTGTTCATCCCTCCATACTCAAAGTTTGAATCCCCCTTCACGTAATTTAAATGAATTTCAACCAAAAAAACTAGTCTTGCGACTTGGTGTGGGCTATGGCCTTATGGTTGGGGGAGTTAGGTGATGAGGTGCGCTGGTTCTTAGAGGGTTCTCCATTTCCCCCAAGTTCTTTTATGAGCATTTTCCCTCTTTTGTTATTCTCAATTAGAGCACGGTCCAGATTATGTACTTTAAAAGATTAAATATAAATATAATTACTTAAGAGGCTTTATCGCCGGTCGGTCGTCCACTAACTTGTTAGCTTTGTGTTACATCTAAAGTTTAACAGGTTTTAAGTTTGACTGGCATCACATTGACGATAAATCATCAAAAATGTTACAAACAAGAAAAATGAGGTATCCTAAATTACCTCTGTTTTGGTTTCTTTTTACTAAAATTATCTAAATCACTAATAATAGCATGCCAAAGGCAAGGCCTGTAATGAAAACCTCCGTTTTGTTTCTCTCTCTCTCTCTCTCTCTCTCTTTTCTTTTTGGTCTTTAAACTAGAGTAAATTCTTCTTCATCTTACATTGTCCATAGAAAAGCTCTTTTGGCTTTCCTCCCCCCCAAGCATTTGGTTAGATATATATAAGCTCTAGTACACATAGTTTAGCAGCAGTTTATCAATACAATCATATTCAAATGCGTGCACCGATGCACGTAGAAAAGGCACGAGATTATTTACGAGTACTAGGGTTTATGATTCTTAAACTTCTAGAGCTGATACAAACACATCAAACACGACCGAGAAACTCTACCATCATTTACAATGAGGAGAGCGCAACTCAAAATAACACCAAACATAGAAAAGATGTCGCATAAGTTAATCAAGCGATTAACTAATGCGTTTACCAGAGCAGGTGATTTCTGCATCTGTTTTCGCTGATCTGGCAAGGCCAGACGCATAGCATCCACACGGAGCGCTAGAAGCTATCTGCACTGCAATTACGGTACAGCTCAAAGTTTTGACAGTTCAAGGAAGGGTTCCACGGACTTCTTATGCCTGGAGGAACCCCTGATCTTCCAAGTAAGAAACTACTTCTTCGGCCATCTCACATGGGGATGGACATGCTCCTCCTTTATGTGCTAATACTATCTGAAGCCAGATTAAGGATGAAAAAACAGCAAATGAGAAATTCTCCCTTCATATTCCGAATAAAACAAAAACATCGAGCACACTATAGACCGAAAAGGAAAACATATTACGAAACAATAGGTGAGTTAAGTTTATGTGCAGCTGTAGTTACATCGTACATGTCCACCAAGTATACATCAGATCATCATTCATTTCATTCTGCGCCATATCCCTACAGAAAATATGTTCTTCTGGATTGCGTTGAAGTTTAAATTTTTTATTTTTAAGTTGCTATTCCCCAGCTCTCACTACGTAATGTGTAATTATTTCTTTAGCAAGAGAAACATTTATGTATATATATGATATCTGTAGTCTGAATGTAGCCACACCTGTTCAATTTTAGCTTAAAAGGTGCATTCTGCTTTTCTCTAGATAGTGTACATACCTCACAATCTAACGGTTTCTCATATGGATCATCAATCCCAGTAAAACCTGCAATGCCGGACTGATACAGTATAAGTAATGACCAGCATTTCGGACTAGGAAACTGACAAAGTTATAAATAATATGGCCATTTAACCATAACTCCTGGTTAAATACGAAATGAAAAGATTCAGTGCTTCTGACTATGGAGAGTGGGATTGGTACACATATTTCAGACAAATTTAACAAACCAATTGTCCAGGATTTAATTAGTCATCAGAGTCACACTTAAGGATCCATATATGAGATGTCGAGATTTACTAACTTCAAAAAATATACATGTCAATATACAAGGGAAGAAGATTCACAGATTCACACCCCCATCCACAGGTTTGCATACGGTAGTACCAGAAAAAAATTAAGAATCTTCCAAATGATTGTTTAAACAGAAGTTCAATTCACCACAATAAGATTCAAAACGTTTCTTGTATCTCATTGTAAAAACAAAATTATCAACGTAAAGATTTTAGTAGGACAGTAGGACCTTAGGCAGACTGTTAAATTTTAAAGACAAACTCAATTTAGTAACCAAAAACCGAGATATTAGTTTGCATATACCTTTGATCTTCCCTGCACGTGCAAGCTTATATAGGCCTTTCGGGTCTCTAGCCTCACAAACTTGGAGTGGAACGTCCATGAACACCTTTCACAAAACAAGTTCGCTTTACTGATAATATCTTCAGCAAATATTCCAAGCATATGCCCAAAGCTTAGTTGAACTTGAAAAACAGTGATAGAGATTAAATAGCAGTGAATTACAAACCTCAATGAAGTCTCCAGCAGGTAGCATTGCACGGCAGGCATCACGATCCCTTCTATAAGGGGAAACCACGCTAGCAATACAAATAACTGCAGCATCAGCAAACAATTTTGCCACCTCCCCTGAATACAAGAGCAAAGGCAATGCTACATGAATATATAATGAAAACGAAAGCGGTAGTTAATCTAAAGAGAGGCATAGACATACATACCAATCCTCCGAATGTTCTCTGCACGATCTTCTGCTTTAAAACTAAGGTCGCGATTCAGGCCATGCCTGACATTGTCCCCATCAAGAATATACGACAGCTTTCCTCTGCGATACAAACTCCCACCCAAAGCACACGCCACCGTGCTCTTCCCTGAACAAACAAAATCAATTATACGCAAGTGATGAGCAACTTTCTCTCGGCACAGTCTAACGGGTTGTGGATGTTGTTAGGCTATCAATCCGAATCGCAAGTAAACAAAATCATATATGAATGCGGTTCTAATTCCCAGTCTAACCAGATATAATGTCATATTTCTAACATAAATAACATTATACATACATACATACATACGTATATATATGTGAATGTATGTATATACAACTTTGAATTAAGAAAAAACTAACCTGAACCGCTGAGACCGGTGATCCAAATGACACACCCTTTTTGTTTAAGCAACTTTTGCCTGTCAGTTTTGTTCAATGCGCACTCATGCCACTTAATATTGGTTGAATTTCCAACCGAAGACAACAAGCTCCCATTTTTATCTATTTAACAAAAAAAATTAAATCAAAAATCAATCCACCAAAAGGCATAAAGATTCCAAATTCTACATGAAAAAACCAAAGTGGGTAAGTTCAGAAAAAGCTTAAAGATCACAAAAATTTAAGATGAAAAATCTTAAGTGGGTAAATTCTACATGGAAAACAAAAACCAATTCAGAAAAAGCTTAAAGTTTCCCAAAAATTAACAACTCAGTGCCTGAACTCCCAGCGTGGCCATTCAGACTCGCCGTTCTGGAACCGTCCACCTCCATGGCCTTTACTACAAACAAATCCCTGGCTTTCAAGCTATTCACAGAAGCACCACTGGACAAGTTCACGACCGCCAGCTGCGACAAAGAAGACGTTTCGACCCCGACCCGGAGTCCCGGCAACGGCGCCCATTGCAGTGACTTGGCTTGCATATCTTTCAAAATCATCAAATCCCCCCCCCCCCCCCCCAATAAAAAGGGTTTCTGAAAACCCAGAAAAATATATACACACTGAATCTGAATGTGGATACGAATTAAATTGTAATTTTGGTGGGGATATTTGGAGGGAGGCCGGGAAATGGAAAGTTGAGTTTGTGGCGGTGGGAGAGTTGAGGAATGTTAGAAGTAACTCAAGATCATATAAGCACGTAATAAATTTTGTCTCTCGCCAACGTGAGACAACTCTCACCAGAATGTTTGTGGTGAACGTTAAGTTCGATTAATTGATTTTTTAAAATAAATACTTATACTACTGCTGTTAGATTCTCACGTTGCCGTGAAAGCGGCTTCGTTCAAGACGGAAAAATAAACTTCTTGCAACCGCCGCTGCGATTAATTGCGATGATGAATCTGTTAATCCTTTGATTAATTATTCAATTGGAATTTCTTTATTTGTTTAATTGTTTCTCTAGAGTTATTGCAATTTAATGTATTGATTGATTGTTTATTCAGATTTTTTTTTTCTTAGGATGCAAGTTACAGTTTTACGTAATTAGTAATCTCTCCTTGACATAATTAAACTACGAGAAAAACTGTTCATCGTGCAATAATTGTGAAATGGGACAGATGAATGTAAAAGTTTTTTTTTTTTTTTTTTTTCGGTCTCAAACGACGCTTCAATTATTTTTTACAACGAAACAAAGTTTTAACGAATTTAATACTGAAATTGTATTTAGAAGAAATCCACCAAGAAGCTTTTAATCGAAAAAGAAACCTTTTAGTTGTCAAAAGGAAAAGAATGATATGACTTATGATTGTTGATGTGGGCTTAGTTGGTTACACATGATACGAGCCAATTGGCTGATAAAAAATAAAATAAAAAACTAATGAAAATGATTTAAAAACTTTGAATTTTAATGATAAGGACAAAATAAAGGGTAAAGTGAATAGTACCAGAATTGACTTTTTAGTGTAAAAATGTAGTTTTTCGTTAAAGTGAACAATACCAGAAATTTTTCGTTAAAGCTTTCTAAAAAAACCTTGTATGTCTCGTAAAACACTATCTACCTCAATAGAGACATAATTGAAGTAATTATTTGCTTCCACCAACCTACCTTCATTTTGATTGTACGATATAAAAATCATTTTTATAGTACAAGCGTACGCTTATTTTAGCATTTTATGTTAATAGTTTTAATATCATATAAAAATAAAATTTACATACGTGGTTGTATTATTGATACAAAATGTAGCTGTATTTTTTTGGTGTATGCAAGTGAGGAAGATTGCAATTTGCATTGATAATTTGGTGTAGTGAGTGGTGACACACTATCCACATATATTTCAAGAAAATTTTAACGAAAAGTTTTCGGTACTGTTCACTTTAACGAAAAATCATATTTTTACACTAAAAAGTCAATCCTGATACTATTCACTTTATCTTTTATTTTGTAGTTATCATTAAAACTCAAAATTTTCAAGCTCTTTTAATTAGTTTTTCTATATTTCAAAGGTGGAAAAGTTGAAAATATTGCATGACCTAAATGACATTTTGATGGGAAGTGATTCATTCAACTTACATGTAATGTGTAGTGAGTGGTGACACACTATACACATATATTTCAAAGGTGGAAAAGTTGAACATGCATATTGCATGACCTAATTGACATTTTGATGGGAAGTGATTCATTCAACTTACTTACATGTGTTATTCCAATACACCCATGACTCATCATTCCATTCACTTTTCTTTTTTCTTTTTCTTTTTTTTGTTTTTTGTTTTTTGTTTTTTTTTTGGAGGGGGGGGCGGCGGGGGAACAAATCATTCCATTCACTTTTGAGCCATCAAGAAAAATCAACGACAGCCAACAATGTCACAATTATCATGATTATTGAAGTGTAACTCAAGTAAACGACAGAACATTTTGGTCATAAGGACAACTTCTAAGCTTTGATGAAATCTTTTTTTTGTGATGTTTTCATTCATATTTCATGACAACTATAGAAATTGTAAAAAAATAAGAATACTTTAAAAAAGAGCTTCTAGACTTTATAGATTTGTATTTTAATAAACCCTCAATTCTAAACTAGATTCAAGAATATGAGCAACATATCAACAAGATAACAATCAACTCAGTATAAGCGAATCTTGAAAAGAACATAGAGCAATTATACCGTGCTAGTGCCACAAGAGAATCTAGCCAACAATAAGTTTGCTCTATATTTGAGACATAGAATGCCAATAAGAGGAAGGTTTCCACTCACATCCTTTTCATACCCAATCGAATGCTTGAAACAATATGTCATCTTCACACGCCCAAAACTCATAAATTACCCAAGAAATGTGGTATTCAGTGTCACTTAAGATCACAACAATATATTTCACACTCCACTTTTCAATCAAACAGTAATTTTCAATGTTAGAGATGTCATAAGTTTGAATCACTTCTCTCCCCATTGATCTAAAAATAAGCAACAATCTAGAACATGATTGCATTCACATGTAACATATGACCCCATGATCTAATTTTATTTTGGGAATTGTTATTAGTAGTCCAAAAATCTCATTCTACACTTCTAATCATAGATAAGGGCTTTATCACAAATAGTCCCTAAAATTGACCCATTTAATTTGGGGTGGAAAAATATACTGAATTTCCGAAACCGAACCGAAAAATTTCCGAAACCAAACTGAAAATCTTGAAAATTTTGGTACCCAATATCGAACTGAACCTAAATTTTCGGTACGAGAATCGGTCCCAAGTTTTCTCGTTCGGTAATCCCGAACCGAACCGAAATAAAAAAATTTATTTAAAATTTAATATATATATTTGGAATTGTAACAACCGTCGGATTTGGTTGAGATTGAATCTCAACCGTTGAATATAAATCAAACCTACACTCTCTCTCCGTCTCTTGACACGCACTCACTCTCTCTCACCTCAAACTCAAACCTCACCTCAATACCTGGACCTCACCACCCTCCTCGCTAATTTCTCTCTCCATTTTCAAATCTGGCCCCACAAGTGACTCACCAGAGTCACATCTCTCTTGACTATCACCTCTCTGATCTCTCTCTCATTCTCTCTCAACTTCTCATCCCTCACAGTGGAGGAGCCTTCCTTCATGAATCACGACACATAGGCAGAGCCATGGCCACCGGCGCCACTCACCTCTCTGATATTTCTTTCTCAACTTCTTCATCTCGATTCCAGTGCACTATGCACCGATTCTCCCCAAATCAGGTAAAATTTGGCATTAATTTAGGGTTTGAAATTTAATTTAGGGTTGGAATTCGAGGTTAGGGTTTGTGAAATTTAGCACTTGGAAGATGCAATATACTGTATACTGAGGGTTTAGGGGTTGAAATTCAGTTTAGGGTTTCTAGATTAGGGTTTGTGAAATTTAGGATTTAGCACTTGGGATTTTCCTGTCAAATTTGATTCCTTTGGAGTTAAAATCAAAATCCCAATTCAGGGACTGAGCTAAAACCCTGCCATTTTCTCTTCTGTCATAAACTCACAATTGAAGCATAAATTTGTTACGAGTTGCTGATGAGTCCATATTATACTATATATTTGACCTTATTCTTAGTTGTAGTTTATTGGTTATTTTGGTAGAATTTTGATACTTTGTTATATATTTTCAATGTAGGACATTCGACTTCCTCTTTAGCAAAAAGTGATCAAATGGATGAATTTTAGAGTGATTTCATGTTCATGGGCCTTTCAAGAAGATTGTATCACAGTTTCAGATTTTTCTACCAAGTCGTTTGACCGTGGCGATGAAATAAAGACCCAGTGCGCAGCTTTCCCAGATTGACATTTATGGACATTTTGGGTATTTTGAAGGTCAAGAGGGTATATTTTGAGGAAATTCTGTGACATCCCGTCCCGAATTTTCTATACACTCGATGTGAAATGACGATTTTGCCCTTACCTACGCGAGAACGGGTACGTTTGGACACGAATTTAGGCTTTGGGTGTCCGGAATATTAAGCCCAAAGATTTGGGCTGATGAAGTGACACGTGTGCTGCACATGCACACACCCACGTTTTAACCCTACCTTTTCTGTTCTTCCTTATCTCTCCCTTTCGAACACTCTCTCTCTCTTTCTCAAACTCTATCGTTTTTCTCTCGACTCTCAAGTACGGACACACACACACACACACCATCTCGACATCACTCGACCTTAAGGTAAGCTTTTTGAACTCGTTGGACTTTGATGAACTCGTAGATATTAGTTTTAGGCCTAGATACCTTGAAAACCTATCGAAACCGTGAGTTGTTATTAAAGTACTGTTCATGTGTTTTTATTTTAGGAAGTTTTAGGTGAAACCAAGATCACCAGTCATCCTAAAACCTTCCCACGAGGCTCGGAGTACCTCGGTGACAAAGTTTGGACGTCGGAATCACGGAGTCTCAGTTTGGCCGAATTTGGAGAAATTTCCCGAGGAATTTCCAGTGGTTTTTCGAAGGATTTGAAGGTACAAATGTGTTCTAAGTTGAATTTGGAGCATTTTGGTATAAATTTCACAAATTTTGGATGAAAAATGAAGAAGATATGCACGTTTGAAGTTTGGCCGGAATCGGTCGCCGGCGCCGGCGACGGTCGCCGGAAAAACCAGTCCGGCCGGCGACCTGAGGTAGGGGGTGACGGAATATTCCGTCAAAGTTGACGGAATATTCCAACACCGTTAACTGACGCCGTTACTGACGCCGTTAGGAGTTAACGGAATATTCCTGACGCCGTTAGCGCGTGCGCAGCACGTGGCGCGCGTGGCCGGCGCGTCTGGCCGTGCCTGGGCCGGCGCGTGGGGGCGCGTGCGGTGTCCTAAAATTTTTCTAAAAATAGCACGACGATCGTGACGTCGTGTAGGTCGCGTTGGTATATTCAAATACCAAAATTGACCTTCATATGAAAAGTTATTTACGTAGGTCGTTTATGTGCTGTTAATGACGGTTTTCCGATTAATTCACGTATAGGTGAGACGTATCCAGCGGACGAGCGCAGTCACGCTAGGCTCGGGGGATACGACCCGTCGACATACCAGTGAGTGGGCTTTGTTTTCAGTATATATATATATGCATGACGTTTTTTCCCAGAAACGTAAATTGATTGATTTACAAATTGATTGGATTTGATAATTAGAATGCCATGTCGTATGCCTACTATAGTATATAAATATGATTATGATTGCACATTCATTGTGCTCCGACGCTGTGGACGGCCAAGTAAGTCAGGTAAGTACTGTGGTAGTGCTTGAAATGATGATAGATTGTGATTTAGCTAATCACCTGCACCTCGGGTGTTTGTGCTCTGCCAGAATAGGGCCTAGCCTTCACGTGATCGTTCACCTCACGCACCGTACGCTCACCTTGGATCCAAGGCAGGTGCCTAGCCTGTCGTACAGACCACAATAGGTGGTTCCGACTCGTTGGTGACCCGCGATTCGTCGCACAGCCTTCACGTGATCGTAGCATAGGGCGTAATATTATACACCTAGCCTGTCGTACAGACCACTATAGGTGGTTCCGACTCGTGTGCAGGATGATAATGATAATGATTGATAGGGATTGAGTATGTTTGATATGGCCTAATCTTGAGCTTGATGATGAGTTGTGATATGTAGACGATGTTTTCGTATATAAGTTTATATACGTATTATTTTCTGGGAAAATTATACTGATTTACAGCGAGGGGTTATTTATGGACTTATGAAATGGTTTTGAAAAACTTTGTTTTTGCCCACTCACCTTTGATGTTTTGCGCCCCTCCAGGTACTAGGTAGCAACGCCGTGGACACTAGCGAGGTGCCAAGGCAGTTCTGACAGACCACCACTTATGTAGGATTTTCTTTCGTAGTCGTAATGTTTGTTTAAACTTGACTGCACCTAGGAACGGCTCTGTATCATATGTATATTATAAACTTAACTTTCACTGCTGCACTTCATGCCAAATTTGCTTCCGCTGACGTTTTCGGCTACGTCACTCACACGTGACGGCCGGCACGCCTCGGTTTCTGGATCGGGGTGTGTCAGTTTGGTATCAGAGCCTAGGTTTTGGTAGTTTTGTGCAGTTGTGAATATTCTAATTCCCTTAGTGTTTCTGTCAGAACGATGCCGCCTCGACGAGAGCCACGTCCATCTGTTGATCCTAGCTTTCCCGACCTTTCTCAGTTGGGAGATGTTATTGCTCATGCTATTCAGTCTACCCTTCGTCCTTCCCATAGGACCCCTCTTGAGAGTGCGCATAATTTGAGGTTACCGAGATATGAGGGTGACGAAGGGCACGAAGGTGCCGAGCGCTGGTTTCTGCAGATAGAGCGGACCTTCAGAGTATTGCACAGTCAGGGTAATCTAGCTGCGGGGACTTGGGTTGAGACTGCTTCTTGGTTCATGGGAAAGGAACCTGCCACCTGGTGGGAACAGTTGGCTGAGAGGATGCCACCAGAAGAGGCCAAGGACTGGGAGGTGTTCAGACATCTATTTTACCAGCGATTTATTCCAGACGCCTATCTCGACCGCAAGAAACAAGAATTCACGAGCCTAAAGCAGAAGAAGATGTCAGCGAACGAGTACTACAGGAGGTTCACTGATCTTTCTCGCTACCACCCTGAGATTGCTAGGAATCAGGCCGAGATGCTTCGGAGATTTAAGCTGGGCACTCGGAAGAAATGGCGCACGATAGCGACTACGAGGCACTGTGAGACCTATCATGACTTCTACGCAGTTTTGGTGCAGATAGAAGATTCAGAGAATCTGCCGAGTGATAGCGACAACGAAGAAGAGAACGAGGGACCGAGGAGAGACGACAAAGGTAAAGGAGTGGCATCACAAGGGCCTCGGAAGGACCCAGAGTTTCAAGAGAAGTGGTGTTAGCTCGAGTTCTTCTTCGAGTGGGGGTGTGAGTTCCCCGGGTCAGAGGAGATGGGGTGGATTTGCCGGGGGTCAGCGTTTCCAGAGGCAGCGAGATGCTGGCGGTTCTTATGCACCATTCTGTCGGAGGTGCAACAGTCGACATTATGGCGAGTGCAGGCAGGGCGCTCGTGGATGCTTTACATGTGGACAGCAGGGTCATCGCGCAGCGAATTGCCCGCAGAATCAGCCGAGACCTCCACTACTTGCGTTACCACCTCCGGTTCCTATCCAGCAGGTCCCACCTTCTGGTGGATATGGGCAGTCGAGTCGTGGTAGTACCTATCATTATCAGGGTGACGTTACTCCTTATACTCCCGCATCGTATCCATATCCTCCGGATCCGTACTATTCAGGCGGTTCTCAGAGTAGCTATTCTCCGTATCCTGGAGGGTATACTTCGTATCCTCCTTATCCTGCCGGCGGACCGCAGTGGTATTCAGGAGTTCAGCCACAACAGAGTGAGGTTGCAGCGAGCAGCGCAGGATCATCTAGACAGCCTAATCCTGCGGGACCAAGTCGTGGTGTGCCTGGACGAGCTGGTCAAGCGAGCAGAGGTCGCGGTGGTCGACAGCGGCCGCAGGGCCGTATACATAACCTCACAGCGCATGACGTCCAGAATAACCCGGATCTGATAACGGGTAAGTTAAATGTACTTGGTCATTTCGCTAGAGTGTTGATAGACTGTGGCGCTACTCATTCGGTCATTTCTTACTCATTTGCCCAATTGACTCAACCTGAGTCTGCACCTCTCGTATTTGAGTTAGAAGTGTCGATGCCTAGGGGAGAGACATGTCTGGTCAGTTGGATGTATCCAGGGTGCCCCGTGTTGATTGAGGATGTGATTATGCCCGCTAATCTTATTCCGTTGGATATTGTTGAGTTTGATGTGATCTTGGGCACTGATTGGCTACATTATCATCGAGCCAACATAGATTGTTATGAGAAGAGAGTTACGTTCCATCGGCCGGGGTTACCTGTGGTCACATTCACTGGCGAACGTAGTAATGTTAGGCACGGCATCATTTCAGCCGTGCGAGCTAAGAAATTTTTGCAGAAGGGTTGTCAGGGGTATCTGGCTCACGTGGTATTGAACGATAGCGCTCCTGTCAGTTTAGAGGATGTGAAGGTGGTCAGGCACTTTCCCGACGTATTTCCTGACGATTTGCCAGGCTTGCCACCAGATCGAGATGTGGAGTTCTCTATCGACTTATTGCCAGGTACAGACCCTATATCTCTGACTCCCTATCGAATGGCTCCCGCTGAGTTGCGAGAGTTAAAGATTCAATTACAAGAGCTGTCGGATCAAGGTTTTATACAGCCGAGTATTTCACCCTGGGGAGCTCCAGTGTTGTTCGTACGTAAGAAGGATGGTACTCTACGGCTGTGTATTGACTATCGACAGCTGAATCGGGTAACGATTAAAAACCGTTATCCATTACCTCGTATTGACGACTTGTTCGATCAGCTGCGAGGAACTTGTGTATTTTCGAAGATCGACCTACGATCTGGCTACCACCAGCTGAAGATTAAGAGCGAGGATGTTCCGAAGACGGCGTTCCGAACCAGATATGGTCATTACGAGTTCTTAGTCATGCCATTCGGTTTGACTAACGCCCCAGCTGCTTTTATGGATTTGATGAACCGGGTATTTCAGCCGTATTTGGATCGGTTCGTCATTGTATTTATCGATGACATTCTGGTGTACTCTAAATCGAAGTCAGATCACATGCGACATCTTTCATTAGTGCTGAAGAAGCTGAGGGAGCATCGGTTATATGCTAAGTTCAGTAAATGTCAATTCTGGTTAGACCAGGTGGCATTTTTGGGGCACGTTATTTCAGCACAGGGTATTCAGGTGGATTCCCAGAAGATAGCAGCGGTGGAGAATTGGGAACAGCCACGAACTGTTTCTGAGGTACGAAGTTTCCTCGGATTAGCAGGTTACTATTGGCGGTTCGTGCAGGATTTCTCAGTGATTGCGTTACCTCTTACGAAGTTAACCAGGAAGGATGTTCGATTTGAGTGGGATGATAGCTGCGAACGGAGCTTTCAGCAGCTAAAACATTGTCTTACTCATGCTCCAGTGCTAGCACTTCCGGACGATAGTGGTAACTTCGAGGTCTATAGTGACGCATCATTGAATGGCCTGGGTTGCGTGTTGATGCAACATGGTAGGGTGATCGCCTATTCATCGAGGCCGTTGAAGTCGCACGAGATGAACTATCCTACTCATGATCTTGAGTTGGCGGCGATTGTATTTGCGTTGAAGATCTGGAGACATTACCTCTACGGCGAGAAGTGCAGGATCTTTACAGACCACAAGAGCCTCCAGTACTTGTTCACCCAGAGAGACCTGAACCTTCGTCAGCGAAGGTGGATGGAGTTGCTGAGTGATTACGATTGCACGATTGAGTATCATCCGGGTCGTGCAAACGTAGTAGCTGACGCACTTAGCCGGAAGTCTCAGGGTAGAGTGGATGCTATATACGCGAGCCGTGCTCCGTTGTTAGCCGAGTTGAGGTCGACCGGAGTCGGATTGGAGATTGATTATTCGGAGGCAAAGAATCGAGGAAAAGCGCTACTTGCTCATTTCCAGGTCAGACCGATTCTGATTGATCGCATTCTCGAGGCTCAGTTGAATAACGCGGAGACTCAGGAGTTGATTCGATTGAGAGGTGAAGGTAAAAAGACCGATCTACGGATTCGAGAAACCGACGGTATGCTCATGCAAGGAAACAGAATGTACGTGCCAAACGACGCAGAGTTAAAGAGGGTTATTCTCGATGAGGCACACGTATCCGCTTATGTGATGCATCCGGGCAGTACCAAGATGTATCATACCATTCGACCATTCTACTATTGGCCTGGTATGAAGAGGGAGATCGCCGAGTACGTGAGCAGATGTCTTGTTTGCCAGCAGGTTAAAGCCGAGAGGAAGAAACCGTTCGGACGACTGCAACCACTTCCCGTTCCTCAGTGGAAATGGGAGAACATCACCATGGATTTCGTCTATAAGTTACCCCGTACACTGAATGGTTACGACGGTGTTTGGGTAATAGTCGATCGGCTTACGAAATCTGCACACTTCATCCTGGTTCGAGAGAAGTTTTCTCTACAACGATTAGCTGAGCTTTTTGTATCGAAGATAGTCAAGTACCATGGCGTGCCAGTCAGCATTATCTCAGATCGAGATCCGAGATTCACATCCAAGTTCTGGACGGCATTCCAAGAAGCCCTCGGCACGAGGTTACTATATAGTACGGCTTATCATCCACAGACGGACGGACAGTCCGAGAGGACCATTCAGACGCTTGAGGACATGTTACGATCTTCCGTACTACAGTTTGGTGATGCATGGCATCTACGCTTGGATCTGATGGAGTTCGCGTACAACAACAGTTATCATTCGAGCATCGGAATGTCACCATTCGAAGCGTTGTACGGTCGAGCTTGTCGTACGCCCCTATGTTGGTCGGAGGTCGGCGAGAGGGTACTTGAAGGCCCAGAGATAGTTGACGAGACGACTCAGAATATCCAGGTAATCAAGTCTAACCTGAAAGTGGCTAAGGATCGCCAGAAGAGCTTAGCCGATAGACATGCCACAGATCGGGTTTACGTGGTAGGTGATTGGGTGTTTCTGAAGTTGTCGCCGTGGAAAGGAGTTGTACGGTTCGGTAAGAAGGGGAAGTTGAGTCCCAGGTATATCGGACCATACCTAATCACCGAGCGGATAGGTGAAGTGGCATATAGACTCGAGTTGCCTCCAGAGCTATCCAGAGTTCATAACGTGTTTCACGTTTCGATGCTACGACATTACGTTGCTGATCCATCTCACGTTCTACCTCCGCAGCAGTTAGAAGTTAGTCTTGATTTGACGTACGAGGAGGAGTCGGTGACTATCCTAGACTGGAAGGATAAGGTTCTACGGAACAAGACGGTTCGGTTAGTAAAGGTGTTGTGGCGAAACCATTCGGTTGAGGAAGCTACTTGGGAGTTAGAGGAGCGGATGAGAGTTATGTATCCGCGCTTATTCTATGTTTATTAGTGTTTGCTTGTGTTATGTAAATTTCGGGGACGAAATTTTATTAAGGAGGGTAGGTTGTGACATCCCGTCCCGAATTTTCTATACACTCGATGTGAAATGACGATTTTGCCCTTACCTACGCGAGAACGGGTACGTTTGGACACGAATTTGGGCTTTGGGTGTCCGGAATATTAAGCCCAAAGATTTAGGCTGATGAAGTGACACGTGTGCTGCACATGCACACACCCACGTTTTAACCCTACCTTTTCTGTTCTTCCTTATCTCTCCCTTTCGAACACTCTCTCTCTCTCTTTCTCAAACTCTATCGTTTTTCTCTCGACTCTCAAGTACGGACACACACACACACACACCATCTCGACATCACTCGACCTTAAGGTAAGCTTTTTGAACTCGTTGGACTTTGATGAACTCGTAGATATTAGTTTTAGGCCTAGATACCTTGAAAACCTATCGAAACCGTGAGTTGTTATTAAAGTACTGTTCATGTGTTTTTATTTTAGGAAGTTTTAGGTGAAACCAAGATCACCAGTCATCCTAAAACCTTCCCACGAGGCTCGGAGTACCTCGGTGACAAAGTTTGGACGTCGGAATCACAGAGTCTCAGTTTGGCCGAATTTGGAGAAATTTTCCGAGGAATTTCCAGTGGTTTTTCGAAGGATTTGAAGGTACAAATGTGTTCTAAGTTGAATTTGGAGCATTTTGGTATAAATTTCACAAATTTTGGATGAAAAATGAAGAAGATATGCACGTTTGAAGTTTGGCCGGAATCGGTCGCCGGCGCCGGCGACGGTCGCCGGAAAAACCAGTCCGGCCGGCGACCTGAGGTAGGGGGTGACGGAATATTCCGTCAAAGTTGACGGAATATTCCAACACCGTTAACTGATGCCGTTACTGACGCCGTTAGGAGTTAACGGAATATTCCTGACGCCGTTAGCGCGTGCGCAGCACGTGGCGCGCGTGGCCGGCGCGTCTGGCCGTGCCTGGGCCGGCGCGTGGGGGCGCGTGCGGTGTCCTAAAATTTTTCTAAAAATAGCACGACGATCGTGACGTCGTGTAGGTCGTGTTGGTATATTCAAATACCAAAATTGACCTTCGTATGAAAAGTTATTTACGTAGGTCGTTTATGTGCTGTTAATGACGGTTTTGCGATTAATTCACGTATAGGTGAGACGTATCCAGCGGACGAGCGCAGTCACGCTAGGCTCGGGGGATACGACCCGTCGACATACCAGTGAGTGGGCTTTGTTTTCAGTATATATATATATGCATGACGTTTTTTCCCAGAAACGTAAATTGATTGATTTACGAATTGATTGGATTTGATAATTAGAATGCCATGTCGTATGCCTACTATAGTATATGATTATGATTGCACATTCATTGTGCTCCGACGCTGTGGACGGCCAAGTAAGTCAGGTAAGTACTGTGGTAGTGCTTGAAATGATGATATATTGTGATTTAGCTAATCACCTGCACCTCGGGTGTTTGTGCTCCGCCAGAATAGGGTGATAGCTATTTTACCGTCTATACAAATAGAGGCAAAATCACATGAAATACTTGCAAGAATACAAGGTAGATGTAGTATAGATGCTCATGCAAGGTCGTTTTCCTCAAGGACTATTTGGATAATTTTTGTAAAACAATTCCTAATTAATTACTTGAAAATAAAGATTGAGAAAGTTGATTTTGAAATTGGGTAATATTAAAAACAAATTTTAACTAGAAACTAATATGACAAAAGAAAAGAGTTTTAAATACCAAATTATAAAAGCACTAGGGTTCCACCGTCACCTAGCAATCCTACGAATTTCTACCAATTACTTATGATCTACACATGCCACTTTGAAGGTTAGGTTTTCCTAATATATATTCTACTTGGAACCTCCAACATAGAACGTATATCTAACATGCAACCCGTCCGGACGTTCGGATCAAATCTGAACATGAAAGACTCATTATGCTTTATGAAAACCCTTTGAAAAACCATGCAACCCTTAAGATGTGGTGTTCATCCTAAGTGAAATTACAACTATTGATCACAAGAAGCCAGCGTCAATTTCAGGGAACCTTCCGACCAAAATTGCATCAAATTACTTTTCTAGAAACCCTAATGGTGGCCAGTCATTAAGACAATTAGATAGTTTAAAACAGTGATCAATAATTCAAAGTATGCATGCAATCAATCATAAGCAATCAAATAAAAATTACATAGTCATGCTAAGGCTTAAGGCTTCGCCCTAGCAAACGGGAATTAGTTACGCATAATCATAATTAGAATCATAGAAAATATCATTAAGAAGAAAAGGAATGAAAACACCTTAGAGTAGGAAATCTCTAAGAACCCTAGCAAAGTTCTCTTTCTCTAAAATTGAATAATCAAAAAGCTCCTAAAACTTGGCAAGGCAAAAGCCTTATATCCCTAACTGAAAATCCCACGCCAAACCCTAGTGTTTGGCCTCCTAATCTAATTAGGAAACTAATACTAATAAATAAAATAATAAAATAAAGTCCTAATTAAGCTAGGAAATCTGCACAGAAACTGTCCAGCCACGTTTTAGCTTCAAATCTCCTCCAAATCCGGCCCAAGATAGCTTGTTTTGAAGATCAGGACGTTCTGAACATATCTCCAGAAGGCCACGAACCCATCCGAGGTCATTTTGGGCTCCAAAAACGCAATTCAAGCCCAAAACGTCACTTTTCCAGCACTGCGCATCGCTCCTTTATTTTGTTGCCAGAAAATCATCGCTTAGTAGAAAAATCTGATATTTTGATACAATCAAGCTTAGTGACTCACGAACGCCCTCCAACTGGAATTACTCCAAAATTCATCCGTTTGGCCATGTTTTGCTCTAGAGGAAGTCGAAAGTCCTATATTGAAAATACAATTCAAAGTATCAAAATTCTTCCAAAATATTAACCAAAATATACTAAGAATAAGGTTAAATATATAATATAAAATCGACTCATCAAAATACCCCCAAACTTAGCTTTTTGCTTGTCCTCAAGCAAAACAAAACTAGAAAACAAAAATTAAAACTAACAAACTAGAAACTTAAAACAAACCTAGCTAAGACAAAATTTTCATTCAAGTTGCAATCCATAGAAAATGTTAAAAATCAGAACATCTTTCCAAAAGTTCTAACCAATCCCACTACAGAGTCTAAGCCCTTTAGAACCAATTAGAAAAGAATTCACGAACTTCCTTCGGTGTAAAGTGAACCAACAAAGTTAAGGAGACTCGACTAAAATCCTTACCTCTCATCCTTTTTATTCCCACTTCACATACTAACTTCACATATTTTTTTTTTCTTTTTTTTTTTCGAATTTTTCACTTTTTTTTTTTATAAATTTAATTATTTATTTATTGAAGTAACAGTAGTGGTCGTGCAATGTCGGTTCACTTAAGCTTTCTATCCAACCCATGTAGCGAGCTTTAGGTCAATGACTCCCAAACCACTAGGGCTTTAGGGCACTAGGTGTAAACACCCCTAAGGACTTATTAACCCGAGCTGGAAAGGCTACGAAACCAACTAACCACCCTGCCCCATGCCAAAACTCTACCGTTTGACGCGAGAATCACTGCTGATTAGGCAGGACTGGCCCGGTTACTAAGTAAAGCCTTGGGTGGAACAATTATTACTTTATAACACAAACTAACTTAATATTATATAACAAAAATAAAAAATAAACTTAGACAAAAAGTAAGTATTTCAATCTCGCTCCCCACAAACCATGTTGGTGTGATGTGCAAATTTTCAAAGTATAACTCGTGAATTAATGTCTAATTGACGATAAATAGAAAAAAACTCTAATGTGGGATTAATCTTCACCATGTCCATTTGTTCTAACATTTAAAATAAGCTATGGATATTAACTTAAAAACGAAAATTTTAACTTGACTCAAAAATTAAAATTCTAAAATTTGTATTTCCCACCCCCAAACTTAAATGACACATTGTCCTCAAGGTGTAGAAAATAAAAAAAACAAGAAGAAAACCACCGTACATAAAAAAAAAAAAAAAAAGTTAATAATAATAATAAAATATATATAAATAAATAAATAGTAAAACTAAACCTAGCTATAACTAAAACAAAGAGGAAAGTCAAACAAACAAAACCGAATTGAAAAAGGACATAATAAATAAATAAAGAAAAGGTTAGGGGAAATTGGCACCTGGGCTTAAAGCGAAATCCATGCTGCAAGACCAAAGTTCAACTAGGATGATGGATACACACGCGAGCCAACTAGAGAGTAATTGGATTGTAAAACCCAACCCGCAAAGCAAAAACCCAAGAAAAACAGAGAGCCCACACGGACAGCCCCACACTAATCCATGTGCAAAACACAGGTGCATTAAAAGCCTTAGCACTAGCATCCTGACAAGCATTGGATTCCTGATTTTCCCATTGAATGCCCTGCCAAATTGCCTTGAACCCAGAGCCTAACCAACGGCTCTTGGGCATTTTTTTTTTTTTTTTGTGTGTTTGGTTGGCTTTTGGAATAAACCCCGGAGCCAAACAGCTCCCTATGTGCTTTCCATAATTTTTTCTTTCTCTTCATCATCATGTCAGAGCATCCCATGGGATTTTATTATTCTTCTATTGTTTTCTCAACATCCGAGCCACATGGTTGCCTAGTCCCAATGCATCTATTGCAGAATAATAATAAAATTGGGGAAAAGAACCAAACCTCTCGCTTGGTTTAGAAAGACAGAAACTCAAATCTCAGTCTCATTTCAAACCCATAAGCGCCATCCCCTCTCTCTGCTTCATTTCGCTCAATCAACTCAAGAACCTTCTTCTCTTGCAGCAGAGCACATCAACGCCCATTCATACACACTTGCCATCTCGCAGCAGCTCCCTCATTCTCTCGGAGCATTACACCCAGCCGGCGACCCATAACCCAGCAACGGACACTCTTTTGTGAGTAACGAAGGATGCGGAAGGTAAAACCCTCTTCAACTCATGTTGGTTTCATTTCAGAACTATGGCTTTTAGTTAATCACAACAAGATCTAAACATGCTTGGGTATTATCTGTGCGAGGCTTCCCCATTTTGTGCAAATCTCAGCGGAGCTACACCATGCACTTGTCTGTGCTGAAACACCACTTGTGGCCCGCAGGTAAAAATTACCAGGACATGTTCGGATATCAGTCCCTTTCGTAATGTTGGGAGGGAAAAACGGAAGAGATTGACATGTAGTTGTGTTCTGAAGGTGTAAGGGGTTCTGGATCCAAGGCATGCGTAAGGGAAAAATGAAGATCGGAACACGCCATCGGCGGAAATCAAAACCACAAGGTAAAATTTTGATGTCACATAGATTCCCACTGCGAGCATGTGTATACTGATGTTGATCTCCGGTGTTTGCACAGATCCTCGATATGGGAAAAATGAGTGACAAGGAAAAATGGAAACCAGCAATAACTGTGCAGATCCGAGTGTGGTCAAAGGTAAATTGTTTTTCTTTCGGTGTGGTGCTGTGGATGACCCCCCTACGTGGGAAATGCTGCCTCATTACTCCCTCATTGTACTAAGAACGCTGCAGATATTGTGCAGGACAGTCAGATCCATGAAAAATCTGAGAGAAGAACTTGAAAACAAGATCCACGAAACCAACGAGCTCGGACCATCATAAATCTGCCTCCCACATGAAGGTAAAACGATTCAGTTCCTGATCTAGAAATATGTTGTGTTTATGTCGCTGTCTTGGCATAATCTCATAGTGGTGCGCTCTGTGCAGCGGAAACAGGGCACTGATAGATCCGATGGACAGAAAATGGAAATCACAAGCATCAGGGAACACAACCAGCGCAGGCGTACAAGAGCCCAGATCGGTGCATCTGGGAGGTAAAATGACAGATCCCTTTCATCTATGAATGTATGGTCCGTTTGATGACAATGAATGTTGGCATAGGATAGATGGATGGATGTTTGCGTAGACTTGCTGCTGGGTGCAGGATTCCAGCATAGGACGCGCTTTATTTTTCTGCTTGCAACCTGCAATGAACCAATTGCCCCAAAAATTAAAAACAAGCGAAAATCAATATGCAGAAATAAAAGAAAGTGACATATTTTTGGATTTTTTTTTCCCTTTTTTTTTTTTAAATTTTTTATTGTTTGGATTTTTTTTTTAAATCATAACTAAAAAGAAAATCTAGGAATTTAAATGCAACTAAAAAAAAAATGAAGACAATATCAAAATAAAATCAAACTTAGAAACAAAGAAAGAGGTAGAAAATTGGGGTGCCTCCCAATAAGCGCTTTATTTTAAGTCTGTAGCTAGACTTAGCAGAGGTCTTGTGGCTAGATCACTGGTTCCTTCAGAGTCAAAGACTCGCGTGCATTGAACTTCTCTATGAATGGCTTAAGTTGATACTTGGTAACTTTAAATGCAAAACCTGTGCCCTCAGCCTCGACGTCCACATTACCATTCTGAAAAACATTAGTAACCAGAAAAGGACCTTTCCACCGAGACTCCTGTCTCCCTGGAGATGACTTGAACTCTGAACTTAGCAACCACACTTTTTGACCCAGCTGTATTTCCTTACAATTTGGGTTGTCTTGCAATTTTTTATTCTTGCGCTTGACTTCTTGTGACTGTGATTGGTTAGTCATGTGGTCTTGTTTGCTGTCAAACGGATTCTGATTTGTTTTTGATTTTTGCACTTCAACCAGCCAATCATTGTGTTGTTGCACCTCAATTATGTTGCATTCATGACTTGCATTTAAAGACTTTAGGACGAGATGGTCATTTGATGATGTGGTGGTACCCTTGGCTGAACCATCTAATGCATCAATACGCATGCATTCCTGTTTGTCACTTGAATGTGTGGCTCCTTCAAACAAACTGAAAACAACTGATTGATCTTCAACCCTTAAGGTTAATGTTCCTGCTTCAACATCAATGAGAGTCCGGGCTGTTGCCATGAAGGGGCGGCCCAAAATGATGGGTGTTGTCAAATCCTCATCCATATCCAACACCATAAAATCAGCTGGTAAATATAAATTGTCAACCTTAACAATGACATCTTCAATGACTCCTCTAGGATAGGTAACTGAGCGGTCAGCCAATTGAATAATGCTGGAGGTTGGCTTCAGTGTGCCTTCACCTAAATGTTTAAAAACAGAATAAGGCATTAGGTTTACACTAGAACCTAAATCCATTAAAGCACTTTTAAAATCAGAATTGCCAATAGTACAAGGAATGGTAAAACTCCCTGGATCTTTCTTCTTTGGAGGCAATTTGTGCAGTAAAACTGCGCTGCATTGTTCTGTTAGCACAATTTTCTCTGTTTCCACTAGCTTTTTCTTCTTGGTGCAAACATCTTTCAAAAGCTTGGCATAGGAAGGAATCTTTTTAATGGCTTCCAGTAATGGTAAATTAATCTGAACTTTAGCCAAGGTCTGTATGAAGTCCCTTAACTGCTGATTTTTAGCCTGAGGAATTAACCGTTCAGGATAGGGCAGTGGGGGGTCATAAATGCGCTCAGAAACCTGTTTTGGAACAGTTTCTGCACCGGATAGATTCTGTTTTGCTGTAGTATTGGCAGGTTCAGCTGCTGTTTCTGCAATTTCTGCAGAATTTTGCATTGCTGGCAGATTCTTATCAGCGCTATTTTCACGATTGTCAAAACTCTTACCACTCCGCAAAGTCCGTATTGCACAACAACCCTCTGTACCTCTAGGATGAGGCACTGTTTGACTAGGAAACCCTCCCTTCTCTCTGTTTGAAATCTGTGCAGCTAGCTGCCCAAATTGTTGCTCCAAATTTTTAATTGATGCTTCCACATTTTGAAATCTCTGATTGTTGCCTTCCATGAATGCTTGTGTTGTAGCTGCCAGTTTCGACAATTGATCTTCCAAAGATGGTTTGGGTGGCACAAAAGTTTTTTGTGCTTGCTGGAATGGTTTTGTATTATTTTGATTGTCACCCCATTTGAAATTAGGATGATCCCTCCAACCTGGATTGTAATGACTTGGAAATGCATCATTCCTAGGCCTTTGATAGCTATTCATCATATTAACATGTTGCTCCACAAGCTCAGGGTAGGATTCTTTATGCGGACAGCCCAATGTATCATGTGTAGCCATACTGCAGATTGTACAAACTGTGGCTGCAGGTGGCTGCTGCTGTGTGGAATTAGCTATCTGTTGTAAAATAATGTCAAATTTTGCATCAATTCTCTTCTCCATTTTTTCCATTTGTGCAGACATATTAGGAGAACCTGCTGATAGCTCAAAAATACCCCTTTTCTGTGAATGTTCTGCTGCCCACTGTTGAGATTCAGTAGCCATCATATCAAATAATTCAAATGCTTCCCTTGCAGATTTGTTTGACAACGAACCCCCAGCTGATGCATTGACATGACTTTTAGAAGTAGGATTAAGCCCATCAAAGAATATATTCATTTGTAAATCTGGATCAATATTTGCATGTGGACACTTAATGTACATCTCTGTATATCTCTCCCACGCTTCATGAAATTCTTCGTTTGGCTTTTGGGTGAATGTCATAATCTCCCGCTTGTAATTCAATGTCTTAGATGCTGGATAATATTTGTTCAGGAATCTTGTATGTAATTGTTGCCAAGTAGTGATGCTATTAGCCGGTAAAGTGAACAACCATGTTTCTGCTTTATCCTTCAATGTAAAAGGAAAAAGACGTAGCCTAATAGCCTCGGCAGAAAAACCTCTGATCAAAATATTTTTGCAACCCACAATGAATTTTGCAATATGTAAATTGGCATCCTCGTTAGGCAAACCGCGAAAAGTAGGTAAAATCTCAAGCATGTGGTGCTTGATTTCAAAAGAATCACCCTCTTCCTGTTCGGGGTACACAATACAATTGGGAATATCATTGGCACGGGCTGCCAACGACTCCCGGAGCGGTCTGCCTGCTTCGGGTAACGGCAGTGCCATTATGAACTCACTGTCCACAAAATCAGTAAATAATTTGTGCAAAAACGTGCCTTGCAGCGAACAATTCCAACCCGAATTATTTTCTCTCCGCTGTCTCTGCAATGTGCGTTCAGGTTCTGGATTAAACTGTGCAATCTGGGCAGTTCCGGATCTTGTCTGGACCATAAACTGGGCAGATTCTGCAATAAAATGAAATTGTTAATTAATTAATTTTTTTTTTTTTTTTTTTTTTTTTGACGAAAAATAAAAAATCAGAAACAGCTTAAACAAAAATTATCAAAAACAGTCCCCGGCTGCGGCGCCAATTTCTTGATAGCTATTTTACCGTCTATACAAATAGAGGCAAAATCACATGAAATACTTGCAAGAATACAAGGTAGATGTAGTATAGATGCTCATGCAAGGTCGTTTTCCTCAAGGACTATTTGGATAATTTTTGTAAAACAATTCCTAATTAATTACTTGAAAATAAAGATTGAGAAAGTTGATTTTGAAATTGGGTAATATTAAAAACAAATTTTAACTAGAAACTAATATGACAAAAGAAAAGAGTTTTAAATACCAAATTATAAAAGCACTAGGGTTCCACCGTCACCTAGCAATCCTACGAATTTCTACCAATTACTTATGATCTACACATGCCACTTTGAAGGTTAGGTTTTCCTAATATATATTCTACTTGGAACCTCCAACATAGAACGTATATCTAACATGCAACCCGTCCGGACGTTCGGATCAAATCTGAACATGAAAGACTCATTATGCTTTATGAAAACCCTTTGAAAAACCATGCAACCCTTAAGATGTGGTGTTCATCCTAAGTGAAATTACAACTATTGATCACAAGAAGCCAGCGTCAATTTCAGGGAACCTTCCGACCAAAATTGCATCAAATTACTTTTCTAGAAACCCTAATGGTGGCCAGTCATTAAGACAATTAGATAGTTTAAAACAGTGATCAATAATTCAAAGTATGCATGCAATCAATCATAAGCAATCAAATAAAAATTACATAGTCATGCTAAGGCTTAAGGCTTCGCCCTAGCAAACGGGAATTAGTTACGCATAATCATAATTAGAATCATAGAAAATATCATTAAGAAGAAAAGGAATGAAAACACCTTAGAGTAGGAAATCTCTAAGAACCCTAGCAAAGTTCTCTTTCTCTAAAATTGAATAATCAAAAAGCTCCTAAAACTTGGCAAGGCAAAAGCCTTATATCCCTAACTGAAAATCCCACGCCAAACCCTAGTGTTTGGCCTCCTAATCTAATTAGGAAACTAATACTAATAAATAAAATAATAAAATAAAGTCCTAATTAAGCTAGGAAATCTGCACAGAAACTGTCCAGCCACGTTTTAGCTTCAAATCTCCTCCAAATCCGGCCCAAGATAGCTTGTTTTGAAGATCAGGACGTTCTGAACATATCTCCAGAAGGCCACGAACCCATCCGAGGTCATTTTGGGCTCCAAAAACGCAATTCAAGCCCAAAACGTCACTTTTCCAGCACTGCGCATCGCTCCTTTATTTTGTTGCCAGAAAATCATCGCTTAGTAGAAAAATCTGATATTTTGATACAATCAAGCTTAGTGACTCACGAACGCCCTCCAACTGGAATTACTCCAAAATTCATCCGTTTGGCCATGTTTTGCTCTAGAGGAAGTCGAAAGTCCTATATTGAAAATACAATTCAAAGTATCAAAATTCTTCCAAAATATTAACCAAAATATACTAAGAATAAGGTTAAATATATAATATAAAATCGACTCATCATAGGGCCTAGCCTTCACGTGATCGTTCACCTCACGCACCGTACGCTCACCTTGGATCCAAGGCAGGTGCCTAGCCTGTCGTACAGACCACAATAGGTGGTTCCGACTCGTTGGTGACCCGCGATTCGTCGCACAGCCTTCACGTGATCGTAGCACAGAGCGTAATATTATACACCTAGCCTGTCGTACAGACCACTATAGGTGGTTCCGACTCGTGTGCAGGATGATAATGATAATGATTGATAGGGATTGAGTATGTTTGATATGGCCTAATCTTGAGCTTGATGATGAGTTGTGATATGTAGACGATGTTTTCGTATATAAGTTTATATACGTATTATTTTCTGGGAAAATTATACTGATTTACAGCGAGGGGTTATTTATGGACTTATGAAATGGTTTTGAAAAACTTTGTTTTTGCCCACTCACCTTTGATGTTTTGCGCCCCTCCAGGTACTAGGTAGCAACGCCGTGGACACTAGCGAGGTGCCAAGGCAGTTCTGACAGACCACCACTTATGTAGGATTTTCTTTCGTAGTCGTAATGTTTGTTTAAACTTGACTGCACCTAGGAACGGCTCTTTATCATATGTATATTATAAACTTAACTTTCACTGCTGCACTTCATGCCAAATTTGCTTCCGCTGACGTTTTCGGCTACGTCACTCACATGTGACGGCCGGCACGCCTCGGTTTCTGGATCGGGGTGTGTCAAATTCCTTCTGAGGATTTGTTGGAGACGCCTCAAGCTTTAAAAAGAGACCTTTTAGAACCAAATTGAAGTTGATTTGGTTTGTCAAAAGTCTATTTTTCTGAGAAGTCCGAATTTCAGTTAGAATAGGAAACCTTTTATTTCTTAGTTATCTTGTTCTATTATGTTTCCTAGTTTTTAGAAGACTTTTTCTAGGTAGGATTTTATTTTGTAGTAGTATAAATAAGGTTATTTAGCCTTTAGGAGAAAATATATTATTTTAGGGAGAACGTGTTACTTTGGGGGGAGAACGCAATACTTTGGCTTTAGAGAGCTTTTGATTATTTAAGTTTATTTTCAAAGTGTTTTATATCCATATTTTTAATAATATTTTGTTTTATAATTTGTTCATAACTAGTTTCGTTTGCTAGGGCGAAGCCACGAGCCTTAGTAAGAATATGTAGTTTCTTTTCAATTAACTTATGATGTTATGCATGCAGGTTTTAAATTATTAATCACCGTGTTTATACTATCTAATTGTCTTGATGATTGGCCACCATTATGATATTTAGAAAAGTAATTTGATGCAATTTTAGCGGTGGGCTGTCCTTGGAATTGGCACTGGATTCTTGTGGTTAATATGTGTAACTTCTTAGGATGAACAACACGTCTTAAGAATTATATGTTTTTTCAAAAGGGTTTCACAAAACTTAATGAGTCTTGCTACATTCGATCTAGACGCCACAGACGGGTTGTATGTTAGATATAAAGAGGCTCCAAGTAGGACATACTTTAGGAAAACCTAACCTTCAAAATATGCATATGTAAGTTATAAGTAATTGGAAGAATTACATCGGATTGTTAAGGTGACGGCGGAACCCTAGTGCTCAAATAGATTTTCAAAACTATTTTCTTTTGTTAAATTCGTTTTTAATATTTTAGGTCATTAAATCAACCTTTTCCAAATTTCATTTTCAAATAATTAATTAAGATTTGGTTTAACATAAATTATTCATTCAATCCATGTAGAAAACAACCTTGCCTGAGCTGCTAAACTACGATAACATTGTACTCTTGCAAGTATTTTAAGTGTTTTTATCCCTACTTTTGCATGTGGTTAAAATTGATAGTTGCCTTAAAAAATTTGTGGTTGCCACTCAAGTTGATAGTTCATAGTTGTAGCAATAACTGCAGCTGCTGAAATGAATTTCGAGACTTGGTGTAAATTCATGAAAAGAGTTTAGAATTAACTGTGGGATTTTGGGATGTTTGTAATGCAGCACCACAAATGTATTTACAGCATATTTAGTGGTTCATTTAGATGTGTTTTTTAGTACTAATTACTACAGTTCCATTGTTGAATTGGCATATGCGCGTTGGAATTCTTTTCCTTTGTTAGTTGTTTAATGTTTCTGTTGTTCCGAGTCTTTTTTTTTTTTCTTTTTTCTTTTTTTGATCTTGCACATCTATTATCGCAGTTTCAACGAAGGAATCGAATTTACAAGGAGGAACAGCGTAAAATGAGGGCAGCTGCACGGGCCAAGGAGGGTGGAGAGGTTGATAAGCATCAGGTTTGACTTTGTCTTCTTGAAAAGTTATAGGAATCAATCTGTTTTATCTGTTTTACTACTCGAATGTTAAAGCTCTGAGCAAACAGCATTAGACCATGCAGTTAGATCTTTGAGAGCGCAAAGGAACACCTTACGTTATGCTATTTATGGAGACAACTGGACTTTAAATACGCATGTTTGAATTCACCATTTGTTACTTTTTGTGTTATCTGTTAATTTTCCTCTCTTGTTTATAATTATTTGCAATCGACCCTGCAACCCAGGAAATTTGTAATGACCTTTTCAAAATAGTTGTGACCATAGATGTTAGACAATAGTTTTGGCCTATTGAAAAGAGAGATAGAATAGGCAGATACAGGCAAGGATTTTAGTTTGATTATGTTAATTGCAGAATGAGTCGATTCATGCTTGGGGACTAGATAAATAAGCAGATTGGCTACTGTTACTGTGCACACTGCACAGCACAGTCCTAAACCCTAAACAATGTCAATATAAAAGGTTAAATTAAAGCCTAATATGGCAATTTTTAGTCCAATAGCCCAAAAGACCAAAACTATTTCGGAATTTTTGAAAATTGAGATTTCTGAAAATCTAGTTTGGAATCGGTCTTGAAATTGGAATTCCCGAAAACTTCGGTTTGGGAATCGAAACAAGGGTTTCGGTTCCGAACCAGCCCTACATTAAATCAAGATGATTCCTGAAATTAAAAATCAATCAATGTAATCCCTAAAAAATGAGTATCACAAATCAATTTCGTTCGGCAACTGAGACGGCGATAGTGGGGATGGTGCCTGAGCCTGTGGCTTGAATAACTCAGAAAAGCCCCAAATGGAAAAGACAAATCAAGCTGAGGAAATTTAAAGAATTTAAAAAACAAAACCTTTTTAATTATTTAAATATTTTTAATTAGATTTTGTACGACCTAATTATGTGCCACATCAGCATATAATAGAATTTTTAATAGAATTGTAACGAAGAGACCACATTAATTTTCAACACCTATTTTCAAGGACTACATTGATCAATTTTCAATTTCAGGAACCATCTTGATCGTGTGATTCAATTTCAGAGACTATTTGTATTAAAAACCATTATAGAAAGTTTGGAGTGTAAAATGAGATTTTTTGAGTACTAATAATAATTCTCTTTATTTTTTTTATACAAAGAATCATTTATACTAAAGGATAAGGAATAAATTAGTATCAAATTCACAATTTATAAATTTCGTACCTAATTTTTATTTACAAGTAAAGAATTGTATCATTAATCTGTAGTGCTAAGCGATCTAAATTTTAAGGTTACTAAAAGATTATAAAAGGTTCATGAATTTAACAATAACACAAACCTGGGCTTAGAGTCCTCATTCTAATAACAGTTTGGGCAGCCTTTTTCTTGGGCCTTGTTCTTTTTATTTTAAAATAAACATATATTGGGCCAAGGAACATCGGCCCTTTTCTACTCCCTTACCCTCTCCCTCCTCTTCTTCTTCGGAAAATATGGAAATCTAATTAAATTTTTAATCCTACGTAGAATTATAGCCACTATTTAAAGATTTAATAATTATAACCAAAATTTGGTATGAAAGTACTAATTTACCCTGAATAACTAAAATCATCCTCTTTCTGGTCTTAACCGTGAACGAAGTAGTAGTTCTGTTGTACCGACCCGAGCAGCGGTGGCGCCGATGAGGAGAAAGAGCTCTCCATACGAAATACCAAAAGTGAGGGCGCAGTGTAGGTAGCGGTTGTGGAAAATTGGATATGGTGGTTGTGGGGCGGGCGGGGCGGTGAAAAATCTAAGTCCCCTTTGAGTCTGGCTGATGCTCTTGCCGCCACAACACCCAAATGCCGCTGCCACCACAACCTCTTGTATTAACACCGATCTTCTCCTGCTATCCTCCAACGCTCAAATACGAACCATTTCCTCCTCCTCTTCTTCTTTAACAGTATGAAAATTCAGTTTTCCCGACTATATTCCTATTCATTTTCTTCTAGTATATGTGTGTGTATATATATATATATATCATATGTGTGTGTGTGGATATATGGATAAGTTTTAGTTTTAAATTATGTCTCCCTCGCATACAATATTGCTCAGGTAGGAACCCCTATCTTGCTGTACTCAAGTTGCAGAACAATTAAAGTCATGGCGACGGCTGAGGAGACCCTTATAGTTACAAACCCCTTGTTCAAGAATTTTAGTCATTAGGGATAAATTAGTACTTTCATATCACATTTTGGTTAATAATATCATTGATTTTGATAGGTGATTATAACTCCATAGAGAATCCAAAATTTGGTTATTTTTCCAATTTTCCCTTCTTCCAACGAAAGTTTTTGGAGCCAAAAAATTGTTGGCCATGGCGAGCAGCGAAACCTTCGCCGATACTGCCCGGCCCTGGCAGTCCTACAGCACCGTTTACACAAACGCCAAGGCTGGTGCGTTTCTCACCGAAATCCCAATTCAAAATCCCCAAAAAATGCTAGGCTCATAAATTCAACCCATGAATTTGAATCGAATTTACATTTACCAGTGTCAATTGAGTGACTATTTTTCCATTTTACTGCTAAATTTTCAAACTTTCAGGCATGGAAGGCGTCGACAAGGAGAGGGTGCAGAGGATTGTGTACGAAATGAGCAAAGGATCGCAGTACTTCAAAAACGAGGAACGCAAAGAGGCCTTCATTAGGGAGAAGATAGAGAACATGCGTGCTCGATGCGCGAAGCTCAAACCAGCAGATCTGGATCACTTCCAAACGGTGCGTTGTAGTGTTTCCAATTCAATTGCGTGCTACTTTTTTTTTGGGATTTCTGTGAGATTTATTGGAATGGGGATTGTTTGGTGGGTTTCTAGGTTGCTGATAAAAGAATTTTGGAGCTCGAAGTGACGCGGGACCTTTCGAGGATTTGGGTACATGTGGATATGGATGCTTTCTATGCGGCTGTCGAGACTTTGAGTGATCCGTCGTTGAAGGGGAAGCCCATGGCTGTTGGTGGCATGTCTATGATCTCCACTGCTAATTATGAGGTGAAAGTAACTCACATTACAAGTTTCTTAATTTCGGTTGCAGTGGAACTGCATATTACAAATTTGTTTGTCCTGCATTTACCTTGTGAATGCATATTGATAACGTGATTACTGCCACCCTGCAGGCAAGGAAGTTTGGGGTTCGTGCTGCGATGCCTGGCTTCATTGCTCGTAAATTATGTCCCGAGTTAATTTTTGTGCCTGTGGATTTTGAGAAGTATAATCATTACAGTAGTTTAACTAGAAAAGGTTAGCTGTTGTTTCTTTAGGTAGATTCTTTTTGTTGGTTTTTTATGCAAGGTTTTAACTTTAGGTTGTGACTTTTTTTTTTGTTTGTTTGTTAGTATATCAGAATTATGATCCTAACTTCCTCGCTGCTAGTTTGGACGAAGCATATCTTGATGTAACTGAGGTTTGCAAAGAAAGGGGCACTACTGGTGAAGAAGTAAGTGTACATGATTAATAGCTGCGTTAAAATATGCATATCACATTTTTTATTCTTTGTTTGGAATTGACATTACCCTTTCGCTGTTAAAGTTTTTCTGTTAAACCTCATTTTCTGTTACTTTTCCTTCATAAAGATTGCCAAAGAACTCAGAGCTGGTGTTTATGAAGTGACTGGTCTTACATGCAGTGCTGGAGTGGCACCAAACCGTCTACTTGCTAAGGTTTTCCCAACGACTCATTGAATGAAATATGTTACATCGATATCAATTCAAGTGTTTGTGATATGGTAGCGTGCTTCGGTTCACTTTCGTTGTAAAATAAATATGGATGTTTCACATGTGCTCTAGTTGATGATAAGATATCAAAATAAATAATTTGCTGTATGCATGTAAGCTTGATAAAAAGTCGAACTTTCAGCTTTTTAGTTAGCTATTGGTAACTAAGGTTTGCAAAGAGACGGGTGCTACTGGCAATTGGCAAAAAAGTAAGCACATATAACCATTAGTTGCCTTGGTATATGATATCACATCTTGACATTTGCTTTTCTAACTAATCTTTTTCTCAAGCCTTATTTTAGCTTTTTATGTATAGGTTTTATGTTTTAGGCTTTAGAGTTTAGATATTATCAATAATACTGGATCTAGATGATTTCTTCAGAACATCTCAAATGCTTATGCCTGTGTATGGACACGATTGAATCGAGTCTCCTTATCTTATTCCTCAGGTTTGCTCAGATATAAATAAGCCAAATGGACAGTTTGTTTTACCAAATAATCGGGTGGCTGTCATGACATTTATATCCTCTCTTCCTGTCCGAAAGGTATATCCACCTTTGGTACATTTGTTGCAGAATAAATTGTACCATTATGTCTTTGTTGGTACAACTGTGGTTCATGTAATAGCAAACTTTTATGTGCTCATTAATTACAGTTCACATACTAATGAAGATATGGAATTGAAAACTCTTATACAGATTGGGGGCATTGGTAAAGTAACTGAGCATATATTGAAGGATGCTCTTGGGATTAGTACATGTGAGGAGATTCTGCAAAAGAGCAGTTTAATTTGTGCTCTATTTTCTCGATCTGCAGCAGGTTAGCACTTTGTCCATTCCCTTGCATATCATATGATTGGAGACACCACCTGTTTCTGTTCAACATTCGCTTCTTCTGTCATGTATCGTAGATTTTTTCCTCTCTGTGGGACTTGCGATCGGGGGAGCAGATACTCCTGAAGCAAGATTGAGAAAAAGTATAAGTAACGAGAGATCATTTTCAGCCACAGGGGATGAAGCATATATTTATCGTAAATTGGGTATGTAGTTCTATTACTCAAGAATTAACTGAAAGTCATGACTCATCACCATTTAGATTTAGTAACTTGGGTATATTTAATGCTTTCAGCGGATATTGCAGAGATGCTATCTACTGATTTGCAAAAGGAGGGTCTTTGTGGGCGAACATTGACTCTAAAACTAAAGACTGCATCGTTTGAGGTATTTCTTGTGATGCTTTATCACCAATTCTTTTGCCTTGTCAAAGTAAGATCGTTCATGCATTACCATCAGTAGGGCTATTTGTGATGCATGACTCCCCTTGTATATGACTCTCAATTTTCCCATTGATTTTTTTTTCGGATTTTAGCTGCGTTCAGTATTTTCATGCTGTAAAGTTTTAAATATGTTCTACAATCTACAGGTTCGCACCAGAGCTGTGACTTCACAAAAATATATATGCTCGACTGAGGATATTTTGAAGCGTGCTTCAAAGTTGCTTAAGGCTGAACTTCCGATTTCTTTGAGGCTGATAGGTAGGCTGTTGCACATTATATACAAGCACGCAAGTATAAATATTAAATAGTATATTTGATGTCAGATTGAGATGTAAATATGATTGATAGTTTGAGATGTACATTATATAAAAGCACGCAAGTACAAATAGTAATGATGCATCTTTACTCATCCACGGTGCATATCAATGGTCCATATTCACTATAATGACAGACATAAATATGATCAGCAATCAGACAACTTGATGTCGGATTGTCCATTATTACATTTAAACATGAATTTACGTGATCAATAGTCTTAATACAACTTGTAAAACATGTTACCAATATATTATGAATATAGTGATATTCTATTGATAGACATGATACTAGATTGTCATGTACGACAGCATTGCCAGATGTATATGTATATGTATAAGCGTATAAATATATATGTCAAAAGGGGAATTATATTAAAGCTCAATCTTGCAGCTCAGATGGCTTAGGGTTAAATCTGTTTTCATCTGTTGTCAGGCTTGCGGGTGTCTCACTTTGATGAAGAAAAGGTTGGTGCTCCATCTGATCCCACACAAAGAACTCTCACCGATTATATTTTATCAGGAGATGCTTCAAGGAAAAATGTGGGGAATCAGAGCTCCTTGGAAATGGATACTAATGATCGCTGCATGCTGCATGGTGAAGAACCCTGTTTATTTGAAGATGGCCATCAAACTTCTCGAGATTCTCTTGATGGAAACCACTTATTAAATGTGGACGACAGTAAGTGTACTTTGGGAAATTTTGATGAAAAGGAAGAAGTTTATGAATCTACGAGCAATGTAAATGCAGAAACTGTGTGTGTCGATGTACAGAACGAAGACAACGTACAGGGTGGAGTGTCACCATTGTTCGCAGCAGGTCTTTCTTTTTCTGGGCAGTTTGAGGGCAGTACCCTAGACAGAGTGAATAATGTAACTAACAACCGTGAGGATGTTGCATGTTGTTCGGTCAGTGAGAAAGAGTTACTTTTGTGGTTTAATGACTACAAGTGTTCCATATGTGGGATAGAAATGCCAGCTAGCTTCGTTGAGGAAAGGCGAGAGCACTTTGATTTTCATCTTGCTGAGAAGCTTCAGAAAGAAGAATCTGGCGCCGACTCAACATGTATGCTGAGGCAGAGGTATGTTGCACTTTCATTTGGTGCTATTATTTGCTCATACCCATCACCCTTGAATCTCCTCTAAATGAACAATTTCGAGTTGAAGTATGATGTTAAGCGGTTCACATCGTTAATGATAATTAACACTCGCCTGATTAGAAAAGGACATGGTTTGCAAACTTTCCATCTTTAATCTTGTAAAGAGTTTGTTTTCGCCGATAGATCTTGATTCTTGTCTCTGCTTACAATCAAAATAATTTTTTATTTTATCGACAACGATTTTATAGATTGAGTTTCCAACATGCCTCTCTCCGTAATCCATTTTTTCTTCTCTTGAGAAGTTAATTTTACCTGATATTTTTGGCTAGAAACCTTGTCAGAAATGTCGAGAAGGATCATCGTACAAGCCAAAGGAAACACAAAAGGCCGAAGTTGTCCCAGAAAGAAGGCAAACACATACCTATCGATGCATTTTTCGTTAGGAGCAATCAGAACTTCTAGGATTATACTTTATTTGTTGTTGTCTAGTAAATATCTCTGTACATGTCCCTGTATTTCATTTATCTGGTAACTATCAGACTATTATGTAGATTATTAATATTAAGAAGACGGGGATGGGTTCAAAACTATTACAATAATTTAAGAGAGGGGGAGTTTCAAACCCGGTACCACTAGACTATTTATGTGGATCCAGTCACAGAACGTGCAATTTGTAAAGAATTGGGTTCGAATTTGACCCCCTCTTAAGAAAAATTCCTTGTGTTCCTTATTTGTTAATCTTCAAGCTACCGACAGAACTATGCACACTACTTCCATTCCCTGTTTAGTTGGATCAAAACTTAAAACCAATCAAAACCAAAAAACAGGAGAAAAAAAAAAACCGATTCAGAACAGAACGAACCGACAAAACAACAATAACAATATCTGATATCCCCAAGGTGGACAAGTGATGGGATAGATAGAGTAGATGTGTGGTGGGCGGGTTGATGGTTTTAATAATAAAAACCACCACATAGTGGGCTTTTTATATTTTTAAAAGTTTGTTTTATATATATATATATATATATATATATATATATATATATATATATATATATATTGTGTGTGTGTGTGTGTGAAAGCTTGTTCCATTCCCTTTGAGATCCCAGTCCGCACCATTTGAAATGTTATCTCTCTCTCTCTCTCTCTCTCTCTCTTCACAGATGAGAGCAGAAATTTGCCAGCAACATTTTTTCTTCCTTCATCTTCCTCCACTTCTTCGATTGCTCCGCCCAATTCTCCATCGTCTTCTCCGCCTAATTCCCCATCTTCTTGCACTGCAAAATTTCCCAAAACCTAGTCTAGCGCAGCAAAGATCCTCGAAAACGTCGCCGGCACCGGTGAAGAAATCCGAAGAGTCCAAGTCAAATTTTTCGTTTTTTTTTCAACAATTGCCTATTGGTCTCTTCCCTCACGCTCTCTCACTCTCTCTCTTTCAGATTTTATGTTGTTACCCTAATTTTTTTTACAGGACCGCCTAGCTCGTCACTAAGACCGCCCAGTCGGCCGCCTAGACACCGCCTAATACCCTTGCCAATTTATTGAACGTTTTTGGAAAAAAATCGAGGTGGCAGTCCGACGCCCAGCGCTTAGGCAGCTGCCTTGACCGCGTTTTAGAACACTGGATAAAACAAAACTTTGAAAACATCTTTCTTTTTAGAAATACAATAACCCCTCATTGAAATCCGTATAATTCCTTCGAAATAACAATACATATATATGTATAAAAATCATGCTGAAGAATGGTAAAAACCAAGGTATGCCATGTCGAATTATCTCAGTAACAACCATATAAGCAAGATGAAATAAATCAATATAAAATGAACATAAGTCGGAGTCACCTATAGTGATCCGTACAACTTCTCCATATCTCATTAATCTATATCTCATCAATCAATATCTCATCAATTAGTGCTAGCACATAAGTCGGAGTCATATATAGTGACCTATACGACTTATCCATATCTCATCAATCAATATCTCATCAATAGTGCTAGCACATAAGTCGGAGTCACCTATAGTGACCTGTACGACTTATCCATATCTCATCAATCAAGTCCTGCACACTAGTCGGAACCACCTAAAATGGTTTGTACGACAGGCTGGGTGTATATGAATACACTTAAGTGCTACGATCACGTGAAGGCTATGCGAAGTATCGCAAGTCACCTACGAGTCAGAACCATCTAAAGTGGTATGTACAACAGGCTGGCACTTACCTTGGAATCCAAGGTGAGCGTAAAGTGCGGGAGGTGAACGATCACGTGAAGGCTAGCCCTGGCCTCAGGCGGAGCACTGACACCGGGGTGCAGGACAATGAACTATACTCAAATCCATTCGCCACTAATTACAATTCAATCATACCAACACTATATACTCACCTGAACTTACCTTGGCCTCCGCATTGGTGTGCAATGATGTGCAAAGTTATACTAAAATGTAAACTAATTATGGCAGGGCATTTATAAAATGTAAAACCACAATTTCTCGTTTCCTCACACAATGATTTATAACCAACATTCTCACATTTTTCATCAGATTCCTTCACATTGCTCAATTTTGCAAACAAAGCTTTTACCTCGATTATTTAATCTCACTTATTGCATGGCTGCATCTAACGTCTCGTTAGACTGCCTATGTACCCTAAATAGGGATCAAGATCGTAGTTCACAATAATTATTTGTAGGTAATAGCGTAAGGATATATTGTGATATAATCTAAACTCAAGCATCTCACAGTATTTCATAACATATAAATATATAAATAACATGATATAAATTTCTTAATTCCATTTAAAAGCATTTATGGGATTATTAATCACATATAAATATATAATAAGAAGGAAAAGATCCACTCACTTGCAGTCCGCGCTACAACCTCCTAGCACAAAACGTTGAGGCATCACGAACGATCGGCGCCTAGAACAATCATCAAATCACATCTCAGAATTCTTGTCAATAAAATACATAACTTACATAGAACATGTGTCTACGTAATTCGATCTGGAAGATCCACATATCAGATTTCTGATCTGTAACTTCCAAGGATCCACATTATTCTTCTAGAACAATACCCTAAAGTTTCACTACGATCCAACGATTGGATCTCTGCCAATTGCCAAAACCAAGTGGCGGTTAACATTTTATTTATGAACTTACAATTTCAATTCGGGAAGATGACGGATTTCTGATCTATAAATTCCTATATTCCTCAAATATTATGAATAACAACCTATTAAAGTTTGATGACGATCCAACGGTCGGATCATCGGTTCATATAATCGCCTATTAACGTATCGTAGATAGTTTAGGTTCTAACGATCAATTCATGTCAATCCATTCGCAAAAATGAATTCAAGGCATTGAATAACGCCTAAAAATAATATTGGTGGCCCTCTGGCCACGCGCCACCATGGGTGGTGGTCGGCCGCCCCGATTCGCCGGAAAATTCAACTTTCTCCAAAAATTCTCAAAATTTTCAGAATTGAAGATCTCAATGAGTAGAGCAACTTTCATACCTGTGAGCAAGGCCAATTTGGCCTAAAAAGGCTCCAATTTCATCAAAACCCGTCGGAAACCCTAAGGAGGGTGTGTTTCAATTCGACCCCCAAACTTACTCTGACGCCTCCACCACGGCCTAGGCTTTGTTCCTGGGTTCTAAGGGAGTCTAGTGGTGGTGGCAATTTGACAGATTACCTTCACGATTGTCAGATTTCATCATGGCACCCTCGGAACCCACAGGTTTCGTTCTACTCAAATTCAAGTTTAAACCCGATAAAATTTGGTTGGAAATGGAAGAGATATAGGTTAGATGATGATTGCAGATGTTGGAAAAGCTATGGTTCGCTGGAATTAATGGCGAATATCGCCAAAATTTGCTCGGGGAAAGTTCGGGTCCTAACTCGAGTTAGACGGGTCACAGGGATGAAGGCACGGGTTTGGTGCTTCTTACCTCCCTCCTTTCCCTCCCTGTCCTTCTTCCTGATTCGTCCTCCCCTCTTCCTCATTTCCCTCCTGCAACTTTCTTCTTTCCCTCTCTTTCTCTCTTTTCTGGTTGGGTAGCTTCTTCCTTGCCCCGTGACAACCTTCCAAATGGCTTCAAGTGTGACGGGAAGGCTCCCAAATTTCTGGAGCCTTCCAACAATTAATAACAATAAAATTACCATTTTGTCCTCAACTTTACACCTTAATATCCTGCTTGTTATAACTCTAAATTGTTCTCCGTATGCGCCCACACGTCTATAGTGACGAGCACTACAAGGATATGCCAACAAAATGAACCTTACGTGACACGACATAGTAGTCAACAAAGGTCAACACACTTGCCTCAAAGGGCATTTTCGTAAATTCACGTACTAAAATTATAAAAATCATAATTTTCAGGGATGGGCTGTTACAGAACTTCAAGATAAATAAGGATGAGTGGCCACAGTTATAGGAAATTTCAAGGAAAATAAAGGATGAATGTCGAAATTATAGGCAATTCAAAGAAAATAAAGGTTGAGTTAAGCAATTATAGGGAATTTAAAATGAAGTGAAGGCTGAGCGGAGCAATTATAGGGAATTTAAAATGAACTAAACGATGAGTGGATCAATTATTGTACGGAATTTAAATAAATAGAAAGGTTAAATGGAGCCATTATAGAGAATTTGAAGGGAAATAAAATATGATGTTTATCTTTTGCCTTTTTTTATTAGCACTCCACATAATGTTAATACACCACATATTAAAATTTAGGGTTAATCTCAGTTTATTACCCTGAAGTTTCGTGGTTTTTAACATTTGGTACATGAAGTTTTTTTCATCCCAGAGTCATAGTTCAAGTCTTAATTTTGGGACAGTTTTGTACTTATGTTAGTCTTTTCATCAAGAGCTCTACGATTGAGTATCCCGACCGGATTGGGATGAAACGATGGCTTCAGATCCTGGCTTCATCCGTATGATTTTAGAAACAAATTCTTTGAACCAGGAAGAGTCCATGACCTTGGCGACGTCTTCAAATCCCGGTGGTAGACACCGTTGCTGTGGCAGAAATCGATGGTGGAGAAAGCTTCTGAAAATAACTCGCCACCGCGGAATAAATCCATTGCGAAATAGATCTTAGACTTGCTCACCATGACCTATTGGAGCTGGATGATGTTGGGTGCTTCACCATCCGCATCACAAAGGACAATGTTGGGGTTCTTTTTTAGGTTTTAGATTTTCAATTTTAATGTTTTAATGTTTGAGTTTTGTTATTTTTTTTATTTTTTATTTTATTTTGACACATGGCTCTTAGTCATTGTCCACGTAGGTACCACGTCATCAGATAGCGGCTGACTTAACAGCAGCTTAACGGGTGTATGAGACTGTTTCAAAATTAAGACTCGAGGTGTGACTCTAGGATGAAAAAAAACTTCATGTACCAAATGTTGAAAACCACAAAACTTCAAGGTAGTAAATTGAGATTAATCCTCAAATTTAATATTAAATGACTTGTGTACCCTACTATACAATGACAATTTCAACCTTATTAGACTTTTTAAAAAAACAAGAAATTTCTAAATACACCCCAAATCATTTTCAATGTATTATTTATTTTCTTCAACTCTCATAACCCGTCTCGTCCTCCATAGTAGAACAAAACCTTAAGCAATGAAACTACAAACACATTAATATTGAGAACAATTATTTTTTACGAATGGGACACGAGACCGATGTTTCGGAAAGCTTCAAGATTTCTTGTTCATGTGAAATTTTATTTACGTGAAGTTTTGGTTATGTGATGAACATAGAACAATCATTGTTGTTGACGACGGACAGGTTAAATTAGTCGACGGATAGAATTAAGGAGAGTAAAAGAGCAATGCTGGAAACAGAGTAGCTTGGGGTCTCAATCTTCCAAGAATTACATCAGCAATGCCAGTCACTTCTGCATGCATGTAATAGAGTATGAGTTATGCCTTGAACACTTTGTTGAATTAGGATAATGAGAATATGAGATTGTTGAGGTGGTAACCCATAACACCTGGTTTAGGATTTGTCCTTCACGTGTGGTTGGGAGAAATTAGAAAAACTCTAGTATACCACAGGCCCTCAGCTTCACACTGAAGGTGCTTTGGATGATATTATGTATTTGTATATAAGCTGTAAAGAGTGTGGAGTGTATGTAGGAAATGTGGGGTAATAGAAAATGTAAAGCGTATGTTCAGAGAGTGGGGTGTGAGAGTATTATAGAGAAATATGTGGAGTATATTAAGATGATTTTTAACTAAAATAACAAAATGTAGGGTGTATTAAGTATGTGAGGTGTGTTCAACAATATGTGGGGTGTTAATATAACAAGCTTTATCTTCTTTTTGTTGTTGGAATGTTATGAGAATATTTATAAAAATATGCTTATCTATAAATAATAAACACAAAAAGAAACAAAAAGATGCTTATCTATCTAAAAATAATATAAAAAATAAAGTGAATAAAAAAAAGATAGTGAGTAATAAATGTCAGCAAAATGGGGACTATTTAAATTTTAAAGAGAAAATGTTGTGGCCTATTTTATTTGACAAGGTTAGGGTGGCCAGCGGCAAGGGAAGAGAGAGTGAGAGAGATGTGTTTGTAGAATTGTAGGGGAATGTGTTTTGTTATCCCTCTTACATTGTGCCTTTATTTATAGTAATAAAAAGAGAGAAGATATTCATTCATTCCCAATGAATACAAGTTGTAATAGGAAATGATAACTAGAATCCAATCTAATCTAGGATTTACATAATCACATTTAAACTAGGAAAGTTTACAGCACTCCCCCTTAAGTGTGTAAATACTTAAGGTAGATTCAGCATCATGCAGAAGTTGAGGAAGTCGACTCGTCGGCACTGATTCCAAGGAACAACGCTTATTCTCAATAAAGTAGGAACTTGCATAAGTAAGTCTCACTAAAAAAAACCCTAAGGCCATGGAAAAAACCCGAGTAGGGACAAAATCCATAGTCTAAGGAAAAATGAGTGAGAAATGCAAAGTCAAAAGAAACGTCTATGGGATGTCATTAGAGATATGACCAATCCAAGGTGGGTGCCTCGTTAAAACCTAGTTAGGTAGCAAAAATCCAATGGGAAAAATGCTTCTAATCGTAGGGAAAAAGAGTACATTAAGGTCAAGCAAGTAGCTTCAGAATAGTCCCTTTGAGTTTGACACAATTCTAAAGAGAAATAGCAATGTTACAACTCAGAAAGTTTACGCAGGACCAATTCCATGAACAAGCTTTTGAAACGTTGTCTTCTGTAGTGATTTGGTGGAGAGGTCTGCCAGATTGTCTTGTGAACAGATTTGCGTGATTTCAATCTTTTGATGCTCTTGTTGTTAATGTGAAAAGAAAAACTTTGGTGTAATGTGCTTGGTGTTGTCTCCTTTGATGTAACCCTTGTTGAGTTGTTTGATGTATGTTGCGTTTTCTTCAAAGATCATCGTCAGGACATCAACGGTGGGATAAAGATCGCAGGAGCTTCAAATATGGCCCACTACTACTCTCAACCAAAAGCATTCCTGAGTTGCTTCATGTAAGGCGAGAATTTCAGCATGGTTAGACGAAGTGGCAACTAAGGTTTATTTAGTTGACCTCTAAGATATTGTAGTGCCTCCAACGGTAAAGACATAACCCGTTTAAGAACGCGCCTTGTGCGGATCAGACAAGTATCTTGCGTCGACATAACCAATAAGGCGAGAATCGACTCGAGAAGTAGGAGGTGCGGCATCACTCGAGGATCCGTAGAGATAGTACAAGCCCAAATCCGTAGTACCTTAAGGTAACGGAAGATGTCTTTCACACCAATCTAGTGTATGCGTGTAGGTGCATTACTGTATATTGCCAAAAAATTAACAACAAAGGAGCTGTCGGGTTTAGTGCATTGAGCTAAGTACAATAAAACACCTATCACACTTAGATAAGGAACTTTAAATATTAACAGAGATTTGAAAATTCTCGACATTCTATCAAAAACCCTAGAAATTCGAATTGAAATTTTAGAGATATTCCAACGAGATTCGAGAATCTCTGTCAATTGGTGTCGGCAACGAGCTTCAGGCCGTCAAACATGGTGACCTGAGGTGTGAGGATGGATTGCAGGCCATCCTGCGACGGTGGAGACGCCGTGGTGGGTGTCGGGGTGTTTTGGGTTTCAACCTGGAGCCCAAAGCTCCAGCTTGGGGACTCGATGCAGGCTGCAAGCCTGGTGAGGGAATGGGCCGAGCCATCGCAGGCTGCTGACCTGGTGGCTTGTGGCCTTGCATGGTGCATAGGCACGGGTTCAAAGAACTCTAGGTTCCCAATCGCAAATTTTCTCTCCTTTTTATTTTAATTCAATTCTTATATAATTCATTGCATATTCAATTCAATAATTTAAATCATGTACATATATTTGATGCAATTCATGGCAAATATCAAATTCACATAATTCAACAATTATGATTATGAGGCATACACAATTTATGTAGAATCTAAAATTCGTAAAACGTAAAGTTAGGTCATTCATCATGGTGAATGTTCATGCTATCAAGGCTGCAACAATATCAAAATAAAAACCGTTGTTTTGAAATAACCTGATTGCGTGATGATATGGATGAACTGGTTTGATGTAGAAAAATTCTCCAATGTCAGATTCCTTAAGCGCAGTGGTAGGAGCGAGCTGATAACGTATTGTAGCCTATTTTATCTGACAAGGTTAGGGTGGCCGACAACAAGGGAAGAGAGAGTGAGAAAGATGTGTTTGTAGAATTGTAGGGGAATGTGTGTTGTTATCCCTCCTATAATGTGCCTTTATTTATAGTAACAAAAGGAGAGAAGATATTCCTTCATCCCCAAGGAATACAAGTTGTAATAGGAAATGATAACTAGAATCCAATCTAATTTAGGATTTACACAATCACACTTAAACTAGGAAAGTTTACAACAGAAAAAAATTATTAAAAAATGAAAAGTCTGGAGAAAGAAACCCTTTGTCGTCTGTCATCTTCATCTTCTTCCCTATGTTATGTTCTCCAACTTAGCTTCTTTGTTCGGACGGTTTTGATTTGGATATTTTTACACATTAAAAAAAAAGCAAAAAATGGAAAGGAAAAAAAATGCCGAGCTGCCCTGACGTGTGCCTTCGCCGCCTAGGTACGCTCCGGCGACGCCTTACGCTGCCCCTGGAAAACAGAGGTGTCAAGCTACCTGCCCAGCCTTCGAGGGCACCTAAGCGCACCCCTAGGCGAGTATTTTATAACATTGCTCTCTCATCTAAATAAGATTATAATCACTTAAAACATATGACTTAATATTCTAGTAAATAAAGCGTTGAGTTTTATTTATGCATAGTGTAACAGTTTTGAATTTTCCTCTCCCCCAAGTAATTAAACAAAAATGATTTATAAGCACTTACTCAAGATAGGACACATGATGGTGGTGGTGTAGCCACGTGTAGCTTATCTAAACACCAAAGGTGAGAGAAAGGATCTGTAAAACCAAACTCAGTCAGCACACACAGTAGCCAGTCTCTCCAAGCTTTGAGATATGAAACTGAAAGTATCCACTTCTTCATGCTTCTGAATCCCTTCACAAACAGTTCTAAAGAAAACCCCCAAAACCTTAAACCCAAAATTTAAACAAAAAAATATATGGAACTATCATCAAAATCAATGATTTCAAGTTCCAATTTCTCCATGCCAAATCCAAGTGTTCATATTCGCCGCACCATAAGCTTCTTAATCCCGACTCAAACGCGAACCCGAACCCAAGTTGTTTCTTCATTAATCACCCCCACTACCCTTACCAAGAAAAGTACAGAGGCTAGCACTGGGCCCACAATGCCAACCATGGCTGAGATACTGGACTCGTCAAAATCCCAGAACCTGGACCTGCAGCTCCAAACTGTGGGACCGTTTTTCAGAATCACAGCCAGAAGCTTGGAGACGAAGAAAGAGCTCGGAAAGGCGGAGGGGCTCATAAGGGTCTGGCTGAAAGGGAGGATTCTTCACTTGGAGTCCATCAGACTCAAGAGAGAGACTCTGGGGATGGAGAAGTCGATATTTGGGATCGGTTTGTTTCTTGGAGCTGTTGCCATTCGGTATGGATACGATTGCGGTTGCGGAACGGCTGAGCTGCTGGCTATCAACGACTCCGATATTTACCACCACAAGGTTCTTTCTTTGACTTTCATGTAATGTGTCATTTTAGTTTCCGAAACATGGGCTAATAGAACTGGTTACAAATTTAATAAAAAAAAATGAGCCTTTTATAAATCGCGATTTATCTTCTGTTTACAGTTCACGTAGTGAAGAAGCTCTACTTGTTATTGACGGTTTGTAAAAAGGTTCTGTTCGTGCATGTAATTTTTTTGTTCAGCTCGTGCGGTTCTATTCAAGAATCGGATTCAAGGCTGTACATGAAGTAACTGGTTCGACATTTGGAGACTACGCCCATATGCTGGTCTGGGGAGGAATCGGGACACGAATGGATGCCAGTGTTGAAGCGCTACTGATCAAATGGTGCACCAGGTTCAAATCTCGAAAGTGACCAGTGGACCGCATTCAGTTGTTATAATACATTTGCACACTGCTGAATATGATGGCTGTAATACTGAAATGGAAATGTTCTCCATACACACCGATTTTATTGAGCTGGTGTGCGGATCTAAAGCACAAGATTTTCATGTTTTTGTGGAACATCTCTATGCCGTTCAAGTCCGCTCTCAAACCACGGAGAATTTCTATGGCGCAGGTTAAACTGTACGGAGCGAAAAGCAAATTAAAGGTGGATGCAGCTCCATAAACTACTGAGTAGAGTTCCAAGCCATTAGATAAAATCAGCGGGAGATGCAATACTAGTTTATTTGTTGGAAACTCCCAGCTAGTTTGCAACTAGATCATATAAATAAAATCCTTCAGTTGTCGCTACAATGATTTCGAATTTCAGATACAGATTGCTCCGAAACACTAGCACTAGACCTGTTGAACCAGCAGATTTCTAAACTGATAGAATCATACAGATCTATAAAAACTTATATCAGTAGAAACATCCATCTAAGAATTGCATCAGTTGCATGTGAAAATTGGGAAATCATTTAAAGAGCAAGAGAAAGTGCCAGTCCAATTTTAGGAATCTTGTCAAGTGCCTTGGTGTTGAACTCGCCCGAGATAGACAAGCGCGACTTGGGTCTAATACTATACTGCAGGACAGTTTTAACATCTCCGTGACCATCGAGTCTAGCTTTCACCACTGTTTGATGGTCAACCGTGCACGATCCTCCAACTGTCAAGCTGCTTCTCTTTGTTGAGAGGTTCTGAGTGAACTCTACCACTGCTGCATTCTTCTTTTCTTGATCAAGATAATGAACGTACGATGCTGTTACCAAGCCACCCTTGTTTCCCCTAAACATATCACAAAGATAGCATATTAGAAACTCAAATCTGCATTTTGGCCTCTACAAAATTTGTTGATAAGTTTAGTTTTAATCAGACGCTTTATCTGCCTTCATAGTTATAGGGTTTGTAGATTGAAATGATGAAATGAAAAGACTTACAGAATTATTGAAGCATCAGAATTGGGACTCTTCATGCTAATGCCTGCACTACATTTGGAGAGTGTGCTGGAAGCAGTCTTGTATTCTGCCTCCATACCGATGACAATGCTTGCACTACCGACGGTTGCTGAAAGGTTGATTGCAGGTGACTGGCACAGAGAAACAGACACAGCTGCGGCACCATATTCTTGGCGTGTTTGAAACCGGAGCTGTGAAACCAAGACGAGTGAGTTGTTTTATAGTTTGAATTAGATGTGACCATCACACAGCATCAAAGGGTGAGCTATTTCGGAAACAGAAATTACTTTTATTTTGTTGTTATTTTTTCTATGGTAGATTTTGTAACAAGAACACCAAACAACGAGACAAGTACCTTGCTAGATTTGTACTCAGGCAAGCTGAATGAAGCTGAAGCTGAAGTCTTTGTGCTTGACAGAAACTTCGTACTTAAAGTTCCAGTAACCTGTCATAACAAGGGGGACATAAAAGAAACGCTTGATCCAACAGTAAAACTACATAAAAGAACCAAACCCACTTTTGAATCCGTATCAATTCGGCAGTTGAAGGTGGCATTCTTGTATGTGTACGATCCTGCAACAGCTGCACTTGATTGTCCTCCAATCTTCGCGGAGGTTGAAGATGTAAGGTTCTGAAAACAAACCCGAAAATACACTCACCTTTCTGTCTAACGTTTTAGAGGGGGTGCCAAGATAAGAAGAACATACCACTCCGCCATCAATGTGGGACGAGAAACTGAACCTCTGGCCCTTGGAATATCCCACTGTAAGCAAGTCTGCCGGAACCCAAAAGAGGTTAAGTTTAAGGACAATACTCGAACAGGCTTTTTGCGATGCAAGAAACGAACACACACAGAAATCTGGAGAAGAATTAGATAGAAAACCTTTAGCTTTGTGACCAAAGTCGGAGAAAAGTGGAGGGCCCTTGCTGCTGGTTGTGCTTTTGCTCTTGCTCTTGCTTTTTTGCTTAGGCTTGGAGGAGGACTTGCTCATTTTTCTTGACGGAGACACCAATGGACCTTACAGAAAGACGACCACATCAAAATATAAAGTTTTTTTCTTTTGATCGACCAGAGAGTGGAGACACTTGTATAATTGTTTATTTTATAGCTTGACACATCTGCTCGTCGGCGCATCCTACCCGCAACGGGTAGTTAGCCAATATCAAACTGTTTGAGATAGGGCAGTGCTTTTTACGCGCACCTCTCAAATTTTCAATCGTCGAATTGAATAAATTAAAAAAGATCAATAAATAAAAATAATAAATGTGTGTGGAAGGTAAAATAAGAGTGTGAATAGTACTACTATTTTAGGTATAACATGTCTTAGTGCTTGACTCATCCCTTCATCGGCACACCCTACCTGCTGCGTGAAGGCCCTAAGGCCGTGTGAGCATGGGTCTTTGTGTGCTTGACTTGACTCATTCTCTCGTCTCACAATCAACTTTTTTTTTTTGGGTTGAAAAACCGGGCTAAATGCTAATATAGTCCAAACAAATTATTCAATAATAAATCTAGATTATGACATCTAATGTTGATTCTCACGAACAAAACTAACTGAACTTAAAAGAGAATTATCAAATTAAAAAGTTGTCTAAATCTAAATCAAGACGGTAGGTCGTTAAACTATCGGTTACACAATCTTTGTGAATGGTTGAAGTTTAATACTCACAAGATTGATAAACCCCATAGAATCGAATATTTGCCCCATTTGTATGCTTCTCCGTATTTGTTTAAGCTTAATGTTGATGGTTGCAAGAGCAGAAATAATAATTTCTTGTAAGTGGTGTTTTAAGAGATTTTGATGGTAAATGAATTTTTGGATTTTGCACCAAATTTGGGTACATGTGAGATTCTCACTACTAAACTTCATTTAGATTTACAATTGACATGGAGATTATGGATTAATAAATTACAGTGGAATCAGACTCTGCACTCATAATTCATTTGTTGTCGCAAGTTGTTGGCAATCATCATCCTTTGGGTTCTTTTATTTTAGTTTGTCGAAATGTTACTTTTAAGATCTTGGCAATTCGAACTTTTTTTATTTATTTTTATTAGAGATTAGAGACATTGGAAAGACTTGAGACGATGTTTCCATAATTATCAAATTATAATTAGTATATGATTTTTTTCACAATAGAGATTGTTATAACTGTATATATTATACTATCTTTAATAATTAATACAAGGAGAGTCATAATTTACACAGTTGCATTTGTTTATTTTAGAATTGACTCCAAAATAGAAAGCTTCTTGGTCAACAAAACTTTTCCTATTGTTTTGTTGGGGATTAAATTCTCTCGCTCGTGCTTTGTTTGTTCCAAAGTCAAGGGTACCTTGCATTTTGGGCTTCGTCTCACTTGCATACTAAGTCTGTTTTATAGTTACTTAATACTACGGTCGAGTGATATTTATCTTTATTTGAGATCTTATATTCAATTCTTATTAAAAACGAATATAAATTACAATATTATTAGCCCATTATGAGGTTAAGTTTACCCTCTCTCATTCGTGTAGATAATATCGTTTGTTTAAAAAATAGTAAATTACACAAAACTACTTCAACTATGTGTCAAACAACAATCTCATACCTCATGTTTTAAACACTGTAATTTCATACATCTACTTATAAATTCATTGCAATGGTAGACCTCTGTTAACTTTTCTATTAATTTAGCTATTAAATGCTAACGTAGAAGGAGTGGGGCCCACTCTTTCCCCAACTAAAATTAAAAATAAAATTTTATTTAACAATTAAAATGAAGTAAAAATTTTTTTCTTCCTCAAATTTTTCCATTCCCAAAAATTGTCCAGTTCCTCAAATTTTTCAAAAAAAAAAAAAACCCCTCGAGACCCTCGCCGATTCCATCCACTCTCGTCGTCACCTTAGGCGCTTCAATGTCGGCGAGTACTGCCCCGTATTTAATGGCCTCTTTGATATCTGCCAGGCCTCCGCCGGCAACTCAATCGGCGTCGTTGGTTCTAATGTGATTCCCATTTGGGTCGTTGAATTCCGGGTTACGACCCGGGTTGAACTCGGCGGCGAGCAACGGGGCGACGAAGGAGATGGTGGCATTGGTGAAGAGGCCAAAGTATTGGCTGGCGAGGGCGTTGGGTGGCGAGATGGAGTTGGAGAGGACGAAGCAGAGGACGAATCTCGGGATCGATGCAATTTTCGGTAGGACAGAGAAGACGAATGAGGTGGTGAAGGAGGCGACGGAGGTGAAGCTGGAGGTGGGTTTTATGGGAATTTTTGTTGGGTAGAAGACGCAACCGACGGCGAACTGGTTGGTGTTATTTGTGAGGCGAATAAAGGTGTAGAGTCAGGCGGCATTGGTGATGTTGGAGAAGGAGTTGAAGAGGAAGTCAAGAGCAGAGGTGGGGAGAGGAAGAGGTGGTTGAGGAGAAGAACGCTGAGTACGGTTGAGAAGGATAGGTGGGTGGACGGTGCAGGTCTTTGGAAATGTTTGAGGAAGAGTTTTTATTTATTTATTTTTTTTCATTTTAATTGTTAAATTCATTTTATTTAATTAATTTTTTTATTTTAGCTGGAGAATGAGTGGGCTCAACTCCTTCGACATCATCAATTAACAGTTAAATTGACAAAAACTTTAATAAAAATTTGACATTGCAATTAATTCATAGGTTGAGGTATGAAATTGCAATGTTCAAAATATGAGGTATGAGATTGTGATTCAACCCATAATTAAAGTAGTTTTGCATAATTTACCATATTGTTTTTAGTTATTATTTTTGTATTTTTCTTTTTAATATCTTGAACTCAATTGAAAATATAAGAGGAATATATAAAAGTTGAAGAATGATAGTGGAAAACGTAAAAGGTACAAAAAATAAAACAAAAAAGCATAAACTATTTTAAATTATTTTTACTTTTAAGATTTTATTCTCATTCATTCTTTGTTCTCCTCCCTCCAATCATCCTTCTTCAACTCTCCTTTCTCGTATTTGAAGCAAAAAACGTGAAAACTAAAACCTAAAATGAAATGTTTATCAAGCAAGCTGTATTACACCTCTCAACCTACACATAATCATAAATAAGAGCATTCATCTATATACTCATAGTCAATGATCAATTTTCTTTGATATACATAGTATATTGTATTTAAAAAGTCAAATAAACTTTTTAGGTTAAGATTAAGGTCTCTAAACCCTTGACAACAAGTCTGAACCACCTCATAAATGTTGAAGAATTTAAAATTACACATTGGAAATAGGGCATATTAAAATGCAATAACTAACTTAATACTTACTGTTTCTACTGCTAAGTACCAAATCTTTTGCGATAAAACCACACATATTGGGGTATCCAAGTGTTTAAGATGAAGGCAACATAAGCACTCCATTCCATGAAGCTCACATCAAATTATCAAAATCATTAGCACCATACATCTAAGTCATGGGGAATGGATATAGAGGTTATTGTCAAAATACTCCTTATACATTACCTCTGCAAATACTCTAGGATATAAAGTCACTTAATATGGACCAACTGAATGAATGGTTAAATGTGCAACTAAGGATCTAACAACTAAGAATTTCGATGCTATTATCTAGTTCATACTAAACAAATAACTTTTTTCTGAACTGGACTATGATTAGTTTTCTCGCTCTCAAAAATGAGTGTTGAAGCAAAAAATAAATAAATGAATCTAACACTATAAGAAAAATGGGCATTGGGTATAAAACAAAAGACACAAGTGAGAATTTTGTGTCTATTTGACCACCAAAAGACTGACATAGTTCCCATTCTATAGAGGGCACAAGATTGAAATAGTTCCCATTCCGTAGAGGGCACCATCTATGGTGCCCAATGTAAAAAAAGGATGACACAAAACAATAATGGCACGGGAACGGTGTCGAGTGGGGTCACCTGACAACATTTTGATTGAAGCTAGACACCAAAAACTTTTTGTGTCTATCAAATTTGTGTGTTAGCACCACCATATATATTTTTTCGTTTGTCTTTACATCTAGCACACACAAAAAATTAGATAATAAATTAAATTTATAAAATTATGGTGGATATGTTTACCAATGACGAGAAATACCACTAGACTGTAGTACTAAGTAGCGTGTTTTAGATTTACGATGAATCATTTCCATCTGCAATGAATGCTTGTTAGATTCTTATCTTTTTGCAGTTGCTTTTTAGATTCTAATCTTTCTGTAGGTTGGTTTTTGATACTTGATGTTGATAATATGATATTTTGTCTTTATCGTAAGTGTTTATATTTTTTTACTGTATTAGAAATCCTTCATGCAGTGACACATAATAAAAAATTATGTCCATAGGGTCATCTGTCTAATCAATCGTATAAAGGCGTAGTGGGGTCTTCAGATAGACAAATGACACAATTTGAAAATATATGCCCATTGAATATTAATAATTTTAAGCTTCCTTTTTATGACACAAATTTTAAAAATTGTGTCCAGTAAATATTAATACATAATAAATCATTCTACTTCCCTGTATAGCAAAAGAATATGTTGACACAATGATGGATTTGTTACTTTATTCTAGCATTTTTGTAAACACTGCTTTACTAATTTTTCTATGGAAAATTTCAAACAAGGTTGCTTCATACACTTGTGTTTCTTTTGAATTTGATCAAGTTCTGCATCATTGAGAATGGGGGACAAGCGACGTCGCAGAGTTAGAATTGGAATCGAATCTCTATCATCACATTCGTCTATTGCTTCAAACATTACAACAACAAATACCACAACGAATCTTCCAGCTCGACGTCCACGACAGCCTGTTAATCCCAGGTCGAAACTAGCTGTGAATTGTGCGGGATGAACCAAAAACAACATTCAGATGGAAACAAAATTATAAACCAAAAAAAAATATATATATATATATATAATTCTGACCAATTACAAAGAAAAGATCATTATATTTTAGGGTCAATATCAGTTTACTACCCTCAAGTTTCGTGATTCCTGGGGTTAGAAGAGGAATGGTTGAGGAGGTGATGATTATGGAGAAGGGGGGATTAACAAGGAGGAGAGAAAAGGGGGAGCCGAAGAGGGTGTTGCATAGGCAAAAAAGAATGGAGGTGGAAGAAGGGTGTGGGTTCAGTTTTTTTATTTAATTTAATTAATTATTTTAATTTTTTTTAATGACACGTGGCACCTAGTCATTGGTCACGTGGGCGTCACGCCATCACTTAATGGGAGAATTAACAGTTTGACTAACGGATGTATGAGACTATCCCAAAATTAACACTTTAGGTATGACTCTGGGATGAAAAAAAATTCATGTACTAAATGTTGAAAACCACAAAACTTGAGGGTAGTAAATTGATATTGACCCTAAAATATAATGATCTTTTCTTTGTAATTGGTCAGAATTATATATATATATTTTGGTTTATAATTTTGTTTCCATCTGAATGTTGTTTTTGGTTCATCCCGCACAATTCACAGCTAGTTTGAAATATATGTCTACCATTTGAATTATTTTAATATTGATTATGTTTGTGTGAGTCCCTCTTCCTCGTGCAAACCCCCTCACCTCACTCAAAACTCTCATTCTCTCTTAGTAACTCTCCCTCTCTTTCATCTCTATCCCTCACCTCTGCAACTCACTATCTTGCCCCCTCTTTATCTCTGCAAGTTTAGGGAAAAATCAAGAAAACTCACCTCGACATGTAGAGCTTAACCTTATGCTTTGTTCCCAGAAAATTGAACAGGAAACCAAGGAACCTACGAGCACCGTCGCGGCTCGACTTCCCGACAATAAATATCTTTGATTCCAGCAAAGGTTAGCTTCGAAAACACCTTAAATGGTTTCCAATCGTTGTTTAGGCTCATATTCATGTACTGTTTCCATTCATTGTTTAGGATGTATTCATGTACTGCATGCATGTTTTGGTGAAGGTTTACCACAAATCGACTGGGAGAAGTGAGCTCGAATCGAGCTCTGGAAGGTTTCCCCAGAAATCGGCCACTCTTGTCCTCGTCGAAGAAGGCGAGTACAAGCTGTACTCGCGGCGCGTTGGCTACGCGTGGCGCTGCAGTGGACAGCGTGTGGCCTCCAACTGGGTCTAAGGTAAACCTAAAAGCCTTCCAACAACATTGTTGAATAGCTTGCATGTTTCCCAATTTATCCTTACTGTGTGAAGCTCAAAGTTGTTCTAGTGGAGAAAGTTGGAATTTTAGGATTATAGAATTTCCATGATTTCCACTTTTATATGAAATATTAGGATTTGGGCAATTGAAAATAGTTTATTATCACGATTTTTGCTCTATGGGACTTGAAATTTGATATTCTGGTAAATTATGCAACACTTCCAACTATTAGTAATTTGATAAGCTTTTCATTTTTTTAGTTAAAACTTCCCTAAATTATGTTGCATGTGTTTGGTTTCCTTAATCATTGTGCATCTGAAACGTTGGCCCAATTTCTTGTTCGAAATGTTTTTGGAGTTGAATTTACTAAGTGTTTGGTGCTATGTTCATCAATTATTTTGGTTCAGGAGAAGTCAGTTGTTGAGCCAGGCTCTAGCAATGATAGCAGTAGTCAAGCTACGAGTTCCTCTATGAGCTCTGGCCCTCTGGAATTTCATTTTCTCTTTTTGGTTTTGGTTGGCATTTGTGTCGACACTTAATACATAGTGTTTGAAAAGAAACAGCTATAAGTTACATGAAATCTTAAATTTTAAATTTTGCATTGCTATTCTGAGGTTATAAACTATTTGTTGTAAAGTCCTTCACCTCTCTTCCAACTTATAAACTAATAAATGATAACTTACGATGATCTTGTATGTTATATTGTTGAATGTTGTGTAGTTCCCCTGCCAAGTAGAAGCATGAAAGACAGCTCTAAAGCTAGAACCTACTTGATTATAAGCAAGGTTGGATTTCAATATACTTATTTATTAGCTTGTGCTTTGCAGAACTTACAAGGTTTTTAGCAGATGCTATCTTTCTTAGAAATTAATGTTTTGTACATCTTGTTTGCTAGTGATGATAGTTTAGCTGCTCATTTTAGTTGCATATTTTGTCTGCTATAATTTGGTATAACAAAGTAGTAATGCATCAGCATCACTGCTTTTATTGCTCGATACATTTCTTACTCATGTTCATTTTTAGAGGCTGGAGCAGGAGATGAAGGTTGTTTGTGGTGGTTGAGGGTTGTTTGGCTTGCGAGGAACTCAAGAGTAATGGTATTTGTTACATTGTAAGATTCTTAGGTTTAGTTGAGGTTTTTCATGGAAGAAAAAAATGTATTAGGAATTATATATATGAATAATTTCTTATTGATGGTATTACTATTTGATTTTATTTTGTAATATTTGAATTTTTTAATATATATTTAACCTAATAGGCACAATAACAAAATTGGGCTAGCATGACTTGGGAATGGCATCGGACACGGGTGTCAGAAAAGAGGCACAAAAAGACTCGTATTTATGCTTACCACTTTGAGCACAAAAGACCATATCGTTCCCAATGGTCAAAGGTATCGCTCTTAAAGGGCACACATAATATTATAGTTGTTGCACTGTTGCTATTGGTCTATGTGCACATATGTTGGGGCCATTTGGCCTCACAGGGCACAAATAGTTTATTGTGTGCATTGCCCATATTTTTTGTAGTGTAAGCTTAGCGCAATTAACTAGTAAAGAGACAATAAGCAGAATTACCACAACCAAATTACATATGCATTGCCAAGTGCGAGTGGCAACGTCGGGCTACTTTACTGATAACATATATATACAAGTTATCTTTAGCTCTGCTACGCATGTAAACAATCCCTAGAGCCTAGCGCCCCACATTGGATATAAGCGCCCCACATTGGATATAAAACTTTAAATAAAATTTCGGAGATGGAGGACAGGAGGGTCATTCTATCGGGAAGTTAGCTTTTTCTAATAGCTCTGAGCGGGAAGGAAATAGCTTACTTTTGTAGTTAATGGCTAAATCATGGGTCTTGGTTCTTTCTAACCGCTCTGTGTGTGTTAGAAAGTAAGGCTACTTTTGTAGTTTGATGACCAAGCCTTTAGAGTAGTTTGACTCGCCTAATCCTTCATCTATAAATAAAAAAAGTATATAAAAAACTTATATAGGCTTACATTTGTTCTTCTGACTGTCAAGCCTAATAGTGTAGGTTTGTAATTAAACACGACAATAAAATGATTAATTGTATGAAACAGTTGAGACTTGAGTTTAACTTAAGCCTAATAGGGCTCATCCTACCTGTTACGAAAGGTAGCAAGTAAGAGATAATTTTAAAATATATCTCATCTCTCCTTATTAGTGCCTGCATTTCATAATCAACTTTTACTAATTCGTAATTAGATTTAGAGAAATTGAATTGAGAAAAAGTTGAATTGAAGAGGAATTGGAATTAGATTCTTATAAAAGTTGTTTACTAAATTGTCTTAAATCAGAGTAGGAATAATGCTGATTCCAAATAGTTGTTTACCAAATATCTCTTATTTAGAATTTAAACCAATATAATTACTAAACTGCCAATGTTCTGAATAAGTTAACTTATGTGCTAGATAATAACTTTAATTTCCATAGCAACATATACTTATAAATTATAGAAACTTTCTAACTTTTTATAATATAATCCATAATTTTTTCCCCTTTTCCACCTCTTTAAAATCTGGGGTTTTTTTATTATTATAATTTTTATTTTGTTTTCCTTAAAAAAAAAGACCTATTTCATTGCAATCTCATTCTGCAATTAAGCGTTTCTCCAAACTACTAGAAATACACTATGCGTGGGGGGTATGAAGGGTAAAAATCATGCATTCATTATTGTCCCCAATTCTTATAATTCAATTTTCAACTCCCACTAAGGAATCCAATTCCTCCAAAAAGAGGAGTTAAGTTCCATTTTCATGTAGACCCCACACAATTTTGATTCCTCTATGTCTTAGTAAGTAATATGATTTTTAGTACCTATAAAAAGAAGGTAAAAATCACACAAAATACTTGCAAGAGTACAATAATGTTAGTATAGATACTCATACAAGGTCGTTCTCCACAATGACTATTTAAATAATTTATGTAAAATCAATTCCTAATTAACTAGTTAAAACTAAAATATTCATAAAGGAGATTTTGAATTTGGATAATATTAAAAACGAATTTTAATTAAAAACTAAGTAGCAAATTCGGCCAAAATTAAGAAGATAGAAGAAAAGAGTTTTTGAATACCAATTTATAAAAGCACTAGGTTCCGCCATCACCTAGCAATTCTATGTATTTTACCAATTACTTATGATCTACATATTTGAAAGTTAGGTTTTCCTAATATATATTCTACTTGGAATCTCCAACATAGAACGTATATCTAACATGCAATTCGTCCAGACGTTCGGATTAAATATGAACATGACACTCATTATATTTTGTGAAAACCCTTTCAAAAACCATGCAACCCTTAAGACGTGGTGTTCATCTTAAGTGAAATTGCAATTATTAACCACAAGAAGTCAGCGTCAATTTTAGGGAACCTTCCGACTAAAATTGCACCAAATTACTTTGCTAAAGATCCTAAAGGTGATCAAGCATAGAGACAATTAGATAGTTTAAAATAGTGATCAATAATTCAAAGTATGCGTGCAATCAATCATAAGCAATTAAATAAAAATTATGTATTCATGGTAAGGCTAAAGACTTTGCCATGGGAAAATGGATTAGTTATGCATGTTTATAATTAAAATCGTAGAAAATATTATTATGAAGGAAATGATTGAAAACACCTTAAAGTAAAAGTCTGAAAATCTTCAAGAACCCTAGCCAATTTCCTATTTCCAAAGTCGCGTAAAAGAAGAAGTAGTAAAATTGTCACATCCTAGCCTGTGGCAGATCACTTCTCGGGCCCGCTCCACCACCGTAGCACGATATTGTCCGCTTTGGGCCCCGACCACGCCCTCACGGTTTTGTTTCTGAGAACTCACGAGCAACTCCCCAATGGGTCACTCATCATGGGAGTGCTTTAGCCCCATTCTTGCTTAATTTCGAAGTTCCTACAGAACTTAAAGCCAGTGAGCTCCCAAAAGGCCTCGTGCTATGTAGAGATTAGAATATACATTTAAGGATCACTCCCCTGGGCGATGTGGGATGTCACAAAAATACTAGGGCGGCCAAACCTTATATCCCTCTCATCAACTATCGCATAGTTCCTAATCAAGTCTTTTGTTCCAACTATGAAACCAAATAATAATAAAGTATATTAAAAAAATAAAGTCATAAGTAAGTTAGGAGAATTTGGGAACTGTCCAACCACGTTTTAGCCTGAAATATCCCCCAAATCTGGCCCATGATAGCTTGTTTTAAATATTGAAAAATTCTGAACACATCCCTAGAAGGGGCTGACTCCAAAATAGGTCATATTGGGCTCCAAAACTTGCAATCAAGCCCAAAATGTCATTTTTCCAACATTGCGCTCTGCCCCTTTGTTCTATCGTCAGAAAATAACTACTTTGTGGAAAAATCTGATATTTTGACACGATCAAGCTAAGTAACTCACAAACGTCCTCCAACTGGAATTACTCCAAAATTCATCCATTTGGTCACGTTTTGGCTCATAGGAAGTCAAAAAATTTATATTGAAAATAGAATTCAAAATATCAAAATTCTTTCAAAATAATAGCCAAAATATACTAAGAATATGATTATATATATAATACAAAATCTACTCATCAGTAAACACAAGAATTATCTGTAATGGAGATCAAATTCCTTATCTTCATTTTGATTACGGTGTATAAACATACCCTTTTACACATCCAAGTCTCCGAGACTCTATCTCATGTTCGAATTGTTGTCCTCAATATTACTTGTATGGACCAAAGAAATTTTTCACTGTGCCGACCAAGGAACAAAATATCGCCGATAATTTCGTTTTTTTCACATGGCGATATTTTCATGCATATACACATAATTATCGTCATAATATCACAATATTTTCGATATTATCGACAAAATCGCCAAGGCTCCGTCGTCGGAAACCTGTAGCCGAGGCTCTGTCGTCGCAGCTGCCAAGATCTGCGCCTCTCTCTGCAATCCGCGCTCAGACCCATCAAAATCCGCAATTCCTTCTCTTCGGATCCCAAAACCTGCTTGGGTTTGATGGTGCTCGCCGGAGTGTGCGCCACTGTGGTGGAGGTCACAGTGGTGTGGGTGTGGTGTGTCTGTGCTCCGTGAAGGAGAGTTGCAGAGATGGGGGGAGAAGAAACAAGGAGAGGAATGAGGGAAAAGGTTCGAGGGATTGGGGAAGCGGGAAACACGGGGAAGTGGGGGTGTGTGTGTGTCTGTCTGCTCTGGGAAAGAGAGATGCAGAGAAGAGATGGGGCGGGGAGAACCGGAGAAGAAGCAAGGAGAGGGAGGGTGTGTGTGTGTGGAATGAGGGAGAAAGATCGAGAGATTGTGTGTGTGTGATCGGATCATATTTATATATATTTTTATATCAAATTCACTCGTCTTTTCTTAGTTAGTTCGTTATATTTTGAGCTATTTACGTTATTTTTATGTTTTATTAGAATTTATCAAGTTAAGAAAATAAAAATAGAATAAGTGAAGTGTTAAGTAATAATTTCATCTAAACTATCTTGTCTGTTGAATTATACTTATCATTTGGAAAATAATATATATATATATTTATATATATATATATATTTATATATTTAAATATAATTTGTTGTGTGTGAATGATTAAAAGGATTCGGTGGAAACAAAATGATGAAAGCAGCACAGAGAATGATCATGAGAGGCACGGTGCAAGGCAATGATGCTAGGGAGGACCATGTGGGCAGCAGAAAAGATAAGAAAGAAAACAGAAAATTAAAGAATAGAGAATGAGGAAAGCAGAAGCATCTTGCGAATGGAAAAGCACGGGACAGCTCATGAGAAAGGATTTGTGCATCTGGTGAGGTCCTGGGGGCCTTAATATAGAGGGCAGCGCCCTTTGAGAAGAGAGGGGGGGCTCTCGCGGAAGAGAGCAAGTCAGGGAAAAATAGGAAGAAGTAAACAGGAAGTGAGCACGGAGGGGACTTGGAGGGAGAAAAGGGCGAGAAGCTCTCGGTAGAAGAGAGGGCAGAGAGGTGAGGCAAATGGAGGAGGCTGCGCACGCAGCCAAAGAAAGAAGGAGTGGCGGTGGAGAGGAAAGCTTCCAAAAAAGTGCCAGACGAGCAGCTCGGGGGAATTAGTGAGGCAGCGCCTGCAGCTTGGCTCGGTGGAGAAACAGGAGCTGCCACCAGGCAGCTCACGGAAAGAAGCACGAGAGAAGGCGCAGGTTTCTGGGGGGGGGAGTCACGGAGTAGAGGGCAGTCAGCCCTTTGACAGGAACCAAAGTCTTTGGCAGCCTTGGCACCACACGGTGCAAAACAAATTACTACTCCCCAATTCGGTTTAATCCTCCAAACTCTGTTTTAATTTCTGTTTTTAATATATTTATAATGTGTAATTAATTTGTGTTGGCTAGAGGTTAATTCAAAGCCATGATTATATTTGTAATTTGATTTGATACCTTCAGTTGTGATTTCTGAGTTGTGATTTAATTTGCTTAACTGCTTGATTAATAACTTATTTATGTTTGTCGATTAAGAATGCATACTTAATTTACATGCATGAATTTGATGCTAGAATATAAGTGAATTTCACCTAATCGTTATAAACTTATATTCATGAGTAGTGAAGGTTGCTAGTCACAATCGCGTTAAGTAAATTCCTGGCAAACGGATCATGCTGTTCATAGTTACGAATGCCTTGTCAACACTTATGATTTTCACAGAACATAATGATCTTTAATCGTATCTCTATTGTGCTTTTCACGTAGGGAACTTTTAGAGAATGCGTTGAATTGTTGTATGCTGTTCATCCAATTCAATAACTTAAGGAAAATCTGAAGGTTAATTTAAGCGTACCTAATTAATCTGGAGTATTGAAATTTACAATTTATTGAAGGAACAACTGAAGGTCAATTTAGATTGCATATGTGTCTTGTGTGGAGAAAAACCCTCTAGCCAATCCGTCGTCCATCCATTCACCTTTATTTTATGTTTTTGTCAATTCTGTAATTTATTTAAGTTTAATTTACGTTTCGTCAAAACCAAACCCCCCCATTATTAAATTATATTATTTAGTTAATTTTTATTATTTTTAATCTTTTAATTTAATTTCCGTCCAATTTTAGTTCCTAGTGTTTATTTAATTTGTTTTCTTTGTTTTGAGTCATTTTAGTGTGTTTTGAATTATTAGAGTTTTTAGCCTAATTTTGTGTCCTTTAGTCTTGTTTAATATTTTTAAATTAATTTAGAGTAGATTAGCAATCCCTCCTAATCCCCCGCCTAGAACGATACCCTACTTACATCTTTACTACAACTGTCAAAAAGAGGGTTAAATTTGTGCGGTTTAAAATCCCGTCAAATTTTTGGCGCCGTTGCCGGGGATTAGCAAATTTGCTAATCCCTTGTTTATGTTTTTGTTTATGTTTTATGTTTTTGTTTGTGTTTATTTATTTTTTTTCTTTTTATTATTTTTGTGTTTTTGTGTTTTACTTTTGATATTTGATTTAGTTCTCTTTCTTTGATTTTAGGTACTAGAGAAGTAAGTCATGGATTTTGCTAGCATTCACGCTCAATTGGCAAATCTTACTTCTCAATTGTCTCAGAATGCCGGAAGGTCTACAATGCAAAGTGTCCCTACATATGGTGGGCAAGATCATTCCAATTCTATGTGGTGGGAAGCTCAACAAGTTCAACATGAAGAATATTGGCAGCCGTATGAGGAGTTCTGTCAATGGCCATATGAACCACCACAGCCTCCCCCTCAACCTTCACATCCAAATTCAGGTATATCAAATTATTATAAGGAAGTTATTCAGCAACTAAATTCTTTGGAGCAGGGCAGGGAAGCTCAACCATTTCAACAAGACGCATTTTGGCAACCAATTGAGGATTTCTATCAAGCAAAGGAGTTGGCTGAGTGGAACAATCAATTTGGGCAGAATGCATAATGCATGGAACAAATTCAAGAACAAATGGTTGAAGATGAGCCTATGGATGAATTGCTACTGCTCGAAGAGGAGGAGGATGCACAAGGCACGGCAAGGGAAGAACAACCCTTGCCGCAACTTCTAAACGAGGAAAAAGTGGTTGAGGAGCATCTTGAATTCATCAAGGAGGAAATTGGAGTGGATCACACGGCCACAATCATCACTTGCAATTTGGCCAAAATCAAAGTCCCTGAGACTTTTGAAAATGTGGTTTTTGTTATTGATTTTGAGTCGGAGAAAGATAGTAAGCCATCTTCTCCAATTTTAATTTTTATTTCATTTTATACTAACATGTTTCTAATTTTGATGATTCAGGCACCCGCTCTTCAATTCAGACCACTGCCGAATCATTTCAAGTATCACCTCCCATTAAAAGATAAATTCCATGCTTTGGAGCCGAGGGGAGGTTAAAGGAAAGATTCGTCCGGCTAAAGACGTTAAATCAAGCGCTTCTTGGGAGGCAACCCAAGCAACCAGATTTGCATTTCTTAACCCTCCTTTTTATTACCTTTATTTTGAAATTTTTGTTTTGTTTAGTTAGTTGTGTTATTTGGTTGATTTTTGTTTAGTTTGTGTTTAAATAAATTAAGGGCCTGGTTTATTTTTAGTGCGGATAAATAAAGTCTTTTTACATTAATTTACATATTTTAATTTACATATTTTATATTGCTTAAAATAAACTTAAAAAAAAAAATATTTAAAATTTAAAATTAAAATTTACATTAATTTACATATTTTGATTTACATTTATTTTATTTTGCTTAAAATAAACTTAAAAAAAAATTACAATAAAACGAAAACTAATCGCGTTCATTGGTCATTGGTCAGGTGGCGCCACAGAAGTCGACGGAGCTCCGGGAAGACGAAGAGCCAGAGTTGGAATCTCCGGAGCCGGAATGCTTGGTGCTACTCCAGAGGACGAAGGCAACATAAACCTCGGGAGTAGCACCATGAACCTTTCATGATCGCTCTGAATCCGACCGTCCGACTCCTGCAGCTGGTCTAGCTTCCTCTTCATGCTGGTCGAGTAACTAGTTGCAAGCATGTGCAACTCCTTGTTCTCGTGCCTGAGTCCTCTGACTTCTTGCCGAAGACTGGCCACCTCCGCCATCAGCGACTCCACCTGACGAGATCTTGCAAGCAGGCGCTGGCCCATGTTTGAAACTGAGCCTGCACTTTGGACGCTGAGGGCCAGAGATTCCTGAACGGCCAGCTCGTCCGACCGCCTAGATAGCATCCTATTGTCCCTTGGAGTGAGCAGATTTCTGGCAATCACCGTAGCGATGATTTCATTCATCATCATTGTGTCCCCGACTGTAAGAGGACCATTGGGGGATATGAAGGATGGATTCCAAATGTTGTTCGGAGAAGACGAGTCATCGTCTTCCCCGACATTCAAGTTTAGGCGACGATCGGAAGGGCAAGACATTTTTAGAAGGGGTTGGGGAAGAAAAGAGTTCGGAAAGATTAAGAGTGCATGAAGAGTTCGGAAGGAATAAGAGTGCATAAAAGAGTTCGGAAAGATTATGTGTGTTTACAGAAGGGAGTGTTTGAGGAAGGGAGTTCAAGTGTGATGTGAAGCAGAATTAGCGCCTCTATAAAAAGAAGCAAATCAAAGAGAGGCGCTCCTCTGAGGTTGAAGACGCGTCCTCGCGCAATTCGAAGGAGCCAGACACCTTTCTCAAATGCCGGAATCCTTTATCAAAAGCTGGGCGTGACTCAGACATCACGAGGGTTCAGTTTTTCCAATTTTGTCGTGACTCATCACGTGCAGCTTGGAGCGTTGCGAAAACCACGAGCCGCACCCGGATTTGAACCCCGGTTTTCAAAAGATCATCATTCCAGTTTGTCGTCACTCGTCGCATGCGCAGTCAGCTTCGCGGAAATTACGGACGCGTTGTCAGAAAGCGCGTAACGGGCACTGTTCATCCATTCACCGGCTGCCGACAAATAATGAAGGAATAGTTCCGGTTGTGAAGCCAAATTTCTATAAGTTCGACCTTCGCCTTCCACAGCAAAGGCACACCTTCACACCCTCTCAACCTCTCAACCTCTCTTCATCTCCGATAATGTCTTCCCAAAGAAAGCTTTCGAGTTACTCAGTGTTCTTCATCCCTTGGATCACCCCAGAAAACAAACCTTCCAGAGCAAAAGTATTTCATATCAAAAAGGTTAAAAGCAAAAGTATCTCATATCATGCTTTCTCCTCACCTTCATCTGAGGAACGTGGAGAAAGTGAGATCCTGATTGCTTACCTAGTCTTGCTCTCGAGTACTCATCTCAGACCCCTCCCAACACACTTCAAAAATAAACCTGTGTTGAGGTACTTCTTCAAAAACAAAAGTACCTCACAGACGAAGCAGGAGGAGTCTGAGGTGCATCTTGATGAAGGCGGAGGGTGAGATGATCCAAGAGTTCAAGAAGATGCCACACCTGCGTGGAGACCGGACTACTTGAAGCATGTGGAGACAACGTGCTGATTCATCCTCAACTAAGCTGAGGAGCACTTGCCAGAAGGAGGCCCATCCAGTTCAAGATGAAAGCTGTGGAAAATCAACAAGGACGACCAATGATCGCCTATTAGTTCTTTTCGTTATCTTTTATTATCATTTTCAATTTTCGTTTACTTTATTTTCTATTTTTTCTTGCGTGCTTAACTGTTTATTTCTGTTCTTTGCAGGAACGTTTGGTTATTTTCTCCCTTGAAGTTGATTACAAAATTTACGCTTGGGGGTCATCGCTTGGTTTTCTGCAAATTAGAGAAGTTTTCAGTCCCTTTTCTTTATTTTGTTTCGTATTATTTATTCATTTTATTTTTATTTGCATATTTTTGTTTTATGACATTGGGGACAATGTCTAGTTTAAGTGTGGGGGTATCAAGATAAAAAAATTGACCAAATTGAAAATTTTTGTACCTTCGACTTTGAACTGGTTTCATTTGTTTCCATGTTATTGCTTTTTGTTTTCTTAATTAGCTTTGTGTTTTACTTAATTTTTTCAGAGTTTTGTGTTTTATTTAATTTTTCTCGAAAAATTTAAAAAATCCAAAAATATTGTCTTGTTTTCCTTATGGTTTTAAATTAGATTTTTGTTAGTTTCCCGACCCAATGATATAATTGGATTAAATTTGAACCATGATTATCAAGAATTTAGTTAACATGTGTTGTATGAAATTCCTTATTCTCTTGTTAGTATTGTACATGTTTGATTATTCTTGAAAAACCAAATGCACATAGCCTTGTTGATGTGAAACTAAAGCATGAATTAAAGCTTCATATGTGAATTTAGTGACCATATACATCCTATGTGAGTTTTTGAGCCTATTGAAAGTGTGTGCATTTTTCATACACTCTTATTCTTTCATGTGTGATGAACTTATGTGAGATGCATCTCTAGAACTTGCGTAACGATCTTTTGAAATATTTGTCATTGATTGCATGAACTTGAAAATGATAGAGGCATTAGGTTCACCACCATGGCCCAAATAACCATATTTCCCAAAGAAAAAAAATGATATCACTAGATTGCCAATTTGAGCCGATATGTTGAGCCTTTTATTTCTTGTCACCAGATATGTCTACCCTTATACCTCAAACATGTTTCCTTACCCTTTCCAAGCGAGCAATTTGAGACTATTTTATGAGAAATGTTTGTGAAGTACTTGGAATGAGTTTGGCAAAAGAATAAGTGTGGGGGTATTTCATATTTGTATTTAAAAAAAAATGAGAAAAGAAAAGAAAAGAAAAGAGGAAAAGAAAGATTGTATTCAAAGAAAATAAAATAAAAAGTTTAAAGTTTCAGTTTAAGGGTGTGATTGGAGGTGTTAAAAGAATCGTTGGAAAGTTTGAGTTCTTATAAATCTCAACTAAAAGAATTGCTTGCAGTGTAACTTGGAACTTGTGCTTTCCTATTCTTTCGTTTCAATAGCCCTATCCCTAAGCCTCATTACATCCAATAAAAGTCCTCTTGATTTAAGTTTTGCAATTATGATTGTGGAGAAGTGATTTTTATGCAAGCTTATGGTAGAACTTTCACATTTGTTTCTTTGAGCGAAACACATTAAAACTAAACACATGTGTGATTGAGTGCATATCCAGTGAGAAGGTTGCTAGTTTGCATATGATGATTTTAAAAATAAAAACTTGAAATTGCATTAGCATGGCTATCTCACACACTACACTTCAAGGATGATTTAAAGATTACTGCTAATATTTGAATAAGGAAGATGAGTTTGAATTAATTTGTTTGGTGCTAGCTATGGTTCTTGATGATTTGCGTTTTCGAATGAAATTCTATGAGGGTTACATAGGGGGAAGCTAATGTTTTTCATGTTATTACTTTTTCTGTTTTCGTTGTTTTGCTCGAGGACTAGCAAAAGCTAAGTGTGGGGGTATTTGATCGGATCATATTTATATATATTTTTATATCAAATTCACTCGTCTTTTCTTAGTTAGTTCGTTATATTTTGAGCTATTTACGTTATTTTTATGTTTTATTAGAATTTATCAAGTTAAGAAAATAAAAATAGAATAAGTGAAGTGTTAAGTAATAATTTCATCTAAACTATCTTGTCTGTTGAATTATACTTATCATTTGGAAAATAATATATATATATATATTTATATATATATATATATTTATATATTTAAATATAATTTGTTGTGTGTGAATGATTAAAAGGATTCGGTGGAAACAAAATGATGAAAGCAGCACAGAGAATGATCATGAGAGGCACGGTGCAAGGCAATGATGCTAGGGAGGACCATGTGGGCAGCAGAAAAGATAAGAAAGAAAACAGAAAATTAAAGAATAGAGAATGAGGAAAGCAGAAGCATCTTGCGAATGGAAAAGCACGAGACAGCTCATGAGAAAGGATTTGTGCATCTGGTGAGGTCCTGGGGGCCTTAATATAGAGGGCAGCGCCCTTTGAGAAGAGAGGGGGGGCTCTCGCGGAAGAGAGCAAGTCAGGGAAAAATAGGAAGAAGTAAACAGGAAGTGAGCACGGAGGGGACTTGGAGGGAGAAAAGGGCGAGAAGCTCTCGGTAGAAGAGAGGGCAGAGAGGTGAGGCAAACGGAGGAGGCTGCGCACGCAGCCAAAGAAAGAAGGAGTGGCGGTGGAGAGGAGAGCTTCCAAAAAAGTGCCAGACGAGCAGCTCGGGGGAATTAGTGAGGCAGCGCCTGCAGCTTGGCTCGGTGGAGAAACAGGAGCTGCCACCAGGCAGCTCACGGAAAGAAGCACGAGAGAAGGCGCAGATTTCTGGGGGGGGAGTCACGGAGTAGAGGGCAGTCAGCCCTTTGACAGGAACCAAAGTCTTTGGCAGCCTTGGCACCACACGGTGCAAAACAAATTACTACTCCCCAATTCGGTTTAATCCTCCAAACTCTGTTTTAATTTCTGTTTTTAATATATTTATAATGTGTAATTAATTTGTGTTGGCTAGAGGTTAATTCAAAGCCATGATTATATTTGTAATTTGATTTGATACCTTCAGTTGTGATTTCTGAGTTGTGATTTAATTTGCTTAACTGCTTGATTAATAACTTATTTATGTTTGTCGATTAAGAATGCATACTTAATTTACATGCATGAATTTAATGCTAGAATATAAGTGAATTTCACCTAATCGTTATAAACTTATATTCATGAGTAGTGAAGGTTGCTAGTCACAATCGCGTTAAGTAAATTCCTGGCAAACGGATCATGCTGTTCATAGTTACGAATGCCTTGTCAACACTTATGATTTTCACAGAACATAATGATCTTTAATCGTATCTCTATTGTGCTTTTCACGTAGGGAACTTTTAGAGAATGCGTTGAATTGTTGTATGCTGTTCATCCAATTCAATAACTTAAGGAAAATCTGAAGGTTAATTTAAGCGTACCTAATTAATATGGAGTATTGAAATTTACAATTTATTGAAGGAACAACTGAAGGTCAATTTAGATTGCATATGTGTCTTGTGTGGAGAAAAACCCTCTAGCCAATCCGTCGCCCATCCATTCACCTTTATTTTATGTTTTTGTCAATTCTGTAATTTATTTAAGTTTAATTTACGTTTCGTCAAAACCAAACCCCCCCATTATTAAATTATATTATTTAGTTAATTTTTATTATTTTTAATCTTTTAATTTAATTTCCGTCCAATTTTAGTTCCTAGTGTTTATTTAATTTGTTTTCTTTGTTTTGAGTCATTTTAGTGTGTTTTGAATTATTAGAGTTTTTAGCCTAATTTTGTGTCCTTTAGTCTTGTTTAATATTTTTAAATTAATTTAGAGTAGATTAGCAATCCCTCCTAATCCCCCGCCTAGAACGATACCCTACTTACATCTTTACTACAACTGTCAAAAAGAGGGTTAAATTTGTGCGGTTTAAAATCCCGTCAGTGTGCGTGTGTGTGTTATCCGAGAGAAAAAAAAAACATTGAGTGTGTGTGTGTGTGTGTGTGTGTGTGGCACTTGGTTTTGTATGAAACCATGGTTTTGTGTGTGTGTGTGTGTGTGTGTGTGTATGTGTGTGTTATTCGAGAGAAATAAAAAACATTGAGGGTGTGTGTGTGTGGCACACGGTTTTGTAAGAAAGAATTGGAAGTGACTTTGCTCAGAAGAACCAAAAATTCTGTCAGAGAAGAACCAAAAAATCTGAAGAATTGGAAGTGACTTTGCTCAGAAGAACCAAGAATTGGAAGTAACTTTGCTCAGTTAAATTCATCATGCAATTCATTTCCTTCCAATTTATTGTGATAAACATAGAGATGATGAAGATAATGAAAATTTTGAACCTCATAGGAATTCTATGTGGTACTAAGTCACTCATGTATCTTACCATGCAATGTATAAAGTGTAAAATATTGTACTAATTCATTATATATAAATTATTATGGTGTGTTTAAACTTCTTTCATTAATTACTACATATTTTCTACATTCACAATGTTTGCCAGCTCGCTATATAATCAACTTAAATCAGTTAAATCCATCATGCAATGCATTTCCTTCCAATTTTTTGTGATGAACTAATAGATAATTGACTAAATAAACATCCTGCAAAGTTTCAATAAAAAATTTCAAGTTTTTCTTACAATTTCCGTGGTTTCCATATTATTTTTATCGATATCGATAATATCTCGATATTTTTATCGATATTTCCATATTTTTGGACTACCGATATTTCCGATATCATCGATATTTTATACCTTGGTGCCGACAACATGCTCTGGTACATCAAGTGTTATAATACAAATGATTACGTCTATATATATATATATATATATATATTATCTAACTACTTCTATTATGACAATAGGTATACTGAATCTTGTTTCTATTCCACTGAAAAATTCTTGTGCCAACCTTAAAAAAAAAAGGAAAAAAGAGTTCGGCGTGGCAGGAATCTGACTCTTGATCGTTATCAAAATCCTTGCCTGACCCGCTTAACATTTTGATCGTGCGGTCAAAATCACATCTCTCTCGAACAATACACAACACAAACCCCACAAACAGAAACGGAAGAACCCTAGCTACCTCTCTGCTCCACTGTTCCAGTGACCCTGAGTCCCCCCCCCCCTCTCTCTCTCTCTCTCTCTCTCTCTCGACTGGTGGCACTACCGGCCATATGTCGCGACGAGACAGTCGGGATTCCGACTCCAGACGACACCGTTCCAGGTTTGACAGAGAACCCAGGTATTAAATTGGAGCTTAATTGGGTTTAACGATTAATGCATTCAGATTGACCTACTATCGCAGTAGATGTAGCATTTTCGTGAATTCTGAATTCTGAATTCGTATGAAATTTGATGGTATTAACAAAATTGATTGATCTGTATATCAATACATATAAGAGTAATGCAGAACATATCGATTTCTTGTAGTATTTAATATTTAATTAAAACAAAGTGTTAATTCAAGCAGGTAGATTGTGTGCTTTGTTAAACAAAAATGTTAATTTAAGACTAATCTTTCATTTTTGTGAGCATTTGATTGAAAGATTCTATCTTTATGTCGAATGTCTCTGCCTAAGTAGCTTAATTTCCGTTTTGAAAGGTAATTTCTAAGTTAATCGTCTCCAACACGGTTATAATCATATAGAAATAGTTTGTTTTTAAGTAGAATCCTACAATTAATGATTGTTACTCGTTGCCTCAGTCCCAAGAGGTCCCGGAGGGGTGAGAAAGACGAAAAAGACAGAATCGCCAGCAAAGGTAATTTAGAAAGTGCGAAGCAGAGTGACCAGGATCAGAAGCACCACCCGAGGCTGCAAGATACATTGCCACTTGAATCTACATTAGCAACCGACTCAAAGGTGGAAAATGGGGATTCCAGAAAAGAATCCGATAAGAAACCCAGAGGACCTCATGAAGGAACCAAACACTCCACTAATCCAACTGAAATACCCCGGTCTCGATCTTATTTTCAGGTAGTGTATAGATTTATGAATATTATCAACTTGTTTTTTATTTCATACATGATGATGAACTAATCTCTTGCGCTCATATAATTTAGCTTAGGAATATGTATTATCTTGCAAAATACCACTGCCGAAGATATTTTTGCATAGTGATAATTTAGTTACTAACGTGCAATTTGTGTTAATGATTTTCTGGGCTGTGTCTAACCTCTTAGTCTATGACACAGCATGTCTTCTGTAGTTAATGTGTATTACATAGTGTGTATTCTGTAGGAACTGCCGTACGGTCTCATCCACTAACTTCCATTGTTCGATGCATATTGTTCGTCTGTATAGAACAATATTAGCACTTGTACATTGTTCACTTCCATGTGTCGAGGGTTTTACATCTTAGCAGGTTGTAGCAGTACATAGTTATTACTCTTGAATTTATGGTATGGTATTAAGGGGTTAACTTCTACATCAAAAGCAAGATATTTCTTATTAGATGAATAGGCAGCTGTGCACAAGAAAATGCGGTGATTTAATCATGTTTTGTTTCCTTGTTACGATGAAATACAGTATTGGATTTAAAGTCGAAGCTAATTGTTATGCATCCGTACATGCAAGTGACTAATATTAGGCTTGCCTGTGCATGTCTATTGTCTTGTAACAGCATGATGAGCGTGGTAATGCCGGGCAAGTTGTTCGAAGCTCTGGTCATGGTTCAGCTGCTGGTGAGGTTCCTTGTCATAATTCATCATTTGATTATTAATCACTGTTTCTTTTTAGGCACTATAAATTAAACATCTCACTTAAAAAACGAAGGATAAAAGCCTTTTGCGTGCCTTACATTTTTTCCCATAATCTATGTGACATGTAATACTTGAATGCCATTTACTGTGGGTACAATGAAATTTACTTTTCCTGTTCTACTTTAGAGCGTGGATTGTGGAGGGATTTGAAGGATAGGCATGATGATAGGACAGTGAGCAAGACAACAACTAATGATTCACGGTCAAGAAATGAGAAAGCTAAGGGAGGTGAAAACAGGAACTGGCGCCATGATGGGTTCTTTGAAATGGAGGCTGATCCACCATCAGCAAGGAAAAGACCTGCATTCAGGGAGAAGAAGATTCCAGTGGAGTCTGATAATGCTGACAATACAGCAGCAGAGACTGCAAAGTCAAGCCATCCTGACCCTTCCATGGAAGGAAGCAGAAAAAAGGAGGAAAGAGGCCACAACCCACGCCACACAGATAGATCTGAGAAGCAATTTGCAGGAGAGAGGGGGTCTTACCGAAGAGATGCACCACCTGGTGTCTTTCCTTCGAGAGAGAGGTACACTGGTGGCGCTGGCCGGAACAACAGAGGAAGAGACAGGTTCAGTGGGAGACAAGGGTATAATTCTAGTATGGGTCGTGCTGAGAAATGGACGCATGATTTGTATAACGAGGCTAATAGAAGTCCAACGCCGAAAAATGAAGAGGATCAAATTGCAGAGGTGGAAGCACTTTTGGCTTCATAGGATTGGATCTGCATGCTGATGGCACTAGGTATTTTATCTGCAGAGCACTGTCTATTGTGTCTTGAGGCGTCTCTTTTGCATGTTTAACGTATTTAAGATATTCGCTTGCTTTTTTGTAAACCCGATTGCTGATCTAAGTATCGACAACTTTTTACAGCATTCCCATCATACGAGTAGTTTTATTTTACAAACGAACATGTATCTAGATGTAGCGGGATCTCTCTACCTTTTGGCCGCAGCAGGTTGAAATTGCTTCCTGCCAGGAGAATGTTAGGCTGCCCCTAAACATTTGCATAACTGACGGCGATGAGTTTGCCATTTGAGGTTTCCTTGTGTTGATACACTCGCTTCCATCCTGTTGATCCTTTTGCTTTTGGTGGTCCGAATGCGATGCTCAACGTCATCGGCCATTGTCTTGTCAATCAAACTATCGGTACTGGCCAACGTAGCTAGGGGTTTTGATGTTAGTACCATACAGAACACGTTTTTATACGCAAGTGAAATCCTAATTCAATTACAATTATGGTTTAGGTTAGTAGAAAGTCTCATCGGTTTCACTTGCCAATGAATTAAACTAAGTTTTTGCCTATATATTCTCGTTTGATTGACATAGGATGTCATGTAAGTTGTTCTCGTGGTTTGCAATCTATTGACTCAGTAGTTCAGCCATGTAAGCGTATATCGTATCCATATTGTTGTAAAAATTTACAACCGTGCCATTAACAAAAGCAACCACCCACGGGAGCCGGTCCATGAAATCCGACCTGTGTGTGAGGTGCCTTTTGTGAAGGTAAACAATATTTAGTTTTGTAACGTATGATTTCTATTTATAATTCATGCATGAAAATTGTATGCTTTGGCGAAAACAGAAAACAAAATTGCATGAGAAGATGAGGACAACATTGCGATTAGCATGAAAACATGTCATGTAGACCAATCGCTCCACAACCTTCCTCAACAGAGGGTTGCACTTAAATATTGAATCCAAATGTTACTACTCTTTGTAACAAAATCTTCATCCTATAAACATTGAAAACCATCACGATCCACCAAAGAGACTAAATGTTGACCGCCTAAATAATACATCATGCGATTCATCTCATAATAATTGATGCTGGTGTCTCCTCTCTCGTGAAGGTTTGTCAATTAATGAGTTCCACATGCGAGAGAGGAGCACTAGCAACAATTACTATGAGATTAACCACAAATCACATCATGACTCATTTTCTAAGTTATGAGTGCGAGTCTAGTGTCAAACTTGGAGGAATGAGCCGAACAGATTAAGGAAGGTGACGATGGATGATGTTTTTTGTTCTTGATATATTTGAAGGTTACTATACTTAGACCATCTCCAATCCTGGGCTAAAAGCCAAATTACCACCCAAAATTTCCCCCCAAACTCACTCCAACCCAAGGGGAAAATTCGGGCTAAATGCTAAATGTTAAACCAAGGCCAGATTCTCCCCAGAATTTAGCCCAGAAATCGGTGTGGGCTCCACCAAACTGAATGAAAATATTTATCGAAATTTAAATTTTTTTTTATTAAAATGTTCATAAAATTAATTTACGATAGTCTACATATTTATTTAAAAAAAATTAATTTAAGAAAAAAAATAGCCTAAGTTTATTCTTTAATAATTCCGGGCTAAAATTTTAGGCTAGAAAGGGTTGGAGCAGAAAAACTGTTTCTGGGCTAAAAGCTAAATTTTTCGGGCTAAAAAATTTGGCTTTTAGCCCAAGGGTTGGAGATGGTCTTAGGGAGCTACTATTGCCGTTCCAAAAATCTATCTACACTCTTCATTCCCCATGAAAAAGATGAAGAAGTGCATGGTGACGATGCTAGAGAGCTCGTGACGCAACATACTACTCTTTTAAGTATGAATAACTACTCATACAACAAAACTAAAACTCCCCTCGCCTCCCCAGCGTGACCTAACCAGCAAAACTATAGCTCCTCTGGTTGCCAGCCCCTTGCTACGGTTTGGTGTCGGTGAGTCGGTGACAACCTTCCTTCATTCTCCCTCTCCTCCTTTTCACCGTTTACCTGCACCTACCCCTTCCCCATCTATCCAACCATTATTTTGTAAGCAACCTTCCATGCTTTAATGGAATGCCATTCTCAACCTATTTCTACGCTCCCTTTTCGGGATATATCGCTTGTTTTCATGGTGACCGTGCGCCTTCTGTGCCCCCCTGGGTGGTGTTTTAGCGGCTGAGCCACTTCTCTACTTTAAATTCGAGTCGGAGCCACCCTCTAAGGGCCATGACTGTTGCAAATCCAGCTTGATTCGGTGCTGGTTGTGGATCCATGGCCATATCTATTAGGGGTGGCCCTTTTAGTGGGTCTATTGACCAACCCACTCGATATGAATTGGGTTGGGTCATAAACATTAACGATTTATTTATGAGTAAAAACCAAACCACCATTCAATAAGTGAGTTAGGTTGGGTTGAAGTATTATTAACTTGATTGAAACTAACTCACTTGAATTATAATAATTCTTGAACATAAATGTATATTAGATAAATTTATGGATACCTAAAACCCCTCAACCTTTTAGTGTCATTCAAATTAGTCTGAACCTTTTTAAACATTCCAAACAAGTACCCAACCTTTTGAAAATGTCACATTGGTTAAGTCCTGATTAATTTTGCAAGCATAGATTATATTCAAAACCCACCAACTTGGTATGTTATGGTCAACATTTATATTAGTTGCCTCAAAATCTAAATTTCAAACACAGATTATATAATATGTAACCCTAATACCCATGATCAAACGAATTGAATTGGATCGAAAATGAACCAAAATTGAAATTATATCTGGAGGACAATCTCCCTAACAAGAAGAGGGTTATGATTTAGATACGGCTTCAAGGAGCTTGTTTATGTTCATGTGATTTCCTCATTCACCGATTCTCAACTCGTAAAGTTTCAAGTTCTTCTTTGTAGGCGGTGAAGATGGTGGTGGCTGCATCATGGCAATCCATACCATTTCAGCAACCTTTATAATCTTCTTCTCGACGTTGGTGGCTTGAGTTTTAGGGTGGAGTTGGTGGTTTTGCGTTGGGTTTGGAAGTGATGACCTGATGGGGGTGCCATTTCAATAGGTTGGGTACTTGTTTGGAATGTTTTAAAAGGTTGAGATCAATGTACAAGGACATTAAAAGTTGGGACTTTTAAATGCTTTTGTTTATTAATGTTTTATTTGAATACTGAAATTTATGTAAATATGTAGTGATATAACATCTAGTACACATGATTTAAGCCTAATTTGATGTATATATTGATTATATGTCATTTATACTCACACTAAAAATAGATAGTGATATTTATACACTTATTTTTATATCACACACATTCTTTTTAATTTTCGATCATCAAACCGAATAAATTAAAAGGAAAACTAATGAAAAGGGCTTGAAAACTTTGAGTTTTAACGATAAGGACAAAATAAAGGATAAAGTGAATAGTACCAGGATTGACTTTTTAGTGTAAAAATGTGGTTTTTCGTTAAAGTGAACAATACCAGGAGCTTTTCGTTAAAGTTCCCTAAATTAAATAAGATCACAAATAAAAATTAATATGGAACTTTAACGAAAAGCTCCCGTTCACTTTAAAGAAAAACCACATTTTTACATTAAAAAGCCAATCCTAACACTATTCATTTTATCCTTTATTTTATTCTTATCATTAAAAATCAAAGTTTTTAACATCATTAGGTTTCGTTTAAGTAAACTCGCGGAAACCGCCCAATCCATTCCGCATAAAAGTTGTTAAGTTGGGTTGGTTAGCCCATTTTCACAAGGACAAAAGCAATCCCAGTGCTCACCCGTTTTTACTAGTCTCTTCCCAGATTTTCCTGCACCGCTGAAGCAAATACAACATGAGTGGCGCCAATAACGGTTCTCTCTCTCTCTCTCTCTCTCCAATCTGTTTGGTATCTGAGAAAAACTAACTTCATCTACAATTTTCTCAGCAACCAAACAAACATAACACAATTAAATCTTTCAGATCCCCATACTGTCAACTGTAATCTCTCTTATTCTCTCTACAGATGCCACTCCGCCTTCCTTCCTCTCCGACAAATCGGCGAAGATCTTCGTAGCCGGCCACCGCGGCCTTGTCGGCTCCGCCATCGTCCGCAAGCTCCAAGCCCTAGGCTTCACCAACCTCGTCCTCCGCACCCACGCCGAGCTCGACCTCACCCGCCAAGCCGACGTCGAGTCCTTCTTCGCCGCCGAGAAACCCGGATTCGTGATCCTCGCCGCCGCTAAAGTCGGCGGCATTCACGCCAACAACACTTACCCGGCGGATTTCATCGCCGTCAATCTCCAGATCCAGACCAACGTCATCGACGCCGCCTACCGATTCGGAGTCAAGAAGCTCCTGTTCCTCGGCTCCTCCTGCATTTACCCCAAATTCGCTCCTCAGCCCATCCCGGAGAACGCATTGCTGACGGGCCCGCTCGAGCCCACGAACGAGTGGTACGCCATTGCCAAGATCGCCGGGATCAAGATGTGCCAGGCGTATCGGATTCAGTACAACTGGGATGCAATTTCTGGGATGCCCACCAATTTGTATGGGCCGCATGATAACTTTCACCCCGAAAATTCGCACGTTTTGCCGGCACTGATGAGGCGGTTTCATGAGGCGAAGGTGAAGGGTGCGGAGGAGGTGGTTGTGTGGGGGACCGGAAGCCCCTTGAGGGAGTTTTTGCATGTCGATGACTTGGCGGATGGGGTGGTGTTCATGATGGAGAGTTACAGTGGGTTGGAGCACGTCAATGTGGGGAGTGGCAAGGAAGTGACTATTAAGGAGTTGGCTGAGCTTGTCAAGGAGGTTGTTGGGTTCGAGGGACGGCTTGTCTGGGACTCTACTAAGCCGGATGGAACTCCGAGGAAGCTCATGGATAGCTCAAAGCTCGCAGGGTTGGGATGGACACCGAAGATCTCGCTGAAAGACGGGCTTGTTGATACTTACAGCTGGTACTTGGAGAATGTCAAGCAGTGATAATGCAGGTGATTGCATTGCATTGGATTTCGTTTTTGTTATCATCCTTTAATTGTTATTGTTCTTAGTTATATGTAAAATGAGGAGCCCAGCCTACCTTGAATGTTGATTCTGTATCGATTATGTCGAATAAGTTATCTGTGCATTTGTTGTTACTAGAACCAAGCGAGCCATTTGTATTTACAGATTAAACCATTTTAGATAATTGAATATATATATGTTCAATATAATCTTCTTGTTAGTAAGATTTCCAAAGTAGCAGTAGACTTCATTATAATTTTAGTTAAGCGGTTTGGTCTTCTTCTTTGCATCGATTTGGTTTTCTACCCTCCCTCTTTCCTTATCTTCCGAAGCTTCCTATCTGTGCCCCTAGGTTTGCAATGATTTAGTTCCCGTTTGAGAGACTCAAGTAGGGCAACCTCAAAACCTCAAGGTGTCTACTTCTTTAACTGAAATGCCCATAAAAAATTGGTCATAGGCTGTCAACTTTTGTAAGTCATATCACACAAAGTCAAGTTCTTTGTGTGATGATCGACAATTCAAGGGTCAAGGACCAAATGAGGTGTTCGATTAACACGGACACCTACAGCAGAAACTAAGCTCCATTGTAGGTTTAAGGGATGAAAAGAAGTGGACAACGTAGTCGGTTAGCCTCCAACTCAGGAATGCCTGATTTGTAACCTTTGATCTAGGCTCTCGCTCGCTCACTTGAGCCTTCAACACATTCAGCAACTCTTGGGGTATTTAATTCTCAGTCCCAGTACACAAATAACTGGAGAACCATGGTGGCATAGCATACATGATGAATTGCACAAATAAACCTATTTTATATGCTATTTATACATGCATTTATAGTGAAAAGTTCTTACATACGACACATTCCTTACCCTGTGAGAAAAAACGTGGCATTGCCTCTGTCATGTTTAAGAATTTTTCTGCACATAATAAGGTGTGCGTGAACATTAACTTGTACTAATCTAGAGAGAACCTCTTATAGCTAGCCCTAATTTACATGCAGCAGTAGTGTTAATTCTAGCCAGCTTAAGGGGAAAATATACTGTCACCACAGGCACATCTCCACACCTGTGCATAGTACTCGTTCTCTTCCAATGCCATTGGTCGGACAGATACTTGAACCGGCATGCAAGGCTCGCACTCGTTACATTTCAAATGACAAGTGGCCGGATACGACCCTCTCCTTTCCTTTTTAACAATCCCTCCCCCTTTAGACACCGCGTGATCATTCGGCGTTGGCATCCCGACAGGCTAACGCAGAATTCAGAAAACGAGATGATAAAAACAGAAAATTAGAGTTCATAATTTGATTAGAGAAGAGTGTCGGATGAAGTACTCACCAGCGAAGGTGATGGAGACGGTGATGGAGAGGTAGCGAAGTTGCTGGACCGAGCCAGTCTGAGAAGAAATGAGCACGGTGAGCAAGAGGGCAAACAGAAGTTTTATAGGATTTGCTGCTGCTTGCATTTTTCTTTCTGTTTGAGGCAATGCTCTGTTTGGCTTCTCGTATAAAAGCTGTTTTCTTCCCCTTTTTTCAATTAAATTGAAAATTTTGAATTGGTCTGGTACATGAAGGTGCAGGTGAGAGTGTGCGAATGGTTGAAAATTAGGGTAAGATTCTGAAGTAGTCAAGGTGCTCCTCACGTGTTAGTCAAGGGAGAATATGGGATCATCTTGAAAGGGCGGTCACGTGTGTATGACACCGTCAATATGTTAGCAGAAATAAAAGGCTTTTTGTTTTTGTTTGGAAAATGATTTATGCACATTACGTTACGTGCTCTTGTTTAATCGAAATGCTAAAAATAAATATAAGCGTGCATGTGAAGAAATATTGGATGTGATGATTTTCCTTTGGTTTATGTGCCCCTTGAGCTTGATCATAATCTAATCTTACCCTTAACTTGCAACTGTGTAACTTTGCTACCTTTGTTCTTTCATTTCGTGTCTCAACCCCTTTCGTCACGTCGGTCAGAAAACTGTTAACTTGGTTGTTTTGGAACTAGAGCCAAAACAATAAACATACCAAGTTTTAAGCAAATCATCGATTTATTAACGATATTTCTGCCAAATAACGGAATCTAGTAACATAAGACCTGAAATGAAAGCACATAGGGTAAAAAGAGATTTTCATCACAGCATTGTTAGCATATAAACAAATTATAACAGTCGGATTCTCATAATCCACAGGGTGCAAGAATTTCCCTAGACCCCATGGTCCGGGAGAACGGGACTGAAAATAATAATGGAAAACGTAAACAAATAGAATTGGTTACAACCTTTTAATAAAAAATGAAATCCGACCAACACCATATAAATGTGCTTTATTTATGGCTTATTCTAAGTTCAGCATCCCTTCGGTTCTATTTTTGATTAAAAATTTGTAACAAGCTTTATTTGTGTCATTTCTCAGTAAACATTGAAATAAATGAGGGGGCGAACAACATTTTCATTTTATATTTTATGACATACAAATTACACAAATCTACAATCGGGTTGTTCAAGTTTGAGTATTTGCCAATCAAAATTTTGTATTCTCAAGTTAATGCCAATACTTACAAGAACCCAAAACTCACACTTTTGGGGAGCTTGAAGGGGAAAATAGAAAAGGGAGAACAAACAGTTTTAGGTGTATCAAATGAAGATCTCAAGTTGATAGGGTATAACTACAACAGAAATTTTGCTACTGCAACCCCAAATAGAATTGAATGAGTTACAAAATTATCAAGATTACAGAAAAACTAATTATGGTCTGCAGACTGTTTGGCTACTTTGACCGGCATTAACGGACTTTCGTGCATTAACACCTATAGAAGCAAGAAGAGATCTATCTGACCTGAATATCTTCTATATCAGTTAGAGCGTTCTCAGTTGACCTCTTGTTCGGTAAGTTCACCACCAACTGACCACATGCTCCACTTATATCTTGACCCATTTCCTTGCGAACTGTTGTTCGAATGCCGTATGTGCCTCTTAGAATTTTCTGGAAGTTCGTTACTTTGTTTTCATTACTGGTTGTGAATTTACTCAGAATACCAATTGGATTAAAAGGTATTAAATTAATGACCTGTAGGACCGCAAACAGCAAATGTAAAGGTTATTTTGGATATATATGATACGCAGACACACAAAAGAGACTGAAGTTCCTCATATGCTGCAGGTTCATAGATTAGAACTCACCACTTGAAATGTCTCCAGCAATTTTCCGAGTTGGTGTGCATGTTGCTCTTCATCATTCACTCCGTCAAGCATTATGTACTCAATGAAGATTTTCTGCTGACTAAAGAATCAGATTGAAGGGCAATAGTGAGATTCTCTAGGAGTGTAAAACGACAGTACAAGTTTCACTGTAAAGAAATGAAAGCTAAAGAATTTACTAAACGCATGAGGTGTAACAAAACTTTACGTGTTCTTTTGATATTCTTGCAGTGTATCCATAAGCTTTACTAAAGGAAAAGCCCGAGCTGCAGGCATTATCTGACAACGAATTTCTTGGACTGGTGCATGAAGTGAAACTGCTAAGTTCAGACCTGGAAGATCACTATGAAGCTTTTTGATAGCATGAATAATGCCGACCTACAGAAGATTAGATGAGCAACTGATAGACCAGTAAGCCAAATGCTTTTAGCAATTGCAAACTACATCATTACTAATGCAACTATGATTGACCCCCACCCAACGAAAGAAGTAAAAGAGTACTACGTACTACCCAATTTACTAAGATCCACCAAATCTAAAAACTACAAAACTTTGATTATATAATCAAATAGAATAGCATGAGAAAGTTAATAAAATCCACCATATCTGAATGTTTTGGCAGATAAAAGATCTTAACATAATGGTAGTTTTCAATGCCTACCGTCGACACAGTAATTTTCTTTGGCGACAAGTGAAATGGCGATCCAGTCATGACATGAATCGCTTCCACTAAGGAACCATAGTTATTCAACGGTTCTCCCATTCCCTGACAGAATACACAAAATCAAAGAGTTCAACATTCAACGGCTCCCATAGTTCCTCCATATCTATATCATTCAATAATAATCACAAATGAAGTAAAGAAATAACAATTACCATGAACACAATATTGCGTATAGGCGAAATGCGAGAAGCATGAACCAATTGCTCCACAATCTCCCCCGATGTCAGATTGCTCTTAAACCCCATACTCCCGGTAGCACAGAAAGTACAGCCCATTTTGCAACCAACCTATACACGTCAACATAAACATTTAGTACCAGAAATTTCGACACGAAAACAAAAAATTTCAAAACTTTGATACCTGAGATGATACACACAAGGTGGACCTAGGACCACCAGGGCGGGGCTTCCCGTCATACTTTCCCAAGCGGCTGTCATATCGCATAATCACAGCCTCCACAAGAGCCCCATTCTAACAAAAACAAAATAATGTTAGAATTTTTTTCACAGCGGCATTTTATCAAACAGTTTGTGTGGAGCATAAGAAATTGGGCAAACCTGGAGTTTTATGAGGAGCTTGGTGGTGAGTTGGTCTGAGGAGTCCATTACCTTGTGGACGGAGGAGGTTAGGGTTTTGAATTTGGAGGTCAGGAGAGGGTACGCTGCCGAGGGCAAAGATGGAATTTGGTCGAATTGGGCATCGGGGTTTTGGATCACCTGCTTCCATATGTAGGGGATCAAGCTGGGCTTGACCCCGGAATTTTCCAGTTCCGATTTCAGCTCTCCGGCGTCGAAGATTGATCGAAACGCCGTCGTATTTTGCGCGCTTTGCATAGTTTTGAATGTTGGTTTGGGTGTTGCGGCAATGGAGTCGGAGTGTGGCTTATGGCTCTCTTGGGAAATCATCCGTCGGGGAAGGAAACCGTGGAAGAGCGTTTGAAAAAAAAAATTAAAACGACGTGGATTTGCCCCTCGTGTGAAAGTTGGGAAATTTGGATAACTAACCATACTTGGCATTTGCATTTGTGTCGTTTTCGTGTTATTCTCGATATCTTAACGGGTCGTATTGTGTAACATCCATTAAAATAAACAGATAAAATGACCTGACTAGAAATTAACCCGATAATATTAACAGGTAATATGACCTGACCCGTTACCCGTTAAGAAAAATATATTTTAAACCAATAACTAATCAAATGAAAAATATAATACTAAATAAGTATACACATACCATATTATCACATTCAAAACATAAAAACGCATTACATATTTACATACTCAAAATAAGAGCATAATAATAAATAAATAAAATTAGAACATTACAAAATATCAAATATTCAAAAGATTTGCAAAATTAAGGACATTATGTTTTAAGGTTTGGAACCTTTCACATTTTCTTACAATCAAACTCTTCAAGAGTTATGTTAACGATATTTTCAGTGAGGCTTTCTACGTTAGCACTCTCTTCCCATTTATCCTATGGTTATTTTTTAAGTAAAGTCTTTAATAGTTCTTTAATAGTCTTTAAGTAAAGTCTTTAATTAATAGTCTTTAATAGTCTTTAAGTAAAGTCTTTATATAAACACTCGTAATGACAAGTTTTACAACTTTCGTGAAGGGCTTAACTTTGAAATGTGCCACTATAATCATATAAATCATAAATTAATTTTGGGATAGTCTCATACATCTGTTAGTCTGGCTGTTAAGTTTTCCGTTAACTAATGATGTAGTACCCATATGGACAATAATTGGACGCCACGTGTCTCCCAAATTTAAAATATTAAAATAATTAATTAAATAAAAGTAAAATAATAAAATAAAATAAAAAAGCCTAGAACTCAGTTCGTCTTCTGACACACCCCGACCTAAATCAAGGCATGTTGGGCGTCACGTGAGCATGACGTAACCATGTGCACAGTGCGGAAGCAAGATTCATAAGAAGAATACGAACGAATTTAAACCAGGCCACTAACAACCTAAGAAGATAGTGCGCTAGAGTGCGAAGTTATATTGCTTATACAAATTCAGAGTATACTAAGTCAATGCAGTCAAGCATGAAATAATAAATTCGAATAACACCAAAGGGTGTCCTACATAATGAGAAGTCTGTCAGAACTGCCGAACGATCCTCGTTAGCCACCAACGATACTCTAGCTACCTAGAACCTGGAGGGGCGAAAAACAAAGTTGAGTGGGTCAGCAAAACAAATCTTTTCAAAATCATTCTTTTCTCAAAAGTTATAACCCCTCGTCGTAAAACCTGTATAATTTCCCAAAAATAAAGTATATACTCATATATATATGTAAATCTCGAAATCATGCTGGAAAATATGAATGTATGCCATGCCAAAGTATCACAACTGAAAACTAAATCATAACTCTGTGGATGTGATTAAATGTCAGGTAATCATCTCGGCCCTTGGCTGTATATATAACTCATAATCAATCTCAATTATCAACTCAGTCCTCAGTTGTATAAATAGCTCATAATCAATCTCATCATATCATGTATATCAATCCTGCACACAAATCAATACCACCTTTAGTGGTCTACACATCATCACTGAATATAGAATAATTATGCACTAGTGCTACAACCACGTGAAGACTGTGCGAAGGATTCGCGGGTCACCTACGAGTCAAACCCACTTATAGTGGTCTATACGACAGGACTGTGCACCTAACTTGGATTCAAGGCGAGCATGCGGTGCGGGAGGTGAACATCACGTGAAAAACTATGCCCCTAACTCTGGGCGGGAGCACTAATATCAAGGTGAAGGTGTATGAGCTCTAATCACATCTCATCACATCTCATCATATCACATCACATCATTTCATTCTCAACATAACAAGTAAATAAGTTTACCTGACACTTACCTGTGCGTCCGCAGCACCATCATAACTATATGCAATCACTAATGCATAAATAAAATAAATAGATACTTTGCATGGCATTTCAAATCATTTAAACATTCAATTTCATTTTCTAGGAAAATAGCAATATATATAGATATATACGAAAAACAACTGCCCACTCACTGGTAAATAGCCGGGTCGTAGCCCTCACGCTTAGCGACTACGATTGTCCTCGGGATACGACTCACCTATATGAGAATTTACTGAAATAACGTTATTTAAGCACATATACGGAACTACGGAAATAACTTTTTATACATAGCTCAATTTTGGTATTCGAATATACCAACGTGACCTACTCGACGTCACGAACCCGTACAAATTTTTAAAATAATTTTTGGTGGCCGCTCGCGTCCCTACGCGCGTCATCCCCTCCTCAGTCACCAGACTAATTTCGCTGGCGACCACTGTGTCGCCGGTTTTCTGGAAAAACTTTAAAACGCCATAACTCACTCGTTTTTCAACCCTTTTCAACGTTCTTTATATCAAAATGAAGATCTCGACGAGACGAACAAAACTATACCTGCCTCGACCCCTAACTCACCGAGGATTCGCCGGAAAATGCCTCGATAATTCCGGCCAAAATTTGAATCCTCCATTCTTGTTGCTCTGACGTCCAAAAACTTCAAACGAAGTACTCCGAGCCTCCTTAGAACCTCCTTAAGCTCCCTATAAGCTTGAAATTCCATAAAAATCACGTATTAAAAAGTGCATGAATAGTACCTATTTCGGGGTTAATGGTTCGACGTGAAAACGACACTATTCTTACCTGAAATTGGTGTCAATGAGTTCGTATGGTCTCCAGGAGCACGATGGTGTGCTTAGTTTCCTCGATCTACAAAGTTTAGGGAGGTTTTGGGATCGTCCATACGAAAGAGGAAGAGAGAGAGTGAGAGTTTGAAGAGAAAGAGAGTGTGAGTCTGAGAGTTTAAGAGACAGAGAGAGGGACACGGGAGTGAGGTGAGGGATGAGTTTGTGTGGTCTAAATCCCATCCACCAATAATAAAACAATTTCTTTAGTTTCCCATTGGTCCCAATAATTTAGGGTGCCAAATAATTGGCCAAAACATAACCAATGTACAATACACACCCGTCATTGAAGGGTATATACGTCATTTCACATTTACAATAAGATTTTCTCGGGACGGGCTGTCACATCTTCCCTACCTGACATCCTTCCATCCCCTCCACAGCTCCACCCCTTCATCCCATCTACCATTCCACCCTTCCATCCCTATGAAACCCTCATAACCACCATTGTGAAACCTTCACTCCATCGTGAATTTGCACAAAACCCAAGAGCCCAAAACCTCCCTTTTCATCTTTACCAGAAAACCCTAACAGCTGCATCCTCCATTTCGCAGAAAACCCAAACAACGCCTCTGATTTTCCTGATTTCTTCAAAACCAACAAAAACCCTCAATCTTGGATCTCACAACCATATTTGATTCTCTTGCCTTTTTCATCAAATCAGAGACGTCTAAGTGTCCATTCCTTAAATTCCTGGTCCATATAGTCCAACGGAGCCTCGGACCTGCAATCAAGGCGAGATGCCGTCATCTGACTCAGGTCGAGGTTGTTGCCATGCGCGATTGACGGGGTTCTCTTCGTCTACTCGAAACGCCGCTACCACCAGTGGAAACCGGGGACCCAAACTACCATCCCCACTCAACCTGAGAGACGCTGGCGCTGAAAATCGGCCGAAGGCATTTCTCTGAAACTACCGCATATCACCCACTTCTTGGTAGAAACCCACGAAAAAGATAAGACCTTTATTTAATTAATTATTTTAATATTTTAAATTTGGGAGACACGTGGCCCCCAGTCATTGTCCATATGGGTGCCACGTCATTAGTTAACGGAAAACTTAACAGCCAAACTACGAATGTATGAGACTGTTCTAAAATTAACACTTTAGGTATTGACTCTGGGACGAAAAAAACTTCATGTACTAAATGTTAAAGACTACGAAACATAAGGATAGTAAATTGAGATTTACCCAAAATAGTAATATGGCTTGTATTTTAAATAAGGATTTAGAGAAGGGACATTCACCAAAAACCCTTCACGTATTATAACTAAAAAACCAATTTGACTCGGAACTTTATTAAAAAAAAAACTTAATGCCTTACTATTGCATCGTTAATACACTGTTATTACATCGTTAATACACTGTCTTTACATCGTTAATATCCTGTTATTACATCGTTGACACCATATTGTAAGGTAATAACTAGTGATCAAACTCAAATTTTGGACTAGCAGATTTTGTCAAAATAAGATTCTAAGAGCTTTACCGAATAGGTTAGTGGGGAAACTTTGACAAAAAGTTGAAATCTGGTGTTAAAAGCTCTACCAAACGAATCTTTAACCCAAATCTTCATTCAAATAATTTAATATTAAGAATGAACCATTTTGCTTGGTTGGGCATAGCTATTATCTAGTGCTCTTTCTTGGGCATGGTTGTTATCTCGTGCTTTTTGCTAAGAGAATAAAATCACAAGACAAAGCTCCGAGTACAATCCGAATCAAAACGGTCAAAGTTAGAACCCCGATTGGTCACAAGATCCAAATGAAGGGAACCCATAATCCTTCTGATGAACATGGTTTTTAATCGTAATTATCAAATCACCACTCTTCCATAACTGTACAAGTTGTTAATCACAAAAAAAGACAATCCAAATCAGAATTAATGTACACTAAACAGTAAACACTGCTTAATTACTTTCAAATTTCAGTTTCAACAACATTATAAAAATACAATCATATCATGCTAATTTTATTAACATATTGAACTTTTACAGGGAAATGAATTGCTAGTATGATAGAATCTCCACCTTTGAACAGTTTGTTCCGGCTTTAAAGCACAACACCCCACCCCCCCCCCAAAAAAAAAAAAAACAATGAAATAATTGGGATGAACGTATCTATCACTTCCTTCTAGTCATGCCCGCATTAGAGCCTTGGTAAGGATAGGAACCCATCTTCGATCCAACGAACACCGAAGGAGCAGGAGTGGAAACACCGGCTTCTTCCTTATTGAAGGTGGGAGGCTGGAACTCCGACCTTGTCCTGCGGTGAGACGAGCCCTCCGCTGAATCCTGACCGGTCAGCAGAAGATGGTAACTACGGTTGGAGTTGCCCTCAGAAGCAGAAAACGATCTGATCAACCTGTGCTGAGGACTTTGCTTCTTGATTGCATGAAGAAGAAATGGAATCAAACCTTCCATTTTATTGCCTTAACTTGGTAGATGATCTTTTGCTTTTGGTTCCTTGTCTTGTTGCAGATTATTGCAGCAGCACTTCGCTCTTGAAGAAGCACTTTGTTCGTTAGATATGTATTGTGATACAAAGCCGTCGTGAAGCAATGACTTAAATACACGGACAATTGGGTGGTGCATGCGAGGCAGGTAATATATGTAGAATGACGCTTATGCCCTTTCATTGTGGGTAGATATTAGGGTTTCATGGGGGCTTGGGGGTAGTTTCCGGGTAGGGTATTTGAATGGAGGGTTTGCATGGTTGACTTTGCAAGATGATGTAATGGCGTGTCGTGGAACATTTGGTGGGATTGCGATGGCTTTTGAGTTTTCTTCACAAATAAATCCAATCAGTAAGGTAAGGCGGCTATACGCGTAGGATATCACTATGGATTGAATTGAAAATTACACTTGGCTAAAGATAATCTATGGTTTGACCATCAAGCGGTGACTTTTTTTCCTTTTTAATGGATAACGCTCTTAGGTGATAACCATCGAGGGGAGACTTTTTTTTTTTTAATTTTTTTTTATAGATGACACTGTGAGGTGATGTGATCAATTTATGTTGTAAAATAGATGAACAAGAACAACAGAATTAAAATGTCACATTTTTAGAATATATTAGTATTGTAAATATGGTGGATGGCCACACATCACATGCAAATTCATTGTTCATCCCACTTAAATTTGTCTAAAGCTTTGTCTATAAAATGGATGAGAAGGAGGAGAGAAGGATGTGATGAGTTCACGGGAGAGAGAGAAGAAAGGAAGAGGAAGAGAGAAAAAAGAGGAAGAAGAGAGGAAAGAATATAGAGAGTTTTCTTTGTACTCTTACTATTCTAAATTATAATGAAAGCACTACTGCTGCCCTAAGGACGTACTCCAGTCACACTGATTGTAGAGGAACCTCGTAAATTTTGTGTCTTGTTTATTTATTCCACTGCACATACTGTCGATTTTGCAACACGTTATCAGCACGAGAAGCTCTTGTGTCCGTAGAAAGCACAACGCCATAAATCTGGTGAAGCACTACCTACTTCTCACCTCTGTCGGCTGGAATCTCACAGATAAGAAAATCTTTTCATTTCATTCTCATATCTCTGTATGACTAATTTTCTTAAAGTAAATATACATGTGGTTATATAACTATTGTCATTATTATTGGCAGAAAATCCGACAGCAATATGAGCTTTGAAACTTTAACTTCTAGTACTCATATAGAAACCCTTCCTTAATAAAAGTTGTTCCTTATCCTCTCTCCTATCACATATAAAACTTCCAGAACCATCCAACGGTTAAATCATTCCAGATCTTAGAAATAATACTACAGACTCAAAATCTGTAGAAAATCTGGCAGCCATGTAAATAGCCTCTGAACTCCAACTTTCTAACATCCGATTGAGATACTTTCTTCTTGAAAGTTGTTCGTCCGCCTAGTACCTAGAACATATCCAAATTTCAGAAATTATCAACAGTTCGATCGTCGCAGATGACTGAAACTTCAACTCAGCTTCCATTTCTGCATAAAACTGGACAGCCATCTTATGAGTACCAAAACTTTAAGTAGCTCAGATCGGAACTGTTTCTTCACAAAAGTTGTTTGGTATCCTCTTATCCATATCATACTGAATTTTGAGTTAAATATAACGGTTTGATCTTCTTATAAGTGGAAGACAAAGAAAAGGTGGTAAGAAAAATAATAATAACAAAACAAAAGGGAGAAATGGTGTATCTGTACCATTTGAAAAGATAAGATTAAAAAAATAATAAAATAAGGACAATTTGGATGGGTGCCCCGACAGAAGTGAAGGGAAGAAATAATAAAACAAAAGGGGATAGAAATGTTGTTGTGACGGCAACAAATTTCGAACACTTCCATAAGTGGAATTGTCAAGCTCCACCAACCATCACATTAGAAGCTCTTTACTGCAATTTATTTATGTGAATGGTGTTGGCTTAAAACACTTTCACAAGTTCTATTTACTTTAAAGCAATTTATTTACCATGGAAGGTTTTACCACCTACTGCTTTAAGTTTTGATTTATGTGAATGGTGCTGAATCAAAGCCCTTGTCACAAGTTTTATTTACTTAAAAGAAATTTATTTACCATGGTTGGAATTACCTCTTATTACTTTAATTTATTTATTGTACTTATCTTTTGTTACAATGAGTATATAATAAGGACCTCAAGTTCCTTGATCAGATCAGAACCTACAGTTTCTTGATCCTCATCATATAAAAATGATTGGACCAGAAGTTCCATCAGGCAAATATAAAATGATTGGACCAGAAGTTCCATCATACAAAAAGATCGGGCATGAAGTTCATTGATCCTTAAGAACAGGACCTGAAGTTCCTTGATGAGTACCTTAAGTTTGAAGAGCCAAAGTGCCACAACTTAGTTGTAATAAAAGCCATGAGAGTCCCAATCCATAGGCTATTAAATAAGGACCAGAAGTTCCTTGATGTATGTAAATGATAATATAATACATGTTTGTTGGAGAGCTTACATCTCAAAGTTTTGATGATTATTGCATGACATTGGGCATTGATGTTGAACACCTTGTCCCTCATGTTTGTACTCAAAATGGTTTACCAGAAGCATTTATTAAGCGGATGAAATTGAATACTCGTGCTCTGCTCATGAAAACGAAATTGCAAGTTTTCTACATGTGGACATGCCATTTTATATAATTCACTATTAAAGTTCAGTTGAAACCAGTTGGCAACCATCAATACTTCTCAGTATAACTCACGTTTGGGCACTAACTAAACATTACACATTTACGAGTTTTTGATTGTGTTATCTATGTGCCTGATGTACTGATACAACGTATTGAAATGAGGCATCATCGCAAACTGGAAATTTATGTTGGATTTGATTCACCATTTATCATTCAATACTTCGAACCCTTGACTGGGCATATAATTACTGCATGATTTGCGGACTATGATTTTGATAAGGTAGTTTTCCCGCCATTAGGGGGAGAAAATAACATCGTTCCAAAAGAACGATGAGAAAATATCATTCCAGAAGAATGATGAGAAAATACCGTTCCAGAAGAACGAAGAGAATTTGTCTTATTTTGATTCACAAAGCAATCAATGAGAAAATAAAGTAAGAATACTGAATGATGCAACGAAAGCGATGAAATCACATATACTTGCTGCAAATGTGCCTACAAGAATTAATGTCCATGTTGGACAATATAATGAGGCAGCAAATGATTTATCTATTGTATGCCTGAAACATGGCAGATAATGTGGTAGTAAATGATTTATTTGTTACACGCCTGAAGCGTGGCAAACCCTTAAATTCAAAAGGTTCAGTCATTTTAAAAGAAGAAGAATATGGCACTACTGAACTATTGCATTCCCAAAGCATAACTGTTGCATGCTGGAAGCATGACAGTCACCATATGGATAGACGTCCCATAAAGGACAATCCACGAACATGGGAATTTTGATGTCTCATGCATGAAGCATGATAGACGTATAGGTTCCAATGACTCAACTTCCGAAAATGGAGAATAAAATCCAAGCTTTATAACGCTCAAGAAAAGGTTATGATCCGCATTCTCTAAATTATGGCTATCCTGGAAGAGATAGTGTAACACCCTTGAAGAGGCAATGGATATCCAAAGAAATGAAAAGATTTATGTATGCGCATGCACATGAGAATATGGGACCACGAATTGATGATAACCAATGGTAAATTTGGTTTTTACAAGTAGCTACTAAATTTCATCAATAAGCTGTGTTGATAATGAGTCACGTTCTTTTGTTCGTCGACGAAAGGAAATATTATTTGCCAAAAATGGAGAAAGGCAATTCTATTACAATTTTGTAAGAATGTTAGGAAAATGGAACTATATTTGAATACAATAGAAATAGCCAAAACTTGTTGAACCAAGGAGGTTACATATGGGCATTTGTAATACAGTGAAATACACTCACATGATACGACAAAAGGTTACTAATTGAAACCTAAAATTATAGTCCTGTAAACGAGTTCATATGAATGGAGAATTATATACGAAGGGAGTCGCCCACATCATATCTCCATATGTAAATCCCTCAAGTATACATGGGAGCAAATTGCTCTATAAATTCCAAAAGAAAATGTGTCATGAAGTGTAGAAAATCCCTGAAGGATTCAGATTGCTTGAAGTAAGTCCTGGAAGGATAAAATATAAATTATGTACTCAATACCAGTGGATGGTATAAATTGCCTGAGTGAGTACTATCATTATGATATTGTTGCAACATACTAAAATCTCTTGCAAGAGCTGATGATATTAAATTAGAACTCCTGAAGAGTCAATGACATTAAATTAGAACTTCTGAAGAGTTGATGATATTAAATTGGGACTCCTGAAGAGTCAAGAAAGATTATAAAGTGTTGAGAGAGATATTGTCTCGAACTGTAGAATCGAGTAATATGCCAACGTGAATCTTATCCATGATGTTTATGATATTAAAGAATCATATGGATTGAAGATTATGAGTTGAATACTCAAATGATTTAGACACTAAGAACGATCGTTTATCTTCACGAGGGAACTGATAAATTGATATTTGGTCTAGAAATACCACATCTTAGTGAAATATATGTTGTATTTGGCACAATACACTGAATAAAATAAAGCTTATCTATTGATATGTGCATGAGTTAAAACAAACAAACAGGAGGAAACCTTCACAAAGGTTGCCCATGTGAAGCTTCAGTACTCGGTAGTACCTCAGAAAGGGGAGGCACTAGAGATTGATCATGAGACGCCTCAGTATTTGGCAAAACACCAGAAAAGGAAGGCATCAGTTGCCCTCGGAATCTAGCAACAAACCTCTGGTGATCACTTTGAATCCGACTTTCAGATTTTTGCAGTTGGTTAAGCTTTCTTTTCATGCTCGTTGAGTAATTATGTGCAAGCATGTGTAACTCTCTATTTTCATGCTTGAGCCCTCTGATATCTTGTTTAAGACTTGCCACCTCAGCCATCAATGATTCAACTTGGCGAGTTCGAGCAAGTAGGCGTTGGCCCATATTGGATACAGAGCCCGTACACTGAACAATGAGAATCAAGGAGTCTTGAACGGCCAACTCATCATACCGTTTTGAAAGGATTCGTTTATCTCTAGGAGTGAGACAATTCCTAGCTACTACTGTAGCTGTTATTTCATCCCTCGTCACAGAGTCTCAAACTGTAAGAGGGCCATTAGAAGATAAGAAGGACGAGCACTATATATTATCCTAATATAGGTCATCTGTATCAGTACTAAGACTTAAATCTAAGAAAATGTTAGATGGGCAAGCCATTTTCAGAAATGATGAAGAAAAAGGAGATCAGATAAAATCTCAAAAGTGAACGAAGGGGAAATTTCTGCTGGCAGCAATTTTTTTAGTGTATCTGAACAAAATTGATGTCTCTATAAAAGAAGAGACAACAGGGCCACTTGTTCAAAAATCGAAGAGGCACCGCTCTCTGAATTTCAAAGGCCAGATGTTCTTGAATAAAGTTTGTTGGCATTTTTTGGGCAAAATCTCAGCTTTTCAGATATCACGTGCAGCTTTGTCAAAAGATCTCTGATAAAGTTAAAAACGCGTGAATCTTACTGTTCTAATTACACCACAATTGCTGACTAGAGTAAAGGCATAACACCACTACCTGCTATTGGGAAATTCCTGTATATGTCGACCTCCGCCCTCCATGGCAAGGCGGACCTGAAAAATATCTAACTCTTCCTCCTCTCCAAGAATGTATCTTCAACAAAGCATCTCGAAATACTCAGTTTTCTTCTTCTCCGAGAATACCTCTCCAAACAAGTCACATTAGAGCAAGAGTATCTCATATCATCAGGGTCGAAAGCAAAAGTATCTCATATCATGCTTTCCCTTGTCCTTTTTCTTTGTTGTTGCTCTTACATGCAAGACGAGGAAAAAGAAAGCAATCAGTCGGAACTTGAAATCAAACTTCCAGTCAGGAATTGACTGCCTGGAAACTTTCCTGATTGCTTACCTAGCATCGTTCTCGAGTACTTATTTTCAACTGTTGATATGATGATAGCTGCTAAGCATGATGAGATGCTGAGAAGTGATGTTCTGAAGGACCATCCAAATGCAAGGTTTGCATTCCACTCCTGCATTAGAGGGAAAATACTGCAAAAGAATATGCCAAACCTGCATGGGGAAAAACTAGGGAAAATACCACTTCTGAAAAGGGAGCAAGTAGGGCAAATGAAAATGATACATTGAAGCATGTGGAGACAAGCACATCAAAACAATGCCAATTCATCCCCGACAAAGCCGAAGATCACTTCCTACATGAAGTTCCTCATTGTCCAATTTCATTCAAGATCAAGCCTCGACAACCCTTGAAGGAATCACAAGTCTGATTCAAGATCAAGTGTCCACCACTATTGAATCAAATTCAGTTTTCAGATAAAATGAGTAAATTTAGACCTTTGGAAGAAGTTTAGTAGAAGGCTCTTCAGCCCAGTTCAAGAATAAGCCTGTGGAAAGTTAACTACCAGTAAAGCACCTCTGTTGGAAACTATTCTTGCTAAGAGACCGAAGTAAAATGATCAACGATCAGCCTAAATGATTTAAAATCAGGGGGAGATACTCATCAGGGGAGCATCAAAAAACAGATCAAGATTTTAACGAGTCAATCGAAGATTTATGACCATCCAAGGGGGAGGGTTGTAAATATGGTGGATGGCCCACATCACATGCAAATTCATTGTTCATCCCACTTAAATTTGTCTAAAGCTTTGTCTATAAAATGGATGAGAGGAGGAGAGAAGGATGTGATGAGTTCACGGGAGAGAGAGAAGAAAGGAAGAGAGAAAAGACAGGAAAGAATATAGAGAGTTTTCTTTGTACTCCTACTATTCCAAATTATAATGAAAGCACTACTGCTGCACCGAGGGCATACTCCAGTCACACTGACTGTAGAGGAACCTCGTAAATTTTGTGTCTTGTTTATTTATTCTACTGCACATACTGTCGATTTTACAATAATTAGAAAAATATACATTTTGTAATTTAAATGAAACAGTATTCACTTAAAAAAAATATTCAAACAAGTGGGAAAAGATATAAGAAATATTATTTCTCGATTGGTATGGAGGATTTGGCAATTGACACTATAATCACGTGCTTGAATTGACACTATATATTAAAACACAAATTGGTTTATAATTGGCATTGTGGGTTTTATTTGCACCCAGTGCAGTAAAGATATGACATTGTTCTAATAATTTTCGCCTAGCACCACTTAAGTTTAGGCGTTTGGTTATCACCTCGATTAGTCTCTATACGTTTGAAAATTAAGAAAGTGCGCCTAGACATTCTTAGGCGTTTGCCTAGCCCACCTAAACCTGCCTATGTCGTCTCTCACTTGGACAAAAAACCAATAATTTTCATTTTGCATTTTATTTTTTCAATAAAATGTAAGGGTCTGTTTGGTATCTTATTTGAAATTTTTTATCATTTCTCAAAACATTTCTTGAAAACTATTTTCTTTAAGACTCAAAAACTTGATTGGTTTGCGATTTAAAATTTTCAAATCTTACGACTTAAATTTGATTGGATTGGAGTATAGACGATAAAAGTAAAAAAAAAAAAAAAAAAAGGAGAAAGAAAGAAGAAAAAAGAGAGATATATTTGGAGTGAGAGGGGAGGAGGGAGAGAAAAGAAATGAGTGAGTTTAAGTTTAAAAACTCTAAAAACTCACTTTTTATGTTTTTAAGCAATAGACTATATTTTTTAGTTAGTCTTGAATTCAGTTTTTAAAAATAGTCATACCAAACAAGTTTTTAAGACCTAAAACTTGAAAACTGTTTTTGAGTTTAAAAAGTTGGATTCAAGTACACTACCAAACAGGCTATAAGAGACTCGTTAAATACTTGAATGACACTCATTATATACTTGTTCCCCATGTTTTCAACATGTTCAAATACTTTATAATCTATATGTCAGTTTATTTGCAATTTATGTAGTATAAACATAAAGGCACTTATTTATACAGCGTATTATAAATTTACTCAAATTTGCCTAGTCCGTCTAGATCCCGCATAGCTGCCTGGGCGTTATGCTCCAATTCATTGCCCAACTAGCGCCTAGCATCTTGTAGAATCTTAATATGTGGTGATGTTAAATATGTCATTATATTTTCTTACACTTTATTATGTATAAATCATTGGCTTTCATAGAGAGATGCATCTTAGTTTTCGTATGTTCTGGGTTTTGTAAAGCATATGGGTCTCTTTTGCTAATCATTTGCTTTAAGCAATGTGTAATGAAATATACACTAAAAATTTGCATGTTTCAGTTTTTATCATCCATCTCTTTATAGAAAACATAGTATTCGGCGAGGTTGTCACACTAGTATAACAAACACAAAAGATAGAGATCACGACCAAATGACGGGAATTCATATAAAACATGAAAATCTTTTTATGTGTATATACAGATAAAACACATGGTCTGAATACTCGTACTAAAGTTTTTTTTAATTTTAATTTTATTTTTTATTTTTATTTTTTCATTTAAGAGAGATGTAATGGAATCCTTGCATATAGTTTTCTATTTTTGGGATTTTTGAATTTTAATCATTGGAGAAGATTAAAATTCAAAAAAAAAAAAAAATTGGTATTAGATTGGATATTGATTTAGTCCTCTAGTCTATTGTGTACTTAATTCAAATTTATATTATATTTTTGTTTTAATATTTAATAGATATCTTATTTAATGTCATTACATTAAAATTAACATGATTTAATATTATACACATTTTAATTCATTATATTTATTTTACTTCCTCTAATTAGCTAGTGTACCTAAACGTCCGTATCACAATATATTTTACTAAATTAGTGTACCGAAATGTCCTTACCAAAATATATTGTAATGAATTAGTGGCACATAAGAAAATATGCAAAAACATAAGTGTACCGAAAAATTCCATACCTAAATATATGATACTAAACTAGTGTAACAAAATATCGGTACCTAAATATATTATAATAAACTAGTGTACCGAAATATCCGTATCTAAACATATTATATTAACCTAGCATACCGAAATGTTCGTACCTAAATATATTGTAATAAATTAGTGGCACATAAGAAAATATGCAAAAACATGTGTACCAAAAAATCTTTACGAAAATATTTTTTTATATAAGATACTTACCATAATGAGAATTAAAATTTATAATATTTTCATAAAGTTTAATTTATGAACACCATAAAATTATAAATAAAAAAGAGAGACATTTAATATGCTGACATTAAATACAGTCTAAGGACAAAAACCAATTTTTCATCTTGTATAAGACATTTTTCTAAACTTCATCTTATTTGAGGATTAAAATCTAGTTTTTTTATTTTTTATTTTCTATATGCAGACACTCCATAAATTTGGACCCAAGAACTTAAAGCTAAAGTTAGTTTAATTTGTATAATACCACATAAGATAGCTGTCATGCACTTAATGCAGATTGAATTATTTTGAATTGGTCTCAAACAAGAAGCTGTAAAAAATGTGAGCCGCTTGAACTCTTGGTTGAAACTTGAAACATTAGTGCAAGAATAGTAGTAGTCAAAGCAGTAATTGTAGAATTCATATTCATCGATGGTTAAACATTATATTTGCTTTACACCATTTGAATAACAAGTCTCTATCATAAGAGCAACTCCAATGTAGGAGCCTTCCCCCCAGGCAATACACTATTCAATCCACCCAGTGAACAGTAATTGCCCTTAATGAACAGTGTATTCCCCTGGCAATTGCCTTTTGCATCTCCACCCCTGCACTTGAATACCCCTGCACTTACTACCATGGATGATTATTCTGCGTATAAATCATAGCTCATAGCTTAGCTGCTGCTGTCATAAAGTTAAAAGGCCTCCCTCAATTCTGCTTTTCCAGCCAGCTTGACATCGACAATGTGCTTCTCTTGGCGCTCACTAGGAGAACCAACCACAATTGTGTGTTTTCCAGTTACCAACTTCCTTTTTCCTTCACTATCCACAAGGCTCATTCTCTTGCACACATCCACCCCAATTGTCACATACTTTGTCACTCCATTCTTCACCTCCACCCTTTTAAATTCCACCAGCTGCAACTTTGGTGCTCCCATCACCCTTCCTGACCTTGCCGGTTCCCAAAACACGAGCACCACATGGCCCCCGTCCCTTGGCCCGTTGTTCTTCACGCCGACAACAAGGTTAAAATTTAATTTCGCGCAATGTACTTTTGATACATCAACTAGTTTGCCTTGGGAGCTAGGGTCCGAATCCGGTTGAGTGGTGGAGTTGGAAAATAGAAGGTTAACATGATGAGTTGGGGTTGAGGGAATGAGTACTGTGGATGGTGCAGACTTTATGAACTTGGTGAAATTTGAATAGCTTAGACCATGACCAAACTCATAGACGGTTTTTCCAGTGTAGAATCTGTATGTTCTCCCTGGGAAGTTTCTGCTTGTATTGGCTCTCATGTTCATGTCTGTCATTGCCACTTGATCTGCGTACTCCTTTGGGTACCATGTAAAAGGAGATCTTCCAGCTACAGATGGTCAAAATAAATTTATCATTACACGAAGCATATATCTTATGAGTAATTTTTCATTGTGACCATCATATCCTACATGCTGTTACAAATTAATCCACTATATTATAACATTGGATTAATAACAGCCACATAACGGTTTGACAGACACACTTGAAAATTTTCAAAACTCATGCGACAAATCAGTAACATCACATGATGGTATGATAGACATATTCAAACAATTAAGAGAGGAAGAGGGTCAAAACTCAACCTGGATTGTAGTCCCCAAATATGACTTGAGCAATGGCATCTCCTCCAGCTTGACCTGGATACCCTACCCATAGAATCCCCCCAATTTTGCTCAAACTTTTGGTAAAAGAAACATCAATTGGGCCAGCTGCCATAATTACCAGAATGACCTTTCCTTTTGCTGCACTAACCACTTGGTTCACAAGCTTTTCCTGAAACCCTGGCAATGTCAAGTTCTCTCTGTCAAGCCCCTCAGCTTCAATGGACTGATCAAGTCCCACTACCACCACTACTGCATCAGCTGTGGCAGAGGCCTGAGCCGCAGCCCCAATGAGGCTCTCATCGGCACATTTCACATTGTCACAGCCCGGGGCATATTTCACAGCAGAGACATACTTCTGTACTCCTTGTAAAGGGCTAGTGTAGCCACATGGTATGCCTGCATAGTTGCTTATCATAACAGTGGTGGCATTTGCATTAGGTCCAATAATAGCCAAGCTTTTTGTTTTTTTGGACAATGGAAGAGCTCCTCCCTTGTTGTCAAGCAAAACTATGCCCTGCTTAGCAGCATCAAGTGCCAACATTTTATGATCCTTGGTGCACACATCAGACGGGCCAAGCTTTCCGAATTGGAGCAATTTCGGGTCACCATCAAAGAAGCCTAGCCTCATCAGGACTATGTAGTTGTATATCAAGGACTGATCTACCACAGATTCTTCAACTTTTTTTGAGCTCACTGCATTTGCTGTGTATAATCCTAGAAAATCCCCACAATTCATGTTTAAACCTGCATATCATCACATTTTAACACAAAGGATCGATCAAAACACTTTCTTCTTAATTGTCACAATTTTTTTTATTTTTTTTGGCTGCAATTAGGGGTGTTTGTGAGCTGGAAACTGATAAAATTTGATGGAAAAAAAATATTGAAGTATGAAACAATTCTCGTCAAATCTAATTCCGTCACACCATAATGGCCAACCTGCTTTCAAGGCAAGGGCTACTGCATCCTCAGGTGTTGCAGTATAATGGATGGCATTGTAATAAACTTCGATAGAGTCGCAATCTGAAACGATATATCTGCTCATAACATAAAATAGAGCAGTCAGTCAGGCACAATGCTCATTTGATAAGGTTATTAAAGAGAAGTTTGTAGTAGAAAGATAAATTACACCTCCTGAAGCTTGAGAGACAAGAAAATTACCCGTCTAGACCCCATTGACCTCTAACTACCCCTTGGAGGAGGTTAGGGTCAGCGCACGTTGGAACTCCGTTGACACGATTGTATGAACACATCACACTGCTTACATGGCCCTCCTGTACACAACTTTTGAATGGTGGCTGATATGTATCCTCCAAGTCCTGCTCTGTCACCTGCAGTGAATCCAGCAGTCATGCATATATGGTCATTTGACTCATTTGCACTAAAATTTCTTGCATCTTAAGAAACATGAATTAATGACTCTAAAATTATTAATGATTGGTTATCAGTAAACAAGGGGTACCATTATTGATTACTGCCTTTGTATCAAAATGTAACAAATGTATTTATTTTCATCTGCATTAACCCCACTAGATAGTTATTTAAAAAGAAAAAAAATAATAAAGGTATTGAATCCTGAAAAAGACGGAAGGCTGTCACGTGGTATAATTAATCTATCCATGTTATAACACGTAAATTAATTATTAACAATTTAACACTATAACTTAAAACATGAACTCGTCGTTTGCTCATAATATAACAGTGGATTAATCGATTACCTGTGCATCAAAGTGAAATCGATCGACTCCTTTCCAATTATCCACATCATAAGCAGTGTAATGCTTGCAGCAGCTTGAGACCTTCAGCCTATCGCCACCAGTTTTATTCCCTTCACTCACTTCTTGCAGACCGCGGACATAATTCACCGCGTAATCCGACACCACCAGAGGGTCTTCGCCAGGTGTTTCTTGTCCGCGACCCCATCTAGGATCGCGGAACACATTAACATTAGGACTCCAGTATGTCAACCCGGCTAGGCCAACATTGTACATGGCCCTAGCCTCAGTTGACACAACCTGCCCCATCTTTAGCCACAGTGATTGGTTAAAACTAGCAGCGGATAGAATCACCGCTGGGAAACTAGTGGCACCAGGCACCGTGCCATTAAAACGGGTTCCCGGGCCAACATTAGACACGCCATGAAGTGCCTCGGACCACCACTCATACGCAGGCACCCCTAGTCGAGCAATACCTGTGCTCTTATCTACTAGCTGTGTCACCTTTTCTTGGAGTGTAAGGCGCGACACGAGGTCATTGGCTCGCTTCTCGTAAGGAAGGGAAGTGTTGCAGAAAGGAAATTGGCTAGTTGCTGAAGCTCTCTTGTCACATGCAAATTCTTGTGTAAAAATGGGAACTATTTGGAGAAATATAAAAGAAAGAAACAAGAGGATTTGGATTCGAATTCGGATTTCGTTGTTCATGGCTTCTCTAATTCTTTGGGTTTAAACTAACTGGCTGGTGGATTTAAGCACATGCATTGTTGCTATTTATACTAGAAGCTCTATAAGTCGAAATGCTAAAAGTCACCATGAACTTTTTGTTTGTTTGTTTTGGTTTTGGTGTAAAAAGAGGATGTTGCTTGTGAAACAAGAAAGGAGAATGCTTAGAGGAAGCAAAAGCTTCTTTTAGTTGCACTTTCATGCACATGGACAGTCATGACTCTTGGACCAACAAATTATGGTCCCAATCTTCGTGGGAGCAAAGATGAAATAATCAATGTAGGCAAGCTCAATGTTAACACTTTTGGCTGATTTATTTACTTGTCTTGATATATTTGATTTGATTTTTAATTATGGGATTTGTAATTTTTGTTTGTTTGTTTGTTTGTTTTGTTTTGTTTTATAAAATCAGATTTATTCTAGAATCAAGAATTATTATGTATCTGACCATCACAAAAGCAAGAGAATTATTATGATCTTGAATTTTCATTATCAGGAAATTACTAGTTAAAAGAAAAAGTTTATTATGCGTTATTTATTATTATTTTTTGAAGTACTAATAACAACTTCATATATTAAACTCAAAACATTTTCCGACCTAGATTCAAGTACTTTAAATATGGATCTCCGTTAACATCATAAAGTTAAATCATAAACTTTTTGCAAATTATTATAGAGTTAATATTAAGAGCATTTGCTTGATGCCCTCTTGTGTTCGATCCAAAATTACTTCAACTAATGCAGGCCTAAGGAGATATGAACGTAGTCAAGTTGGCTAGTGCTTGGTGACTTGCAAGGAAAGACTAGCTACCAAGCGAACGAACAAGAGTTCAGTGTCCTCTCTTCTCTGCACCCCGGTTTAAGTCTCACTCTTCATATGTTATGTTATATTAGAATATCGCTTTGTCAAAATAAAAGATGCATATTTACTAACCCAAGTTGGCTAAAGCATTATACAATTTATGCTTCTCCTCTACATCCAATTTCGAATCCCCCTCTTTCTAAAGGGTTTCAAACTCGAAAAATGTTGCATTTTTAAAGATGGAATCGTTTTGCATGATATTAAGTATCTTCAAGCTCCAATTTAATGGGGCTGTACATATGACATTTCCCGTTGTGATGAAAAGTTAACAAATTGCCAATTGCGGCTAGTATTCATCTCAAGCAAGGTAGAAAAGATTCATGGAATGGGTGCCTTAGAAGACACTGCAAATATAAAGGACGATTGGGAAAGGGGAAGCCAATGAAGGCACGCCAGCCATCGATCGAACTAATACGGATTTATGCTTGAAAATTACATTTCCTTGGAATTTACAGAATTCAACCTTCTTTTTGCTCAATTCCATTTGACAGATTAATATCATTGATTAAGACATGAAATTTAAAGCGTTTTCCAAAAGAACTCCGTCGGTGAACCAAACGTACGGCTATGCCAAATGCTTAATGTTGTTTGTTCATATCCTAGCTATTTATTTAGGGTGACTCACGATGAAGAAAAAGCGTACATAATATTTAGTTTGCAAATTTTGTTTACAAATTTAGTAGACCAAATTGTGTAAATTAAATGACATGAAAGTTGATGATTGAGTTATCATCTAAGAGTAGATGAACGTGCTCATTTCTATTGGTAACGCATCATTTAATTTATAAATTTTGTTTACAAATTAGTCTCCCTAGCATTACACTATAGTTATTAAACTAGCTAGCTTTCCATTGTTGAAAATGTTTCAATTTCAAATTTCTTCTCTTTCAGCAAGTGGCCCTTTATCATAGTGGTGGAAAAGAGTTGAGCCCTTGCGTGACGGCGTAAGTTCGAACTCCGTTGGTGGCTAATCTAACATCTAATTAAACAAAATCTATCATTTGACAAATAAAAAAGTAAAAATTTCTTCTCTTTCATTAATTTTAATTAACAAAATAGTAGCATTACACATTAACTCAGATACTAACGGTTGATTGTAGCCCAAATCCCTCACCTCCTACTATAATTAATTAATATCGTTACATAAGTGGGTTGTTCCCAAGCTATGAAGTTGCATGAAGAACCTCAAATCTTTTCTAGCCTCAGTGCAACGGGGATCCGTGGAAAGAAAGGACCAACTCACACACTGTTAAAAAGGAAATTAGGCCTAAGTTTAGGATAATTGATTATATATAAAAGAATGTACTGGGGAGATGTTGAATCCATATAACTTCTTTCTACACCCACTTACTTTTTACACTTATGTTAACTTTAATTAAACTATCAATATCTCTTTAAACTCATATTTACTATCTAAACTACCCTCACAACCCAATTCAATTTGTAAATTTATCCATACACCCATTTAAAAAATAAAAACCCAAAATTTGCAAAAAGAAATTCATTTCAAGTTAGGACTATGAAAAAGTGGACAAATTCTTAATCCAAGCAACATGATCGTCCTTGTAAATTTGTAATCATGTTGCAAAAGAGCTTACCATAGGTTTTTTTGTTTGTTTTAAATGGTCTGAATCTCAATTATGGATGCGGGTGTCTCTTTCTTCTTCTTTTTCCTCCCACTTTGGTTTAAGATGAAGTCCTCTCTCTGGTTGTGACTATCTATCAATTAAGTACATGATTTATCCGACTATTCTTAGTGATGGATATTTATCTTTAGGATGGATTTTGTTTGATGAAATTTCATATTTTTGAGTTTGATTTAACACATGTATGCATGGATGAAAATTAAGGAAGGAGGACATATGTTTGTGATGATCAGTTGGATGAAAGAGATAATTATTCTCTTCAAAGTTCCAACTGCCCCAAGGCTTCCAAGCCCTTGGCAGTTCCAACGTAAACAATTCATGGTTGTTCCGCCGGATAGGTCACAGGAAATATACTAGTGCAAGTCCATGAGGAGACAAGGCAGGAGCCAAAGAATCCTCTTCTGCATGTCGTTTGATTTGTTTGATTACAAGTCTCACATATGAGTTGAATGCTCATACTTTCATTGCATCTCAGAGGAAATGCAACTTTTTTAGCCTTCATTTAAGTACTTTTTTATTTAAGAGGCTTTTATGGGTTCCATTTTTCAGGTGTGCATATACAGCGAATGAAACAAGAAAAATATTTCATGAGTGATGACAACTGCTCTTGGAACCAATTTGAACCGTTCTGACAGATGAAAATGGTTTCAAATTTCTTTGAAATTTTAGCTCGTTAGAAACAGAGCTTTCTGTTTTTTTTGTTTTTTTTTGTTTTAATCTTTCGATCAATTGCTTTAATGCATTTTTTTTAAAATCTTTCTATCAGGTGCTGCTGAAAGATATCCTGATGGACGATCTCAGCACTATGACATCTCCCATTGCTAATGTTGTTGATTTGTTTGCGTTTTAGTGTTTGTGTAGGTTTATTGATAAATTTTAGTTGTATTGTTAATTTTATTTTGCATTTGATGGTGATTATGCATTAAGATAAAAAAGACAATTAACATTCAAAATTTAAGTTGGATATAAAAATTTAAGATAAAAAAGACAATTGCATTTGATCGTGTGACATCCCACATTGCCCAGGGGAGTGATCCTTAAATGTATATTCTCATCCCTACCTAACACGAGGCCTTTTGGGAGCTCACTGGCTTCGGGTTCCGTAGGAACTCCGAAGTTAAGCGAGAAGGGGGCTAGAGCACTCCCATGATGGGTGACCCACTGGGAAGTTGCTCGTGAGTTCCCATAAACAAAACCGTGAGGGTGTGGTTGGGGCCCAAAGCAGACAATATCGTGCTACGGTGGTGGAGCGGGCCCGGGAGGTGGCTGCGCCTGGGCCGGGATGTGACAATTGGTATCAGAGCCTAACCCTGGCCGCGTGTGTGCCGACGAGGACGTCGGGCCCCTAAGGGGGGTGGATTGTGACATCCCACATCGCCCAGGGGAGTGATCCTTAAATGTATATTCTCATCCCTACCTAGCACGAGGCCTTTTGGGAGCTCACTGGCTTCGGGTTCCGTAGGAACTCCGAAGTTAAGCTAGAAGGGGGCTAGAGCACTCCCATGATGGGTGACCCACTAGGAAGTTGCTCGTGAGTTCCCAGAAACAAAACCATGAGGGTGTGGTTGGGGCCCAAAGCGGACAATATCGTGCTACGGTGGTGAAGCGGGCCCGGGAGGTGGCTGCGCCCGGGCGGGGATGTGACAAATCGTGAGTTCAAATAAAAATTTCTCTAAAATCAATCGTAAATAACACAAAACTAATAAACTATTTTTGGGACTTTAAAAGCAACCCTCGATGCTAGAGGCTAGACTCGCTAGAGTTGCTTATTCAGGAGTATGAATATCTCCCTTCCTCTTACACTTTTTTTTTTTGTCTTTTTTTTTAAATATAAAATTTCAAAATAAGATGTTGACATAACTTATCTTTTTGTCTTTTTCTTTATATAAAAAGTCAAAATAAGATGTTGACGTAACTTAATTGTAACTATTTAATAGAAGACGAGGGAAGAAGAGAGAATCCTACACTGCTTATTCATTGAGTCAATGGCTTATGAATTTAACCAATTTTAGTTGTACCTAATGAGTTAGGGTATAGTTTGACGAAACATAAATGAATTATGGTATAGGGAAATCACTTTCTTTTTTTGTTTTTTTTTTAATTTATCAAATAAGGGTAATCACCTTCATGTGTGAAAGAATAACTGGCTCCTCAATGGGTAGATGAGGATAAGTTCCCTCTTAATTCACTTGATGGCCAAGTCCTGGAGCTTTATGTTTATGGTTGAAATTGTTCATATTATAAATCATTCTAGATCATCTATGAAAAAATCAATTGAACATGAGACTGTTGATTCATCGAACTATATACAAACAGATGGACAGATTCTTAAAAAAAAATTACAAATTGTATCTATTTGCTACAATTGATTGACTAAACAATTTTAGTTTAATTAATTTACTATGGTAGAGATAATTTTTATAGAGTGATTCCTAATATAAATGATCATAATCATGAACACGAAGTTTTACTAATTGACTACTAAATAAATTAAGAAGAAACTTCAACTCAATCTTGAGAAGCCAAGCATTGTGTATGTGAAAAGGAGCAAATGCTTGTGATAGTTGTAAATAATATTTTTCTTTAACATATATAAAACGTTGAATTGAAAAATAAAAAAATGACATGAATAAAAGTGGAAGCACATTAATCAAAATTTAAAATATTTTAATTAAAATTTGAACCCCCACAAATGTATGATCAATAAAATGTAAAATTTAAGAATTTAAAATGTCCTCAAAGAAAAATGAAAAAAAGAAACAGTTTGATCTTCAGACATGGGATGACATGAAATGTACCAGTTCATTAGTGGATGGCCATTCCCTTAGGCCCAATTTATAGCTTTGTCTGGATAAGTTCTCCGGCCCAATATATTTATGGTTTTTGTTGCTGCTATCCTACCCAACCCCACAATTAGGCCCGGCAGTTTCATACACGACACGGTGACACGACACGAAAATGACACGAAAATAACGGGTTTTGGGTCAACACGATAACTAATCGGGTCATTATCGGGTGACCCGTTAAGAACCCGCTAATAACAGGTTCTTAACAGGTATACACGCGGGTAACACGTGGATAACCTGTTTCGACCCGTTAAGAAAAATAAATTATAATTTTAAAGTTTAATTACTAAAACAATTATTATAAAATACAATAGTCATATTGTATATATTGTTATATTTTATATTAAATATAAATATATATATATATATATATTGTATTATTATTCTATATAAGTTTAAAAAATTAAGTTTTATTTATTTATTTTTATTATGAGAGTTTCATATTATCATTAATACGATAAACTTTACATAACATGTTGTTGTCCAAAATTCAAATCAACTAGTATAATATTAGTATAGGCAATAAGACATCCCTACAAGTATGAAAAATTTGAAAGAATATATAAACACTCGTGATTCATCATTCTTTCACGAGTAGACAATGGTTACACTTACATTATCGTTTAAATTTTTAAAACCCTCCAAACCGTCATGAATAATATTTTTTATTTGAGTGTAAAAGTAATAAAGTTAATAATAATTATTGTAGAAGTGTAAGAAATGTAAAAAAATAAATATATATATATATATATACACATATACACGCACACAATCACTCGTAGTGACTAGCTTTACAACTTTCGTGAAGGGGTCAACTTCGAAATCCGACACTATAATCCATAAACCTTAAATTTGTATTTAACTGTTAATTGTCGTTTAGGCTTTATTCTTTATATTGAATTTCATTTTTTAAATTTCCTTTTTTTTTGAAAGCATGATCTTATGGGGATGTAGGAAGATAAACGGTTTGGATCTTTGATATCATGTCCCGATATTTACGGTTAATTGAAATATGAGTCGATGTTATATAGTTTGTAGAGACTATAAAACCAAGCAGTATTTTTAACGGTAAAACTTTGAACATAATATCAACGATCCGAACAGTTGATCTTCTGATATCCTCTAATAGATCATGTTTTCAAAAATGAAAATCTGAAAAAACAAAATTTGGTGAGAAAAATAAAACATAAATATGAACAACAATTCATGGTTAAATTTTGATCTATGATTTATATGATTATAGTGGCACATTTCAAAGTTAAGCCATCACGAAAGTTGTAAAACTTGTCATTACGAGCGTTTATATATATTTTTCACACTTCTCCATTAATTAAAAAACTATTATAATTTTTACTTAAACAATAGCCATAGGATAAATGAGAAGAAAGTGCTAATGTAGAAAACATCACTGAAAATATCATCAATATAACTCTTGAAGACAATATATCAAGCTAAAGTTTCAATACCGTTTCCCATGATGATTGATGAAAATTGAAGAGTTTGACTGTAAGAAAATGTACAAGCTTCCAAATCTTGAAACATAATTCCCTTAATTTTGCAAATCTTTTGAACATTTGATATTTTGTAATGTTCTAATGTTTGTTTTTTAATTTTAATTATATCTTATTTTGGGTATGTAAATATGTAATACTTAAAAGACAAGTACTTTTTTATGTTTTGAATGTGATAATATGGTATGTTATACTTATTTAGTATTATGTTTTTCATTTAATTATTTATTGGTTTAAAATATATTTTCCTTAACAGGTAACGGGTCGGGTCATATTATCTGTTAATATTATCGGGTCAATTTCGGGTCAGGTCATTTTATCCGTTTATTTTAACGGGTGTTACACGACACGATCCATTTAGATATCAGGTATGACACGAAAACAATACGAACACAGGAAACATGACACGAATGTCAGGTCTACCACAATTGACCAGTCCGGTTCCAACTCTGTAAAGTGCAACGGTTTTGACTATCCTCTCCGTCTCCCAACTTCCATGGCGACATTTAGGTTTTCCCAATCCCAAATTAGTCCAACCTTGCTACTCAGTACTACGTCTGATGATATTCCTCTTTATTTAGACGTGTGAGGTCTTAGGTTGATGGCGAATTTGATACCAAATTAGATTGTTCATTGTATGGTTTAACCGAACTCCCACTCTCTTTAATATAAAAATATCGATGTATTAAAAAAATAAAAAATTAGTCCAACCTCTCTGATCCTCCTCCTTTAACTCTCCTTTAAACTTCTGCAACAATTTCATCCTTTGAATTTTTTTCTGGTTTTGATTATTCTTTGATTTTCAGCACCTCAGTAAAATGAAAATCCATTGTCAAAAATACCCATTTCATATTTTAATGCTTTCGACGCAGTCGTACTTGGGCTTCATCTAAAAAATTCAAAGAAAGTGACTTGTGAAAGTAATATTCTTTTTAATCGTAACATTTTGTTTGGGTTAATATTTGCACTATTTTTTTTTATTTTTTATATTCCCTTAGTTTTCTTTCTGTCCAAGATAATGGCGACTTTGGGTTCAGGTGTTCTTGTCAAGCTGGTTGAAGAACTGGAAAGTCATGAAAAGCCCTCGAGTGATCGAAAACTGGTGTTACTGAAAATTCGGGGCATAATTCATGTGTTAGCAGGGGGCGATCTATGGCCTAATCAACGGTTTTAGTTGAAGGTTTCAGATTCTACTCATGCCACGTTTGCTTCTTTGCATCAAGAACAAGATAAAATGGTCTTTTGCAACCAGTTGCTACTTGGGCAGCTGATATTCGTCGAAAAGTTGGAGGCAGCGCATCCGGTGCCAGTGCTTAAAGGTATAAGGTCTCTTTCGGGGTCGATTTCCCTGTGTTGGAAGCCCTGAAGATCTTTCTGCTATAGATAAGTTGGTGGATTCTAGAGGAGCATCTGATTTAGCAATGGAGTTGAAGCCTCAGTGTAGATATCGATCTTTAATCCCATCAAGGTCTCGCCCGAGAGAGAAGAAATGGGCCTTATGAAGCTCTGGAAGCGGTGATGTTTTTAGAGGGAAATGTGTGTTGTGACAAAGGGGTTTACAGAATTAAGCTCCAGCTTTGTGGAGAAAGACAGTGATCCTGATTGCACAAGCACATTGTCTTCTTCGTCGTCTGTATTGTTCCCAGGGATTTTTTTGGGTAATCCGCTCCCATGCTGCAAAACAGTCAAATCTGAATTAAACCTTGTTGCTCTTCTTGACACTCCAGTTGTCAAGCATGAGATGAAGCCAATTGCTCACCGTAGTCATAGTGCTTGTGTGAGAGTCTCACTGTTTCTTCTTCCACTGGTTGAAATGATCCTCTGGCCTGCCTTACGGAAATTCGATAACTAAATTACAGAAATTTGGTAGATGTTCTACAAGAAATCTAACCTTTGATTGTCAGAAAACCAAGAAATCTACTTGTTATAATACTTAGAAATGCTAGTTTTAACTCACTTTCGTATGATAATATAAGCATGTGTAATCAAATTTGTCATGCACCGCAGATTAACTCTTTGTATGATCATTGTACAACTGTCAGCTGCGTGAGCTCATTGCTTGCTTGTTTCGTCATCGTATGGCTCCAGGGACAAATTGGTTCTCTAGTTTGCTTTCCTTTCAAAATTATAATGAATTGATCATCAGTTGTCCTTATAAAATCCCTCCTACTCTTTCTGCTTTGGCAAGCTTCTTCAGTTCGTACGGCTACGTGTTACGGTTCAGTTGACAATTCAAGTCGGAAAACAAGAAATAGTGATCATCATCTAGCTAAGAAACTGATTGAAACTTCCAGTAGGATCTCCGTGCCAGCGAACAACTGTGAGCATTCCTTAGGGTACCGTTTGGTGACGGGACCAGGCGTTTCGTTTCACGTTTGGTGCGCCTAAAACGGGTGGAACGCGCTGTTACACGGAACGAGTTTTGGTTGAATTTTCGTTCTGCCTCACTCCCTGGAACGACTCGTTCCACATCCGTGGAACACAAAATTATAACCTCTCAATCTCCTTCTTCTTCCTCCTCGTTTCCATCCGAGGGCATTTTTGCTACCTCTTCGTTCCGTCCCATCTTGTCCCGTTCTGTCCCATTTCGTTCCGTCCGATCTGCATACCAAATGGTACCTAAATTCTGCGATGACGTTTAATTTGGCTGATGATAACAACCGGTCAGAAAGAAAGATACTGTGGAAGTCTCATATATCTTATTTCTAAAACACCTCTATTGGAATTAAAATATTTTAAATTCAAAACTCGTAAACAATGGGTTAAAAGAAAAAATCGAGAGAAGCAATCTGTTGGAAGACTTTTCTGGTCTCAGGGAAAATGTTAGGTGACATCTTTGGACTTCACCGGAACTGACCAAACTACCATTCAATTCTTTGGCGTGAATCGCAAGTTTCATGGGCAATTTAGGAATCCCATACGGCGTCATTAGCTCCGCCTATCACTAATCAAACTTAGCTTAATTTCCATTAATTATAAAATTAAGAACAAGTATATTAAAAGTGTATCAGTTGGGAGTAAAAGACATTTATGTAGAGCAATAAAGGACAGCGGAGATCTTGTTAGCTTTTCCAACTTCTCAAACATTTTTCATAAATCCACATATTCAGCAAAAGCCCAGTTTCTATTTTTTCTTTTTTTTTTGTTGGGTTTTTCAGAAGCAAATTCACAAACCCAACAAATTATGAAGAATTGAGAGAAAAAAAAACTAGCTTTATCTGTGTGTGTTGAGTAAATTCGATTCCAAAAATCCAATCTTTTTATTTTCTGCTATCTTGTGGAATGATGGAGCTGCAGAGATCAGCAGCGCTGAGATTCTTTCTAGGGTTTCTGCTGCTATCTATGGCGAATGGGAGATTCGTGGTGGAGAAGAACAGCTTGAGGGTCACATCCCCGGATAAAATCAAGGGCACGTATGACAGTGCCATTGGCAACTTCGGGATTCCTCAGTACGGCGGCAGCATGGCCGGCGCCGTGGTGTATCCGAAGGAGAATCAGAAGGGATGCAAAGAGTTCTCTGAATTTGGGATTACGTTTAAATCGAACCCCGGAGCTCTCCCAACTTTCGTTTTGGTCGATCGTGGAGGTACCCATTTTGTAATTTTTTCGATAGTTTGATTTTTTTTTCTGTGAGTTTTGAGGTTCAATTTGATTGCTTTGGTTTACTTAGGAGGTGCCCTTTTTTCATTTTTAAGCAATTTGATAGTTTCTAAGAGTTTTGGGGTTCAATTTTGCTTGTTTTGGTTAATTTGGGAGTTACGCTTGTTGTAGTTTTGGCTAATTTGAATGCTATTGTGAGTTTTTCGGTTCGAATGGCGGGTTTCGGTTCATTTTGGGGTTAACTTTTTGTAATTCTGACTTCTGTTCTGAGTTGTTTGTGTGCTATTGAAAAATATACGCTTCAATTGGTCTGTTTTGGTTGGATTTGGAGATGCCATTTTTGCCAAGTCTGATCAATTTGCCCTGTTTAGCTCTTCTTTTGTTTAGTCGGTGCAGACAATCGATTCTTAAATCTGATTAATTTGCTTCTTGTTAGCAGAAATGTTTTATTGTTGTTGTCTGTAATATTTGTAAAAGTCTCTTATATCGAATTTATGATCCTACTTTGGTGATTTTTAATGTGCATATATTTATCCCTATTTTAACTGCACATTTCTTGTGTTAAAAGTTAAAAACTGTCGTTCGTGCTTTCCAGATTGCTTCTTTGCCTTGAAGGTTTGGAATGCCCAGAAAGCTGGGGCTTCTGCAGTTCTTGTTGCTGATAATATTGAGGAGGCATTGATAACCATGGACTCACCCGAAGAGGATGGTTCAACTTCCAAATACATTGAGAACATAACAATACCATCTGCGCTCATTGAGAAAAGGTTTGGCGAAATTTTAAAGAAAGCAATCAGTGCTGGTGATATGGTCAATGTGAATCTTGACTGGAGAGAAGCTGTTCCACATCCAGATGATCGTGTGGAATATGAACTGTGGACCAACAGCAACGATGAATGTGGGGTTAAATGTGACATGTTGATGGAATTTATGAAGGATTTTAGGGGTGCAGCCCAAATACTTGAAAAAGGCGGTTACACTCAATTCACACCTCATTATATAACTTGGTACTGTCCTCGAGCATTTACTTTAAGCAAACAGTGCAAGTCTCAGTGCATCAATTATGGAAGATATTGTGCTCCTGATCCAGAACAGGACTTCAGCAGTGGTTACGATGGGAAAGATGTGGTTCTTGAAAATTTAAGGCAGCTATGTGTTTTTAGAGTGGTAAATGAGACCAAAAAGCCTTGGGTATGGTGGGACTATGTAACTGATTTTCAAATTAGATGTCCCATGAAGCAGAAAAAGTACAACAAGGAATGTGCTGATGGTGTCATTAAATCTCTTGGTAAATCATTATATATTGCATTTGATGTTTCTAAGAAGATTAATGATCAATGTAGAATGAGTTTCTAATATTCATGTGGTGTTGTCAGGGATTGATATTAAGAAGATTGAGAATTGTATGGGAGACCCTAATGCGGACTCTGAAAATACTGTTCTGAAAGAAGAGCAAGATGCTCAGGTATTTTTCCTTTCGCATTTATTTTCTTTTTAAAGATTTATCTACTCCATTAACATGTTTCTAGCGTGTTTGAGCAATAGTGGTCCTGTAATGCAGTTCTTTGAATTGGTGATATTGGTTTAGTTATTTATACTTGCTTGACAAGAACACTTTTTGTAAGGTTGGGAAAGGAACAAGAGGTGATGTAACCATATTGCCTACCGTTGTTGTCAATAATCGCCAATACCGAGGTTCGTCCTCGTTCTTTTATTTCTCAGATAGCAATTGAGAAGCTTCCATCTCTAAAATATTTGCTTGCAGGCAAGTTGGAGAAAGGTTCAGTTCTGAAGGCCATCTGTTCTGGGTTTGAGGAAACTACTGAGCCAGCTGTTTGTTTGAGTACTGGTAGGCCCCTCTTGTTATTGTGGTGTTTCTTATCTACTTCTGATTGTTTTCATTCTGAAATAAAGTGCTGGTTTACTATTTATTCATGGTAGATGTGGAGACGAATGAGTGCTTGGATAATAATGGTGGTTGCTGGCAGGATAAAGCGGCCAACCTCACAGCCTGCAAGGTATAAATTGTAACCCACTAGCTGATCATATATCTTTTGAAAATTGAAAGTAATGGGTATTCTAACTCTTGTTTTTCGTGATTATGGTTTGTTTCCTCAGGATACATTTCGTGGGAGGGTATGTGAGTGCCCTCTGGTTGGTGGTGTGCAATTTAAAGGAGATGGTTACACTACCTGTGAAGGTAACAATAAAAGATAACCTAAAACAGCCATAAGTTTTAACTAGGGAAGCCAAATTTGAGGGAATTATTTTGCACCGAAATATAGTTTCTTTTATTCTTCTTCATTGTAATAAAAGAGTAGCTCAAATTCGCCTAAAAAAAATTATAAAAAAAAAAAAAAGAAGCTCAACTTCTTCCTTTTGTTTGATACATATTTTTCCTTGTTCTGCATTATGACTTTTCATTGAGGAATATGACCTTTCATTTCCAGCAAGTGGGCCTGGGAGATGCAAGGTAAACAATGGAGGTTGTTGGCATGAAGCTCGAGATGGGCATGCATTCACTGCTTGCACAGTAAGTGGTTTTGTGCATTCCCATTTTCTGTAAAAGAAAACTCTGCTCTGGCCTATGGTTTTTATTCTCATATCAAATAATTGAAATTTAAGTAAGGTTATTTTCTGGACAGGATAATGGAGAGGTCCAATGTCAGTGTCCTCCTGGGTTTAAAGGCGATGGTGTTAAAAGTTGTGAAGGTAAGAAAAATCATTGCCTTGGCACGTCCTGTTGTTGGTTGTCAGCTTTACTGTAATACAGAATAAATGTATGTGGTATGCATCTAAAAGGACGTAGTTCAGACCACTCGAAATTAAGCCTGTGCTTCCTTGTGTTAATTTTTAAAGTTTCATTGTGATCCAGCATAAACTTACAAATGGATTAATGTCACAATGGTGCATCACGACATGCTACAGAAGTTGTTATCCTTGCTATGCTGTATATTGAATTGAAATGGTCTGCTTGTATATGCCTATGCATGAATAGATCTACTTGGGTACTCTTCTATGGCTTCGTATATAACCTGAGACTATGGCCTTGCACAAATAGGAAGTAATGGGACTCACCAACGAAACTGCAATAATATGTAGAGCCAACGAATTTTAGGTCACAGCAATTTATGCCCCTAGCACTGTATGTTTATTATTCTCCTCCAGATGCTTTGGTGTTAAGTTTCGAATGATTGAGGATGGGAAACAATGTAAGTATCTACAAGCTAGGTTTTGTCGCTTCTTATTCAGTTGGTTTGCATCCTACTGGTTAAGTTATACTGGGAGTCTTGGACCCGGTGGAAATCTTATAAAACTGCATGTTATCAATAATTTAGTGAAATTTAGCTTTATCGAAAACATTGTGGTAAGCCAGTGGGTGATCCATGTCAAGCAAATATCCTGCTCCAGATCTGAATGGTCGGATTTAATTTGGTTCTATATTTATGTGGTCAACTAGAGATCAGTGCAGAGGTTTGGTGGCATGCTGAACTTCTTAACGTTGCTATTAATTAAAGTAGCCTATATGACATAAAAAGTAGACGATCATCCAGAATCTTTGCAATGACATATCTTGGATCTAATTGTTGCTCAAATTATTTTTTTCCTTAGATATTGATGAATGCAAAGAGAGGAAAGCCTGTCAGTGCCCTGAATGTAGCTGTAAAAATACCTGGGGAAGCTATGATTGCTCGTGCAGTGGTAATCTTCTGTATATCAGGGACCATGATACCTGTATAAGTGAGTCCAGAAACTCGGGAATGTTTACATTTTTTGAATATGTATACTGTTAAGTGCTTATTCTGATGTACCCCCTTGAACAGGTAAGTCTTCTGGTGGGGGAAAGTCGTCTGCATGGGGTGCTGTGTGGGTTATTTTGATAGGCTTGGCGATGGCTGCTGGTGGGGCATACCTAGTGTACAAATACAGATTACGAGTGAGCTTTCTTTGCTTTATTTCTTCATTGCAAACTTCATACATATCATTGGTAACGCTGGAGTCTCCTTTTAATGGTGGTATTATTGGATCATCTTTGGTGGCTGTTGTCCTGAGGTTGATAAAATTGTGTTTATCGATGCTCGATGCATCAGGTGAACTCTGGTTGTGCGTATGTTGTGCTGCAATTGCTTTAACTTTTGAATATCTAAAACTAGAACATGTTTTAACAGAAAAAGAAAAAACTAGAAATGTCGATAGAAGTATAGAACTCATGGGTAGCTTTTAGGGTCAAAATTGACAAAAATTTTCCTACTGTCTTTATTTTGTCTTCTGCGGTTGATTCAATGGACATGAGATTTACAGATAGTATGAGGGTACTAACTATGCCTATCACACTATTGATTTTGGTGTGTTGACTTCATGGTTAAAGACTGTTCGGCTGTGTCACGGACTACGAAATCCACTTTGCATTGCATTCACAAGTCTTTTAATCAACTTTTTAACCTGTGAGGACTGCTATAGTTACGATGATTCTAATGGGGGAGTTAATTAAAGTCCGGATACAAATCTTTTCGGCTTTTATTTATTTTATTGTTGATTCAGGTTGCTGATAGTTTCAATTATATTTTTGCAGTCATATATGGATTCGGAGATAAGAGCAATAATGGCACAATATATGCCTTTGGACAGCCAAGCCGAAGTTCCAAATCATGTGAACGAGGAGAGGGCGTGAAAATGGAATGGTTAGGACTTATATGGCGCAGCATGGATATGGATTGTTATACGTCTTTCTTTTGCAGTCTTGAATGTTTGATTGATCCTAATCTTTCATACTTCTCTACGTCGTGTCGGATTGTAAATGAATGCAGATTAGAATGTCTTGTTTCGTAGGACTGTAGCATGCCAATCCCTTGGAGTCAGGTAGATTGCGAGTGTAGGTCTAGCGTCAGAACAATTCTATTCCCATCCTAAAATCTTGGTATCTTTTCATTTTAGTTAATTTGTTGTTGTTCTGTAACTTACTTTTGCCTGTAGCTTATACCTTAGTTTAGTTATAATTTATATGCACAAAACAATTTTGTTTTGGTCATCTTTGCTTGCTGTTATTGTGGTTTTCTCAGGGTTAGTTCGATAACTATTTCGTTTTCAATTTTCAGTGGTTCGATAACTATTTCGTTTTCAGTTTTCAGTTTTCAGTTTCTAGCTATGGAAATGAAAGGATTAAACCAAAGTTGGTGAGTGGAGAAAACAGGACCTTAAGGGGCCGTTTGTTTGCCCTCGCTAACTCTCACTGGACTGGACTTAGTCCAGTCCCTTGTTTGTTACCCATTGGGACTAACGTTAGTGGCACTAACCTTCACTCGCCTCGACTAACCATGGGATTAGCCGGTCTTAGAGAACCCCCTAAAAAACCATGGGATTGCTAGTCCCGTTTCCAGAACTGCATACGATGTTTGCATTGCAAGTCTGCAAACAGGCTTCTGGGCAACTCTGTTTGCCCACCCATGTTCGGACCTGAAACCCAATGTCACCCACAACCTAAATCTCAAAATCCAGCCACCAAAATTTGAAAAAAAAAAAAAAAAAAAAGCAAGACAATAACAATAACAATCTCAATAGAAAAATTCTTCCTTATTCCCGAAACTTCCCAAAAATTTCCCAGATAATTTTTCTTTTTCCCAGAAAAATGGATAGAGAAGGGGAGAGAGTAGCTTGGGGATAAAAAGAGATGGAGAGATGGAGAGGGAGGAGAGAGTAGCTTTGGGGACGATTTTGCTGGAAAAATGGTTTGAAGTGTTTTGCAGAAAACATGGATTTGAACTTTGAAGCATTTTGAAGGAAAAAAGATGGGATGAAAGGAAATCATGGGCGATGAAACCAAAGAGGAAGAAAGTACTCTCTAGAGAGAGTTAGAACCATAGAAGAGTGTTTAGAATTTTTAGAAGGAAAAGGTTGAATTCGTAATAAAATATTATTAGATATATAATAAATATTATAATTTATTAATTATTTTATTTTTTAGTCCGATACTGCACCAAACGCTTCACTTAGTCTGACTTAGTCTAATCTAAGCCAGTCAAACTTAGTCCCTGAAGTTAGTCTAGTCTGAGATATTCCGGTACAGCAAACGCACCCTAAGTGCATAGGAAAGGGAATATCGAAAACAGGACCTTAAGTGCACAAAAAAAAAAAAAAAAAAAAATCGAAATAGCAAATGAAATATGCTCAAAGACTCCCATGCTTTTCTGGACCAACCAGATTTCCGACAAGTCTTTCTGTTATAGCAAGAAGCGGAACTACAATAGGCAGATCTTAAGCAAAGTATTAATCTCGTGTCATCCAGACATTTTAGAAAATGGGTGTTCTCAACTGAAACATTAATTCGAAAATAATACAATTACATTATCATCCTTGGTTTCTTTAGCTGATCCTTGGCCCCCTTGGGCATCATCATTTTTCTTCTTTTCCACACAAAAATGTGGATATGCGTTACTCAATACAAAACAAAAATGTTGTTTGCAGATATGTAATCCTAGAGTATGCTAGTGTCTCCTATAGGGGACTTACTTGTCCCCCACTAACGCTAAACGAACTTTTACTTTCTGAACATCATAATTGAAATGTTCATTCTCTTTATCATCTTCTATAGTCTAGTGGAATACCTAAGACTTCTAACTTACAAGTGAAGAGGAATACCACTGGACCGGATTGTTGACCATTGGATTATTACTTAAGTGTTGATTAATGTGTGTGCTTATTTCTTGTTCGTGACACATCACATAGTTTGCAAATGTTGTCTATCTAACATTACTCTTCTTATATATATGAGGATAGTTTTAGTGTGCTCAATAATATGGATTATGGATGCATTGAAATTTTTAGTATTCCTCTTCACTTGTACAAGAGGTTTTATGCTCAAATCTCATGAATGGCAAGTTCACTTATGCACCCATTTTGTTTGTGGCTTTTGTCATTGATTGACGCGTGTTAAGTTTATGGACAACTCTATAAAGAGAGTTAAGTTTATAGACACATATCAATTAATGATAGAAACCACAGTGAGGCCACACAAAAAATGAGTGCAAAAGATTTAAACTCTTATAAGAGCACTTCCAGCGTGCAGCAATTCCCTTAGGGATTGTCTATTGAATGACCCAATGCCCCTAGCAATTGACTCTAGCCTATTCAAGTAGCTTGGGCTCCAGAAGAGCTCGGGTTCTCCACCAGGCATAATTCCACGGGCCCAGCACATGAGGGATGTGACACAAGGCTGACCTCATGGTAATGTCAGCTACTAATAAAACTTATAAAATATTAAAAATACAAAAAATTATTGAAAATTAATTAAAAATACAATAAATGTTTTATAATAAAAATAAATTATTATTATTTTACAAAATAAAAAAATACTAGTATTTTAATACGAATTGCCTGACATATTTAGTTTAGAAGTGGAGATGCACTTGGACAATTACTGCTCACTAAAGGCATATATATTGTTCATTTAAGGTGATTGGTTGCCTATAACCCTGAGGAGCCTAGCAATTAGAAGTTCTCTAAATGAGGTCCTAGCTAAATTTTAAAGAGGATTTAGAAAAATCCATTTTCAATTACACTCCCTATCTACCTCCTAAAATTGGGGACCTCCTAAATCTAGAAGTGAGAAAGAAGCTCCTAGCATTAATTACCAATATTTTAGTAACTTTTTAAAGAATAACTCTATTTTTATTGGTCCACAATCACTATAACTCCCTAAACTAGAGAGTGATTTTAGTAGGATTTTCTAGGGAGCTCCTAAAGTAAAATGCAGTCTTTTTAGCTAAAATTTAACTAAAATAGAGAGCATGGTTGTAAATGTCTTATCCTATTTGGTTTTGATGGTCTTTGCTTGCAGTTATTGTGGTTTTTTTTTTTTTTTTATTTTTTTTTTTTTTTAAATGTGTATGTGGATATCAAATTGATATCAAAATAAAATTAATATCTATTTGTACAAGCAGGGTAATAAATTGCAAATTCTCAAGAGCTCAGTTGATTAAGAGCATTAATCCGTATATCTAAATTTTCACGTTCAAACCTCCCTTCCTGTAATTTAGATGAACTTAGTGTAATTATCCTATCGTTTGAAAATTGTATTTGTACATCCTCATTGTGGCAATTTTTCTTTCGGTATTGAAATTGGAAAAATGGAACACAGCCTCAGCAGAAAGGTAACTGGGATGAATGGAATCTTTGTAGATCCTTTGGTCTTGGATATCCTAAGCACCTGAACAGCTTCTTCCACCTAGCAGCCAAAGAATCTGGTGACTCCAAGCAGTTCCGAGTTATCCATCTCCAGCAGCATCCCAGAAATTTTCAAAGCAAAGTCAGGCTGCATGTAATATCTTTATGGCTTCTTAATGAAGCTCCAAAGACAAACATTTCTTTGTGCGCTGACTTGCTCAAGCTTCAGCGAATGTGGGACGATGATCGAGGATGGCACAACGGTCGAGTGGCTCCTTGTCTGGTAAATCATGAATCCGATTGATTTTGTTGAGTTTACCAGTCATCTTTCAATCATTTTGTAGGTAGTATTGCATCGGAAATAAGGGTATGAACGGAGAAATCAAACTTAAAAGCAAAGAACAAGAGTGAGTTGAGAAAAATTCTGAATGGAATGTGAGACCTAAATAGTTTTTAATTTATATAGAAGTATCATCGAATACATTAAGACACGTGGTGTATGCCTATTTTAATAACTGTCAATTTTCGTTTGGAGCCAACCCATAATGTTATTAGTTTATATTGACAACTGTTATTACAGGATGGATGTATCACTTCAATACTTCACAAAATATTTGTCCAAGTCACACATTTTTACAGCTATAGGATTTGAACTAGGGCCAAAGACAATTTACTACTCTCATATTTGGTAGTTTTCAACATTTAGTCTTATCAATTTTTTTTTATCTCAGAGTCATACCTAAAGTGTAAATTTTGGGATAGTCTCATAACAATGACTGGGCGCCATGTGTCATTAAAAAATATTTAAATAAAAATAATATTAAAAAAGAAGAAGAAGAAGAAGAAGAAGAAGAAGAAGAAGAAGAAGAAGAAGAAGAAGAAGAAGAAGGAGGAGGAGGAGGAGGAGGAGGAAGCAGAAGGAGGAGGAGGAGGAGGAAGAAGGAGGAGGAGGAGGAGGATGAGGGAGGAGGAAGCAGAAGGAGGAGGAGGAGGAGGAAGAAGGAGGAGGAGGAGGAGGATGAGGAGGAGGAGGAGGAGGAAAGAGGAGGAGAAGGAGGAGGAGGAGGAGGAAAGAGGAGGAGGAGAAGAAGAAGAAGAAAAAGAAAACCGAACCCAGAAGAAGAAGAAGAAGAAGAAGAAGAAGAAGAAAAAGGAAGAAGAAGAAGGAGGAGGAAGAAGGAGGATGAGGAGGAGGAGGAGGAGGAGGAAGAATGAGGATGAGGAGGAGGAGGAGGAGAAGGAAAGAGGAGGAAGGAGGAGGAGGAGGAGGAGGAGGAGAAGAAGAAGAAGAAGAAGAAAAAGAAAACCGAACCCAGAAGAAGAAGAAGAAGAAGAAGAAGAAGAAGAAGAAGAAGAAGAAGAAGAATGAGGAGGAGGAGGAGGAGAAGGAGAAGAAGAAGAAGAAGAAGAAGAAGAAGAAAACCGAACCCAGAAGAAGAAGAAGAAGAAGAAGAAGGAAGAAGAAGAAGGAGAAGGAGAAGAAGAAGAAAAAAAAACAAAACCGAACCCAGAAGAAGAAGGAGGAGGAGAAGAAGAAAAAAAAAAACCGAACCCAGAAGAGGAGGAAGAAGAAGAAGAAGAAAAAATGGAACCCAGAAGAAGAAGGAGGATGAGGAGGAGGAGGATGAGGAGAACATGAAAAAAAAATAAAAAAAAGGGAACCCAGTTCATCCCCCCTTCCCCCCAAAACCCAACCTCCTGCAACCTAGAAGAAGAAGAAGAAGAAGAAGAAGAAGAAGAAGAAGAAGAAGGACCAAATCTGGGTTGGGGGGTTGGGGGTTGGGGAGAAGGGTGGTTTTTTTTTATTTAAATATTTTTAATGACACGTGGCTCTCAGTCATTGTCCACATGGGCGCCACATCATCACTTAACGGATGACCAAATCTGGGTTGGGGGTTGGGGGTTGGTGGTTGGGGAGAAGGGTGGTTTTTTTTATTTAAATATTTTTAATGACACATGGCGCTCAGTCATTGTCTACATGGGCGCCACGTCATCACTTAACGGGAGAATTAACAGTTTGACTAATGGATGTATGAGACTGTTCCAAAATTTACACTTTAGGTATGACCCTGGTATGATAAAAATTGATGTATTAAATATTAAAAACCACCAAACATAAAAGTAGAAAATAGAAATATACCCTAATTTATATTAACAATTGTGCTTATAGGATTGGATTTAACACGTCAACTTCGAACAAATTTAGATAAATGTCCAAATATATACGTCTTTACATATGTACTAGGTGTTAGGAAAATTACTTAGTTACTTTATAAGTATTTATTTTTTTAGGATCCCTTTCTACCAAGGATTTAAATATCGGTAATATCGGAAATATTGGTAGTCCGAAAACACGGAAATATCGACGGAAATATCAATAAAATATCGATATCGATAAAAATTACATGGAAACCACGGAAATTGTAAAAAAAACTTGGAAATTTTTATTGAAACTTTGCAGGATGTTTATTTAGTCAATTATCTATTAGTTTATCACAAAAAATTGGAAGGAAATGCATTGCATGATGGATTTAACATTATAAAGTTGATTATATAGCGAGCTGACAAACATTATGAGTGTAGAAAATATGTAGTAATTAATGAAAGAAGTCTAAACACACCATAAATCATTTATATATAATGAATTAGTACAATATTTTACACTTTAGTACCACATAGAGTTCCTATGAGGTTCAAAATTTTCACTATCTTCATCATCTCTACGTGTAGAGTGAGTGTATTGTGAAGAGTAGTTATCAAATGATAAATCCCTAAAATAGTTTTGCATGTAATTGTTAACATGCCACCCATATGGATCCGAGATTGGTTGAGGTTGTCCATAAGCACAATCATTTGAAGATTGAGTCTGGGATTGTTTCCATGACTCGCTCGATTCCATCCCAACAGGAATGAGATATGAAGGGTAGGGAAATGGTTGGCTATGAGTATAACCATAGTTACTACTTCCCACACCAAAAGAGTCCGAAGTTCTAGATAACGAGTCATCTTCTTGACTTGACAAAATCCCCTTGCCTCTTTCTCTACGAGTATAGTCCTTCCCTATGGCACCAATTCCTGGTCCTGCCCGCCTACTGCCATGGTCATCATCCTGTGTTGCATGCGTGAAGTTTGCCTCACCAGTGAAGGGGGTCATAAATCCGGGAGGTGGTCCATAATAGTTTCCATATCCACCACCACTACCTCCAGCTCCACTACCTCCAGCTCCACTGTATCCTTCATCATTCCCACCTCCAGTGGTAGGTGAGTCTCCTGATCTTGTACTAGAGCTATCATTAGTATCAGCACGATGTTGTGGTTGTGTAGGATTGGAAGAAGGTGGAATTCCAGTGTTTCTTGGTCTTGGGCGCAAATGTTCTTCCAAAGAGTCAGTGCTGCTAGATCCCACCTCCTCTTCTAATACTCTTTCTACATTTATCCCTTCATTACGTGTTTCTTCAGCAACTCTGGGAGCTGGGTTGCCTTCATCATCATCTAAATGAAGAGGTCTAATCCATTGATAAAGTTGGTTATCCTGTGTATCATCATCTGCACCAACAATATCAAACACATCTAGTGGGTCACCACGGTCGACATGATCTATTTCTGCTTCCTTATCTCAAAGTTGAAGCTTCATGTTGTAGTAGCAATAAACTAATTTTTCCAAGCTACTATGAGCCAACTTATTTCTTTGCTTTGTGTGTATGAGTGCAAATGTGCTCCAATTTCTTTCACAAGCAGATGAGGAAGCTGTTTGTGATAATACTTTGATTGCTAACTTTCTCACAGTTGGTGCATCGGTCCCATACATGATCCACCATTTAGCTACAATGAAAAACAATGTTGATAAGCCTAATAACTCCAACAAATTCTATTGTAAACTTATAGTGAAATATGTTTATACTCACTAGGAGACATATTTGTTCGAGCAGCAACTGATGTTGGTTCTCCAAAAGTTCTTCTTGCATCTTTAAACCATGTTAGCTGAATTCAATAAATCGTGTTAGTTTAATCCAACAAAGTAATTATTATAATTTAAGTAATTGTGTACCTCATTTCCAAATTGGCCAACTGCTGGTGATGCAAGGTCTAATTTAGAGAATACATTATGTACAGCACGTATAAGGGTACCATCATCTCCAACACCGGGTCTGTATTGGTATCGGGGATTCAAATAATATGCTGTTCAAAGAAACACATACTCTAATAAGAGAAATAATACTTATGCAACTAAAGAAATGAATTGCAAATTATGACATAATTTATACCTGCTGCATGCAAATCGTGGTATAATGTTTTATACCATCGGTCATCAATTATCTTTATGACCCACCTTGCACCATGTTTTCTTTGCAATTCATCCTTCACTACACGCATCAACTCATATACTGCCCCTATAGTAGGATACACTTCTGTGTCAACGATCCGTAAAACTTTGTACAGAGGTTCAAACACTTGGCACACATGTTCTGATTCAGTCCAAAAAGCATGATCAAGCACTATACTTTCCAACATACGACCTGTACTTGAGCGGCTGAAATTGTGGTTAGCCCAATCGTCACTAGTGAATAGTTGCTTCAACCCTGCTTTCTTCTTAACTAGGCTGTCTAATGCAATATAATTGGTGGCAAATCGAGTGGTAGCTGGACGAATAATTTCCCCCTTGCAAAATTCACGCATCTTTGCCAACAACCAACTGTGATTGTAAATATAATTTGTGATCGTTCTAGCTCTTTTGACACAGTAGCAAAATTCTCTCTCTTCCCCATTGCCTCAAACATGAGATCAATACAATGTGCTGCACATGATGTCCAAAACACATTATGATGCTTCATTAACTTTTTTCCAGCCTTGACAAATGCAGAACCGTTGTCGGTCACGACTTGGACAACATTATGCTATCCCACCTCCATGATTACATCCCTCAATAATTTGTAAATATACTTGTAGTTCTTTATATGGTCTGAAGCATCAACAGACTTCAAAAAAACTGTTTTTCCCTTGGAGTATACCATGAAGTTTATGATAGACAATCTGGTCGGCCCAGTCCATCCGTCACACATGATTGTGCAACCATGTGTTTCCCACTTTGACCTCAACTTGTTAACATACTCGCCAATGTCGTTATACTCCCAATCCAAATATTTGTTTCTTATCTCATAAGGAATGGGAGGTTGTACTCCAACACCGGCTTGTTGACATCCCACTACCATATTTTTGAAATGATGTGATGATGCCTTTGCAGGAGGGACATTTTCATAGATAAAGAACTTGCTAATTAGACGCCACATTCCCTCATTCACATTACCTCCCTTGAAATAACTCCAAACACTATTTTGACGTGCGTTGGATGACTTATATAAACTTGGGGCTATTGGTGGTGTTGGTTGTGATTCTCTAAGACTGCCTCCCCGTCTCATTTGTGGACCACCACTTGTTCCGGAACCTTGTGCTGTTCTCTTTCCCATGCTGACTGTTTGGAGGCACGTAATCCTTGTTTCAAATTGCGTCGTTCTTCAGGTCCCATGTCATCATCACATTCGTCCTCATCGTCATCATCATCACTGTCAACCGCTTGGCCAATGATTTCTCCTCGTAGCCCAGCTCGAATATTTTCCATTCCTTGTGTTCTCTTTTCCTTCTGCTGTTTTTTATTTTTTAATAATGAGCTGATGAATGCCTTCACTTCTGGGGGGACATTATCGCATCGTTGGACATTTTTTGCTGGATCTAATCCACTAAGATGGTACTTAAGTCGTGTCACTCCACCACTCTTCATTACCCGACCACAATATTTGCAAATTGTGCCATATTTGTTTCCGTCTATTGGGTCTCCATGTTCCCAAGCTGGATCACGTTTAGTAGCTCCACTAGACATCTTAAACGTACCTACATTTATTTTTCATGAAAATTAGACAAATATATTTTGGCCAAAAAATATAGTACTGATGACGGTTATATAAGAGAACCTAAATAATAAAGTTATTGTACAGAAGAATTAAATACGAAGTAAAGAAAATGAATAATCCTAATATAAAACATAGTGATGAATAATAATCCTAATTTGATAAAAAATAATCCTAATATAAAACATAGTGATGAATAATAATCCTAATATAAAAAATAATCCTAATATAAAACATAGTGATGAATAATCCTAATACGAAGTAAAGAAAATGAATAATCCTAATATAAAACATAGTGATGAATAATAATCCTAATTTGATAAAAAAATAATCCTAATATAAAACATAGTGATGAATAATAATCCTAATATAAAAAATAATCCTAATATAAAACATAGTGATGAATAATCCTAATACGAAGTAAAGAAAATGAATAATCCTAATATAATCCTAATACGAAGTAAAGAAAATGAATAATCCAATTTAATGAATAATAATTCAATTTGATAATAATCTAATTTAATAATAATCCAATTTAATGAATAATCCAATTTGATAATAATCCAATTTAATGAATAATCCAATTTAATGAATAATAATCCAATTTGATAAAAAAAAATCCTAATATTAAACATAGTGATCAATAATAATCCAAACATAGTGATGAATAATAATCCAATTTGATAATAATCTAATTTAATAATAATCCAATTTAATGAATAATCCAATTTGATAATAAAAAAAACCTAATATTAATGAATAATAATCCAATTTGATAATAAAACCTAATATTAATAAAATAATAAATAACATTAAACATATTAAAATTGTTGTAGGGAATAATTAATTATACAACATTACTTAATTGGCTCAAAAAATGAACATGCAAGTATTTTTTGGTTCTTAGATCAAATGCATAGGTTCACACAAATTATTTGTTGTTGTATAAATTACAAATTACAATAATATAAACAAAATGATTGTAAGAATTTAAGTAATTATAAAAATAATATAGAATAATAAAACCTAATATTAATGAATAATAATCCAATTTGATAATAAAATAATAAATAACATTAAACATATTAAAATTATTCTAGGGAATAAATAATTATACAACATTACTTAATTACTTCAAAAATTAAACATGCAAGTATTTTTTGGTTCTTAGATCACATGCCTATTCACACAAATTTTTTTATTGTTGTATAAATTACAATAATATAAATATAAGTTTGTAAACTTACCTTAAATATGGAACCCTTTGTGTAATTTGTAAAGGCCAAATAGAATCTGATAGGAGAATGGCTCTGGAAGAAGAAGAAACGATGAAAGACTTCAGTTTCAGAATGGCTCTGGATTCCCTCTGAAAGATTTAATGTTTTACTTTTTGTATTGTAAAAATTATTAAACAGACACTTTTGAATTATTTAAATTATTTATATGTTTTTTTTTTATTTTACATTATTTTGATTGGATCATTTGCATTGGATCCTCTTTTTTTTTCACACCACCACACAAATTCTGCCTCACATCTGACAGCCACTGATGGCTGAAATGAAAGGAAGTGAAAGGCCCCCCCCCCAAAACCGCTGCGCCCACAAATTAATCAACCCTCAAACCCCCCCCCCCCCCGCTCCCGCCTCTGTGATCAGCCCTCAAACACACACCCCCCCCCACACGCCCGCGCGAGAGACGAATGCAGAAAAATAAAAATATCCCCCCCCAAAACAAAAGTACGCCCCCCCCCCCCCGAAACCGTCTCTGACTCCCCAAAAAACCAAATACTACCCACTGTTCTCTCTCCCTTCCCTTCCGCCTCTCTCTTCTCTCCCTCCCTTCTCCTCTTCTCTCCCACACTCCACTTCTCTGTCTCTCTCTTCTCTCCCTCCCTTCTCCAGTTCTCTCCCACACCACACCACACGCCACTCTCCCACACTCCACTTCTCTGTCTCTCTCTTCTCTCCCTCCCTTCTCTAGTTCTCTCCCACACTCCAGTTCTCTCCCACACCGCACGCCGCTCTCCCTTCCGTCTTCTCCTCCGGTCCTCCCCTACCATCGCAGTCTCCTCTCCTCTCCGCCGCCTACCATCCCCGTCGATTTTTCAAGAAAAAAATCGATAATATCGCAAATATCGCGATATTATCGATTTTTTCGATATTTCGTCGATAATTTGACGAAAACCATATGGATATGTGTTTTAATGTCGATGTCTCTAAAAACCGATAATATCGGCGATATTTCGCCGATATTATCGGCATTTTAATCCATGCTTTCTACTAAAGTATAACTATTTGTAGAATATAATTTATTTGCCTATGTGGCACATTTGGACAACTGTCAAATCTGAATTTGGGTCAACACGTAATGCTATTAATTTATATTGAAAAATGTTATTATAGGATTAGATCTATCACGTCAATAATTTATTATGTGACACGTTTTGACAACAGTCAAATCCGTAACACTATTAACTTGTTAACAAATGTTCTTATCGGATTGGATCTTACACGTCAAACTCGAACAATTATAGATAAATGTTCAAATACATACGTCTTTATTATTTGTACTAGGTGTTAAGGTAATTACTTAGTTACTTTATAATTATTTATTTTTTTAGGATCCTTTTCTGCCTAAGTACAATTATTTGTAGAATATAATTTAAGGTGGTGTTTGGGCTCAAAATGTTGGTTTGGGCTGAGTGGGTCGTTCTCGACCCAAAAAAATCTTGCTTTAATGTCAGCATAGGTATCTCGGTTCATGGGCCGCCTAGCCAAGGCTGGCCAAGTCTTTTTAGAAAATAGAGTATTCCAGATAAAGATGAAGTGGGTGAGTCCCATTGTAAGACAGATGAATGGGGTATTTAAGTTTTGATGCGATAAGAATTCTCGACCAGATGAAGACGTTGGAACTTAGAAGTGAATGCGGCCTAGTAAAAGGCTAAGTTCATAGTCCTATTGGAAGTAGGACTGGTCGAGATAAATTTAGATCAAAATAAGGAGTCCTAATCCGAGTGTAGTTTTAACTTGATCGAGAGAAGGATTGTTGCTATAAATAGAGGGGGAGTGCACCATTTAAGGCCCCCTCCAATTGAACACACAAATCTGCCCGGAGCAAACTCTCGCTTTACGCGAAACCTTTTAACAACCTTGAGATTTTTATTTTCCTTTTTGCCGACATACCTTCAGTTTAGATAAACAGAACTGTGAAGGCAACCAGTGATACATTCAGTTTGGATAAACAGCACTATCGCCGTAGAACCAGCCGACCTCAGAACACATTCAATTTGGATAAACAGCACTGCATCGATGCCAACTGGTTAACTATCCAAGTCTCGGTCGAGAAGGGTTTTCGAATCCTTATTGATAGAGGTTATCTAATTAGCCTTTTTCGGCGAAGTGAGGTGTTACAGATTATTGGGCTCGACACTTTGAACGTCGAGTTGCTATATGATTGGATACTCGCAAGTAGGTTTTAGAGTTCGACATTCTGACGGCCAAACCACATTCACAATTAAGACTTATATCTGCTTCAAGTACCTGTGCCCCTATACTTTGGTGTCGATTCGGCGTGAGTTCACCCTTACGAACACAATCACTATGACCGAATTCGGCGCTGACGATTTGTGAACTTCGCAGAACCAGCAGCCTTGCCTTTAAGCTTTGGAACCTGAAGGCCGATATGTGTTCCTTCCTCAGCCGCAATCGCAAGATCGAGAAGTCAGCCGCGCACTCAACGTAGCTTCAGCAAATTTTACTCCTCTACCAAGCTCGGCCGACGAGTTGGCACGCCTCACACACAATTGAATGACGTAGTTAGCTCATTAGTTACTCGGCATGCGCGCCACGTAGGCTTAGTTGTTTTTAGGGTCAACATTTTGGCACGCCCAATGAGACCGAAATGCTAAAACTACGAAGTTCATGCCCGCCGAAACACGGTTAGTGAAGAAGAAAACGGTCATGGGAAAATCGGCTGCTACACCTACGACCCAAAACACGGGTCCAGAAAGCTTGTCACATGCACAGATTATTACTGCCGTGACACCCGACACACGTCGAGAAAGGGAAGTTATTCTCTGCGAGCCGCTTCGTGATACATGAGTCCTCACCAAAGCTACAAAAGAATGTCCTGTTGAAGAGGCATTAGAGGATTGTGATGAGGACGATGGTGAAGCCTCTTATCCACCAACCAGTTTGTTCTTTAGAAGATGACTTGAGGAACAATCTCGGTAGTTCGAGCAAACGTTTAGTCGAGAAATAAAAGGGATACAAGAGGAAGTGCGTGGTTACAGCGCTGTGCGCACTAGATTGCTCGAGGTCCTGGTTAGTAATACCCAAAATATGGGATTTATCGATCGAGCTAGACAATCCATTCCAAAGAATAATATAATACTAGCGTCAATGGCTGAAGCAGGATCTGTTTGGCTTAAAACAGTTAAATTAGAGAAAAAGAGCGGATCGAGCAGCAAAACGAATAAATTCGAGGCAGAAATGCCGTTCGTTGGTTTGGTTGAACTTCTAAAGATGATCGATTTGGCCTTGAAAAAGAGGCCGAAATTCCTAAAATTCATTCATCCATACCCAGCTTATGTTTAGCAGTTTGAGTATCCTAAAGGCTTTAAAATCCTAGATTTCAGGCTTTTCACTAGAGAATCGTCTTTGTTTTCTTTAGAACATGTGGCTCGTTTCACCGCACAATACAGAGATGTTAATAGTGACTTTCATAAGTTATGGCTGTTCAACTTCTCGTTAACGAGCTCGGCATTCGCGTGGCACATCAATCTTCCCCCTAATTCCATCCAAAGCTGGGAAGAATTGGTCGAGAAATTCCATGAGCAGTTTTATTGGCTGGGAATGGAGATGTTAGTGTCTTTATTGGCCATGATAGGAGATGTTAGTGTCTTTATTGGCCAGGATAGCTCAGGCATTTGATGAGTCACCAATGGAATACTTAACAAGGTTTAAGTTGGCCAGAAATTAGTGTCGAGTGCCTTTCTTTGAAGTTGAATTCATGAGAATCGCTTTGAACGGCTTGGACGTGGAGTACAAAAAGAAGTTCTTGGGGGAAAACTTTCGGGATATGTATGAACTAGCTTAACATGTCGAACAATATGATTATTTATTCCGAGAAGAGAAGATATCGAAGTCCCTAAGCCGAGGAACAATTTACAAGAATCCTTCGGTTAGCATGCATCGTCCGAAGACGAAGACTCCCAATATGCCAGTGTAGACGCGGCCGAGATTGTAATCGATAAGCCGTACGTATGCAAGACATTGGCTTATCCCAACTTCAAGGATGTCAAAACTCGCTCAGCCTTTGAAGAAGCCGCAATCAAAGCATCAAAACTTTATACTTTTGATATCACTAAGGCCGATGCACTTTTCGACCAGTTTTTGCTGGCAAAGTTTATCAAGCATTGGCCAGGGCATAACATCCCTAAGGCCGAAGAGTTGAAAGAAAAAACATATTACAAATACCACAACTCGAATAAGCATATGACGAACAACTGTGTCATATTCCATGATGCTATTCAAAGCTAGATTGATAAAGGCAAGTTGAAATTTCTTGAGAAATAGATAGATGTTGACGTCAATCCCTTCCCCTCGATGATAGTTGGCATGGTAGATGCTCACTTGCCTAAAGGCAAAGGGAAATAGAAGGCCGAGTTCGTTCCGATACAACATTTCCTAAACCAGAATTCTCGGCCATGACTCAAGATTGATTTATTCTCAAACGAGCCACCTACAGAAATTTCAAAACTGGGCGTAGTTGAAGCCATGTCAGGTTCCAGCGAAGAAGAGACTGAGGGACCAATGGTTTTGTGCAGCCGTTGTAAAGCAAGCGTAATCTTAACAGAGCCAAAGAAGAAACCATCTCAGATTCCAGCACCAAGGCTGTCACCCACGGCCGTAATAACACCTCCAAAGGTACTTGGCACTGGCCAACGCCGAAAGGTGTTCGACAGGCTCGGTCCCCAAATACGAACTGAGGGACCATCTTTGGCAGATGACATCTTGACTTTGACGCACCTTTTTACAATGAGGATTATTATTCGCAAAATTCCAGATGACCAAAAGACTTTCAAGCCGCCTGAACCACGCGACCAATGATGGTACAATTATAAATCTCCCACCGGTATATATATTGCACTATCCAAATCTCAAAAGTGTTGTCGCAAACGGATAAACTGCTTGGCTTGACAGCAGGTAGCACAGGCTACTTCGGCTCCCAAATGGCAGCCGAAAGAAACGGCAAGAAATGGAGATAACCGACAACCCTTGGCAATCATGACCGAATTACTTCGAGGGAAAAAGGTCAGTAATCACGATTTTGAAACCACTATTGAAGAGTTTGAGAAGTGCATCAAACTCTTTCTTCGACCTAAGGAAATGAAAGCTCGTTTTGTGCAATTCAGAAAAGAAGCGAAAATCAAACTCCCTCCGTTGCCTTCATTAGAGCCATTAATTAAAGTACGACAAAATCTGCACCTTCTGTTTCTCGGCAAGGCCTTAGAGTACATGTAGGAGTTTCATAAGAAATATTCTGCTAACGACTTATACGGTCTACTAAAGGAGTGTTAAGAAGCCCTTGACCTGGCCCTAACTTGCCCTGACACGAAACAAATTATCCAAAAGACCACCGATCTGGCGATGAAAGCTAGATTCCAGCACATTCGTGAAGCCTGAGTTCTCGACTTTGAGGTTGATCCATACACAGATATAGATGTTGCTGATCTTCCTTTTTCTTTTGAAGACCTTCAGTATTTATGGTACCATTTCGAAGTCTTTTTGGCAGTGGTTCTCTTCAGCCTTACGACCGATGAGAAAGAGCGAGTAGCACGTCTGGATGCATATCTCAACACAAGGAACGCTCGAATTGCCTATCAAGAGCAAGTCTGTAAAATGGCACAAGACAAGACCAACTCCCAACATAGAGTGAGCTTAAAGAGGATAACCAGAATGACACAGAACCAAAGGGTGTGCCACAACAATCACCCGCTGAAACAAAAGAAGGATAAATCGAGGATAATAAAAAACGAGATACTTTAGTTAGTAACCAAGAAGACAACGACCATGACCCCACGGGCTCTTCGGTCCTCGACAATATAGAGATTAGCATGGTCCACGTTTTACCTGCCGAGTTTCAGCCGACCACATCCCAACCAAATTTCTTGGATGGTGACATGGTCGCCGAAGAAGCAACACAAGTTGACTTTGTTGTCGTCGAAGAGGACGGGCCAAAGAGTAAACATGATAAACTTAAAGTAGCTCTTGCCGAGTTGTTTCCCTGCTCTTCTTTCATTAATCTTCAACATCTGAAGCCATTGTATGTGCGGCTCATATTGAAGGATACCTAATTTCCAAGGTGTTCGTTGATTGTGGAGCAATAGTCAACATCATGCCCGTATCCATCATGAAAGCACTACGAAGCTCCAGTGACGAACTCATACCGTCCGAAGTAACCATGAGCGGCTTTGTCGAGGATAAGTCCCAAACAAAAAAGGTGCTTCTTTTGGAGGTGAGTGTTGCCGGTCGCAATCACATGACCACATTTTTCAGAGTTGATTAAAAAATCGAGTATAATGCATTGCTCGGCCACGATTGGATCCATCATACATGATGCATTCCTTTGTCGCTATACTAAGTCCTTGTTTTTTGGGACGGTAAATCGGTTATCGTTTACCCGGCCGATAATTAGCCATTCGAGGCTAACATGATTCAAGCCCGCTATTATGATGATCAAGTCAGCTACATTACCCTGCAGGGTTTTAATGAAGAAGGATAGCTAACTCGGATCTCAGTTCAGAAAGCTATTGAGGTATCCCCCGAGACTGTGTGACAACACTGATGACTGATGCCATTAAGAAAGGCGCCAGGCCGCGGTTTCATCCACCATGGAATGACTGCTGGCCCATTGGTATACTAGGTCTAAGCAACCAAACTCAGGCATAAAGTTAATCAAGTTTTTGGCCGAAGGAGATAACGGCCTAGTTATATCGTTAGATAAAGTTCAGGCCGCACCGGCCAAACTCGAGGATAGTCAGCCTCAGGTCAAGGATCCTTTAGAAGAAATAAATGTTGGAACGGCCGAGGACCAATGGCCTTTATTTATTAGTGCTTTATTACCCCAACATATGAAAGCCGAGCTTTGTAATTTACTTAAGGAATTTAAAGATTGCTTTGTTTGGAGTTACCATGAGATGCCTGGTTTAGATCGAAAGCTTGTTGAGCATGAGTTACGCATTAAACCTGGGTGTAAACCATTTCGTCAACCACCTTAACGATTCTCAACCGAAGTGCAACTCGGCATAATGGACGAAATCATTTGACTTCTAAAAGCCGGGTTCATTCGGACAGCTCAATACGTCGAATGGTTGGCGAATATCATCCCAGTTTTAAAGAAAAATGGTGCTTTACGAATCTATATTGATTTCCAAAATTTAAATCTGGCAACTCCCAAAGATGAATATACAATGCCGATTTCAAATTTGTTAATCGACGTAGCAGCAAACTACGAGATCTTATCTTTCATGGATTGACATGTCGGCTACAACCAGATTTTCATTGTCAAAGCCGATGTTCATAAGACTGCTTTTCGTTGCTCGGGGGTACTCAGCACATACGAATGGGTTGTTATGCCGTTTGGTCTCAAGAACGCCGGCGCCACATACCAACGAGCGATGAACACTATATTCCATTATTTAATTGGAACTACCGTCGAAGTCTATATTGACTATGTTGTAATAAAATCAAAACGTTGCCAGACGTATTTGGATGATCTTCAACAAGCTTTCCCGCGAATGCACCAACACGACCTGAAAATGAATCCTGCCAAATGTGTTTTCGGTGTATCAGTCGATAATTTTTTAAGATTCCTTATACATCACTGAGGCATTGAGGTTGACGAAAATAAAGCTCAAGTAATCATCAATGCTCCACCTCCTGCGACCAAAATACAATTACAGTCATTGCTCGACAAGATTAACTTTCTCTGCCGATTCATTGCTAATTCTGTAGGGAAAATGCAAGCCTTCTCCACACTGTTGAAACTCAAGGATTCTAACATTTTCGAATGACAGATCGAACATCAAGAGGCCTTTACACAAATAAAGGTTTCTCTTACGACCCCACCTATCCTTGTCCTACCTCGACAAGGTAAACCTCTTAAATTGTATATCTCTACGGCCGAAAAGTCCATTGGTTGCCTTCTAGCACAAGACAATGACATTGGGCACGAGCATCTATTTTTTATCTTAGCCGCAACCTCAATGCTCCTGAGATCAACTACTCAGCCATCGAAAAACTTTGCCTAGCTTTGTTTTTTGCCGCGTCAAAGGTCATGCATTATATGCTTCCATTAGTCACTCTAGTCATCGCCCAAACTGATGTCAATTGTTACATGCTCACTCAACCGATAGTCAAAGGCCAAATTGGGAAGTGGACAATGACGATGTCCGAATTTAGCCTACTCATTCGCCTGTGGGTAACGTACTAGGCCTCTTTCTTACCATTTTCTAAAAAATACCGATCAAAACCTTGTTACTTTCTTCAGCCTACCCATTCACCTGTGGGTAATATGGTGTAGACTTCTTAAGTCGAATTCTAAGATTCGCCGTATACTCTTTAAACTTGTCGGATGTGAAAATCGTACCATTATTCGTTATGATTGTTTCTAGTACACCAAACCTGGTCATGATGTTTTGTTCTACAAAATTACAAACTTCTTTAGACGTTAACTCGGCATATGATTTTGCTTCGACCTATTTGGTGAAGTAGTCCGTCGCGACGAGTACAAACTTCTACAAAATTACAATCCTTTAGTACACTCAGCCAGAAATAGCCGTGTCGGTGAAGCAACCATCGCATATTTCAACTGAATTGATGAGCTCTGCAGATTCCTTTAGGAACCTCAGTAATCACCTGAACGGCCTCTTGCAGGCTGAGACATAATAACAATAGGCCATCCTCACCCTTTATGTACAACACATTTTGGTACAACACATAATTTGTGGCATGAGCCCTCGTTCTACGGTCGTGTTTACTATTAGGGTTATTGAGATACCGCATGATCGACCTTTTCTAATCGTCTGGTAATGCCTCGACTGCGTAAACCACCACATAATCTCCTCGTTCCAACAACGAAGGCAAATACATGACTCATTTTCAGATCACATGATCCTGCTGGAGAACTTGTTGATTAACCAGGGTCGGGTACGATCGTCGTATTACAGGTATCGTCTGGCCTATCTTACCCCTATGAGTTGTGCGTCGAAGGTTATTTGAGCCAGTTCGTCTGCATCGGTATTCTATACTCAAGAATTATGTTTGAATGTAATGCCATCGAATGACTCAGCCAAATGGCTGGCAACCATGTGATAGGGCGCCAGAGTACAACTCATGCAACAAAAAGTGCCATTGAGTTGGTTAATCACAAGTTCTGAATCATCGTGGATGAGGGCGCGAGTTGCCTGCAAGTCGTGAAGGACACCAAGGCCGATGATGAGGGCCTCGTATTCGGCGTGGTTATTCGAACAGTCGAAGTCAAGCTTGAGAGAAAAATACCATCGGCGATGATCTGAGGATTGAATAACTATCCCAACACCAGCCAAAACAGAGGTGCTCGAACCATCAAAATACATTGTCCAATAATTATCTCGGGTTTCTACCATGCCGATTTTGACGCCATTGCCCCAAAAACTATATGGGGACGGGTGCTGGGCCAAGAAATCGGTCAATGCTTGACCCTTGACAGCTTTCTGGGGCATGTATTGCAAGCTGAATTTGGACAACGCCATTGTCCAGTTCCTAATCCTTTGACTATCGGTCAAGTAAGCATGTAACGAATGGCATCAGTTTGAGCGATGGCCTGAGTGACCGATGGAAGCATATAATGTCTGAGCTTCGTCGTGGAAAAAAACAAAGCTAGGCAGAGTTTTTTCAATGACTAAGTAATTGATCTCAAGAGCATTGAGGTTGTGGCTAAGATAAAAAATAGTCTGCTCGCGTCCAGTGTCATTGTCTTCCTCTAGGAGGCAACCAATGGACTCTTCAGCTGCATAGATATACAATTTGAGAGGTTTGCCTTGTCAAGGCGGGACAAGGACAGGTGGGGTTGTAAGAGAAAACTTGATCTGTGCAAAGGCCTTTTGATGTTCAGTCCGCCATTCAAAAGTGTCAGAATCCTTGAGTTTCAAAAGTGTGGAAAAGGCTCGCATTTTTCCTACCGAATTAGCAAGGACTGTAATTGCTTTTTGGTCGCAGGAGATGGAGCATTGATGATTGCTTGAGCCTTATTTTCGTCGACCTCAATACCACGGTGATGTACAAGGAATCCTAAAAATTTATTAGCTGACACGCCGAAAGCATACTTGGCAGGATTCATTTTTAGTTTATGCTAGCGCACACGCCGGAAATCTACTCGAAGATCATCCAAATGTGTCTGCTAACGTTTCGATTTGATTACAACATCATCAATGTAGACTTCGACGGTAGTTCCAATTGAATCATGGAATATAGTGTTCATCACTCGTTGGTATATGGTGTTGACGTTCTTGAGGCCGAACGGCACAACAACCCATTCGTATGTGCCGAGTGCCCCCGGGCAACGAAAAACGATCTTGTGAACATCGGCCTTGGTAATGAAAATCTGGTTGTAACCGGCATGTCCATCCATGAAAGATAAGATCTCGTGATTTGCTGATGCGTTGATTAACAAATCTAAAATTGGCATTGGATATTCATCTTTGGGAGTTGCCAGATTCAGATTTCGAAAATCGATATAGATTCGTAAAGCACTATTTGAAGAAAAAGGGAGGGGAAAATGAAAATGATAAGAAAATGAAACAAAAAAGAGAGAGAAAGATGGGAGTAAAAACTATAATAATTAATATGCATGCCATCCTCCCTTTGAAGAAAAATGGAGGGAAAAATAAAAATTATAAGAAAAGAAACAAAAAAGAGAGGGAAAGATGGGAACTAGACGGCTAGACCTAGTGGTATTTTGCTTGCGACTAGTAGGATGGGTACCGTGGTCTGGTCTCTCATCTCAAGTGTGTACTTGTTAATTGTTATTGTTAGGATAAGATTTGACAGCTGTGTTCCTGACATGTGTACGTCATTTACCTTTCTCTCTCCTTTTTTTCTTGAGAAATTTTTCATTGTAACGGGAACACAAATAGTACACCATGTGTTTTAATAGAAGTGGTGAGAATTTTTTTTTTAAAGTTATTAACTTTTTATCACACATATCCCACTATTTTATAATGACACATGATGTACTACTCCATGTACCGGTCGATTATATGTACAAAATAAATAGATTTAAATCTACATAATATTTATATATTATATACCATTGAACTTGATGAGATACGAATTATACGAAACTAATTTCAACGATCCAATCGCAAAAAATAAACATTCAAAGATCAAGTAACTGAACAAAACTTTTCGATGGTTATAAAACGAAAAATCACGATTTAATGGTTATTGTAATTCTGATTTTGATTATTTTTTTTTATAGCTACACTCCTTAATCCTATATGAATACAATGACTGAATTTGATCTTCAATTTAAAATATTTACAATAGTGGATACCACAAAATCTTATGTTATACTTAATGAAATTATAAATAAACTCTAAGTGTTAGTGAATCTACTGTTTTGATGGGATACGCATCCTACGAAACTAATTTCAACGATCAAACCGTCAAACTTATTTGTATATGCTTCGAGATCTCATACGCCAAAAATTGCAAAAAACAAACATTCAGAGATCAAGTAACGGGACAAAACCTTTCGACGGTTATAAAGGAAAAATCACGATTTAATGGTTATTTTAACTCCCATTTTGATGATTTTTTACAACTACACTCTTTGACCCTATATGAATACAATTATTGAATTTGATCTTCAATTTAAAATATTTACACTAGTGGATACCCCAAAATCTTATGTTATACTTAATGAAAGTATGAATAAACTCTGAAGTGTTTGTGAATCTATTGTTTTGATGGGATACGCAATCATCTTAGACCCTCGTTATAAATTTCATTTTGTGGATTGGGCTTACGCAAAGCTTCATGGTGTGAATTCGGTCAAATTTACAAAGGTTAATGACAAATTGAATGATCTTTTTGGTGTGTACTTGGAAAAACTTCTGCATCTTGATAATTCAAATACTCTAGTGAATTCAGTGCTTAATCATCAAACAGAATCTGTAGATGTTCTCTTTGAGGTAACCTAAGTTTGTTTTTATTTACTTTATATATTTGTAGATTGTAGTATTAGTGTGTTGATATTATATTTGAAATTGACATGATGCATGATTTTTTATGATGTAGGATTTTGATAATAATTACGATGGTTCAATTTTGATTGAAAAAAATGAATTGCAGTAGTATTTGGAGGATAAAAGAATAGATAGAAAAGTAGACATAGATGTTCTTTCTTGGTGGCAAATGGAGCGTTTTCATTATCTAATACTTTCTCAGCACAAGATGTGTTAACAATTCCCATTTCAACTGTTGCATCATAATCTGCATTTAGTATTGGGGGTAGAGTACTAGATCAATATCGTAGTTCATTGTTACCAGAAACAGTTCAAGCTTTGTTGTGCACACGAAATTGGCTATTTGGAAAAAGAGGTAATATATTTTTATACGGTATAGTACTATTGTTTTATTTCTTTTCATAATTATTTTGGTAAACTTCTCATAATTTAAATGATTTTTAATGTTTGGTTTTTCTATACTTAGTTTATGCAGAAGAGAGTTCTAACATGGAAAACCTTACTGAAAACATCATCAACATAACCCTTGAAGGCCAAAGTTCCAATACAATTTCCTCATGATGATCGATGTAAATTGAGGATTTTGTAAAAGGAATAACATGCAAGCTTTGAATTCCATTGGCAAGGTTTCAACTTTTGAGAAAGGCTTCACAACCTTGAAAACAAAAACTCTTTCATTTTGCATATCCTTGCACATTTAATATTTGTAATAGATTAGTAGTGTATGTATTATTATTTTTTTATTACTTTCTTATTTTCGAGTGTAGATGTAGTACTTAAACGACAAATGTGTTTTAATGTTTTGAAGTAATATTTATGTGGCAATGTGTGGTATGTGCAAATTTAAGAAAAAAATATATTTTTCTTAACGGATCATAACGGGGTAAAGTGACCCGACCTGTTAAGGACCCATTAAGATAACGGGTGTGACACGACATGACCCGTTAAGATAACAGTTGTTACACGAAAACGACACAAACACGATAGACACGACCCGTTTGCCAGGCTTATCTAAAACCCACTTGCGAATACCCAATCATAAAGCAACTTGGCGTTCAAAGCACCGAGCCCAGTAATCTGTAACACCTCACTTCGCCGAAAAAGCTAATGAGATGACCTTTGTCAATAAGGATAGTTAACTAGTCGGCCTCGATGTAGTGTTGTTTATCCAAACTGAAAGTGCTCCGAGGTCGGCTGATTCTATGGCGATAGTGATGTTTATCCAAACTAAAGGTATCACCGATTGCCTTCACAGTGTTGTTTATCCCAACTGAAGTTGTGTCGGCGAAAAAGAAAAATAAAAAATCTCAAGGTTGTTGAGAGGTTTGGCATAGAGCGAGAATTTGCATTTGACAAATTTATGTGTTGAATTGGAAGGGGTTTGAATGGCGCACTTCCCCCTCTATTTATAGCAACCATCCTTCTTTCGATCAAGTTAAACCTACATTCGGATTAGGACTCCTTATCCCGATCCAAACTCATCTCGACCAGTCCTACTTCCAATAGGACTCTGAACTTATCCTATTACCAGGCCGCATTCACTTCCAAGTTTCGGCGTCCTCATCCGGTCGAAAATCCTTATCGCATAAGGACTTAAATACCCCATTCATCCGTCTTACAATGGGACTCGCCTACTTCATCTTTATCTGGAATACTCCATTTCCTGATAGGACTCAGCCGGCCTTGGCTAGGAGGCCCATGAACCGAGATACTCATGTTGACATTAAAACAAGACTTTTCTGGGCCGAGAACGACCCACTCGACCCAAACCAAAATTTTGGGCCCAAATAGAGTCTTATGACAATCACACGCCTACCCAGTGTTACCATTCACATATATTATAACATTGATTATTTATTTATAGTAACCCAAATTCAAGAAATATATATTTCTAACTTAGCTTCACCCCTAACACATAGATTAATAACACTACATGACAATTTAACTGTACTTAAAGGTGAACCCAGTTGTATGCTCCTGTAATGGGTTGTAGCCTAGTGCATGTGAAAAGTCTGATATTACTAATTTACTACTAATATTTAGCCTAAATTTGTGAGAAACAAAATTTTAGCCTATCCTAAACCTAATTTGCACTCTATGCTTCAACAAAAGAAAAAAAAGAGAACTTCAACAAAAAGTTCCCGGTATTGTTCACTTTAACGAAAAACCACATTTTAACACTAAAAAGTCAATTATGATATTATTTACTTTATCCTTTATTTTGTCCTTATCGTTAAAACTCAAAATTTTCAAACTCTTTTTATTAGTTTTCCTAATAAAAATACTAACCCATTCCTGTGTAAATTCTTAGGTCCGCATCCCTCGCGACCGTCGCACTAAAATTTACTTCAGCAAAGAGAGATGATTGCTTGAGCGAATGAGATGTGGTGAAGTCGGTGGAAAGAATCACACCTGGCAACCAACCAAAACAACGTGGGAGTAATTAGAAAGCATATATTTTTAGTTCAACTGACATTGATAGGGACATGAACAAATAGGCTGTTGAGATCCTGCTACAAGGGTCTAAAGTCTAACATTCTCCAAAGATTTCTTGAACCGGACAGTGTTATCTTCAGACAGGATTTGTTGTCCCCTCTCGATGTTGTTATAACATATAATCCAATGACATTGATCCATAGTGTTAGATAAGATTCCATAACTGCCATCTACCACCTCAACTAATTATTCGAAGTTTCCAGTTCAAGCACAACTCTATTGGTTCACAAATTGAAAGTTGGAAATTCATTGACTTCATATCCCTTATGGAGATTGGATCTCAATTCTAAAAGTAAAAAACAGAAGAAAAATACAAAGAATAAAAGTAGAATGACTCCAAATGGTTTTTTTTTAAGAGTGTTTATTTCTTCATCTTCTTATTAAAGTGCAACTGCTGTTGAGATTTTTTACAAATGTAACGGAATGAGGCAAAGTGGGACACGAAGTTAACTTTTAAGAGTTAAGTGGCACATTTTAATTTACAAAAGACAAAGTGAAATTAAGATTATGCACACGCACTAACATCTGGGGAGGAGGCTAGTGTATTTAGCTTAATGCTCTTATTTAAACAATTATGCACAAGTCGCTAATTAATAAATGAGTTAATTATTATGGAAAGTCATCACGGAGCAATCAAGGATTTCAAATACTTTGCACACACGAGTAAGTGAAGACATCAGAACCAGAAAATCATCTATGGCCGATAATCAAAATCCAAAACTAAGATCCCAGCGATCTTCGCACTCATTCCACGCGTACATACAAGTCCAAATCATCCATCCACTTATTATTGTAATATATAGCATGCATGCTCTCTGCTCTGAGTGCGGCCCAATCTCGCACGACATGCTAATTAAGCAAACTCAGCTTTTAAAAATTATGGAACAAAATCTCTTTCAATACTTTCAACGATAATAAATAATCCAAACCCTTTTGATTATAACTAATAACAATCATATTAAGACCATATGAAACCCCTTTAAAATAATCTGATTTCCTTCTCTACGCGGAAAATATACTCATGTTTTTCTTTCATTTCTAACATAGCCGGGCGGCTAAGCGCCTATATTTGTTTTTCATGTACGAGCTGGAATTTGGTATAGCCAGCCCTGCATGCCCATGGCCATTCACACTTCATAGCGGCCAAGAGGCAAGACCGAGGCAAAGCACACTTCTAACGCGTAATTTAATATTTTTTCAGACAAAATTAATAGATATTGTTCGTGCAGCTAATAGTTATTAATTATGATTAAAAATAATGAAGCTGAGTTTTTCCATGGTAGACCTAATGATTGTTATGTTATGGTTCATTATGACCACATAATGTCCCACATTTGAAAGAATTTAATTTCAACAAGTTATAGTAGCCATATGTATAATACATGTGTAAAGTACTACTAAGAACGAACTGGTTTTAGAATTCCACGTTGTGCCCCCATGAACATTATCTCTAGCTTCGCCCTTGCTACAATTCCGGGATTAATTTTGTGCTTGGTGTTTTCTCCTTTGTTTTCTGGCCCCCAATCTTCTTCTTTTTTTGTCGAACCGGCCCCTGGTCGTTGCTTAACATATATTTGTGTCTAGTATGATTATCACACTTTAAAAAAAAATTCACCTTCAACTTTAGGGTTACGTTTTCACTTAACTATCTCTTTTAGAATTTACATTTTCATATACCATTGGCTTTAGCTACAACTCAAATCTTGAGAACTAAATCTAAAACACTAAACTCTCAAACAACGACTTTATGCCTTCAAATATTGTATCATAAACTTCTATGGGTGATTAGCCAACAAAAGCTTCTATAGGTAAACCCCATGTAAACATATTAAATATGGGTTTTTACCACAAATGGTCTCTGAAATTGACCCTCTCCATCAAGATGGTCCCTGAAATTAAAAATCAATCAATGTAGTTCTTGAAAATAGGTGTCGCAAATCAATTTGGTCCTTCATTCACAATTCTGTTAAAAATTCCGTTAAGTGCTAATGTGGCACATAAATGCGCCCCACAAGATTTACGGGTTTTTATCACAAATGGTCTCCGAAATTGACCCACACCATCAATATGGTCCCTGAAATTGAAAACCAATCAATATAGTCTTTGAAAATAGGTGTCACATATCAATATGATCCTTCTGCCACTGTTTTGTAAAAAAATTTGTTATGTGTTGATGTGGGTTTAATAATTAATTAAAAAAGTTGTCTAATTGCCTTTCTGCACAATGAAATTTTCTTTTTTCTTATAGTAGGGCCAACTCCTAAGAGAGATCCCTTCAATAAATTCTCAAGGGCATAGGGCTAAACCAAGGCCTAAGCGGGGGTGTGGAAATATTTTCCAACCAACAATAGACGCACCTCGGCTATAACCTCATTATGTCAAAGCAGACATCGTCCTTCTTTGCATCACCAGACTACCAGAGAAGCGCCGAACACCAAGATTAAGGTTGTAAGGATGTTGATCACCTAAATGTTAACGGTGATATCCCAGAAGTCGTTGCCAATGGGCCAAGTCGTCACCAAAGATGATCTCGATCCAAATTCAATACAATGAAGGATGTCGAAGTGTGTAAAGATGTGTGTATTGGTGTTTTTTTTTTTAGAGAATAGAGAGCGAATGAGGTAGAGAAATGTGGATTGGGATTGAAGGTGATTGCAATTAAGATTGGATTTTTGGGTTGACATTTTTTTTATTATTAAATTATTAAGCGTATTTGTATTTTTTTAAAATTTAATTAGACTTGTGTGACCCATTTATGTGTCATGTCAGCACATAACATAATTTTTGACAGAATTGTGACATAAGGACTACATTGATTTGAGACACTTACTTGCGGGATTACATTGATCAATTTTCAATTTTAGAGACTATTTTGATGTCGCGGGTCAATTTCAGGGACCATTCGTGAGTCAATTTCAAAGACTATTTGTGAGAAAAAAGAATTTATGGGGCCCATTTATGTGTCATATCAGCACTTAACATAATTTTTAACAGTATTGTAACGGAATGACCAAATTGATTTGCGACACCTATTTTTAGGGACTATATTGATTGATTTTCAATTTTATGGACCATTTTGATGGTGAAGGTCAATTTCAAGGACCATATGTGATAAAAACCTTATTAAATAATGATCTAAAATTTAATTCCAATAACCTTGTAAAGGGCTTGTAGCTTAGTTGGCTAAGAACATTTACCCTCGCACCCAAGATGGGGTGCGTTTGGTACGCAGACGGGACGGGACGGGACGGAACAGGACGGGACGGATGTTGTAAATTTTGAAAAAGACAAGGGGCATTGTTGTCCTAAAATGTTAATAATTTCTGTCCCACAGACGTGGAACAACCCCGTTCCATGGGGGGAGGTGGAACCAAAAATCATCCAAAACTTGTCCCGTGGAACGCCTCGTTCCACTCGTTTTAGGCGTACCAAACGCGGGACGGAACGCCTTGTCCCGTCCCGTCCCGCGTACCAAACGCACCCTTGCATAAAAAAATATTAAAATTCCAACACTCCGGCCCATGTTAAACTTATCGACTTGGCTACTATATTTATGTATTTAATATAATTATCATCTCAACGGTCATATATAGTCTATATATATATATATATATATATATATTCATATGAATTATATTTGACTATGAAATAGTAATTGTATTAAATACATGTAAATATTATGATCGAAAAAATTATAAAAATTAATAAGAGCAATAATGTAGTAACTGAGTACAACGAGGGGAAAATGCTAAACGCACTAGGAAGGAATTGGATTGCCAAATGGGGATCTTAATAAGTTAGGGCTCATTTGGAAGTGCTTTTAAAATGACTGAAAGCGTCTTTGGTGAAAATGTTTTTGAAATCAATCATTAGTAATTAAAATCCAAGTGGATCTTGGAAAAACAATTTAAATGCTTCCTGCAAGAAGAACATATCTTGTGTTTCTTTCCCAAAACAAGTGTTTTTGGAACGCAAAATCAATTTTACCAAAACCGTTTTCAATCATTTTTTTAGAGTCAAATTTATTTTTTGTTTGTAGAATGCTAACTATCCACATTCATTGAGCCATTTCCATCAGATATAAAGTTCCCCCAACGCAAAGAGATATCAATTGTAAGAAATCGGTTATGGCTATTAATATTGTAAAACAAATGTAGCTGCAAATTCTATGTCGAATGTTGGACACAGATTGCTGATTATATGTTCGTAGATAACTTTTTTTTTTTTGCTCTCTTTATTCGATAACTATGTTTTCTTTTTTCCTTTTTAGTTATTAGGGAGGTGAAGGGGAGAAGAGGGGATATATGTGGTAGCAATAATTCGACATCTTTAATCCTAACGAATTTGTACCTACAACCTTACGAGGGGCTCATTCAAGACTTACTTGTACTACTACTCAACAAAAAAAAAGAAAAAAAAAAGAGCTTTTGTTTCGCCTCATCAGGATAGATACAATACATTTTTTTTTAACCACGAAGGACTCGCATCCAATGAACAAAAAATATAACACTTCCGAGAACTTGCAAGTTAGAGAACTACTGTAAAGGCACACCACAAGAAAAAAGAGCGCACCACTCACTGATGATCTTGCGTCGAGAAAGAAGCACTCGTATGAATCGTCTCCAATAAACGTCTAGCTCCCTCCACATGATCATTTTTCATGCTTAGAAATCACAAGAAACACAAAAACCACCACCTCAATTCTAAACAACAGTCACCGCTCAAAGATTTGAACTTGAGCCATAATCCATAGACGTTGTAAAGGCTCTCGATCGTGACATAGCGAGAGAGAGAAACGACAAAATTTTTAAAGCAAACGTTCAATCACAACCAAAGGATGAAAATGGTTAGAAGATAGGAGAAGCAAGGAGGGGAAGAAAGGAAAAAACCAAGAGGGATTGACTCCAAGGCCAAAGACAAAGGCTGACGACAGAGGGTTTCTTATATGTTTGTCTCTCTAGAGATTAGGATCATATGATTCTAGGACATTATCCTCATGGATCTGTTAAGAATAATACAGTCTCGTGATCATTTGATCAGAAAAGGGCTTCATTAATTTTAAGTTAATCAAAAAACACCTTTTTATATATATTTTTTTAACCAGAAGGACCAAATCCAATATTGAATCAGCTCAGCAAGGTTGTTTTAACCATAAAGATAAAATCCCCAAACTGTTATTGTTTGGACATGTTGTTTTGTTTTTTGTGCATATGACTAAAAAAAGAGAATTTTAACAAAACACTCCCGGTACTGTTCACTTTAACGAAAAATCACATTTTTACCATTCCCTAGTACTATTTACTATATCTTTAAAAATGACTTTTAATTAAAATTAAAGATTTTTTTTGGATTTTTCGTTAGTTTTTCTTAAAAAAAATCCACTAGGTGTTTTTTCATCATTAAGATTTTGCTTTGTAACTAAGGTCCTTTAGAGTAAAACTACCTATTTCATTTTCTCTATGTCATGTTTTCAATTTGCAAATATATGCTTCATTTTTGTTATTAAAACAGTAAATCTTGAAACTTAACAGCATTACGGCGTTAAAAAAATATATCAAATATCTGGCACAAAAATGATAGTTCGAAATTTCAAGAGCAATTTTCAGTTCTATACAAAAAAACTAAAAAATAAATACACGACCTCAAACGCAGGGTAAATGCTCTTAACAATTGGAGTTGTAAGCCACAAGAACAATGCTTAAGCGTGGATCAGATTACATGTGAAACACATATCTGAGTATAACATAATGTCAAACCAACACAGGGCCTCTTACAGACTACATCCATCGTCACCAATATGAGTTGTATAATTCGCATATTCATCTGCAATCTAGGTAAACATTTGTAATGCTGAAATTAAATATTATTGGCAGATCGAGGTATTCAACAAGGGAAACGTTTGTAATGCTGCAATCTAGGTATTCAACAAGGGAAACGTTTATAATTCGCATATTTATTAATTTTTGTGTGCCCTTATTTCCATGGCCAAAAGACTTTGTAGTCTGTTATATCAAAATAGCAGATCGAGCTCCTACTACATCCTATGAGCTTCATCAAGAATTTAAGGCGATCCCAATGTTTATTCCATTGTAAGCGATAGGAGCAAACATCCACATATCATCCGAGCTTAGGAGCTGCAAAATAGAAACCGAAAATACAATATTATTAGATCATCAAATCAAAACTTCTGTTTAGATTTAAACTTGAACGTGGATATATATTTCATTATTTCAGTTCTCTTTCTTTTGGTATTACCTTTATCTGAAGCTGTAAGAACTTCACATACTGGATAGCCTCCTCAAGCATTGTGCTGAGATCAACCTGCATTGCCCACCCAAAAAAAAAAAAACAACATATTAGGAGAACTTAATTACATGGGCTCTTAAATAATTACACCAACTCTTATATTATTAGAGTTTATATGCTGACAATTACCTTTGTTCCATTTGGTACAAGGTTCTGTAAAATTCTCAGCCTCGCGTTTATTTTTTCTCTTCTTTTCTGCAGGATTAGAAACTTGATTAGTTTCATCTGTACTACTAGGCGCTTCATCTATACAAACATTGTCGTCAACCACAACATATGAAATGTCAACTATACCCCTATTGGAAAAAAAAACTACTTTAATACAATGAACTAAGGGTTATACAGTGATTTTCCATTCAAGAATTATACATTTTCTACTTTCAAGACTTTCAACATCCTCATCCCTCTAGTAATGATCAATAAAGATCTCTTTTTTCACGAAATTGGTAAATATATAGTTCAGAGTACTTTATGGACTTACCTTCGCATATATGCTTTGGGAATCAGTTGCTGATCCCCTACTGGCTTTTGTCCCTTTTAGACTCAAGATTGAAGTACTCACGCCTCTACTCAGATCGTGATGAGAAGCATTAATGGAGTCATCGTCCCCTGAGCAGCAACTGCTTGAGCTCTGCCCTTTGGTGCTTACATCATTATCTTCAATGTCTCTGCTTGAAACTGCCTTTTGGCCCTTCTTCGCCTTCACATTCCTCTGATTCTTTAGCACCTACAAAATTTAGTCATTTACTTATGATTGGAGATGCTCACACATTCTCATTTTTTCAAGTTAAAAAAATACGACAAAAAAATAAGCATCACCAATTAAGTGCATGAAAGAGAGATTAATTAAAGCTTGATCTTGTGTATACTTACATCTACTGAACTGCAAGGCCTTTTCTTAGAATTTTCGGAAACCATAACTTCATTTTCCATTGCAGGTTCCCGTATCGCCATCTCATGATCAGACTCCCTATTAAGCTGCAGAAGCTTTTCATAAATAGCAGCTTCCGGCTGGTTTTCAATATTGACATTGTTCAGTTCTTGGTGATGATCCATGCCATATTCTTCGCCGTGAGTGGGAAACAAGTTGTTAGCATTGTCGTCCCATGGACGAAATGCTTCAGAGTTGTGGTAACTTGTTTCCACAATACGGCTAGGAATACCAATGTAGTGGTTTGTTTCATCATTGCTCATAATATAAGTACTACTCCCATTTGAAAAATAAAGACTAGTCATTTCTGAAGAATATTGTGAACCTTGATAAATGCCTTCCATGTTAGATGTTGAAAAATCATAGCTAGGACAAATTGCAAATGGGATTGCTGAGCCTGAAGCCTCATTCATCTCATTTGTGACGGCACAGTTAGCGAGCAACTGGGACATGAACTCCGCCTCCTCATCAGAGGAGTACATTGCACCAAGTGAACTCCATCCACCATTTGCAATAGCTGCTGCAGATTCCATGTATGCTATATGTATAGAGGAAGTCTGTTTTCTCTTTTGCTTTAGTGCTAATAATTGTGAAGGAAGCTAGACTTGTTTGGTGCTCTGAACGAAGGAGATTGGGGCATATTTATAGACAGCATTAGCCAACTCAGTTTGAATTCCAAATAGAATAATTAACATGAAATAGTCTATAATCTTTAAACAACGGCATGGGGCCTTGTACAGCTAAAAAATATTGGCAATTTCATTATTAATGTTCTATAATCTTTCAAAAAATTTAATGTCAACCAATATTTTTAGGCCTAATTGGATTATTAATACCCGTGGTGATAGGGTAGTTGAAAAATTGCTCATGTGGTGAAAAAAATAGAATTTAAACCCCTGTAGTGAATTCTGTTAAGATTTATGCCCAAAATTGAAAATTCCGTCGACTTTCCCTCACATGAAGCTCACATTTGAGACTAAAAAGATAGAGTTAGCCTCACATGGAAGCTTCACGTGTTAACAATTAACGGAGAGCTTCATTTGAGCCTCATATGTGTGGCTCACATGCTAATAATTAATGAAGAGGGCGAAATTTTCAATTTTGGGCCTAAATCTTAACAGACTTTGCCACAAAGGCTTAAATCCTAATTTTTTCACCACATGTGCTATCTTCCAACTACCCTATTACTATGAGACTATTAATCCAATTAAGCCTATTTTTTATGCCGTTGTTTGATAAAGCTTACATCAATATATATATTATTTTTTTCTCAAGTACATCAATATTTTTTAAAGATCAGCAATTTCTGAAGTTCTATGGAAATAATTTTAAATTAAATATTGGTTGACATTAAAATATAAGAAAAATTAATGAAAATGGTTTGAAAACTTTGAGTTTTAACAATAAGGACAAAATAAGAGGTAAAGTAAATAGTACCATGATTGACTTTTTAGTATAAAAATGTAATTTTTTGTTAAAGTGAACAGTATCAAAAGTTTTTTCGTTAAAGTTTCCAATAAAATATTGAATGGAAAAACCGAAATCGATCGGGATTGAATTGAACTATATCAATATATAAAAGGGAGTTTTAACAAAAAGTTTGCAGTATTGTTCACTTTAACAAAAAAACTACATTTTTACACTAAAATGTGAGTTGCAAATATTCCTCTGACATTCTTAATGTTCTACATATGGCTTTATACAAGTCCTAGGGTTGGATTAGGGAAGGGCAAAATATTCATGGGTTTGGGTAACTGCGGTTACCCACCCATTCAAAGTTCACGGTTACTGTTATGGGTAACCATTTACACAAACAAACAGTTATGGGTATCACCGTTTATCTATGAAATTTAAATGACAGGTTATGAGTATTACTCGTGGTTATAACGGGTATCCATTTACACATTTAATTTAATATATGTAAAATTAAAAAAAAACCCTAAATTTCAATCTCTCTGCCAGACTCAGAGTCTCAAACGCTCCGTCTCCTGCTCATCTCTCCCTCCTCACTGCCCTCTCTCTCATCTCCACTGCTTATCTATTTCTCCTCGCCACCCTCTCCCTCATCTCCACCACCCTCTCTCTCATCTCTTCTCTCTTCATTCCCTTATATTAGTTGGTTTTGCATAATACCATTTTGTTAGTGAAGGAACAGTTGATTGAGTGGTGTTTTATATTAGTTGGTGTTTTATATCAGTTGGTTTTGAATCTTCATTCACTTATTCTAAGGGAACAGTTGCAAGTGCCATTTTTGTAATCATATGGATTATAATTAAAGACTTGTTTGGGTGTAGTAGAAAAATATTGTTCGTAAACTATTATTTCAATTCTTGGAATTCTATGAGGACTTAAATGATTAAAATAGGAAAATGCATGCTAAAATATACCTATAATGGTGTTTAATTGTCAGAAAACGAAAATTATGACAAATTTTTCTTTTGTAATTTTCAAGTTGTTAAAAAAAAAAAACATGTAAACGGGTGAAAAAGGGATAAATGGGTAAAAAAGGATAAACGGGTAAACGGTTATGGTTAAATGGGTACACGGTTATGGGTAGGATGAACTGTTTATAAACAATTATAAGTATGAGTATAACCGTTTATACAATTAACTAAAGGGTAAACGGTTATGCAGGTATGCACATAAACAATTATGAGTAAATAACCGCAGTTACCTGCCTATTATAACCGTTGCCCATTTCTAGGTTGGATGGATTAATCCCACGTCCGAAAGCCACAACAATTAAAAATACAAATATAAGTTGTGGCATTATATAGGTGAAGACGGGTATCATTGATAAAGATCTCAATCCTTTACATTTAAAGTTCAGGTAAAGATCTTTAGGTCAATATATACCCTTCTTTGTCTAGTTCAACCCTTTCCTTTTTAAGTTTAATACCCTATACCTTATTATGACTGTCCATTTTGGTGTTGTTTCAGTGTTGGCATTGCGTACAAAAGATTCAGCTGAATAGGGTTCCAAATTTCAAAGGGCCTCCAAAAAATTTCAGCCTCCTTCATATTACATATGCACATATTAAATGAATAATTATTTAGTACTATGGTCTAGTAAAAGTAGTTTACTAAATAAAATTTCATTTTTTTAGTTTTCAAAAAAGTCAAAAGTGAAAACCAAAAACTAAAAACTCAAACAAAAAAAAAGGTTATCAAATGACTTACTACATCTTATTAGAAGGTTTAATTAAATACCCTTTTTTGAAGTACTGAATGAAATGAAATTCACATCTTATGTATAGTGAATTTTTGAGCCTAACACAATGACAATAAAATTGGAAAAATTGGAGGATGTATGGTTGTGGGGTTCACACGTGAGTCAATTGGTTCTAATACTATGAAAGAGTTTGAGGTTTTACTATAAAATCAATTGACAATATAAAAAGTAGCTCAACTTTATATGCACATGCAAGATTTGGTAAAACTTTTGATATTTGACATTTGACATTTCTTCACATCCTGGCACTAAATGGTAAAAACTATTTTACGTTGTTGAGAGACTTGGCTAATTTTCCTAGATAAAATTGTTGGAGTTATGTGAGATGTATGTGAGTCGATATATGATGTCATAAATCTCACACATAAAGGACCAAACTGATAAATTTGAAACCTAAATCTTATAAGAAGATAGATTGACCCTTTTCAATTGAATTGGCAAGTTGTTTCACTTCTACTTAACGTTACTTGGTATTTCATTAATAAACCGAGAGCAATACATAGGTGCCAATTGAGTACAATCCTCTAATGACCAAGAAAATGATCTGGAAGTGAATTTGCGCAAATGAGACAATAATAGTAAAACCCCTAAGCAGCTACCAGATGTACGAGAACTTACCACAACACCCATACAAATCTGTCACATAAATGATATATAACAGATTTGTATAGGTGATTGCGAACAGTCCGCCGCCAAATATCGTCACCACGTAAAGTCATTGCAGAAGCGAGACCACATAAAGTCATCGTTAGTAGATGAGACCACATACTACAATGCTCAAAGCGAAAATGAAATACAGCCACCGTTGCGGCAAGACCACAACAGTCACTAGGCGAGACAATAGAGCTAGACTAAACTAGCTCAAATTAAACTAAACTAGGCTAAAATAACATAATTCAACACTTCTGATGGAATGAGGACCTTCAGGTAAGAACCACAGCCATGCCACGGCAAGACGGGTCCAACCGCCACTCCTCAAAGTCAGTGGAACAACAATGAATCGTAAGCGGCAAAGGTTCTAGATGCAACCACCAATAGGAAGCCTAACCATAGACACCGCCAGATTTGTACAAACTAAAATAGCACCACCAAGGAGGCAGCTCTAATTCGAGCATGGATTTCGGCTAGTGCACAGCACCAAAGCAGAGTGACGAAGTGTGGCTCCAACCCACCAGCAGACCAATCCAAACCCAAATCATGCATCATACCCCCAAACAAGGAAGAAGCCTTAAGCAAGGCATAACCCAGATCCGGGAAGTAGGCGTGCAGCTAAGAGTCAAAACGGCGGGAAAGAAGACCCACCTGCATCCGCAGACCCACCCCAAAAATGTGGAATGGGAAGGGGGAAATAGATGACTGGAAAGAAGGGAAGGAGGCTAGGAGGAGAAGGAGAAGCTGCCACCGGTCCCCAGCCTTAGCCATAAGCCGGCGGCCATGGAGGCAAGAGGGTTTCTTCTAGAAAGAGTTTTCGTCATATTATAAAACGGCTTCTATCAAGGAGACTAGGATTTAATTTTTGGTGAATGGGGAGACTCGAAAAGGTGAATTAGGTATGTTTTGTGTCAAGCTTTTCCAGAATCTCATAATCATTTATTTTGTTGATTGTTCCTGCTGTGATGAATTTGATTGTACATAATTTACAGGGGATTTGAAGGTAAATATAAAGATCATAGAAAAGGTAAACAACTGCATTATGCAGTCAAAACGCTTCGCCTGTCAAAGATTGTGAATGAGAACGGGCTTCCCATGGTTGTGCTGTGCACGTACTCGTCGAGCCTTCAACTTCAATGTTTTTCGATTATTCAGGAATAGAGTCTCTGTGTGGAATGGAGTCAAATTCTAGACCAATGGTGTAATTAACATGTAATTTTTTTGGTGTTATACCATGCTAGTGATTAACATATAAAGGTGTAAATTTCAAAATGTACATTTTTTCCTCAAAAATCAAACTAAAATCATTCGAAACCTCACCTCACCGAACCAAATAGTTTGGTTTTATTTCGGTTTTGACTTCAAAACCGCACGGAACAGCACTGCAAAAAGTTTCAGTTTTAATTATAGTTTCACTCAAAACCGTACCGAATTGAACCATGCCTACCCCTACGAGATTATTGGGTCATAGAACTTATAAAGCATAGTTATTCTTTTAAGGACGGTTGTCCAGATGCCATGTACCTGGAGTTGCACACTAAAATAAAGGTTTCTTCCTCCAAAGCAGCGAACAACTGTGAAGTTGATTAGTAAGAGAAGCTTAAAAAAGAATAAAAACGATCGAACTTAATTACTTAAAAAATGTAGGGGCTAACGGAAGTCAACTATTGTTTATATGGAGAAAATAAATTTCAGGATCATATCAAGTAATTTAGTAATATTAAACCAGAAAATTTAATTTAATAACAGTCAGTCCCCATGATTTGAAACGATCGTAAAAGGAGAAAAATCCTACAGTCAATTGATTAAATATTTAATAACGGTATGTCCCATACAAAAATCATTAGAAAATAGAGTTGAGAAACAGCTAATGTCAACTTAAAATTGTATATGGCACGGTTAGAAAAAGAAAAAAATTGTATATACCCCCAAAAGAAACTTGGAGCTTAAGAAGTCAACCAATTTAATAATAAATCCCATATACCAACAAAAACTATTAGAAATAAATCACTCGAGAACTTTGAAGTCCACTTCTTTATCTTCAAGTCAGCTCTGCCCCGAGGAGGGGAAACCAAACAGAGAAAATAAAATAGATCAAAGTCTTGACTAAACCTTCGCGATAAATTTCTATAAATAACAATTTGTAACTCAGTTGGATGATTAAGAATATTATGTTCACATGAGGTCCCGAGTTTAATTCTCCTACTCCAAACTGAAAGAATGTTGCTCAATAAATTTGGCAGCGTTTGTATTAATGTATTTATAAGACTTTACAAAGAATGTTGCTCAACAAATTTAGCAGTGTTTGTATTAATGTATTTATAAGACTTTACAAATAGAGTTTGGATGAAGAATAACTTTTCAAAACAAATAAGATAATACAAGCAAATTATACAAAGCGTAACAAACTATATATTATGTGAACAATGTCAAGTGCCTTGGCATTTATCGATTGATTGAGCAAATTATTATACCATTCTCTCTTCCAAGCATATTTAGTTTTCTGCACTACTACGTTTAACTATTTGCACGACGAACGAAAGTTGGTCGCGGAAAGTGTCATTCCGTAGCACAAATGTCTACGTGACAGAAACTTCGTCGCGCAGAATCTGTCGTGCAAAGATCATGAAGAAAGACTTTGCGCGACGAACAATAGGATAGGTCGCAAAAACGCGACGTGACGGTTTAGCCTTCGTCGCACAAAATTTATAGGAACGAATGTGCTCGTTGCACAAAATACCAAGATACAAAAATGGGACGACTAGTGTTTGTCTCTTGAAACTTTGCGCGACAACAGTTTATAGTCGTGCAAAGAAACCTTGTTATTCGCTAGAATTTTGTGAGACGAAGGTATTCGTCGCACAAAAATAAAAATATTTTTTTAATTTAATTTTTTTTTTTTTGGTAATAAAACTAAATTACAATTAAAAATGTAATGAAGGGAAAAATAATTTAGTTAAATAAATAAAAATGTATGTACAAGGAAACTGTTTAAAAAGTAAGGGCGTAAAAAACCAAGAAAATAATGCGGCGTAATCTACGGGGTCGTCATTCGGAGGTGGCTGGAAGGTCTCGAGGTTGGGGACAGGCTCAAAGGTCGAAGGGGCAGAGTTGTGGGCATGCTCGGGTTGGAAGGGCTCGGATGTCGACGACGGAAGAAGATTCGGGAGACGAATGCCAGACTGACTGAGGATCTGTACAATCTATGACATCTGGCTATTATTCGAGGCCAGCTCCATCCTAAGGTCGGCCACCCTTGTTGTCAAAGTTGTCACCTGACTCTTTGACTGCAATGATGAAGAGGCTCTAGGTTCCTACTGACGGGCATTCCCTATCCCTCTACAATACGTCCCCGACCTTCGTCCGAAAGTCTGATCCAAGGTCTCTGTAAGGATCTGAAACCTCACATTGTCGCCCATTGCCTTTTCTCCTGAAGAACCAATTGCCTTTTCTCCATCATTGTCGCCCATGTAATATAACATGAAAATATTAATTAATAATAACATTCAAATAATAACCATGATACTTGAATGCGTAAGATATTAATTACAATTGAAGAATAGTTACATGAAGCGACTCAGCCAACTCATCCCCGGGTTGAACATAAACGTTGCTGAAGACATTGATCTTCGGGAATTTTGAACCCCTCGAATAGAACAAGATACGAAAATTGTTAGTACAAAAAGAAATATTATTTGCATATTAAAAATTGAATATAAAAAACTTTATTATTACCTACCGTCGCGGCTTCATCCTGTATGAGAAGGGCCTCAAATCGGAATGGTGGAAAAGAGTCTTCTTTTCCCAATTGGTCTTGTTGGCTTTTGCCTTCTTCTGTTATATAAAAAACAATCATATTAGTTCTAATTTAAATAAAATTTAAAAAAATCAATAAACATTAGTAAGAAACGTATAATACTTTTAAACTTAATATAAAAAAACATACCATATATCTGGGCTCATGAAAATGACTGCAAAACCACACCCAATTATCTTCCTGATCCTTAAACTCCTTCAGGCAACCCTCCTCAAGAGCGACCTGCAAATCATCAAATGTCTCAAAATATTGGTGCAGGTAGCTCTTCCACTGCTTGTACTGTTCATTGAAGAGCTTGTGGACGTACGCTAACATATCATCGTTGATGTCGTCGAAACTGTAGTTCGTCTCCAATGTAACAAATTAATTACATACATGAAGTAATATAAATATATAAAATTTGTAGTTCGTCGAAACTGTAGTTCGTCCTCACCTCGTCCGGCTCCACCATTGGTACAGCCCGATGCCGGTCGTTGTATTCGATCGTGATACGTCTGTTGGTCACTTAGGTCACCTTCGCTGTCTTTAACTGGCGACAAGGTCCCCGGGTATTTTTTTTTTGCAGCAAAAAAATTAAAAAAAATCAAATAAACACAACAAATAAAATCGAAATTTTGGCAGAACCTCCCCTAAAATTATAACAATTTCCAAATCCTAGACATCGTAATGAATAATATATGATATCCAACAACAATCACAACAATTGAATGCTTTAGTAGTGGATGCCAAGTGAAAATATTACATAGTGTATATCTAGTTTCTAACCTATCCAGAATCAAAAGCCAACTAAAAATTCCAATCGGATGAGGAACATTTAACATCCACATTCTATTTAGCAACTCAGTTTTTAAGTTATTTGTTGCTACAGTATTTTGAATTCAATTCGCAAGTTTGATAGTAAATCGACCATTGACATTCATGCTCCAACAAATAGAATCATTTATATCAAATACTAGTAACAGAATATGACAAATTTGATTAGCAATATAAATATTGACAAAATTTAGCATAAGAGATTTATTCGACTAGTTATTGCATTTATCACATGTTTACCTAGTTGGGACCTTGAGGCATCAGTAGTGGATATCGATGTTGTGTCGGGCTTGTGGCGGCTGCGATGACCACGCCTAGCGCAACTGGTAACGCAACTGAAGAGGCTGATAACGCTGGCGCCTGGGAGGACTGAGGAGCAACTGCATCGACCGCATCAACCAGATGAACCGATACGGGCTCCATATCTACTGGAATAGTGGCAGCTGAAATAGAAGGCGGGGGAATTAGACAGGGTGCATCCATCACCGCCTTACGACTTCTAATAAGCTGCGACATTTGCAAAATTAGGAAAAAATCAGTGCCTATTCATTGAAGTCAACGTGCCAAATCTAGTGCTTGTTCTCTATATTACATTTACATATAAATTGCAAACCATAGTTGGCAGCACAAATATATTTCTCATATTACTTGACCTTGACAAAGCACCAACTCCTTAACTCATAACAAAACACAGGTGTAAAACATGAACACCGACAATCATTTTCCAAGTATTTGAAATTCAAGAAAAAAAACAAAGCAAATTTAGAATAAAAACAATACTCAAATTTGATAGAAGATCATAACCCTAGAGTTGAATTGTGATGAAATTCTAGTACACCAGACATATAATAAGATTAATAGAAAATGGGCATCCATTGTTTCCTAGTTGATACATGTTGAAGGATATAATTAATGGAACAAGGTACAATAATTGGTGAGTCTTTTGTGAAGGAAAAAAACTATAGAGAGCAGAATCAGTACACCCAAAACCAGCAAGTAAAGCAAAATAATGCCATGTGCCAACACATAAACTATAACAAAACAAGGACATAATACGGAATACAGAAAATTTCCTGGCATACCCGAACAAAAGAATGCAGCTTCAAAACCCACCCAGAAAAGAAGGCAGAAATCTTTTATCCCCAATCTGACCAAATGAAAACCTAACACAGGGATTCCCAAATACAAATTCAACAAACCAACTTTATGACGATAAAAAATTATGTTGTTAAAATATCAATTATGTTGTTAACTGAGGCAAAGTTGAACCACTGATCCATGTTTTAAGCATTGAAAATCATGAATCCTAAAACAGTCTTGGGCGTTTTAATAACTATAAACATGACAAGTTCAAGAATCCTAACCATTTTGTTCTACTATTCTGCCACAAATATAGGTTTAGGGATTTGAACTATTTTTCTTTAAAGCTTGAGATCACAAAAATTAGTCAAATAAGGCTTTGTGTTCTCCACTTGTAATATCATTTCATAAAGATTTGAATTGTTCTAATATCGTGTCAGATTCACACTTAAGTGACTTACAATTAAATACCATGATAATGTAAACAAGTTTGATACTTTGACATAAAGTACTACAAACAAATATTGGCAACCACAAAATTATCTAGTCCGGAAGGAGTACCAAAAGTCGAAATGGCAAGGAAACTAGTGAAGCATTCACAAAAGAAACAATCTTTTTAACTAGATAGTTCGATAATTTAGAGAAGCTAGCCAACAACCATAAGAACTACAAACACAAGTTGCTAGCCCAATATATCATAGTAAACGACTATTACTAAATGACAGCACAATTCCTAGTTCAAACACCACTTAAGAGAAACCAATTTAATAGGAATATTAAATCGAATTTGAAGCATATTTCCTATTCTTCCTACTAGGGTGAAAATTGAACCTAAAAATAACCTTTATTACACCACAACACAAGTTCTAACACTAATCTAACGAAAGAGAACAAGAAAATTTGACAAATGTGCATGCAAATATTGCATTATTGCAATCGGCATTCCACGCAATATAAGAAACCAATAGAGATTTACAAAAATATACAAAAAAACTGCCATGGCATACATACATTCAATTACACACAAAGGTTTAATCACACACACACACATATAGAGAGAGAGAGATCGAGTTAAATGTGCTAATCTTCTAAGAGGGGTGACACCGGGAGGTAGAAGCAGTGAGCATCAAAGGTAATTATTCTATGTATCTTTCTCATATTTATGTTATTGTTTGGAATTTTGAATTGAGGGTTTCTTGAAGTTAGGGTTTCCTGCAACCATAAACTACACACCATAACTGTGCATTCACAAACTAATTGAACCACAGTCATGCTTTCACATCCATGCACGAAATCCAACTAATCCTTGAATGGGAAACTAAGTTTTACTAAAAAAAACAAAGTACGAAGTTAATTTCAATTAACTCCGTACATCACAACACATATTTGTACGTCACGTACAAATTTAACAATATAATATAAACATAATTTCACAAAACAATATAAACATAATTTCACAACACAATATGAACATAACAACATAGTTCAACATAATTTAATTAATTTGATATTTTTTAAAAATATAACGAAGAAAATACCTTCTCAATCATTCTCCACCAATCACTAATCACACACAATGTCCTTATAAACAACAAAATTCATGGCGTTAGTATGAATTTACATTAATACTTTTACCCTAACAAAAAAAAATGCTTACCATACACACCGAGATAGCTCAATCAACATAGAAAAGATGGAGGGAGTATTAGATGATGAAATTGAGAGAAAATGGAAATGCCGGATTGGGCAAAACCTAAACGGATGAGTGCAGAGGCTAAATCTACAATTTTTGTGCAGTTTACGTCTGCACAAGCACAATCCAAATTATGATATTCACTTTTGGACGAATGATTTTGCACGACAAATATCCTTTTCATCACTCAAAGAGCTTTTGTGGGCTAACAAATACTTTGTCATGCAAAGGAAATTTGCGCAACAAAAATAACATATTCGTCACGCAAGTTTACCGTTTTTTTATTTTATTTCCTTTACTTTATAATTTATTATTTTCAACTGAGTAGCCTCTGCATAATCTGAATCCAGATTCATTATAAAAGTTGACTTTTGAACAAATATTTTGCGTGACGAAAAAGTTCTTTGTCGCGTAAATAGCCTCTGCGCGACAAAAAAAATTTATTCGTCTTACAAGTTTATCTTTTTTTTATTTTATTTCCTATACTTTATAATTTATAATTTATTAATTAAAATAAATATAGAGTACACAAAATCTTATTTTTTAAAAAAAATTAATAATTCAACTTTAAGCCTTATCTGCCTCTGCATCCCGCAACACATCAAACTTCCACTGTCGGAAACGTTGCATGAAAAGCCCATCCAGATGCTTCTGTTGCTTCTCATCAGTTTCGTCAACATCCCAATGAACCTACATTAATGCCAATAACAATAAATTAGCAATTTTAAAAATACTACATTTTAACAAAGATAAATATACATTATTTAATACAAACTTACCGATAACTCTCCCAACATAGACTTCTTCAACTCCTCAGGCACCTTTTTTCAAGACTCAAACTCGATAGAACATTCCCTCCACACTAAATCGTCAATATCATAAATAAGTTCGGCGTACGCCTCAGCTAAATTTTTTTCTGCAGAGTACAACACTTGCTTTTGTCAACACCTCTCTAATTGCACTACAACTTTCTTTTTGCTAGAGCCTTATCCAAAATTGGCCATTGCTTTTGAAATAATTTTTTTTTTTTGAAATTTAGGGTTCTGAAACTGTGTTTATATAGCAATAGAAACCCTTTGTGGGACGAACATATTGGTTGCGCAAAGGCTTGTTTTATCGCACAAACGTGTCATAACTACTCAATAAATGGGATCGTTTGAATGCAATCTGGCCTTTTTCTTGTGCGACAAAACAAGATCTTTGTCGCGCAAAGTGTGCTTGAGCGATGACATTTTCGTCACGTAATCTCTTTAGCGATGACATGATTGATTGTAATTATAAAGTTTACGTAAACATAGATATATATGTTTACGTAAACTTTATTATTTTAATCAAATTTCCAGCTAAATAATTATTTTAAAAATAAATAATTATTCTAAAAATAATTAATACCATAATTCATTCAATTCTTTAAATAACCAAACAGGAATTAAAACCTAATTAAGTCCAAATACATAACTTAAAAAAAATCCTTAAATTTAAATAGTCATACAAAATATAAATTTAACACTACTATTTGATGGTCCTCCATTCCGCTGGACGTCATAATGCCAGCGATTGTAACCTCCCTCCAACGCATCCTCCATCACCTTCATCAACTGTTAGTTTGTATCATCATCAAGAGTATACTTACACTATTACACATATATGTAAATAATTAATTCTACCATATAACAACAAATTTCACAAAAATTAATTATTGATTCATCAACAATATACTTACTAATAATTCATCCATCACCGCCTTCTTCACATTGTCAGGCACAAATTTCCAAGAACGCCACTCAGTAGTAGGACAATTATTCCCCATGGCTATAGCAATCGCATGCACGAACTCAAAATGTTCCTCAAATCATGCGGGTTTGCGTCACACACACTCTCATCTTTGTTTTTATCCTCCATCCCAGCACGAACAGAATTGTGAAGAATAAGGAGACCATAATTGTGAAGAATAAGGACAGCAGAAGCGGATATTTATAGGAAAGTTAGGGCATTTGCGTGGCGAAGGCTTAATCGCGCAAACATGTGTACTAAATGTGGTACTAATTCCTCTGATTTACATGCAATGAATGGTTTGAGTAAAAACTGACAGCAATTTGCGCGACGAACCCTTTATTGCGTAAAGGTCACATTTTCGTTGCGCAAGGTTTTCGAGCTGAAAAAACTACGCCGCGTTTTTCTTGCTAACTTTGCGTGACGACAACACTTATTCGTCGCTTTAGGTGTTCTTGTGCAACAAAAAATTTCGTCGCGTAAATTTTTTTTTCCTCTACTAGTGCTGACATTTATCATGAAGGAAATCAGGTGGTGGATTGTTTAGCAAACTTTGGTGTTGATTATGTTGGGGTTCATTGGTGGGAATCTTGTCTGCCGTGTGCAGAGTCGGCTTTTGTTTATGATCTTTCGAGGCTTCCAAATTTTCATTTCACTTAAGAGTTGTCTTATTCATTTTTGTTTCTAATAGTTTCTACATTTTGTTAGGGTAAGGCTTCATGTACCCTCTAACTTATTATATCTTTATTTTTCTTTCTTCTTCAATATTCACAACGTTGTCTTTTTCCATGATAGCAATGCTGAAGTGAAAGTGACGTTGTTTTAATTAATTAAAAAAAGTTTTTTTTTATATTGACGAATTACTCCAAAATTAGCTGGACTAGATTAAATATTGTTGTTGTAGGACTCTACTACTCGTGAGTTACTAAGACTTCTAATTATCTCTAAGGGTAATGTTAGAGAGACCAAATTTTGTAAACTAAATAATGTGGTTCCTGATAATTGGATTATCAATTAAGTGTTGATTAACGTGCTTATTTCCTATTTGTGACACATTATTTGGTTTGTAAATTTTAGTTTAAAATTTTGGTCTTGCTAGCATTATCCTATCTCTAATAGGTAAGATACTTAGAAGATTATGAAACTAAATAAGAATGGTCCATGCATGCTCTCGCAGCAGTTAATCGATCATTACAGAGCTGAGACCTATTATGATAATTAAAATAATGATGATAGTTAAGTTAATCTAACAACTTATAGTAACATGCATCTTACTTACATGGCTGGGGTCTAATTAATCACTTAAAGGGAATCATTTGTAGGTTTTTTTTTCCAAAAGAAAACTGAATTGCTCAATAATAGGGTTTTCGTCGTATAATAGTGCGGCCTGACCGTCCTGAATTTTTGTTTTACTTTATCCTATGCAGTGGAGTGAGTGCAGTGTTGTATTCTCTGACTATTTCACTTATGAAGTTTTTCTCTGATATATAGTTGTTGACTACAAAAATCACCTAGCCTACGTGGCGCACAGGCCGAGTAAATAGTAGACTAACTAAGTCCTTCAAATGTGTGCGGGGCGTGCCAACTCGTCGGCCGGGCTCGGCCGAGGAGTAAAATGTCTTGATGTTGCGTTGATGCGCGCGGCTGACTTCTGTATCTTGCAATTGCGGCCGAGGAAGGAACACTTCTCGGCCTTTGGGTTCTAGAGCCTGAAGACAAGGCTGCTATTTTTACGAAGTTCAATGTCAAATTCGGCTTTCAATGTGCCAAATGTAGTAACTTGGTAACACCTCACTTCGCCAAGAAAGCTAATGAGATGACCTCTATCGACGGGGATTCGAAAATCCTCGCCGGCCGAGACTAGGATAAATAACCAATCGACCCTGTCGCAGTGCTGTCAATCCAAACTGAAGATACTTCACGGACGGTTGGTTCTACGGCAACAGTGATGTCTATCCAAACTGAAGATGTTTACCGGTTGCCTCCACAGTGCTGTCTATCCAAACTGAAGGTATGGAGACGAAAAAGAAAATAAAATTCTCAAGGATGTTGAGAGGTTTCGCGTAGAGCGAGAAATTGTGCAGGGCAGATTTGTGTGTTGTGTTGAAGGTCCTTTCAATTGTGCCACTGCTTCTATATTTATACCAGTCGTCCGTTTCGCTTACCATGGCCTGATAATTCCACGGACTCCAATTATGACTCTACCACATCCTGCTAATATTTATCACAAACTGACTTGATGCTAGCCAATAAAAAAAAACCACGTGTAAGCATGACAACAACTTTAGGGAACAATTCCCATAATTCCATGATATTATATTATGTCATCCTTATCTTTTGCTTTTCCCATCGTGAAAGCCTAGTCTAGCTAGGCTTTCTCATCTTGTCACAATTTATTTATGCAGCCACGCATCCTGATTCCCAAATTAATTTGAACTGTACCGCTTGCTTAGGGATACAGTCTGCATCCTCTTTATCCCGTTGAAGAATATGTCAAGATAATTCATATCAAAAGATAACTATTATGATAAAAATCATAATATTATCTTTTAACAATTATTAAAATTATCTTCACTTTTCCATCTAACGGTACGAAACTATACTCAATCAACAGCTTTGATCACTTAGGCCGATAGTGTAAAATCGGGTCCAAACAATATAGCAGGCAGATCCTTGTCGTGACCCAACTAGCGTATCTATCGCCCCCAAACTATATATCTTTCTAAGTATGGCCGGCCGGCGAATAATCAAAATTAACAGTACTTATCAGATTCGCCATCCAAAAACAATTTCAGATATTTCGGTTCTTTTCAATCGTATAGATCGAGTTGTAGTTGTATACATGCATAGCTAAGATTTGTTCCTCTAGATACAACTCACAGTTTTAGTACTAAATATACATACACCACACCCTACACCAAAATCTTTAATTCTATATCGTACGTGCAAGGCATCAAGCGTTTAAGTAAATGCCTCTCGTCTCTGTTAGGAAGTTTCCTTTAATATTTTTGCGGAACAGTTCATGAATTTCCTCGGGGGTAAAGACAGCCAGAATCGATCCTAGATCACTCGTATTTGTAGGTTATGCGTGCGTGTATTGCGAAGTGATTTAATATGTATATTTCATAACGGGAATTAGTTTTTTTTTTTTCTTTCACAAATTACTCCTGCTTTTCTATTACCACAATCTAATACCTACTGGAGAAAAAGTTTTTAGGTGTAATGAATTGTATATAATTTTGGGTCTCTCTGTGATGAGAAAAATAGGCATACAACTGGTGTTAGGAAAATTTTTCTTCTCATCAATAGCGAATGAGAAACAAACATGATAATTTGTTGTAACGTGAATAAGTGATGATGACGCCACATATCGAAAGTACGAAGCCACTATCTCTAGGATTCAAAAAACCATTTACATATTCTGCAAGTGCCAAGATTTAGTCATGGATTTGTGGTCCTCCCCAGATCTATTTGATGTCAAATATAGTAACCCTGGACAGAATATTAATCCTAGCTCCTATGGTTTAACTATGACTTTCCTAAAACGATATGTTAGGGTTTAATTATGGATGCAAGTGGATTTATCAATATAATTTTTTTAGTTTTAAACCGGTTCAATTCTCTCAGAGATTTGAAACAAACAAACCCTAGCCACATAGCCACATAGCAAAGAGGAAAAACACAAGACAGCCGTGAGAAATCAGAAAGGTACTGAGGATTTCTTCTGGAACCTCTCTGCAGACGTTCTTGTTCTAGTCGTTCTTGTGCTATTATAGTGTTTTCCTGCCTTTTGGAAGGTTTGTCTAATTGTTCTTTGTTGAGTCTATGGCTTCTATTTTGGCGCCATGATGCCCGGATCTACGGTTGGGCTTTCTTGCCCAGTTGGATTTGTGGGGGGTTCGCCTTGATTAGTGTGAAGTTGTTGTGAATCTCTCTAGGAGATGTGAAGTTGTCGGCGGTGTTGGCCAATTTTACAATGTAGAGTTGGAGCTGGTGAAGCTTGTTGGCTTTAATTTGTGTGGCAAAAACTCAATAAGAGTGTTGGAAGCTAAACAACTTTTGAAGTTGTGGGATCGAAGGCAACAAGAAGCTCCCGAGCATGGCTGCTATCTGCATCAAAGAAGAAAGAAGAAATGAAGGGTTTTAGCCTCCAACGACTAGTTTCAATTTAAATGTATGTGTGAGTGTGTGAGTGACAAGTGTACACGCCATATTAGATCACTTAAAACCCAAATGAAGGGCTAGGATGTAATCTGGGGTAGTAAGGCTAAAATGGTTGTTAAGCTTCTTGTCAATCATTTTCCTAAACAAGTATGGGTCATGGCAATTTACCATACCCTACAACATTCACCTACTTAATAAAATAATGGTTGATGCCTTCTATACAGCCTTGAAGCCGTCAAAAACATCTCCAAAATTCTCTCCATTCTCTGCCCTAAGAAACTAATCCAAACAATCAACCAAAACATAAAACAAACAAACTTTATCATGGCCTCGGAGCTTTGTTACTGATCTTACAACTTTTTGGGCGTAATCTGTGCAAGTTGAGATCTTTGGGAGCACCAACGGATTGTCCTCAACAACAACAATCAACAAACAATCCTGCAAATGAAGGGATCCAGCAGTAGCATTGAGCTAAAAGCTTTAGTCTTTGATGGGGAGAACTATGATTTTTGGAGAATAAGAATGACAACCATTTTCAAGTCCTATGATATATGGGATATGGTTCAACACAGGTATGAACTACCTGAGATGGAGGTCGATGCTCTAGAGAAGGACCTCACAGAAACACAACTCAAAACACTGAAGCAGAACCGAATGGAGGATGCTAGAGCACTTGGAGTCATCCAAGGTGCTGCCTCAGACACCATTTTCCCGATGATAGCAAATGAAGAGACTGCAAAGGGAGCTTGGGAAGTTTTACAACAAGAGTACAGAGGAGACACAAAAGTCAGAAAGGTAAAACTTCAATCCCTTAGAAGAGATTTCTAGTATACAAGAATGAAGGAAAATGAGCTATTGAAATACTACTTTACTAGGCTATTTGATGTTGTAAATAAGATGAGAACATATGGTGGAGAATTGCCAAATGAAAGAATTGTCCAGAAATTGTTGATTAATTTGACTAAACCTTATGATTCGATAGTGAGTGTCATTGAAGAAACCAAAGACACTGAAACCCTTAGTGTGCAAGATGTGACAGCATCCTTAAGAGCTTTTGACCAAAGACTCGAAGGGCATGCTACTTTTTCCACTGAGTAAGCATTTCAATCACTCTCTATTGGATCTAGTAGTCAAGCTAGTTCAAGCAAACAAAAACCACAGTGGAAGGGAAACAACAAGAAATGGGAAGAAAATGGGTATAAATCCTAGACCTAACCAAGGCAGTAACTCAAATGAAGGTCCAAGAACCAAGCAACCATGCAAGCATTGTGACAAATTCCGTCTTAGGGAGTGTTGGTTTAAGGACAAGCCTAGATGTCACAAATGTAACAAGTTCGAGCACATTATGAAAGATTGCAGATCAAGAAATATGCAGCAAGTGAACTATGCAAACCAAGTTGAAGAAGAAACAAATGTGTTATGTGCTTTTAGTGCAAAAGTGGAGAAATACAATGAAGTGTGGTACATTGACAATGGCTACAACAACCATATGACTGTACATGAGTCATTACTCATTAACATGGACACAAACTTCACTGGAAAAGTGAAAATGGGTGATGAAAACATTGTCTAAGCCACTGGAAGAGGAACTCTGGTCATTAACACCAAGAAAGGAAGAAGATGAATAAGGGAAGTAATGCTAGTGCCTGGATTGGATGATAACCTACTTAGTGTTGGCCAAATGATGGAGCATGGCTATTTCTTACTTTTGGGGGGAACTAGGGTCGAGATCTATAATGACAGGTCCTTATCAAACCTGGTGACTACAGTGGAAGTGAAAAACAGAAGTTTTCCACTTATGTTGAAGTACTTAGAAGAGGTGGCAAGGAAAGCAAGTGTGACAGGTTCAATGAAACTATGGCACAAGAAGCTTGGTCACTTAAACATGAAAAGTCTAAAAAAAACTGCAAAAGCATGAAATGGTACAAGGTATACCAAAGTTGGATTAATGCAATGAAACCTGTGAAGGGTGTGCGTTTGGCAAGCATCACAGAGATCCACTTGAAGCTGGAAAGGCTTGGATGGCAACAATGCCACTCGAATTGATTCACATAGATATGTGTGGACCAATGCAAACAACAACAATCAGTGAAAACAGGTATTTCCTAACCTTTATTGATGACTACTCACATATGTGTTGGGTGTATTTCATGAGGTTCAAGTATGAAATATTCACAATATTAAAAAAGTTCAAGGCAATGGTGGAATTGCCAAGTGGATACCAAATCAAAAGACTAAGAAGTGATAGGGGAGGAGAATACACATCTCTTAAGGTCAAGGTATTCTGTGAAGATGTGGGGTTGGAGAATCAACTCACTGTGGCATATTCACCACAACAGAATGGGATTGTAGAAAGGAAAAATAGAACTATAGTCGAAATGGCTAAGTCTATGATGCATGAGAAGAACATGCCTTACACATTTTGGGGTAAAGCTGCGAACACCTTAGTGTACCTATTGAATAGGTGCCCTACTAAAGCACTGGATAAGAAAACACCATTTGAAGTGTTTAATGGAAGGAAGCCTTCTGTAAAGCATTTGAGAGTGCTTGGCTCAGTGTGCTATACTCATATTCCTCAACAACTAAGGCAAAAGTTGGAGAAATCAAGCAATAAGGGTGTGTTTGTGGGTTATGGAACTAGTGAAAAAGGGTACAAAGTTTACAATCTATCAACTCAGAAGATAATCCTATCAAGGAATGTTATCTTTGATGAAGACTCAACATGGAATTGGGAAACAAATGTAGAAGAAAAAGACAGTGTCTCTCTATAACTTAGCCTCAACAATAAGCAAACAAGGCAGCCTATGGAGACCTCAATTCAAGAAGAAACCACAGAGAATGGTGACACACAAAGAACTCCACAGCAAGCAAGCATAAGTCCACAATCGAGTCAATCACAGACAACAACTCAAAGTTCAACTCCAGTAAGGTTGAGAAGCTTGGATGAAATCTATGCTACATGTAACTACTGTGTAGTGGAACCAGAAACATATGAAGAAGCTGCGAATTATAAGGTCTGGAAGAAAGCAATGAAGGAAAAGTAAAGCTTGAGATGGTAAATTTTAGCTCCAAAATTCATGCTCATATGAACTACATCTACAACATTTGAGATGGTAAATTTTCAAGCAAAATTTACATTCAAAGAAGCAAGAATAAAGCTTGTAACAATTACAACATTCAAATCATAAACTATGAAAATACAAAACCCAAAAGGATTCACCAACCACTAGACCTAGGCTATTGATACCACTTGAAGGAATTTTTTGTGAAAATTAGATCATTTGAGCAACATCTACAACTTGCAATTAACAATTAAAGGCGGAATCATGCTTGTATGCACTCAAAAATAAAACTTTACCCATGAAATTTAAGGCCTAGTAAGTGTGGTGAACCAAGACTCAACTTAAGAACAAAGTGAGTTGAGAAATATTATATCATTGTTGATTCCTATTTACCTAAGCAAAGGCAAATCACCCAAAAGATAAGGCCTTCATTCCTCACTTATTAGCTCCATGGATTTCTTAGATGAGGATGATAGAATGGATTCTCCAAGTTCCCAAAATAGAGAACCTCTAAGTCTCCACACCAAGGAGAGCATTGATGAAGAGATGAGTGACCTAGGAAGAGATAGATGCTAGTAATCTCTTCCAAAGTGGCAGGCCTCCTTTAGAGTCAATGGAGCTTTGTGTTCTCATCTTTTCTCCACAAAAAAACCCTAAGGATGAAATGGCTATAAAGTTGCCTTTATACCACCTCACAATAGAGTGGCAAACTTGCAATTAAGCCAAGTTCACTACCCCTCACTCTTATGGTCAGCCATATTGGGTTCTTTGGGCTTTAAGGTCCTTTGTGTTTCAAGTTGTCATACAACTTGATATTGGACTTGACATTCAAATCTCATTGGGCCTTGTGGCCAAAACCAACCTGTGGTCTATAACGAACATATTCATTTGATTAATTAACATATTAATTAATCCTAGCCATAAATAATTAAACTATTTAATTATCCTTACTCATTTCCATTATTTCTTCAATCTCTACCTTACATGGTGTACGATCCATTAGGTTCCTTTTAGCGAGGCAGTGGGCGATTAGAACTCTTTAAATCGATTGTGAATTAAAACATACTTTCAATTCTCCCTTTAGTGATTATACACCTTTAAGGCTTCCACAAACCATAAGTGACACCTAGCAGTATGTCATGGCTACCAGAGCTAATCAGAAGAGTTGGAGAACCTATTCAGTTTAGGATTACAATGCAATACGGTCTTTCTCTAATACAATACTCTTGACCACATTGTTTGGTTTGATAGTTTATTCATGTCTACTATCCAATGTGATTCTTTTACTTGTATGATTACCTTGAACGTGATTTGGAACGACTTCCTAAATCTCATTCATACTCTGGCTAGATTCTTAATCATATCATAGAGTATTCTTCCTCAAACGGTTTGAAGGTTAGAGATCCCTTGTTACACATTCACTTGCCTCCATGACTAAGTGGCTTAACTCTAACTATGTCGTGGACACCCTCTGAAAGAGTGACTTTGACACAGTTAAAGATCAACGACTTAACCACAAGACAACTATGATGCCTCAGGTCAAAGGACTACTTTGCATTATCCCAACCATGAGTTCTCATGTGACATGAATATGAGAACTCTTTGTTGATCGTGTTCAGTGGACCCATTCTCTATTGAGCACCTACATGCTTGTCTTGGTGTCAGTCACACCAATGACTCAAGACCAGTCACTCTCCCTAAGAGAAGACATAGCACGTACTGATCTTAACGGACTGCCAATGCCCAATTGGCAATCCTATGATTAGGAACGTTTAGGATATGTATACAAAAGAGAATGGTCTTATGAATCTAACTTCTTTAGATCACATTCTCCTAATGACATATTCCTTGGACTTATCGTTTAAGCATATAACATTTATATGAGATGGCTTTAAACAATATTCTTTGCTCTTTGTATTAAACTAGATTAGTTTAACATGTGAAATGTCCGTAAAGTATCATCATATGATTGGTTTTAGGCCACATTTTCAACATTTGGACAATTGCATTGTGAGTAAATTTGAAAAACAAAAAAAAAATTAGTGACTAATAATACAGCTCAATGTTTTGAATATAACACCCAACAGAAAAAAAAAGCCAAACATTTTCACTGCACCAACAAATGAATTATGATATTTCTTTCTTTTTTTCTGTATTTATATGCTATTTACGAGATATAAAAATTTTGGGGGCCCTAGACGGGCGGCTACATGGACTACCCGCAGGACCAGCCCTAAGGTTAAGGCCTCATCTGTAAGTCTTCAAAGAGACTTGTAGTATGTCATGTTTCTTGTATGGGTTAGCCTCCTTTCACCCAAAACTTTTTGTCACCGAAAAAAAAATTCTTGTAGTATTTGTGATTATTATTTTATATTTTTAAATTTATGCGTTCGATTCTCTTGGGATCGTAGTTTCCATTTGATTACAATCTTTTGGTCCTTTAATGAATGAAATATGTCCTTTCCTTTCGAAACAAACAACAACAACAACAAAGCCTTTTCCTACTAAGTGGGATCAGATATATGAGTCCTAGAACGCCATTGGGCTTGGTCATGTGTCATGTCATCCGTTAAATCCAAATACTCTAAGTCTTTTATTAGAGTTTCTTCCAAAGTCTTCCTAGGTCTTCCTCTACCCCTTCGGCCCTGAACCTCTGTCCTGTAGTCACATCTTCTAACCAGAGCAGTAGGCCTTCGTTGCACATGTCCCAACCACCGTAACCGATTTTCTCTCATCTTTCCTTCAATTTTGGCTACTCCTACTTTACCTCGGATATCCTCATTCCTAATCTTATCCTTTCTTGTGTGCCCACACATCCAACGAAGCATTCTCATCTCCGTTACACCCATTTTATGTACGTGTTGGTGCTTCACCGCCCAACATTCTGTACCATACAACAACGCTAGCCTTATTGTCGTCCTATAAAACTTTCCCTTGAGCTTTAGTGGCATACGGTGATCACACAACACGCCAGATGCACTCACTCCGGTTAGTAATCGGGACGACTCCATATGCATTAACTTATGGACACGGCGCGATGTTACCAGTCGAGCTAAGTATAAACTCGTTGCGAGTAATTGAACAAAGTAGTTTATTCAGCGCTGAGTACAGTTAAGCCATGAGACAAGAGTTAGAAGATTTGGAAGAAGTCCAGCTTGATGCTTATAATTTATTGGTGGCATAGAAAAAGATTGCCAAACGAGCTTATAATCAACAAGTCAGACTAAAAACGTTTGGTGAAGGATAGTTAGTTTGGCAAACTGTGCTTCCCATGGGAATTAAAGACCTTAGGTTTGGCAAATGGTTGCCGAATTGGGAAGGACCGTTCGTCATTCACAAAGTCCTCGGCAAGGGGGTATACCACCTCAGGGATCAGACTGGTTTGATTCACAAGTTACTGATTAATGGGAAGTTTTTAAAGAAATATTATCCGATTACTTAGGAGATGCAAGAATAGAGTACAATTCATTAATTTAGTAAAGATACAAGTAGAGAAAACCTACAACCTACAACGATATACAAAAAGCCTAAAGGGTCGAAGAAAGGAAAACCTCGAGAACAGCTTTTAATTCCAGCCACCTTACTTCGCCCATTGTAATCTCAGCCTGCCTCGTTCTCTTGTCGAGCTTCAATTTTCCAATGCACTTCGCACCAGTCGGGAACTCTATTAATCGAGCCTTGTTCGACTCGAAATATTTCTCAAGTTCAGAAGCGACGGCCGATCTTCGACGTTGAAGATCCGCGATTTGTTGGTCAAGGTCAGCTAGTCGTTTCTTCTTTGCTTTCATTGCTTCAAGCTCCAATCAAATCGCATCTTGAGCAGCTATTAAGCATTCAGGTTGTCCTCTTCTCGAAGAGCCCTCTCAAAGATAGCAAAATATTATTGAGTTCTTTCCAAAGTAGATGATAAATGAACAACGAACTGGTTACTCAGCTGACCCTCAGAGGCAAGGTCGTTCAGACATTCTCCCACGAAGTTGAGACCTTTATACTCCAGGATTTACGAAGCCGATACAGATAGGAGTTCTTGCAGTTTGGCGAATGCGGTAGATTTGGCTGCAGTTGTAGTAGGCTCGGCCGAAGCAATAGAAGGCCAGCGGCTTCAGAGGTACTAGAGAGTAGGACATCGAGTTCAACCTCCCATGAAGGCTGCACAAAAAAAAAACATTTTTAGAGCAAGTCGAGTCACAAAGAAATAAGGAAAAAGGGAAATGTTAAACCTGCCGAGAAGAGACTTCGGCCCTGTCTGCTGGTTCATTGCTCGAGCCTAGAGAGCTTAATGGCTGAGCCCAGTACTTAAGACTACTTTTTAGTTCACGTGGCCGATAAATGTTATCTATATTCAATGGTCACTGAAGTGGCCAAAAGATATAGATGACGCTCTTCGGCGCGTAGAATTTTCGATGAAAAGAATAATTAGGCACCTGATATTTGATATCTTGGTTTAGAATTCTAAGGCAGAAGATTGACCAAAGGAAAATAATGAGGGTACTTACAAAGGCGGAAGTCGCTTTTTAGGGGAGGATGCCAATGTCTTGATTCTGGGGGTGGATTGGTGTTTCCGCCATCCCTTTGGGCTTGACAAGAAGCCTCTTTCCACAATCGGGTGCAGAAGGATTGACCTGGTCAGTCACCTTAACCATAGGTGGAGGATTGGTGGTTGGTCAAGGATGACTTGTTAATGAGATTCCTTCGTTATCGTTGTCCTGGAATAAGAATTGGTTAGCATTTGGAATCTAGTCAAAGGAAAAGATTTGCCAGCAACATAATCATACCTCTTCCTCTAGAACAAACACTAGTTTTGTTTTTGGCTTTTGGGGGAGACTTTTCTCAGCCGAGGGGGTTACGTCCTCCAAGATAGGTGCAACGGTCGACCCCGAAGCTGTAGGTTCGTCGGCCAGTGGAGTAGCGATTAGCTCAACCATGACATGAGGGATGGGTCAAACTTCAGATGCTTTACCGGCTGGAGTTGGCTGCACGGCTGTCGAGGCCTGGGAGCAGAGGGTGAGACATTAGGAGCAGTCATTCCCATGGTCTGGCTGAAGATAACGTGAATATCTCATCCCTCTTTTCGAAGAACTTCACCTGCCATCTCAGCCTCTTGGCGAGGCCGTTTGCTTAGTAGAGCTTGCACAACAATTTTTTTTTCTTGGAAGAGGGGGCCAGCTTTCTCTTGGCAGCACCCACGATTATCACGTCTACTTGTTTAAGCACTCGATCGCCTAAGAAATTGAAATCAAATCAGTAAAGTTGAGTGAATATTTTGAAAGAAGAAGGTAGAGATAGACATATACCTTGGTTTGTCTCTTTGGATTGGGGGGCAGGAGTTTTTTTGGGTCTATCGCCAAAGAAGTACTGGGTGTATGCTTCCCACTAGTCGCCAAGGGTGTCAGTGCCGAGATATTCAAGGACAGTTGGCCGAAGACGAAATTTTTTGTACCTTTCCTTAAACTCTCGCTCGACATCTTTGCACTCCCTCTCTGAAGAACCAGAGAGGCGTCATAGGCTCAGGAATGAGCAGGAGGTAAGGAGAGGCACCAGGCAAACTTGGAGGGAGCCGAGTTGTCGAGCAGTGAAGTGGGGGTGGTAGACTTTCTAGCTTGCTCAGTGAGCGTCGCAGCCGAGGGGAAGGTCGCGTGTTAACAGCATCTTCAACTTCACTCCATGTTGATGATGGAAGCCTGATTGAGGAGGGGTACTCTTGACGACGACATACTAAAAATTCGTTGTCAGAGAGGACTTCTAGGCCGAAAAAGTATTTGAAGACTTTTTCGGCTTAATGAGGAGGCGTCAGTCAAGAGGCCAACTAAAGGCCGAGTGCTTCTGTGGATTTGAAGTTGGAGATCTCTGGCCGAAGTGTGGCAAAATAGACCTGTAGCTAGAGTTGGTAAACCTAGAGGGGACCGTTTTGGTGCGGGTCGATTTTGTTAATGGTCACTTTAGCCAGGCAACGCAGGAGGTTGGTAAGGACGACTGAACTAAGAGCCAGGGTGTGATCGCTAGCCAGGGCTTTGGCCATGGGGATGTTCTTGACCAAGCACTTATTTGACTTGGTACAACAAATAAATTTGTTGTACCAATAAAATAGGAAGGCTTCATGCTCTCCTTTTCGTAGGCTTTCTTCCCATCGACCAATAAAATAGAGGATGAGGGTGTTGTAGTTGAAGAAGTTCTTGTGCAACTTCTGAACTTCATCTTTTGAAGGTTTTTGGCCTTCTTTGCTCAGTTTCTCGACAGCCCATTCATCGAATAATGCCTTAAGGTCGAGATTAGACAGGCACTCAGAGATTGTAACGTTGACTGGGAGGCCAGAAGGGGAAGTCCCGAGGATAGCTGAGACATCGAGGATAGTGGGGCCGATAGGGCCGAGGGGAAGGACCATGGTGTTGGTGGCTAAGCACTAGAAGCCCAGAGCTACCATAAGGAGTCATTTGTCTATGGCGATCTCCACGGTCGAGAGTCTAATGGCATCATAGATGCCGAGAACCTTCTATTCCTAGCTGAATTTTTTTCCATCTGCGTGACCTAGGTCACCTAGGCTACAGTGGTTGAAGGCTAGGCTTCTTGGGGCTTGGTCAGGTCCCACTTCGACTAATCAAACCTTTACAGTAAGGGTGCTAGACAATGAGCCTTGAGGAGAGTGGTGATGGATGATGGCACGACGACCTTGAAGAGTGGCCCTAGGATTTGATGTGTGGTGCTCATATCACTCTCGAAGCGCAGAGTCTTGATGGCGCTTTAGTCGATGAAGTGCTTGCATTTGTTGCATTTGTCAGAAAGCTTGGAGATAAAGGAAGCCATTCATGAAGACTTGAAGGTTTTCTAGGTTTGAAGGAAGGATTTTTGGGTTGAAAGCTTTTAGGCTTTCTGGTAACTTTGAAGGCAAAGGGCAAGAAGATTTCAGAAGTTTTGGAACCGTAGAGTTTGAACAAGGAAGGAATGGCTATTTATAGGAGTTTTGAGGGGGAAGATTAATCGTTTGATTTTCAAAATTAGGGGAAGAACCAATTAGAGGGTTTGATAATCATCATGGATATTCAGGGAATCCAAGGGAAATGACCAAGGTTTTCGCGATTTGGACGCGCGATTGTGTGTGACAGCATATTTAATGCAGAGAAGACGTTTTGACGGTCGCACGTTTCAAAGGTCATTATTAAAGGTTGCTAGGTTAACCAGAAGACCGACACGTGGTAGGACGTTTAGGAGAATCGAGAAAGTGGGATCATGTTTCATAAATGCGCATGGTTGTGATTCTCAAGACGGTTCAATGTTTGTTTTTAAGATGCCAAAGGTCGATTTCGCTTCTTCAAGGCCGAAGCTCGACCAAGGATTGTAGGTCGATGACCTCAAAAGTGAGGGGGCAATGTTTGGGCCCAAAATATTGGTTTAGGCCGAGTAGGTCATTTTCGGGCCAGAAGTCTTGCTTTAACGTCAACGTCGATATTCCGGTTCATGAGCCGCCTAGCTGAGGCTGGCAAAGTCCTATTGCAGGATTAAATGGTTGGGGTAAAGACGAAGTGAGCGAGTCTCATTGCGAAACGGATGGATGAGATAGATGAATCCTGATACAATAAGGAGTCTCGGCAAGATGAGGATGCTGAGACCTGGAAATGAATACGGCCTGATAAAGGGTTGAGTTCAAAGCCCTAATGGAGGTAGGATTGGCCAACATAAGATTGGATCGGAATAAGGAATCCTAATCCGTATATAATTTTAACTTGATTGAAAGAAGGTTTGCTGCTATAAATAGAGGGGTGAGTGCACGATTCAAGCCCTCTCCAATTGAACACATAAACTGCTTTGCGCAAACTCTTGCTTTACACGAAACCGCTCAACAACCTTGAGATTTTTATTTTCTTTTTTCGCCAACACATCTTCAATTTGGATAAATAGTACTGTGAAGGCAATTGATGGTATCTTCAGTTTGGATAAACAATACTGCGTCGAGGCCGACTAGTTAACTATCCAAGTCTAGGTCGAGAAGGATTTTTGAATCCTTATTGACAGAGGTCATTTCATTAGCCTTTTGGGCAAAGTGAGGTGTTATAGATTACTGGGCTTGGTGCTTTGAACGCGTAGTTGCTTTATGATTGGGTATTCGCAAGTAGGTTTTAGAGTTCGGCATTCCGACGGCCGAACCACGTTCACAATTAAGACGTATATCTGTTTCGAGTACCTGTGCTCCTATACTTTGGTGTCGATTTGGCGTGATTTCACCTTTACGAATGCAATCACTATGATTGAATCCGGTGTCGACGATTTGTGAACTTCGCAAAGCTAGCAACCTTGTCTTCAGGCTCTAGAACTCGAAGGCCGTGACGTTTTCCTTACTCGGCCGCAGTCACAAGATCGAGAAGTCATCCGTGTGCTCAATGCAACATCAACATATTTTACTCCCCGACCGAGCTCGGCCAACGAGTTGGCACACCTTGCACACAATTAAAGGACATAGTTAGCTCACTAGTTACTCGGCCTGCGCACCACGTAGGCTTAATAGTTTTTAGGGTCAACAAGTTGATAGATTATGATTATAGTAATTGACATAATATAATTAACAAAGAGGCAGTAAAAAATTGCAGAATTCCTTATTATTTAGTAGTCTTGATCCCCTCTTCATTCTCTTCAAGGGCCACTAATTATTTTGGTTTGGATATAAAATTTAGCTACTAAGCGTACAACTCAGTGTATTATCCAGCTCATTTCACTTCCTTTCTTCTTTAGACTGCAATACTTCAGCACTGATGTCACTAGATCATATATCTTAGTTGTCCTGAAATGCCGTGGCAAAATATGGTTAGGGATGGAGACACTGGAACTGAACAACTTCCACTTTTTTCTTCAACATTATACGTTATCCATGCGTTTGTAATTAATAATTATCTACACACCCCTTTTTAATAGTGGAGGAATCATATTTAAACGTTTATGGCTTGGGGTTTTCAAATTATATATTCCTTGTGGAAATTAAGAGTCTAATTCACATTTAGTTTATGTTGAAGTGCTTTGTCTAACCCTTCAATTATACTAATCAAATTTCAATGAGTATGTGTAAGCATCTTTAACCTAACTAAATGATAATCTAAAAAGCATAAGTATGGTGGATATAGCCTTCCTTTTCTTCTATTTTGTTATGTGTTCAAATTCCTCTCCTCTCTATAATTTAGAACAATTTCATATAGATTATGTATCGTTTGAAGAAAAAAAAAATGATGATCGCAAAGGCCGGTTTGATCGAGGACTATATGAGAAGGCCAGGATCCTTGGCACTACAAAAGAATGCAGATATATGACAAGAATTATTCTATGGTTTTTTTTTAATTGAATGATGATTTTGTAATTTAATCACGCATAATATGTTCATAAAAAAAATATAGATATGTGGTTAAGGTTTTTAATAGCATTACTCTATAAGATATAAATGAATTATGTTTGGTACTGTATAAAGTCAGCTCAAATTAGTAGACAGATCTAGATTTTAATGGATGAAATTGCCATTTCCGTTATAGACTTATAGACAGCTTGTTCAGCTGAACAACTATTAGAAATAACAAGGCTTACTGTAATCACAGTTTATAAATGATTATCTTCCAAGATGCCATTAATGATGATTATAAACAAGCACGATAATGATAAAACCCTAACATTGCCTCAAGCTATAAACAACTAGAGAGACCCAAAATGTGTGAGAGGATTTTTGTTTGGTTGTTTGTTTCGAATGGATGAGGATGGAAAGGTTCTTGCTACGGAGAAGGCGGTCAAAGATAGATGGAGAGGTTGTTTTCATAATCTTTTCAATGAAGGACATGAAAGGAGTACTTCTTTGTGTGCGTTGGGTAACTCAGAAGAGTGTAGAAACTACTCCTTTTACCGTCAAATTAGGAAGGAAGAAGTGGTTGTAGCCTTAAATAAAATGAAGCATAGAAATGCAGTGGGCCTAGATGATATACCGATCGAATTGTGAAAAGTCTTGGGAGAGACTGGTATTGCATGGCTCATAGACCTTTTCAATAGGATTTTGAAAATGAAGAAGATGCCAAATGAGTGGCGAAAGAGCACTTTGGTGCCTATCTACAACAATAAGGGCGACGTACAAAATTGCATGAACTACATGGGTATTAAGCTAATGAGTCATACAATGAAGTTCTGGGAGAGAGTCATTGAGCGTAGACTAAGGCAAGAAACACGGATCTTGGACAACCAATTCGGGTTCATGCCAGGGTGCTCAACCATGGAGGCAATCTATCTCTTACGAAGATTGATGGAAAAATATAGAGATATGTAAAAGGATTTACACATGGTCTTTATAGATTTGGAAAAAGCATATGATAGGGTTCCAAGAGACATTCTTTGGAGGATTTTAGAGAAGAAAATAGTACGAGTAGCATATATCCAAGCTATAAAAGATATGTATGATGGAGCAGAGATGACCGTAAGAACTCATGAAGGACAAACCGAAAGCTTCCCCATAACTGTAGGGTTACATCAAGGCTTATCTTTAAGTCATTACCTTTTTGCATTGGTAATGGATGAGTTAACACGACATATTCAAGATGATATTCCTTGGTGTATACTTTTCGCAAACGATATAGTGTTGATAGATGAAACTCAGGAAGGGGTAAATGCGAAGCTTAACCTTTGGCGAGAAGTGTTGGAATCTAAGGGTCTTTACCTAAGTCGATCAAAAACAAAATATATGGAGTGGTGCAATTGGAGGTCCAATTGAGTCAGGGATGAGGATTAGAGACCAGAAAATACCAAAAAGTGACCGTTTTCACTACCTAGGATCTATCCTGCAAAAGAACAGAGATTTAGATGGAGACCTTAACCATAGAATCTTCCACTTCACACATCGCACCAATCCTACCTCCATTAAGACTTTGAACTCAACCCTTTATCAAGCCGCATTCATTTTCAGGTCTCAGCATCCTCATCCTGCCGAGACTCCTTATTGCATTAGGATTCATATATCCCATCCATCCGTCTCGCAATGGGACTCGCTCACTCCGTCTTTACCCTAACCACTCCGTCCTGCAATAGGACTCGGCCAGCCTCGGCTAGGCAGCCCATGAACCGGAATACCCACATTGACCTTAAAGCAAGACTTCTGGGCCGAGAACGACCCACTCGGCCCAAACCAATATTTTGGGCCCAAACACAACTATGATTGGGTCAGGCTTGCAGCCACCTCTAGGTAGTCAGTCGGAGGAAGTCTCGAGTTCAAATTGAACAAAAGTTGTTGCACCACTTATGTCTAGTGGTTTTCCTATAGTGAGGTTTTATGTTTGAATTTCATAGATGGTGAGTTTGATACCAAAATATTCTCTCACCCTTTAGTGTAAATATATAATTGTATAAAAAAATATAGAATACCGAAAAACTAAGCAAACATATCTTTACAAGTTGTTTTGTATAGATTATATGTAAGTATCCATTAATAAAACTGAAGAGAACTACAATTCGGTATCAATAACCAATTTTAGTTGTAAAGTTTAAAGTTTGAGTGGTAAGATTAATACTGATATTGGAAGTTAATCTTCCACTATAAAACAATTGAAATATCAAGAGTAGCTTAATTACGTGTGATATTTTTTATTTTATGTTTTACAATGTGAGATTTAACTCTCAACCCTTCACTTTATACTCGCACACAAGGGTTGGACTCTCATCCTCTGGCTTTCCCTTTACAGTTAACAAGAAAAGTTGTTTCTAATAATATTAGCAAGAGACGAGATCCATGTTGATGACTCAGTGTCATCAGGTCGTTTTTTAGTTGCTGCCTCCTCTAGAGAACCATGTTAATTATATAGTTTAATAGTTTTCATAAAATATATGGTACATAAGGTCATTCTTTGGTTTATTGTAATATTTTAAGTAAAAAATATTAGATTATCTCTAATCCTTTGGCCCCCGGTAAACGAAAAGGAGAATGAATGAAAATTGTATCTAATATTTAAAGATTATATCCTGGCAAAGAATATTACAAAACTAATAATTAAGAATTCATTCACTTCCAAACCCAATAGAATTTTTTTTAATTAATTAAGTTTCCCCGAGTCCATAATAAATAAATTAAGCAAACTAAGCTTGTTTAAAAATCTTGTGACATTCGGGGACCCTTGCCCCACAGTGTGTTGGTGACCATTGCCAAATGGCATTGACAATTTGACATATTTGAAATGGTAACATCGTGACAAGCTCTATTGTATTGTGGGATGGAAGTTTCATGTCTTTTAGTACTAGTTATACAACTGTGTCAACTAACCAACACTTGCAAGTACAGATTGTACTGTGCAGTGGCCCCCCTTCTTTTAACTTCGATTACAAGGAAGAGTAATATTGAATTGCCCATACTTGTCGTTGAGAACGAGTGTGGGAGGGAGTGTTTTAGGAAATGATAACGGTTTTATTACAACATTGTGAAAAAATATAAACTTTAAAAAGAGCGTTCTAAATTAAAGTTGTAGCATTCTTAAAAATAAATTGACTCAAAAGCTAAGTACAATGTCAACTTGGCTAATTCAATATACCGTATTGACAAATTCGTGCGCATGACAAACACAAAAAGTAGCGAAGGAACGTAGCCAAAGCTTGATATCATCTATATTACCAAACTCAATGAAGAAACACCACATAAGATGACTGAACCACCACCCCAAAGTCAAAATATCTTGGATCTTGACAATTAGAAATTCAATCACTTCATAACCTGCCACATGAAAGTTTATGAAACCATTAATAATAGGGAGTTTTAACAAAACACTCCGGTATTGTTCACTTTTAACGAAAAATCACATTTTTACCTTTCCCGGATACTATTCACTATATCTTTAAAAATGACTTTTCAATAAAAGTGAAGTTTTTTTGGACTTTTCGTTAGTTTTTCTTTAATAAAACTAGCAAGGACACTATTTGAAATTGGCATTTTGATTGTAATTGGCATTTTCCTAATCCGAAGCCTTGGTGTGTTAGTTGAGTTTTAGGTATCAGAATTGTTTCAAGCTATTCAAGTTGAAGATAAATATCAACGCTCAAATCAAACCGATGATTATTGTTCTATACTAACAATCATAATCTCAAATTTAGAACGATAAGTGAGATTTAAACCTCCAACCTCTTCTCTCTCCCTTCTCTAGCCTTTGTCACACAGCCTAATTTGCGTTTTTAGTAAGTTAAAATCAGTGGGGGGAATATGACTCTCTTTTGATGTTTTAAAATTTTAGTACAAGGCCTTTTACTTTTTAGATATTGATAGACATTAGACTCATTACCCACATTAATCAATAACTTGTGTCAATATTTTCATATGGGATCTCGCAATTATTTATACGCAGAACATCTCTTGATAGAAAACATCTTTTTAGATATTGGTGAATCTCTTGATTGCCATTGTTGCCTCTGCCAACAGAAAACATGTATAAGTTTTAGACTTGTCCCACGACTAATTTAACCCCTCCATCAAACAATTATGTCAAAAGTGGGGGTACTCATGCCTTACTGATTAAGGACTTTTAACTCAATGTTGTATTAATGGTAGCCGAGACAAGATAAACTGGTTGTATTCCAGCACTTCAAAATTAATATCACCAAAAGCAATTTCATTTGTTTTAAAAGCACTTCTAAACGAGCTCTAAGGCTACAACATTTTGACTAGTTGAAAGGTCTTTGGGTCAAGCACTGTTCATTTCTCCTAAAATAAAGGCCCAAATATGTTCCCTTATGAACTTTTATTGGGCCGAACCTCTCAGGCCTAATGATATTTTCTCCCAAAAAGTTTTTAAAATGGTTGACTTCGATCAGATTTTGGCACAAATGCAACAAAAAGAGAAGATTATGTGGTTAAGTAATAATCCAGGCAACAAAATGTTTGAGAATACTTTTTGCAATTCAATCAAGTCCCATGTATCCCATAAAATACAGAAATCACTACAATCTGCTGGGCACGGCTCCTTCTACCAGGTTTCTTTACGGGAAAAGAAAAAAAAAGATATATATATATATATATCAATAGATGATTACAACAAAACTTGTGCACTTAACCTGCTTCTCCAATTCGACTTCATACAGATGCAAAATGAAAAATGGCAAAGAGAGATCATGGACAAAGAAGCTAATCTTTGTAAGTAACATTTCACTGTGATCAACACTGAAATGTAAATTGCTACAATCCATTTATACGTTTCACTAATAACATGAATGAAGCACGTCCAGACCAAAGAAAAAGAAAAAAGAACGTTTTGTTGCAGGATCACGACAGGGACCAGGAGGTCTGCATGTAAGGGAAGTATACAACGCACCTGAACTTCACCATACCATATATGAAATTTACCGCTGCTGCTCGTCTTCAGTTATCTCCTCACCAAGACCCCGTTGCACTAATCTGTAATACAAAATACCCATAGTCGCCATGCATGCCCTGCACAAGTTTGTGAAACATTTGCATTAGTAGACTGCAGCTTGTTTTATATGCTGCATTTCAAGCACTGCTATACAGTGTATTAACACTGCCTTCACGTCTAATGAGTTCTATTAGCAGCTTGGCAACTGGAATACTTTTCCTCGATGATCCAACCATTTATACTTGCAAGAAGATAATAAAATCAGCAGAAGCAAGGAAACGGGATCCAGAAGAACAGGAGTTCCGATTGACCCAAAATCAACTTAACCTCCAATATCACAGGCGAGCATGGCACTTATGAGAATGCCATGGCACACTTAGACAAGTGGCCCCACCCTCCTTACCCACCGTAAAGAAGATTCAGATTATTTCTGTTTCCAAATGTGTATACCCGTGTTTTCTGCTTTCTTAGCCTACAAGAAGAATTAAGTAAACATATATAGCAATGACGAAAAATGGGGATGCACGGACATTACATGATTGCTATAACAAGTAGGATTTTTCTTGGATCCATTCTTGATGATTTTTTACTTCGGGGACGACCTTCTGGGACATCATTTTCAATCGATCCATCTTTGCGCTGGGGTGCAGTCACTGGTAGAGTTGGCAACGCACTTGACCAGAATGGAAGCAATGCTCTAAGAAACTTATGTCGGAATGGGCCTATCATAAAAACCCACAACAAATTAATTTTGTGACACTAGTGTGTCAATTTCATCTAGCAAACACCAAGCAAGAGGTGACATAATATTAGTAAATGCTAAACTATAACTTTTGTCATCAAAATTCTATAGTCTATTTTCCAATTTTTGTAATTGCGTATTCCATTTTTTTTCTTCAATTGGAAAACTGTAGTTCTTCCATCCACCACAACTGTAATTTAGTTATAGACTAAAAATTTGGCATGTATGTGGCAAGAAAATGGCATTGCATATGCTATGATTTCCACTGACATCATATACTCGGTTAATGTGCCACATTAGTTAAAGGTGCCAAATCAACTTATTTAATAACAAAGTTGTAACTATTGTTGATAAAAGAAGCGTCTAACTAGACATTGTTTAATAACATTGCTTCAACTAACTTATTTAATAACAAAGTTGTAACTATTGTTGATAAAAGAAGGGTCTAACTAGACATTGTTTAATAACATTGCTTCAACTAAAAAGAATTAAAATAAACAAAAGAAGGGTCCAATTATACAATTGGGAAAAAAAGACATAAGATACTTCGGCAAAACTTGAAGAAACAAAGGTGTACTTTCGCCTAACAGAACTATTACAAAACGGTTCTGATCAGAAATGGCCTTACTCATCAAACCAAGTACTATACTGTAAATTTAATTAACAATGCCACAATAAAGAAAATATCATGACTTGAAAATTGACACGCGCACACACACACACACACAAAACTTTCTACTTACCCCTTCGTGAATACTTTTTATGATTCCCATCTTCATCATCAGCATAATATGAAATTTCAGAGTTTTGTCGCTCAACTTGGAATGCACCCTTTCGTGTCGTAGCACCAGGCTAGATTTCATATCCACAAACAAAATGAAATCATGACCCAATAGAAATAAAACATAAGAAATATATCAAGGTGCACATACATGACCACAAGTCAAATGACACATACAAAGAAGGTAGGGATTAAGTTTATTAACTAACTAATTCAGTAAATAACAAAAATTTGGCCTTACCGGACTCATGCTTTTCACATAATTCCCTGCTGAAGTAGGACCTTCTATCTCCACTATGTCCGTAACTGGAAGTATAGAAGGTCCTGCTCCAGTTGTAGCCGAGAAATCAATTATGGTAGGTCCATCTTTTCCTGCAGATGAGCTAGCATTATTGTCCCTTCCTCCATTCAAAGATGCATTAACAAGTGGATCTGAGGAAAATGCAGGAGGAGGACTACGGGATTCTGTCGACAATGAAACAGGCTGATTTCCAAACAAGTTCTTTTCCAAGCCAGTCTGCATGACAGCAGAAAAATCTGCTCACATTTAACTACTATAAAGGACAAAAGCAAAGGAACAACTGCAACATTAATGCAAAATATGCCTCAAACTTGGCACAACAACCAATGAAAAAATACCAAACTATGCAACCCTTCATGAATTGCAAGGAGCACCTTCCAACAGATATTTGGCACATAAAAATACACATAAATCAGAATTGAAAATGCAGTCATGTAGTTATGCTTTGCCTATGCCAGACTTCAAAGGATTAAGTAGTATTTAATTAATTAATTAATTAATCTATTGCAGAGTATTAACAATTGAATACACTTACACATTTTTGTATTAATATCATTCTTAAAAGTTGTTTTCCTCTTTATTCTAAATTCTACAGTTAATTTGGTATGTCAGTGCTACTCATTACTGAAAGAACCACTTCCAACTCACCAAATTACACCCTTCTAACCTATTTAGCAAGAAGCATCCAAATCAGTAGTGCGACATAGGATAATACACCTGCAACCATGTACTCAAAACACATCTATGCTGGGGGAGAGAGTCCTCTGCATGTTCCATGTTCCAAATTTCCAAACAAATCTGATACCTCCTAGTATTTGAAAGATATCTAATAGCTAACTTAATTTCACAGTCTAGTATCAAACAAAATAACAGTAAACCCAAAGCCAACCTGCGAAACCTGTTTCTCTTCACATCATCTCTCTATTTAGATCAAGTTGACAATGACTATGTTACAATTTTAGCAGTATTACTGTGAAGACTAATAGCTACCATTAACACTAAGATTCAGCATTTTCGTATCATTATTATACTGCAATAAGGTTCTATTTTGTGATGCAACAAACACCAAGTATGAAGCAATATTAAGATTTGGTAATCAAATTGCCATTAAATTATTTATTTTATGATAATCTAATGGTCAAAACCAAGCCTTGCCTGCATGATAGCTTCCTTCAACTTTGAATGAAGGCGGGATGCTGAATCTTTTACATTCTTGGGAGGCCATATCTGCACCAACATATAACCATGTCAAAAAGTATCACACTAATAAAAGCATGTCAGAACATAAATTCTAGAGTCATACATTGAACAATGTAATTCTAATTTTAATCAAGACAATACAACAAGAAGGCAAATCTTACCGATATGGAACATGTAGGACAAACATATCCAGCCGGTGCAGTATGTGAAGGGAAACTCTTGATATGTGAAACCAGGCAACTTGTATGTATTACATCTATATGAACAAGAAGATAAATGTGCATTACAATGTGTAATGAGTTCAAAATTTCCTTTATCCTTTCAAAAACCAAATTTTTTTTTCTATAGATATGTGGCAGTAACTATATCTGCAAATTCCTTACGCAAGCAACCCAGCCGAGTCGTTTGAGAACCAGTCCCCTCATCCAGATCAACATGACAGAGGCAGCAATTAGGAGGCCAATCATACTCTCCATCTATTACCCATTCTGAATAAGTACGAATCTACAAAAAAAAAAAGAGAAGATAAAAACAGATCAGGCCTGAAAGAGCCTTAGAATATTCCTAGTATATGTTACTTTAATTTTCAAAAGTATTAGATACGAATAGTCTAAAACAATTGCCAACAACCCCCCATCCTCAGCACTTGAGCGAAGGTCAAGAGTCTGTTGTATCATATCTAGGCCTCCCATGCCAACCTAAACCTGACAAGATACTTAAGTACTTAAAGTGACCACAAAATGGTCAAACAAAGTCATACTCATATTCAATTAAAAGTTGCTTTTATACTATTAACTGAACCATTACACCTTTAAATCATAGTAAACCTACGTGTTAATATTTATTTTTCATATGAACTTCTTTTCATCTCTCTCTCTCTTCATTACACACACAGGTAATAAATGTAAACCGAGTACAAACATGCATAACCAAATTGAAGTCGAACCCCATTATCCGCACGATTATGGTATGTCCAATTCCAACCCTACGGCATGATTATAAAACGAGAACAATATTTCTCTATGGTTATCAATGAATCAACAAAACAAACTGTTCACGCAACCTTAATATTACAATACAGAGTTGACCACAAAACATACGCCGGAAAAAAGAAAAAAAAATGAAGAAGAAAGAAATGCCTACCACGCATATTTGATGTTCGGGAGAACAGATACATTCTCCGCAAACCGGAACCTTGTGCACGAAACAATACAGCTTAGTAGCCTGAAACACCAAAATCCCCAATCTCCATCAGCCTTGGAAATCAATCAACGAAAATAAATAAAAACCACAAGAAGGTATAGGAACTAGGATTTCAAGAATTGGATCACAATCATGAACTTGAACGACAAATCTGAAAATTCCCAAACTACAAGTCAAATGCCGATACTAAAATCAATTCACAATCTTATGGATCGCATTCGTTCCAACATTAGAAATCCGATCCGATCTAAAATTTGAACTACCGAATCACGCATTTCTCTGTGAATTGAATCGGGAAATGATACAGTAAAATTCTACGACACCAGTTATCGTGTGAGAGAGAAGAGAGAGAGAGGTACCTTGCGGCATTTGCAGACCACCATTGCAGCACTGAGAGGGAACCAGAGTCGCTAGGGTTTACAATTGGGGAAGGTTTTTAGTGATCGTTGGAGGCCGGCGTTTCTTCCGTTGACGATTCTAACGCAACGCCCTCATCAGATTTGCGAAACTTGTCTCTCGGGCAGAGCAGAGCTCAGTGCTCACAGGCTCGCGCTAAACTCATACAAGAGATCCGTTTTCAGTTTTCCTTTATTTTCTTTTTCTTATTTTTGGCCTTAATTTGATAATTCAACTAACCACCCAACACAAAATCCAAAATCTACCTCGGTCAACTTTGCATCATTTGAGTCACGAGTGGCAGAGTAGTTGGGAACGAATTTTAAGTTTATATTTCACATAATATGTTTTGGTTTTAATTTTTGGCATTGGTAAATTATATGATGATGACTAGAAGGCTGAAATATCTATATGAGCCTTTCGAGTCTCAAAATAGTAAATTGTCGTAGCAAAGCCACTAGTTAGGTCCCTTTCTAATGAAAATAAAAATATAAAAAATATAAATAAATAAAACTTTGTTGCATTTGGCAAAATGATGACCACCTAAGCACTTTGCCTACTCCAACGCATAGAGTAAAACTCAAATTTTAGATTCTAAACTTACTCCAACTTGCTCCAACTCTTAAGACAAATATGAGTCAAAACTCAAAACTCATTTATGCGGCAAATTTAGCTCCGAAGTCCCCCTAGGTTAGTGAGGCTGGCCCATCATATATGTATATTTTTTAATTTTATATTTATAAATTCATTGAATTCAACTGTTAAAATCTAATTGATCAAATCCAACGGTAAAAAAAACAATATTTAATGATCCAAATTTAAATCCAACGGCTAAAGTAATTAAAAATTTTATTTTATGTGTTTCATATTCTTTTGTAGTGTTCCACGAGTTTTATAGTGTCGGTTTAGTGATTTTTCAATATTTATCGGAACCTAAATATTTTTGAGTTAAAATGTTCATAAAATTAAATTATGATAGTGTACATATTTTTTTTAAAGTTACTTTAAGAAAAAATTATCTTAAATTCATTCTTTAATAATCTCGGGCTAAAAATTTAACCCAAAATAGTTGGAAGAGAAAAACTGTTTCTAGATTAAAACCTAAATTTTTTGAGTTAAAAATTTTAAGTTTTAGCCCAAAGTTAGAGATGGTCTAAGAGAAAAATTTTAGTTCTAATTTGAGCCAGTTATAAACATTAATTAAATTTATATTGTAATAAGTTATAATTTTATCAGCTCCTGCAATTAATGTTAAAAAAAACTTGCTCGATATAATAAAAATTGTACATAATACTAAAAATGTGCAAGGTCACATAACAATTTAAAATGAAATAAAATATTTTTCAGGCGTTTGTGGTATAATGATTTATTCTTTAGAGTTGTTGTCATATTTTGAGCTTGTTGACAGGTATTAGCTCGTTAATATGGACAACTTGTTGTTCAAGTCAAAATATTTCTAGCTTCTCAAGCATGTAATTTGTAGCTTCTTGGCAAGAACCTTTTGGTATTCTTTACATTCATGCACCAGTTATATGAGGCTAGTTGCCTCGAATCTTGGAATTTGACATGTTCCACTATTGGGGTGCGTTTGTTGCACCGAACTGTCTCGGATTGGACTAGCTTCATGGATTAAGCTGTACTGGCTTAGACTAGACTAAGATGGACTAGCTTAGTGAAGCGTTTGGTGCAGTGTCGGACTAACAAGCAGAATAATTAACAAACTCTAATATTATATTATTTAATCCATAATTATTAATATTTTATTTTTATCCTTTTTTTATCTCTCTAATCCTTCCTTACCGCCCCATTCTCTCCCTCTTTTTCTCCATCTTTGTCTTCCTTGTCCGTTCTAATCTTTTCTTCAATTTGGTATTTTATATGAAAATTGGTTGTGAAAAGCATCTAGTCCAATGACTTTCGAATGTGAGTGGTCGAGAAGCAAGGCGAGGAGGAGAAAGGAGGAGAAATGAGACAATCTTAGCTAGTCCCATGGTTTTTGAGGGGTTTCACTAAGACCAGCTAGTCCCTGATTTAGTCTAGGCTAGTGAGACTTAGTCTCATTAAACCTAGTCCTTGTCAGGAACAAACATGGGACTGGACTAACCCTTAGTCCAGTACAGTCCAGTACCATTTAGTGAGGGCAAACAAACGCCCCCTTGATATATTACTTTGCCATCCATACAAACTTCATTGAGGATAACTAAATAAAAATAATAATATGTATTCAAGTCTTAGGGCTGGTTTGGTATTGCTGTGCTTTGAAAAAAAACTGTTGTGAGAATAAGCGGCTGTGCTGTGAGAATAAGCGGCTGTGAAATAAATCAGCTGAGTGTTTGGTAAACATTTTTGTAAAAGTGCTTTTGGAAAAGAAAAAAAAATAGTCTAATAGTGGGTCTTTTCATTAAAGGAGCACTGTAGCTCTGTGTGCTTTGAAAAAAAACCAGTTTTCCAAAGCTACAAATAGCTGCTTCAGCTTTTTCCTTTGATTTCAGCTTATTCTCACAGCAGCTTCCAAAATAAGCCCTTTTTTTTTTAGTTTACCAAACACCTAAAACTCTTACAGCTTTTTTTCATGGATACTTTTTTTAAAGCACCTCACTCCCAAACCACCCCTTACAGCCATATGCGAGTTTGATCGTTTATGGGGTCAACCTTGTTATTAATTAGTCTTAGAGTAAGCAGGTTGAGTTTATTGGATCTACTATGAAACTTTGTTTGAGATCATGGGTGCTTTGGAGGTATGATGTCCTTTTTTGCACGGCTCAGATAAAGCATGATGTTTTCCAATCTCGCAATTCGTTTTATTGCATTTTTTTCTCTCACATGATCTTACAACGTTAGATGCTTTGGTTTTTATGAATGCCCGGTTTCTTTCTTCTTGCTATATTTAAGACTATTATTTTATTTTTTTTAATTTCATATATTTGTTTGTACATACCCTCTACAAGATTAACATTGGCTCTAGTGACTGAATACCGACCGAGATGATTGGGCATTTGAAAAGATTCGTGTTGGCTCTAGTCGGGCTTTCGAGAAGATTTACTATCTCTGATATAATAACTTGACCAGCTCCCGATGCTGAATCAGCCCCATGTCTAACTCGTGAGAAGACGTGTTGAAGAATAAAATCTCATATCGGACATTTAACAAAAAATTATATAATTAATATATGAAAATTTTCACCCATAGTATCAATGAGGCCTTTTAGGATTAAACTCATATACAGTAATGTAGTTAAGTTGGGAACAATATCAATGATGGTTGTGGATCATGTTGGCCTATAAAGTTTATCAAATACTACTTGAGCAAGGACAAAACCTGGGGGTGGATGCCCCCCCCCACTCATACTGTTTTTTTTTAGTTGAAAAAAATGTTCATATTAGCAAACCTACGTGATAGATGTAACAATCGCATTAACTTTTTCGGTTGCTACTATCACTGTTGAAAGAGTTTTTTGACCTTGAAATTTATGAAGAATTGATTGAAAAATCCGATGGGAGATCCATGAATGAATAAAACATGATTATTTTTATATATAGATCTTTGATACCATTAGTAATAAAGTTGTCATGCAACTTTTTCAAAACGTGAAAATCCGTCGAGGAATATTGTAATATATTGTATGAAAATCCTTATATTAATATATAAGTGTTTTGTTTAGTACTTGAGATTTTTAATTTGTGACTTTGTTTTTTAAGGATGCCTCACCCCATACAAATCTCTAACGTTGTCTATGTACTTGAGTGTAGTGCTAAATCATATACAATGATATTAAGGGTTGGCTTACGCCACACAAAAATCCATTCACGAGAGCAAACCTAAGACATTTCATACGAGTGACAAAAGGGTAAAATTAATAATTGAATAAAGCTTAGCTGCTGAACAGCTAGCTGGAGTTCCTGCTAAAACGCCAATGCACCTGCTCCTTGGTTTGATACATGTTCAAATTTTTTTTTTCCTTAAGAATTATTCAGATGGAAAAGTATCTTTCTAGAAGACTATAATACCCTCACTTGCTAGTGTACTTCATTTCTAACTATAGTGGTAAAAGTGCTTTCAACAAAAAAAACTGTTTCAGAGTGTTTAATAAACTTTTATATAGAACTGCTGTTTCTCTGTAAAATGACCAAAAGGACATGTTGTATGTATTATGAGTTTAGTTAAGTAGTTTAAATATTGGTCAATTTATTTTATTTTTCTTTGTCTTACTTTACCTAGCCTCAATTCTAAATAATTATTATGACAAAATTGCTTTAAAATGTTGAAATAAGTTAGTTAAAATACTATCTAATATATAATCTCTACTAATTAATAAAACCCTCTTTGTCAACCAAAAGAGAGTAAAAAACAAATTAGTCTTTTATCACACAAAAAAAATGATGGGCAATAATGTAATTTCACAAGTCTAAATTTTACAGTTTTTTAACTAAGCTTCACCTACAGGTGATGTAAAAATACCTCCAACATTAAAAAAAATTAAAAAAAAATTCTCTCTCTCTCTCTCTCTCTCTCTCTCTCTCTTTTCTAAAAAATGTGTTCATACACACAAAGTGTGTAGGCAAATGTTAGTAATAATTTAACATTCTTGAGTTAATTGAAATACGATCAATTATACAATACATAATTCAAAGAGTAAATGACACACCCCGACCTGGAATGTCCACTAGGACACCCAAGTCGAGCTGTGCTGGCCTACACCTAGAAGGTGACGAAGCCATAAAGTGTAGTGATGTGGAAAATGTGATTAAATTTAAACCTAAAAGTGCCTACACACCAGAGTGTGCTGGTGAGCGGGAGCAAACCCACACATGACTTCATAGCATAAGTAACGTACAGTAGAGCGGGTAAGAATTATACCCTCAGAAGCAGCCACCCATCCTGAGATTTGCCAAGAATCCTTGTCGATATGAACCTCATCAGCTAAAACCTAGAGGGGCGCAAAACAGAAAACGTGAGTGGGCAAAAACAAAGCTTTTCAAAGCCATTTCAATATCAAAAGTAATAACCCCTCTCTATAAAACCCGTATACTTTCCCAGAAAAATATCGTACGTACTCGTATATCAAAATATGTTGGAAAAATGATAAATCTCAAATATGCCATGTCAGAATATCAAATCAAACAGTATAATCATCAAGCAGGTGAGATAAATCAATTCATAATATGCCAACATTAACCATACGTCAGCTGGAGTCACCTAACGTGACCTAAACGGCTGAATCTATAGCTCCTCAACCAATATCCTGCACACGAGTCGGAACCACCTATAGTGATATGTACGACAGGCTGGCACCTACCTTGGATCCAAGGTGGGCGTACGGTGCGGGAGGTGAACGATCATGTGAAGGCTAGGCTCTACTATGGCGGAGCATAAACATCGAGGTGTAGGAATATGAGCTATATCTCAATCTCATCATCATCACAACTATCACTAACAAACGTACTCACCTGACTTACCTGAGTGTCCACGACACCAAAGTATAACCAGCACAATCACAATAACAATATCAACAGTATTCGACATAGCATTTCAATTATGAAACCATTTCAATTCTAAAACCATTTAAAAACGTAATTTCTGGGAAAAATACCAATCATATATATATACTGAAAACAAAAGCCCACTCACCTGGAGTCAACACTACAACCTCCTAGCACGACTATCGAGATGTCCTAAATGATCCCAAATGTTCATCGCCTAGCACAAATATCAAATCACACCTCAGAATCCTTACTGAGAGAATATGTAATTTACATATAACGCATCCCTAGGTAATTTGATCTGGAAGATTCGTATCACAAATCTTCTATCCGTCACTTCCAAAGATCCACATTATGCTTCTAGAACAATACCCCAAAATTTCGTTACGATCCAACGGTTGGATCTCCGCCAATTGCCAAAACCAAGTGGCGATTAACCTTTTATTTACAAACTTACAATTCCAATTTGGGAAGATCCATATGACAGATTCTCGATCCGTAAATTCCCATATTATTCAAATATTATGAAAAACAACGTATTAAAGTTTGGTGACGATCCAATGGTCGGATCGTCGATTCATATATTGACTTAACATCGTATCGTAGTGAAATTAGGTCCTAACAATTAATCCACATCAATCCATTCTCAAAAATTAATTCAAGGCATTGAATAACGCCCAAAAATAACATTGGCGACGCACCATCACACGCACCGCCATGGGTGACGGTTGGCCGTCCCGACTCGCCGGAAAATTCAACTTTCTCCAAAAATTCTCAAAATTTGCAGAATTGAATATCTCAATGAGTAGAACAATTTTCATACCTGTGGCCAAGGCCAATTTGGCCTAGAAAGACTCTAATTCCATGAAAACTCGTAGGAACCCTAGAATTGGGTGTGCTCCAATTTGACCTCCAAAGCAACTCTAACGCCTCAACCACTTCTTAGGTTTTGTTCTAGGCCTCAAGAGGATGCTATGGGTGGTGGTAATTTATTGGAATCGTTTTAGATTTGGGAACAAGGGCCTTGCGGCACCCACCTTCGGTTTTGGAACAATTTACCACCAAATTCCTCCTAATTTTGGGTGAAAATGGAAAATGAAAGGTTGGGGGAATGATTTCCAGGTAGTGCCTTGACTTGATTCGCCGGAAAAACACCCTAGACGACGTCAGAACTCGTCGCAGGAGTCGGGTCTGAGTAGGGTCGAAACCGGGTCGGCCCGTTTCTCCCTTTTCCCCTCTCTCATTTCCCCTCATTTCCCTTCTTTCTCATTGGGCAACCTATTTCTCTCTCCTCCCCTTATTCCACTTCTCTCCATGTTCATCCCTTCTTTTCCATCTACACTGCCCATCTCAGATTCTTTTAATTTGGGCCATACATGTGGCCCTCTAGATTTTATTCCTAAAATCTGGGTTTTTCTAGAAAATAATAAATTTACAATTTTGCCCTCAACTTCAATCCTTAATAACTTCTTCGTTATAACTCCAAATCACGTTCCGTCTGCGCCCACATGTCTGTGGCGACGAGTACTACAAGGACAAGCCAATAAAATGAACCTTACATGTCACTACAAGGCGGTCAACACCAAACGACGTATGTGCCTCGAAGGGCATTTTCGTAAACTCACATATTAAAATTATAAAAATCATAATTTTTAGGGACGGGCTGTTACAATAAATATGTAAAAGTTGTTTAAATAAAAATACTCTAATTAGATGCATTCATCAAACATGCGACTATGCTATTTCTTAATGCTTCCATCTCTCCTTGGTCGTGATGTCGATCTTCCTCTTCATCATCATCACTATCGCTCTCTTCACTATAGTCTTCGGGGTCATCAAAATGCCTATCACGTTCAGAATGTCTCCTTATGTAGTTATGAAGAGTCATTGTAGCAATGACAATCTTCATTTGCTTATTGAATAGATAATCAGACATATCCCTCAAAATTGCCCATTTTTGTACTCTAAACGTACGCTCAATTATGCTTCTAAGAGAAAAATGTCTATGGTTGAATACTTCTTTATACCCTCCTATAAAAATATGGGAGATGATATCTTTCACCTTTGTACAATCCCAAATACCCTCTCATCTGTGGGTACCCCACACTAGCAAATAATACTTCCCTATCAAATGCAAGATTTGTTTGAACATGTTATTGTTTGTAAAGGTGAAAGGATTTGTAAAATTTTGAATTAAGAAATAAGAATAATATATTACCACTTGGAGGCTTAGGAAAATTTAAACTCAAATTTTGTAAAAACATAGAAAAACCCTTGTATCATGTGCAGTGTCTTCCCATCCAGCACAAGCAAATGTGAATTGTATATTAAAAATTACACGCATCCATAACCTTTTGCGTTGTTTTCCTTTTCATACCAATATATGGTACTTGATCGAGATGAGGTATTATAGCATCAACATGTACCCCATCTATGGCTCCAACACAATTCTAAAAATAAGGGATTCGGTTGAAAATACCGTCAACTTGCATAAGAATAATAACGAAACAATATGTTAAACTAATAAATACATAATTACCTTAAAATGAGGAATGTATCTAGTATCTCTCCTTATCTCTTGTGGGGTGGTATTGAACTCTGAATCCATAGGTTTGATAATATATATTGCCATCTGACATACAATAGCTAACATAACACCAAAATATCTACTAACGGTCTCACAAGAGTGTTGAAATTGCTCTTAGCTATTCTTTTTTTTTTTTTGGTACTATGTTCTAACATATACAAGAACATTCCTAATATCTCAGATGCACTTTCTCCTTGAACCTTTCAAACCATAGTTAGCTTGCAAACCATTGGATTACCTATGAAATACATCTTTGTTCATCCTAAACATCCTATAACATCGTTGCTTAATTCCTTGTAATACTTTCATTAACCACATGTTACCCGTTTGAAAAAATTCATACATAGAGTTTTATGCACATTTAGATAATATGTTTCAATAGCTCGTGTACAAGCGCATGCTAATATGCCAAACTCTTCCTCATCATTATCTAGAATGTCAAAGGCATGGACTTCTCCAACACACACCATCAGTGCCCTTGAATCCACTGGTAAAGTCATGGCCATTCAAATGGTGGGCCATGGAATTTGTCGGGCAAATATACCCAGCTTCCAGTAAGGGACACACGTTCATAATTATGGCAACTAATTATTTTACTAAATGGGTGGAGGCTTTAGCTGTGAGGACCATTAATTCAGCTACTGTGAAGAAGTTCATTGAGACCAAAATTCTACACAGATATATAGTGCCTGAAACGATTGTTACAAACATAGGGCCATCATTTATTTCAAAGGAAGTGGAAGAATTTACAGCTAAATATCTAGTCTAGCCCTTATTATCCATAATCTAATGGTCAAGCAAAAGCTAGCAATAAGATATTGTTGAGCATTATTAAAATAATTGTGGTAGATAGCCCAAAAAGGTGGCATGAGAAGTTGGGAGACACTCTTTGGGTTTATAGAACCTCAAAAAGAGTAGGAACTGGGATTACTCCTTACGCATTAACATTTGGGCAAGATGCAGTGCTCCCTATGGAGGTCAACGTGAGTTATGTGAGGCTTCAGAACCAATTTGGCCTACACAGTAATGAATTCATTCAGGCCATGTGTCAAGGGATTGAGGATTTGGATGTTGCTCGAATTGAAGCGCTAAACAAGATCCAAGAAGGAAAAACAGTTGTTGCCCAAGCCTACACCAAAAGAGTAAGACTGAAGACTTTTAAAGAATGAGAATTTGTATGGAAAATAGTTCTGCCTTTGGGTTTTGGGAAGTGGAATCCTACTTGAGAAGACCCTTTTACAATTACCAAATTATTAGACAAGGGGGTATTACTTGGCCGATTACAGAAACATCCAGTCAATGCTAAATTTCTAAAGAAGTACCACCCAACTATTTGGGATGTTAGAGACTGTTATATTTTGTGAAGTCTAATACTTAGAAAAATGGTAAGGGTCATTTTTGTGTGTTTAAAGCAGTTGTTGCTATTAAAAAATGTATATAAGCAAGTAAAATAGTGAAGCAATTAGAGATCTTTTCATTTAATATTGGGGATAAGTACAGAGGCCCTAGCCTAACAATTTCACATCCTTACCCAAGGCAGCTATCCTAGAATGATAAGTTTGCAGGTGAAAATGCAAACTAGTTCTTCTAAGACGATATTGTTGTTGGCTAACTAAGCTTTAAGCTCCTCCACTTCCTCGATTTTCTTGTAGAGCTTGCTTGAGAGGGTCATCTGCTCAACTTTCAGAGTAGAGAGTTATTCTTCCATCTTTTGGATCTCAGCAGCTACCACCATTATTCGGTCCTTCATGGCTGAGTCCTCTTCCATCAGCTGCTGCAGAGTAGTGGATGTCTTAGTGTGTTTCTCCTTGTATCACCTCACTCTGTTTGCTTACCTCTAGGCCTTGAGATACTGGTCATTTAGAGCCCTTAGATTTTCAAAGAATGAGATGAATGACTCATACTACACTTTAGTCATCTATTGATCTTGGTACAAGTCAGTCTGAGCTCTCTCAGCCTCTTGAAAAGCCTTGAGGTAAAAGAAGGTAGAGAAGTCCTTCTGCATCTAATTATTTAAAGACCTTACGCTGATCTTGAAGATACTGGGGCTTAGAAGGGCACCTTAGAGATCTCAGCTTTGTCTTAATTTGCCCAAACTCTCTAACTAGTTCAGGCAAAGAGGTTGTGGCGAGAAGAGAAGCTAGATGAGGAAGCATCACACCAGCACTATCGAAGGCAGCAGCAGCAGTGGCAACATCAATAGAGATTAAAGGGGAAGACTCAGAAGTAGAACCCTTTCTAGGTTGAGGGATTGGGATATCTGAAACTCCAGAAGCTCATGGAGGACATGTAAGAACTATTATACTTAATGCAGGCTGAAAAGACTTGCTCGAACTCTTACCAAATGCCTGTCAAAATCAAAAAAGACAAGTTAATAAGGCAACCTAGACCTGAATGAGGAAAAGACAAGTTGCAAGCATGTTTGTACCTGATAGAAGCCTTGTGCTTTGGGAGGAGAACGTGTTACTGTAGTTACCTTGGAGAGAGTTGGTTGGCTTGCCTGAAGAGGAACATGAGAAGCCTTGGGACTAGTTACCTTTGAGACAACTAGTATCTCAAGGACTATAGGCTCCCCAGCGGCTAATGTTGGTCGAATAGTAGTCTCTTACAAGAGGGAAAACTGGCAAAGACAAAGTGTAGAGCATAAATTCAAAATGAAAAGACGGTAAGAAAAGTTAAATAAGGGCTTAAGGAAAGAAGACTTACTGAGGCACTGTCATCTTCTACAAAGTGGAGCATCTTTCCAGTTGTTGGATTAAATTCGGAGGTGGGAATCACTACCATTGCTGGAGTAATAGAGAATGAAGAAAGAGTTAGTTCTTGCCTGACTTGAAGTGATGAGTGCCTCCCTTTACCTGGAAAATAGTAGAAGTAAAATCAACAACTAGAGCTTAAAGATACAAAGTTAACAAGTTTGGAGAAGGAGAATTTTACCTCTAAAGTCTCAGCCAAAGGATGAGAAAGATACACAGGTCGGGCTAGAGGTGAAAAAGGCTTAATTTGAGTAGTCCCTTCTACTGTGGAAGCCTATATTGGAAAACAACAAAAAGTTAGCTAAATATAAGAAGAGCGAACTTCGAAATTAATTAAATACTCAAAGTTTAAGAAGACTACCTTCAACTTTTCCAAAATTTTAGCAATAACCTCCTTATCACTTTGTTGCTCTTCTACGCCCGCTTGCATCTTCTGAGGGGAAGGATCGGGCTTCTTGCTGATAAAAGGTCCTAATCACCAAGAAGAGCAGAGTCAGTTTAAAACTTAAAGAGATCAAGTTAAATAAAAGAAAATCAAGTTTGAATAATTTATTGGCAGACTTTTGTTTTTTCTTGCCCGCTTCAATTGGGAGGGCAAAAAAAGATCTGGAGGTTTAGGACGTTTGAGACCTAGTTCTCTTCTTGGTTGGGGTAGCTCTTGGAGTAGGTAGGGCAAGTCTAGCTTGGGGCCTTTCCTCATACTCAGATTCAAACGATTCCATGACGGAATACATTGCCCGACAAGGAGCCATGGTCTCTATTTCAGGCCCAGCTTTTGTCTCTGACTCTCTGCACATCACAGAGATGTCTCCAGCATCCTCAGGGACATGGCTAGAACCCGCTTCTTACCTAGTTACCTTTGCATTAGTCTCTTAGAGAACCAAGGCATTAGCAACCTCTTTTTTTAGCCTAACATTTACTTCATCAATGTTACCTTGGGCTGCAAGATCAGGAAAAGAGTTAGCAATCACAAAACTATACAAAAAAATAATAATAATAAATTGAAGGAAAAAGGCAGCAATGTAGGTTACCTATGAGCATAAGTTGGTTTTTCTGATTGGTCGCCTTCTTCCAGCTTTCAAACTCTTATTTCTTAATGAAAGACTTGAAGAAGACTTGCCTGAAGAGCTTATCATGGGCTTCCCTGATATCTCTATCATACTTCCTAGACCACTTAGCCTCCCACTGAGTGGTGAATATAGAGGTACACTCAAAATTGAGAGTTGTAGGTTTGTGAGCTATCTTGCTCATTACTTCCAAGCTGCACCTGCTTGCATGAAATGTAGCCTCTGAAGGAAAGCGGAGGTGGTAAGAGGTCCCATAGTGGAGTGAATCAAAGAAAGATACTGGGATGGCCTGTCTAAAACCTAGTTACCTACCACAGAAGTTAGGGTGGTAAACTTTCAGCCCACGCTCGTAACCCGCTGGATCACTCTAGACTTCCCAAGCCAAGTCCTTATGTTGAATGCAGCTAATAAATTTTTTCTTACAGAAGCTGCTGGCATCCTCCTTGAAGAAATCTTGGAATAGGTGGTCCGAGAACCAAGGGTACCTCCTGAGCACTGAGGCACTACTCCAAATTGGCCCCAAGTCCAACATATTCTAAAGAAGTAGAGACAGGGTAGAGTGGAATGGTTGGTAATATGAGCCTTTGTCAGAATTTGGGTGGGAGCTACTCCCTATGGGAACTCCAAGTTGGCAGCCTAAAACTCTGGAAAGTACCACTAAAGCCAGAGCTGCACCATTTATGTAGCTCCATTGATATTTTTCTCAAAAGGCTGGTCCCTTGTCATCTCATAAAGAAGATAATAGTGATGTGCTAGAATGAAAGGACCATTGGCAACATCATCAAATGAATGCAGCCCCTCCACTAAAGGAATCCATTCCAACTTCACTTATTTGGATTTGTTGGGGGAACGCATGCTTATTCAACCAATAAAGGAGAAAGTACATGTGTTCCTGAGCAGGATCAGCTGTAGGGGAAGGCGAGCTGAACATCTTCTTGGCAAATAGGATGAAGCACATGAATGAGGTCTCATAGCTCTTAAAAGTAATGAAGTTGTACTCTAAACTGGTGATGGACTGGGAGGCCTCTGAACCTTCAATAGTTGGGCAAGAAAGGGATGACCAATTGTGTGTAATGTTTACACACTTGCGTGATGGCCTCAAACCAAATACTCGAGCCATGTCCAGAATGGTGGGAGCCATTGGGCCCATTCTAAAGTTGAAAGTGTTGGTCCCAGTGTTCTAGAAGAGAAGAGCGGTTGAAAGAAGCTCGTGCTTGATAGGGATAGTGGTCTTAGACATCATGATAAGCTCATAGATGCCAATTGCCATCTATTTTTGCTTTTAGATGGGCTCTAATTCATCCACCCACTTGAACCATACTTCATCCTTCATTAAGGGGAAACCCTTCTTAAAGTTGGACCACTTGGAGGCAAAGATTCCAGCCTTGGCAGTGTAGGGATTAGGAGTGAACCAATTGGCAACGAGCACGTTATTTTCCACTGCAATAGGAACTCAAGCAGTCCAGGCAAGCCTCAGTGAGTGTATTATCTATGCCTTGAAGAAAATGGATAAATCAAGACCAGCCCAAGGGTAATGAATGCCGTTGAGCCAACGGCACAGAGTGACAATCCCTTCTCTAGACTCGCACACAGGGCGCAATTTGGGAGCCATTGTCAAAATCGAAAGAGAATAATGAAAAAGTGATTAAAGATTGAAGCAAGAGAGGGATGAGAATGCAAGAAATTTGGGAGTTCAGAAAGTCAAGATGGTTGAACAAGATGGCCGAGAAAAGTGAAATGGAAGTTATTTAACAGGCAAGTAATTAAACTTTGGAAGTCGTGGGTTAGTGCAAAGGTTTATTCGAAACAGCTAATTAAGTGGCGCTAATACCTAGTTTTGGCATGCAATTAATTTTAATCATTATCAATGTCTTGGTTAGCAGACTTGACAGTGACTAAAGAGGGTACTATTTGAATAGATATTTAAAGTTGGGCTTAGTAACAATGGAGGCCCAAGAACACAAAAAGCAAATGGAAGATTGGGTTCGGACTAGTCGATAGCCCAGGAAAAAGGCAAGGAATAGGCAACAAGCCTATGTGATAAGTGATAGGCAATAAAGAGAAACTCATCCCCAACAAAAAGAACTTTTCAAAGGCATGGATAGGTAAATAAATGGTGACTCACTATCCTCCGGAGGCCATCATCAAAGGGTAAAGCTTGGACAATCAGACTAAAAGGTCTGTAAAAGCAACAAGGGACACCAGTGACAATAACACTCAACCAATCAATCAAAAGACATCCAACTTCGCTCTTAAACCAACAAGAAACCAAAAAACTTCATTTTGTCCAGACTATACCCTTTTAGTCATAGGTCCACCATAGAAAGTCATCTTTTGTCAATTTTATAAGCTCTATTACCTTCCCCCATTATTTTAGTATCGAATCCCTTTAGTAAACCTACAACCCCTGTAAAATACAAAAGAGAAGTGGTTGCAAGAAGACGAATCTTGCCTGACAAGGTTATAATCTTGCCCGAGTCTCTTTTGTTTGTACTTACATAAAGTAGATCTGGTGTTTAATGCATCTTCCATTGTGTTTTAAATTAATTCAATTACTTTTCGTTCAAAGTTTCATCTACGACTAATTTGGCTGAACTGATTAATCATGCTTCTTTAAGTATTAACTGTAATTAATGAAATGATTGGAATGGCCTTAAACTCCCTTTATCTAGACATACAATATTATGAGTAAAAGTCCTTGTTTACAAGGCAAGAAAAAGAGCTTTATACAGACTTAACACATCTGTAACAATCCAATAGAATCAGGAAGTCGAAGTAACTTATGGCGCAAGTAATCAACCCAGTTCATAAGCAAAAAAGAACAATTTATAATACAAAGATAACAATGGCATGGTCAGATCCATATTAGCTTTGATTGTGAGCCTTAAGGCCTAACAAAGGCTCCACAAAGGCACAATTCAAACTAATAGCAAACTCATATTGCAGCACACCAAGCAGCAAACATTGCTCGATAGACGAGACCCCAAGAGAGTTGTTCGAGGGACAGATCTAGCCTGAACACTTGACTTTGGAGAATAAAAGGTGGAAGTTGAATTTTGGAAGCTGAGGAGACGTAGAGGGGAAGATGATATTGAGGAGATAACAAAGAGTTGTTTAAGTGGGTGGACAACTGTCATGTTTTTAGAGGGGCCACAACTTTTTTTGGGGGCAAAAGATGTGCACTCCAAAGATTGCATCTTATGTGGGGCCTCTATTTCGGGCTTGAGAAAATGAGCCCAAGCTTTTGTGATGGAGCAAAAAGTCATCCCCTCGTTTGAATTTGGAAACCTCTGGATCAAAACCACCACCGTTTTTCTGTAGATTTTCAAACCGGCCTTCCCTCTCTCTTTCTCTCTCATCACTCCACTCTCCATCTCAACTCTCTCAAAATTCAAAAACCCTAAAACACTGTCTCTCTCCTCGTCACATCACTCCCACATCTTCCGACCAATCGCGCCATGACAGCTGTCCCTCCGCCGGCGCCAGGCCGAGAGCTCTCCAACCCCCCCACCGACGGCATCTCCAACCTCCGCTTCTCCAACCACAGCGACCACCTGCTCGTCTCCTCTTGGGACAAGGTACACACTCGCCTTCCTAACTCTCGCTGCGCGTCCTGCTTCCCCTTCTGTTTCCAACCCCTCTCTCTCTCATTGCGCAGACCGTCCGATTGTACGACGCCAGCGCCAATGTGCTGCGAGGAGAGTTCATGCACGGAGGTCCCGTTCTGGATTGCTGCTTCCACGATGATTCCTCTGGGTTCAGCGCCGGTGCCGACAACACTGTCAGGCGGTAATCAAAACCCCAAACCCAAAATCCCTAATTTTCTGTTTGGTTGCTCGGAAAATGCTGTAAAAACCCCATTTCATAACTCTGATGCTTTGTGTATACTTTTATGTCAATACCCCAGGTTCGTATTCAGCTCCAGTAAGGAAGACATTTTAGGAAGGCACGACGCGCCGGTGCGTTGCATTGAATACTCTTATGCAGCAGGTATGTTCTCCAAAGTATCAATTTTTACATTTGAAATTAGTTCTAATCGAAACCTTGAACTTCTTTTCTGCAGATTTTTTGCGCCAAATCTGTTGATTGATCTGATTTTGTAGTGTGCTTAGTTGTGTTTGTTGCTTTATTATTGTCAAAGGAATTCTCACATTTAATGATTATATAAACGACCTTAAATCACGATCTCTGATGTATTTGGTATTTCTGGTAATCACATTTAATTATTGAAAGTTTGAAAGCAGAAAAAATTGTTTCCTTATACTGTAAAATTCTGAGTTTGTAACCAACTCTCTTATGTGCTAATAATACCAGGGCAGTTGATTACTGGTAGTTGGGATAAAACTGTTAAGTGTTGGGACCCTAGAGGAGCAAGTGGACAGGAGAGAACTCTTGTTGGGTCATACCCACAACCCGAGCGTGTTTATTCTCTTTCACTTGTGGGGAACCGATTAGTGGTTGCAACCGCGGGAAGACATGTTAATATCTATGATTTGAGAAATATGTCCCAGCCTGAGCAACGGAGGGAGTCTTCCTTAAAATATCAAACTCGATGTGTGCGCTGTTATCCCAATGGAACAGGTAATTTTAGTAGCTTTTCAGTGTTAGGACACTAATCTCACAAAGTTTTTCTTTCGTGCACTTGGTTTTTTGGGTATTTTGTTGCTCCGTGGCTAATCATGCCCGTTGGTTTTTCCTTGCTCACAGAACAGGGCCTTTTCATTTTAGGACACCTTTAAGAAAAATAAGGGTTACAAAATAGAGTTATTTGGTGAATGGAATTGGTCGAAACTGTTGGTTGTTTCATGTTTGATTCTATGCTCACATTTTGCAGGTTATGCTCTCAGTTCTGTTGAAGGACGGGTTGCGATGGAGTTTTTCGATCTCTCTGAGGCTAGTCAAGCTAAAAAGTATGTATTAAGCTTTCAGTGAGAAATTTTGCTTTACAATGAGTGATATTTTCAGTTTCATTGTGTCATATCTTTAGGGTTTCTTTAAAATGTATTCGAAATATTTGATGCCACCCCCACTAAATAAGTTGTTCTTGATATATGTATGATTCTCTCTTTATATATGAGGGTGTGGCATCATCATAAAGTGTGCTTGTGTTAGTTCACCACTGCACACTTGTAGATTTTTCTTGGTAGAATATCTGTTGCATTTCTCGTATGGTCACTGATTTGTGGGCGATCAATTGGTTTGGAGATTAGGGCCCTCTCAAGGAAACTATTTTCCTAAATGCAGGCATGCATAAATGTAGGGCTCGTTTGGATGTGCTTTTAAAATGTCTGAAAGCGCTATTGGTTAAATTGATTTTGAGTTTCAAAAGCACTTTAAGTTGCAGGAAGCACTTAAAGCGTTTTTTCAGGATCTACTTGGATTTTTACTAAGGATTGGTATCAAAAACATTTTCACCAAAAACACTTTCAATCATTTTAAAAACACATCCAAATGAGCCTGTAATATCATGCACCTGTGTCTTCATCTTTAATTTGTTAATGATATTAACCTTTGTGCAGATATGCATTTAAGTGTCATAGAAAATCAGAGGCTGGAAGGGACATTGTGTATCCAGTAAATGCAATTGCATTCCACCCTGTGTAAGTTACTTTTTTCTATTAAAGTATTGCGTACTAAACTTGTGAACTTTTGCGCTTTGATTTATTGAAGTCATGAAAACGATAGTCCATGTCTGGTATCCTGTTGAAGGCATCCTGTGACTACAATAATTACATCTGGGAATAGTAGTTGACTTAGTTCATGGTTTATTCTTTCGTTGAATGGTTCAAAAAATAAGGATCAGAATTGTTCCTTGTTTGTGCGATAGATTATGGCTTGGATTATAATTGATCCGTGAGTTGGGAGTGTTTAAAACCTAAAGTAAGCTGGAGGGGAGCTTAGTAATTTCAGATATACGTAGCTCATGCTTTAATAAAGTTTATCAAGAGAGTTTGAGAATGAGATTCTTCTACATTATTGACTTGTCATGTTTACAAGCTATTTTGCCCTCTCGGGACAAATTGAAAAGAGCTATAAATACTTTGCTTGATGAGAGTTGCGATCATTCTGCTTATTGTATGAGAGTAGTGATGCTAGCAGTTTCTTTTTAGTCCACGTGCATTTTTTTATTAGTTCTTTTCTGAAATTCAATTGCAGCTATGGAACTTTTGCTACTGGAGGTTGTGATGGTTATGTTAACGTATGGGACGGGAACAACAAGAAGAGGTTGTATCAGGTAATTTTTTGCCTTAGGTGACACTGATGAATAATTCTCCCATGGAGAAATTACAATTATATTAAATTTTCAATGTGCTCTTCTTTGCCAGTACTCGAAGTACCCAACAAGCATTGCGGCACTTTCTTTTAGCAGAGATGGCCGCCTATTGGCTGTGGCATCAAGTTACACATATGAAGAGGGAGATAAACCGTAAGCACCTATCTCCCGCGTCCTCTCTCCTCATTGATTTTTACCCATCAGGCTATTTTCTCTCTCTCTCTCTCTCTCTCTCTCTCTCTCTCCATCTAATGTGTCATCTGTTCATCTTGCAGCCATGAGCCAGATGCCATCTTTGTTCGAAGTGTAAATGAGATAGAGGTCAAGCCAAAGCCAAAAGTGTACCCGAATCCGCCAGCGTAATTGGAGTTGAAGACTTTCGCATTTCGTGTTAGTTACTCTGATTATGTTTATTCAATTTGACGAAGTAAGGTCCCGAAATATGTGAAGAGACTAAGTGTACGCGACTTTGGCCATCTGCATTCTAAAACTTCGTCCGCTGTTAGAAACGATGATGCTTTGTAACGCAATTGTTATGATTTCATCTTGCAGACAAAATGCCTCCGGTCCAAGCACTTTTTCGAGTTCTTTTGTTACCTCGTTTTGTAAATTTTCCTTCCAAATATCCTTAACCACAGCACCCCTTCCAAGTTTTTGCATTTGTTTTGGCTTAAGGTAATAAGATAGTTGGAAGATAGCTCCCGTAGCCAAAAAACAAAAGGTTAGGATTTAAGTTTTTGTGGTGAAGTCTTTTAAGGTTTGTGCCCAAAATTATAAATTTGGTTAACTCTTCATTAATTATTAGAAACTATTAATTGTTAGCACGTAGAGTTTACATGTAAAGCTAACTTTATTTTTTTAGTCTCACATGTGAATCTAATGTGCTAATAATTAACGGAGAGTTGACAAAAATTTTAATTTTGAGCCAATATCCTATCAGACTTCAGTACAGGTTCTTAAATACTAATTTTTTTTTTTACCACATGAGCTATCTTCCAACCACCGGGACTACTCCAATTAAGCCTTTTGTTTTTATTGCTTAGGAAGAAAAAGAAATATCGGAACCAAATTCTTCAAAAACATGGGAAATATGTCGTACTATTCAAAAGTATGGACATAAATACGAGGTGTATGATCCCCTAAAGAAGAGGATAAAAGGAGCTTTCTATGTAATTGTGGTTGTTTTTATTTTCCGGACGATATTATTAGGATATTTGACATAACACTTACCCGAAAACTACCCACACATACAGGATCAGAAGTATCACGAAAGGGGTTGGTGGTAATCACTGTCTTCAGCCAAAACCCTGCTCCTCCAACGTACTATATACCGAAAAGTAGCGAGGGCTATAGCTCAAATCTTTCCTTTGTATATGAAATGCCATTTCTTCGCAATCACCTAAATCCAGATGGAGCTGCCTGCGGACCGCCCACTGCTCCTCTCCTCATAGCTCGTGATTGCGAAAGCATCTCATCGTAATTCTGATTAAAGAATTCTCTTTCAGAAATTGCAATACAGGCATTTAGCAGCAGAGAGATGAATGGAAAAAATTGCAATGAGGAAAGTACCCGTTTCTCAAATGCTGCATCACGTGAATCGATTATCTTGTCTACGATTCCATACTCTATGGCTTCTTGTGCTTGAAAATATTTAGGCCGCCGGACATCTTTAGATAGTTCTTCCTTGGACTTCCCTGTTCCCTTTGCAAGTAAATCAATGTAATACTCTGTGTTTGCATCCAGTTCCTTGGCCTGATAAGTTTTAACAGAAAATGTGTAAGAGGGGAGGGAGAGAAAAATGGAGGGCAGAGGAGGCGTGACAAGTACCTTAATCCACATGTCGATGACTGACCCACTTGACCTGCTGACCTTTGGTAAATATAATTTCGCTGCGATTCAATATAAAAACAGTGATCAAAATGTACACAACAAGGGTGAAAACAATAGAACCCTCTTTACAGCTTCCCACATTGTATGAAAATGGACCAAAAGGAATGCTAGATTTGAAGATGGAATCATACTGGAGGAATTTGGCTGTACGGCACGATAACCCTTTGCTCCAAGTGACAGAAGCAGTGCGGCTTGACCATATGCCATGCCACAATTCACAGTATACACATCTGATTTGACATACTGCATGCAGAAAAAATCAATAGCAGGTTAGATTGTTGAAATTGGTAGAAAAAGAAACGGCTAGGGCTTTTAGATGGATATTGTTTCCCAATGACATGACAGACCATATATCGGCATGGCACTGACTTTTGCACATTTTTAAAAATATATCATCCCATATAACAGACATATATGGTACACGATGAAAATTAACATTCTACTTAACTGATTTCCATTATAAATAAATATAAACAGAATGCCTCCTAGAGTTGATAATAATACTTACACTCATCATGTCAGCTATGGCATATGCTTCGGTTTCAGATCCAACACTTTCCATCTTCTCATTCTAAAATGCGCCAAAAAAATTAATACGGATAGGTAATACTTCAAGATAGGGAAAATGATGGGGGAAACCCTTGATGTTATATTGCACTCATAATTGCTTCCAACACTAACCTGTGTCCCCGATGAATTTATGTACAAGTATATAGGCTTAGAAGGGTTATCATAATCCAACCACATAAACTGAGCGACAAGAAGCTCAGTTACTGCTGGTACAATCTATAGAAGTCAGATTAAATATAAAATGCTGAGTCAGAACAAAATGAATGAATGGTTCGTGAAGAAAGAAACTTGTTGCCAGAAATATAATTAAAAATATATATAATCTCTTACCGGCATGCCCAAATAGCATATCCGAGCATCTAAAAGTAAGGAAGGCAGATCAGGAGGAGCAGTTCGGGGTCTTCCATTTCCTCTTGCACCTCCCCGATACATGCTCACACTCATACTGTATTGTGAAGGGCCCTTGCCATCCATGCCTGACATGCTATACATCCCTCCATGATTCAAGTAGTTGTTGGCAGATGAAATGCTTTGCTGTTAAATTTTGGATAAGAAGAACATGTCTAGTTAGTTGATTTGCCGCATTTAGTTTAGTTTAACTGAAATCCACTTAGCCCTTCTATTAATACGGAGCCACTTAAAACTTGTTAAGAGTGTATAGTGAGTGAACCTCTGTAACTCTTTCTGACTGACGTCTGGCAGGATTATCTTCTGTCATGAACATGTCCATTTGGGTAGGAGAAAGGCCATACAGATAATGTGGCACATTCTTAAAATTATCCATCACTACAAATGAGAACAATGAAGAAGGTAAGGAGGAAATTTAACTTATTTCACTTGGATTATAATTGGCATTCCAAATTTCCATATTTTTGGGAAATTAAAGCGTCAGAAGACTAAAGTTTCAAATAAATTGCAAAAGGCTGAAAATGAGCATAAAAAGGACTGAATCAAATTGCAATATTGATAAATCAGAAAAATTGGAAATGTTAAGATCCATAAGAATGGCAATCTTAAAAACCTCGATATTTTTTTTTAACAATTATATTATGTACACTAAAGGGGCGGAGGAGTGGGCTAAGCCTCACAATGGGCCGGCAAGAATTTATTAACATCAATGGTTAGTGGCTATTACCTTTAGGGTGTGTTTGTTTGGGCTCACTAAGTTTCATTGGACTAGACTGGACTATAGTCCAGTGTTTGTTTGGCACGGGGATTAAGTTTAATGGGATTAGCCGGTACTCGCTCCGACTAACCCCTTCGCTAAACGTTCTTAGCGAGAACCCCCAATTCTCACGGGATTGCTAAGCCCGTCTTCGAGAGTGTTGCTTGCTCCTCATTCTTGGTCGTCCTCCTCTCCGGTCCTCCTCGCTGGTCCTTCTCGCTCGTCCTGCTCATCTTCATCTGGTAAATTCCAAATTCGACGACCTGTTTCTATGATTTTGTTTTGTAGATTGTGAATCATTATTGGGTTCTAATTGATTTTGTTGTTTTGGGTTCGAAATCTATGAAATTATTAATGGGTTTTGATTGATTCCTCATATAATCCTTCTAGTTGTTATGCTTATATATACCTTCTTATAATTTGAAGAAATCAAAATCAGTTATGATTTCGATGTTCGATCATTTGATATTACCTTTTTTTCCATATATTGAGTGAATTCTCCAGCCCATTTTCCTTCACATTCCTCTGTAGCTGTGGGGGTCTTTCCACTTTAGTGCTGG